>BSBN01000981.1:3927179-5236239 GCA_027924645.1 Cunninghamia lanceolata | reverse complement strand
AGAGAGAGAGAGAGAGAGAGAGAGAGAGAGAGAGAGAGAGAGAGAGAGAGCTCAAAATGTGACACCAAAAGACCACTTAAGGGATAATACTATTCTGAGGTGACGAAAACAACAAAACGACACTAACAATGACATAATCTTGAGACCACTAAAATTATGATACCGATAGAATGTAGATTGGCGGGCCACGACCAAGTAACAAAATAGAAACAAAGTTTAAAAGTAAAGCGTACACATATTGATGTGACGACAATCAACTCAACAACAAATGACATAATAACAATTGACATGATGACATCCCTAATGTACTTCCTTCATGCAACCTCATTCAATCATACCACAAACTTGTGTAAACTTGTGTGTGAGGTTCTCTAGTTTGGTTCATCTACCTTATTGTCACCATATATCATCCTCTCTCAGATCATACTCTCCCTCAACCTGTCAGAGGGAAAACTATCCTGCATCCACCTCAAACCAGTACAACAATAGTTAGTTTGATAATTGAAATCAATTGAGATAGCAAGTAAAAATTCTAAATATTCATTTCTAAGATATTGAACATCATTACAAATATCAAAATTGATCTCCTGAACAATTTATTTAATCATTTTAAATATTCTAAAATATGTGATAAAAAATGGGATGTGATAGGAAGGACAAAAACCAAACCAAACAAAAAGGTAAATTGAACAAAGATGAGGATTTCAATCTGGGAGAAATACTTTGGGTCGAAGGTCACTTTCCTAGCCCCTTTGATTAGCCAAACTATGGGCTTTGCCCTTCGTCCTTTCTAGAGGAAAATGCCTCAGTGGTTGACTTGATGGTAGAAAACTAATGAAATACATAAAGAGGTGGACATCCACCACAAGGTCCTAAAATGGTTCTTTATTGAAATTAACAAAACCAAGGTGAAGACCTCCCTACTAGAGGAGTGAAATGTGAAGGAGGAGGTGACCAATTTGAAGGAGGAAATTCTCAAAAAAGAATGAAAGAATTAATAAGCTAGAGTCTAACTTGTTGGAAGTAAAATCTAATTTCTCTAAGGTGGTTAACTTAAAAAAATCTACCATCAATAATTATGTCAAGAATATCAAGGCTTTGCAGGATAGGATCAAGTCCTAAAATGTTCAAGATTAGGCTGGGCCAAGTGCACATGTACACATGGAAGCAAGTCTAAGTCAAGGAAATATAGGGAGATTCTTAGCACCACTTCTTTGGAGAACCATTTGAAATCCCTTTACAATGAACGTGAGGTTTCTTTAGCTCTTAATGAACTTTGATCCTCTTCCTATCTATTTTTCTCTTGTTTGGGTACCCTATTCAAGATGTTTTGCTACTAGATTTCTTTCTTCTCTCAGGTTGTGTTCTATTGTTCCTTTAATATAGTGTTATTGTTGCTATACTGTAAAATGGTAGTTTTGTTGGACCTATCTTTGGTTCTCTTATGGAAAAGGGTTGGGGCCCTTTCAAACCCCCCCTTTTACCCTTTATCAAAAATAAAGTATGCGCATAAAAGAAGATGTCAACAATCATAGGAAAATGTGTGAATGAAGGAAGGTGGAAACAAAGATGACACCATATTAGAGGTAAACCAATGTGAAATCAATACTATAGAAGGGAAAATAGGAAGAGAAGGTTAAACAAAAAAGGCATAATTTAAAGCCAAATAGTGGGGGCAAAAATAAAAGGCAAAAATGAAATCTTAGTTATAGGTATATATGTGTATGCTATATAGTTATGCTCATATTTCATGTAACAAATCTAGGAGGTTAAGCCTTTTTCTTCAAATGATTGTGATTATCTTCATCCAACACATCTTCTCATTCCAAAAAAATCATCAAGTTTGTCTTCATGGCTTTATGTTTCTTCCTCTTGTTTACTTGCTTTTTTAATTTCATGTCTCTTATTGGACATCAAGTGGTTTATATTTTATTTCACATCTAACCTTGTTATGGGCTCAATTAGGATTATTTGCTTTCATATGATTAATTGCTTTCATATGATTAACCTCATCAAGTGTGGGTGTTGTAGGTTCATGAGCATGCTTAATGTTTATCACCCCTTTATCTATAAGATCTTGGACTTTTTGTTTGAATGCCAAGAATCTATCTATAGAATGTCTGAGTGTGATGATAAGAATAAAAGTACTTATCCTTGTGTGGTGCGAGCTTATATTTATCCAATAGTTTGATAAGAGGTGAGGAAATGAGATTATTTTACAAATTTTGTTCTAATACCATATGTGGAAGCTCTTTCAATGTAGTGAATTCTCTAAAGCATGTTGGTTTAGAAATTGCCTTGTGATTATCATGAATACTATTAGGTATATCCCCATTGTCCTCATTTTTGAATGAAATAAAGTGTTAGAACTATGTTGATATAAAAGAGGTCTGTTCAACAAAGTGTGAGCATGCTTGCACACAATATCACACAACTATGAAAAAGAATGATGGGGCATATAATAGATTTAGCCCTTAAAGGTTAGGAGTAAACCATCTATAATGTGTCTTGAAGTTCATCATCATCTAAAGTATAACTCATGTTAATAGCTAAAGTTTGAAATTGTGATATATGCAATCTCTAATTGGCTCATGTTTTTCTTGCTTAATTCATGAGGTCAAGAGCAAGCAATTGGTCCTCATGAAAATAAGGGAGGCACATAACTTGGAAGTATTGTAAATATCATAATGGATTACCTTTACCATTATACTTTGTGAAACAAGGTGCCACAAATCCACTTGGTGTAGGATAATTCAACATGTCACGTGCCAAAGGAATGTGTAATCCTAGTTTGATAAGATATTTCTATTTAAAGATTTTCTTATAATCATTAATGCACTTTTTGATATGATCCATTTAACTACCAAGAAAGTTCTTACAAGATGAAAAATGAATCTCAACACATGTCATATCGATAGGTATATGTGTATCATGAATAATAGTGGGAGATGTGTTATCAACCAGTGACATCTATCCTCTTGTTTTTCTTTGTCCTAATGCATGTCTAGGTCATGTGTTTGTTCAATAGAAAGTGTAGAACAATGTGTGTCTCTATTAAAAAGTATATCAACATGGTGCATAGATAAATCCATGGGATCCATTGAGGAAAGACCATTATAATATGTATGAGGTAATGAACCATAATGAGACAACAAGTCACCATCTTAATCATGAGAATATAAAGAACTATCATTATGCTCATCAATAAATATATCTTCTATAGAACATAAGCCACAAGATAGGAAGGATAGACTAGGAACCTCATGTGAAGGTGAAAAGGATGTATCATGTATAGGCATATCACTAGAGATAGAAGAAGTGCAATCCTCATAAAGTTCATCACCAGGGTAATCATCATAGGTAGGCAATTCCAAACCAACAAGTGTATCACTAAACATGGAAGAGGCTACACCAATATCATATATGAGTGAAGGTGAAACATGTGTACCTATTAAGCACACAACACCAGGCTCCTCACAGAATAATGTCAAGAGAGACACATGGGGGAGAACTTGTAGATGTAAAATAAAATCTATCATGCTTGTTAGGTATAACGTCACATGAACCAGATCCCTATTTGTATCAAGTGCATATAGAGATGAAATACTAGCTAAGTGACAATCATAGACCACATAATATATATCATCATAAAGCATTGTGACATAAGAGGTGAGCTTGGTAGGGAAGGGGGGAAGATATCCATGATAAAACAATGTAAATTACTTCTAGATTCACAAATAAAAAATAATGTTGAAGTGGTATATAAAATATAAAAATGAAACCATATTGAGATGGATAAGGGTGGATATGATGGTCAATAGAGATGTCTCAACAAAGCTAAAAAATCCTATAGAAAATATACATAACAATGTGGAGGCAATGAAGCACAAAAGTGAAAATGGAGATCAGATATGAAAATAAGATCTAAAATAAGAAAAGTATAGATCTAAAAACCCTAACGACTAGGAAAAACCCTAGGGGGAAGCTAGGTCATGAAGATCAAATAGGTTCACAAAAATGTATAGAAAAATAAACTTTCCTTAGGGTTAATCTAGTCTAATTAAGTAAATGCAATCAATTAAGCACAAATCAACCTAGATTAATTAACAATAATTAGGAATGATAAATTAGATAATTATACTTGCTATCTTGAAAAATCAAATGCGAAGAAGGATAATGTTACTTAGCTTGTTGATCAAAGAATGTGGACCTTTGATGAAGATTTTGGACCTTAACTATTTCTACCCTAGAAAATGTGACCTCTTTGTTAGTGAATTGTCTCAAATCTTGTGCTAAATTTGTGTTGTTTAAGATCAAATCCATAGGTTTGGGTCAAGTCTACAATCACAAATTCATCCTCTACATCCAAATTTGACCCTGCACGATGTGTGCTTTTATTTTGTTGTTTGCTTAGTTAACCTTCATTTACTTTGCTCTTCTATGATATTTAATGATTGACACTATTTCTATATACCTTGGAAAGGTTGTTGTTGTGGTGCAAGAAGATGTGTTCTCCTAAGTTAAGCCTCAAAAATATGTGTAAAAGATTGAAGACAATAGGCAAGGGCCCTAGAATGATGTATGCAGATTTGTTACTCCTTTTAATGCACCAAATCCAAATGTTTTTCTATTGATTTCTCCTTCAATGCTCTAGGATAAGAGACGACTTGTAGATTCTAGATGATAAATTAATGTTAATGATTTCTTTTAAATACTAGCACATAGAATCAAATTTCACTAAATGTGTACTTAGTTGGTTTAGGGCAAGAAAATAAAGGGCGACAATTGACTAGATTTTAAATTTTGATTTTGGAAAGACAAGAGTCAAGTCTGTGACTATAGAAATGACCCTGGGTGGGCAAACTGTCAATTCTAGATGAATAACGACTATATTGGAGTGGGTTTATGAGTACATATAATAAATGTAAGACTTGGACAAATGTATGGGGGTATGTGCATACAAGAATAAGGTATGGACTCTAGAAATATATGGGAATGTATGTGTATAGACCCTACAACCATAAAAATATTCCTAGGTGGACAAACTATCAAATTTGGATTGATAACACTATATCGAAATAGGTGTAGGAGTACACATAATAAATGCAAGAGTTGAGCAAGTGTATTAGAGTATGTATGTATAAAAATAAAGCAGGGACTAGATATGTAGGACTATGTGTATATAGAGATGGGTAAATACTATGAGAATAAACACAACTTTACAAAAAATTACACCATTTGTCAATATTACATATATCAAGACATTTTCTCAAAATAAACACAAAACTAAATAAAAAATAACACAAATACACAAACTTCACCATTACAACATCTAGCTCCCTTATTTTATTTTTAATTTACACCCCATAAGCGTTCGAGGAGATTTAATTAGCTAATAGGCTTATTGTCTCGACATTCATGCCCATAATTTAGTATGTCTCACGTTGATATTTCTTTTTTGTCATTGGTTTTAATCCCTATTAGCCACTCCTCTCCCCCTACCCTTTTGTTTAATTTAACTAATTTTGATGTTTGACTTCATTTAGAGTGAGAAAAATGTAAATGTAAATGTAAATGTTTCTTCACTGCTGGTCGACAGACCAAATCGATTCCTCAACTGCATGTTGGACTTCAATTATATATGAAAAGAATTATAATTTTCTAGGAAAAGACACCATTTTGGTAGAATTAGTAGCACAACAACCTTGATAGAATAAAATTGACGACATAATTCTAAAACTTAAAATGGTTTTTTTTGGTCATTTACTTAATGAGAAATGACAAACTAATGTAATGGCTTTAATGCTTATTTTGATTTTTTTCTATCTTGTCTTTCTTATGTTGAGAGACATACTTATAGTGTGACATAGAGAAAGCCTTATTAATAAGAAGCATATCGTCAGGCCGACTTTTGGATGCTTTGATATAGTCTTTGGTTTTTTCCTCTTGTAAATGTTTGTATTTACTTCTTTGAATCAATGTTAGCTTGTAAAAATATGTAGTAAGGGGTGGTTATTCCTACATAGTCAAGACTTTCCATGAATCATATAGAACTTCCCCTTGCTCAATCATTGCTAAATTTGATGTTCACCATTTTATAAAACACATTCAAAATATGTTTGTTTACAAAATCTCATCAGCTTTATTTTGCCTTTCTCTTTCTCATATTATATCCCCAGAACAAACATCAATAAAAAAGTAAAGAATTAATAATTAAATTATATAAATTGAATAATATATAATGAATTTCAAAATCTTGTAATAATTTTAATAAAATAAAATTAGATGCTAATTAATCTATGTCTAATAAGTGATATAATATTATATTTTGTAAAAGTCTGTTTAACTATTTATTACAAGTTTGATTAACAAATCAATATTAACTAATATAAAATTAATTAAAATTATGAAGTGTTATAGAAATTTAAATAAGGGTTTATAGATAGTACTTAGAAGGACCTGCACCTTCCATGTCTACCATTTAAGATCAAATTAGATTGTAATCTTTATCAAATCATATTGCAATCTCTATCAGATTAGATTGTGCTCAAATTCTATAAATGAGATACATCAACAAGATTCAAGCTATTTTGTATTGCATTTGATTTTCAATACTAATATATAGGTGTTGCTTCAAAGGGGCCAATGCCCTCCATGTGATGACCCTGTCGCATTGCCTAGGTCCCTTTGTTTCTTGCTCGACCTCTGCCATGGCCTTAAAGGCATTGTAGCACGCTTGGACAAACTCTCCATATTTTGTGCCACTATAGAGGAGATGGTCCATGGTCTCTAGCATGCCCTACTAGTTATTTGAACTAAGCACCTCCCTACACACATTGCTCAACTCTTTTACGCTCTTTCTCTTTGTGTTTATATCATTGTGCTAGGAGTGGAGAAAATCGTTACAACTCCCACTATTTAACTTGTATTCCTTCTCCACTATGGTCAACACTTGTGTTGCACTTGGGGTTGATGTTCTCTATCTTTGTTTCTTCATCAATATTTTTATTGATGTTACCTATATTAAACTTTCATTCTCAGCGTTAGCATTCTTTGAGAACATTGAATGAGATTGTTTTAATGTCTGTGTTAAACTTATTTCTTCCTATAATTCCTCTATCCTACTATAGAGAACTTGCGTCTCCTATCGTGGAATGCAAATTGAGATGAAGAGTCAATTTATGTCCTTAGATTCGATTAAATGCTAAGAGACACTTGATAAACACCTACATTCACAATCACCCCTATAAGTGAACCCAAAAATAAAAATAAAAAACCAAACCGTTGGCCATGAAAACATAAGAAGAATTACTTATTAATGATTTAATTGTGAATGATAGATGTAAATTATGCTCCGCTAATAATTTTTCAAATGTAATTATTTAATTTTGAATGTAAGATTAACAGGTCAATAAACTTTTTTAAGATCTCTTATAAAATGTTAAACTTCTCTATTGACCCAATGTTACTTTTAAATTTATAATACATTCTAAATAAATTTAGCTATTTAAATATAGTTTTACCCCTCTAAGAGGGTCTCGCAATTATGGTGCAATTTTGCCCATATTTACCTACCAATGCTAGAAACCATCTTGGCGCGGGTTGACCAAAAAGACAAAAGCCCAGGACCGACTCCACTCAACGTTTCTTTGCCTGCACTAACAATAAACACAAGAAGCACGTGGCATTAATAACTCTGTACCGAATGAAGCAGACCTACACGGAAAGGATTTGCTTATGCCTTGGCGCACACGTCCAAATTGTTGGTGTTTTGAAATAGTGAGGAACACCCAACCCCAAATTACAAGACGTTTCAATTGCAATGACTTAATGTTTTATTAAACCCCAAGTGTTTCAAGCTTCTCGGATGTGGTCCAGCGGTATATGTTTGAAAAAGTTTACGCACCCCTTTCCATTTGGACCACTTTTTTCTTTAAAGAGATAGCAATCATTTTCATACCTCCTCTACCTAATATTTTATTAGGAGACCTAATAATTAGCATTTCTAGTAGTAATTTATATATATTTATATGAATGATAAAAGGATATCTAGTTTTAAATGGGCAATACATAAAAGTCTTAAACCTTACTTTAAAATGTTAGCACTAATGAGGATGCGAGCAATCAATTTATAGAGCTTGAAAAGACACTAAATCTTGAAAACAACACGCAATGATGACGTCAATGCACCGTGGTTTGACATATTAACCATTGGTGGTGGGTGGGTGCACCCCATCATTTAGGTCGGGTGACATGGCACAACTGTACATGCCTAAAGGTGTATTGATGTCTAACAAAACATTTACCTAAAACAAATGCAACAACATGCTATTGATCTCACCCAAGGAAAAAGATGGTTTAGATTGATTGTATGATTATTATTTACAAATTTTTAATCTCATAGGACTTGTTAGTCTTTAATTATAAATCATAAAGCTTCATAATGCTATCATTTCCTCATAGGGTTTGCTGCTCTATCCAATTGGGCCTCAAACAATACTTATATTAAAGATAAGCATTAAGCAAATTGTCAATTCATACTATTGTTTTGGGTGAATCCATTAATTACAACAAAAACTATTCTTTAACAAGAAGCCTAGTATTTGTGAAGGGGCATAAAGGTGTATTGATGTTTAGCAAAACATTGTTAGGAACTCGTGTTTAACCCTTCTCTTTACTTTGTTAGTATATTACTTTTGGATGCATATGCTTTGTAAGTTGTCCCGTGAGTATATTGTATTATCCCACATTCATGGGAAGTAATAGTTGTTTAGATTAGACTTAGTATATAAGTACGTGTTGAGGCCAATGAAGGCATCCGTGAATTTATTGTATTGAGCTTGCTCAAAGGAGGTTGCCCCCTCGAAGTGGCCTGTGATCAATAAATTCCTTCTGTGTTTCTGCTATTTCTGTTATTGCGTGCATTTTTCATTATATTGTTGTAAGAGGTTCCTCTCATCTGGTATCAGAGCACTTTTTTGGGCTTGCTGGATGGAATTTCTACCAATTTTTTTTTCCGCAGTGGCTTCTAGGCACTGTGATTTTTGCAGTAGTTATTTCTTTTTCACATCTGTATTGTTCATTTCAATTGCAGGTTTGGATTAGGGAATATCCCTATCCGCTTAACTGTGGGAAGTGTCTGGGCATAGCCCTAAAACTCATTGTGAGGAGTACCACAGGAACCCCGAAGTAGCTGGCCCATTGAGAGGACCTGCCAGCGAAAAGGGCAACAGTCCCTACCTGATTGACTAGTTCCCATCCGTGAGGTAAACCAAGAGCTGTCATTTGTGGCAAAGCGGTTATCAGTTTTACCTGAGCCATGGAGTGAGGGGTACTATCCCAATACGTAAGCCGTTAGACAACATTGGTGGCCGAGTGACTCCCCTGAACCTTTAGGAAGCCGAACATACTTGGGGCCCATATCTATTGACAACCAGTAAATCGTAGATTGAATCCGTCCAGAGTAGTTGGCAGATCGTTTCCAGAAAAAAAAATTCTATTTTTCACCATATCTTCCTTGCTTTAGCTCCGTTTCCCCTCAAAATTCACTAGAACCCTTGGAATTTCATTCTGCATATTTCCTTCCTTGAGGACCCTATCCCAAATTCCACTTATTGAAGCTAGAAATCCCACATTTGTCTATTTTTAGGGTTTGCCATAACTTCTTCGATTCTCACCCAATAGCCTTCAAATTTTACCACAGTGTTCATTTCATATTTCTGCTCCTTTGTCTCTCTTAGATAAATTTTCCCATTCTTTCACCCTACTTATGAAATCCCTTTTTTTGCTTCCCTTTCCCTCAGAAAGTGTCCAAAACCTAGTCAAACCCCAATTACCCATCGCAGTTTTCCCCAAATCCAAATTTTCCTTTACTAAAAAAGTTTCCATTTTTGTTTTTCTACCCATTGCCCCAAAAAAAAAATCTCTTGGCTATGGTTGTAACCCGCACATGAGCAAAAAACATGGAGGATGAAATTGCAGCCCTTAAGACCAAACTCCAAGATCTGGATGAAAATTTTCTCAGCCTCAATCTTTAGCAATCAGCCATAAACAACAGACCGCAGCTAGAGTCTTCGGTAGACATGGGGTTTTCTTCTTCTAGTAATTTTCGTGGGCCAAAGCTTAATTTTCCTCGCTTCAATGGTGATGATCCGACTGGATGGATATACCAGGTAGAACAATATTTTAGTCTGCATAATACTTTTGATGTCAACAAAGTCCCACTTGCATCCTTTCATTTGGAAAATGAAGCCCTTCAATGGTTCCATTGGTACATCAAGGCTCATGAAGAGCCAAAATGGACAGATTTTTGTAAACTCATTTTGCAATGATTTGGCCCTAGTGCTTTTGATGACTTCTCAGGAGCACTCACTAAACTTTGCCAAATAGGCACTGTGAGAGAATATCAAACATAATTTAAAAACTAGCCAATCACACAGAGGGATTGTCTGATGATTTATTCAGGAGTTGTTTTGTTAGCGGTTTGAAGGATGCAATTCAATCTGAGGTTAAAATGTTCCGTCCCACCACAATGATGGAAGCCCTAGGGTTGGCTAAGTTGGTGGAGGACAAGATCACAGCTCAACAACGATGTAAATCTAATTTTGTTCCATTTAGAAATACAGTTTCCCAAAGACCTCAAATAATGCTAGCTCCTAGAACAACTCCTATCAAGCATTTGACTGAAGCAGAGATGCGGGCACGTAGGGAACAAGGGCTTTGTTATAATTATGATGAGAAATTCACTCGTGGACATAGATGTGTTGAGCAAAAGCTCTATCTCTTGGATGTAGATTCTCTGCCTGAAACTGAAGTTTATGCGGATGCTCAGGATACAATAGCTGATCAGGTCAAAACTCAATAGTCGCTTGTTGACCCTGCTTCTCAGAAAGACCACCCAGAGATCTCTCTCCATGCTTTAGCAAGAGTCACCACCCCACAAACCATGCAAGTCAAGGGTTACTTCAAGAAGCTCCCTCTTACAATACTCATTGATTCTGGTAGCACTCATAACTTCATTGACCCTCGGATCACCAAATAGGCTAATCGTTGTTGTCCATCCTTGCTCCAGCTTTGAAGTCATGATTGCCAATGGGAGTACATTACCTTGCAAAGGGAAGTGTGACAATGTGCATATCTCGATTGGAGATTATAACCTGCACTCCAACATGTCCACCTTGCCCTTAGGCAGATGTGATGTGGTTTTGGGCGCCCAATGGTTACGCACACTTGGCCCATCTTATGGGATTTTGCTGAACGTTGGATGCTATTTTCTGACAATGGGCAAAAACACACATTGAAAGGCTTACAACTAGGGTATCTCAGCATCATAAGTTCACATCACATGGAAAAACTTCTTAAGAAGAATTCACATGGTGTCATCGCTCAGCTCCATTCCATTCAGATGCAACCATCTGTAGTCTCCACTACTCCTTCTGATCTACAACAAATTTTGGATAGGTATGCATGTGTCCTTGCCGAACCAGTGGGATTACCACCTTCATGACCAGAGGACCACCGCATTCAACTCCTTCCTGGAAGTGTTCCTCCCAACATCAGGCCCTACCGCTACCCATTTCACCAAAAGACAGAGATTGAGATGCTCATTTGAGACTTACTAAAGCAAGGTATTATTCGCCCTAGTACCAGTTCCTTTTCTTCACCAGTTCTTCTTGTCTGGAAAAAAGATGGGTCATGGCGCGTCTGCATTGACTTCCGAGCACTTAATCACATCACAATCAAAAATAAGTTTTTGATTCATGTTGTTGATGAGATTCTTGATGAGCTTCACGGCACTCATTTTTTCTCCAAGTTGGATCTTCGTTTTGGGTATCACCAAATTCATGTTCATGAGGATGATATCCCTAAAATGGCTTTCCGCACACATGATGACCACTATGAGTTTTTGGTCATGCCCTTTGGCCTCACTAATGCTCCTTCAACATTCCAGGCATTGATGAATAAATATTTCGGCCCTACTTGCTGAAATTTGTTCTGGTCTTCTTCGATGATATCCTCATCTATAGCAAAACATGGGCTGAACATCTCCAACATCTGGATCTCATAATGCAACTTCTCTCTAATCATCATCTCTGTGCAAAATAGTCTAAATGTTTTTGTGGCTAGGAGGAAGTGGAGTATCTCGGGCATATTGTTTCAACCCAAGGGGTTCAAGTGGATCCTGCAAAAATAGATGCCATAAAAAGTTGGCCACATCCTCAGACTCTCAAGAGCCTCTGTGGTTTTTTGGGGCTGACTGGCTACTATCGCAAGTTTGTCAAGGATTACGGGAAAATTGCAACTCCATTAACAACTATGTTAAAAAAGGATGCTTTTACCTAGACGCATGTTGCTCAGTGTGCATTTGAAAAATTGAAACAAGCTATGTGTACTACACCTGTTCTAGCTATGCCAGATTTTTCCAAGACCTTCACTATTGAGAGTGATGCTTGCAGCAATGGACTTGGTGCTATTCTCCTTCAAGATGAACATCCCATTGTGTTCACTAGCAAAGCCCTATCTGGTAAGAATTTAGTACTCTCTACATATGAGAAGGAAATGATGTCTATATGCAGTACAAAAGTGGCAGCCATACCTACTAGGGAATCATTTTTGCATCAAGACTAATCACCAGAGTCTGAAATATTTCTTGGAACAATGGGTCTTCTCCCCAACACAACAAAAATGGGTTAGCAAACTCATGGGTTATGAATATGAGATCACTTACAAGAAGGGTAAGGACAATATTGTGGTGGATGCTCTTTCTTGCACATTTGATGACCAAGCTTCTCTTTCAGGTATTTCTATGTCTGTTCTAGATTGGTTGGAATTTGTCCAGCAGGGCTATGTCAATAACTCTTCATTATCTCAAATCATTCAACAATTGGCCAATAACCCTTCTTCTGTACCGCATTACTCTTGGGATGGTGCTTCTTTGCGATACAAGGGTCGTCTGGTGCTTCCCTAGAGCACAGATCTTCAGTAGGCTATCTTCTATGAACTCCATGCCTCTCCATCGGTAGGGCACTCTGGGTTCCTCAAAACTTATGAGCGGGCATGGCGTAACTTCTTTTGGAAGGGAATGAAAAGGGCAATTCAATAGATGGTGGCTGAATGTGATACCTGCCAATGCAACAAGGGTGAAATGACACTCCTTCCTGGATTGCTTGAACCCTTGCCCATCCCTACACGGATTTGGACATATATTTCTACGGATTTCATTAAGGAGCTCCCTAAATCTGGAGGGAAGATAATGATCTTGGTTGTGGTTGATCGCCTCTCCAAATATAGTCATTTTTGTGCCCTCAGCCATCCCTATACCACCTCCTCACTCGCACAAGTTTTCTTGAACTAGATCTTCCGTCTTCATGGCATCCCTTCTTCCATCGTCTCAGATCGTGATGCAATTTTCACGAGTCATTTTTGGACAGAATTATTTCGACACACTGGCACCAAACTGAAGATGAGTTCTGGGTATCACCCACAAACAAATGGTCAGACTGAAATTATCGACAAATGCTTGGAAACTTATCTTCGTTGCTTTACCTTAGAACAACAACATCAGTGGGCAAAGTGGCTCCCTCTCATTGAATGGTGGTACAATACCTTCTACCACACTACATCTAAAATGACTCCATATGAAGCAGTTTATGGTCAGGCACCGCCAGTGCTCCTTCCATACACCCCCAGCAGTTCACCAATTCAGGCAGTCGACATGATTCTCCGAACCTGGGATCAAATTCTTCGTATCTTGCAAGACAATCTTCACATGGCAAGAAATCGAATGAAACAACAAGTTGATCAACACTATTCTGAGCACACTTTTCAAGTAGGTGATATGGTTTTTCTTCGTCTACAGCCATACAAGAAATCATCCCTAAAACTCAAAGGGCATCATAAGCTAGCTCCAAGGTTCTATGGCCCGTATAAGGTTCTTCAGAAGATTGGGTCAGTTGCTTATAAATTGGAGCTTCCTCCTTCTTCCCGCGTTCATCCAGTATTTCATGTCTCTTGTCTAAAGAAAGTTCTTGGCACCAACATCAGAGCACAAACTATTTTACCAGAACTGGATAATGAAGGATCCATCATTTTGGAGCCAGAGGCAATCCTCGACTAGCGCACTCGTCAGCTTTGCTCCCGATCCATCACAGAGGTATTAATTCAGTAGCACAGAATGCAACCAGAGGATGCTACATGGGAACCACTCCTTCAGATTCAGCAACAATTTCCACATCTTAAGCTTTGAGGACAACGCTTTTCTAGGGAGGGGATGTTAGGAACCTGTGTTTAACCCTTCTCTTTACTTTGTTAGTATATTACTTTTGGATGCATATGCTTTGTAAGTTGTCCCATGAGTATATTGTATTTCCCACATTCATGGGAAGTAATAGTTGTTTAGATTAGACTTAGTATATAAGTACGTGTTGAGGCCAATGAATGCATCCATGAATTTATTGTATTGAGCTTGCTCAAAGGAGGTTGCCCCCTCGAAGTGGCCTACGATCAATAAATTCCTTTTATGTTTCTACTATTTCTATTATTTTGTGCATTTTTCATTATATTGTTGTAGGAGGTTCCTTTCAAACATTTACCTATAACAAATGCAACAACATGCTATTGATCTCACCCAAGGAAAAAGATGGTTTAGATTGATTGTATGATTATTATTTACAATTTTTTTAATCTCATAGGGCTTGTTAGTCTTTAATTATAAATCATAAAGCTTCATAATGCTATCATTTCCTCATAGGGTTTGTTGCTCTATCCAATTGGGCCTCAACACATACTTATATTAAAGATAAGCATTAAGCAAATTGTCAATTCATACTATTATTTTGGGTGAATCCATTAATTACAACAAAAACTATTCTTTAACAAGAAGCCTAGTATTTGTGAAGGGGCATACTTCCCATCATGACTACAAACAAACAATTCATCATGCTCATAAAGTCCCTTGGCAAGAGGTATTAGCAATTGAAGAGAGGGAAAAAAACCCTTTTAAGTCCTTGAAATTGGTCCAAATAGGCAACTTAACTAATGGAATTGCTCATCTAGAACAATCCTTATAATCTAAAAGGATACTTTTAGATGATCCTATTGCCTTCTTAAGTGGGGCCATAATGAAGGAAAATGTTTTTAGGTATGTGTAGAATCCATTCCATTTCTTATCAAAACAAATCTATAACATCAAACACATGGAATTGAAACTAAATTACTGAGATATATATACATAAATCAATTCACATTCCATAAAGTGGTGAACAATCAAGACAATCATTGCACACTATTGAAGGCAATTTAAGCCCTTTGAAATTACATTATATAAAGGAAACGTCTGGTTCTATTATCATTTGAGTATAGCAATTGCAAGTGTATTATAGATAAAAACAAAACATTATGGTTGCTACAAAGAGCCTATAAATATGGCACAAATAATCTCTTAGAACATGTGATACTAAAACCTTACAATGATACTCAGATGCCTCGTAATACTCAAATTTCTAATTATAAATCTCACAGCCCTCTTTCTATTTCTACACTTTAACAACATAAACCCCATTTCCCATAGGCTCTCTCTTAATATCCTCAACCACTTGTAGCTCTTCAATTGCATAGTAATTGAAGTTTAATTCAAGTTAAGGTTGAATTATGAGTACGATCTCCACTAAACATGTAAAAGGTAACACAATAATCTTAGCACTCAAACATATACCCAAACTATTAAAACCCTAAATAGTAATTTTCATTTCCATCATCATTGTTGTCTTGTTGGCTCTTATATAGTTTCCATCCCTAATAACCAACAACAAGAGAAGCATAAATAAAGATCACGACTCCTAGAAGAGAAATCTCCTTTTTCTCTTGATAAAAATTCAGTCCAAAAGTGGGTGGAGGTGGAATTTGAACCCCCAATGCTTCACCTCTAATCCTGGGCAGGAAGGCTAGATCACTCAACTTTTAACCCATTTTTGGGGTATCGATTGCCATTAAAGTTAATGGGTAGATAATCAACACCATCTTTGTTGAACATAAACAAATGGTGGTTATTATTACACCACATAACACATTTTTATTTGTGTGCACAATGAGTTCATCAAACACATTAGAACTCAACTGGCCACACCCATGCAGATGCTTTTTTTGGCCAAGCCGTTGGTTCAACAAGTCACTGTAAATGTCTAAGGAGACCTTGCTTCAACATGTATTTAGCTAAAGTCAGGGTGGTGGAAGAGGAGGTGCTCATGCATTCTAGTTGTGGATTTAGATTTTTAGCATTTAATAAAGGATCTACATCTATTTGATTAAGGGAATATGTTTTCTCAACTTCAATGTGCGTTCAGTCACTCAATGATTTCAATGTATATGTGGTGCTTGGTGTTGGGTCCTAAGATCGCTACTCACATTCCTAGAGGGATCAACTCAATTCAAAGCCAAGGAATTGTCATAGTGAAGGGGAATTAATCAACTCGTCAATAGACCATGAGTGATTAGAGGTGAATTGTTGAGCGTGGGCTTGCTATCCTTCACTTTGAGCTCAACTAGACCTAGGAGGGTGTTCTTAGAGGCATCCTTAACAAGACATCTAATCTATTAAGATGATTCATGACCGAAACAATAGTAGCTATACCTAATGTACACTTGACCCCTATATTTGTCGCTATGTTAAAGACTAATTAGCTACTTATAAAACCTTTTATTAATATGATGAGAATCCACTCTTAGACTACACCAAAGGACAATAGCTATACTATTACCTAGTAGATGAATCCACTTAACCTTACATACACATGGTTAAGAGGGAGAAGCACACCAGCATGATTCTCCGACAATATTCCAGTTTTAAGATTGCATAGGATATAGCACCATTTATAATACTAGATCATGCATATATGATGAAATCTAAACTACTCCTACAACTAACAAGAATAGAGGATAATAAAATGAAAGTGTTTTATCTCTCACTAATTTAGACTGATGCCTACTCCATTGGGCAACCAAATCACAAACTGTAAGGAAGAAGGAGATACACCAGTAAAACATAAATGGAACTAGGCATGCATATATCACAAACTAGAAATAACACCACATGTGAATGGACATACTTAATGATCCATCTCAAAAATGCAATAATCCACATGAAATAAAGGAGAGACCATTACAAAAGATTTGTAATTCATTAGATGATGTCACACATAAATCAAATCCTTATTGTACATTCATACCAACAAATGTGGTACAAGAGAGGATGAACAATTGCGATTATGCATTCCCTTGAATCATTACAAACTACCATGGAGACATACCATTCACATGTGAATTATCATTACAAAACCCTTCCTATTGATTGTCAAATGGATTCCATCCCTTACAGACCATACTTGCAACGTTTAATGCCCTAGAACTAGCTCGAGGCACCTATAGTCAAAAAATTGGCTCAACGAATAACCCTTATTACATCTTTTGAACATGTATATATAGCATTTAGGTTTTTTCCATCCTTGGTCACTTGCAAGAATTCAATGTACTACTACAAGTTAAAGCATTGAATGCAATCCATGTTTGAAATGTTTCTTACTTGAAATGAATGATCTAGAGCTTGCGTGGAGGAAATTGGTAGTTGGAATTCCATCCACCACATTCATGGTGACTATACCTCCTTTCATCATCCACCATTGAAAATTGCAACTAGAATTGTGCACTTGAGATGAGTGATGTTGTTTGGATGAGAAAATTTCATTTGAGAATTTGTAGGGGTTGAATCTAGCATTAATGGTGATCTACGAAATTGTTGGACCATTTTGGAGTGTTTTGGAAGAAATGTGGAAATTTCATGTAGGACATGATATGGGTAATGGAGGCTGGAACTGGATGAAGGTGTCAACCTAGTGAATAAATCATGTAGTACTGAAGGTGGGAAGTGGAGGTGGAAGTGAAGGGAAATGCATGAAGAAAATATAGAAGGCTATCAGGTTTTGTAGAGGGAAAAATGAGTGATGTGAAGGTGTATAGGGATGTGGCATTTGGATGCAAAACAAGACAACAAGACGAGATGTGGGATGAAAGAAATGATATCCTAAAGTTTGAGGAAAGTCTATGAGGAGAAGGGAATTGAAGATAGGCCAAGGGGAACTTCATGGAAAATAGGAGAAAAACTAGATATGGGTAGTGAAATGAAGAAATATGGAAGCCTAGGAAAGTTTCACAAACAAAAGGAAAGGAGAAAGTGGAGGATGTGGGAAGAACATGTGAGACTAGATTGTGCCACATGAACTCTAGTTCTACCACAAGTTCTCTTACATCACTATTCATGCTTCTAACAAACACTAACTTCATATGTGTTTGTGAGTTATTCTTCTAAATAACTTTTGGTTTTTGTCATAACACCACCACATGTAGACAAACCACGTATGCTACATCACAACTCACTACCATAACATCACCACATGTTAGTCAACACAAATGCTATACTACAATACTAAAAATTCACCACATGTCACCACAATGTACTCTATAGACAAACTCTTCTTACAATGATCCTTTGTAGGTGAATATCACCTAGATCCAAACATTCTCCCACTTGCTATTTATCGCAGGAGTGTGTGGTACTGAACTGAAGAAATTAAACTCATGCTTGGGAATAGGACAACCTCATCTCATCCCTACACCACATGAACTTGGCAGTACTTATAGGTTTTGTCAAAGAATCTGCAATGTTCACCTAAGTATCAATTTTCTCCATATAGAATTTCTCGCTCTCAACCATCTCTCTCACAAAATGATACTACACATCAATATGCTTGGTTCTAGCATGGTAAATAGGATTCTTAGCTAGACTAATTACACTAAATCACATCTCACGACTATTTGACTCTTAAAAACTAATACTGTCACTCAACCTCTTTAACCACACTGCTTCCTTACAAGCATGTTTTGGAACCATATATTCTACTTCAATAGTGGATAGAGCAATTGCCAACCGTTGCTTGCTCATCTAACTCACTACTCCACCAAATAAAATAAGCACATAACCACTTGTTGACCTCTAGTTACCAAGGTCTCCAGCTCAATCTAAATCTACAAATCCCTATATGCTCAACACTTTGCCCACATCATTAGTACCATGATAATTTTAAGCAATAATCTAGAGTTCCCTTCAAGTACCTAAACACTCTCTTCACTGTATGCTCCAAAACATGACTCAAGCACAACACGACTGAGTCAACCTTGATATCACACATGAACCCTCTCCTTGCTATGAGTGACCTCCAAGTCACTCTCACTCTCGTGGCAGAAACCAATCAAGTGGAGGCATAACCTGAGGGAGGTTCTATTCGTGTGAAAAAAATGTTGCGAAGAGAGGTTGGCCAGTTTGTGGACCAAGTATGAATCTATGCTTAATGAGCACGTTCTATGATCATTGTGGTGGAGATAACTATATGACCATAAGGGTCATTAGTTCCAAATCTCCTGTTAGGGTTTCTTATGTTCCAACGCCTAGTCCTAAGTGTATTTTTTTCATTGATTTCTCTAAGGTGTTGTAACCTATTCTTGTTTTCTTGGATGATTTGTTGAATGCTATTTATTTGTTGGATGATTCTAAGAGTGTATTCTTGCTCTTCTATTGTTTGTTGTGCATGTTGTGGTCTTGGATGGATTTCTTCTATCTCTTCAATAATAGCCTTAATCCAATCTCTTCTAATCCTTGGGCACATCGAATGCTTGGGGAGAGAGAGTTTAGGTGTGTTTCACTTTTGTGTTGACTTTGACATATGGTCAAAGGTTTGTTATGCTTTTGTTTTATTTATTCAATGTGTAGTGTACCTCATGATATGATTGAGGGTTTGACCTTGTTTGACTTTATTTCTACCTCGTGATGGAATTGAGGGTTTAACTCTCTAAGTTTCCTAATATTTTTGTCTTTTTCTTATGAAATGCAACTAAATGAATGCAAAGCAACTTTTGGTTCCTTTTTTCCAAATTGAATAATGAAATGATCTAATTAACTAGAAATTGAAATATGTGCAGACACCTAAAATCAACCGTGTCCTTCTAACATCACTAACCTCACTTTTGACACCTTGTCGACACCCACTAACCTCACTTTCAACATCTTGTGATACCTTGTCGACATCACCTTGTGTTGCCTTGCGACACCTTTATCCTAAGTTAATTAAATAAATCGTATTTATTTAATTAATTCATCCCTTTATCCATTAGTTTAAGTTAATCATATTTATTAAATTAATTTATCCTTTTATCCATTATTAATTAAATAAACACCCCTTTATTTAATTAATTCCATCTTCTAACCTTCATATCCCTAGGTTAATTAAATAGACTACATTTATTTAATTATCATCCCTTACACTAGCTAGATTAATTAAATAAAACTTATTTAATTAATCCTAACATCTATGTAATCCCATTCCCACAACTAACTAAATAATCTGTATTATTTAATTAGTTATCCTAAACACATGTCACTATCCTCAACACTCCACAAATAATTTAACCAAATTTGAAATTCCTCCACTAGAGGACAAAAACCTACAATTCGATCCCCACCCTCCATTCATCTTTCAATCTTGACCGTTCACACATAAGGATGCCCTAGAAACCCTTATCAAATCCTAATCCAAGCCCTAATCCCTCTCACTCAACCTCCATGTGACACTTGTCACATGACTACAACTCCAATCCAAACCCTAATCCTCAAGCAACCCTAGCCATTGATCTAAGCTTTCAATCTCAACCCTCCATCCTTTTCTCAACTATCTATATATTGAACCCTCATCCAAGCCAAAACACGTCTCATCTCATTGTAATCTTATGCTGCCCAAATATCCTTTCATTTATCTCCATTGCCCTAGTTTATGATTAGTGAGAGCAATCTACATCCCATCTTCATCATGGAGTATAGCTAGAATGCATTGTGTGCATGCATTCTCTACTCTATCAAGGATAAAGGAGTAGTCAAGATTAAAGGTATAACATTCATTTGTTTGTCTTTTTGTGTTATTTTCCTTATTTATTTTCCCCCATCTTCAATATGAATGCAATTATATGAGTTTTTCCAAATGCAATCTAATCCTATGTTTTTGTATTTTGTAAGACGATTTTTGAGTCTATTCTAGAAATTGAAATTACTTAAACTGAAATGTAATCTATGAATTGCAACAAATCTTAATCTAAGAAAAGCTAATCTAAATAAATAAAAAAAATCATATCAAGGAAAGAGAAACACAAGGATTACTTTTCCAAGAGCAAGAGTGTGATCTGATTAACTACTTGAAATCATGAAAAACCTAGAATCTCTTTGGTGCATGAGCCTAGCGTATCCTCATAAGTCTTTTTGTGGCAACCTCCTCTCCTTTGCAACAACGAGGATCTCCTCTTGGAAATAGGGATGAAGTAACACTTGATTTGAATGATTGATTTATGAAAGTTATGATGAAACTATTGATCTATTTAAGCTATTGAAGCACTATGGATTGGGCTTTTTCGAAAGCAATTTGGCAAGCATAACAATGCTATTGAAGATTTTGAAAGCTTGGCAACTAAACTATGAAAGAAAAAGGCTTAAATGTCTTGCAAAGAGCATAAACATGCTATGAAGAGAAAAAAAATCAAAGCTAGAAATTGATTGTGCAACTATGAATTTTGCCTCCTAAGGAAAACTTTGAATCTTTGGGAAAACTAAAGAAAGAAGCTAAGAGGTTCAAAGGCTTGTGAAGAATCTTGAAAAAGCTTGTGAAGATGAGAAGAGAATTCTCAAACTTAAGAAATAATGAAGAGGTGAGGTGTATTTATAAGTTGGATGGGCTCATAAATGGTGGAATTTATTGGAGAGTTAATTCTCTTGATTGGAGAGTTAACAAAATTGATTGAAGAGTGAACTGGGTTGATTAGAGAGTGAATATGCCTTGAAAGCTTATTATTGGAGGAAGAATAGAGTTAGCATGATATTTATAGGGAGATGAGAAGAATTTATTTGAAGTTAGAATGGAGTGATTGGGAGTCTTGAATCAATCAAGAGAAGTTGATAATTAGTTAGGGAAGGTGACTCACGCAATCAGGGATCAATTTAGAGAAAATTTGGACCAAAATTGGAAGAAATCACACATATTAAAACATGACTAGGTCACCCAGTTTGCCAAGGTAGGTCACCCAAGGGAGTTATAATTAAATGGAAAGGTCACCCAAGGGAGTTTTAGAGGTCAAACTGGGTGACCTAGAAAGAATGGGTTATGTAGGTGGTTTTAGGGGCTGAAATTGGACCTAGGGGGCTAAAGATGACTTCAAGACTTGGAAACAAGTCATTGGGTTAAAAGAGGGTGGGTCACCTAGTTCACTAGGATAGGTCACCTAGGGGAGATCCACTTAAAATGTAGGGTCACCCATGGGAGATTCAAAAGTGATAGGGGGTGACCTAGAAATAATGGTTTGAATAGGTCATATGGAACTTCCGGGAGCTCATTCAAGCACATATAAACTCTTTTTTGGGTGCCATTTTTTTAAATTTCATATTTCTTTGAGCATTATGCAATGGTGCCATTAGTTTTTCTTGAAAGTGTCTCAAAATTATACTTTCAAATCATTTTGTCTCAAGGCATCCTTTTAGCCTCTTACGCCTCAAAAGGTTTGGTAGCCAATTGGAAAGTGAGTTGGATGGATGGGGAAGAAAAAAAGGATGGGAAAGCTCCTAGGGAAGATTTATTTCCCCTCTTGTGAAGTGGATTAGTCATGTCATCAAGGTTGGCAATTGACATGAGTGGTTTGTCGAAGATGGGTTAGGTGACTAGGAAGATAGTGTGCATGACCTTGGAAGGTTAGCTTGGAGATTAGAAAAGCACAAACAAAGTGAAAAACAAACAAAGTCATGTGTTGCCAAGAGGAATACTACTGAGAGGTCATATTTACATGCTTACATGTAAGTTTAGGACTATAACTCACCATCGAATTACCATGTAGACTTATGCACTTTTTTAGTGCTTACATAGTTGCTCCCTCAGGGACGGTAGTCTACATGAAAGGTAGGTACTATTCCCAAACTAGGCCTTACCAGCTATCGTTATCTCATAATTATACTTGAAATAAGAAATATTAGTTCAATATTATGATGTTAAATAATGAGCACTAAAATAGAAATGAGGAAATGTACCGTCGATGAGTGAGTCGTAAGTATACCCAAGTTGTCTTGCTTTGCCATGGGAACCTGCAAGAATGAAAGCACACAAAATAAGGGTATGGAAAGCACTATGGAAATAAAACATATGCTAATCTAGAGAGAAGAACTATTTCTCCTTTTATTGCAGATTTTGAAGAACATATTTGATTTTTTGGGATTTTTGAGGCTTTTACAATTTTTAGGTTTTTTAACTTTCTCTATTTTTTATGTTTTTTTCTAAATATTTTTTGAAGGTTTGACTTGACGCCTTGAGGTCTTTGGAATACCTATGTTTATTGAAGAGATTTATACTCTTGCCCCCTTGTATGGGGAGACTTACATGCTTGAGTGCACAATTTTTCTCTTTTGACTCCATTGGAGGAGTTCAGACATTGTTTTGCACTTACTATTATTGTGAGACCTGATTGATGAGATCTATATGTAGCTTCAATTGAAATCTTGTACTTCACTTTCCCTCTTGTGCATATGGTTGGATAGAGCTTTTATTTTTCTTATGAGAATGCATATTGATAATGGTCACACATGGATGATGCAATTTGTTTTTGTCTTTTCATGAATGAGATGCAACATGTCTAGATGTGATCCAAAAATATGAAATGTAAAGCAATATGTTATAAGTGCTATGAATGCCACGATGTTATTGTTGGAGCAGAAAAGATCACTTGCAAAATCAAGAGCACTTCCACAAATCTGAATTGCACAAAGAAAGCCAAATAACTATCAACAAGCATCCAAAATGTGGGACATAAACATATATTAACCTCACTTAGTAAATTACATAGAAATGCCTTATTATATAGGCATGGATGAGGCAATCCACCTTTCATGTGGATTGACAAGTGCCCCATGATGTGGCACATGCATGTAGACAAGTGTCCTATAGGTGTCAACCTTTGGAACACTTGGAATGTGCAAACCAACAACCTTTTGACCAAGTCATCAACCTTGGTGACAAGTGTTGGGTGACTACAAAAGTGCCCTTTGAGGTGAGATGGAAAGTCTTCCAAAGTTCCAACCTCAAAAGGTATGCACACGAGGTTTACCAAAGAACTAGGTAACCTATAAAGGTCTAAAAGGTTGCACAATCAGTTAGATAAGATGTTATCTAACCTCATCAACCTAAGTACACTTAAGCTAAAGTGAATTGATAAATTATTCACTCTAACACCCCCTCTTAAGTAATACTTGGGGAGATCACAAAAGTGCAAGAGATACATAAATATGGGTCTTGACAACTAGGCCTGATGAGGTAACCATGTACAATAAAGTCTCTCACAAGTTTGGAGAAAAAGGAGAAAACCCAGTGAGAAATAAAACTCCTCTCCAAAAGAGAGAATGAGAATAAAATAAGTCTCCTCAAAGATGTCCCTAAAATATAGGAACATGAAGAGCTCTTGAAGCATGTAGAAGCTATAAACTCTACCGAAGAAGCACTGGTGTCTGCTGGAATCAAGGAACCCTCAACAAATGTAGATCAAGATGAGACACAAAACTCTGAATGAGTGCCCTCAATAACACTACTCAACTATGTAGCACAAATGACAAAAAAAGCAAAAAAATCTATGAAGATGAAAGTACAAATGGTACAATGATCAAAGAGGCACAAATAACACTGCATGAGTGACCTCAAATGACACTATTCAAGGTGCAAGTGGTGCTCTAAAAAGATACCAGAGTCTTGCAATTATTGATCAACTGAAAAGTTGAAGGTGATGTGTCCAATACTTAACTAAAAAAGAAGCATTAACAAAACTATGTGATACCCCCATAATGCTGATAGGAAGAGGTATTGGAAAACTAATTGAAATGTGTGTAGGTGGATGGAGATGTAGAATCAGGTCTGATATAATGTACAAGCATGAGGCTAGAATGTTGTTGTGGAGGTACGCTCATCGAACATGATTATGATGGCAAATAACAAGGCACTAACACAGCCCCCCATGTCAGTTTATAAATTAGTGCATGTACAAAAGAGGCACTACAGATGTGCAAAAATTCCCCCAAAAAGGAACATAAAATTAGTTTTTGGCACTTTATTTTTAATGCATTTACAAAGCAAATAGTGCTTATAAATAAATATACTATTTGGAGTTCTTACAAATGTCCAAAAAAGGACCACATGTTGAAAATACAATTCTTTGATAGAAAAGGAAGAAACTGATGGCACCATGGTGAAGTACATGAAAAAAATGTGCTTTCAAAAAAACACAGGACCCAAAAAGGAGTCCGTACACCCAAGATATGGCCCGTCGAAGTTCCCAAAATGAGAACTACACTACAACAACATTGAAAAAATAGAAACCTAGAAAAAGTAGAAATCTAAATTGAAAACATTTGTACCACTGCTAAGATTGCAAAATTCTACCTCGTTTCAAAATATTGCACTGAAAAAGGCCTTCGTATGGCCAATATATCGCCATATGAAGATCAAGTGCAAAAGAGAAACTGCCAATGCTGAAGGGTAGATTTTGCAAAAAATCATTGTCCGCCAAATTTAACAAAAATGCCGCTAAAGATGGAGGTCCACCAATTGTAGAAACTTTGCCAAACGGGTTAGCTATAGCTAAAATTGGAAGAGCAAGAAAAACCTCTGCTAAAAATAAAAGAACCACCAAAAAAGAAAAGTTTTCACTAAATTTGGCACTAAGGCCAAAACTGACATAGTATTAAAAAACATTTTTAAAAAAAATTATGAAAAAAACTATTTAAAAAAAATAAAAATATATACATATATATATATTAAAAAAATAAAATGGCGAGGAGAAATAAACCCCCCACCACCCCTCATGGGTGGAGCCCAAGGGGCCACCACCCTACCATGGCTGAAGTCGTGGATAGGGGGCGGTACCCTTGGATACCCCCCACAGTCCATGGCAAGGCCCAAGGGGCCTGACCGCCCTGTCACGATAGAGTCGTGGCAGGGGTAGGTACCCTCGGGTACCCCCCACTACGTGGGGAAGGGGACAAGGTACAAACCCCCACCCCCTTTAATATTTTTTATTTTTTAATATAATTTTTTTGAAAAAAAAAGAATAAAAATAATACTATTTTTAAATTATTTTGTAAAAAAATTGTACCTCGAAATAAATCATGGGGAGGCCGTACGGTTTCTCCAACAAATGTTTTTCCTCAAAATCACCCAACTTTGATTTTGACAATTTGACAGTCATTCATAATTGATTTGGGCCTTCTAAACGCGATGGTGAGGTCCGTTTGGCTCCATGACACTTTGGTGATAGGCACGAGTGCTGGATTCACCAAAAAATGGGAAGGGACTTGTAAGCTTGCTATGATACCATGTTGGAGCAACCAAGATCACTTACAAAATCAAAAACACTTCCACAAAGTGGAATTGCATAAAGAAAGCCGAATAACTATCAACAAGCATCCAAAATGTGGAGCATAAACATATATTAACCTCACTTAGTAAATCACATAGAAATGCCTTATTATATAGGCATGGATGAGGCAATCCACCTTTCATGTAGATTGACAAGTGTCCCATGATGTGGCACATGTATGTAGACAGGTGTTCTATAGGTGCCAACCTTTGAAACACTTGAAATGTGCAAACCAATAACCTTTTGACCAAGTCATCAACCTTGGTGACAAGTGTTGGGTGAATACAAAAGTATCTTTTGAGGTGAGATGGAAAGTCTTCCAACCTCAAAAGGTATGCACATGCGGTTTACCAAACAACTAGGTAACCTCTAAAGGTCTAAAAGGTTGCACATTCAGTTAGATAAGATGTTATCTAACCTCATCAACCTAAGTACACTTAAGCTAAAGTGAATTGATAAATTATTCATTCTAATAGTTATGACATGTTTTATTGCTTTTGATTTTCTCTTTGTGATATGTTGTATGCAGATGGAACGAGCACTGTGACTACTCTTAAGTAGGATTTTTGACTTAGGGGATTGTGAGTTGACTTGGTATAGGGAGACCTAATGAACTTTGGGATAGGATTAGGGACTCAAGTGGGAGTGGGGAGGAGATGGAATTTTCTTGATTTTACATTTACAGAAGGCTATACACTAATCCTTATCTAGACATTTTTTTTACAAGCTTTCAACTTAGACAACCAATAAATTTTATTAGTACCTTTTAAACTTAGATTTGAGATGTCTGACAAGATAGACCTAGGGTAAAGGAAAGAGTCCAAAGAAAAAGATGGCCCTAAAGATAGACTCTTGGTTTTTCTCAGCTAGTGCGTGTGTGTGCTTTGTGCCTTTCTTTTTATTTTATTCAATAGATGCCATCGTCGTAGCTTCGAGCTTAGATCTTATCTCCACCCGAGAGTACATACATCAACAAACCTCTCTTTTTATTATTTTTTCTCTCTTTTTATTTATTTATTTATTTTATTTCGTTCTTCTCTCTCTCTCTCTCTTTGGTTTTGCAATTTCTCACTTTGATTCTCCCATTAATCATTTTTGATATTTTCCTTTCTCTTTGCTTTTGAATTTTCTCGTTTAAGATCTCTCTTTCTCTCACACTTTTTTTTTATCTCTCTTTTTCTTTGATTCACTCATAATTTTTTATTTCTTCCCATGGAGCTATGATCCCCCCTAGAGTTTTTGGCCAGGAAAGATAAGGGGCTAAGCGCCACCAAGGGTTTTCACTATCCAGTTAGATTTTCCTTCTACTAAGGAGGAATGGGGAAAATCTACTTGCAATCTTCCATTACGTATTGTAGGTTTGAGTACTAATTTCACTTAGGCTTAACATCATGGTTCATTAAGACTAGGATCAATGTGAAGCTAAAAGCTAGGCTTTTATTAGAAATCTTTGGGAAGTGCAAGGGGAAAATAATAATAGGCAGTAAGTATTATCATAAGGGGTCTCAATAGTTCGAAGGGTCAACCTATACCTAAGCAACCTTAGACTACTTGCTAAGTTAAAAATTGAACAAGATCATGTCACTCACAAAATGCATGGCTAAACAAAATGAAGAATGCATATATTTTTAAATGATTTTATACTTTTTATGGATTTTGAGTTATTTGATTTTTTTGGATTTTCTAATTTTATGAATTTTACAAAGTTTTGAGATACTGAACTCTCCTCCTTTCATATTGCACAAGAGGTAAGCGTCATTTCTGACATCTTCCTTAACTATGTATGGACCTATCCAATTTGGTATGAAATTTTCTTTAAAGTCTTTGTAAGGAGACTCGAAGACTTGGTGTAAAAATGTCTTTGTATTAGTGGGGAGTTTTGTGTACTCACATGTTTCATTGTTTGATGATTTCCCCCTAGCTTTATCATTGTCTATTCTTGTTGAGTTTCAATGTTTGTTTTGAAAATTTGAGGGGCAAATGGAGTTGGTGTTTAAACAATTTTTGATGATTCTCCTTCTTTCTGTGTGGGTTTTGGTTCTCCTTTTTACTTAGTGGTGGTCTCGACTATATGGATTCTTATATCTAGCTCGATAGGAATGGGTGCTAAGTTAAATGAAGCATAAGACTTTGTTGAGTGGGGATCGAAGGGGAATTCTCCTATTGCCCCCTCCTTTGTACATTTTAAGGTCTTAGCTACATTTGTAATTTATTTTGATGTCTCTCCTTTTTCAAAAAAATAATTTTTGGGTCATTAGTGGTTGCCATGGTCTTTCCCTTCTTTTTGGATTGTTCAACTCTATAAAGACTAAAAGGATCAGGGTCTCCTTTGATGATATGGGTTTGTCCTATATGCAAGAAGTGGATTTATTGAAATAACGTGGAGGGAATGACCATCATCCTATGGATCCAAGGCCTTCCTAGGATCATGTTGTAACTGGTTTCTTTATTGATGACATAAAATTTAGTTGGGAGGGTTTTGGGACCCAATGTGATTTGAAGATTGACATTATCCATGGTTTGAATGTTTAGGTTATCATGAATTCTAAGGATGGAAGTTTCTCATGTGGTTTGAGTTTTATCATAACCCATTCTTTGAAGAAGATAAAAAGATACTATGTTTATTGTAGACCCATCGTTGATCATTACACGTTTGATGGAATAGTCATAAACTTGGATTATTAAGTAGAGGGGGATCACCCTATTTAGCTATGTCAGTTTCTAAGTGTAAATTTTCAAAATTGAATATTGTAGAACTCTTTTCATTTGGAGTGTTTTGAACTTGATGGCCTAGACCTAAGGCATTGAGGAGAGTGTTCTTGTGCATAGGAGAACTCTTGAGAAGTTCTAACATGTGAGAAAAATTTGAATCACTAGGATGTCACTTGGTCATTCTGGGCCATGGGTAACACAAACTTCTCAATCTTTATCTAATTCCACAAGTCCTAAGGTGTTTTGATCAGAGGCATTTTGATCACTTTTGGGACTATTTATTTCATATTATGAGAATGTGTCCTTGAATGCTTGTCATTGATCTTTTGGGAGATTTGATATGAAGCGATGGTACTCCCAACATGACTTGATATCATGCCCCCTTCTCTTGTGAAATGGGTATTATCCATCATGATTGTAATTTTGAGGTTTATGATGATTGTTGTATGATTTTTTGTTGATTATAGATGGATAATTGTTGACATTTTGGTTCCCCAAATTTATATACTTGTTGTAATCACAGTTGTTGTTCCTCGATGGTGAAGTTTCTATTGACCCATCTATGTTTTGATTGTTTATCAAGGATTTGTTATTTCTATTGTGGTTTACCAACCTTCCATTAGCATTATACTCCCTTCTTCTGCTATCAATAGCAGCTTGGTCAATTCTAAGGGCACTTTCAAGCATTTCTTCGTATGATTTATAAGGGAGTTTTTGGACTTGTTATCATATGTTATTTTTGAGGGCATATAAGAAAAGACCATAGAGCTCCTTATGATCCATGTTTGGTGTGCTAGTTGAAGAAAAGAGAACTTTCTTCCATTGTGAGAAAAAATGTGCAATTGATTCATTGTTTTATTGCTTGATTGTTAAAAATTCTCGTATTCCTGTCTTGACTAATTTGTTTATGTTGAAGGCTACCACAAATTGATCGATGAGTTACCTAAATGAGTGGATTGATGCTTCTAGAATTTGATAATACCAATCTAGAGAGATACACTCCAAAGTCTTTGCAAATTTTTTGATTACCACCGCATCCCAAGGAAGGAGTTCCCGCAATATTGTGATGTAGGCCTTGATATGAGAGTTGAGATCACCCTCTCCTTTGAATTTTAGAAGCTCAAGGAGAGGATGTGGTAGTATGACATGACAATATTATATTCAAGAGGCTCCTTTAAATACTCAAGGTCATATTTACATGCTTACATGTATGTGTTTAGGACTACAACTCAACATCAAATTACCATATAGGCTCATGCACTTTTTTAGTGTTTACATTCACATGTGACCAAGTATGTATCTAGCAACTCCTAAGTCTTTCATATCAAACTTACTAGACAACTGAGTTTTAAGTTCCTAAATTAATGCTTTATTGTCTCCAATGATAAGCATATTATCAAAATTAAAAATAATAATAATAATGTGACCATTTACCTATTTGAAATACAAACAATGATTATCATCACTTCTTCCAAAATGTAATTCTAGTACATGTGTCTCAAAATTTTAGTTCCAAGGATATGGGACTGCCTTAATCTAGATAGTGACCTATTTGTTGGATTACATATTTTGCCACCTAACTCTATATTCTCAGACCCATACAAGTGACAAATGTACCAACAGTTGAACCGATTGTAATGATATTTTACAATGATTCTCTGCTTGTCTTACAAGGTGCGGCTACCTTCTAATGATATGCAAAGAATGGAAATTTGATATGCTTTTAACCAAAAAGTAGAAAGGTGGTGCTTTTAATCAGAAAGCATAAAGGCAATATATCTCATCACAAACTGAATTTAAAGAAGTACAAAGACTTCAATAGCAGCAACCTCAATCAATATAATAAAGAACCACATCAATTGTTACACAATCACTATTGCATACCATTCATCGAAAGATAAATATCCACAACAATGAGCAAGATTAAAACATTCAATCACTTCAAGACAGAACTAACAACTAGAAGCCAATAATATATTCAACATAGGAAGAATAAGCATCCAGATAACCATAACACAAAGTTTACGATCCTGAATTCCCACGATATTGATTTCAATTCATATATCAAAGTAACTGAAAGTAACTTCACATCAAAACTAATCTCTAACTAAAACAAAGTTTGCCCTTCTCATTTATATAGCCTTGCCACCATAACTATCTTTTGAAATAATAACTTCTTGAGGATAACTAATTTAAAGAGGTTTTTAAAATAAACATAATTTAAAGAAACAACTCTCCAGAGCCAATAGTTTTTTTTGCATCAAATGAAAATACTAAAGCATATGAGAAATTGATCAATTAAAAATCACATCATCATCAAGGTGAGCCTCCTTTTGTGCCACTTCCTTCTCCTTGCATTGTTCGTCTTCATAAACTGAATCTACTTGTGCTGCTTGGTTTGCCTATGCTCGCAACTTTGCTTTATACATTCGATACTTGCCAATGATTGGTGATAATGTTTGGCTGCTTGGACCACCAGTCATACTAGCTTGAATTTTTCTTTTGTTTATCATCTAATCAACATCTGTCACCCTTTTATGAACCTCATCTATTTCACTTTTGAAAGTCCTGATGTAAGTCGCTAATCTTCCAAGTTTCCTAAGTGATTCACCAGTGATTACATCAATGGCCACTATTTCTTCATTGACCATATTCTTGATGTTTAGCTTTATCTCTTTTATCTCGAGCAATTTGTTTTCATCCTCATCAAAGGCTTCTATATCTAGGATTGCAAAGTTGCTCTTGAGATACGATCTATGAAATAACAAGTTAGAGTGTTTTTCATTTCCTCGTCTACTGCTCCTATAGAAAACATTTTCCATTCAAGCGTGTCCAACCACACAGTAGTTTTCATTTCCACAAGATCATTCAAAATCTTCTCGGCCACTTGAATATTGATGGCCATATCGGCCATCTCTTGCACTTCTTTGGAAACCATGAAAAGGCTACTATTATATTTCCTCACAATTTGCAACTCAATGACCAATACTTCTCCTTTTCTAGAAATAGAATTATATAATTTTGTAGATTCCTTGATATAAATCAAACAATCAATAGTTACCTTTTCAATCCACTGCTCGACAACATTGCTTAGAGCTTGAGACCGTTTAATTTGTTGTAGCACATAGGGATCTGGGCCATCCATGTTTATACTTGGCAACTCATCTGTAGGTTCGGCGGTGATTTTCAAAATAGACTGAATAAAAAAAGTCAAGTACTTTACCCGTGCTTGTAATTTGGCATTCTCTTGTTGTTCTTTCTTAATCCTCTTTAACAAGTTACTAACAGAGAACTTGGCGTGGTAAATTTCTCCTTCCACAGTTGAAGGTCCCATATCAACTTAGCTTAAATTGAAGTCAGCTTTAGTCACTTCATCTTTATTTTTATCACCCATGGGATCTGTAATTTCCAAAATGTGGTGCCCGGTGGAAGGTCTACTACCATCCTTGACATCCTTCTAGCCCTTTTTAGCTTAGGTGTTTCTTGCAATAATTTGGCCATGGTGTCTATGTTGGTGTCAATCATAGGGGCACATCTTTTCTTTTTCTCAACAACCTTTCTCAACCAAGAAGGAGATGAGGAAGAGGAAACATTAGTATTAACAACAACATTCAAGATCACACCATCTGAATGCACAGGAGGGGTATTGTGCTTTGGAAAATCATTCAAACCGGGGGAAACTGAATTACCAAACAATGATTGAAGCATATTGTCTTCACCGAGTTGATTGAAAAATTAAAGAATCACCATCTATTACAAGGGGATTAGAAAGGGGCACATGGTCTATGTGTAGTTTTGAAGCAGTCAATCTCTTGTCAGCTATCACAGGCTGGCTATCCTATTCATAGACATTCTTCAATCTCCTTATATCTTCTAGCTGCTCACCATCTCCGCCTGATTGTGAGCCAACTCTATGAAGAGTTGGGTCTGAAATTGATGTGCTCCTAGGAGTATGAGTAGCTTGGGATTTATTCAGTTCTCTAACAATTGATTCGTTTGGAGATGAAGAGCTAGCCTATTCCCTAAATTTTCTGTCCAACCATTTTTTAGTTCTCCTTAACACATGAAAAGAGAGAAATATTATGTCTGTGATTTCCTTTTCTGACCATCTCACTGGAGGTAGAGGTTGCAAAGAGGTACCATGATAACCTTCATCTAGTATGTCTGAATTATCCTCTACCATCTCCGGGACTTGTAATGGCAAGTCAAAAGCACAGACTTAGTCGATGGTCAACCGCATCCAGCTTCTTCTTTGCACTTCTCTTTCATTTATGCAATCCTCCCAAAAGTCCTCAAGTTGAGGCTTATGTAAATATAAACCACCTTTGTGCATATTTCTTTTCATGAAATTCTTACTATCAAAAGTTGACCTTATAGGTAGCAGGTGAAAACTATACTCTGCCAGTAATTTCTCTATGTTTCTTGTGTTGTCATTACTTTTACAAGAAAAGAAAGATATGGACATAGGGAAGGAGTACCCCCTCTTCTTCATGGCATGATATTTGACATTCACAATAAGCATATGGCGATAAACTTCTAAAAGCACAATGAAATCTGAAGGATACCTTGGTAATTTCAATAGGGCATTTTCATAACCCCCAATCCTCAAATATGAAAAATGATCAAATTGAACATAAAAACTTCCAAAATTCATTACCAGAGTAGCTGCCTTAGGGAAAAACCTTCTCTCTAAGTAACCTTCAATTCTCTTCATAGATGACATGAAGAAAGCATCATTCACTCTGCAGAAGTACTTCATTCCAACACTCTTTTGTAGCTATCAAAAAACATGATACACAGGTGTATCTGGGGTGGGAGCTCCTTGATCTCTTAAGCTAGGCCAGACAACCTCTCTACTAGACAAAATGTACACCAAAGGGGAACACATATAAAAAGTAACCTTCTATGGATAGTTCACTAGTTGCTCATGCATGTGTTCGCTTATTAGTTTAGCCCAGTCTATGTGTTGATTAGCGAAAATGAGTAAAATGAATTGACACATCCAATATTCAAAAGAATTAGACTTAGCACTCCCAACGACATGATGTAGTAAAGTGATGATATCAAAGATTTCCTGGTAAAAGTGATCCCTCTTCAGACTAGTAGGTAGTCTAGACTTCCCTTTCTTCTCAACTTCAAGCTAACTTTTAGCAATATGACTTTGACACCAGTCTTTCTTATCCCAGTAAAATCCCCAGCAAGTAGTAATAGAAACATTGGCAAATTCCTCATAATCCACTAATTTCAAAGCATGAGAAACAACTTCCAAATCAATTTTAGTTATCGTGGAGCCATCAGAGGCTCGTATCTCTTGTGCATTAGGGAAATAACTATTAGTGCATGCAACAACTAGATCCAGACAAGGCACATCAGGCAGGAAACCTCTAGATTGGTCTAACCCACTACTTACAATTTTCTCTACAAGAGAAGACCTAGTTTCTTGCTGCATTCTCCTCCAAAGATATTCTATGTCTATGTGACCAAGGTCTGTATACCTCACTTTTGATAGACCATTTTTCACAATAGAAACAACTGGAGCCCCTGGAACTTATATTTCGTTTCGAATAGTTTAAGAAACCAAAAAGCAAATAACTTTGATCTAGTCAAGGATGCAAAGGAAGTCCATAATACATTTGAGGAAAAAGAACTATCCAAATTCATGAAAGAGATATTATTCTTCCCAAACCAATGAATCACAATTATACTATCACAACAGAGAGAGAGGAGAGGAGAAAAGCTAATTAAGATGACCTATATGCAATGAGTTCTATGAATTCTCCATTAGTGGTTGGACTGGAAACTCCTTCAGTGTGTCTCCTTCACAATATAATGAGGCTTTTCTTTATGAGGTGATATATTTATCCTGATCTCATATCAAATCTTATTAATTCCCTCATATATTTCATTTAACTCTGATGGTGGGTCATACTTCAAAATTCATAAATAACCCCCTTTGTTTCCCTCCAAAAAGAGTGCCCACACCTTTCCCAACATTGCAAATTTATGGCAAATTAATAGATGCCACTTCTTAGTATGCAACATTAACTCCAGTAGGTGGCATTATAAGATTAATGGATGCATTGAGTCGGGGCATTAGAGAATTCAAGAACTCTTGAACCAATGGACCAAAGGTTTGGAGGTTCAAAGAACTTTCGACCCTTCGATCTCAAAAGACTTCCCTTTAACAAGACGACACAAGACCATTACGGTAAACCTTAAGACACATGTTTTGTGAAGAGTCGGGGAATCGGGAACTTTTGAACCTACCAACGGGGTTTCAAAAAGTTAGAAGATTGCTGACTATGAATGAAAATGACAAAGTAAAGAGACACGACTTAGAAAGAATGCATGAATAATGAATAATAAAGAATTAGAATGACTTGACACATGAATGCTTTAGAAAATTTCAAAAGTAAGGTAACAATAAGCTCTAAATGGGGACAAGGACTAAATAGGATGTAGAGAATCTAGACAAACTTGGCACAAAGCCTTATTCCAGAAGGGCAACAAAGTCACACCAAAAACAACAACAACACACACAAGAGAAAGACAAGGAAAGAGACTATAATACATAGGAAGAATTTCAGAGCATCACTAATTATATAACTTGAGATCTTTCCCATTGTAGGCAAGAGGAAACAATGTTCCATCTGGGTATGCTAGCAAAAAGGCTTTCTCACCAATAACTTGTCTAATTATGAACGGTCCCTTCCAAAGAGAATCAAATTTCTTATGTGCTCCCTTTGGCTCTCTTCTTCTATTCTACAATAGCACATCTTTTGCAACAAATTTTCTCTGCCTAGCTTTCCTATAAAAAATATTCTTTACTGCATGCTGATGTTTTGTAATCCTATCTGCAACCACCTCCCTCTATTCCTCCAGTTTGTTCAGATATATTATCCTCTTTTCAACTGCCAATCAAAACTGCTCATCTTCAATTGATTTTTGTAAGTTTACTGTTGATAATTCTAGAGGAATATGTATTGCACTATCAATTCCATACACCAATTGAAAAGGAGACATCCCAATTGCTCTTTTATATGTTATTATGTCATCCCATAAAGCATCATAGAGGTTCTTATGCCATCCTTTCTGATTTTCATCCACAAGCTTCTTAATAGTTGAAATTAGATTCTTGTTACTCAACTCAGCTTGCTCGTTCCCTTGCAGGTAGTAATCAGATGAGTGAGCAAGGCTAATTTCATAATCATAGCATAATAAAGAAAACTCAAAGGAAGAGAAGCTACTTGTATTATCTGCCACAATCTTCTTAGGGGTGCCAAATCTAAGATATTCTCCTTAAGAAAATTATAGACTACTTTAGAAGTGGTGTGCTTCACAAGAATTGCCTCCACCCACTTAGTGAAATAATCAGTCGTAGTCACGATATGTGTATGACCAACACTTGAATTAGGATTAATTGATCCAATAAAATCCAACCCCCATTGTTGAAAAGGTTCATTAATTATTACTGGCCTTAGGGGTAGTGCGGCTAAGTGAGGTTTGCTAGTAAATCTTAGACACTTCTCACATTTTGACACCCATTCATAGGCATCTTTGAACATACTTGGTTATTAGAAGCACTGTCGCAGGATTTTAAAAGCTGTCACAGAAGTTGAAAAGTGTCCACCACAAGCTTCATTGTGAAAAGTCTCTAGTAGCTTCTTTTGTTGTTCCTGTAGGAGTTCGGACAACACTGAGAGGGGGGGTGAATCAGTGTTGTGTAGATTTTTTGCAACTTATTATAACTTTTGATTTACAAGACTCAGAAAGAGAAAGTCATCAATAAACTATTACACATATATGTACAAGTTTGATAGTGAAAATTATGAGCAGGACCATATAGAGATAAATCTTAACATAGAAGCAAAAACACACATAGAAGCATATCATTTACACAAGAATTACTAGAGTGGAAAACCCTCTCTGGGTAGAAAAACCACTCATGAAGTGCCTCACTGGCTTAACTTTGAAAACATCTTAAAAAGCCTCACTGGCTTAATATTATGTCTCACTGACTATTGAGGTCTCACTGACCTACAAGCCTCACTGGCATACTATTTAGAAACACCAGCTTCAAGGAGCACCAACCCCTATTATAGAACAAATTGAAAACACAAATTCAGAGGGTTTCTCTGTTTCAATACATAACATTTATTCTCTCTCATGTGTCTGTCAAATGACCATTCCCAAATCATATACAAACTCAGATATTTCAATCCTGTATCATGATCCACTCTACAACACCAACACTGCTTGATTCTCAACAACACTGCTTGATTTTCAACACTTCACAACACTGTATATTTCATCTCTATCCTTCTTAATTCATCCATCAATGCACTTGAAAAACTATTTTATACAAGTTGAATGTCTTTTCACCTTTCATCTTCTGTATGTTTCATCTCTGTCAAAAATATGAAGTTGCATCAAAATAACCCTTCATATTCTATGATTTGAATAAAATGATTTATGTTTGAGACCTTTCAATTTCTTTTTCTTCAACTCCCCTGCAAATAAAATTTTTATCTCCTTTTAAAGAAAATTAAAACAATCACAATATATCTCTCCAATCTCTTCATATCCATTGTGTTTGTAACCTGCAACAAATCCTGAACCAAACAAATTACATCTCTGCAAAATAAAATCAATTTCTTTTCAATTTTCATCTTGAATATTCTTTTTGTATTCTCCAATCTAAAAAACTTGTTCAAAAATCTCCAACCCTTTCTCCTTCTCTTTTAATGTAAATGGCATCAATCATCAATAGAGTTCACTGTCATTTCGATCTTAATCAACACTGTAATCTGCATTAGTACACACTGTCATGATCAATCAACCACTAAATGAAACTGATGCCACTATTCATATTGCAAACAACTGTCATGAGATGATCACATCTAGAAATATTCTTTGCAAGTACTACTGATCAGACAAGTCCTTCATTGACACAATGAAGATCCATTGAAGACATAATGAACATGATCCAAGATGATCCTATATCTGATTTCACCTGATCCAAGATGATCCAACAACACTCCATCACATGTAAGCAGAAAGATATAAAGCTATCATCATGATGCAAATCTCCTCAATCATTATGAAGATAACCTGATCAAATGGAAGCATCATGAAACAACAACTTCAAAGGAACTGACAATATTACCTGACAATTGAACATTATCACTTTAACCATGAAGAACATTATGAACACCTGAAACTTCCTGCCAGTTATGACTTAATTAGCTGAGCTCCTTCAAAGCAAAACATACTAGAACCAAACCAACTCTTCTTTGTGAACTGACCAAACAATAAACAATTATCTCCTCTTGATGTCCTGCAACAACTATGATAACTTTGCAATATCAATAACAACTGAACACACTTTTGACATCAATGACAACTTGTCACCATCAATCTCCCCCTTTGTCATTGATGGCAAAACCATCTGATGCAATTTATCTTTCTCCCCCTTTTTGACATCGGATGACAAAGACTACTATCTCACCCTTATCATCCTTCATACCAACAAAGAATTGAAATACCACTTAAGGCACTGATTATTTTTGCAAATTGCCATCCAAAACTTTTCCTGAGAGCTCTGAGCTCTTTCCATGTTCATCTGCATATTGAACAACCATAAAAACTTGAGAGCAATAAGACATCAAACAATCATGTAATGCATATCAAACCAAGCACCAAACCACTGTTACAAGCTGCCCATAGACTGCACTATACCACTTCTAATCACAACACAAATTTGTAGATGAAGATGAAACACTGACATCAATGAGATCCTTTGATTACTTCCTTTAACAAACTCCTGAAACAACACTTTTTGACCTGAAATAACAAATCTCTAAGATTTCCCATGTGTTAAAGTTCACAAACAATCACTGCTCATAAATACCATTGGTAAACACTGACAAGACTAATCAACATAACTCAACTCAACTCAGCACTTATCCACTTCCTGAATTAGTCCTGACAAGAAATACCAATATGAGCATGAAGAAAACATATCTCTTTTCCAATCTCCCAAGATAGTGACAACTCAATCCTTTGATTAACTCCCCCTGAGAACAACTCCACTTAAAGATGTTATAGCATGATCATAACCATTATAAGCATATTGAAATATGAACACTTTGAAGACATAAACTGCTATTAGCCTTTCAACAAGTAATGATTTATGATGATAACAATCCTGAAACCAACATATGATCAACCTTGCTGAACATTATGCTCTGCTATTGTTGATTCAAGACATACCTTTAACTTCCTCTGAAGAAATACAAAATATCACCATCAATGTCATAGCTTGAAGAACACTGTCTAAAACAAATTAGAGAGGGAGATCATCAATGAAGCATCATAAACTCCTTAATATATCTAGTTTATCATCTTCTTTTGACATTATCTTCAAACCACCTGAAAACTCCAAGACACATGTCATAACTCAACAAAGTAAAAGATATAATCATCAAATTATCATCCTACAACCAAACTACTCTGACACTTTTTCTGTCATGGCAAGGAATGAAAACCATCTGAACTAACCTCCTGTTCTGCACAAGACACTTGTCAATTCTAATACAAAACCACATCTGAAACATACTGTATTATACAAGAACTACTGCCTCTTGACTTTGTCATTCAAACAAACTGCATCTGCAACAACACTTTGCACAAATCAAAAACAAAGATAATTGCTATGAATTGAACTTTCATTTTCAGCCACCTTAGCCAACACATGCTAATTTTCTGATAAGAGCTTCTTGAGAGCATCTCAAGCTCTTTGCCCTGACAAGTATGATCACACAGAACTGCAACACAATTTTTTTTTTTTATAAGTACCAACATGATATCAAGTCACAACAACATCAACCTCTTTGTGCAGAGAGCTTCTAAAACACCTTTTCAGCATAATGAGCCAAAGAACTCCTGAAACACTATCACATACTAAACATCAACTTTGTTAGCAACAACATAATCAACTATTTCAAAGCATGGCAAGAGTGATAGACAGACAAGATCATCATATCAAATGATCTCCTTCCTAAAACTTGGGGTTAACTGATAGAACATTTGATACCTCCCCCTTACTTCATGCTATCCATTATTCAACTGATGATGTAACTTGTGCAAGATGCACAAGTTTAGATTCTGACTTCTTTTTACTTTCTTTTTGCTTCCAAATTTTCACAGGTGCTTTCTTTCTCCAAACCTTTTCTGTTGCTTTCCATTTCAAATCAGATGATGCAATTCCTTCAAACATTCTACAACTGTAAGCTTTGTGACCAAGAGAGTTGCAATTGTAACAAACTATATTACAATTATAATCAGATGACTGATAGTACCTTTGAGAACTCATGTTAAACTTCCATGTAGAATCATATCTTTCACAATTACTTTGTATATGTCCAACATTATTGCACTTGTAACAAATAATGTCAGTATTCCTTCTGCAAACAATTGCTTTGTGACCAAATTGATTACAAGCATAACAATAACCATTAAAAGAATAATTATACCTGTACATGTATGCTTGTCTAACAGGGACATTTCTTCTGAAATTCCTTCTTTGATTGTACACAAATTTATTTCTGGTTTTCTGTTCAGCTTCACTCTTCCTTTTACCTTCTGTGGCAGCTAAATCAATTTTCCTTCTAGGAGTTTCTCTAGTTTTGGAACATTCCCCTTCTTCAATACTCTTTTCAAACATCAGATTCTTGTGCAACTTAGAGGAAGCCTTTTCTAACTCCTTTCTTAAAGAGACTATTTCTGATTCTAGTTTTAGATTCTCAATCCTTGTAACTTCAAGGTCAGATATTGAGACATCAGCAATCCTCTTAGCTTCTTTAATTTCTGTCTTTAATCTATCAATTAGTTTGTCTGAATCATCAATATATGTCTTTAAACTTACAATTTGACATCTAGCCTCTTCAAGATCTGTAGATACAATTTCAAGTTCTGAAAGTGCATTGACTTTTGATTCTCTTTCTTGTTGCAGCTGCAACATTAATTTTTGGTTCTCCTTCTTATACTTCTTGAGTTCTGTTAGAGCATATATGAGCTCTCCTTCTAGATCAATCTCACAGTCTTGTTCATCATAATCCTGATCATCATCATCTTCTAAATTTGATTGGGTCTCAACTTCTTCATATGATTGCCTTTCATTGCCACTTTCTTGACACACCAGAGTGTCCTCTTCTTTATCATTACCTTGGTAAATTCTTTTCAATCTCCTCCACATATCCTGAGCTGTAACACAATCCATAATTTTACATGAAACATCATTAGATAGAGCAGATAAAATAGCCTTCTTTGTAATCTGATTACATTTGAGAGCTTCTTTGTTATTTACAGAGTTAGAATATCCATTCTCAACAGACATTAAAACATCATATCCTAAAGAGGATAAATACACTTGCATTCTAATACACCAAACTGAAAAATCTGAACCATTAAACAGAGGAACTCCAGAAAACTCTTTCATTGATTCAACTTGTGAAGCATCTTTATCAACTGCTTGAACATTAACACCTAAGTTTAATATGGATGATGTCTTTTGACCAGAATGAATCTTAACATTTCTCATGTTCTTATTTCTCCTGCACTTACCCATTGAACTCCACACACAGGACCTACCTAAGCTGATTAAGCTGCAAGAGGGAAACTGGCTCTGATACCAATTGTAGGAGTTCGGACAACACTGAGAGGGGGGGTGAATCAGTGTTGTGTAGATTTTTTGCAACTTATTATAACTTTTGATTTACAAGACTCAGAAAGAGAAAGTCATCAATAAACTATTACACATATATGTACAAGTTTGATAGTGAAAATTATGAGCAGGACCATATAGAGATAAATCTTAACATAGAAGCAAAAACACACATAGAAGCATATCATTTACACAAGAATTACTAGAGTGGAAAACCCTCTCTGGGTAGAAAAACCACTCATGAAGTGCCTCACTGGCTTAACTTTGAAAACATCTTACAAAGCCTCACTGGCTTAATATTATGTCTCACTGACTATTGAGGTCTCACTGACCTACAAGCCTCACTGGCATACTATTTAGAAGCACCAGCTTCAAGGAGCACCAACCCCTATTATAGAACAAACTGAAAACACAAATTCAGAGGGTTTCTCTGTTTCAATACATAACATTTATTCTCTCTCATGTGTCTGTCAAATGACCATTCCCAAATCATATACAAACTCAGATATTTCAATCATGTATCATGATCCACTCTACAACACCAACACTGCTTGATTCTCAACAACACTGCTTGATTTTCAACACTTCACAACACTGTATATTTCATCTCTATCCTTCTTAATTCATCCATCAATGCACCTGAAAAACTATTTTATACAAGTTGAATGTCTTTTCACCTTTCATCTTCTGTATGTTTCATCTCTGTCAAAAATATGAAGTTGCATCAAAATAACCCTTCATATTCTATGATCTGAATAAAATGATTTATGTTTGAGACCTTTCAATTTCTTTTTCTTCAACTCCCCTGCAAATAAAATTTTTATCTCCTTTTAAATAAAATTAAAACAATCACAATATATCTCTCCAATCTCTTCATATCCATTGTGTTTGTAACCTGCAACAAATCCTGAACCAAACAAATTACATCTCTGCAAAATAAAATCAATTTCTTTTCAATTTTCATCTTGAATATTCTTTTTGTATTCTCCAATCTGAAAAACTTGTTCAAAAATCTCCAACCCTTTCTCCTTCTCTTGTAATGTAAATGGCATCAATCATCAATAGAGTTCACTGTCATTTCGATCTTAATCAACACTGTAATCTGCATTAGTACACACTGTCATGATCAATCAACCACTAAATGAAACTGATGCCACTATTCATATTGCAAACAACTGTCATGAGATGATCACATCTAGAAATATTCTTTGCAAGTACTACTGATCAGACAAGTCCTTCATTGACACAATGAAGATCCATTGAAGACATAATGAACATGATCCAAGATGATCCTATATCTGATTTCACATGATCCAAGATGATCCAACAACACTCCATCACATGTAAGCAGAAAGATATAAAGATATAATTATGATGCAAATCTCCTCAATCATTATGAAGATAACCTGATCAAATGGAAGCATCATGAAACAACAACTTCAAAGGAACTGACAATATTACCTGACAATTGAACATTATCACTTTAACCATGAAGAACATTATGAACACCTGAAACTTCTTGCCAGTTATGACTTAATTAGCTGAGCTCCTTCAAAGCAAAACATACTAGAACCAAACCAACTCTCCTTTGTGAACTGACCAAACAATAAACAATTATCTCCTCTTGATGTCCTGCAACAACTATGATAACTTTGCAATATCACTAACAACTGAACACACTTTTGACATCAATGACAACTTGTCACCATCAGTTCCTTATCTACATGTCTCAAAGAGGTCCTACCCACTCCTTATACAGATTCCCCTCCTAGAGGACATACTTGCTAGCCTTAAGTTTCAAGTTCCTTTTTTCTTTAGTGAATAAATGAGGTAGACATTCACCATATGTCAGCAATAGGAAATGTTGGAAAACCATTCATCAGTGGTACTTGCAAATAAGACAAGGGTCAACTCTGTTAGGAATTGCATGTAGAAGATAAAAATTAAATGCAAATAAAGAGTAAACAGAGGAATGAAAATACATAGAAATAATAACAGTGAGAGACAAGTTTTAACGTGGTTCACCCAAACCCGGGCTACATCCACCAACAGAGAGTCCAATATTATTATCCAGTAAATCAAACTGATTAAAACCAACAATCCTTACAACTCAATACCATTGCAAATGCTACAATACAATGTCAACTAAAACCCTAACCCTTAGTCATTCTTATCAAGACTTATGTCGGTTATAAAAAAGGGTTTTTTTTAATGTTGGTTACAAAAAAAGGGGAAACTGCACCGATAAAAGTGGGGAAAGTTTAACCTTTGAGTCTGATTAGGCTCCATATAACAACAAGCTCTTCATCCTCAATTGATTTACTCTTAGCAATCATTTTGCATAAACCTTTACCTCTAACCAGGTTAGTAGGTTTGAGGTCAATGTCATACTCCTGTGCCTTTGCCACCCAAGCTCCTCTTTTGCTACATCCAATCTCCTATTGGGTGAGGATACTCTTAACAATAGAGTAAGGAACATAGACAATAGCATGGGAATGCATAATATAAAACCTAAATTTCTTCAATGCCTTCACTACTGCATAAGCATGTTTCTCCAGGGGAGAGTATTTCAACTCATGTTCTTTAGAGGTACACTCATAAAAGCAATGGGAGCTTCAATCCCTTTTTCGTTGTTCTGCAATAAGATAGCTAAAAGAGTGTGCTTAGATGCATAACAATAGATAATGAAATCCTTTTCAAAATTAGGGTGCACTAAGGTGAGAGCATTAGTGATGGCAGTTTTAATATATTCAAAGGCTTGCTTACCCTCTTTGTTCCATTTAAATACAGGATGGTTCTTCATCATCTCTGCAATGTGTCTCGTCAGTTCAACAAAATCAGGGACAAACCTTCTTAGAAAGTTAACCTGACCAAAGAATGATCTAGTGTTTCTCTTAGTTACCGAGAGACTCAATTGCTGAATTGCTTTGACCTTTTTAGGATCAATCTTAATACCATCCTTGGAGATGATATGGCCTAAAAACTTGCATTCGGTCACTGCAAATATGGAATTTTTAGGGTTCAAAGAGATACCTTAGGGTTCAAAGAGATACCATGATCTCTACATCCTTGCATCACCAATTCAAGATCATGAAGATGATCTGCTCTCTTCTTAGAGAAGATAGTTAAGTCATCAATATAAAAAAAACAATGATCTTATTCTTCAGATCACCAAAAGTTAAATTCATCACTTTTTGAAAGGTGGCCCTTGTGTCAATGAGGCTAAAAGGCATCCTATTATATGCAAACACACCAACTAGAGTGGTAAATGCTATTTTGTGTTGATCTTCTGGGGCTACCTTGATTTGATTGTATCCTAAAAAACCATCCAGCATTGACATCATCTCTGAACTTGATACTGTCTGCAATATGTGATCCATTACAAGTAGAGGGTAATTGTCTTTTAGAGAAGCTTAGTTTAGATTGCCAAAATCAATGCAAATTCTAATTTCCCCATTCTTTTTCTTTATAGGCACGATATTGGCAACCCACGTAGAGTGGTGAATGGGATAGATTATTTTTGCTTTCAACATTTTGTCAATTTCACTAAATATGGCCTCGACCACTTTAGGATTATATGTCCTTTACTTCTACCTGAATGGTGAAGTGTCAGGCTTCAGTGGGATGTGGAGTTGTAATTCTCCATTTCTAAACTTTTTCAAGTCTGCATAACACCATGAGAAGACATCTTTATAATAGATCAGTAAAGAAATTAAATGCTCTCCTTCCTTGAGAGAGAAACATTTTCTGATGCAGGCAATCTTAGGGTCTTCCTCAATACCAATGTTGACATGATCGTAATCAACTGACGATCTGATAGATACTTTTCTCTTCTGCTTCATGTATTGGTCATGTCTATTAAAGAGGTCATCAAGGGAGACCAAACCCTTGGTAATCTTATTCCCCTTTAACTGTATTACTTCAGTCCCTTGACTATTCTGAGAACTGGCCTCTCCCTCAAGAATCTCATTACTTTCATCGGTACTTCCTTAAAAAAAACATTATCAAATGACTCAACTTTTTCTAGAAAAGAAATGATATGCTGGTCATTATTAAATACCTTCCAGTGGTTGACATTATTAGGTACTTTGGGTTGATAGACTAGCTCAACTCTGTATGGTTTATCCTTGAAGTCTAGGTGAGGTAAGAGAAGAGATACAGAAACAACCAACGAATCAACCCAAGTCTTTTGATCTTTGGGCACAACTTCTATGAAGAAGGCATTAAAGTCCTCAATGCAATCCCACACCCTATTTTGGTAGTGCCTTAGTCATCCATTCTTCATCGAATACAACTTGTTCACTTGCTTTACTATTAGTTTGGCATCACCCTTTGCTCTCAGCTATTTAATGCCCTTTTCTTTGGCCAATGCTAACACCAACAGTAAGGCTTCATATTCAGTTGTATTATTGGTGTTGTCGAACTCCAACTTATAGGAAAAAGGAAACTTATAATCATCAAGAGAAACTAAAAAAACACTAGCACCTGACCCAAAAGTAGAACAACTCCCATCGAATTCTAGGGTCCATACCTCTTTTGTCAAGTCGGGACTGATTATGTTAGAATCTTCTTCTGTAGTTGAGGTAAACATGTAGGTGCCTGGTCCAGTCTTTACATATAATATATCTGCCCTCGAATCCCCTGACTTCAAGATAGTGATTTTTTCCTTTGGTTCAGGGTTCAGGTGAACTTTCTTGCCATCCATCGGTATAAGAGCATGAGACCAATCCATTTGTATTTCTCCTCCCATGTTTCTTCAGAAACTTTTGCTTAGAAGCATCCCATAGCTTGCAAGACTATTAGCCACTAGGATAGTTAGCTCCAATCTTTTCTTGGGATATGTTGCAAGGGAAACTTGTGCATCTTTTGTTTGGCCCAAAATTGGCACTTGCGAACCATCCATAGAAAAACACCTACCATGAGAGGAGGTAAATGATAGACCTTAGCTACCTAGGTAGGCATGACGTTATCTGAGGCTCTAGAGTCAATGACACAGTTGCTTCATTTGTAGCCAACAATATACAATGATACATAAAAAGGTTCTGGCTTTTCAAAGGGATTCTTGGGAGGAGAATCTTTAGAGTGAGAATTCGTACAATTTTGGGTCTTAATGTGAACTACATTTTCATCAGACACTTGAGCATTGCAGGAGGAAGGGGAGGGTTCTTGTTTGACATATCTAACAAGCCTGTCTAGCTTAGAAGGATTGAGTCTGAGATACTCATCTTGAGAGATTTGTATTTTAGTATTCTGCAAGACTCATCTATATCAAAGGAACTAGAAACAATAGCTTGAGAAGAAGACATGGAGGGTACCTCAATAGACGCAACCCTTAGTGTGGTAGCTTCTTTCTTCTTGGAATTGGTACTAACTGTGAGGGTAAAATAATGATCAATCAAATGAATAATAGAGGACCCAAACATCAACAGAATAGAGAAACAAAGAAGATTCAAGTAAACAAAGCAATGAACAAACACAGCAAACCTCTTCCGTTTCGAAACTTCTGCTGTTCGCCTATCACGAATCGTCTTTTCGCAGATGAGATGAGCCCTCAGAGAGTGCAATCTTTTAAAGCTGTTTGAGGAAGTCGATGGTGAACGGCTATGGTGTGATATGCAATGAAGGTGAGCTCCAATGCAACAATGGTGATCTCAAGCTTGTAGATGACAAGTGGGTGCCAAAGGTGCGCTGGTGGTATTTTTGCAGAGTAACGATGTCAAAAGCCTGGATGATTAGAATAGAAGAATGAAGCTTCATTTATAGACTTGGAAGAATGGAAATCAACGGTTGAGAGAAGATATGAAGATCAACGGCTGAGGATGGTTGAGGAATGTGCAACCAGTGGAAACGTGACAAGTGTCCCAGCTCCATCATGAAAGGTGGGATGTGACAAAACTGATTGGAGACTTAACTCCATTGACTGGTCTGTTAACAGAATTGACTGATCAGTTAGAAGAGTGGATTGTGGAACTAACTGGATTGATTGAGGGTTTGACTCAACTGACAGGTTAGTTAATAGGTTTGATTGGTTGGTTAACTGACCTCTGATTGGAGAAGAAATAGGCCATGTGGGTGAGGGAAAATAAGGCAATTAAATATTAAATATATTTAATTACATGTGCAACTTGATGAGGTGGACAGGGTGAGGTGGAAAAGGTGAGGTGTAAAGGTGACGTGGAATTTTGAATTTAGAACTTTAGGATAGAGGAATTTGGATTAATTAAATAATTTATGATTATTTAATTGTGAAGGACAAATAGAAGAATTTTAATTAAATAAATAGAATTTATTTAATTATGGGATAGTGAATTGATTAAATAAATTTAGAACATTTATTTAATTAATAGAAGAAGGGAATAAATATTTAGAATATTTATTTAGGATGATTTGTGTCATTTTTAGGCTAGGGGACCCTGCGTGCTAGCCCACCTTTACCATGACATGCATCAGGTGGTGTACCACCGCAGCACGAGTCTATCGGCTGGGGTGTTGTTGTTACAGTTCTGGCTGTGGGAGCACATAGCGGTGACCAGGCCGATATGCGTCTTTGCTAGGCAGCGAGGAGAGCCATACAGCTATGGCTATGCAGGAGTGATTTCCTAGCACAGGCTGGGGAAGCTAGAGTATTGGAGGCACACTTTGGATGGGGTAGATGTGGTCGTCTGGCGGCCATATCTGGATTGCGAGCCCTGGGATGACGAGGGAGATGAGCTACCCTACTGCTTCCAGACCAAGTGGTTGATAGGCCAGACACGGCACATACTGGAGAGGCAGATGGTGGGCCGAGTGCTGAGACAGTTTGGGCGGAGACAGGGCATGCCACAGGGACAGGCCATGTTTGCCCGGACACATGCAGAGAGGGTCAGATGGGGGCCGATGGCTTCTTACGAGGAGGCTCTGGCAGAGTTCCAGCAGTTGCCTTACGTGGCATGGGACATGCGGAGAGAGATAGCAGACGCGGGGGTTACACAGGAGTACGAGGACTGGATCACTGCACATCCTTTCCCGAGATATTCAGGACCCGGTATGCTGGTGCCTTGTATTGATGAGGCGGACTCAGAGGAGGAGGGAGAGGCTGGCCCAGGGCGGAGGGGCGCTAGAGGAGGACGAGGACGACGGGGTGGCCGAGCTGCAGAGAGGCCGAGGCAGCGGAGGAGGATAGATCAGGTTGGGCAGGCAGTGCCAGGACAGGGAGAGGTACAGCAGCAGGTGCCGCAGTAGGCACAGATGCCACCACCCCAGCAGGTACCACAGCAGCAGGTGCCGCAGCAGCAGGTGCCACAGCAGCAGGTGCCAGGACAGGCAGAGGCAGCACAGGGGCCAGTGCAGGGTGAGGCTCATGAGAGGACCATAGCCAGCCTGAGGGGACAGGTGCGAGAGCTGCAGGCACAGCTGAGGAGAGTGGAGAGGAGGCGAGACACAGACGCAGCGGTGATTGCTGGTTTGACTCGCGAGAGAGACATGGTAGACGCACGGGTATGCCTTATCCGTGTAGAGTGGGATACTGCAGTGGCCGCCATGGGGACAGATGCAGCTAGTTCTTTTCTGGTTGGGCAGGTGCAGCAGGCACAGGCATAGGTAGGCCAGTTGCAGACGCAGTTGGCACAGGCGCAGACAGACCTAGCTAGAGCGCAGTCACAGGCACAGTACTATCGAGGCTTGTACCATGGTGCCGTGGCGTCGAGCCAGAGGGCAGGGAGCTTCCGGAGTCAGTCCGGGGTGGCTCACAGAGCGGGCCCATCCCAGTCAGGGGCATCCGTGATGGGACCTCAGCAGTCAGGAGCTGGCAGTGGTGGCCCACAGCAGCAGGGGTAGACACAGACCAGATTTTGGGCATTTTTGAGACATGTATCACCGTCTATTTAGACGTATATTGTATATGACACTTTGATTTTTGAGAGAGATGGTGATATTGTACATTTGGACCTCTTTTATATGATAGTATATATGATGATGCACTCTGTGTATCTATTGCATGTGTTATGAGATGATGATTTTACTTCTATTGTATGATGTGATTCATTGCATAGTTAGATGGTCTATCTGATGTTTTATGAGATACATTTTGATATGCTACTATATGATTTCTATATGTTTCTAATGTGACAAATGAATGCCAATTGTGATATGATGTCTATGTGATGATGCAAATGTATGTATATGAATCATGATTTCTATGTTGTGATGTAACTGTATATGTGATGTCTATATGATCTAATGCAAATGTATACATATGTGATATGGTTTCTATGTGATGATGCTGTACAGATATATGGGACACTACTGGTTGTTTATATGATGTAATGCTTTGAATGTATGCAGTTGTAACATGAGTACTATGTGGTGATGCAGTATAGTGATATGATGCACGTGGATATGTTTTGTGATTTTCTGTGCCTTTGAGATGCGATGTGATGCAGATGTATTGGTGATCTAATGCATTGGATGGTGCATTCTACTAACCTAATCATGTGCGTGACTAGTTCCTACGAATGATATGATATGCTCCTATATGTTTTGCTTTTGTGAAGTCCAAATGTACTCTATCGACATAAGAATGACATGATGGATAGAAGAATGGTTGTGATAGAATGACCTAGAAACTTTACTTGATATCGTTATTCTACATAGTTGGGATAATGAGGATTGTATGGGATACGGATGCATGGATGTGTATATGGATATAGGACGGATGCTTTGCTTTTAGATTGCTTTATTTCATCATTGGGCATTTTGTTTTTGGTACTTTTCAGAAATGTTGTAAGTGAATACAAGCATCTAGGTATAATTGAACCGAGATGACCTGAGTATCGCTTACATGGAGTGTGATGTAGCAAGTTAATACAAGCATCTAGTCAAAATTGAATCTAGATGACCTGAGTACTTCTTGCGTTTTCAACAAGCAAGGATTGCCCCTGTTCCTGTAAGACCTTTGATGTCTTTGATGATCTTTTGCCGATCATGTCCTTAGACAAGGCTTCACATTATTAAAGTTTAATCCACAAACAACAAGCAAAGAAAATAATCATGCCCCCATCATAGCATCTCTAGCTTTTGGCATCCTTGAGTAGCATAGGAAGGTAGGATAGCAAAAATCAAGACTCTGTAACTTAACCCTAGGTTCAAATCTACAAAGCATATTTGCGTTGATATGCGTTTATTTCTTGCCTTAATTTGCAGAAAATCATTTAGAAGACCTTGGGTAGTTGCTTTGCATTGCATAGGTTAAGATGCTCATAGTCAAGGTTTCTGCTTGAAGCGCGGGTTTTGCTTGCATTTGCTTGCTTGATGAGAAGGTTGCATAATCCTTATTGAGAAGACGGACCCTAAGGGACTGACCTAGTGCCTCGGGGGCTCATTGCTAAATGGCCTTGCCTACGTGACGACGCAGAGGCAACGTAGTTTGGGGTAAACCCTAATGGACCATGAATGGACTAGAAGAAAGACGACAAGAATGAAGACAAGAAAGGAGACGAATGGGACCTTGGGAGAGATGGAAGCCTCAGGGGCGCATTAGAATAATGGCCTTGCCTACGTGATGGCGTAGAGGCAACGTAGTTCACGGATTCGGACCATAGACACTGACGAGAGACACTACACTAGGCTTACATTGAGGAGACGGTATGGGACAAAAACTTGGTCGACAAGGCCACAAGGTGAGTATCAAGCCATGATAGGTAACTGTCAAGCGTTTGTTTGTGGGATGGATATGGGTCAAATGGGAAAAATAGAGGAGGAATGGACTCAAGGTGATTGGATTCCCAAAGATGGAGAATGCGGTCTGTCACAAGTAACGCCTGTTTACCAGGTTTTCATCACTTGCTTTTATTTGCACGAGAAGCTAGAAAGTAACATGACGCCTGATTGCCAGGTTTTCATCATGATACCTATCCAAGGTGCCTGTTTGCCAGGTTTTCACCAAAGGATGATTTTTTTTGTATGTTTTCTATTTTTTTTTATTTTTTTGATTTTTTGATTTTTTGATTTTTTGATTTTATGATTTTATTGTACCCCCTTGCATTGGGATTCTCTTAAATATAGAACCGACGAAGGTGCATGCTGTTGATTGGATCATCAAACAACTCACCCTCTGATGTGGCCAACTGATATGCCCCTGATCCGTAAGCCGCTACAATTACATAGGGTCCAAGCCAGTTAGGCTCAAACTTACCTCTCTTTTCTCTGTCCTGCTGATTGCGAGGGTTCTCTCTTAGGACGAGGTCCCCAACCTTGAAGCATCTTGGTCTAACCTTGTGGTTGTAGCTTCTTGACATCATCTGTTGATAGGCTTTGAGATGGTCAAAAGCTTTCTGGTGCCTTTCCTCTAGCAGTTCTAGCTCCTGTAGTCTGGATACTCTGTACTCTTCGTCTGATATGAGACCTTTCAACGACACCCGAAGGGATGGGAGTTTGACCTCAATGGGAAGGATGGCTTCGGAACCATAGACGAGGGCGTAGGGTGTAGCACCTGTGGGAGTGCGTATGCTGGTTCTATAGGCCCACAGAGCGGGATTGAGTTGGACGTGCCAATCGCGACCAGCTTCATTGACAGTCTTCTTTAGGATTTTCAGAATGGTTTTGTTCGAGGCCTCAGCTTGGCCGTTACCTTGGGGATAGTATGGAGTGGAGAAACGATGTTGGATTTTAAAACGCTCACAAAGTTCCTGGACATCCTGATTTTTGAAGGGTCTCCCGTTATCCGTTATGATGGATGAAGGGATGCCATATCGGCAGATAATGTAATTCAGAATGAAAGAGGAAATTTGCTTTCCTGTGACGGTTGATAGGGGAACGGCTTCAATCCACTTTGTAAAGTACTCAGTGGCGGTTATGATGAATTTATGGCCGTTGGAAGAAGGTGGATGAATCTTTCCCACGAGGTCAAGTCCCCATTGGCAAAAGGGCCAGGGTGTCGTTAGAGGTCTCAACTCCTGAGCAGGTGCATGAATCAGGTTCCCGTGTATCTAGCACTGTTTGCACTTTTTGACGAACTGATATGAATCCATTTCCATATTGGGCCAGTAATAACCCAAATGCATGAGTTTCTTAGCTAAGGAAGGACCGCTGGAGTGTGTTCCGCAGATCCCTTCGTGCACGTCTCGCAAGGCAGTTACAGATTCTTCTTGTTCTAGACAACGGAGTAAAGTACCATCCAGACCACGTCGGTAAAGGGTATTGGCGATAATGGTGTAACGGGAGGTTTGTCAGATGAAAGTTCATTTTTGGTTGGAAGAGAGGTCCAAAGGAAGGATATTGTCCTTGAGGTAAGTGTAGGTCTTACCATACCAAGGTGAATCAGATCCTACTAGGAGGCAAATGGAATGGGTTTCGAGGAGATCATAAGCCGGTTGTCGAATGGTTTCTACTAAGAACTCATATCGTGACTCATGTTTAGGTATCTCAAGAAGAGAGGCTATGGTCGCCATTGCATCGGCTGCTTTGTTCTCTATCCTGGGTATTTGCTCAAACGAGATGGTCCCAAAATGTGCTTTGAGGTCGTCGGCCATCCGTTTGTATGGGATGAGCTTCTCATCTTTGGTCTGATACTCGTCGTTGACCTGGTTTATGATAAGCTACGAATCACCGTAGACACATAGTGCTTGGATTTTCCACTCAGTGGCCATCTTGAGACCAATTACTAAGGCTTCATATTCCGCTATATTGTTAGTGCATGGGAATAACATCCTGTAGGACTTTGGAATAGTGTCACCTTGGGCAGTGATAAACAAGATACCTGCCCCCGATCCATGGTTGGTGTAAGACCCGTCGAAGTAGAGTTTCCAAGGAGATGTTGACAGAGTGAATAAAGACTCATCGGGGAACTCAAACTGCATTGGTGAAGTGTCCTGTAACGGTGCCTCAGCTAGTTGGTCAGCGATGATTTGCCCCTTGATGGCTTTTCTATCCACATACTCTATATCATATTCGCTAAGAAGCATAACCCATTTGGCTAGTCGACCTGTGAGAGCTGCTTTGCTGAGAAGATATTTTAGTGGGTCGATCTTGGCAATGAGTTTGACAGGATGTGCTAACATGTAGTGTCAGAGTTTTTGTGAGGCAAAAACCACCGCAAGGCATGAACGTTCCACCTGTGAGTACTGCAACTTGTAGCCTACTAAGGTTCGACTGATGTAGTACACAGCTCTTTCCTTGTTCTCATAGTCTTGCTGCGCTAGGAGAGCCCCAAGAGCAGTAGGTGCAGCAGATATGTAGAGAATCAAAGGTTTTCCTTGGATCGGAGGCATGAGTATAGGAGGGTTCATGAGGTACTCCTTGAGCTTGTTGAATGCCTCTTCGCACTGCTCATCCCATTTAAATGGAACGTTCTTATGTAGGAGATGGCTGAAAGGATGGCATTTGTCTACCAGCTGTGAGATGAACCTGCGGATGGCCTGGAGCTTGCCCTGTAATGATCTCAACTGTGTTAGAGTTTTAGGCGGGGGCATGTCCATGATTGCTTTGACCTTGGCCGGGTCTACCTCTATGCCGTTTGCTGACACGATGAAGCCTAGCAGCTTGCCTGATGTGACCCCAAACACACATTTCTTCGGGTTCAGTTTTACTTGGAATTGATCCAACCGTTGGAAGACTTTCTCTAGAATATCCAGGTGTGAGTCCCTCGTGAGAGATTTTGCCAAGATGTCGTCAACATAATCTTCCATGGTCACATGCATCATGTCGTTGAATATGGTTGTCATGGCCCGCTGATATGTAGCACCTGCTTTTTTCAGCCCAAATGGCATGACATTCCAGCAAAAGGTACCCCATGGACAAGTGAAAGCGGTTTTGTGCTGATCCTCTGGTGCTATTTTGATCTGGTTGTACCCTGAGAATCCATCCATGAGTGACAGCATTGTATGTCCTGCTGTGAGGTCGACTATGATATCGATGTTAGGCAAGGGAAAGTCATCCTTGCGGCATGCTTTGTTTAAGTCTCTAAAATCGTTGCATAGTCGAACCCTTCCATCTGGTTTAGACACTGGCACGATGTTTGATATCCATTCGGGGTAATCTATGGCCCTGATGAACCCCACGTCTAGCAATTTCTTGAGTTCTTCCTTGACCAGAAGGGCTATATGGGGATGCATCTTCCTCAGTTTCTGCTTTACGGGCTTCACCCCTGGATCCAATGGCAAGTGATGTAGAATCAGGTTTGGGTCCAAACCTGGCATGTCGGCATATGACCAAGCAAAGCTGCCTCTCTTCTTTTTAAAGAATGGTACAAACCTGGTTTTCTCAGGCGGCGTGAGAGATTTTGCAAAGTGGATAATCTTAGGCTGCTCTTCGGTTCCAATGTTCACTGGCTCTATTGGCTCCACCACGATCTGTGACCTTTCTTGATACATATCACTTGGGAGGGTGTCAAGCATTCCATCGTCAGGTGCCACAGTTGGGTTTTCACCTTCAGATACGTCCTTTCTTTTTACTTTTTTATGATCTGACCCTGCCGCATGGCGGTTTTCACCGTCAGATCCATTTTTGATTTTGATATTCTTGCGACTAGAAGGCTTGGCACCCTCCCCGAAGTAAGCCACAGTGTTGAGTTCGATAGCAAAACCAGCTTTATGATCTCCTTTTGGTAAGTGATCCCTAAGTTCCATATAGTCAATGTAAGCATCATCATTCTGGAACATATCTAATTGAGGGGTTCCTTGCAGATCCCAGTCGATAAGCTCAGGGTGTAAGAGGTGAAGGGAGTTAGATGAGAGATCTGATTCGTTAATGTTGTGAATGGAAATATTATGGGCACTGGCGGGGATAGTGTTCTGGGTGGTACTCTCCTCCAGGTTGTTTATCGCAATAGAATCGAAACTTTCCCCGAAAGCCATAACCTCAGGGAGGGGCAAATCAGACTCCAGTGGTTTGTCCCGTTGCGTCTGTTCCTCATGGTAGGGGCTGAGAGTTTGGATGGTGTCAATCTCCTTGTCATCGTAGGAGTGCTCTGTTAGCTCGTCCCACTCATACTCGTTTGAATTATCTGAATCTGTGTCCCTATCCACTTGGGATGTTTGAATTGTCTCCACAAGGCAGGCATTTTCCTTGGCTTTACCTTTACCTTTGTACCCTAGGCCAGTTGTGTTTCTAGCTGAAGAGGATGAAGAAGGTTGGATAGGTTCAACGATTCCTTCTTTTCTGAGGCCTATGGGGCCTTGTCCTTCGTATCCCATCCTGTGCAAGATAGTTTCACCCCGTCCATAGAGTTCTGTAGGGAGTCTAGGCAGCTCTTGGGATGTGTTTTCCTCTTCAGCGTAAAGCCACTGCAGGAGATCTCGCTCCTCTGTCTCATCAGATAAGGTCCCCCATTTTACAAAGGGATTTGCGGGAGTTGTAGGAGGAGCAGATGGCTTTGGAAAATGCCTAGGTTGATGCTTGGGTTTGCCAAAGGAGCGAGGAGACAAAGGCATGGTGGCAAGGTTGAGGCTGTGCTCAATGGAGTACTCCCCCACGCCATTTTCTTTTATGGTAAGTTTCAGTGGTTTGGGCCTCGAGGAGGAAGCTTCGGCAGTATGGTCTTGTGGCGGAGTAGGGGAAATGTAGGCTCGGTTATTGGGAATGACGCATTCAGATTTTGCTTGGAATGAATTGCAATGCTGGTAGGGGTCAGGGTCGCCTTGTATGGTGACCTGCTTGCCATCGTGTGGGAACTTTATGCATTGATGGTAGGTGGAGGGGACAGCCTTCATGGCATGGATCCATGGTCTCCCTAGTAGAATATTGTAAGCAAGCTCCCGATCAAGGACTTGGCACACCACATCTTTAATTACCGGTCCCACTTGAATGGGTAGGACAACCGTGCCCTTTGTGGTTCGTTCCTCCTCGTCATAGGCTTTGATAGTAATTTTCCGTCTTGGATCTACTGCCTGTTCGGAGAACCCCAGTGCAAGGACTAGCTTCAACGTGCAAATATTTAGACTGGCGCCCCCATCAATGAGAACCCTCTTGATGCGGTGCTTGTGCACGAATGCGACAATGTGTAGAGGAGTGTTGTGGGGTTGAGATATGGAAAGGTCATCTTGTTCTGTAAACGAGATGGAAGTGGAGGATGTCAAATTACCCACCATGGTTTGAAAATTTTCTTGGGCTAGGTTAGTGGGGACAGTAGTTTCCACTAAGGCTTTCTCAAGAATCTCCTTATGAGAAGGAGATAGACGCAAGAGCTCCAATATAGAAATGTGAGCCGGTGTTTTTTGCAATTGGTCGATGACATTATATGGGCGGGAGTTGGACGGAGATGGTGACGACCTTGGAGGAGTGGTGTTGATCGTGACTCTACCACTGCGGGTAATTATACTACAACCAGTTCTGTTAGGTCCTGGTTGTTGGTTGGGGGATATGACGTTGACTTGCGGAACATGCTCAGAAATGCAGTTAATGGTGTACTCAAAGGGAACGCTTGCATAGTTAGCATTACTCGACCCACTGTTCTGGTTTGGCCTGTTGCGATTGTTGTCATTATTGTTATGGCCATTGGAGTTGTTGCCGTTGTGACCATCGTTGCTATTGTGGCCATTGTTGTGATTATTGTTATACAGCCGGTTGTGGTTTGGAAGAGGATCCTGGTAGGCCACATGAGATTCATTGGAGGTATGCTGTTGTGTCCCTCCCTGATTTTGATCCAGTATATCCTGTATGACATTCTTGAGGCGGATGCAATTGTTAGTCGTGTGCCCCCGTCCTCGATGATACTCACAATAATCTGTGTCCTTCCAATAGGGAGGTTTGACTATAGGCTCATAGTCACTTGTTGGCGGTAGAGAAATTTCATTGTTAGCCAACAACTTTCTGAGGGCCGATTCTTGAGATTCTCCTAACGGTGTGAATTTCCTCCTTGGATTCGAATTGAACCAAGGTCTAGGTTCCTGAGGGGGTGGCTTGTTGAGTGCACCATTATTTGCTTCTTCCTTAAGAGTGAATATGGGTTGTTGTTTAGGGGCTGCCGCCTTGGCATCCACTACTCCATCGTTGACCACATTCTTGTTCTTGGTCCAAAACTTTGACTTGTCAGTTGTGTAATTGGAAGGAGGTGTGTCCTTGTAGAGCTTGAGAGTTCCTTTAGCGATCATAGCTTTCTCAATGAATAGCCCCATTTCAATGACTTTGGCGAATGAGGTAGGGCATTGTATCTGAATCTGATAGCTAAGATCGGGATTCAAATTGTGGACAAACATTTCCAATAGTTGTTTCTCAGGCATGTCGTAAGAACACTTACTAGCTAGCTGTCTCCATCGTTGTAAGAAGGTGGCGAAAGACTCACCACCCTTTTGTTTGGTGTTGCATAGGTCTAGCATAGATACTTCGTGTTCTATGTTGTAAGAGAAGTGCGTTATGAATTTATTGACAAGTTCATCAAAAGTTTTGATTCCTGGTGGCAGGCACGAGAACCACTCCATAGCTTGACCTCCTAAAGATCTTGGGAACAGTCTCATTAAGTAGGTCTCGTTGTGAGCTACTTCTAGACATGCTGCAGTGAATTCCCTGATATGATCTCTAGGGTCCCCCTTCCCTTTGTATTTGTCAAATTTTGGAATTCCGAACTGATAGGGGAAAGGTTTCATGACCAAACTTCTGTCAAAGGGGTATGGTGCTATATCTTCCAAGGAGTAGTTCTTGGAACTTGTGCCGATCTTAAGGTTGGAGATTTCTAGCTTGAGACTCTCGATTTGTTGTCTCACATCCGTCATAGGAGCATTTTGATCTATGGGTTGCTTTCCTCTCTCATTGGCATGGGGGACCGTGTCATTTGTGCCTCTCTCATGTGCATGTGGGACTGTGTCATTTGTGTCCCTCTCACGTTCATTGTCTGCATTTTCCATGATGGAGTTAATGTCAAAGTCTGCGGGGAGTTTGATTCCGAGACTAGCAAGATGATGGAAATATTTGGTGGGGTCCTCAAGGAGCACTTTCTCCACTAAGCGTTGGAATTTGCTATCTTGCATGTGTGCCACTAATTCTTCACGAGAAATTTCTTCATCATCATCGCGTGGTGGGGCGATGTGATTGGATGAGTCGGCCATTTCAATTAGCTTGTTGTACTGGGATCGAGTAAGAACCATGCAAGGTGGGGTGGGATGAAGTGGACTAGGATTAGAAATTTTGGCAAGGTGCCGACTAAGACTGCAATGAATGGGGTATCTAGGACAAGATTTGGACAAAGGGTTCTCTCGCTCAATGACTTCAGGTAAGACGGTTGACACAAGACTCTAGCCACTAGCAAGGGTAGTCGATACCAGTCTTACTGTGTAGGGCTTAGTCGTTCAACAAGACTACTAGCAAAGGTACTGTGACCTACTAGGCTTACGTGAATTCACAAATGAAACGAAGAAGGACCTATGTCAAATCGGTATGGGACAGAATGACTTGGATAGAAGGTGACTGGGACGACCGACGAAAGAGAGAGAATTGGGTGAAACGGATGAAGATTAACTGCAAGGTTGACTCTGACCTCGGAAAATGAAACTAGGCCGAAATGGGTACTCTGAACAGCTGACGATAATTTCTCAAAAATAGGGCAAATGCTCACTGTCATGCATGCGCAGAAACAGATGCGCAGCAAGAATAGGTAAATGCGCCGTAAGTCGCTGTAAAAGCGCAGCTCTGGTGAAGTATGTATGCGCAGTAACAGTGTGTAAATGCGCAGCGGAAAAATATATGCGCAGCAAGTCGGTGTATATGCGCAGTTCTGGTATTTTTTTGCAAATTTTTTGGATTTTTCTCTGTTTTTGGTATTCTTTGGCTGGAAAAGGTCTTCCTGATCTGATATTATGAATTAATTTAGCAAGAAAACACAGCAAGCACAAAGAGTATTTTGTAGTTTTCCATTGTTTTTGCAGTTTTTCGACTCTATTTTGGACAAAAGCAAGCACAAAATCCTAGGCGAGAAATGGATTATAAGGGATTTGGGCCACTAAAAACAAGAGGTATTTAATTCGGGCAACCGTTCAAGTGGTTACACGTGCGGCGGCGCTACTCTCCGTTATGGAGTCTCCCAGCCTCAAAGGGTTACGCCTGAGAGGGTTTTGGGGGAGGTTGGCCGTCAGTGTAACATAACAGCACTCGTTGCAGGAGGTTTTCACCTCAAGCACAATTTATTTTAAGTGGCTCGGTAGGGCTTGGCGTTAGCCTGTTACCACTCAGGGTCGTTCCCGCTTGGACAAGCGTGCATCCAAGGGCAGGCCCCTCCTAAAGGTTAGACAAATAGAATGACAAGTCTGGCACTCTGATCACCCAGAAGAGGGGAGAGCATAAGCCTATTGTCATTCGCAAGCACATAATACACTGATTAATCCACTCTAGTTAAAAGATAAAAACTAAATGGGTTAATCTACTCAAACAGAACTTTGAAGTGATTTCAGCAATATTGCAGTGGTTCAGTTTTAAATCCCAGAAAGCAGATGTGAGTTCAATTTTAAATCCACGTTGCACGAGATTGTTAACTTTGAAATTCAGGTCTCACGATATAGCAATGGTTCATTTTAACTTCAGAAAGCAGTTGTGAGTTCAATTTTAAGTCCACGTTGCACGAGATTGTTAACTTTGAAATTCAGGTCTCACGATATAGCAATGGTTCATTTTAACTGCAAGATCAGTGATGAGTTCAATTTTAAATCTTAGATAGCAATAACTTGGAAGTTGTTTGCAATGCAAGCATGAAATAAACCAGTTACTTCCTCCCTAATTAGGACTAGATGAAGATTTGTAATGAACAACCATTTTACTCTTTCCCAGAAAATGAAATGTGAGCTAGTTAGATGCAACTACATGTAACTAAACCTGAGCCTATCCTGCAAAACCGCTCCAGCAAACACCTGCAAAAGGGTTAGCGTTAGCAAAATCCTCTAGAAAGTACTAAAACCTGAGCCAGTTACAAATGCGCAGCTTCAGTGATCAGATGCGCAGAAGTGATCAACAGAAGCGCAGCATTAACGAATGCGCCGTAGTTTTGAACGTATGCGCCGTTAAAATGAATAAATGCGCAGTTTTAATGTATGTGCAGTAACAATCTTCAGATGCGCCGTAACAGTCAACAGATGCGCAGTTATAACGGAAGCGTCGTAACAGTCTGTAAAAGCGTAGTAAGAATACACAGATGCGCAGGATTTTTAGAAGCGCCGTAACAGTCTTCAAAAGCGCCGTAAAAATGAACAGATGCGCCGAACTAATCTGTGCGTGACTCTGCGGGACCTGTACGGAACCTGCCTTCAAAAAAGCTCAAAAATGGTGAAATAAAGGGGCAACGGCCCCACGGTGGGCGCCAAAAATGTGAGGGTAAAATAGTGATCAATCAAATGAATAATAGAGGACCCAAACATCAACAGAATAGAGAAACAAAGAAGATTCAAGTAAACAAAGCAATGAACAAACACAACAAACCTCTTCCGTTTCGAAACTTCTGTTGTTCACCTATCACGAATCGTCCTTTCGCAGATGAGATGAGCCCTTAGAGAGTGCAATCTTTTAAAGCTGTTTGAGGAAGTCGATGGTGAACGGCTATGGTGTGATATGCAATGAAGGTGAGCTCCAATGCAACAATGGTGATCTCAAGCTTGTAGATGACAAGTGGGTGCCAAAGGCGCACTGGTGGTATTTCTGCAGAGTAACGATGTCAAAAGCCTGGATGATTAGAATAGAAGAATGAAGCTTCATTTATAGACTTGGAAGAATGGAAATCAACGGTTGAGAGAAGATATGAAGATCAACGGCTGAGGATGGTTGAGGAATGTGCAACCAGTGGAAACGTGACAAGTGTCCCAGCTCCATCATGAAAGGTGGGATGTGACAAAACTGATTGGAGACTTAACTCCATTGACTGGTCTGTTAACAGAATTGACTGATCAGTTAGAAGAGTGGATTGTGGAACTGACTGGATTGATTGAGGGTTTGACTCAACTGACAGGTTAGTTAACAGGTTTGATTGGTTGGTTAACTGACCTCTGATTGGAGAAGAAATAGGCCATGTGGGTGAGGGAAAATAAGGCAATTAAATATTAAATATATTTAATTACATGTGCAACTTGATGAGGTGGACAGGGTGAGGTGGAAAAGGTGAGGTGTAAAGGTGACGTGGAATTTTGAATTTAGAACTTTAGGATAGAGGAATTTGGATTAATTAAATAATTTATGATTATTTAATTGTGAAGGACAAATAGAAGAATTTTAATTAAATAAATAGAATTTATTTAATTATGGGATAGTGAATTGATTAAATAAATTTAGAACATTTATTTAATTAATAGAAGGGAATAAATATTTAGAATATTTATTTAGGATGATTTGTGTCATTTTTAGGCGTATACACTAACATGTCTGGATAGGATATACTTTCGGGTAGGAGAAGAGTTATTATACTGGCCCTTGGGATCTGGCTTATTCTATGCCTACTACCCTCTAGTAAACATCGCACAATTGGTGTTATCCAACTCAGTATATACATCCTCTCCTGCCTCAGAATCTGACTCATACTCAATAAAATTGACATTTGCATCACTAGACTGAGTAGGTTCTTCTACATATGGTTCCTCTGTGTGCTCATTCATTGAGAGCATCTGCATGATCTTAACCATCTCCGGGCAAGATACACCATCATGGTTTGTAGTTATATGGAAGTTGCACACAATATGATTACTTTTGCTTGTAGAAGGGCCATTTTCAATTGCTAGCCTCTGAGTAGGACCAAGTAGAGGTAGGGTCTATTATAATTTCACTATGGACCATGATATTTTCTTGGTATATCTTGATAAAAAGGCTGTTGAGAGCCTTTGGGCATTTGTCTCTTCAAGGTAATGATGTCATTAGCCAATTACTGGATTCCAAGATCAGTAGAGTTAACTTCTAAAGGTTTTCTTGTTTGTAACTCCTTCCATTTACCAATAGTTATTAAATCATCTTCTATGGAGATGGCCATAGTTTGGGCCACTGCTAGGTTGGAAACACCTTCTCTCTTTATGGGGAAACTGACATTAGGAGGGAGAGCATTGATAAAGAAACACTTCAACAAACTGTCACCAGGATTCACATCATTAGGAATTCTATTTACAAGCATGTTTAATTTAGCCACAAATTCTCTCATTTGCTCATGTACCTCTTTCTTCATGGATGATAGTTGGGCTACCAAATTATGTTAATTATCAACAATTTTAAATCTATCCTTAAAATGTTGCCTCATGGTTGCCCAATATCTGATAGATGCATTGGGTAGATGATAAAACCATTCTGCTGCAGCGTTAATAAGAGACTGAACAAACAACCTAACAGATACATCTTCATATTGCATTCCCAAGATAGAACATGTTGCGAAGAAGGCATTGATGTGTTCATCTAGGGTAAATTTGCCATCCCCTCTGAACTTGGGTATAATCTTGTTGGACCCCCTAGGCAAATCATGCAATTGTGCCCCTAATCTCAGAGGACATATATATGCTCCCCATGGTACAGGAGGTGGTTGAACCATATTGATAGGGTTATGAGTTGGGAAACTAACTTGTAACATCAAGACAGTACCGTCAAGAGTGAGGACTTGACAAGAGGAACTTGTAGACTCCCTTTTTGGAGGAGATGATTCTCTACTTAGGGACTTGACCTTATGAGTAGGGGGATAAGGAGCAAAATCCAATGATTGTAGCAGGTCAAAATCAAAATCAGAGATACCCTTCTTTCTATTGCTCCTAGTGTAACTTTTTGAAGCCAGTTTTCACATATTTATAAAATCAAAGAGTAGAGTCACCAAACTACTTACTGGTTGTTATGAGGATGAACTTGCTGATTGTATATAGGATTCCTTGGTCTGTTAACTTGATTTCTTGGCCTATTATTAGGGACTGCTTGGATTCAAAGAGATTTCTCTCTTCTAGGCACTGGGACTATGCCTTCTACAAAAACAATTTCTTGAGCTTCACCGAAACATCTTGCATTTTCTCTTATTGTATCCCCAAGTTCTTCCTCTTCCTTGAGCACTTCTTTAACTTGGTGATATTGTTGATTAGTTCTCCTATTTTGCCAGGGCAAAACTCGTAGACCAGTTATAATGTATTCTTGGTCACTAGTAAGCCAATCTATGTTAGGCTGCAGTATAGGTGCACGTCTTCCACGGAGAACCATAAAGCCAGTGATAAATCAACTCAAAATACATATAAAGTTATTTTCATAATCCCCAGTAGAGTCACCAAAAATCTATTGGTTTACAAATTTTGCCACCTAACTCTATATTCTCACACCCATACAAGTGACAAATGTACCAACGGTTGAACCGATTGTAATTATAATTTACAATGATTCTCTGCTTGTTTTACAAGGTGCAACTACCTTCTAATGATATGTAAAGAATGAAAATTTGATATGCTTTTAACTAGAAAGCAAAAAGGTGGTGCTTTTAACTAGAAAGTATAAAGGCAATATATCTCATCACAAATTGAATTTAAAGAAGAACAAAGACTTCAATAGAAACAACCTCAATCAATATAATGAAGAATTGCATCAATTGTTACACAATCACTACGACAAACCATTCATCAAAAGATAAATATCCATAACAATAAGTAGGAATTAAAAAATTCAACTACTTCAACACATAATTAACAACCAACAACTAGTAGTATATTCAACATAGGAAGAATAAGCATCCAGATAACCATAACACAAAGTTTACGATCTTCAATTCCCACTGTATTGATTTCAATTCATATATCAAAGTAACTGAAAGCAACTTCACATCAATACTGATCTCTAACTAAAACAAAGTTTGCCAAAGATTCTAAACATCGACAGGCTTCTAGTTTATATAGCCTTGCCACCATATCTATCTTTTGAAATAGTGGCTTCTTGAGGACAGTCGATTTAAAGAGGTTTTTAAAATAAACATAATTTAAAGAAACAACTCTCCAGAGCCAATAGTTTTTTTGCATCAAATGAAATTACTAAAGCATATGAGAAATCGATGAATTAACAATTGCCACATCATCATCAAGGTGAGCCTCCCTTTGCGTCACTTCCTTCTCCTTGCCTTGTCTATCTTCAAAAATTGAATCTATCTATGCCGCTTGGTTTTCATGTGCTCATAACTTCACTTTATACGTTCGATACCTACCAATGATTCGTGATAATGTTTGGCAACTTGGATTGCCAGTCATACTTGTTGGAATTAGGCCGGACAACTAAGAGGGGGGTGAATCAATTGTCCCACAATTTAACCTTTTCTAACTTTAATCTTCTTTCATAACTTACAAATAGATTAATGATGTAAACATTAAAGCATGAATCAAAAACACATGAGTAGAAACAAAATGAACACACTTGACACCAAGATTTTTAACGTGGAAACTTGGTTAAGGGAAAACAATGGTGGGGGTTAACCCACAAGATTCATATCCTATTAAAAGTACTTGAAATAAATGGGAAGGCACTTGCCTTTAGGTGCACTGCCCAGAGCTCACTGCTCAAAGAGGCTCACTACCTACAAGAATTTATGTTTAATACAGAAAGATTTAACTGAGAAATAGCATCTTCATCATGCCTGGTTTAGTCTCATTGAAAGCTCACAAAAACTTTTGCTTTGCCCCCAAACACTTCTAAACTATCTCTTCATCCTTTAATGCTCTTGTTCTTTTGCTTCTCTTCTCTTCTACTCTGCCTTTGTACCTTTCTTATGATTTTATCATTTTCGCACAAGGATAATTTTCCACAACTCAACTACATGCCTTTATATGCTTCATCAACCTTGGAATAAACATCAAGGTCGACACTACAAACATCATACTTAATGCGAATCACTAAGCTGTTGGCCAAACATAACTGGGACTCAAATCTTCCTTTATCAACATGCCACACTCCATAGAATTGCTCTTAGATCATCTGCAACATGCTTGAATCATTTGGTCAGCTAAGACTAGGAAAACAACAACACCAAGGAAGAAATCTTCAACAACAAGCTCAATCTTCAATGTGGACCTCCAACATAGTAGGAACATGATCTAGAGACCTCCAAAAGCACATTTAATTTAGCAATAACATCTGCACTACTCCAAATCAAAATAATCACTTGCATCTTCATCCGGTACCTTAAGAACACTGTCTGCCATGACTGCCACACTAGAAAGATTGCTTGCGGACCTCCAAACCACGAACCAATTGAGTTAATGACACACAGTGACTTCCTAAACATGTCTCTAGATCTGCAGATCATAGTGTTTCATTTACGGAGCAATCCAGACCAATTTCCTGTCACTCTATCTCTTCTGAACACTGCAAAACCTGGTTCTACTCAGATGGCCATAACTTCTTCAAATCTTTATGCGGACCTCTCAAATCTTAACTGGAGCTACTTCAAACAATCCCCTACATAGGATTTATTAATTTTCCACGTACTTAGATATGGTCCACGTACTTAGATATTTATTAATTTTCTCAATATCCTCAACATTTCAATCTTCTAACCAGGCAATAAAATAGGATACAGTTGACATCAATGGCAACAAGGATATGTTGACATCAATGACAACACCGCTTAGGCACCTATTTGCAACAATCTCCCCCTTTGTCATTGATGGCAACATATGATGTGAAAAACTAATTTAACCATCAAGATAAGAACTTCTCCCCCTTTCTCTTATCACACTTGCAACCATTTTTCTTTACAACTCCCCTTTTTTTTACCAACAACTAGTTTTTCACATGACTTCTCCCCCCCCCCTTTGACATCAATGACAAAGGGCACATATTTGCAATCTTTTCTCCCCCTTTTTGTTTTAGACTGATCTCTAAAATTTGCATACTGACTACTCCCCCTGAGTAGTATCTCCTTAACATCAATCTAGATCACAAGATATGACTGTGAATTCCATTGGACTGATGCACCCTAGTGCATCTTAGTTCTGATCAGGAGGGGTAATAAGCCCTAACTTCTCTCTGAGATACTCAAACGTATCCTTGGGTAGAGGGTTAGTGAAGATGTCCGCAATGTGATCCTTTGAAGAAACAAATTCCAATCTAACTTCATTCTCATTAACCTTCTCTCTCAAGAAGTGAAACTTGATTGATATGTGCTTTGTCTTTGAATGCAACACCAATTTTTTTGAGATGTTTATTGCACTTGAATTATTGTAGAAGATTGTAATAGGCTCCTCAAACACAATTCTGATGTCCTTCAACATTTGCTTCATCAACAGAACTTGAGTACAATTGTTTGCTGCTGCTATATACTCTGCCTCTGCAGTAGACATAGATATTGTTTCTTGCTTTTTGCTCATCCAAGAGACCAATCTCCTTCCCAGGAAGAATGTACCACCACTAGTACTTTTCTTTCATCCACATCTCCTGGCCAATCAACATTTGTGTATGCATGAAGAGTGAAGTCATTATTCTTTGGATACCATAAGCCATAATCAAGTGTCCCTTTGAGATATCTAAAAATTCTTTTGACTGCTACAACATGAGATTCTCTAGGATCAACTTGAAATCTAGCAACAAGTCCAACTGCATTCATGATGTTAGGTCTGGTCTAAGTCAGATAGAGTAGTCCTCCAATCATTGATCTATACCTTTTCTGATTTGCCTTATGGAAGTCATCATCTTTACTCAACTTGCATCTGGTTACCATAGGTGTACTCACTGGTTTTGAATCTTCCATTCCAAACTTTTTCAACAATTCTCTCACATACTTAGACTAAGATATGAATATACCTTTATCTGACTGAATGATTTACAGACCTAAGAAGAAATTCATTTCTCCAAACATTAACATCTCAAATTTACATTGCATCTGATTAGCAAATGTTTTGCACATACTCTCATTTTCACCAAAAATGATATCATCAACAAATACTTCAATAATCAAGATGTGTTCGTGATCAATTTTGATATAAGTATTATTGTCTGCTGTACCTTTGCTAAAACCTAATTTTAATAGATACTTGTCTAGTCTTGCATACTAGGCTCTTGGGGCTTGTTTGAGTCCATACAATGCTTTCCTCAATCTGCAGACCATAGCTCCTTTATCAGACAACTGAAATCCTTCTAGTTGCTCAATGTAGACTTCTTCATCCAATTCTCCATTCAAGAATGCTGACTTGACATCCATCTGATAAACCTTGAAATCTTTATAAGCAACAAATGCAAGAAATAATCTAACTGCTTCTATTCTTGCTACCAGAGCAAAAGTTTCTTCAAAATCAATTCCTTCCACTTGAGAGTGTCCTTTGGACACCAACCTTTCTTTGTTTCTCACAACTTCACCATCCTCATTTAGTTTATTCCCGAAGACCCATTTAGTTCCAATCACATTTTTTTCTTCCGGTCTAGGAACAAGATCCCAAGTGTGATTCTTTTCAATTTGCATTAATTCTTCTTCCATTGCTTTTACCCAATTTTCATCATTGTAAACTTTACTTACTAATTTTGGTTCAATCTTTGAAATCAAACAAATCTCCTCTTGATCTTCAACAATTCTTCTCCTAGTTTGAAAACCTTTGTTTCTATCTCCTATGATCTAATCTTCAGAATGATTCAACCTTACATACCTAGGACTTTGGAATTTGTTTGAACTTTTGATTCTTGAGCTTGTTCCTCAAAATCTACACTAACTTCTTGAGTTACTGGATATTCCAGATCAATCTAGATCTAAGCCTGAGTTTGAACTTGCCTTCCTTGATTTTGACTTTCATCTTGATCATCTGAATCATATCCACAAGACTTGAAAGATCTCTCTTTGCTCTCATCAACTCTGACATTAGCACTTTCAACAATCTTTTTCAATCTCTTGTTGAAGCATCGGTATGCCTTGCTTTGAGTAGAGTAACCCAAAAATATTCCTTCATCACTTCTTGCATCAAACTTCCCTAGATCCCCATCTCTTTTGATATAGCATTTACTACCAAAAACTTTGTAGTATTTCATAGTAGGAGGATGACCAAAGCATAATTCATAAGGTGTCTTACCAGAATTGCCTTTGATCTGTACCTGGTTAAAAGTATAGACAACAGTACTCACAACTTCTCTCCAATATACTTGTGGAACATTTGCTTCCATCATCATGGTCCTAGCAGCTTCTTGAATGGTCCAGTTCTTTCTTTCCACAACTCCATTCTGTTGAGGAGTCCTAGGAGAAGATAATTGTCTTTTTATTCCATGCTTTTCACAGAATGTATCAAACTCATCGGGGGTAAATTCTCCACCTTTGTCAGATCTCAAACACTTTATTTTCTCACTAATCTCATTGTCCACCATAACCTTGAACACCTTGAACTTGTCAAGAGCTTCTAATTTTTCTTTTAAGAAGGTTACCCACATCATTCGAGACTAATCATCAATCAGCAACATAAAATATCTGTCTCCTTGCACACTCCTAATTCTAGCAGGACCACATAGATTAGTATACACAAGTTCCAACCGTCCACTTGAAAATTTTTCTTTACTCTTGAATGAAGTTTTGTTCTATTTACCCAATTGGCATTCTCTACACATGCTATCAGTAGGTTTCACAAGTTTTGGAAGATCTCTCACAGTATGAGTAGAACTTGTTTTGACAATGTTATCAAAATTCACATGACACATTCTCCTATGCCATAACCAACTCTGATCAATTTGAGAAATCAAACAACTTTTCCTAGAACTACTTAAATCAAAGATGTTACCTCTAGTCTAAGTACCAGATGCAATTTCAGTTCTAGATGCAATTTCCAAGATTCTACATTTTCCATCCTTGAATCAGAGATCATAACACTTGTTAACCAATTGTCCAACACTAAGAAGATTATTCTTCAATCCTTCCACATACAAAACATCATTAGTGTTATTCTTACCATAAAAAGAGATGGATCCTCTGCCACGGATTATACCAGCTGAGTTGTCTCCAAATTTCACAATTCCACCTTCATATTTTTTAAAGCTTACAAACTTACTTTTATCACTAGTCATATGATGAGAACATCCACTGTCAATTATCCATTTATATTTTTCTACAACCTGAGTAGCCAAGGCACTTTCCACATTTGTACAGCTAGCAGATTCAGTAGGCACCGAATCTTCTTCTTTGATAGCAATGAACACCCAGTCACTTCTAGTGGAACCTCCATGATCAGATTCATCATCTGTGACTCCTTCTTCACCAGCTTCTTGGACACAATATCATTTCTTCTGAACTCTAGGTCTGTTAGGGTTTGGTTTTGAACCCCTCTCTAGACACCTTGAGGCAAAATGACCAATCCTATTACAAGCAAAACATTTGAATGGAAACTTTCCTTCATACTTACCGGATCCTCTTGGCAGTCTTTTGGCAAAAAGGGCTTCAAGTTCATCAAACTCAGCTTCATCATCTTCAAGATCCTTCCTTGTATTGTTGAATCTGTTTGATCTTCTTGAAGAGCTTTCACTCGGATCATATCTTTGTTTTTCATGAATACTGGCTTTAAATGTAGATTCAAACTTAGGAAGAGAATTACCAAACTCACTCAATTCAAATGTTGAAATCTTACCAACCAACTGATCCCTTGTAACAGTTGTCACAGTCCTGATCTCTTCAATGGTAGCACCTTTATGCTTGTATGCCGGAGGTAAGGATTTGAGCACTTTGGCAACAATCTCTGATTCATCCAATTCTCCACCAACACTCCTGATACCGGTCACAAGTTCATTTATCTTCTGCATGTAGGAAGTAATGTTTTCATCTTCACTCATCATCAACTTTTTGTATTTACCCTTTAGGCTTTGTAGCTTGGCACATTTGGCATGTTTATCACCTTCATACAGAGTTTCCAACTTTTTCCAGATTTCATGAGCAATTTTGAATTCCAGGACATTTGTCATCTCTGTGTCAGTCAGGGCACTCAACAATTCTTCTTTAGCTTGAATATTGTATTCAACATCCTTAAGTTTGTCTAGAGTTGTAGCGCCTTTCTCCGGAATCTTATACTCATCCTTAGTTATCAACCAAAATGCATCACCCATACATTGCAAATGACACTGCATGCATACCTTCCAAAGGGAGTAATTTGTTCCATCAAATCTTAGACTTTCCTTCTTGTAAGTCGACATCTTGGATCTCCTCAAGCGGTCAAGTTTCTTTTAGAGGAACTGGCTCTGATACCAATTGTTGGACTTAGGCTAGACAACTGAGAGGGGGGGTGAATCATTTGTCCCACAAATTTAACCTTTTCTGACTTCAATCTTCTTTCACAACTTACAAACAGATTAATGATGTAAACATTAAAGCATGAATCAATAACATGAGTAGAAACAAAATGAACACACTTGACACCAAGATTTTAAACTTGGAAACCCGGTTAAGGGAAAACCATGGTGGGGGTTAACCCACAAGATTTGTACCCTGTTAAAAGTACTTGAAAGAAATGGGAAGGCACTTTCCTTCGGGTGCACTACCCAGAGCTCACTACTTAAAGAGGCTCACTGCCTATAGGAATTTATGTTTAATACAGAAAGATTTAACTGAGAAATAGCATCTTCATCATGCCTGGTTCAGTCTCATTGAAAGCTCACAAAAACTTCTGCTTTGCCCCCAAAGACTTCTTCACTATCTCTTCATCCTTTACTACTCTTGTTCTTCTACTTCTCTTCTCTTCTACTCTACCTCTGTATCTTTTGTATGATTTTATCATTTTTCGTATAAGGACAATTTTCCACAACTCAACTACATGCCTTTATATGCTTCATCAACCTTGGAATAAACATCAAGGTCGGCACTACAATCATTAGACTTAATGTGAATCACTAAGCTATCAACAAAACATAATTGGGACTCAAATCTTCCTTGATCAACATGCCATGCTCCATAGAATTGCTCTTAGATCATCCGCAACACGCTTGAATCATTCGGTTGGCCAAGACTGGGAAAACAACAACACTAAGGAAGAAATCTTCAACAACAAGCTCAATCTTCAATGTGGACCTCCAACATAGTAGGCACATGATCCAGAGACCTCCACAAGCACATTTAATTCGGAAATAACATCCGCACTACTCCAAATCAACATAATCACTTGCATCTTCATCCGATACCTTAAGAACACTGTCTGCCATGACTGTCACACTAGAAAGATTGCTTGCGGACCTCCAAACCATGAACCACTTGAGTTGATGACACACATTGACTTCCTAAACATGTCTCTAGATCTACAAATCATAGTGTTTCATTTGCGGAGCAATTCGAACCAATTTCCTGTCACTTTATCTCTTCTGAACACTGCAAAACCTGGTTCTACTCAGATGGCCATAACTTCTTCAAATCTTTATGTGGACCTCTCAAATCTTAACTGGAGCTACTTCAGACAATCTGCTACATAGCCATATGGTCCGTGTACTTAGATCTTCATTAATTTTCTCAATATCCTCAACATTTCAATCTTCTAACTAGGGAATAAAAGAGGATATAGTTGACATCAATGGCAACAAGGATATGTTGACATCAACGACAACACCACTTAGGCACCTATTTGCAACAATATTAGCCTAAAGTTTTCTTTTATTTATCATCTGATTGACATCTGTCACCCTTTTATGAACCTCGTCTATTTCACTTTTGAAAGTCCTAATGTAAGTCACTAATCTTCCAAGTTTCCCAAGTGATTCACTAGTGATTACATCAACGACCACTATTTCTTCATTGACCATCTTCTTGAAGTTTAGCTTTATCTTGAGAAATTTGTTTTCATCCTCATCAAAGGATTTTGTATATAGGATTGCAAAGTTTCCCTTGAGATATCTCTAATATGTGAAATAAGGAGTTAGAGTGTTTCTCATTTCCTCCTCTACCGCTCCTATAACAGACATTTTCCGTTCAAGTGTGTCCAACCACACAGTAGTTTTCATTTCTATAGGATCATTCAAAATCTTCTCGACCACAAGAATATTGATGTCCATATTGGCCATCTCTTGCACTTCTTTGGAAACAATGAAAAAGCTACTATTATCCTTTCTTACAATTTGCAACTAGGTGACCAATGCTTCTCTTTTGCTAGAAATAGAATTATATAATTTTGTAGATTCCTTGATATAAATCAAACCATCAAGAGTTACCTTTTCAATCCACTGCTTGACGGCATTGCTTAGAGCTTGAGACTGTTTAATTTGCTGTAGTAGATTGGGATATGGGCCATCCATGTTTATACTTGGAAACCCATTTGTAGGTTGGGCGGTAATTTTCAAAATAGACTGAATAAACAAAGTCAAGGACTTTACCTGCGCCTGTAATTTGGCATTCTCTTGTTGTTGTTTCTTAATCCTCTTTGACAAGTTACTGACAGAGAACTTGGCGTGGTAAATTTCTCCTTCCATTGTGGAAGGTCCCATATCAACTCGACTTAAATTAAAGTCAGCTTCAGTCACTTCATCTTCATTTTTATCACCCATGGGATCTGCAATTTCCAAAATGTGGTGCCCTATGGAAGGGTCTGATACCATCCTTGACATCCTTCTAGCCCTTTTCGGCTTAGGTGTTTCTTGCAATAATTTGGCCATGGTGTCTATGTTGGTGTCAATCATAGGGGTATATCTTTTCTTTTTCTCAACAACCTTTCTCAACCAAGAAGGAGATGAGGAAGAGGACACATAAGTATTAACAACAACATTCAAGATCAAACCATTTGAATGCATAGGAGGGGTATTGTGCTATAGAGGATCATTCAAACCAGGGGAAACTGGATTACCAAACAATGATTGAAGCATATTGTCTTCACCGAGTTGATTGAAAATTAAAGAATCACCATTTATTACAAGGGTGTTAGAAAGAGGCATATGGTTTGCTTGCAGTTGTGAAGCAACAAATCTCTTGTTAGCTATCACAGGCTGGCTATCTTGTTCACAGATAGTTCTCAATCTCCTTATATCTTGTGGCTGCTCACCATCTCCACCTAATTCTAAGCCAACTCTTTGAAGAGTTGGGTCCAAACTCGATGTGCTCCTAGGAGTATGAGTAGCTTGAGATTTATTCTATTCTCTAACAACTGATTCCTTTGGAGCTGAAGAGCTAGCCTGTTCCCTAAATTTTTTGTCCAGCCATTTTTTAGTTCTCCTTAACATGTGAAAAGAGCAAAACATTATGTCTGTGACTTCCTTTTCTAACCATCACACTGGAGGTAGAGGTTGCAAAGAGGCACCATGATAACCTTCATCTAGTATGTCTGAATTATCATCTACCATCTTCAGGACTTGTAATGGCAAGTCAAAAGCACAAACTTGGTCGATGGTCAACTACATCTAGTCTCTTCTTTGCACTTCTCTTTCATCCATGTAATCCTCCCAAAAGTTCTCAAGTTGAGGCTTATGTAAATATAAACCACCTTCGTACATATTTCTTTTCACGAAATTCTTACTATCAAAAGCTGACCTTGCAGGTAGCGGGTGAAAACTATACTCTACCAATAATTTCTCTACATTTCCTGTGTTGTCATTACTTTTTCAAGAAAAGAAAGATATGGACATAGGGAAGGAGTACCCCTTCTTCTTCATGGCATGATATTTGACATTCATAACCACCATCTAGCGGTAAACTTCTAAAAGCACAATGAAATCTGAAGGATACCTTGGTAATTTCAATGAGGCATTTTCATAACCCCCAATCCTCAAGTATGAAAAATGATCAAATTAAACATAAAAACTTCCAAAATTCATTACCAGAGTAGCTACCTCAGGGGAAAACCTTCTCTCTAAGTAACCTTCAATGAACTCTTCATAGATGACATGAAGAAAGCATCATTTACTCTGCACAAGTCCTTCATTCCAACACTCTTTTGTAGCTATGGGAAAAGATGATACACATATGTGTCTGGGGTGGGAGCTCCTTGAGCTCTTAAACTAGGCCAAACAACCTCTCTACTAGCCAAAATGTACACCAAAGGGGAACATATATAAAAAGTCACCTTCTGTGGAAAGTTCACTAGTTGCTCATGCATGTGTTCATTTATTTGTTTATCCCAGTCTACGCGTTGATCACCAAAAATGAGTAAAATGAATTGACACATCCAATATTCAAAATAATCAGACTTAGCACTCCCAATGACCTGATGTAGTAAAGTGATCATATCAGAGATTTCCTCCTTAAAGTGATCCCTCTTTAGACTAGTAGGGAGTCTAGACTTCCCTTTCTTCTCAATTTCAAGCCAACTTTTAGCAATACAACTTTGACACTAGTCTTTCTTATCCCAGTAAAATCCCTAGCCAGTAGTAACAAAAACATCAAAAATTTCCTTATAATCCACTAATTTCAAAGCATGAGAAACAACTTCCAAATCAATTTTAGTCATCACAGAGCCATCAAAGGCTCGTATCTCTTGTGAATCAAGGAAATAATTATTAGCGCATGCAACAACTAGATCTGGACAAGGCACAGTAGGCGGGAAACCTCCAGCTCAGTCTAACCCACTACTTACAATTTTCTCTGCAAGAGAAGACTTAGTTTCTTGTTGCATTCTCCTCAACAAATATTTTAAGTCTATGTGACCAAGGTTTGTATCCCTCACTTTTGATAGACCATTTTCCACAATAGAAACAACTGGAGCCCCCTAGAACTTATATTTCATTTTGACTAGTTTAAGAAACCAAAAAGCAAATAACTCCAAACTTGTTAGGGATGCAAAGGAGGTCCATAATACATTTGAGGAAAAAGAACTATCCAGATTCATGAAAGAGTTATTGTTCTTCCCAAACCAATGAATCACAATTATACTATCACAACAGAGATAGAGACGAGGAGAAAAGCCAATTAAGCTAACTTGTATGCGATGAGTTCTACAAATTCTCTGTTAGTGGCTGGACTAGAAACTCCTTTAGCATATCTTCTTCATGGTATAATGAGGCTCTTCTTTATGAGGTGATAGATTATCTAGATCTCATATCAAATCTTATTAATTCCCTCATAAATTTCATTTTACTCTGGCAGCGGGTCATACTTTGAAATTCATAAATTACCCCCTTTGTTTCCCTCCAAAAAGAGTGCCCACACCTTTCCCAACATTCCAAATTTATTGCAAATTGACAGATGTCACTTCTTAGTACGTAACATTAACTTCAACAAGCAACATTATAAGAGTAACAGACGCGTTGAGTCAGGGCGTCGAAGATTTTGAGAACTCTTGAACCACTGGACCGAAGGTTCGGAGGTTCAAAGAACTTCTGACCCTTCGATGAGAAAAGAATTCCCTTTAACAAGATGACACAAGACCATTACAATAAACCTTAAGACACATGTTTTGTGAAGAGTTGGGGAATCAGGAGGTTTAGGAACTTTTGAACTTATTGATGGGGGTTGAAAAAGTTAGAAGATCACTGACTATGAATGAAAATGATGAAGTAAGGAGGAATGACTTAGAAAGAATAGATGAATAATGAAGAATAAAGAATGGGAATGACTTTACACATGAATGCTTTAGAAAAGTTCAAAAGTAAGGTAACACTATTCAACTTGCAAACTAATTTATCTTTACCTTTCACAATAAATCCTTTAGGTTGTTCCATGTATATTTCCTCCTCTAAGTCTCTATGAAAGAATGTTGTCTCTACATCCATTTGCTCATTCTCCAAATCAAGTGTTGTACTTGTAACGTCAGAAAATGTCCCCTTGGGGGCTTTTCCCTCATAAGGTTTAGCTCCCGGGTCTTTTATCTACATTTAGGACATCTTGCATTATATTTTGACATCTCGATGAAATGAACCCTAAGTTTCATGACAAATGGGACCTAGGGGGATCCCTTGAACCTAACCCTGACCAAAATAGGGAGGGAGGACTTGGGTACCCACGCCCTAGTCCTGCCCTATTTTGGGTCAGTCCCAAATTTTTAGTGTCAGCTTGTAACCGCTATTTGGGTCCTATGCTGACACGGTAAGTTTGAATTACAAAATTCTTGGTGGGAGTGTTTGTAGTTGCATATATAAGCATGTTTAGGCATTCATTTGTAAACTAGATGGACATTAGATGATTACTAGCAAGCAATTGTGATCTTTTGGCATTCAAGGCATTCATTCTGTAGCAAGAGTAGATATTATGTTGTTTATGTGTTTGTATTTGCAGATTTGAGCATCCAACTCCTCATGGCATGAAGAACTTCCTCCTTTCATGAGATCTTCACTACAAGGTGATATCATTTGTGTTTCCAAGCATTTATCATTTGGTTTTTGCCTCTGCCTCCAAGGGCACGTACTCTCTATCCGACAATGGTGTTCAGAAGACTTGAATGTCTCTCCGAGACTTGACTGAGGCAAGCCTCTAAACACCACAAACCCCTCCCTATTTTTCTATGATTGCAGGTTATAGGTTGAAGAAGTAGGAAAAGTAGAGTTACAGGAGAGTGTTGCAGAGTGTTAGATTCGTAGATCAAAGTTGAAAACAGGGACCTGGACTCAGGGGCCCACTCATTAGTCCTCTAGATTCTGCAATGGAAAAATATTCGTGACAACAGGAACATGTTATAGATCAAGTTCCCAGATCTTGACAAAAATTAGGGCATTGGACTAGGGTGCCCGCTCATTAGTTCCCACCTGTTCTGCTTCCTGAACTTCAAAAATAGGTGTACATTTATCTGTTATTTTACATCTTCATGTCATATCATTTTCAGTAATTTATTTGTTTGCTTCCGTATTTACATAATTAGGGTTTTGATGTATACTTGAGCATAATTAGAAATAAAATCATCCTAATCTAATCTTCCCTACATTCCTAAGTGATCAAGGGCTTGATAGTGCACTGCCACTCGACCTAAGGTCCTTGAGTATGTAATGGTGAAAGGAGGATAGGCATAAACCACTAAATCAAACCCTATCCAATCTCCACCTATTACATTTTGGTGAACCCGTGTTGTTGGACTTGTTTGCACCTTTCTAATTTTTTTACTTCAAATTTGCATTGATTTTATTCATTTATATCATCATTCATCTTATTGCATTGGAAAAATTACAGAAAAAAATTAGAAAATTTGAAAAAAATTGCATTCTAGGGTTTACATTTTGCATCATTAATTTGAATTTCATCAAATTTCTAATTTTCGCATAGATCTGAGCTAAATTGCAGAAAATTACAAAAATTCAATCACTTGCATTACATTTTCATCATAAAATTGCTAGGGTTTTGTTAGAAATTTTGCATTTTTTATATAACCTAGTAATTTCAAAAACTAGGGTTTGTAGGTAAATTCTTGTTTTAGATTTTCTACTGATATTAGACACTCATTCAAATTTTATTTTGGCTGTAGTGTTGCATTTTAGTGTAAATTTGCATTTAGATTTCAAAAATTTGCATTTTTACATAGAAAATTTCAACAAAAACTAGCATTTTCATTGATTTTTCCTTAGATTTGCTCTTGCATTTTGCATGGTAGGGTTTAAAAATATTTTTCAGGTCTGAGTGGGATTAATTTTCATCATAAATGAGATTACAAAACATTCATATAGTATTTTGCATTAAGATCTCATGCCTAGGGCTTGAAAAACCTCAATTTTCACTAGATTTGGCCTTATCGACTCTCTAGATTTGCACTATTGGCGTGTTGTGAAGAATATTTTTGCACTAATTGGCTGTTATTAGGGTTATTATCTACTTCCCATCCTAAAAATATTCACAACACCTTTTTATTGGGCTCTTGTATCAGAAATTTGGTGAAAAATTGCATATTTTTGTTATATTTCCCCTAGGAATTGACCTAGATTGCACTCCAAGCGTGTTGTAAAAGATCTTATGACTGTAGGTGACTGATATAATTACTATTATTTGCTGCACTTCATAAAATTCATTACAACACCTCTTTCATTAGGTCTTGGGATTGAAAATTTGTGAAAAATTGCATATTTTAGGGCATTTTCACTAGGTTTTGACTTGTCGTCATCTTATACTTGCATCAAAAGTGTGTTGTAAAGGGTTTTATTGTTTCATTGGACTGAAAATATAAATATTATTTTTTGCCCCTGATCAAAATCTTTACAACACCTTTTCTTTCATATATTTGCATTAAAAAAGTACAAAAAATCAAGCATTTAAACATATCTTGTGCCTAAAGTTTGTGCATATTACTGCATGAGTTTCATAACTCACTGCCCTAAGAGAAATATTCATTTAAGAAGAAGCATAAGAAACATGGGATCCAGTGCTTTTGAAGAAGTGGGTACATTGAACACCTTCTTTACAAAAGGAGAGACACAAATGATACAAGATATTACACCTATCACAAGTATAATGGAAGAGCAAACTTTTCATGACGTTGATGATACTATTGAGGCGATAGGACATGTATCTGATGAGCAAATAGATAAACTTGATAAAGACCTAGCTAAATTCCAAGAATATGTGCAAACTAAGAGGATAGCTGAAGAAGCTATACTTGTGATTCACCATGTAAGAGAATTGATAAAAGAAGGACAAGACGATGTTAATGCAATCCATGTTTTAGCACATATTATACAAACCAATATTGTGCCAATGACTGAATGTGTAAAAGTAATAAATAGCACTCTGTCACCATCTCATACACAAGTATTGGCACCTATACCGACTACGGGAATATCTACCTTTACATCAACGATCTCAACAACTGATGTGAATGCTTGTAGTAATGCTACCACTGGTATTGGAGTATCTAATGGCACTAATTATAAAGCTATGGGATTTAATTATCAGAATTTGGTTTCTAAGGGGACCTCTTCTATGAATAATTGCTCTCAACCATCTCTTCATGCCACTTATTCTCAACCTCCCATTACATATAGTTATTCTCAACCACCTGCCACCTACCATTATGTCCAACCAATGTTGACTTATTCATAGCCTTTGCCTATCACATTTCAGGCTCAATCACTTCCTCACCTTGGTTCCAATTCCTCACAACAAACTGCATCTCCCAATGATGCCATCCTAAACCAACTTTTGCAGGGCATGACTGCTTTACAACAAAAGGTAATAAATTTGACAAATTCTTCACAACCTAATATACTAACATATCATGCCCATAATCCCCTTTCCTATGCAATCTTGAGAACTCCTATGCCTGAGAGGTTTGAGATTCCTCGCTTTGAAAAATATGGATGAAAAGGTGATCATAATACTCATGTGGCAGTGTTCATAGCTATGTGCAGTAATTTCTATTTTGAAGAGGACTTGTTAGCAAAAATTTTCCCGCGATCTCTCAAAGATACTACTTTAGAATGGTTTTTCTCTCTACCTCCGAATTCAATACACTCCTTTTTGCAGTTGGTTGATCAATTTTTACAATATTTTCAAGCAAACATTAGACCTCAAGTCTCCTTAATTGATTTAGTTCATTGTGAACAAGGTCTGAAAGAGAAGTTACCTGAGTTTATTAGTCGATATCAAGCTTTATATATGTAAATTCAATATCAGATGAAAGATGAGGATGTTCAAAAGGTGTTTATTACAAATCTACAACCTAACATTCACAATAAGATCCTCTTGATGAAGTTTAACTCCTTTCAACATTTATGCACCGCCCTTTGTGATCATCAACTTTCGTCTAGTCAGTATGAAAATCACAACTCATCGGTTCAAGTTGATCAATCCATGGGTGGATCATCATAAACCAACTTTAACAGAAATAATAAAAATAGGAGTTTCATCAGGGTTAATGGACCAAATACGAACAACTTTTCTAATGTGTCTGCTATCAATAATCCAAAGAAGGCATCATATCAACCATGAAAGTTTACTCCAATATCTGAGTCTTATCATTCTATCATGAATCAAGCTGTGAGTAATAACCTTCTGAAGCTTCCCTCCATTAAGCCTGTTGATCCTAGTAAAGCACAATGACCTTACTTTGATGCTAATGCCTTTTGTCATTTTCATCAAACACAAGGACATGATACTGAACGATGCATGCATCTTAAACTTGAAATACAAGACCTCATTGATTCAAATGTTATACAGGTATCGGGTGTGAATGATAACAGAAACAAGTCGGTTGCTTCGCCGAATCAGAATTTACAAATCTTCACCAATCCCTTCCCTAAGCATACTGATAACAATATGTTGGAACAAGGTTTAGTGGAAGTAGAGGATGATGATTATTTAGACTATGATAATATCGTGGGTATGATTGAAGTGGATAAGGAAAAGTCAGATAACCCAACTCACCCATGAAGAAATGGGATTTATGCTGAGGTTCCTCCTTCGTTATCCTTATTACGATCAAGAGATAACCAAAATACATTGGAAAAACAAGTAGAACAATTGATATAGACAAGTGAGATGGTACAAGATGATTCTTGTTACTGTGTTAGATGACTTCAACAACAAAAACTCGCTAAAAATTGGAAAAGAATACAACTATCAATAGTTGGAGATAATAGTGGTTCTCCTCCTCATAAACAATAAAAGGTTGCATTTACACAAGGATTTAAGAAACAAGTATCATGTGATAATAAATAAGACTTTCATAAGAACCACTCAAACTTTGCACTAAACATGATCGAGCACCTCTCCAAGAGGTTTGCAAGTTCAAAAATCTGATACGAAGATCCTACCAGGTAAGTATTTCTAACCCTTTATCTCTCATGATGTGTTTCCCCCGTGATGTGTTTTGTGTTGTTTAGGCCTCCTGGGATGACCCTTGATTCTCTTGTAAGGTCCGGGATACCAGGAGACTACCTTTGTTGTGACCTTCTTCTATTTGTATCATCATTCTTCTATATTTCCTCTCTCTGATTTCATTGTTGTGTGTTGTGTCTAATGGACATAGCGTTGTGGTTGGTGACTTGGGGGCACCCTCCTACATGACTATTCCTAAGACACTTGTTTCTCCTCTCTTATCTATTGTTGTTGGTATGTGGCAACTAATCATGCAAGTACTGTAAAAAAAAATTTCCATCTTTTTTGCCTGTTCGGAGATAGTTGTTAATTTTTTGTTAACCGACAAAAGAAAAATGACATTGTAAAACCCTAATTCTAGAAGCTTCCAAAAGGCTTGTTATAAGTGGCTGGGATGTATGTTGCGGGTGGGATTTTGATATTGTATTGTAGCATTTGCAGTGGTATTGAGTTGCAAGGATTGTTGGTTGTAATCGATTTGATTTACCAGATAATAATATTGGACTCTCTGTTGGTGGATGTAGCCCAAGTTTGGGTGAACCACGTTAAAATTTTTCTCTCGCTGTTATTATTTTTGTGTTTTTTCATTCCTCTATTTAATATCTATTTGCATTTAATTGATATCTTCTACATGCAATCCATAACAAGTGGTATTAGAGCAGGTTGTGTTCGATTATCATCTACAGGAAGGTCTCACGATTGAGTGGGAGTCTCACGGTTGAGTGGGAGTAATGGCGGACTAGGGTAAATTGAAGGTAGATAAATTCAATAGGTAGAACTATCAATTATGGAAGATGCAGATGGAGGATTATCTCTATCAGAAGGATTTATGGAGGCCATTGGAAGGAATAGCCAAGAAATCAGCAACAATGACTGATGAGGATTGGAATCTTATGGATAGAAAGGCACTAGGAACCATTCGGTTGTGCTTGGCACCATCTATGGCATTCAATATAATAGAAGCGATGACAACAAGTGAATTGATGAAAGATTTGGCTAAATTTCATGAAAAACCCTTAGCCTCAAATAAGGTATTTTTCATGAAGTGTTTGTTTAATCTAAAAATGATTGTAGGTGGATCTGTGATAGATCATTTAAATGAGTTTAATATGATTACCAGTCAGTTAACTTCTGTAAAAGTGAAATTTGATGAATAGGTGAGGGCTCTCTTGGTTTTATGTTCTTTGCCAGAAAGCTGGAATAGCTTGGTAATGGCTGCAAGTAACTCTGTCTCTGGTTCAAACACTTTGAAATTTGATGATGTTGTTGGTGTTATCCTTAGTGAGGAAATACAATGGAAAAGCTCAGGAGGGTCCACATCAGGTAATGTTTTGAATGCAGAAAGAAGGGGCAGATCAAAGGAGAGAGGAAAAGGTTTTGGAGGTCATGGGAAGTCATGAGGAAAATCAAAGGACAAGAGGTCCCAATCCAGAGGACAGAAGGATTGCTAGTACTGTGGGAAACTAGGTCATTTGAAGAAAGATTGCTAGTCTCGGAAGAATAAAGGAGACAAACAAGAAGGCATTAAGGAGGCAAATGTGGTAAGTAATAAATCTGAAGATGATGCTTTAATTTTTTCCCTAGATAATGCTAATGATTCATGGGTTTTAGATTCAGGGGCCTCATTTTATGCTACACCACATAGAAGTTATTTTCTTGATTATATCCAAGGGGATTTTGGGCTAGTTTATTTGGGAGGTAACGAACCTTGTTAGATTGTTGGAAAGGGAAGAATCAAGATTAAGTTACATAATGGAAATCATTGGCTACTATAAGAGGTAAGACACGTTCCAAGGCTGAGTAGGAATTTAATTTTAGCAGGGCAGCTAGATAATGAAGGTTGCATAGTTACTTTCAGTGATAAAAATTGGAAGGTTTCAAAAGGTGCCTTAATAGTAGAAAAATGTGTAAAAGTAGGCAACTTATATCTTTGTACAAGTCATACTGTTCCTTCTACTTTAGCTATTGCAGAGAAAAAATAAACAGGTTCAAGAATAGTTGCTGCAGGTTCGTAGGAAGAGATTGAAACAGTTGATGTAGGTTCTGAGACAACACTATGGCATAATAGACTTGGGAATATGAGTGAAAAAGGTATGAAGGTACTTCATTCTAAGAAAGTTTTACCAGGTCTGAAATGTATTAATATGGATTTTTGTGAAAATTGTGTGTATGGCAAACAAAAGAGAGTCAATTTTCTCAAGGATGGGAAGCAAAAGAAAGATGAAAAGTTGGAGCTTGTGCATATAGATGTATGGGGATTGACTCAGGTATCTTCTCTCGGTGGCTCTCGATATTGTGTTACATTAGTAGATGATGCAACTAGGAAGGTTTGGATTTATTTCCTTAGGCAGAAATCTGATATATTTGAAACATTTAAGAAGTGGAGAAGCTTGGTTGAGAATGAGATGGGTAAATGATTAAAATGTCTTAGATCTGATAATGGTGGTGAGTATTGCAGCAAAGAGTTTGAGGATTATTGTTCCTTTAATGGAATTCTTAGGTAGAAAATGATTCCAGGGAATCCCCAGGAGAATGGAGTGGCTAAGCGCATGAATAGGATAATAATGGAGCATGCAAGGACCATGCGATTGCATGCTGGGCTGCCTTTAAACATGTGGGTAGAGGCTGTCAATACCGTTGTATATCTAATTAATAGAGGTCCTTCAGTTCCTTTGGGATGTGGTATTCTAGAGGAAGCATGGACAGGTAATAAGGTGAGTTATTCTTTTCTCAAAACCTTTGGATGTAAAGCATTTGCACATGTAGATTCTGAAAATAGAACCAAGTTGGATGCAAAATAAAAAAAAATGTATCTTTGTTGGATATGGCATTGATGAATTTGGTTATAGGCTTTGGGATGTTGAAAATCTAAAAATTGTGAGAAGCAAGGATGTTGTATTCAATGAGAAGGTCTTGTACAAAGATCAGTTGCAACAGCATGAGAAGAAAGAAAATGATTATGTGGTGCTAGATGATACTCCAGATAATGGTGTTCTAGTGGTTCCTCATGCTCCGCAATAGCAATAAGAAATACCACAAACTCCAGTGAATGTTAGAGGGTCAACAAGGCTAAGTAGACCTCTTGAAAGGTTTTCTCCCTCTTTGTATTCTATTTTTTTAACAGATGCTGGTGAACCAAAAGGGTATGATGAAGCTATGCAGGTGGATACAAAGGTTCAGTGGGAGCTTGCAATGAAAGAAGAAATGGACTCCTTGTTGAAAAATTAGACTTGGGAATTATGTAAGTTACCTGTAGGTAAAAGGCTTTACCAAACAAATAGGTTTATAAGCTAAAAGAGGAAGATAGAGGTAAGAAAAAATTTAAAGTCAGGTTAGTTGTAAAAGTATTTGCACAGAAAAAAGGCATTGATTTTGATGATATTTTTTCTCTCATTGTTAAGACGACTTCTATTCGTACTGTTTTAAGTATTGTGGTTGCCGAAGATTTGCATTTGGAATAGCTAGATGTGAAAACTGTCTTTCTCCATGGTGATTTGGAGGAGGAGATATATATGGAACAACCACAGGGATTTGAGGTTAAAGGTAAAGAGAAACAGGTGTGCAGATTGAAGAAGAGTTTGTATGGCTTAAAACAAGCACCTCGGCAATGGTATTTGAAATTTGATAGTTTTATGGCTGAGCAAGGCTATAGCCGGTGTACTTCTGACCATTGTGTTTATTTTAAGAGGTTGGATAATGACAACTACATTTTTTTATGTTTATATGTCGATGACATGCTTGTAGCACGGTCTAACATGGATCACATAAGAGAGTTAAAATAACAGTTAGCACAATCATTTGCTATGAAGGATTTGGAGGCAGCAAAACAAATCCTTGGTATGAAAATTTGCAGAGATAGGAAGAACAAAAAATTGACTCTATCTCAAGTTGATTATATTGAAAAGGTGTTGCAAAGATTCCATATGGAGAATGCAAAAGCTATCAGCACACATTTGCCTAGTCATTTGAAACTGACTAAGGAGATGTGTACTAAGACACAAGAGAAGGAAGAAAAAATGTGCAAGGTACCATATGCTTCAGCTCTAGGAATTTTAATGTACGCCATGGTATGCATGAGACCGGATATAGAAAGTATATGAGTCATCTCGGATTGGAGAATTACAATGCGGTAAAATAGATTCTCAGATATTTGAGAGGTACATCCAATAAACACTTATATTTTATGGGCTATAATATTGATTTAGTAGGCTATGTGGACTTAGATTTGGCAGGGGATATTGATATACTACAGGTTATGTCTTTACTGTAGGTGGGATAGTGGTGAGTTGGATCTCTAGGTTGCAAAAGGTGGTTGCTTTATACACCACAGAGGCAGAGTACGTAGCTACAACAAAGGAAAGCAAGAAGATGATATGGTTGTAATCTTTCATGGAAGAATTGGGCAAACAATAGACTAACAGTTCTTTGTATACAGACAGTCACAATACCATACATATTGCAAAGAATTCTACCTTGCATTCAAAGACCAAACACATGTAGCTTGTTGGCAAGAGACACTATAAGGATTCATGAATGTTGTCATTGATGGCAACAAAGGTTATCCCACACATCTGCAAGACATGATGAGTCTCTACCGGAAGTCAGATTGAAGAAGTGTTATGATCCAGTAAGCAAGAACAGAGCAGTCAGCAAGGTCTGACATTTAGGTCCGGATCTCTCAGAAGAAGTATTTCAGTGAAGTGTGGTTTTGGTGAAGTCAAGAGGAGTACCTTGACTAATAGACTCCAAGGATTTAGCTTTCGGTGATGGAAGGGTGAAGAGATATGAACACTTGAGTGTTGGGTTCCTGTTTGACAGAGCAGACAGAGGAAGAACTGTACCGACAGAGTGTCAGACTCAAATTTGGAAGAGAGATTGCTAATGACTAAGTTTCTTAAGGTATCATTCATGATTGGCCGACATGATTGAAGAATTTTACAAGCATATTCTTGATCCGCATTACTTAGTATGCAAGGACTCAGCCGACAGACCAGAGTTTGAGATAATATTGACTATTCTGGATGCCGACTAGAAAAGTGTTGAAATCACTTGTGCGGATATATATACAAGATGGATTTAGATGTGAAGGTGTGTGTTGTGTAAGTGTTGAAGTGCGAGAAAAAGTAGAATAGTACAAAAGGTAGAAAAATAGGTTCAAAATGTAAAAGGACAGCAGCACTTAAGGAGAATAAGAATGAAGTGCAGCAGATCAGTCTATTGAGCTTAACCAGAACTAAACTTCAACATGTGTGGATGCTTCTCATCAGTTCAAGTTTTCTTTGTGTATACAATAAGTCTTTTGTAGGTAGTGAGCCTCTTGTGAGCAGTGTGCTCGAGCAGTGAGCCCTAATTGGCAAGTGCCATTTTGTATCTTCTATTCTTCTAACAGAGAATAATATCTTGGGTTAATCACCCCGTGGTTTTTTCCCTTAACAGGGTTTCCATGTCAAAATCATTGTGTCATATGTATTGGTGTTATTTCCATTTCATGATTATGCTTACTTATTTGATCTGATGTTGCATTAAATGTTAAGAAAGCACAAAAAGTTGAATTATTAGGATAACTGATTCACCCCCCCTCTCAGTTATCAACAATTGGTATCAGAACCAAGTTCCTCCCAACAGAGCCTAACAGCTTGAGGAAGATCTAGGAATTCAAATGGATGTATATGGTATAAGGGAGCAACTCAAGTCTGCCCTTGATGATCTTGAGCAGTCAAACTCTGAAGCTAATGAATTGAAGGAAAGACTCCAACAGGATGATGATTTCATAAAAGAACTAAAAGAGAAACTGAGTCTCTCTATGAAAAAAAGGAATGAGCTACTTCAGCAATTGGCAAGTCAAGGTGAAGCCAATAATACAAATGGAGATCTGAAAGAGAAAACCAAGTTATGTGAAAAGTTATCAAAAGAAATCATCATGGTAATACATGAAATGGAATCAAGAGTTATAAAGTTCACCCAAGAAGTTGAAGAAAGAATAAAATCTGAAGATGATCTAAGACAATCTCTCAAGGAAAAATTAGAAGACTGCCACAAGATGGATAGAATAATCAAACATCTTGAATCTGATCTTGAAGATGCTAAAGATAATGAAGAAAAACTTGAGGATCAAATTGTCTCTCTTAAAAGGGATCTTCAAACAACAAATGAATACAAAGAGAAATTCAAGATAAGCTCTGCTCAACTTGAAGTTCTTCTTGAAAGCCAAAAGAGGGTAGATAACAAGTGTGGCTTGGGGTATGAAAAAGGTGAAAGCTCCGGATCCGGTCAGAAGAATTTTAGATCAGAAAATCCAAGGAATAGACCTAGAAGACCTCCGGTAAGGCAGCCTAATGCTCAAAGATATCCCTCCTTCAATGGATACTGCCACAATTGCAATAACTTTAGTCATAAAGCTAATCAGTGCAGAAAGAGAATGAATCATATTAATACATCCTTCTCCGGATAGTGTTTCAACTGCAAAAGGTATGGTCACAAATCTCATGAATGCAGAAATATGCAAATGAACAATTCATTCAATGGTAGATGCTTTGCATGCAATAGAATGGGTCATATGGATAATCAATGCAGATCAAGAGGATATCAATCAAATATGCAAAGAAATGTTGTTCGCCAAATCTGTAATAGATCTGGTCATACTGCAAAATTCTGTAGAAGCAAGAATCAGGACAAAAGAGGTCTGGTACATCACAATTAGAATCAAGATAAGGGAAAACAAAAAGTGAATGCGGATGAAGTTCAAAGTGAGATGAACAAGATTTGGGTGAAGAAAAGTACAGAGAATGTAGGGGATGGATCCGCACCAGACTCTGGTGCTGATATTCCTTCCAGAAATTAAAAAGTGAGCTCTGGCTCAGGGGGAGACACAAAGAAAACCTTGTTCCCCCAGCCAGTCAATTAGTGCCAGAACTGGCACAAGGAGAGTTGCAGATTAAAGAGTTTATAAGAGAGACATCTAAATAAACTATGGTTAAGATTTGGAAGGTCCGCAAGATGTTTAAGATCAAGATCGATCCGGTACTTCAAGTCATCCGAATAAGGCAAACCAGAATAACTTAGGTCGAGCATTTATTGCAACTTGGTATTAGGGTTTGCGGAGTAATATAAGGGTTCTTCCTATTAAACATTTTCTCATTCTGCATTTAAGAAGAAGAAAAGAAAAGCTCTGCAACAAATTTCCTCAAACCCATCAAAGATCATTTGCAGAAGTCAATTCATCCAGAAATCGATTCGACTAACTCCGTGAAACCTAAAGGTGCAAAAGGTATTTTCCGTTCTTAAAATATCTCTCTGCAAATCTTTTTAAAAGATGTCTACTCTGAATATTGTGAAGATCACTGATAGGCCTTGCCCCAAATTCAAGAAACATCCCTACAAATCCTTGGAAGTAGATCCCCTAGGAGATTTTTCCAGTGTTCTGCATGGTGTCTTGCATACAGAAGATATTAGGGTTTACATTCACGCAAACATTGAAGAATTTAGAGAGTCCAAATTGAGGGACATCTACCACAAACAGCTAATAGATGATTCATTTGAGCTCAAACCCCAATACAAGGCCCTTAGGGAGAAGCACTTTGCACAATGTATACATTTCCCCTACTTTACTGAGGACGAATGGGTCCGGTATGTCTTGAGTAGAATACATGACAACTTCATGTGGTTGAATGGACCATTCAAGATCACAAAAGATACCATTAGGTCAGTTACCAGTTTGCACTCATTAGGTGGTATACCTATTCTCAAATTGATCAAGAATCTGACTGTAAGTGAGGCTACCAGATCTAGGTTTGATAAAAGAGCAATGACAGTAGATGACATCACTGATCTGGATGTCAAGTTTGCATCCATGATCATCAGCTACAAGATATGTCATTCTAGTAGGGAGAATTCAGTACCCGGAACTGCTATCTACACTGCCTATGAAATGTTGAGAAAAAATGCAAACAATGATCTTTGTGAGCTCCTTCTAAACCAACTCTTAGAGAACCTACAGAAGATAAAGAAGGACAAGAAGAATTCCTTCAAATTTGGTGGCCTAATACTCTATCTATTCTTCTACTTTATGAATGAGCTACCCGGATCCAGTGGATGGGTATGGCAGAATGACAGACTGGTTGCCATACAAATCAGGGATTATTTGCATGGACTTGGTGATGACAAAGCTCAAAACACAGCTCTTTGGGGTTTCTTTAAAAAAATTTAGAACTTGATGCAAGCTAGAGAGAGAATTCCCCAATCTCTAGTTGAGAAATACAAAGACACAATATGCTTTATGGTAGAGACTGATCAATGCCTAATGGAGGCAGTGGAACCAAGAACAGTGTGGATCATGCCAATGGGGTATGAGGTGGATGAGAAAATCGTAGAGCTGCATGTTCAACACATGCTTAGTAAACCAAAGGATCCCAAGGCAGAAAGGTTTGGAACCTTTGGAGAATTGAGTGTGAAGATCCATATTGAGCTAAGGCAACCAGAGATGAAAAGAAAGGTAAGAAAAGAAGTAAAAAACATTGCCAAAGGCTTTGGCATCTCAAAAGAGGCACTTGATGCCAATAGGGAGAAGATGGAAAGAGCAGAGAAAGAGAAGGAAGGTGCTGAAAAGGAAAGTGGTCCGGTAGAAGCCCCCACCCGGACAAGATCATCTAAGAGGTCCGCTCCTACCACTGGCAAGAGCTCAAAGACATCAAAACCGGAAGCAAAATCATCCGGTAAAACAAAGAAAAGAACTAAGACAAAGGCCACAAGGTCTTATATCAGTTAGAAAGATAAAGAAGAGACAAAATCTGATGAAGAAATCAAGAAGATGAAGAAGAAGAAGAAAGTATCTGGTACAGATAAAGTGGCAGAGGCAGAAGAATTTGTTGAAAAGCCCACTCTGTCCCCAGATGATGTAGTCAAAGCTGTTACTATGGATGGAAACCTGCAACCAATAATAGAATTCTATGATGCATATAATGATGCAGATAGAAAAATCTTGGAGGAAGCCACTGTTAAGTACTTGAACATATACAATAAGGCCTTGATTGAAATAATTTCTCTAATTCCTAAAAGTTTGGAAAAGGAACTTGAAATGAGAAAAGAAAATGCTAAGGCTAAGGACTTAGAAATCAGAGAACAGATAGCTATTCAGCTCTACCCTTCAATTACTCCAAAACAAATGGATATGATCTTCCAAGATTGCAAGGATGAGTTCTAGAGTAAGACTAGAATGAATCAGCTCATGCTTGGAGAAACTGATAAAGTGGCAAAAGAAACAGAAGAAATCCTACGGAAGGCATACTCAAGATTCAACATTCCTATTATAGAGGACTTGGGTGTTGATCCCTCGGCTACAAGTATTGAAAAAGAATCTACTGAGGCAATGATAGAAGAAGTAATGGACTCTGGTGAAGGTAAAGACAAGGGCTTGGAATCCTCTACCCCAGAAAAGGTGGCTCATGAAAAAACAAACATTACCCCTCCGGTTTCTCCTGCTGACTCTGGATCCAAAGGAGAAGAAAGAATAAAGGAGAGAAAAAGAAGTAAAGGGAAAAGAAGATGATAGCTCTAAGACTGTAGAAGCAAAGAAAACTCTGTCTTCGGCAAGAGACACTGCAAAAATTGTCAAAGTTTTCCTAAACAAAGAGACAATGGAAATTGATGAACCGAAACTTCTACTAGGACCATTTGATTTTGATTCTCTTTCCCTGGTACAAACAATGAAGATAGCTTCATTTGCTAATGCAAAGGCAAAAGAAAAACTCCTGAAGTCTCACATGGAAGACTGTGAGCTAATAGAAACTGCATCCGGTGTGCTTGAAAAGATCATGGCATCCTTTCTGAAGGATTCATCGGCTTCCTCATCAGGTAATCTTAAATCTCTTGTCAGTTCAGTTAGCACTCATTTTGAGTCCTTAGAGAAATCAGTTGAGGAAAAGGTCTGGAAAGAGTTTTTGGATAAAAGATTCTCTGAAGTACTAAGTCTAATATCAAATGATAGAAGAAATATGGATATAGGGATAAAGAGCTTAGAAAATGCTCTTAAAGATGGCAGGGAAATATATAAATTTTATCTATCATGGTCCAAAGCAACAATGGAGATTGAGAAGAAAATGAAAGAACAGGAGATCCAACTTACAAAACTTTCTCAAAATTTTGATCCATTCACCTCATCCATAGTGTTGGTTACCAAATCTGCAGAGAGTTTGCCAGCTCCAATGCACAGGCGGATTCGGCCAATAGATTACGGGAGGTTGCATGAGCTGCCTCCCCTTCACTTCTGGTTCTACCGCACCAAGGGGGTATCCCTATAGCTAAAGATGTAACCTTGACTAGCTCAAAGATAGAAAGATATAACTTGACAATAACAGGCAGAATACTCTCATGTATGGACCAAGATCTTCATGATAGATCACAAGGTTGGCAACATTCTTGGACATATTTGTCTGGTGGGTATGAGAGTATGCAGGGGTTTCCTAATCCTACTCCTACAACTAACAGGTGGAAGTGATGAGATGGGTGGACATAATGTCCTGGATGCAAGATAAGGGGTTTTGGCTCATAACTACTGACTCAGAAATAGACTGGTGCCTATCCATTGGGCAAGGAGTCAACTAGATGTATACAACAGATGGTTTGCAACTTTCACTCAAGTTTCTGGGGGCTGGACTGATGCTTGCCTTACAAACATCACCCAAGAATGGGTATCTAGCTGCCTCTACTTACAGATATCCCTGTTGACATGCAACCTTCTCCATGCATTGACGTAAAACAGTTTAATCCACTCCTTGAATGGAAGTTAGAGATCAAACATGTGATACAAAACCCTGTACCCTAGAATCTATGTAACCCTTAGCAACCAGATTCAAAAGAAGGAGAATAACATGCAGCAAATGGAGACAAGCAGATAGACACATGCAATAAGCATTTTTCATATAACATTAACACTGAAACTAAAAATATGTGCAAAATACATACATGCTGCAACACATAAACTCTAAAATGGGATAGAACAGCCAGGAACATGCCCTGTCTTTCGTTATTTACACAAAAAAAATGCCCCAGGCCTTCAACAACCTGAAAAATGGGTAACACAGTCTACTTAAATAGCAAGAAAATGTACCCCGCAAATTAATTACATGGGAGGCCAAAAATCCTGCCAGATACACAGTACCAGAAAAATGGCACTCAAACATAAATGCAGTCGGTGGAGGAGAAGACAGGAAGGGGCCTCGAGCCATGTGCCACCGCCTGGGATTGATATCTCAAATCACATCGTAGATCCATCCACATTCCTGCAGCAACTACCATTACTGCTTCACCTACCCACAGCCAACGGACAACGCAGGAACTGCGCCCTTAACACCTTCCCGCCAAAACATATTTCATTGAAAATTCAAAATATGCAGGAAGAATAGTCCCACATGCATCCCACAGAGACCACTTTATCAATTTAAAAGCAGGGTCACATGTAAACTAAGTGTCGAGCGCTTTTGCCCCGTTCGACCCATAAACCTTCGCCCAAAGCCCATCGCCATGACTCCTGCCGATCTACCAAGTCTCTCCGATGAACACTTTGAGAAACATTCGAAACACTTTGGGACTCTCGTGGATGCCGACACTTGGCAGCGTCCGCAACACTCAAGAAACATTAGAGACCCCAGGAGACTCACGCGGAGGCAGACAGATGGCGGGCTCCGCGGTAGCTGAAACTTGAGTTACATAAAGAAACGGGGCCCACAACCTCCCGTTCATCCTTGAAGCAAAAAGAAACAATGCGAAGGCCGACACGTGTCAGTTTCTGCGGCAACCACAAGAGACACATGGTATGCTCCGCCCCTGCTTAGAAACTAAAAGAAACTTCAGCGGAGGCCGACACTTGTCAGGCTCCGCGCTCTTCAGAAACTTTAAGGCCCCATTCTGAAACTTATGCGGAAGCTGACACATGTCATCATCCATGTCACTTGAGACACTTCACTGGGACCCACCATCGTCTTCGCTGAATATTGAAACATGTAGAAACTAATGCGGAAGCTGACACTTGTCAGCTTCCGCAGCAACCATAAGGGGCACGTGGCATCTTCCGTTGCGACCTAGAAACTTAAAGAAACTGCCCCTGTTGTTTGACACATGGCGCCTTCCGTGCTTAAGCTAAAACCTTTTAGAAACTATTAGGGTCTATCAGAAACTTGGCGGAGATCGACACTTGGCAAGCTCCGCGTTGCCCCCACTAAAGAAACACTTAAAGGGTCTTCGAAGCACCGACAGAGACCGTGAAACATTTAAAGTCTTTTAGAAACACTGGCGGATGCCTCCACGTGGTGCCTTCCGTGCCACTCTCAGAAACACTTAGAAACTATGTTGAAACTTGGCGGAAGCCGACACGTGGCGCCTTCCTCGCTCAAGCAACTTGAAACAAAATAGAAACATTTCCTGCTACGTGGCACACTCCGCATTAAAGTTACACAGTTAGAAATAAAAGTGTGGCCTGAACTGTGACTCAATACATGGCGGATCCCGCGGCATTAGCAAAACAAGATCCTCATAGCCACAGTTAGAAACGTTCCGACACTAAAGCTGTGACCCAATATGCATTTTTTTAATGCATCTGACCCAATTTCTAACATTTTTCAGGGGCCGACAGCGATTTCTGACCCGCCACTGCATATTTTGACTTGCACCTTAACTGATTTCTCACATTTTTACATCTGTAGAGGCAAAAATATTAAAACTTTTTGGATTTTTAGGGAAGAGGCCTCACTCAAAACCCCAAACATAAATTATTACTAACACATAGTAAATCAAGAATGTCATACTATTGCTGTCTTGGATGAAATTAAGAAGCTAGAGAAAGAAAAGAAAAATAGAATCGGCAGGTTAAATGAGCTTAGAAGAATAATCATTCCTAAGTTGGAGGCCATGCATGAGGCCCTAAGTGATGCTCAAACCACCGCCAAGACAAATGATCCGACAGATCTGAAGAAGGCTAAAGTTTTTGCATTCCTGTTGAGTGGTCACATATCAATTTTGGACAGGATGAAGCTGAGTTGGGCAACCAAAGTTGTACAATTGAAAAACACTTTTGCAGACATACTAAAGTATATGTAGAGTGCAACGAGATGATATTCTTATGTGACTAAGTTAACTTTTTGAAAATTTTGGTGTGCGGACCCCACCCTTGGCATTGATGTCAAAGGGGGAGTGATGAGCAGTGACAAATGTTGAATCTAGCTAAGGGGGAGCTCCGAAAAATGTACATAGAGACAGAGCATCAGCCAAGGGAGAGTATAGTGTGACACTTAGTCATTTTTCACTAAGTGTTGCCATCAATGCCAAAGGGGGAGATTGTTGGCAAGAGACATTATATGGATTCATGAATGTTGTCATTTATGGCAACAAAGGTTATCCCACACATCCACAAGACATGATGAGTCTCTACCGGAAGTCAGATTGAAGAAGTGTTATGATCCGGTAAGCAAGAACAAAGTAGTCAGCAAGGTTCGACAGTCAGGTCTGGATCTCTCAGAAGAAGTATTTCAGTGAAGTACGGTTTTGGTGAAGTCAAGAGGAGTACCTTGACTAATAGACTTCAAGGATTTAGCTTCCGGTGATGGAAGGGTGAAGAGATATGAACACTTGAGTGTTGGGTTCCTGTTTGACAGAGCAGACAGAGGAAGAACTATACCGGCAGAGTGTCAGACTCAAATCTGGAAGAGAGATTGCTAATGACTAAGTTTCTTAAGGTATCATTCATGATTGGCCAACATGATTGAAGACTTCTACAAGCATATTCTTTATCTGCATTACTTAGTATGCAAGGACTCAGCCGACAGACCAGAGTTTGAGATAATATTGACTATTTCGGATGCCGACTTGAAAAGTGTTGAAATCACTTGTGCGGATATATATACAAGATGGATTTAGATGTGAAGGTGTGTGTTGTGTAAGTGTTGAAGTGCGAGAAAAAGTAGAATAGTACAAAAGGCAGAAAAATAGGTTCAGAATGTAAAAGGATAGCAGCACTTAAGGAGAATAAGAATGAAGTGCAGCAGATCAGTCTATTGAGCTTAACCGGAACTCAACTTCAGCATGTGTGGATGCTTCTCATCAGTTCAAGTTTTCTTTGTGTATATAGTAAGTCTTTTGTAGGTAGTGAGCCTCTTGTGAGCAGTGTGCTCGAGCAGTGAGCCCTAATTGGCAAGTGCCATTTTGTATCTTCTATTCTTCTAACAGAGAATAATATCTTGGGTTAATCGCCCCGTGGTTTTTTCCCTTAACAGGGTTTCCATGTCAAAATTATTGTGTCATATGTATTGGTGTTATTTCCATTTCATGATTATGCTTGCTTATTTGATCTAATGTTGCATTAAATGTTAAGAAAGCATAGAAAGTTGAATTATTCAGATAACTGATTCACCCCCCCTCTCAGTTATCAACATAGCTCAGGTGTGACTTCATCTGGTTGGTGTTCGATGATGGATAGTTAAGGCTAGAAAAGATACATACAGATGAAAATCCAATGAATATGTTTACAAAGGCAGTGATAAGGGAGAAGCTGAGCTCCTCTTCAGCTTCAGTTGGTCTTCAAGACTGAAAACCAAGAATCAAAACAACAGAGTCTAGGGTGCTTATTTCTAGTGAGAACTGTACGCGCAGCGGTGTTGTCTAGGATCAATCTCCAAGTGGGAGATTGTTGGTATGTGGCGACTGATCATGTAAGTACTGTGCACTCATTATGTATCCTCTTTTTTACCCGTTTGGAGTTGGTTGTTAATTTTTTGTTAACTGACATAAGAAAAATGATATTGTAAAACCCTAATTCTAGAAGCTTCCAAAAGGCTTGTTATAAGTGGCTGGGATGTATGTTGTGGGTGGGATTTCAATATTGTATTGTAGCATTTGTAGTGGTATTGAGTTGAAAGGATTGCTGGTTGTAATTGGTTTGAATTACTAGATAATAATATTGGACTCTTTGTTGGTGGATGTAGCCCGGGTTTGGGTGAACCATGTTAAAACTTGTCTCTCACTATTATTATTTCTATGTATTTTCATTCCTCTATTTAATCTTTATTTGCATTTAATTGGTATCTTCTGTATGCAATCCCTAACAATTGTTTCCCTTCCTCTAGTGTTTCTACTTAGCAGATGGATGGCAAAAAACATTTATACTGATGTGGACCTAGTGTCCCTTTAGCGAGAAATCAACAATTGGACTTAGTTACTAATATGACGATGGGGTTGTATATCTTATTTGACGCTTGGCTAGTAGAAGCAATCTGTGCTTTCTGCGTAGTGATTTTGAAGATGTCTTATCTCACTTACAAAACCTTAACAATACTGCTGCTTTGTGCACTTTGTTTGTCTTTGAATCTCGCCTTGGTGACACTCAGTTCTGAGATTTTTGTGATATAGCCCCACGGTTGTCCTTGATCTCTGAATTCATAGTATAACCTTGGCTCTTTTTGTGATTGATCATATGCATTAATGATGTTATTTATCATGATTATGTATACACTAACATGTTTCTTGCAGGGATGTGTTTGTGCAAACATTTGGCGATCGTAAAGTACATGTCACCTCCGGGGGGCATGGGCTTTGCAAGAGCTCATGTTCCCTTGTGTGTTTTCTTCCTACCTTAACATGCTTGATATCGATACCTGATATCAACCACCTTAAGGTGGGGGCATATATAAGGTAAGCTGTCTGTAGTAGATGTTAGGAATGTGCTTGTCCTCAGGTGCAGTTTAAAGACTGGTGGCGATGAGTCCCTCTTGCACTTTGAGTTTGTTTGCTATCAATCAATCAATCATCTTAAGACTTCTATAGAGGTGGGGGTGGTGTATCTCTTGCGGAGATTGCCCATCCTAGCATTTTAAAAAGTCCTCTGCGGAGGTGGGGGCCGGTTCTGTGATTAACTCAACCCTTAAGTTTGTATTTGGTGATTTTTGTGGCAAAGCCCAATCGTCGGTGTGTGCCTGTAATGTGCCTCAGATGGTGATGAGCCTAGAAATAGGAACACTCCATCGCTTGTCTGCCGTGTTTTCTCTGTGTCTTCAAAGTGTGTGTGTTTGGCATGCTTGTTTTGTTTAGCGTGTCTGTTGCCCCATATGTAGTCTAAAGACTAGCGCGATGAGTGCTTCCTACATTTTGGGAGGTTTGGTGTGTTTTGCATGTGTGTTTCCCCATATATGCAGTTTAAAGACCAACATGATGAGTGCTTCCTGCATTATGGGAGTGTTGCAAGTATGGGCCTAACTGGTGTTGTCATTGATGTCAACATACTCATGCTGCATTAATGAGAAGGATTAGATGAGCTGTGTGTTGAAGATATTGAGAAAATAAGTCTTAATCAGGAACAGTGAAGAATAGTGATGACAAGAAGGTAAAAGTTCTCAATAGGTTGAGGATCAGAGGATGTGGTTTAAAGGGTTTGTAGATATAAGTCTTGAGATGCTCCAGTCAAGATTTCAGAGGTCCGCATGAAGATCTGAAGAAGTTATGGTCGCTCAAGTAGAACCGGTTCTGGCAGGTGTTCAGAGGTGACAGAGTGCCACAAATAGGTCTGGTGAGATCTGGTATCTCATTATCCCATTCTGCGAATCTAAGGGAGTGTTGAGGACATCCCTGTGAAGTATCAACTAGGTTAGTTCATGGGTTGAAGGTTCGGAAGAGCCTATTCATTTGTGACAGTGATGACAGACTGTGTTCTTGTAGCTCTGGATGAAGGAGAGAAGAATTCCAGTAGGATGATGAAGTGCAGATGTTTTTGGTGATTCAGGGAAGGTTATGATGATCGTTGGATCATGTCCAATTAATGTTGGTGGTCTGCATTGAAGTTAGAGTTTGCATTTGAAGAATAACCACAGATATTGGTGTTCTTCTTGAGACTGGCCGACCGGATGTATTACACGTCTTGCGGATATTCTTGTAGGTGTTTTCCGACTTAGATGATTGTTCCTAAGTTGATGCCTTGTATAAATAAGGGATTGTGAATTCATTTTGAAGTGTATCTTGTGGTGATGAGTGTGTGGTAGCGAAGAGAAGTGCGAAAGGCAGAGCAGAAGTATTGGGCTTAAATGGAACTGATTCAAGCATGCTAAAGATGCTATTATCCAGTTCATAAAGGTGATACTTATTCCTTTGTAAACAGTGTGTCTCTTATAGGCAGTGAGCCTCTTGTGAGCAGTGTGCTCGGGTAGTGAGCCCTAATTGGCATGTGCCATTTTATTCTTTCTATTCTTCTAATAGAGAATACATTCTTGGGTTAATCACCCCATGGTTTTTCCCTTAACTGAGTTTTCCACGTCAAAATCTTGGTGTCATATGCGTTGATATGTTTCTGCTTCTGATTTAAATGCATTATGGTTCATGATTAATATTATGCTAATCACTAAAGAAGATTCAAGTGTTTAAAAAGGGAAAGTTTCGCACAACTGATTCACCCCCCCTATCAGTTGTATGCCCTAAGTCTAACAGGGAGGTGTGTTTACTTTCCTTGTACTTGCGTTTGCATTTCACATATATGAGAAAAAGAAAAGAAAATAAATCATTCATGTCTTCCATGCATTAACTATCTTCTATGCATCTGTTGTTTTCTCTGTGTTTTGCATGACTATAACTATCTTCTCCATGTTTTGCGTACATGTCATTGGCTTCAATGTGTTTGGCATGTCTTCTTTGTGCTTGGCGTGTTTGTTGACCGTAATTTAATACATATTGGCCTCTTGTTTATACATACATTAAAGTGGGGCTAAATGTAATGTCAGAAAATGTCCCCTTGGGGGCTTTTCCCTCATAAGGTTTAGCTCTCTGGTCTTTTATATGCATTTAGGACATCTTGCATCATACTTTGACATCCCGATGAAATGAACCCTAAGTTTCATGACAAATGGGACTTAGGGGGATACCTTGAACCTAACCCTGACCAAAATAGGGAGGGAGGACTTGGGCGCCCACGCCCTAGTCCTGCCCTATTTTGGGTCAATCCCAAATTTTGAGTGTCATCTTGTGACCGTTATTTGGGTCCTATGCTGACATGGTAAGTTTGAATTACAAAATTCTTGGCGGGAGTGTTTGTAGTTGCATATATAGGCATGCTTAGGCATTCATTTGTAAACTAGATGGCCATTAGATGATTACTAGCAAGCAATTGTAATCTTTTGGAATTCAAGGCATTCATTGTGTAGCAAGAGTAGATATTGTGTTGTTTATGTGTTTGTATTTGCAGATTTGAGCATCCATCTCCTCATGGCATGAAGAGCTTCTTCCTTTCATGAGATCTTCACTACAAGGTGATATCATTTATGTTTCCAAGCATTTATATTTTGGTTTTTTCCTCTACCTCCAAGGGCACACACTCTCTATCTGACAATGGTGTTCGGAAGAATTGAATGTCTCTTTGGGGCTTGATTGAGGCAAGCCTCTAAACACCACAACCCCCTCCCCATTTTTCTGTGATTGCAAGTTACAAGTTGAAGAAGCAGGAAAAGTGGAGTTGCAGGAGAGTGTTGTAATGTTGGATTCGTAGATCAAAGTTGAAAATAGGGACCTAGACTTGGACACCCACTCATTAGTCCTCTAGATTCCACAATAGAAAAATCTCTGTGATAGAAGGAACAAATTACAGATCAAGTTCCTAGATCCTGATAAAAATTAGGGCATTGGACTAGGGCACCCGCTCATTAGTCCCCGACTGTTCTACTTCCCAAACTTCAAAAATAGGTGTACATTTATCTATCATTTTACATCTTCCTGTCATATCATTTTTAGTAATTTGTTCGTTTGCTTCCGTATTTGCATAATTAGGGTTTTGATGTATAATTGAGCATAATTAGCAATCAAATCATCCTAATCCAATCTTCTCTGCATTCCTAAGTGATCAAGGGCCTGATAGTGCACTGCCACTTGACCTAAGGTCCTTGAGTATGTAATGGTGAAAGGAGGATAGGCATAAACCACATAAACCACCAAATCAAACCCTATCCAACTTCCACCTATTACAATACCAATAGATAACAACATCCTAATAGAACTTAACTTAGTGATAGGAGAAAAGATCTCACCGAAGTTTATTCCCTCAACCTGAAAATATCCCTTTGCCACCAACCACACCTTGTACCACTCAAGTGATCCGTCTACTCTAAACTTCTTGAACTACCACTTGCAACCAATGGGTTTCTTATGCTCAGGTAGATCAACCAATTCCCAAGTCTCACATCCATGGAATTCTTTCAGGAATTTTTCTCTTTAGAAGTGACAGCCTCTTCCACAAAACTTGTAAGAGAAAAAACATAATGAAAATCTAGTGGACTATACTTGTTAGGTGATCTCCACTATCTAGTAGACCTTCTCATAGATACTGATGAATAATTTCCCACCACATCTACACCCTATTCTTATTCAAAGTTTGCACCAGATGTGCTAACCTCTTCTCATCCCAAACTATAATTTCCACTCTAATATTCAATTTTAGATACATTTTGTTGCTCGAATTTTGTTTCAAAACACACCTTCTCCCTCTTGTTCTCCTTTTACTATCCTTCCTTGGTCAAGACTCCAAGTTCCTTGAATGTAACATCCCTTGAGTAGAGAACCTTCAAGGTTTCTAGATTCTAAAGCTTGTAGCCTTTGAAATTCTCATCATAACTAATGAAAATACACCTTTTCTCCTTAAAATCTAACATAAACTACCTCTCCTTTAGCACCTAAACAAATGCCTTATAGTCAAAGAATGTCAAATGTGTCACAACTAGTTTTCTGCCAATCAATACTTCATATGGCATCTTATTTTGTAGTGTAGAAGTGGGAGACCTATTCTTCAAGTAGCATGAGGTGCTAATCACTTCAACGTAGAAATCCTATCTTAGATATGGGGATCCAAAGTTAATTTTGAAGCAATTACAATCCTTATGTACTGCAAATAATTCTTTAATGAAAGCATACAAACATAGAGTTTGGGACTCGTAAGAATATTTTGACGCAATGAATATAATGGCAGTCCTAAGCAAAGAAAATACAAAGGTAGACAAAATAGATTTAATAGGCTTCCAGTTTGATCTAGTAGAGGACCCGTTGTATAAAATATTTTGTCAAGCTCATCATGATGCCTATTATTCTTAACAATGAAGAGCATTGGATGCTTTTAAAAAATGATGAACAAATAGTGCAATTCATTCAAAAATTTGGAGAATTTGCAAAAGAATTGCCCTATAAAATTTAGGAAGCCCATGAAGACCAAAATTTGCAATTAAAAGGGAACAAGTTACCAAGAGTGATGATTACATCGAAAGGGTTATGCTAAAGTTGGAAACTATTTCAACCACAAAGGAAAAGGAACATTTTGTATATCTTTGTACCAAGCATGATCGAATCCTGGCTTGGAAATATGAAGAATTGAAAGGATTTGATGAAAAAGTGATGTAACACACTATTAAGTTTTGACCTAAAATTAAAAAAATAAGACAGAAACAAAGGCCAATTAATCCAAAGATAGAACCAATGATGATGCACGCACTCAACAAATTGGTAAGTGCAAAGTTGATATACCTAATCAAACATTCAACATGGGTTTCAAACTTGGTCCCAGTGAGAAAGAAAAATGGATAAATTCTCCTATGTGTGCACTTCAAGGACCTCAATAAAGCATCACTCAAAGACCTTACCCACTTCCTTCAATGGACCAAATACTTCAAATGATGGTAGGAGTTGATAGGTTTTCAATGTTAGATGTCTTCTCAGGATTCAACCAAATGCTCGTTAAAGGGGAGGATCAATATATCCCTATGTGATTCAAGAGAACTCAAAAACATATTATGAGAAATGGATATTTGGTGTACCTTTTAAAGAGCCCTCACATTTCACTTATCTTAGTTTTATCATCATTCCAAAATGGATATGGAGTTTATAGATGCTTCATGGGAATGCATATATTTTCCGTACAGGTTCTTAATTCTCACAACCTGTTAATGGTTTTACATGATCATCTTGGAATAGTTTAAGGTAGGAGTTACCTACCATGTACATAAGTTAAGTAGGTGTTTTTGTCATGTTAGTTTTACTTTAAGTTTATGTGTGTTCCTTGTTCTTCATCTGATTTTTGTTTGGCCAATGTCTCTTTGTTTTCCCTATATGTTGTGTTGCTTCCCCTTGACTCTATTGCCCAATGGTTAAAGCACTTGTCTTGTTAGAGGTCTTTGGATTCTACTACGTCCACAGGGTCATTGTCTCCAGTTAGAGCCAACTATTACCTCAATCTTTGTTTAAGTCACCAAAGTCTTCATTTTTTAAATTCTTGTATCATGAATTCGTGTATTGTCTTATCTTTGTGTGAAAATCCAAGTTTCCAAATCATTCTCCAAGATTTCTAAGGATTTTCTAAGTACTTTCTCCTTTGTCAGAGCTTTGGCACCTATTAGGAAGTTGACAAAGCTTTTGTGACCGTTCGAAACTCTTTTGGAAGGTTCCTAAGGTGTCAAGAACTTTATTTGTTTTTATTCTTGGCACCTTTTATGCAAGATGTCGGTGCTTTTAAAGCTACTAGGAACTTCTTTTGTACCAAGAACTAAAGGAACTCCTGAAGAGTTCCTAATCACCCTTTGGTTCTTGATGCTATCAAAAATTTTGAAAGGTGAAGTGGCATTCTTTATTTATTTTAAAGATAAAAATACATAAAGAGATGAGAAAATATAGATTTGTCAGGAGTTCCATAGATTTCGAGAACCCATGGAACCTCTGAAAAGTTCCAAGTTGATGCTTAGTTCTCGACATCCACTAAAGTTTCAAAAGATTGAACAAGATTATATTAGTTCCTAATTGCTGGGGAACTACCGACAACTGGGAACTCACATAAATTTGGATATTTTAGAAGATTACAAGGAAATGGAAAGAAAGGAAATGAAAGTGTTAGTGTTCATAGGTTTTGGGAACTTGTGGAACCTTAGACAAGTTCCTAGTTCCTACTATGGCCCCGACATTTAATAAAGTGAAAATAGAATGAAGAAAGTAAAGAGATCATTTTGTTCCTAGTCACCAGTGAACCTCTGACAAAAGGGCAAAAGAGTAAAATGTGGTTTTATAAAGCCTTTTCACCTCCATTTGGGCAAACACTTAATTTTCAATATGAAGGAGCTAAAACTTACGATTGGTGAAACCTTACTGCCACTGAACCCATTTTAAATTCTCCACTGAATTCTTCAAAATCAAGTCTTCAAGTAAGTAAATTGTTCTAATAAATTTGTCTACTCCTTAATTGTTAGCTTCAAAATCTCTTCTTTCTCAAGATATTTAGTTATTTTTATGCTATCTTTCCATAAATTGCATTTATCTTGCTCAAATTCTCCCCCCAAAAATTTTCTCTACCATTATCCAATTGAGATAAATTCAAATATCTAGAATGAAATACACATACCAAGGGTTCAAAAGGGAGTCTAATTTACATAATTCCCTATCAAACATGGGGGACAGTAAGTTAGGGCATAGCAACTTGGAGGAGTTTTGGATGTAGATGTCTTGCAACCCAAGGTCAGAAATGGTTGAGGCTACTTTTCAAAGTGGGCTATCTCATGCTGGAGGTTTCCCAACCTTAGTATAGTGCAATGACTTATTGTTAGACCGTGTTAAACACTAAACCTAAAAGTAGAGAAGTGAGAATTGTAGATGACTGGGTGGTAGAAAAATTGAATGGGCCTTCATTGAGTCCCATGTTAAGACTTCCTACCAGAGATGAATATGCAGAAATGAGTGTGGAACAGGAAACCAATTTCTTCATTAGAAGAAAATAAACTTGCCTCAACAAAATTGCTAAATATTGGTTCAATAATCCAAGAAAAGGAAAGTCTAAATTACCTAATAACCTCCTCAGGTCACACTTCAACGAGGATGTATATGATATCATCATTCTACTACATAGGGTTAATGGAGATAAATAAACTAATACTTTTAAATATTAGATGTGTTAGTTCATCATCGTGATAGGATGGAATTCTCAATATGTTGACTAGGGTAAAGTAATTGGTGACAATATTCACAAGAAATTGGTGAATTTCTAGAATACTCAGGAATTTTGACTTCTTACCTATTTTATTCCATTTCTAGCATGCACCCTTAGCCCAAACAACAAGAAGTAGGAGTATATAATGACACTTCCTAGTTATATGACTTCTATCTATAATTGCAATAGAGTAATTGTTAGATGCATAGGACAACTGAGATGGAGGGTGAATCAATGGTACATTAAAACATTAAACCCTCAAATACTATTCCAATCTTTATTAGCCTTCAAACTCTTAATATGCATTAGTAGAATGAAACATCAATGCAAACACATCAAAACACATAAGAACACTAGATTTATGTGGAAAACCCAAGAAGGGAAAAACCACGATGAGGATTAGCTCACAAATATATGAATAGCAACACTGAATATAGGTAGACTCACTACCCAAAAAAAGAAGAAAGGCTCACTTCCAGAAGGACTCACTTTCTGGAAGAAAGAAGAATAGAAGAAGACTATTACAAAGAGATTCACTATCTCACGACAATAGGAGAATTCCACCACTGCAACCTTATGCCATCCGCAACCTTTAGTTCACTACCTCCAGTAACTTCAAGCAGACTAAAATGTAGACAACTTCTACTCACTGCATTTGGAAGTCATAAGCTTTTATGCTCACACTCAGATCACCACACTTGATTATATTTGCATCTTGCACTATGTGTAATCTCTAGTCAAACTTCACCTTGCATTTATATCATCCGCAATTTGAAAAAAGCATCTTCAAGTCAACTAAAAAGAGACATATGCACTTCAAACGTGCAAACACCAAATAGGTCAGCACCAAACACCTCCGTGGTGGAAAGAAGTGAATGCGGACCACATCAAGGGTTAATCAGGACCCAAATCTACATCAACACATTACACCACACTTCCACAAACAACAAAACACATATGCAATTAGTGCTAACATGCCAGGTTGGCCAAACCTACATTAACACCCTTAAGTAGTTAAGTTCATGCTTCATCAGGTCTGGAAACATCTTGCAAACCACACAACAAAATCATACAACATTCCTGAATATTCCAGCATCGTCAAAGTCTTTTGTAATACTGCCTCAACCATCTAAACCAAAGAATGCCTTCATCCTGCGTAACAGGATGCACTACCACTTGAATTCTAGCACAAGAATGGATCTTGCAGAACAACCCAACACTAGAAACTCTAAGGGAAATTAGATATAGACAATATGAGCATGTTCCCAGATATGTAAGACAAGAAACCTCAATGCAGAGAAATGCAGAGCAATCTCATTTCTCTTAGACAACCTTCTTCATAGGGAAACATTCTGTTAAATACATCTTCCATTGTCGTAGACCCAGAACCTAAAACTCTAGATATAACACATCTGAACACTTCTAATTACCACTTCCAAACCTCACAGGCATATCTTCAATAATGAAGAAATGCAGAGCACAATAATGAACATACCTCTGTCACATTGCACACCTTTTTATTCAAATATTCTCAAAATCACTTGGAAACCAAGTGAACCATCTACATTAGCAACCTTCTTAGTATCCTCAAACACTTCTCATCATGACTACGCTAGAGGTCAACATCAAACCATAGTACATCGAACATTATCAACAACCTCCAACTATCAACAATCTCTGCATACATAGGGTCGATACAATGACAACACTAATGACAATACCAACTTCCAACAACTTCAATGCAAGAGGTTGACATCAATGACAACACTAGTAAGTTTCCAACATAAATAGAAAAAAACATTTTAGGAGGGTAAATGATGCATTTATAATGCTCACTATCAGTGAATTGGACGCCGATGTAGGGAAAAGATTTTCCTTTGAAGTAGGAAATTTGATCAAGCAGTTTGGTAGCTATTTCATCTAGTTTCCTAGATTATCTTATATAAGAATAGGTGGTTTTGATGAATACCCATACAAGTCCACATTTGGTTCTTATGAACTATGCAAGCAAATGGAATCTGTGAACAAGAAATGTAGAGACATGAAAAAGGTGGGATATCCATTTCCAATAGCCCTATCTTATTATACGTGCCCATCCTCAGTAGAGGCTTAGAATATGGAGAGATCATTGGTAAAGGTTACTATGCATCATCATAGTCTCAGGTATCCATTTGAAAACAAAAATTACGCAAAGGATAATTTGTACCTGGGGGCCAAATAATTCCATCACCCTCATCTAGAGGATTACTGAGAAGATTGTGAAAATGAATTTGAAGTGAGAAAAAGAGATTGGTCTAGGATAACAATTTAATAGATGAAATATTATTAATTGGGATGTGATATAGAAGGGATGGAAGATGATGGTTCAAAGATGATTGATAATGTCTATTTAGATACTCTACAATCCCAATCCCTAACACCCATTAATTAGAGTAATAAATAGATCAAAGATATCAGGGAAATATATTTCTTTGTTTTGAGAAAATCCAAGAAATGGATAGATGCCAAAAGAGATGAACACACTACCACTAATCCCTAGGGTGCTTCATCTAAAGGATAGAAACAAGAAGAAAAATTAACTAGAGTACATAGAGCCACAACTAACTTAAATGTTTACAGAACTAGGTTAATTGCAGCTAGTGGAGGAGATGGCAAAGAACCTGATAAGGGAGTGGAACTTAAAGTCTCATGTTCCCAAGATGATTCTAGGACCAGAGCTAAGTTACAAATAGAAAGACCCCAAGATACTCAGGATGCTCAAAAGGAGACACAAGAAGATACTGCAGCTCCTCCTGAGGTAAATCAATCTTCATCCCAAGTACCTACCCGTTCAACACCTCCAGCCTCTCCAAATCTAGAAAATATTGTACATATGTATCCTCTTCCATCTCCCAATCAAGATGAAACTTCCATATCTTCATCCCCAAAAGTCACCTTGCCTCCCATCACCTTTGTCTCCAGTTTTAGTACTTCAAAAATTTCCTCTTTCTCCCAATGGCTGAAGGAAGTAGTATTCAAAAAGACAAAATAGAAGGAAATGATTGAACCAAACTTTGATATAGTAGCTAATCTACTACATGGAGATATTCCTAAATCTAAGAAAGCCCAAACTGCTTCTAGATTAATGATTGCTCCTTTAGGGAATCGATACGTAGAGGTACCCAAACCTACCAATGTTGAAGGAGAAGAGGAAGTAATGGAGGATGATTATCAAATATCTAGGGTTTATCTTGGTCCTTCAACACATGAAGAAGATATTCACAACTTCTAGGTCTCATCTACTAAACTTGTACACAAAACAAAGAAGGAAAAAGCCACTAGAGAGCAACTTGAAGAGAAAGTTCAAATGTTGACATCATATATCGAATCTATCCTAAGTACATCAACTTAGCCATTGGATGGACCATCTACCTTAGATGGAATGAATATAAAAGATATTGATGAAGATACAATGGAGAAGATAAGAAAATATCAAGCTTATGGGAGAGCTTCTAAGGCATGGGTTGAGCAGATCATGATAGATGGCCTCCTATATGCAGAAGAATCAATTAAAATGGATCTACAATTTATGGAAAAAATGAAAGAATTGAAAGATAAACTCCAAATAATGAGAAAAGAAGAAATAATGTGGTAGTTAGCAACTAAGGATATTGGAGAAATGTCAAAATTTGATATTAAAACATTACTTTTTGAGAAGATTTTGTTGAAACCTAAGGAGTATAATGCTATGATATGGGTGAGAAGCATTGAATGGAAAATTACAATAATTAAACAATTAAACACCAAGCTGAAAAATATTTTGAAGGAGGATTAATATATTAGGTCTCAAATTATCATGGGGTGCATGGCCTTGGAAATAAACATGTTGAAAGAAGATGATTCAATTTTTGAGGATGTTCAAGTGGTCAAACAAAATTTCAAAGATTTGATCTCCAAAGAACTGTTTAGTAAAGAAACTGCTAATGCTAATGCAATGATGCAACTATCTACTATATCAAATGCAACAAGTAGTTTTTACAAAGATTTGTCTACCCTGGTGGTGAAGATGAAAGAAATTGAAGACACTTGCAATTTGGAAACAATGTTTGCTTAATACCACAGTTCCAGAAACAAAGACAATGGAGCTTATGGTGAAGCAATACAAATCTATAAGGGCGTGTCTTCATCATAAGATAAATCAGAGGCTGCTAAAGAGGATGCACTAGTGAAATAACTGTGAAGACTTTTCTTTATTTTAAAACAATTTTTTTATTTCTCAATTTGTAAATTAAGTCATTTTATAAAGATTTATTTTAATTATAACTTTATGATGGATAGAAATGACTTTTTATTTTTATTATTATAAGTTCTAAATAAAAGTTGGTTACAAATCAATTATGGGGAAAATCCTATATATGAGGCTTAATTGTACTTGAAAGGACTTTTTGATTCTCATACTTTGTACAAGGATTTTTGAGTGATACAAATCTGCAAAGGAAATAGGAAACAGTTTGATTTTGGGATTTTTGTGTCTTCTATTTAATGTTATTAGTATTTTGTATGTGATGCCAATAACGCTCTTTGTAAATCCTGAACATCTTGTGTGAAACAATCAGTCTTGGTTTACACATATTCTATAAATTGTGCAATATTGAAGATATAAACAGTTTTTTTTGGTAATTTGAAACCTATACTGTTGTTAAATACCTTTTCTTTTCATGAGTTATGACTTGCATGATTCTTTCTCTTTGATGTTGTTGCATGCATTACTTTTCAACCAACATTAACAGAATGGTTTTGTCTTTTCTTTTTGTATTTGTGTTAGTTATTACCAATTTTCATACATGCAAGAACCTGAGTCAATACCCATAAGCTTATTATTTAGGTTTCTCTTAAATCCCTCATTCATTTATTTTTTCACAATCTTTTTGGTATTTTTGAATTAAAAATACCTCAAAAACCCCAAATATTTAGTATACGAGAGAACTTCCCTTCTAAATGCTGAGGAAAGTTGTTAAATAATAAACAACTTCTCTAAATATTGGTATGGTTGCACTACTTGTTGGGCTCATCATATTAAAAATACAACAATGACAAATCTATATACCAACACTACCGCTCGCCAGCAGCAGCTCCACCGCTTGTTCACCACCCCTCAACAACCCATCCACTACCAATAGTGGCTCCATCACCGAACACTCTATCCATGCACCACTCAGCCCAGTGGTGCCACTCACGAGTCACCAAGCTAAGCCCTAGTTCCATTCTTTACCCAAGTTAAGGTGTAATTTTTTTTTTTCTGAAAAGCATAACTTCAAGTAATAGTGTCATATTTTTGTAAATGAATAGGTGTTGGAAATATTTTTCTATGTACTTCATTGTGGTGTAGGTGGTTTTTTATATTTTTCCAAAATTTTCTAAAATTTTTAGCCTAAAAGTATAACTTGCTTTCTTTTTTGCAACTGGCATAACTTTTACATATACAATCAAAATTTGGCAATTTTTTTTGAAATTACTAAGAAAAGCATAAGGAATTTGATTGTAACCTTTATTTTTTCCTTTGGCAAGAAATATTTTCTAAAAATCATAAAAATAACCATGTGTTATAAGTAATTGATTTAATCTTGTCGATTGTATAAATTACAAAAATTGATCATTGTAATTTATTGAGGGGGTTGCAATTACATAGTTAATACATTTTGGGGGGGGGGATGTAAGTGTTAGAACACATTGAGAGGGGGGGTGAATCAGTATATGCTAAAAATTTAATCCAATTTAACCCACTCAACCAAATCTTTTTGTTGCCTTAAACAAACAAAGAATCAAACTATGTAATTCAAAGCACAACACACAATCACACAACCATAATACCATATTTACGTGGAAAATCATAGAATGGAAAAGCCACAATGAGAAATCTACTTGGATCTATTGCAAGTATGGGCCTAACTAGTGTTGTCATTGATGTCAACATACTCCTGTTGCATTAATGATAAGGATTGGATGAACTGTTTGCAGAGGATATTGAGAAAATTAGTCATATCAGGAACAAAGAAGAACAGTGAAGTCAGTGAGCTAAAGATCCTAGCTAAGATGAAGATCAAAGGATGCGGTTCAAAGGGTTTGTAGATATGTGTCTTAAGATGATCTAGTAAATATTTTAGAGGTCCGCACGAAGATCTAAAGAAGTTGTGGCCGCTCAAGTAAAACTAGTTTTGGCAGATGTTCAGAGGTGACAAAGTGACACAGATAGGTCCGGTGAGATCCAGAAATAAAATATCTTATTCTGGAGATTTGGTGAAGTGTTTAAGAAGTCAATGTGAATTTGCAACTCAATTGGTTTGTGGTTTGGAGGTCTGCAAACATCTATTCCATTGTGACAATGATGATAGACTATGTTCTTGAGGTTCCAGATGAAGGAGATAAGGATTTCAGTAAGAAGATGTAGTGTGGATGTTCTTGGTGATTCAGGTAATCTTGTGGAGGTCTTTGGATCATGTCCAGTTCCTGTTGGTGGTCTGCATTGGAGTTTGAGTTCACAATTGAAGAATAACTTCCGGATGATGGTGTTCTTCCTAACTCTGGCCGACTGGATGAGTTACATATCCTATGGATGATCTTGAAGATGTTATGTGAAGATTGGCATGTTCCTAGAAGAAGATTGAAGTCTTAGATCTGTGTGGCCAATAATGTGTTGATCCGTGTGAAGTCTTTTGTAATTAGTCATGTTGTATCTATGCATTTTCTTTGTAATGTTTGCTGACTTAGATGATTATTCCTAAGTCGATGTCTTGTATAAATAAGGGATTGTAAAGTCATTTCAAATGTATCTTGTGAAGATGAGAGTGTGGTAGCGAGGAAGAAAACAAAAGGCAGAGCAAAAGTTTTAGGCTTAAATAGAACTAACTCAAGCATGGTGAAGATGCTATTCTTCAGTTCAAGTATGTGATACTTATTATTTTGTAGACCGTGTGTCTCTTGTAGGCAGTGAGCCTCTTGTGAGCAGTGTGCTTAGGCAGTGAGCCCTAATTGGCATGTGCCATTTTTGTTCTTTATATTCTTGTAACAGAGAATACAATCTTGAGTTACTCACCCCGTGTTTTTCCCTTAACCGGGTTTTCCACGTCAAAATCTTGGTGTCTCATGTGTTAATGTGTTTCTGCTCTTGATTTAATGCATTGTATTTCCATGATTGATTTATTATTATGCTACTGAATTACAAAGTGGATTTAAGTGTTTGATTAGAAGAAAGTTTTGGACAACTGATTCACCCCACCCCTCTTAGTTGTCTGTCCTGAATCTAACAATTGGTATCAGAGCCAAGTTCCTCTAAAAGAGCTTAACCACTTGAGGAGATCCAAGATGTCATCCTACAAGAAGGATAGTCTGAAGTTTGATGGAACCAATTTCACTCTTTGGAAAAGTCGCATGGAATGTCACTTACAATGTATGGGAATGCAGTATTGGACCATGGCTTCAAAGCAGTATACTCCTCCATAGAATGGTCTGAGATCTGTTGATGAAATCAAAGATGCTGAAGACAATCTGTGGACTAAAGAAGCTCTTCTAAGTGCCTTATCTGATTTAGAACTGACAAATGTTGTTGATCTAAAAACTACATATGAGATTTGGCAAAAATTGCAACTTCTGCATGAAGGAGACAAGTATGTGAAATGTGCCAAGCTACAAAGTCTAAAAGGAAAATTTGAAAACCTAAAGATGAGAGAAGATGAAAATATCACTACATTATGCCCAGAGTAAATGAGCTTGTGTGTGGCATTAGATATGCTGGTGGAGTCTTGGATGAAGATGAAATTGTTGGCAAAGTTCTCAGATCTCTTCCTGATTTTTACAAATACAAGGTTGCTGCCATTGAAGAATTTAGAGCCCATTTAGGTGTCACAAGAGATCAATTGGTTGGTAAATTGGCTACATTTGAATTGACCGAGTTTGGAGATGCCCCTCCCAAGACTAAATCTGCATTCAAAGCTAGTGCCTATGTGAAAGGAAAACAAAGGTTTGATCCAGGGGAAAACTCTTCAAGGAAACTATCATGGTATGAAAAAGCAAGAAAAGACTTGGAAGAAGAAGAAGCAAAAGCTGCTCAACTTGAAGCACTTATTGCAAAAATACTACCAAGAGGATCTGGTAAGTATGAATGGAAATTACCTTTTAAGTGTTTTAACTGCAATAAGATTGGTCATTTTGCCTCAAGGTGTCCGGAAAGATTTTCAAGGCCAAACCCTAACAAATCAAGGTTCTAGAAGAATTGTTACTATGTTCATGAAGATGATGATAATGAAGGAGTAATAGATGATGAATCAGAAATAGGAAACAAATTCGAAAGTGACTGGGTGTTTATTGCCATCAAGGAAGAAGATCTGATGCCCTCTGAATTTGTCAATCGTAAAGTGGTAGAAAGAGCTCTGGCTGCCCAAGTTGAAGAAAAGGATGATTGGGTCATTGACAGTGGATGCTCCCACGAGATGACAGGTGAAAAAAATAAGTTCATAGATTTGGAAAGGTATAAAGGAGGAGTGGTAAAATTTGGTGATAATTCTGCTGGTAGAATCATAGGTAGAGGAACTATTTCTTTTGATGGAAAGAACAAAACCAGTAATGTACTGTATGTTGAAGGTTTGAAGCACAATCTTCTCAGTGTTGGACAGTTGGTGGACAAAGGCTATGATCTCTGATTCAAGAATGGAAAATGTAAGATCTTTAAAAATTCTAGAACAAAGATTGCATCCAGTACTCAAACTAAAGGTAGTATCTTCCACTTGGTTGGTATTGGTAAAAGTTGCTTATTTGTTCAAGTTGATCAGAGTTGGTTGTGGCATAGAAGAATGTGTTATGTGAATTTTGATAATATCATGAAGATGAGCAATACTTAGGCTGTAAGAGATCTTCCAAGACTTGTGAAACCTACTAATAGCTTGTGCAAAGAATGTCAGTTGGGTAAGCAGAGCAGAGTCACATTCAAAAGTAAGGAATAGTCTTCTACCAGATTACTGGACTTAGTTCATACTGATTTATGTGGTCTAGCAAGAATTAGGAGTGTTCAAGGTGATAGATACTTTATGCTGTTAATTGATGACTACTCCCGGATGATGTGGGTGACTTTTCTGAGAGAGAAATCAGAAGCTCTTGAGAAATTCAAAATATTCAAGGCTATGGTAGAGAATGAAACTGGATTAAAATTGAAGTGTCTAAGGTCTGATAGAGGTGGAGAATTCACATCCGGTAAGTTCATAGAATTCTGTGAGAAACATGGAATAAAAAGATAGTTGTCTACTCCTAGGACTCCGCAGCAGAATGGAGTAGTGGAGAAAAAGAACCGATCCATCCAGGAAGCATCTAGAACCATGATGATGGAAGGAAATGTTCCTCAGATCTATTGGAAAGAAGTTATAAGCACTGCAGTCTATACTCTCAATCGAGTACAAATTAGAAGAAATACTGGTAAGACTCCTTATGAACTTCGGTTTGGCATCACTCCCACTGTGAGGTATTTCAGAGTTTTTGGTAGCAAATGTTACATTAAAAGAGATGAAGATCTAGGCAAGTTTGATGCTAGAAGTGATGAAGGAATATTCTTGGGTTACTCTACTCAAAGCAAAGCATACCGGTGTTACAACAAAAGATTGAGAAAGATTATAGAAAGTACAAATGTGAAGGTTGATGAAGGTATTGAAAAACCCTCAAGGTTTTATGAATTTGATGAAGATGATCAAAATGATGTTTCTGTTAAAGAAGTCCAAGCTCCTTCTAAAAGTTAGATTCAGACTGATCCGGTAAATCATGAAGAAGAGATAAGTTTGAATGAACCTGTTCAAGAATCAGAAGTGCAAGAAACTCCCAAAGTTCCCAGGTATGTAAGACTGAATCACTCTGAGGATCAGATCATAGGTGATAAAAGCAAAGGTGTACAAACAAGAAGAAGAATTGCTCAAGATTTAGAAGAGTATTGTCTGATTTCAAAGATTTAGCCTAAGATAGTGAATGAAGCTTGAAATGATGAAAACTGGACTAAAGCAATGGAGGAAGAGCTGATGCAAATTGAGAAAAATCACACTTGGGATCTTGTTCCCAGACCTAGAAATAATAATGTGATTGGAGCCAAATGGGTCTTCTAGAACAAACTGAATGAAGTTGGTGAAGTAATCAAGAACAAAGCTAGATTGGTCTGCAATGGTTACTCTCAAATAGAAGGAGTTGATTTTGAAGAAACTTTTACTCCGGTGGCAAGAATTGAAGCAGTCAGATTATTTCTTGCTTTTGCTGCCTTCAAGGATTTCAAAGTATATCAAATGGATGTCAAGTTTGGCTTCTTGAATGGTGACTTGGAAGAAGAAGTATACATTGAGCAACCGGATGGATTTCAATTGTCTGATCATGGTGATATGGTTTGCAAGTTGAAGAAAGCACTGTATGGACTCAAGCAAGCCCCAAGAGCCTGGTATGAAAGATTGGATAAGCATCTTTTGAAGATTGGTTTCAACAAAGGTACTATTGACAGTAATTTATACTTCAAAATTGATTATGAAAATATCTTGATTGTTGAAGTATTTGTTGATGATATCATTTTTGAAGGAAAAGATAGTATGTGCAAAACTTTTTCAAATCAAATGAAAAGTGAATTTGAGATGTCCATGCTTGGGGAAATGAATTTCTTCTTGGGTCTGCAAATCATTCAAACTAAGAAAGGAATCTTCATTTCTCAGACCAAATATGTGAAAGAATTGTTGAAGAAATTTGGGATGGAAGAATCAAAACCAATGAGTACTCCCATGGCAACCGGATGTAAATTGAGCAAAGATGATGACTCTCCTAAGGCTGATCAAAAAAAGTACAGGTCAATGATTGGAGGATTGTTGTATCTCACTCAAACTAGACCTGATATTATGAATGTTGTTGGTCTTGTTGCTAGATTCCAAGCTAATCCTAGAGAATCTCATGTCATGGCAATCAAGAGGATTTTTAGGTATCTAAAAGGGATAATTGAGTATGGTTTGTGGTATCCTAGAGATCATAATTTCTCTTTTCATGCATATACAGATGCGGATTGGGCAGGAGATGTGGATGACTGGAAGAGTACCATTAGTGGAGCATTCTTTTAGGGGAAGAGATTGGTTTCTTGGCTAAGCAAGAAATAAGAGGCAATATCTCTATCCACTATAGAAGCAAAATATATTGCAGCAGGAGGTTGTTGCACTCATGTGGATGAAGTAAATGCTAAGAGACATGGGAGTGGAATATGAGGAGCCTATCACAATCTTCTGTGATAATTCAAGTGTAATAAATATATCTAAGAATCCGGTGTTGCATTCAAAGACTAAACATATATCCATCAAGTTTCACTTTTTGAGAGAGCAAGTGAATAAGAATGAAGTTATATTGGAGTTTGTGCCTTCCAAAGATTAGTTTGCAGATATCTTTACTAAACCTCTACGTAAGGACTCTTTTGAGTATCTTAGGGAGAAACTAGGGGTTATTACCCCTCCGGTGATGAACTAAGATGAACTGATGTGCATCAATCCGTTGGATATCATAGTCATATCTTGTGATCCGAATTGATGATGGGGAGCTGCTACTCAAGGAGAGAAGCTGGTATGATTCCTAAGTGTTGGAGTTGCAAGTATGTGCCCTTTACCATTGATGTCAAAGGGGGAGAGAAGACATGTGAAAAACAAGTGGTTGTTGATCAAAGGGGGAGCATGAAAGGAAGAGAAGACATGTGAATGGTTGTTGCTGATAGGGGGAGTTGTGACTGTAAAGAAACGTTCTTGTCTTGATGGTTAAAATAGTTTTTCACACTATGTTGCCATCAATGATAAAGGGGGAGATTGTTGCAAGTATGGGCCTAACCGCTATTGTCATTGATGTCAACATACTCCTGTTGCATTGATGATAAGGATTGGATGAACTGTTTGCTGAGGATATTGAGAAAATTAGTCATATCAGGAACAAAGAAGAACAATGAAGTCAGTGAGCTAAAGATCCTAGCTAAGATGAAGATTAGAGGATACAATTCAAAGGGTTTGTAGATATGTGTCTTAAGATGATCTAGTAAAGATTTCAAAGGTCTGCATGAAGATCTAAAGAAGTTGTGGTCGCTCAAGTAAAACTAGTTCTGACAGATGTTCAGAGGTGATAGAGTGACACAAATAGGTCCGGTGAGATCCAGAAATGAAATATCTTGTTCTGCGGATTTGGTGAAGTGTTTAAGAAGTCAATGTGAATTGACAACTCAATTGGTTCATGGTCTGGAGGTCTACGAGCATCTATTCCATTGTGACCGTGATGATAGACTATGTTCTTGAGGTTCCGGATGAAGGAGATAAGGATTTCAGTAAGAAGATGTAGTGTGGATGTTCTTGGTGATTTAGGCAAGCTTGTGGAGGTCTTTGGATCATGTCCAGCATTGGAGTTTGAGCTCGTAATTGAAGAATAACTTCCAGATGATGGTGTTCTTCCTAACTCTGGCCGACCGGATGAGTTACATATCCTACAGATGATCTTGAAGATGTTATGTGAAGATTGGCGTGTTCCTAGAAGAAGATTGAAGTCTTAGATCTGTGTGGCCGACAATGTGTTGATCCGCATGAAGTCTTTTGTAATTATTCATGTTGTATCTATGTATTTTCTCTATAATATTTGCTGACTTAGATGATTATTCCTAAGTCGATGTCTTGTATAAATAAGGGATTGTAAAGTCATTTCAAATGTATCTTGTGAAGATGAGAGTGTGGTAGCGAGGAAGAGAACGAAAGGTAGAGCAGAAGTTTTGGGCTTAAATGGAACTGACTGAAGCATGGTGAAGATGCTATTCTTCAGTTCAAGTATGTGATACTTATTATTCTATAGACAGTGTGTCTCTTGTAGGTAGTGAGCCTCTTGTGAGCAATGTGCTCGGGCAGTGAGTCCTAATTGGCATGTGCCATTTTTGTTCTTTATATTCTTCTGATAGAGAATACAATCTTAGTTTAGTCGCCTCGTGGTTTTTCCCTTAACTAGGTTTTCCATGTCAAAATCTTGGTGTCTCATGTGTTAATGTGTTTCTGCTCTTGATTTAATGCATTGTATTTCCATGATTGATTTATTATTATGCTGCTGAATTACAAAGTGGATTTAAGTGTTTAATTGGAAGAAAGTTTTGGACAACTGATTCACCCCCCCTCTCAGTTGTCTGTCCTGAATCTAATAGGATCTACTGTCCAAATCTAGCCTCACAAATAATAAAGTAGACTTACAACAAGTTTTATGGGCTACAACCCAAAGGAAGCTATAACTCCCTGAATCACAATTTTTATGGCTTCAACCAAAGGAAGCTACAACTCCCCACAGTGCTACAATACTTATAGAATGAGGCTACAACCTTTGTATAGAACATTTGACAAATTCCACTAATCAAACACCTCTGCAGTATCAACACCCTTCACACTAACATATATCTTCAACTCCTCTTCTCAACAAACTCTGCTACCTTCAACACACTTCCACACACACACATACTCACATCCACACTCACACATACATCCTCACACACTCTCACACACTCATCCATTTTGCAACAAACTTGATCTTGTATTTATATCCTTCACAAGCTTCAAAAAATTTCTCCTTTATCGACCAAGATGAAACATGTAACATGAAATGTGCAACGACCACAACAAGTTGGCTCCCAAATCATTAGCGATAAAATAGAAGTCAAAGTTGTTCAAATCAAGATGATAATCAAGACCTATTTTCCCTTAACACACTCTTCCACACTGGTGCATACTTCTAAACACACGGCGCAATCACCATATATATCAAGTCAGCCCAGCAAGCACTTATTCAACCATGCAATTAGCTCCAGACCTAAAGTAGTATCAGAGAGACGAAACAACATCATGTGGACCATACACTAAGCAATATATAACTTTAAAAACATTTCTATACACTTCTTTTACTAGTCCATGATGTTATATGCTGACGCAAATACTTGAACACTAATGTCAGAGTCCTAAACATACTCTGATTACACAGACTTGAAATAGAACATTGAAAAACAAACTTGCAGTACTCATCAACACGTGAATCTCCAAATACAAAAAACATACATTTATTATGAACTTATCCATCAAACACCAATGCTAAATATTTTAATACGGTGGCTTTTACTTTCTCCTTTTGACAACCTTAATCAACAACATGATTTGTCTTTACTTTGCTGACTCTGGAGAACCTTTGTAGTACATCTTATCATATGAAACTTGAATATGTCATACCTTTCATCTTTATTTGCTTATCCTCCAAGCCACAAGACCAAATCTTCAAATGCAGAGAAATGCAGAGCATTTCTCTGACTCATTCTGATTGCAACACTAATGAATCATCGTCTTCACTTTGCAATCTCTAGAAAGTTCTGCAATAACTTTCATACTTTAAAATCAGGATCATACATAATTCACATCTACCTTTGTCTAACTTCCAAACCGTAAGGCCATACCTTCAAATGTGGAAGAATGCAGAGCATTCTCTCAAGCTTCTTCAGTGCAACTTCCTATGCCTTAGACATTTTGAAACCTTCTACACTTTCCTTGATATCTTTTGCAATGCTTTTCATCAAGAAGAAATGAATGAGACATTCACAACACCATAGACAACAATCACAACTATTTTCATTACAAATAAGAGACCGTAACTGCTTCACATCAGTATACTCTTCAACCTATCAACTTTCACTTATTCATGAACTTCAGAAGATAAGGTACAATTGTGTACAGATGATCTGCTCCTTTGATATCACATGCAACAGTATGCTCAAGACTTTCATCACCAAGTCCTTCACCACACAACTCCTTTTATCATCACTCTTTGTCTACTCCTCTTAGCTCTTACTCTTTTGTCATCACTAAACACCACACTATTAACATCACATGCAACCTTCCATAACACAACTCTGTTGACATCAATGACAACACATATGCAACAATCTCCCCCTTTGGAATTGATGGCAACACTAACCAGATATGCAAAATTTCTCCCCCTTTGACATCAAGGACAAAGGGCTAGGGTCTTCTTTTGTACCTCCAAAAACATACAAGCTCCCCTTGTTTGAACAAACCTTGTCATCCTCCCACTTTCTCCTCCTGAGAGGTAGCCTCCATCTACCCAGGGATAAATATATGTCTTGAGCTGCCCCCAAGAGACAGATGCACCATCTATGCATCTAGTTAGAAGAAGGAGGGGTAACAACCCCTAGCTTCTGTCTGAGATATTCAAATGTGTCCTTAGAAAGTTCCTTTGTAAAGATGTCTGCATCTTGATCCTTTGTAGGAACATATTCCAAATTTACCTCTTGATTTGCAACCTTCTCTCTCAAAAAGTGATACTTGATAGATATGTGCTTGGTTCTAGAATGCATTATTGGATTCTTTGAATTAATTATGGCACTTTTATTTTCACATAGGATAGGAATGGGTTCATCATACACTACCTCGATATCCTTCAATGTTTACCTCATCCACAATACCTGAGTACAATAAGATGTTACAGCTATATACTCTGCTTCTACTATTGATAAGGATATTGAATCCTACTTCTTACTAAACCATGAGACTAATCTGTCTCCTAAAAAGAAAGCCCCACCATTGGTACTTCTTCTATCATCAACACTTCCAGCCAAATCTGCATCAATGTATGCACTCAGTGAAAAGTCATCACCTTTTTGATACCACAATCGAAATTCTATAGTGCTCTTCAAATATCTGAAGATCCTTTTGACTGCTTTCACATGTGTTTCCCTTGGATCAACTTGAAACCTTGCAACCAAACAAATAGCTTGCATAATGTCAGGCCTTGATGCTGTTAAGTACAATAGACCTCCAATCATAGACCTATACAGATTTTGATTAGCTTGAGGTTGATGTAGAGGCACCTTGGATAGGAGGAATATGGACAAGTTGACTAGGTTTGCACTACACCAAAAAGCCCAAATTTGAGGTCCTTCATACAAAACTAGGAACAATAGTTAAGGGCTCAAATTTCTTCATGGAAAAGGTGTTTAGGCATGCATTGGAACCCATCCCATCCATTGGTAAAGGCAGGTCAAACTTAGAAATGGTACTTCCTTCACAAACCCAAGAAATGGCTTGTAGCCCTACAAAAGGAGAACATTCCTATTAAATTTTGACACAGGTCTTCAAATCCAGATCTTGGAAAATTAGAAGATACCCATTTGGACTCCCTATCACATATCCAAGAATGGGTATTGGTTGTTTTGGATGATATGGCTCAACCTATAACTCCTCCTCATGCCTTAGAGCCCTAATTAGGCCAAAATTACAAAGAGACTACTATAAAATGCATGCACAAAACTCAACCAACAATTTGAGCACTTATGATACATGCCAAAACTATGGATTTTGTGGGTTTTATCCTCCTACAGTCTACTGTTCCCAAAAATGCCTCTATGGTTCCTTCTCTGTCTCTAAACATCACCTAACACATAGTTTTGTTAGGTCTTTCCATGAAATATTCTCCTCTGAAATATTCTCCTCTTCAAGTTTCCTGCCAAAAAACCACCATAACATGCTAGTGAAATCCTATTACCATCCATCCCACTAATCACAAGTGGATCAAATTAGTGGAATGGCAAAAGAATGCATGTTTTCCTATCAAAACCGTAGAGGAGGGTTTTACAAACCAAGTTTGGAGAAACCCTTATAACTCCCTACCACAAGAGTTTCAAAGAACAAAACTAAATTCAAAGGGAATTTAACATCATATTCTAACTGATCAATTGATGCAAAAGTAAATACAACCCCGTACCTTTGCACAGTACGGACAGTGGCAGCAAGGAAACTCAGAAAAAATAGTCACCAAGAGCAGTCTGAGGAAAATAGATGTATCTTCCCTTATATTTAATGTCAAAACATCAAACCACCCTTATTTGGAAGATACTTCATCACTCTACACATTCCACTAACTTGGGAACCATGATAGTTCCATACAGAAGCAGAGTACGGCCTGATGTAGCGAGTAACATAGAAAAAAGGCAGAAAAATTGTTGTTTGCTGTTATTTCTTTCAACCAAAATGGCTTCACCATCTACAATGATCGTGTTCAAGGTGTTTTAAACTTGTATGTACCTTGACTAACTCCAATAAGGTAGTTTGTTTGATGGGAAGGTTTACAACCACTTCTTCCCCATCAAACTTCCTTGACAATTTTGAAACTTCCATTACTTACAACTATTTATCAGTTTTGTCCTTAAATGTTTAGGATTGTTTAGGCTTTAACAAGTGCCTTGAAACATTTGGCAATTGTATTAAACCTTTGACATACCTTTATAACTCTTTGACATGCCTTTGCAAGGCTTACAACATGAAATGTATGACTATCTTTTACATGCCTTGGAAGGCTTACAAACATGCGTTATTACAAAGCTGCCTATTACACCTTATGATATCAACAAGGAATGGACATAGTCCTTATTACAACATGAAGATGGTCTTCAAGACCTTATTGGAGCAAGACAATGTGAATCACAAACATGAAGAAAAAAAAACATAGATGATCTCCTTGGTGCACCTGCACCATACTCCCCGGGTGGAAAGATAACTCAAGTCTCTTGAGGAAGTAGATCAACAATTGTGACACCATGCTTCAAGATGTCTTCTTCACTCATCCAAGTGGCATCTTCAATGGGTAAGCCACTCCATTTGACAAGGAGCTATTTGTATGTCTTCTTCCTAGTTTTCTTCAAGACCTTGGTGTTAAGAATGCATTCCAACTTCAATGGTTGATTGGGCGGAAGACCCTTAACCCAATCTTCATTTCCTGCTGCTGTCATATCTACCTCTGAATCTGCATTAGGATCACCTTTGAAAGGAAACAAGTCTAAAACATTGAAGATAGAAGATATGGCCAAGCCTTGAGGAAGTTCAATCTCATAGGCATTGGGCCCAAACTTGTACACAATCTGGCATGGTCCTATCTTCTTCATGAGGAGTTTGGTTGGCTACCCCTTTGGAATTCTTTCCTTCTTCAAATGTGCCATGACCAAATCCCCAACCTTGTATTGTACATCTCTCCTTCTCTCTTTGGATTTCTCCTTGTACTTGTCATTGTTCTTTTGAAGAGTTTCTTTGACATTATCATGGATGTCCTTCATGGCCAGTGCAAAGTCTTCACCTTGAGCACTTTTCCTCTCCAATTGATGGAGATCTCTCAATTCAAGAATACCTCTTGGATGAATGCCATAAACAATCTCAAATGGACTCCTTCCTGTGGTCCTATTGGTGGAATCATTATAAGCAAACTCTTCTTGAGGGATGATCATATCCCATGCCTCTCCATGTTGTTTGGTAAGACACGTGAGAAGATTTCCCAAGGACCTATTCACTACCTCAGTTTGGCCATCAGTCTGAGGGTGATAGGCTGAAGTGAATGACAATTGAGTGCCCAACTTCTTCCACAAAGTGCGCCAAAAATGACCTACAAACTTTGGATCCCTGTCAGTCACAATGTTAAGAGGCAAACCATGGATTCCAACAATTTCTTTGAAGAACAAACCAACAATGTGTGAATCATCATTAGTGCATTTACATGGCAAGAAATGAGCCATCTTACTTAATCTATCAACCACAACAAATATACTATCAAAGCCTCTTTGAGTTCTAGGAAGACCCAAAACAAAATCCATGCTAATACTTTCCCATGGTCTATTAGGAATAGGAAGTGGTTGATATAGACCAACATTAGATGATGTACCCTTTGCCCTTTGACAAATACTACAACATTCAACAAATTTTCTGATATCTAATTGCATTTTAAGCCAAAAATAAAACCTCTTCACCTGATCCAATGTTTTATCCAACCCAAAGTGACCTCCTAGTCCACCACAATGTTTTTCCCTTATGATGTTCTCCCTCATGGAACACCTAGGAACACATAGTTGGCTGCTTTTGAACAACAACCCCTACTGTAACAAAAAATCAGAAAAATCAAAATGATAAGAGTCTAAAAATTGTGAACAAACTTCATATACCTCCTTGAAATCTTCATCATCCTGATGCATATATTTGAGAGCATCAACCCCTACACTTTGCAACTAAATTTCTTGAACCATACACACCCTTCTACTCAATGCATCTACCACTTTTTTGGCTTGCCCCTTCTTGTGTTTGATTGAAAAAGTATATGCTTGGAGTTGTTTAACCAATTTCATATGCCTATGATTGAGTTTCTCCTGTGAATTCAGAAAACTAAGTGCATGGTTGCTAGTATAAACAATAAATTCTTTGGGCAAAAGATAGTGTCTCCATTTTTTCAGATCTTGTACCATTGCATACAATTCTAAGTCATTAGTAGAGTACTTTCTCTTAGCATCATTCAATTTTTCACTAAAGAAAGCAATAGGTCTACCTTCTTGACTTAGGACAGCCCCTATAGCAAGGTTACTAGCATCACATTCCACTATAAACAACTTGTTAAAGTTGGGCAAAACAAGAATGGGCTGTTGTGCTACCTTTTGTTTCAGAATTTCAAAAGAATCATTGGCCTTTGTCCATAAAAACTTACATTTCTGCCCCCCTTTGATGGTATCCAAAATTGGTGCACAAATATGACTAAAACCCCTTATGAATTTCCTATAAAATGTTGCCAAACCATGAAAACTTTTCACATCACCTGCTGTTTTTGGAGTTGGCCATGACAAAATGGCTTCTACCTTTGTTGGATCCATCTTCAAACTACCTTGTGAAATCACAAAACCAAGATAGGTGAGTTCTTCCTTCATGAATACACTCTTTTCCATGCTAATCATCAATTGTTCATCATGTAACTTCTTCAAAACTTGATCCAAATGTTGCAAATGTTCTTCTTTAGTCCTGCTGAAAACAAGAATGTCATTCAAATATACCACAACAAATTTGCCAATGAAATCCTTCAAGACTTCAATCATGAGATGCATAAAAGTACTTGGGGCATTAGATAGACCAAATGACATCACCAACCACTCATAGAGACCCTCATTTGTTTTGAATGCTGTCTTCCATTCATCCCCTAGTTTAATCCTAATTTGATGATACCCACTCTTAAGGTGAATCTTAGAAAAGTATCTAGTTCCTCCCAAATAGTCCATTAGGTCCTTAATTCTTGGCATAGGGAACCTATATCTTATGGTAATCTTGTTAATGGCTCTAGAATCCATACAAAACCTCCATTTACCATCCTTTTCAGGGGCTAGGAATGTTGGGACAGCACATGGGCTAAGACTCTTTCTCACCAATCCTTTATCCAACAATTCTTGCACTTGCTTGGCAATCTCTTCATTTTGTGAAGGTGTCATCTTATAGGCTGCTTTGTTTGGCAAAGTAGATCCCGGTATGAAGTCAATTTGATGGCTTATGTCCCTAATAGGTGGCAAATCATTAGGCATTTCTTCTACCATAATCCCCTTGTATTTCTCTATCAATTTCTACACCTCCTTAGGGACCTCTTCCTTACTAAGATCATGCAAACTAGGACTATTTTTAGGCTTCAAAATCAAAGCATACCCTTGGGTTCCTTACTCCTTAAGGGTATCTAGAAACTCTTTACCACTCACAATCATGACACTTGACCCAACATTCTTCTCTACATTCTCATCAGGATCCATTCTATACTTTCTACCATTCTTGGTTATAATGAAAGAATTAGTTTTACCATCATGTTGTGATTGAACATCATATTGCCATGGATGTCCTAACAGCAAATGACAAGCATCCATGGGAATTATATCACACAAAATCTTGTCCTTATATTCTCCTATCTCAAATTCTACCCATGATTGTTCATCTACCAAAACTTGTTGTCCCTTATTCAACCATGATACTTTATAAGGAATAACATGAGGAAGTCTTTTCAATTTCAACTTGTCTACCATTTCAATGAAAACCAAATTTTTAGTTGAGCCTGAATCAACAATTACCTTACAAATCTTACCATAGGCCTTGCATGTTGTCCTGAACAATGTCTTCCTTTGAGGGAGTTCTTGTGTTTGAGGCACCTTCAACATGGTTCTTCTCATCATCAAACTTTCTCCTTCATGGACCAGGGCTGCACTTCCAATTGGTGAGTTGACACTTTGGCAATCTTCCTCTTGGATCAATTGGTTCCTTCTCTCTCCTCCATGAGAGCTTGAGGCTTGCTTTTCAGGACATTTGAAGGCTGGATGTCCCACTTGGTTGCAATTGTAGCACCTTCCTATGAAGACATTAGGACCTCTCCCTAGTCCACCAAATATACCTCTTCCATTGGGCCTTTTCCTCTAAAGCCTCCTCTAGAACTTGATTCTCCACTTTTCTCTTGGGAACTAGATTCCACTTGACTTCTTTGGGACTAATTTCTGCCTCCAAAACTGCCCCTACCTCTAAAATGTTTTCCACCTCTTCCTCTATTTTGCTGCTCACCTTTCCTCTTCAACTTCTCTTCATCCCTTAATGCCACTTGAAAGCATTTTTCCATAGTTTCATGGGTTAATACACTTATCTCATCTTGAATATTAAACCTCAAACCATTTAGATACCTTTCCACTTTAGCTTTTTCATCCTCCATGTACCCACAATGAAGAGTGTATTTGTGAAAGTCCTCGGTGTAAGTAGCCACATCCAAATCTCTTTGCTTGAGATATTGCATCTTCTTGTAGATCTGCACCTCATAGTCTGATGGATAGAATTGGGACTTGATCCTCTCCAACATTCTACTCCATGAAGAGATCATACTCTTCCCATTCTTTACCCTCTCACCTTGGGTGTAATTCCACCATGTAAGGGCAACACCTTTGAGTTTAGTTTTTGCATACTTCACCCTCTTATTTTTAGGAACTTCTTTGTATTCAAAGTAGTTGTTTAGAGCCTCAATCCACTCCATGACTTCATCATCATTCGTCTTCCTACTAAACATGGGAATCTCCATCCGAGCCTCTGAAGAATCCTTGCCAATTGCCTTGATGGCTTCAAGGAAATGCCTTTGATCAACCGGTACCTCTACCTCTTCTTGCTCTTCTTCTTCCTCCTCTTTTTCTTCCTCTTTATTATAACCTTCATCTATCCTCTTCCCTATCCTCAATGCCTTCAACTCTACTTGGAGTGCTTCCTTGACTCCACTTTTGATCTTCTCTTCCATCTCCTTGAACTTCTTGACCACTTCAGCGGTCATCCCCTTTTGAGGCATATTGCTAGCCTCTCCTTCACTCTCCTCTGCTGACATATACGAGGCCTTACACAACCAACAATAGAACATTTTATGGCTCTGATACCACTATGATGTAGAGGCACCTTGGATAGGAGGAAGATGGACAAGTTGACTAGGTTTGCACTACACCAAAAAGCCCAAATTTGAGGTCCTTCATACAAAAGTGGGAACAATAGTTAGGGGCTCAAATTTCTTCATGGAAAAGGTGTTTAGGCATGCATTTTAACCCATCCCATCCATTAGAAAAGGCAGGTCAAACTCAGAAATAGTACTTCCTTCACAAACCTAAGAAATGGCTTGTAGCCCTACAAAAGGAGAACAATCCTAATAATTTTTGACACAGGTCTTCAAATGCAGATCTTGGATAGTTCAAAGATACCCATTTGGACTCCCTATCACATATCCAAGAATGGGTATTGGTTGTTTTGGATGATATGGCTCAACCTATAACTCCTCCTCATGCCTTAGAGCCCTAATTAGGCCAAAATTACAAAGAGACTACTATAAAATGCAAGCACAAAACTCAACCAATGATATGAGAACTTAGAATACATGCCAAAACTATGGATTTTGTGGGTTTTATCCTCTTACAGTTTGTTGTTCCCAAAAATGCCTCTATGGTTCCTTCTCTATGTCTCTAAACATCACCTAACACATGGTTTTGTTAGGTCTTTCAATGAAATCTTTTCCTCTTCAATTTTCCAACCCAAAAACCACCATAACATGCTAGTGCAGTCCTATTACCATCCATCCCACTGATCACAAGTGGATCAAATCAGTGGAATGGAAAAAGAATGCATGTTTTCTTATCAAAACCCTAGAGGAGGGTTTTACAAACCAAGTTTGGAGAAAACCTTATAACTCCCTACCACAAGAGTTTCAAAGCACCAAACTAAATTCAAAGGGAATTTAACATCATATTCTAACTGATCAATTGATGCAAAAGTAAATACAACTCCGTACCTCTGCACAGTATGGACTGTGGTAGCAAGGAAACTAAAAAAAATAGTCACCAAGAGTAGTCTGAGGAAAACAAATGTATCTTCCCTTATAGTTAATGTCAAAACATCAAACCACCCTTATTTGGAAGCTACTTCATCACTCTACATGTGCCACTAACTTGGGAATCATGATAGTTCTGTACAGAAGCAGAGTACGACCTGATGCAGCGAGTAACACAGAAAAAGGCAGAAAAACTGTTGTTTGCTATTATTTCTTTCAACCAAAATGGCTTCACCATCTACAATGATCATGTTCAAGGTGTTTTAAACTTGTATGCACCTTGACTAACTCTAAGAAGGTAGTTTGTTTGATGGGAAGGTTTACAACCACTTCTTCCCCATTGAACTTCCTTGACAGTTTTGAAACTTCCATTACTTACAACTGTTTATCAATTTTGTCCTTACATGTTTAGGACTGTTTAGGCTTTAACAAGTGCCTTGAAACATTTGGCAATTGTATTAAACCTTTGACATACCTTTCTAACTCTTTGACATGCCTTTGCAAGGCTTACAACATGAAATGTATGACTGTTTTTTACATGCCTTGGAAGGCTTACAAACATGCCTTATTACAAAGCTACCTATTACACCTTATGATATCAACAAGGAATGGACATAGTCCTTATTACAACATGAAGATGGTCTTCAAGACCTTATTGGAGCAAGACAATGTGATTCACAAACATGAAGAAAACAAAAAATAAATGATCTCCTTGGTGCTCCTACACCAGAGGTGACTCATCATCTTTGCTCAAATGACAACCTGCCACCATAGGAGTCCTCACTGGTTTGCAATCTTCCATACAAAACTTCTTCAATATCTTCTTGACATTCTTTGCTTGAGAGATAACGATACCATGATCTGATTAAGAAATTTGGAGTCCAAGGAAGAATGATAACTCACCTATCATAGACATATCAAATTCCTTCTGCATCTCTTCTACAAACTTCTTACATATTTCATCATTGCCACCAAAGATTATATCATCAACATACACTACAACTATTAGAAATTGTTCATCCTCAATTTTGATATAAAGATTACTATCTGCGGTACCTTTCTTAAAGCCTTGTTGGAGTAAGTACTTGTCTAACCTTGCATAACAAGCCCTTGTTGAATACAAAGAATATTGAGAGGGGGAGTGAATCAATATTCTGAAAAACTTTTTATTCACACATTTATTAATCCATTTACCAAATTCAATAACATGAAAGTAAAGTAAACACAAGAAGAGTAGCCACAAATTCATAACACATAGACACTAGGATTTTTACGTGGAAAACCCAAAAAGAGAAAAACCATGGTGAGTGTTAGCTTACAATATATTATGATAGCAATACCGAATTACATAAAGGCTCACTACCCAAGGACTCACTATCTAAAGAAGTGCTCACTGCAATAGGCTCACTACCAAATAGAAGAGAAGATAGAAGAAGGATTGGCTCACTGCCAAGAGATGACTGCTACAGGTGCATCTACAAAATGCTGTAGTGCAGTACTAATTTGCTTAGTATACAGATTCAAAGGACTTCATATTGTCTGCCCTGCCTTTCTTCTCTTCTTCACATATATTTCGATCCTTCTGCTTTTACTATCCTTTTGCTAGTCATAGAACTGCCTTAGGTCATAGAATCATGGAATTCGCATTCTAAACACACCTTCACACTTCTCCAACACAAAAATCCATCGAGTATATATATCCGCAACAAGATTTCTCTCACAATTAGGTTGACAAGCCAAACATGAAACATGTATACAAATGTTATACCTTGTTGGCTTGATCTTATGCACAAACAACAAGGTGAACCCAAATAAACATACAATAGTCTTCATATGAGTTAGCATCAATCATTCAACCACTTGGATTAATTCTTCAAACAATATATCCTCACCGCATATAGATCTAACTTTTCTATCAGTTTATTCCTTAAGTACACCCTTGACCAATTCAACTGTCATACTAAAACTTTCAATGTGGATTATATGAGACTTTGAAAATCATAGAAAACATTCATTATGGACATCTGAGTACACCTTTAGAACCGTGGAGCATAATATTCTTACATAGAGAAATGCGGATCTTAGAACTGTTGTTTTGTCATAGAGAAATACTGTCAGACTAGAAACCGATACTGAAGAACTTGTCAAATATGATCTAGTGGACTTTGTTGTCCTCAAAATCAGCTGTCTTCATTTTGTAGACAAGCCCTACGAAACCTTTCCATTTCATAGCCTACACTCTAAGTTTACAAATTAGGGCAAGTTCTCTTGGCCTCGCATGAAGTCATTTGACATCATAGAATAGCTTGTGACATTCCCCTAAGCCAATTCCTCGAGATTCATGAAAATTGATTAGGTTGCAAGCTTGTCAAAATATCAATTTTGATCATTTTAAGGTGTTAGAAATTTTCAAGTTTTCATGTGGAAAGACGGTCAAAACCACCGCTCATGCATGTTTTTGTTGTTTCACATGCAAAGTCGGCTCATTTCGCCACTTTTACATGCATGTTTTTGTAGAGTGATATGCATGGGCGGCAAAAATTGCCACCCATGCATTTTCCTTGTCAAAGTTTAAATATGTAATATCGGTCCTAATCGCTTCTTATGCATATGGCACGATAAAGTGCATTGTCGGTAAAAATTGCCGACCAAGCATATCTTCGTAGATTTCATAAACTCAAGTGCCATTAATGGCACTTGTGCCACCATTAATGCGCCTTGTTTTAAAATTTTAAAGGTTTAAACTCATTTTATTTTGTTTGTTCTTCATTTCTAAACATTCTAGCTAACTGATAAAGTCTTACTAAGATTTCTTGGATGCACGGATTTCACTCGAGCAAATATTTTGTCTTCAAAGTCATGTCGAGGGTTTCAAACGACTGTGTGAGGTAAGCCCATGTTTCTCTTTTTGTTTTTATTTTCCTTTTAGGGTTTTGTTGTATATAATCAAATGTATGTTTAGGTTTTTGTTTTTGTAAAGGATTTTGTTGCATCTAAATTCCCGTATCATTGTATTGTTATTCTTTTCTTTGTGAAGTTGTTTTTAGTAAAACCCTAGCATTTTATAAATTTAGGTTTCCTTTTGTCGTTGATGGTGAGATTCGCTGATTTTAGCTAATTGAAACCCTACTTCTTATAAGTCTTAGATACCTTGTTTTTTGAAGATTTAAAGGTTCAAAAACTAGGTTTAAACATGATGCTTGATCAGCCTTTATCGACATTATTTCTAGGAGTCTTTTATTAAGTGAGATGTCGGTAGTTTTCACCGACCCAACACCATACTTTAGTTGTTTTACCATATGTATCAGCGGTAAAAACCATTGCCAATATAGATACCTTAACTTTGTTTTTTCCCTTATGCAGGGGCAGCTAAAACCACCTCCCCTACATAAAAGAAACTTCAAAACATTCACAATGCCTAAGTGGTGAAAACTGCCGAGACTACATATGTTTGAAGTTTTCATCGAGATGCTCAAGTGGTTGATTTGGTCGACTTTACACTTAAGCTTTTAACCTTCAATATGCACTAGCGGGGGTTCTGACTACTTGTGCATGCACACAAGACCTTGCATTTTTCCCTCATGTAAGGGCGGTCAATTTGACCGCCCCTACACCAAATTGCAATTTCTCCTTTATATGCAATGGCGATCGAAATTGCCACTCATGCATGTCACCCTGCAAATTTTCTTAACACTCAAAAAGTTTGCCTTTCAATACCTATTAGCCCACTTTTGTCTATTTCCTTGATTTGTGTGCTCTCAAGCCCTTTAATGCATGTTCCCGTGTTCATGATCATCACTTTGTAGTAAGCCCAATTCGCCCATTTTTCCCCTAATTGCAAGATCATGACTTGTTGCAGTTTCATCAAACATCTGCGATCGACGACCTTTCCAGTTCTTTTCACAAAGCTGGTGTCAGAGCCGTCTCCATCAAAATCCAAGATCATGAAGTATAAGTACCAAGGGGTTTTCCCCATGACTTCATTAAAGTCTAATGTGGATGAGATAAGAGACAGAGATTGGTCATGTGGACATGGCTGAGTTCGTGGATAGAACAAAGCAGTCAAATCCTCCTCAATATATGTAGAAGATTATAGACAGTAACATTCATCTGGTTGCTTCTTTTCTTGTCGCAACACATAACCCATAATTTGTTCTTCAAGTGGCAAGCCACTATAATAGGGATACTAGGATAGTGTCTAATTCTCAAGGAAATGTAATCATCAGATTAGATACAAAGTTTCTTGACAAAATCTTTATGTGTCCTCCTATTGAGAATGTTGGTGAGATAGATTTTGCTCAAGGGAAAAAAGATTATGATGCAGATGTTGAGGCTGCGAAGAAACATATCAATAGTAAGTGGCTGAAGACTCCCCAAAGAAACTTGTCCCGATGGCCTAAAGATCTCCCGAGAAGTGATTTTGTTGAGGAGGTAAGTGATTTGATTACACTGCTGAGTCGGATCAGAGGTCTTCCTTCTTCATCCAAGTTTCTTGAATGGATGTATACATATATTAAGGTGATTCTCAAGGGCCAAGAGAAAACCTTCTGGGGAGAACAGATCATGATCAACTGGTGAAAGTCAATACAAATTTCAAGTTTTATATGACAACGTATCTGGTGTATGCTGCATCAAGCATGAGGAGTTTTCCTGGTCTAACTCAAGTTGGTGATCGGAGATTGGTTCCAATCTATGAGTATTATCCACAGATTACTCTTAAGGGATCAATCCATCATTTCTGTAGAGTTAATGATGCTTTCTTTTTAGTATTCATGTGTCTGTGGAATAATGATCTTGAGCAGAAGAGAGTGTCCGATGAGGCCTGGGAAGTGGTCAATTCTTTTAGCTATTTTTTTTACAGTTTCCAACTTTCACTTACCTAAGAGCGGGATATTATCTTGGATATTTGTATATGCTTCCACAGTATCCTAGTGATAGAGCTATGTAGGTAGTTGATTGTTGTACACAATAAGCAGATGGAGCTGAAGAAATTAGGAATTATGTTTCCTATGGAAATTGACAGGTATTCTATGCAATCAGCCACTAAGGCTAAGGCATTTGAATCAGAAATTTAGCTGGTCACAATGAAACAATTCAAGAAGAGAGATCATTTTGATTACAGAAGGGTATAGGACAAAATCAAGATAAGGCCAGTTTTTTATGTGCCAATGGTTGAGGATATTTGGGCTGATCTAAGAACCCAGAATGAGATCAGAAAGTTGGATTATTGCAGACTTCATCTAAGCCAGATTGAGGAACTAGGATTGGCTGATGTTCTAGAAGGTATGGAAGATGAAGGCGATGTTCTAGACCTTGGTTATGACATCAACAATGTAGAAGCCTCAGCTTTTCCAGAGGTCAAATGGTCGATGAAAGAATAGACTTCTCTCAGGAAGAGATTTAAACCTATACTGGCTAACACCAATATATGGTTAAAAAGAAAAGGTCTCAATTTGAAAGAATTCCTCACTGGATCAGAGACAGAGACTCAAGAGCAGGCCAAAAAGAAGGTACACAATAGGACAAAGAACTAAAGTGATGCTCCTTCTTCTTCTAAGGTGCACAAACCAAAAATTAAGTTTGTCTCAAAAGGAGGGAAGACAAAAGAGATTGAAGGAACTTCCACTATTGCAGATTCAGGTGCTGAAGAAGTAGATTTTGATAAAATGGAGGTTGGAAATACTGAGATGGAACAACAAAATGTTGAGGAACCTAATAATACTGAGCAACTGGAAATGGGTGAAAAACCCGATGAGGGAGGTGTAAAGAACAAGAAATAGAAAAGGATGTGGAACATGAATAACTTGCTGGCTCACTAAAGTCTCTGCAGAAAGGTCTTCCATCAGAGCCACAAGTTTCTACGCCCTTACCTCATGTTTCTATTTTTGATAATCCTCCAATAGTTTCTAATGTTCCTGTTGTCATGGTATCTTCTAATAATACTCCCCCCTCTATGAGAACAAGTTTTGGGACTATTTTTGATTCTTCTGGTTCTATTCCTAGTTTGTCTTCTCCATCTTTTGATATTGGGGAACAAACTGTTCTAAATCATTTACTTGATGGTTAGAGAAAAATGTTGATATAGGTGCTATTTTCACCAACACTTCTCCTATTGTCACTATAACAGGTGTTAGTATGGATCCCGCTAAGCAGGTGGTTGATTCTTCTCCAAATGTTAGTACACTAACACTACCTCCATGGTTGTCTACCTATACTCCCAAAAGGAAAAAATAGGCTATTTCACCGGATGATATTGACATTGAGAAATTACTACCTATTAAACCAAAGACTCAGAAGATGAATCATAAAACTGTTTCTAGGCTGATTGATGAAAAATGAGTCAGGTATGTAGAAATTGCTAAACCACCAGATGATGCTACTACAGATACCTTTGAGGTGAATGATTATATTGTTTCAAGAGTTGAGGTAGGTAAGCTGACTCATGAAGGTATCAAGGTAGATTTTCAAGCTACTGCAAGCTCGTTGCTTGTAAAATATGACGAGGTAAAGAAAGAAAAAGAGCAATACAAAGCAAAGGTAGAATAGCTTGTTGCTATTCTTCAAAAAATAGTGAAATCATCAGAGATCATGGAACCCATGGTAGCTACTATAGAAGACCCTTTGATTCAAAAGGTTGAGAAACTTCAAGCCAGAGGAAGAGTGGTTGGTGACATTGTGGAACGGTTGTTGGCACGAGGTAGAGTTCTCTTGAAGACCACAGTGGAAAGAAAGGAAAAAATGGCAAAGGCAAAACCTGAACTAGATGATATTGTTGATTCATTTTCTTGAGAACTTCAAGATTAAGAGGATAGTTTAGAGGAATGGATTTAGATGAAGAAGATCAAGATAAAGAATTTGATTGCCATTGGTGTCATTTCAAACTGAGAGTCTTATCTCAAGACTAAAGAATCCATTACCCATCACAATGTGATAAGAGGTTTACTTGATTACTTTTGCCAAGTATGAGAGATCAGTGAAGATAGTGATGTCTCACTTCTACATAGGTTAGAGGAACTACCATGCACTCTAATAGGTGAGGATCATAAGTTTCTCTTAGCAGAGGAGATGATAGATACTTTCGAGAAGATGGTTCAGTGAAAGTTTGAAGATGAAGTGCATATGGTTGTCTCAATGGATAGACTTTATTATCATCACTCAACCTTTGAAAATCTAAAGGATAATCTTGAAAAACATGAGAAAGTGATAAAGGTGGTTAGGGATACAATTCTTAGGGCTCACACCATTTCAGATAATATAGCTAGGCCTGATGTATGTGAGATGGCAGTAGTGCGGACCATGTACGAAAACTTCTTGAAAAAGAATGATGGTGACAGTTGAAGTTCTTTTTCATGCCTTAGTTGATTTCATTTTTTGTATATGCAATTTGTATTTTGTTTTGGACATATACACATGTATTTTTTCAAAATGTAATTACATGTGAGACAAAAGAAGTCACAAGTCAAATAGGACTCTTTTGTTGAATAAGTCAAAGTAGTTAGGTTTTTTCCCAAATTTTCTCAAGGCCTCTCCCTATAAATAAAGAGGGCCTCTATTGTAATGATCATCTTTTATCTATTGCAAGGAAACTCTACTGAATTGGAAAACATATAAAGACTTTGAGCTTTTCATGTTTATCAATTTTTCAAGTTAATATCAATATAAGCAAGCAGTTTGAGTATCAAACTTTGAGTTGAATCATATTGTTTTATGATATCAGTGTTCTTATGTCATTGGTGTTATGTTATATTGAATCATTTATGGAATCGTGGAGTTTTATTGAAAATTGAGAGAAGTGTTCTTGTTCTGGTTAAATAGACTTTGTGCTATTTTCTTATTATTGAAGTTAGTGTTTACATTTGTGAGAATATAATTGTTTGAAAAGTTTTTGTTGTAAACTGTTGTGTTCAATCTAGTTATATCATATTGGGTGAGAGTGGAGACTTTGAGCTACATTTGAATTCAATCAAGTTTATTTGTGGGAAATAAGTCAAGCAATAGAAGACTTTGTGTTTCTATGGTTTGTCTCAGTTCATAAGTTACTAAATATCAATTTTGTTGAAGTTATCATTTTGAAGAGAAAAACATCTATTCTGAAAAAAGAGAATAGGATCCAGTGAAAACACCCCAAGCATAGTTTTTAATTTTTATAAAGTATTAAAAGTTATGGATTAGAAATAATCCATTATCTAGAGGGAACCTCCCCTTGCTGAGAGGAGAGACTCTATCTCATCATAGTTGTGGCGATATAACCATTTTCCCGTTAGTTAGCTAAATGAGAAAATATTCACCTAATAGTTTTTTGGTGACTCCACTGGGGAAGATTACACTTCTTCACCACTACATTTATGTGCTAGCATGTTCATATGATGATATGAAGTCTTTCAGACAAAAGCAAATGTAGTATAATCCCAAGATATCAAGTATTATTATTTCTAAAATCCAAAAAATGTTGAATGCCTGGATAATCTTCCCCATCCATCATTCCACTTGGATTGCAAATATTGTTCCTATGAGAAAGAAGAACAGAGAAATCCGTATTTTTGTTGATTTCAGAAATTTGAACCAATCTTCTCTAAAAGATAACTACCCTCTGCCTATTACGGATCAAGTGTTACATATTGTAACTGGTTCCGAGATTCTATCTATGTTAGATAGTTTTTCAGGCTACAATCAAGTAGAAGTTAGTGAAGCAGACCAATACAAGATTGCTTTCACAACACCATGGGCCACATTTGCATACCGCAGGATGCCGTTTGGTTTGATAAATGCTAGTACTACTTTCCAAAGGGAAATGGACCTCACTTTCAGATATGAGATGAGGAATTTCATTGTGGTGTACCTTGATGACTTGACCTTTTTCTCTAAAGATCGTCAAGATCATGCCTACCATTTGTGATAGGGTCTTGAACGGTGTCGTCAAAATGATATTTCTCTTAATCCTAAGAAATTAGTTTTTGGGGTTACAGAGGGTAAGCTTCTCAGACATATTGTGTCTAGAGAAGGTACTAAAATTGACTTAGAAAGAGTCAAATCTATCCAGAGTCTTACTTTGCCTACTAGTAAGACAATTGTTCATTCTTTCTTCGAAAAGGTGAATTTTCTGCGGAAGTCCATTCCAGAATTTGCAGAGAAAACTTGTCATATTGTCAATATGATGAAAGGTAAGACCACTTTCTGTTAGAGTGCAGAAGGTAAAGTAGCCTTCGAGGATATTAAAAGGGCCATAGATCATGCTCCAATTTTGGTTTGTCCTGACTACACTAAAGATTTCATAATGTACAATTATGCTTCTGAGCATACACTTTTAGCAGTAGAATGACGAGGGTGTGGAATCTCCAATTTTTGTTTATGAGTTGCCCACTGAAGGCTCATGAATTTAAGTACTCAAATATGGAGAAACATGGTTACGCTGTAGTCAAGGCGGTGAAGCATTTTAGGTTTTACATTCTAAACTCGCATACTGTTGTTTTGGTGCCGGATACAATAGTGAAATCTATCCTGACACAACAAGAATTTGGGACTAAAAGGGGTAATTGGATTGCCAAAATTCAAGAGTTTGATCTTCACATCAAATCTACCAAGCTTGTACGTGGGAGAGGTTTGTGTCAGTTGATTGCTGATAATGTTCCAAAAGAAATAGGTGATCAAGAGATAGATGTTGAGCATGTTCCAACTATGCTCTTTGTTACTACAATAGATGAGTGATATTCCAATATTACTTATTTTCTCACGTATGGTGAGTGTCCTTCTCGTTTATCTTATAAAGAGAAGAAAACTAACAAGTTAAAAGATGAAAATTATGTCTTGTGGGATAACAACTTGTATAAAAGAAGCCTTGATGGAGTTTTTCTCCGTTGTGTGGATAAAGCAAAACAAAGCAAACTTTTAGAGTCTTTCACAATTTGGCATGTGCAGGATATTTTTCTGCACTTGTAATAGCTCATAAAATTTTGCGGGCTAGATACTATAGGCCTACATTATTTCAGGATGCGTATAATTGGGTACGTAGATGTGAACTCTGTCAGCAGTTTGTTGGGAAGCCTAAGTTAGATGTGGTGGTGCCCACCTAGGGTTAGGGTTTTGAGTCAGGTCTGCAAGCTTATGTTTTATTCCCTCAAACTCTTAATGCCTTAGGTTTTATTTTCCCTTGACTTCCTGCTTTGTATTTTCTATTTCATTGTTGACCTCCTGTTGTAAGTCATCTTTCACTTAAGCTACATATTCATGCCTTTGCACTCGTAGGTTGACCAGCCCCTATGCATTGCTTTACCGCTTTCTTCTATCGCACTTGAGAAAAAATGTTAAGTCCAAAATTACTTTATGCGGTGGTGAATTTTATTGTATATATACCTCCCTGGGAATATTCTATGCTTGCATATTGGGATTGCATGTATGTTTTGTTTGCATGTTCAAATATACATTTGCAATGTGCAAAGGCAACATACAAGGCCAATGTACAAAGAGGCCGACTTACATTTGCTACAGTGAAAGGGTTCATCAGCCAGACAAGCACATCGGTAGCTCAGCTAACAACTATTCCGATGGGTTGATACATGCATGGTTAGATACAAAGCCTCGGGCCCACCAGTTGTATATCTGCGTTGTATGTTTGCACATACAAGCCGATATACAAAGAAAAAATATGCAATCCGGCCCCGACTGGAGAATCAAATGCAACAGATAAAATTTGGGGTATGTAGCTTGTATGTAAAGTGCTTGTATGTGCTGATATACAATGAGGAGATACAAGCTGGATTTCAAGGGTTCTTCCAATCCGATTCATAAATGCAATGGAGTTCGTACCTTGTATGTATATTGCATTTGTATATGAGATATACAATGCCGATGTGCAAGAAGAACATACATTGCCCGGACCTGATTGAAGTTCAAAATTGTTTTGTACAAGTTTGAGATCCGGAGGTTGTATATTGCATGTTGCATGTGCAATACACAAAGCGATGATACAAAGGGGCAGATGCAAGACCCAGACCTGATGGTGATTATGATTTGTTCTATAAGGATTTGGGGTCTGCCTTGTATGTAGGTAATTGTATGCATATACAATCTCACATGTACAACCGTAGGTGCAAAAGGAAAAGATACATTGGCTCATCGGTGAGACTTCGCCCATCGGTAGCTTCATCTATATTCATTCTGACGGCCAATGGAGAGGTAAATGCACAGCAACGGAGGTCCAATGTTGGGTTGCCACATGTCTGAGAGCTATTGTATGTATATGCGATTGCATATACAAGGATTTAAAAGGGAAATAGGCAAAAAAGTGAATGTGTGTCCATGCCGCGAAAAGTCAAGGGGGCAAATATGCATCTGCATGGCACATTCTCATTGGCTAATGGCTTTTCAAGGATGGTGATTGGCTCATCCACTCAAATTGAGGCCGTAGATCTTGGTGATGAGGAAATGAATCAACAGCTTTATTTTAAAACTTCAAAGGGAGGGTTTCTCCTATGCATTTGTAGTGACATTCTTAGCGGGAAAATTTATAGAGCACATAGTCTATTGCGTTTCCAAGGATGCGAGTAGGTTGGCCATTAATGACAGAATAGCAGAGGGGTATGGGTCTGATTGACCGACCAACTACCAAATTCATGGGGAAAATCTTCAAACGACGGCACATATCCCCATTTCACTTGCTCCTTCTTTCTTTGTCTCCTGGCTGTATTTAGTGTTCTTGGCACCATTTTCATGATGTTATGTATCTGGCAAAATTTTGAGTTGACCTTGTAATTAATGGCTGAGTACAGGTTCTTGCTTTATAAGTGAACCTTGTCACTCATTTTTAGGTTGTTTAAAACTGGACAAATTTTGGTGGAGTGATAAGATACAGCTGTGTTGGTGGCTCTATTTTGGTGCCTTGTGAGTTTATGAATCATATGCTGTATGTTTTATGCATAAGTTTTCTAGTTTCATGTTGTTTTATATGAGCAATGCTTTGTTGCATGTATTCAGTTGTTTATCTCCAAGTTGTGGGCATCTTTTCTTTTGAATCTAAGTAACTAAGGTTTATTTGGGATTTTGGAACATGGGTTTTCTGTGTTGAATGTATAATCTCTTACTTTTGTTCAAGGAATGAATTAAATGTTTTAGGTTAAGCATTGGGAAAAGTATGTTGCAGCAGGGATATCAGTAAGTATGAATGACTAAATACTAAATCTTGGGAAGTATCTGTAAGGAAGACACTACAAAATCCCCTTGAAACCTAGTTATTGATTCGAGTTTATGTAACCATTCTCATATGTATGTCTATTGACTCCGAGCCCTGAGATAGGCACCAGTCTTCTCTTGTATTGAGATTACAACCCAAGGTCCTAGTTTTGCATCCAAATACAAAACACAAATTCAAACTTCAAATAAAAACTATTAGGACATTAGAAGTAGTTTTAGGACCAAAATCCTCTGATTCACAACTGAGCATAAGGCCCAAAGCTGGTCCCTTTGCACTTATTTCACAGTTTTGGTCTGCATAAAAGAGGATTTATCTGCTTTGTGTCAGCATCCCAACTAGTTCACAAACACATTACATGGATGTTGAATAGGGAATACCCCCCTTGGTTCTGCAGAGCCTAAAGAAGAAGAGAATATATTTATAGAGTCTATCTCCTGTACTGTTGGCCCCTGGCCCAGAAATCATGTTGATCAATGATGGCTACCTTGTAGGGATAACTGGGAAGCATCCAGTTTGGGAAAAACTCCAACAGATTTGGCGACTCCACTGGGGATTGAAGTGAAAGTGTTATCTTGTCATCCCTGGTGACTACTGTGTGTAAGAACGTTATTTTAAAAGAAAAACTAATTCCTAGTTGTAGGTGGCAACTCTGAATAAATCTCCCAACCGGTAAAGTGAAATTTGTATGCAAGGGAGAAGATCCCTGTGTAATCCTTTGTTTGAAGAATTACCCAGAAAAATGATGTATAGGAAAAAAGGGACCGTTCAAGCCAGTCAAGAGGGTTCTCTTAGCCCTAGAAACAATGATAGTACCCAAGATAACCCAGGATCTTTAGAGCGGACAACACCTTATTTTTCAAACACAGAAGCTAAAGTCCAAGATATGTATGAAAGACAACAAGGTGTTACTTTGAGAATTAGATCAGAGGTGTTTCAAGAATGCCCTTTCTTAGATCCCCTTGACAGATTTGAAGAAGATGAGTCTCCAAGGGATGATGATGGTGACTAAAATGGAAAGGGACCATCCTCTTCTATGCCTAGAGATGAAGAATTAGCTGAAGAAATCAGGAGCCTGAGGGCTGAATTAGAATATTTGCAGGCTGTGAAGATTAGAGATGATATGAGACAAAAGGTGCAAGCTCTGAGAACCACTCAACATGATTCAGTTCCCACCCTTGATAATGCAAATGTGTTGAGAAACTAGCAAAGAAATGAAGTCCAGTATCAACAGAATGATCAGAGACAAAATACAAACAATGTTAGGGTACCATTAAACAATGTGAGAAATTAGAATGTTAATAGGAATGCAAATGTTAATCAGTTTGGTAGGTAGCCTATGCAGTTGGATAGATTCAGGCAACTAGTTTTTAATGGTATTCCTGGTTACCCTAGTCCCATTGATAAACATGTAAGGCTTCATATACTAAAGTTTTTAGGAAATAATGTTATGACAGGTGAAGATCATTTGAAGGCTTTTCAAAATGTTATGGACAACTTTGAAGTTGAACATGAAGATGTTTTTATGAAGTTGTTTATGCAGTCCTTAGTTGATGAAACTAGAGAGTGGTATAAAAGTCTGCTTGACCAGAATATCTCATCATGGGATGATTTCAGAAGGATTTTTAAAGAATAATATGGTGATAAGACTAATCCAAGCTTATTTATAAATGAGTTCACTAGTATTACTAAAGGATCAAATGAGCTTGTTGCAGATTTTAATGCTAGGTTCACTAAGGTGTTGAACAAATTGCCACTTCACATGAGGCCTAATGAACCAATGTGCATGGTATTATACATAAATGCTTTTGATGCTAAAACAACTTATGGATTAAGAGATAAGGGTCCTACTAGTCTCAGGCATGCTTTTAGAATGACAACCAACATTGAGAATAATAGGAAAGCCTCTGGTAAGACAAACAAAAGGGATGATGTAAAGTTTCTGTAGAATCCAAACAAGTCTCAAAGTACTCAAGTTAATGCATCTACTTCTGAAGAGAAATTAGATAAATTAACATCTTTTGTTAAGGACCTAAGTCATACACTTGCTAAAAATGAAAAGGGGATAGGTCCTGAAAGGTTGGTTTATCAGAGGAAAGAGAAGAGACCATCATTGCATGATATGCCATATAATACTAATTGGCATAATGGTAAACCCATTCTCCCAAAAAACAACACTAATCAAAGAGCTCAAAATGTTAAGGAGACTCTTGATCCTTTGAAGAAAGATGTTAATATTGTTGATGACACCCCATGGTGTATAATATGTCAGATGCCTCACTCACAATCACAATGTATGATAGCTCAATCTTTGTATAATAATGTTGTTGCTTGTGATGAATGCAATGAGCCACATTGTATGGAGGATGATAGTGTCAATATGTTGTCCACAAATAGGGAATGTTCTTCTTGTCATGCTGATGAAAGCGCGAGTTATAGGACTCAGGTCTGCCAGCAGATTTCCTATGATGATGAAGATAATTATGCTTATACTCAGGACTCACGCATCTTTCTGAATAATTTGAGAAGGCCTTCTGATGAAGAGATTAGAGCTCTCATAGCTACAACAGTGGCTCAGGTCAAGAGCAATTATAACCACAGAGGTAAGGCTCAGATTGGTGATCCACGGCAACCAGATGATACCTTTGTGAACCAACAAATACATAATCATAAAGGAGCTGAACCACATAAGACAAAATGGAATAATAATAAGAAAAATTCTAAGCAAAAGCCAAGTCATGATTCTCAAAGGTCAGAAAATGAAGTTCCCCAAAATGAGAATCAAACTAAGAATTCTCAGGTTATGGATGACAGTCAGAATATCGTTAAGGTTAAGGCTGGATCAGCCCAGGATAAGAATAAAACCATGGTTCAAGCTACAACTATTATACAAAATTATACTCCATTTGACATAACTCAGGTTTTGTCCCAGATGAAGGTCTCTGTTCCATTGATGGAGCTAATGAAAGTTGATTAATTCAGGAATAAGGCATTATCCAAAATTTCAGGAGTAACTTGTCAAGTTGAACAAAATATTGAAACTTAGGGTAAGAAACAAGCCTTGTGTATTGATGAGGATGAGGTTCCTGAGGTCTATCTGGGAGTGACAATGAAAAAATTCCCTTCACAGGTTGAACCATTTTATGTCTCCCTTGTTATCAATGGAAAAGTAATAAAAAATTGTATGCTTGACTCAGGAGTGTCAACAAATATTATGCCTCTGGCTATCATGCAACAGGCTGGATTGAAAATAGATAAAGCATGTGGAAAATGCTATGCAATGGATGTTAGGGATGTGCCAGTTATTGGAATTATGAAGGCTGTGGACTTTATGCTGGCAGTATATCCAGAAAAGACTTACAGAATGAACATAACAGTAGTTGACATACAGCCACATATGGTATGCTGTTGTCAAGAAGATGGGCAACATTGGTTGGAGGAAGTATGCAGTTAGATTTATCATATGCCATGCTCCCAATGAATGGAAGAGAAGTCAAGCTAGTCAGAGAAGAAAGGTCACCAGAAACAATTGAAGATCAAGATTCAGAAGAGTCTATTTGTTTTGTGGATACTAACTGTGAGAATTTCAAAATTGTCTCAGATAATCAAGGAGGTGAAAGGGGAGATATTTGCATTCAAGAACTTGATGAACAGGGTCTCTGGACTATGTATTTTGATGGAGCTTGTTCAAAAGAAGGTTCTGGTGCTGGAGTTGTGTTTTTGTCTCCAGCATGTAAGCTTCTGAAATTCTCTTCCCTGTTAAAGTTTGCCTGCACCAATAATATTGCAGAATATGAAGCTCTGCTACTAGAATTGAATGTTGCCTTGAAGCATGGCATTAAGATGCTAAGAGTGTTTGGAGATTCAGAATTAATTGTTTCCCAGGTGAGAGATAAGTATGCTTCAAAAAATAAAAGGTTAAAATAGTAGAAGCATGCTATATGGGATACAATTGAATTATTTGATGCATTTTCAATAAATTGGATAGAAAGATCAAAGAATGTCATGGCAGACTTTCTAGCTAATGTGGCCATAAGACCAGATGATGTTACTCTGTCTGGTGTCACAAATGTTGAAATTAAACTTAGACCTGTAGTACCAGATAATGTATGCAGTTGGCAGGTGTTTGATGATGATAGAGATTTGTTGAGGTTCTTACATTGCATAGATGAATATGAGAACTAGGAGATTGATTTTTAGAACTTTGTAGAGGTTGTGGATGGAAAAGAAACTCTTTTGCGGAAAGAAATAATTCAACTTAAAAAAAAAAATCCCTAGAGGACTTGTTGCTTTAGAAAGAGCATTTGACAATAGAGACCAATTTGTTAAGAAGGCATCTCCTACAAACAAGGATGACTTGGAGGAGATAAACTTGGGGACGCACCATGCCCCCAAAAGGGTATATATTGGCAAACAACTCAAACCACACATCAGGAGTATGTTGATAGCATTATTAAAAAAATATAAGCATGTTTTTGCATGGTCATATGAGGACCTTAAAGCTTATAGAGAAGACTTATTTCAGCATGAGATTCCTTTGAAGCCTGGAGCTAAGCCATTTAGACAGAAACAAAGACCTATTAACCTAAATTTGGCTCCAAAAATGTAGCAAGAGCTTGTGAAGCTTAGGGAGGCTAAAATAATTGTGCCTATCAGACGCTCAACTTGGGTGTCTAATCTTGTCCCAGTTAGAAAGAAAAATGGTGATATAAGACTTTGTGTGGATTTCAGAAATTTGATTGTATCTTCTTTAAAGGATAATTGTCCACTGCCTAACATGGAGGGTATGCCGCAGAAGGTAACTGGTTGTGAGTTTTTATCCATGATGGATGGATTTTCAGGATATAATCAGGTGAAGGTAAAAGAATCTGAACAATATAAGACTACCTTCACCACTCCATGGGGAACTTATGTATATGTAAGAATGCCATTCAGATTAACAAATGCAGGTGCTACATTTTAGAGGGCCACGGATGTTGCTTTTGCAGGATTGATTGACTCAATTCTGGTTGTATATCAAGATGATTTAACTGCCTATTCAAAAAAGGAGGAGCAACATTGCATGCATCTAGAACAAATTTTTATTACAGCATTAGAATATGGCATTTCACTTAACCCAAAGAAGTGCACTTTTGGGGTAGTAGAAGGAAAATTATTGGGACACATTATTTCCAAGGATGGAGTCAGGATTGATCCTAAAAGGGTTGCTACAATTGATAGAATTCAAATTCCCAAAACAGTGAAAGGCATTTAGTCTTTCTTTGGACATATTAACTTTGTTAGAAGATTCATTCCCAAATTTACTGAGATTACAAAGGATATTTCTAAAATGTTGAGGAAGGGTGAAACTATCAAATGGGAATGTGAAGCAATTAAATCATTTCAGAACATCAAAGAAGCTATAAAGATGGCTCCTGTGTTGAAATCTCTTGATTTTTCTAAGCCACTTCAGTTGTTCTCATTTGCTTCTTTTCACACTATTGCTGCATGTTTATTACAGAAGAATGTAGATGGTTTTGAGCAACCTATTGCTTTCTTTAGCATGTCATTGCAGGTAGCTGAACTGAAATGATGTCATGGAAAAGTACACATATGCATTGGTTAGGGCAGTCAAAAGCTTCAGACCATACTTAGTAGGATCTCAGATAGTTGCATATGTGCCCCATGCAGCAGTTAAAGATATTTTCACTTAGCAAGAAGTGACAGGAAGAAGATGCAGGTGGATTAACAAGTTACAAGAATTCAACATTGAGATACAAATGACAAAATTGGTAAGGGGACAAGGTTTGGCTTGTTGATAACTGAGAGGGGGGGGTGAATCAGTTATCCTAATTATTTCTTCTTTTGAACTTTCTTATTAATCAATGCAGCATTGAATCAAACAAACAAACATTACCATGAAATGAAAAACACATGACACAATTTTTTTGACGTGGAAACCCTATTAAGGGAGAAAACCACGGGGTGATTAACCCAAAGATTATTCTCTATTAGAAGAATAAGGAATTACAAAATGGCACTTGCCAATTAGGGCTCACTGCCCGAGCACACTGCTCATAAAGAGGCCCACTGCCTACAAGGAGACACACTGTCTACAAAGTGATAAGAATCACAGTCTTGAACTGATTGGAAGCATCTATATATGCTGGAGTTTAGTTCCGGTTAGGCTCAGTACACTGATCTGCTGCACTTCATCTTTCCTCTGTTCTTTATTTTGCTATCCTTTCACATACCGGATCTTTCTTACTACTTCTACTCTGTTATGCACTTATTTGCATACACCATCACACAATTACACCCTTCACAACTAAATCCATCCTCTATATATATCCGCACAAGTAATTTCATCACCTTTCTAGTCGGCATCTGGAACAGTCTAGTTTCTTACAAACTCTGTTCTGTTGGCTGAATCCTTACTCACCAAGCAATGCGGATCAAGCATATACTTGTAGATATCATTAATCATGTCGGCCAAACATGATTCATGCCTTCACAACCTTTACCATCAACAGTAACACATCCGGAAAATAGTCTGATACTCTGTCAGTCAGTTCTTCCTCTGTTCTCACTGTCTCTCAGGAATCCGGTACTCAACTATTCATATCTTTTTCTTTGTTCATCACCGGAGGCTAAATCCTTGGAATATACTACTCAAGGTAGTCCTCTTGACTTCCCCAAATCCGCACTGCACCAAGACACTTCCTCTGAGAGATCCGGACCAATCTGTCGGACCTTGCCACATGCTCTGTTCTTGTTCACCGGACCACAACAATCTTCATTCTTACTTCCGGTAGAGACACACCATAACTTGCGGATATGTGGGATGACCTTTGTTGCCATCAACGACAACAACCATGAATCCATATAGTGTCTCTTGCCAACAATCTCCCCCTTTGGCATTGATGGCAACACTTAGTGAAAAATGACTAAGTGTTTATACTACGCTCCCCCTTGGCTGATGCTCTATATACAATTTCCGGAACTCCCCCTTAGTTGGATTCCTCATTTTTCACTGCTCCTCACTCCCCCTTTGACATCAATGGCAAAGGGTAGGGTCCGCACACCAAAATTTTCAAAAATTTTCTATACATAGCCGCATATTTACATACTCACATATACTGAAGAATGTCTGCAAAAGATGTCTTCAGTTGGATCAGTTCTGTAGCCCAACTTTGCTTCATTCTATCCAAAATTGAAATGTGACCACTCAACAAAAATGCAAATGCATCTGCCCTTTTTAGATCTTTCGGATCACTTGTCTGGGCTGTGATTTGAGCTTCTGCTATGGCCTCATGCATGGCCTCTAGCTTAGGGACAATTAACCCCCTGAGCTCACTCAACCTGCTTATTCTATTTTTCCTTTCCTTCTCCAATTTCTTGATTTCACTCAAGACTGCAATAGTCTGACATTCTTGATTTGTTATAGAGGAAGAAAGAGGATCAAAACTTTGAGACAAGCTTAGTAGTGTGTCCTCTTGCGCTTTTATTTTCTTCTCAATGTCCACTGTTACCTTGGACCAGGAGATACAAAATTTGTATATTTCACCGCCATCCTTAAGAGCATTTTCTAAGCTCTTTATCCCAATGTTCATGTTTCTCCTATCATTAATGATCAAACCCTGAACCTCGGAGAACCTTTTATCCAAAAACTCCTTCCGGACCTTTTCTTCAGCTAATTTTTCTAAAGATTCAAAATGTGTATTAACACTGCTGACTAAGGTTTTGAGATTACCGGAAGAGGAGGCTGCCGGATCTATCTGGACCGATGGCATAATCTTCTCAAGCACTCCGGAAGCAGCCTCTATCAACTCACAGTCTTCCATATGAGACTTTAGGAGCTTTTCATTTGCCTTAGCATTTGCAAATGAGGCTATCTTCATTGTCTGCACCGGAGAGAGGGAATCAAAGTTGAATGGGCCTTGTAGTAGCTCCGGTTCATCGATCTCTATTGTTTCTTTGCTCAAAAATTGTTGAACAGTTTGTGCAGTGTCTCTTGCCGGAGACAGATGTTTCTTTTCTTCTGCAGTCTTGGAATTGTCCTTTGGGATTTTCTCTCCTTCCACATTCTTACCACTATCAGTCATGGTCTTCTCTGATGGAGTCTTCTCTTTCTCTGCACCCTTGGTACTGTCAACCTCTTTATCTTTCACCACTGCTTCCTTCTCCTGTAATTTCTCTTCTTCTTTGGATCCAGAGACTGTAGGGGAAACCAGAGGAGAGATGCTAGCCTGTTCATAGGCCACTACTTCTGGAGCAGAGGGTTCCAAGTCCATAGTTGTTTCTGCACCTAAGTCCTCTACAACAGGAAGATCGAACCTTTTGAAGGCCTTCCGGAGGATCTCTTCTGTCTCTTTGACCACCTTGTCAGTCTCACCAAGCATGAGTTGATTCATACTGGCTTTACTTCTGAACTCATCTTTGCAGTCTTTGAATATTATGTTCACTGTCTTGGGATCAATTTGAGGATATAGCTGAATAGCTATCTGCTCCCGGATCTCAAGATCTTTTGCCTGAGCATTATTCTTTCTTAATTCTAATTCCTTTTCTAGGCTTTTAGGGATTTCAGAGATAATCTCAATAAAAGCTTTATTGTAGATGTTCAAGTACCTTATTATAGCTTCTTGCAGGATCTTTTGATCTGCCTCGTTGTAGTCATCATAAAATTCAGCCACCGGTTGAAGGTTCCCATCCACAGTGACTGATTTGACTACACTGTCTAGGGATAGAGTGGGCTTTTCAGCAAATTCTTCTGCCATTTCTTCCTTGTCTTGGCCTGTGGAGGGTTTCCTGGATCCTTTCTTCTTCTGCTTCTTTATTTCTTTTACTCCCTCATCTGACTCAGTTTCCTCTTCATCCTTTTGGCTTTCATAAGCCCTTGTGGCTTTTGTCTTAGATCTTTTACCGGATGCCTGGACTTCTGGTTTTGAACTTTTGGTTGTGGGAGGTGCAGATCTTTTTGATGATCTGGTCTAGGTGGAAGTTTCAACCGGAACACTTTCTTTACTTTTCTTTTCTGCCTCTTTCTTTTCTTCCTCAGATTTTCTTCTCTTTTCCCGGCTGGCATCAAGTGCCTCTTTTGAGATGCCTAGGCCTTGAGCAATGTGCTCTACTTCTTTTCTCACCTTCCTCTTTATCTCAGGTTCCTTGAGTTCTACATGGATCTTTACACTCAGCTCCTCAAAGGTTCCAAACCTTTCTGCCTTTGGATCTTTGGGCTGACTTAGCATGTGTTGAACATGCAGCTCCACTATCTGTTCATCCAATTCATACCCCATGGGCATGATCCAGACAGTCCTTGGCTCCACTGCCTCCATTAGGCACTGATCAGTGTCCACCATAAAGCACACTGAGTCTTTGTATTTTTCAACAAGAGACTGGGGAATTCTTTCTCTTGCTTGCATCATGCTTTGGAAGTTTTTGAAGTATCCCCATAGGGCTATATTTCTTGCTTTGGCATCCCCAAGCCCATGTAGATAGTCTCTTATTTGGACTGCAACAGGTTTGTCATTCTGCCATGCCCATCCACTTGATCCGGGCAGCTCATTCATGAAGTAGAAGAATAGACATAATATAAGAGTACCATACTTAAAGGAATTCTTCTTGTCCTTCTTGATTTTCTGTATATTTTCCATTAATTGGCTTAAGAGCAGTTCGCAGAGATCATATTCTGCATTCTTCCTTAGCATTTCATAGGCAGTATATACTGCAGTTCCGGATACAGAATTCTCCCTGCTGGAGTGATAGATCTTGTATCCTATTATCATGGACGCATACTTGATATCCGGATCAGAAATATCTTCAATGGTCATTGCCCTCTTATCAAATTTTGATCTGGTGGCCTTAGTTACAATGTTATTTTTGACAGATTTGAGGATAGGTATCCCTCCGGAAGAGTATAGACCAGTTACTGCTCTAATTGTCTCTTTTGTGATCTTGTAGGGTCTATCCAGCCATAGGAAGTTGTCATGCATCCTGCTCAGTACATACCGGACCCATTCATCTTCTTCAAAGCAGGGGAAATGAATGAATTGATCAAATTGTTTCTTCTGGATACCCTTATACTCTGGTTTAAGCTCAAAAGCATTGTCTATCAGTTGTTTGTGATAGAGATCTCTCAATTTGAATTCCCCAAATTCCTCAATGCTTGCATGTATGTAAACCCTAATGTCTTCTGTGTGTAAAACTCCGTGAGGAACACTGGAAAATGCTCCTAAGGGATCTACTTCCAATGACTTGTATGGATGTTTCTTAAATTCAGGTCGGGGCCTATCTGAGATTTTTACTATATTTGGAGTAGCCATTTCTTCAAAAGATTTGTAGCAAGATATCGAAAGTGGAAAATACCTTTTGCGTCTTCGGTTGCATGGAGTAGCTGGATTGATTTCTGTATGTAATGACTTCGGCAGGAGATCTTCGGTGTGCTTGATGAGTCTTGTTGCAGAGCTCCACTTTTCGCTTCTTCTTGAGTGCATAATGAGCAAATGATTTATGAGAAATCCCTTATATCATTTCGCAAACCCTAATATCTGTTTGCAATAAATGCTTCACCTATATTATTTCGGTTTGCCTTGTCCAGATAGCTTGGAGTATCCCGGATTAGTCCTGATCTATGAACATCATGCGGATCTTTCAATCATGGATAAATCGAGATGACACATTACAAGAACATCCCAAACATTCTGTCCAGTCCGCAGAGTAAAATAATGTACTTCTGGATCTCTCGGGCCCTTTTCTAGTCCTCTGTCATTCCGGAGCATCTCCCGGAACAGGGCTTTACTTGATCGATCACAACTTCTTTATATCTTTATGCGGACCTCTGAAATCTTGTCTGGATCATCTCAGGACTGGTATCTTCAAACCCTTTACTCCGCATCTTGTGTCACATCTAGCACCACTTGATTGGCTGGGGGAACAGGATTTTCTTTGAGTCTCCCCCTGAGCCAGAGCTCACTTTTTAATTTCTGGAAGAAATATCAGCACCAGAGTCTGGTGCGGATCCAACCTCTACATTCTCTGAACTTTTCTTCACCCAAATCTTGTTCATCTGATTCCTAACTTCATCCACATTCATCTTTTGTTTACCCTTGTCTTGATTCTGATTGTATACCGGACCTCTTTTGTCCTGATTCTTGCTTCTGCAGACTTTTGCACTATGACCGGACCTATTACAGATTTGGCAAATAACATTTCTTTGCATATTTGACTGATAACCTCTTGATCTGCATTGATTAGCCATATGACCTACTCTATTGCATGTAAAACATCTACCATTGAATGATTTGTTTACTTGCATATTTCTGCATTCATGAGACTTGTGTCCATACCTTTTGCAGTTAAAGCACTGTCCGGAGAAGGATGGACTAGTTTGATTCATCCTTTTTCTGCACTGATTAGCTTTGTGACCAAAGTGATTGCAGCTGTGGCAGTATCCATTGAAAGATGGATATCTTTGAGCATTGGGCTGTCTTACCGGAGGTCTTCTAGGCATATTCCTTGGATTTTCTGATCCAAAATTCTTTTGACCGGATCCAGAGCTTTCTCCTTTCTCATATCCCAAACCATACTTGTCATCTGTCCTCTTTTGACTTCCAAGAAGTACTTCAAGTTGGGCAGAACTTATCTTGAATTTTTCTTTATATTCATTTGCTGTTTGAAGATCTCTTTTGAGAGAGACAATTTGATCCTCAAGTTTTTCTTCATTATCTTTGGCATCTTCAAGATCAGATTCAAGATGTCTGATAATCCTGTCCATCTGGTGGCATTCTTCTGATGTCTCTTTAAGAGATTGTCTTAGATTGTCTTCAGCTTTTCTTTTTTCTTCAATCTCTTGAGTAAACTTTATAGTTCCTGATTCCATTTCATGTCTTAACATAATGACTTCTTTTGATAACTTTTCACATAACTTGGTTTTCTCAGTCAATTCTTCATCTGTATTGCTTTCTTCACTTTGTCTTGCCAATTGTTGGAGCAGCTCCTTTCTCTTTTTCATAGAGAGACTTAATTTGTCCTTTAATTCTCTCATGAATTCATCAGCCTGTTTGAGTCTTTCCTTTAATTCATTGACTTCAGAATTTGACTGTTCAAGATCCTCAAGGGCAGTCTTGAGTTTCTCCCTTAAACCATATGCATCCATTTGAACTCCCAGATCTTCCTCAAGCTATTAGGCTCTATTAGGAGGAACCTTGTTCTGATACCAATTGTTGATAACTGAGAGGGGGGGGGTGAATCAGTTATCCTAATTATTTCTTCTTTTGAACTTTCTTATTAATCAATGCAGCATTGAATCAAACAAACAAACATTACCATGAAATGAAAAACACATGACACAATTTTTTTGACGTGGAAACCCTGTTAAGGGAGAAAACCACGGGGTGATTAACCCAAAGATTATTCTCTGTTAGAAGAATAAGGAATTACAAAATGGCACTTGCCAATTAGGGCTCACTGCCTGAGCACACTGCTCACAAAGAGGCCCACTGCCTACAAGGAGACACACTGTCTACAAAGTGATAAGAATCACAGTCTTGAACTGATTGGAAGCATCTATATATGCTGGAGTTCAGTTCCGGTTAGGCTCAGTACACTGATCTGCTACACTTCATCTTTCCTCTGTTCTTTATTCTACTATCCTTTCACATACCGGATCTTTCTTACTACTTCTGCTCTATTCTGCACTTATTCGCATACACCATCACACAATTACACCCTTCACAACTAAATCCATCCTCTATATATATCCGCACAAGTAATTTCATCACCTTTCTAGTCGGCATCCGGAACAGTCTAGTTTCTTACAAACTCTGTTCTGTCGGCTGAATCCTTGCTCACCAAGAAATGCGGATCAAGCATATACTTGTAGATATCATTAATCATGTCGGCCAAACATGATTCATGCCTTCACAACCTTTACCATCAACAGTAACACATCCAGAAAATAGTCTGATACTCTGTCAGTCAGTTCTTCCTCTGTTCTCACTGTCTCTCAGGAATCCGGTACTCAACTATTCATATCTTTTTCTTTGTTCATCACCGGAGGCTAAATCCTTGGAATATACTACTCAAGGTAGTCCTCTTGACTTCCCCAAATCCGCACTGCACCAAGACACTTCCTCTGAGAGATCCGGACCAATCTGTCGGACCTTGCCACATGCTCTGTTCTTGTTCACCGGACCACAACAATCTTCATTCTTACTTCCGGTAGAGACACACCATAACTTGCGGATATGTGGGATGACCTTTGTTGCCATCAATGACAACAACCATGAATCCATATAGTGTCTCTTGCCAACATGGCTAAGATGATGACACAATCAAATTTGGAGGCATTCTAAATAAATATAGTTCAGGATAAAGTTGTTAACATGACAAAATCTGAATGGTACAAGGATATTATGTATTATTTGCAGAATTTGAATTGTCCTTCCCATCTCAGTGATAGTCAAAAAAGGACCTTAAAGTTGCATGCTATCAAATACATCATTATTCAGGGAGAATTGTATTGGAAGAATCCTGATGGTGTATTACTTAGATGTGTGGATGAAAATCAAGCTGTTGATATTTTAAATGACATGCACAAAGGAGTGTGTGGTGGACACTACACTGCCAGAACAACAACTCACAAAATTCTTAGAGTAGGCTATTGGTGGCCCACCCTTTTTTCAAATGCACAAAAGATGGTAAGAAAATGTGATCCCTTTACCCCTTAGAACTGTAACTGTGGAGGCTCCATTTCAGCAATGGGGAATTAATTTTATAGGGGAAATTTTAGAGAAGTCAAGTGGAGGACATAGTTGGATTTTGGTTGCTATTGAATATTTTACTAAATGGGTTGAAGCCATACCAACTAAGAAAGCTACAAGCAGGGTGGTGATGAATTTCATTTTGGAACACGTTATTATCAGATTTGGAGTGCCAGTCAAAGTGGTCACAGACAATGCCATGTGCTTCAGATCTGGTGAGTTTGTTGATTTTTGCAACAACTATGGGATTGATTTGTCATATGCATCACCATATCATCCACAAGGAAATGGTCAAGCAGAATCAAGTAACAAAAGCCTTATGAAAATCATCAAAAGGATGGTAGACAAGAACAAAAGGGCATGGGATTCAAAGTTAAAGTTGGCACTATGGGTTGACCGGATAACAATGAAGAAAGCAATTGGAAGGTCACCTTTTGAGCTAGTATATGGCACAACAGCTAAGTTACTTGTGAATAATCTCTTGCCAGTTTATAGATTCATACAAGAAAATGATGAAGAGATTGAAGACTCAATGAATGAAAGGATAAATCAATTGGTTGCATTGGATGAAACTAGAAGAGAAGCACAAAAGACAAATATCAAGAAACAACAAAAGGTGAAATATTTTTTTGATAAAAGGGCTACAGAAAGGAAGTTTCAGATAAATGATTTGGTCCTTGTTTGGAATGCAAAGAGCTAGGATAAGGGAAAGCATGGTAAATTTAAGCCCTTGTGGATGGGCCCATATCAAATCAGCAATACTCATGGAGAAGATTCCTACTTTCTCCAGGCCTTAAATGGTAAACTACTGGAATTGCCTATACACGGTCAGTTCCTAAAACCTTACTTTTCATAAATGAATATCCTATGTGCACACTGTAAATTAGGTGTGAATAGTTTGTACATGCCTTGTATAGTTGGTATTATTTTGTGTTTTGTCTGGTGTGTCCCAGAGTGGTTTCGTTCTCACTGCAGCCTTGCGCCTGCGCGTCCCCAGTCGGAGCCAATGGTGGTGCCCACCTAGGGTTAGGATTTTGAGTTGGGTCTACAAGCTTATGTTTTATTCCCTCAAACTCTTAATGCCTTAGGTTTTATTTTCCCTCGACTTCTTGCTTTGTATTTTCTATTTCGTTGCTGACCTTCTGTTGCAAGTCATCTTTCACTTAAGCTACATATTCATGCATTTGCACTCGTAGGTTGACCGGCCCCTATGCATTGCTTTATCGCTTTCTTCCGTCGTGCTTGAGAAAAAATGCTAAGTCTAAAATTACTTTATGCAGCGGTGAATTTTATTGTATATATACCTCCCTGGGAATATTCTGTGCTTGCATATTGGGATTGCATGTATGTTTTGTTTGTATGTTTTAATATACATTCGCAATGTGCAAAGGCAACATACAAGGCCAATGTACAAAGAGGCTGACTTACATTTGCTACAGTGAAAGGGTTCATCGGCCAGACAAGCACATTGGCAGCTTAGCTAACGGCTATTCTGATGGGCCGATACGTGCAAGGTTAGATACAAAGCCTCAGGCCCACCAGTTGTATATCTGTGTTGTATGTTTACACATACAAGCTGATATACAAAGGAAAAACATGCAATCCAGACCTGACTAGAGAATCAAATGCAGCGGATAAAATTTGGGGTCCGTAGCTTGTATGTAAAGTGCTTGTATGTGCCGATATACAATGAGGAGATACAAGCCAGATTTCAAGGGTTCTTCCATTCCGATTCATAAATGCAATGGAGTCCACACCTTGTATGTATATTGCATTTGTATATGTGATATACAATGCCGATGTGCAAGGAGAACATACATTGCCCAGACCTGATTGAAGTTCAAAATTGTTTTGTACAGGTTTGAGATCCGGAGGTTGTATATTGCATGTTGCATGTGCAATATACATAGCGATGATACAAAGGGGGAGATGCAAGACCCAGACCCAATGGTGATTATGATCTATTCTATAAGGATTTGGGGTCCGCCTTGTATGCAGGTGATTGTATGCATATACAATCTCACACGTACAACCGCAGGTGCAAAAGGAAAAGATACATTGGCTCATTGGTAGCTTCGTCCATATTCATTCCAATGGCCGATGGAGAGGTAAATGCATAGCGACGGAGGACCAATGGTTGGCTACCACGTGTCTGAGAGCTGTTGTATGTATATGTGATTGCATATACAAGGATTTAAAAGGGAAATGGGCAAAAAAGTGAATGTGTGTCCATGCTGCGAAAAGTCAAGGGGGAAAATATGCATCTGCGTGGCACATTCTCATTGGCTGATGGCTTTTCAAGGCTAGTGATTGGCTCGTCCTTTCAAATTGAGGCCGTAGATCTTGGTGATGAGGAAATGAATCGATGACTCTATTTTAAAACTTCAAAGGGAGGGTTTCTCCTATGCATTTGCAGTGACATTCTTAGTGGGAAAATTTACAGAATATGCAGTCTACTGTGTTTCCAAGGTTGCGAGTAGGTTGGCCATTAATGACAGAATAGTAGAGGGGTATGGGTCTGATTGATTGGCCAATTATGGGGAAAATCTTCAAACAGCAGCACATATCCCCATTTCACCTACTCCTCTCTTTATCTCCCAGCTGCATTCAGTGTTCCTGGCACCATTTTCATGATGTTATGTATCTGGCAAAATTTTGAGTTGACCTTGTAATTAATGGCTGAGTACAGGTTCTTGCTTTATAAGTGAACCTTGTCACTCATTTTTAGGTTGTTGAAAACTGGACAAATTTTGGTGGAGTGATAAGATACAGCTATATTGGTGGCTCTGTTTTGGTGCCTTGTGAGTTTATGAATCATATGTTGTATGTTTTATGCATAAGTTTTCTAGTTTCATGTTGTTTTATATGAGCAATGCTTTGTTGCATGTATTCAGTTGTTTGTCTCCAAGTTGTGGGCATCGTTTCTTTTGAATATAAGTAACTAAGGGTTATTTGGGATTCTAGAACATGGGTTTTCTGTGTTGAATGTATAATCTCTTACTTTTGTTCAAGGAACGAATTAAATGTTTTAGGTTAAGCATTGGGAAAAGTATGTTGCAGCAGGGATATCAGTAAGTATGAATGACTAAATACTAAATCTTGGGAAGTATCTGTAAGGCAGACACTACAAAATCCCCTTGAAACCTAGTTATTGAGCCGAGTTTATGTAACCATTCGCATATGTATGTCTATTGACTCCAAGCCCTGAGATAGGCACCAATCTTCTCTTGTATTGAGATTACAACCCAAGGTCCTAGTTTTGCATCCAAATACAAAACACAAATTCAAACTTCAAATCCAAACCATTAGGACGTTAGAAGTAGTTTTAGGACCAAAATTCTCTGATTCACAACTGAGCATAAGGCCCAAAGCTAGCCCCTTTGCACTTATTTCACAGTTTTGGTCTGCATAAAAGAGGATTTATCTACTTTGTGTCAGCAACCCAGCTAGTTCACAAACACATTACATGGATGTTGAATAGGGAATACCCCCCTTGGTTCTACAGAGCCTAAAGAAGAAGAGGAAATATTTATAGAGTCTATCTCCTGTACTGTTGGCCCCTGGCCCAAAAATCCTATTGATCAATGATGGCTACCTTGTAGGGATAACTGGGAAGCATCTAGTTTGGGAAAAACTCCAACAAGATGCACTACCACTAAAGCCAGTTGTGATTGAAGAACCTTTTCAGCAATGGGGCATTGACTTCATTGGTGCTATGAACCCACCGTCAAGTGTGGGACACAATTTTGTTCTCACTGCAATAGATTACTTCACCAAGTGGGTGGAGGCAATTCTGGTTAAGCATGCTACTTCTGAGGTAGTATGTAATTTTCTCAAGGAGAATATTATTTCTTGGTTTGGAGTTCCAAACAAAATTTTAGTAGATAATGCTACGTGTTTTTCTTCAAGTGTGATCACTAGTTTTTTCTTTGAATATGGAATTATCCTTTCTCATTCATCAGACTATTATCCACAAGGTAATGGTCAGGTAGAATCTAGTAATAAGAATCTGGTTACAATTATCAAGAAACTGGTGGAGGATAATCAGAGAACATGGCATAAAGCTTTGTTTAATGTTTTATGGGTAGACAAAATTACCCCTAAAAGGGTAATAGGCATGTCAACATTTTATCTTCTATATGGTTTGAATGCAGAAATACGTAATACTTTGGAATTTCCAGCTTTGAAGTTGGCAAAAGTAGTGGAAGATAGAACTTTTGAAAGTTCTATTGACAAAAGAATAATGTACCTCTTTGAACTTGAGGAGCAACGGGTTATGGTAGTAGACCATATTGTTGAGCATCAAATTCAGGTCAAGAAACTTTTTGATAAAAAAGCGAAGGCTAGAGAATTTCAAATTGGGGATCAAGTCGTGTTATGGGACAAGAGGAGGGAGCCAAAAGGAATGCATGGGAAGTTTGATTCCCTATGGAGAGGCCCATTCATCATTCACCAATTTTGTGGTGAGAATAGTTTCTTGCTGGAGTATCAAGATGGAACACCATTCTTTCTGCCTCGTAGTGGACAACATCTAAAACATTTCAATCCATGAAGTATTGGATAGGTTCATTTGTACATTTGTATAGTTTTTGTGCTTTTATTTTTCATTTTTGTTTAGTCTGTTTGTGTCGTTTTGTTTTGGTAGCTTGACTCTATGGCCCAATGGCATGGATGAAGGCACTTAGAGACTGGATTCTTCTTGCTTTGATCATTTCAAAGAACTATCGAAGGAAGTTCCCCAATTAGAGCCAACTGTTGTCCTCAAAATCAGCTATGTTCATTTTGTAGACAACCGCTACGAAACCTATCCATTTCGTAGCCTACACTCTAAGTTTGCAAATCAAGGCAAGTTATCTTGGCCTTGCGCAAATTCATTTGACATCATAGAATAGCTTGTGACATTCCCCTAAGCCAATTCCTCGAGATTCGTGAAAATTGATTAGGTTGCAAGCTTGTCAAAATATCAATTTTGATCATTTTAAGGTGTTAAAAAAATTTCAAGTTTTCATGTGTAAAGATGGTCAAAACCACCGCTCATGCATGTTTTTATTGTTTCACGTGCAAAGTCAGTTCATTTTGCCACTTTTACATGCATGTTTTAGTAGAGTGATATGCATGGGCAGCAAAAATTGCAGCCCATGCATTTTCCTTGTCAAAGTTTAAATATGTAATATTGGTCCTGATCACTACTTATGCATATGGCGCGATGAAGTGCATTGTCAGTAAAAATCACCAACCAAGCATATCTTCACAGATTTCATAAACTCAAGTGCCATTAATGGCACTTGTACCACCATTAATATGCCTTGTTTTAAACTTTTAAAGGTTTAAACTCGTTTTATTTTGTTTGATCTTCATTTCTAAACCTTCTAGCTAACTAATAAAGTCTTACTGGGATCTCTTGGACGCATGGATTTCACTCGAGCAAATCTTTTGTCTTCGAAGTCACGTCTAGGGTTTTAAATGACTGTGTGAGGTAAGCTCGTGTTTCTCTTTTTGTTTTTATTTTCCTTTTAGGGTTTTGTTGTATATAATCAAACATATGTTTAAGTTTTTGTTTTTGTAAAAGATTTTGTTGTGTCTAAATTCCTGTATCGTTGTATTGTTATTCTTTTCTTTGTGAAGTCATTTTTAGTAAAACCCTAGCTTTCTATAAATTTAGGTTTACTTTTGTCATTGACGGCGAGATTGGCTAATTTTAGCAAATCAAAACCCTAGTTCTTATAAGTCTTAGATACCTTGTTTTTTGAAGATTTAAAGGTTAAAAAACTAGGTTGATGCTCGATCGGCCTTTATCACCATTATTTCCTGGAGTCTTTTGTTAAGTGAGATGTCAGTAGTTTTCACCAACCGAACACCATACTTTGGTTGTTTTACCATATGTATCGGTGGTAAAAACCACCGCCGATACAGGTACCTTAACTTTGTTTTTTCCCTTATGTAGGGGTGGCTAAAACTGACACCCCTACATAAAAAAAACTTCAAAAAATTCAACATGCCTAAGCGGTGAAAACTATCAACACTACATATGTTTGAAGTTTTCATCGAGATGCTCAAGTGGTCGATTTGACTGACTTTACACTTAAGCTTTTTACCTTCAATATGCACTAGTGGGGGTTCTGACCGCTTGTGCATGCACAAAAGACCTTGCATTTTTCCCTCATGTAAGGGCAGTCAAGTTGACCGCCCCTACACCAAATTGCAATTTCTCCTTTATATGCAATGGCGGCTGAAATTGCTGCTCATGCATGTCACCCTGCAAATTTTCTTAACACTCAGAAATTTTGCCTTTCAATACCTATTGGCCCGCTTTCACCTATTTCCTCGATTTGCATGCTCTCAATTCCTTCAATGCATGTTCTCGTGTTCATGATCATTAATTTGTAGTAACCCCAATTTACCTATTTTTCCCCTAGCTGTGAGATCATGACTTTTTGTAGTTTCATCAAACATCTGCGGTCAACGGCCTTTCCAGTTCTCTTCACAAAGCTAATGTCAGAGCTATGTCCAACAAAATCCAAGATCATGAAGTATAAGTACCAAGGGGTTTTCCCCGTGACTTCATTACAGTCTAATGTGGATGACATAAGAGACATAGAGATTGGTCATGTGGTAATGGCCGAGTTCGTGGATAGAACAAAGCAATCAAATCCTTCTTGATACATGCAGAAGATTATCAATAGTAACATTCATCTAGTTGCTTCTTTTCCTGTCGCAACACATAACCCAGAATTTGTTCTTCAAGTGGCAAGCCACTATAATAGGGATACCAGGACAATGTTTGATTCTCAAGGAAATGTAAATATGAGATTAGATGCAGAGTTGCTTGACAAAATTTTTATGTGTCCTCCTATTGAGAATGTTGGTGAGATAGATTTTGCTCAAGGGCAAAAAGATTATGATGCAGATGTTGAGGCTGCGAAGAAACATATCAATAGTAAGTGGCTGAAGACCTCTCAGAGAAACTTGTCTCGATGGCCTAAAGATCTCCCAAGAAGTGATTTTGTCAAGGAGGTAAGTGATTTGATTACACCGCTGAGTCAGATCAGATGTCTTCCTTCTTCATCCAAGTTTCATGAATGGATGTATACATATATTAAGGTGATTCTCAAGGGCCAAGAGAAAATCTTCTAGGGAGAACAGATCAGAAATGCTCTACACAATCAACTAGTGAAATTCAATATAACTTCCAAGTTTTATATGACTTCATATCTGGTGTATGCTGCTGCAAGTATGAGGAGTTTTCCTAGTCTAACTCAAGTCGGTGATCGGAGATTGGTTCTAGTCTATGAGTATTATCCATAGATTACTCTTAAGGGATCAATCCATCATTTCCACAGAGTTAATGATGCTTTCTTTTAAGTATTCATGTGTCTGTGGAATAATGAACTTGAGCATAAGAGAGTGTTCAATGAGGCCTGGGAAGTGGTCAATTCTTTTGGCTGTTTGTTTTTACAGTTTCCAACTTTCACTTACCCAAGAGCGGGATATTATCCTGAATATCTGTATATGCTTCCACGGTATCCCAGTGATAGAATTATTCTAGTGGAGCTATGTAGGGAGTTGATTGTTGTACACAATAAGAAGATGGAGCTGAAGAAATTAGGAATTAAGTTTCCTGTGGAAATTGGCAGGTATTCTGTGCAATCAGCCACCAAGGCTAGTGCAATTGAATCATAAATGTAGCTAGTCACAATGAAATAGTTCAAGAAGAGAGATCATTTTGATTACAGAAGGGTACATGACAAAATCAAGAGAAGGGTAGTTTTTCATGTGCCAATGGTTGAGGATATTTGGGCAAATCTAGGAACCTAGAATGAGATCAGAAAGTTGGATTATTGTAGACTTCATCTAAGCTAGATTGAGGAACTAGGATTGGCTAATGTTCCAGAAGGTATGGAAGATGAAGGTGATGTTCTAGACCTTGGTTATGACATCAACAATGTAGAAGCCTCAGCTTTGCCAGAGGTGAAATGGTAGATGAAAGAAGAGACTTCTCTCAGGAAGAGATTTCAACCTATATTGGCTAACACCAATATATGGTTGCAAAGCAAAGGTCTCAGTTTGAAAGAATTCCTCACCAGATCAGTGACAAAGACTCAAGAGCAGACCAGAAAGAAGGTACAAAGTAGGACAAAGAACAAAAGTGATGCTCCTTCTTCTAAGGTGCACAAACCAAAAATTAAGTTTTTCTCAAAAGGAGGGAAGGCAAAAGAGATTGAAGGAACTTCCACTGTTGCAGATTCAGGTGTTGAAGAAGCAGATGTTGATAAAATGGAGGTTGAAAATACTGAGATGGAACAACAAAATGTTGAGGAACCTGATAATACTGAGCAACTGGAAATGGGTGAAAAACCCAATGAGGGAGGTGATGAAGAACAAGAAAAAGAAATGGATGTGGAATAGGAATAGCTTGTTGGCTCACTAAAGTCTCTGTAGAAAGGTCTTCCATCAGAGCCACAAATTTCTACGCCCTTACTTCATGTTTCTATTTTTGATAATCCTCCAATAGTTTCTAATGTTCATGTTGTCATGATATCTTCTAATAATATTCCCCCCTCTATGAGAACAAGTTTTGGGACTATTTTTGATTCTTCTTCTTCTATTCCTAGTCTGTCTTCTCCATCTTTTGATATTGGGAACAAACTGTTCTGGATCATTTACTTGATGGTTCAGAGAAAAATGTTGATACATGTGTTGTTTTCACCAACACTTCTCCTATTGTCACTATAACGAGTGTTAGTGTGGATCCTGCTAAGCAGGTGGTTGATTCTTCTCCAAATGTTAGTACACTAACACTACCTCCATGGTTGTTTGCCTATACTCCCAAAAGGAAAAAGTAGGCTATTTCATCGGATGATATTGACATTGAAAAGTTACTGCTTTCTAAACCAAAGACTTAGAAGAAGAAGCCTAAAACTATTTCTAGGCTGATTGATGGAAAATGAGTCAAGTATGTAGAAATTGCTAAATCACCAGGTGATGCTACTATAGATACCTTTGAGGTGAATGACTATATTGTTTCAAGAGTTGAGTTAGGTAAGTTGACTCATGAAGGTATCAAGGCAGATTTTCAAGCTACTTCAAGCTCATTGTTTGTAAAATATTATGAGGTAAAGAAAGAAAAAGAGCAATACAAAGCAAAGGTAGAACAACTTGCTACTATTCTTTAGAAAATAGTGAAATCATCAAAGATCGTGGAACCCATGGTAGTTACTATAGAAGACCCTTTGATTCAAAAGGTTGAGAAAGTTGAAGCTAGAGGAAGAGTGGTTGGTGACATTGTGTAATGGTTGTTGGCACAAGGTAGAGTTCTCTTGAAGAACATAGTGGAAAGAAAGGAAAAAATGGCAAAGGCAAAAGATGAAGTAGATGATATTGTTGATTCACTTTCTCAAGAACTTCAAGATCAAGAGGATAGTTTAGAGTAATGGATTGAGATGAAGAAGATCAAGATAAAGAATTTGATTGCCATTGGTGTCATTTCAAACTAAGAGTCTTATGTCAAGACTAAAGAATCCATTACCCATCGCATTAATGTGATAAGAGGTTTACTTGATGACTTGTGCCAAGTATGAGAAAATAGTGAAGATAGTGATGTATCACTTCTACATAGGTTAGAGGAACTACCATGCACTCTAATAGGTGAGGATCATAAGTTTCTCTTAGCAGAGGAGATGATAGATGGTTTCGAGAAGATGGTTCAGTGAAAGTTTGAAGATGAAGTGTTATGGTGGTCTCAATGGATAGCCTTTTTGATCGTCACTCAACCTTTGAAAATCTAAAGGATAATCTTGAAAAACATGAGAAAGTGATAAAGGCGGTCAGGAATGCAATTCTTAGGGCTCGCACGATTTTAGATAATACAGTTGGGCCTGATGTATGTGAGATGGTAGTAGTGCAGACCATGTACCAAAACTTCCTGAAAAAGAATGATGGTGGCAGTTGAAGTTCTTTTTCATGCCTTAGTTGATTTTCATTTTTTGTATATGCAATTTGTATTTTGTTTTGGACATAGACACATGTATTTTCTCAAAATGTAATTACATGTGAGACAAAAGAAGTCACAAGTAAAATATGACTCTTTTGTTGAATAAATCAAAGTAGTTAGGTTTTTTCCTAAATTTTCTCAAGGCCTCTCCCTATAAATAAAGAGGGCCTCTATTGTAATGATCATCTTTTATCTATTGCAAGGAAAATCTGCTGAATTGGAAAACATATCAAGACTTTGAGCTTTTCATGTTTATCAAATTTTTAAGTGAATATCAATATAAGCAAGCAGTTTGAGTATCAAACTTTGAGTTGAATCATATTGTTTTAGGATATCAGTGTTCGTATGTCATTAGTGTTATGTTATATTGAATCATTTTTGGAATCGTGGAGTTTTATTGAAAATTAAGAGAAATGTTCTTGTTCTGGTTAAATAGACTTTGTAGTATTTTCTCATTACTGAAGTTAGTGTTTACATTTGTGAGAATATAATTTTTTGAAGAATTTGTGCTGTAAACTATTGTGTTCAATCTAGTTATATCATATTGGGTGAGAGTGGAGACTTTGAGCCACATTTGAATTCAATCAAGTTTATTTGTGGAAAATAAGTCAAGCAATAGAAGACTTTGTGTTTCTATGGTTTGTCTTAGTTCATAAGTTACTAAATATCAATTCTTTTGAAGTTATCATTTTGAAGAGAAAAACATCTATTCTAAAAAAAGAGAATAGGATGCAGTGAAAACACCCCAAGCATAGTTTTAGTTTTTATAAAGGATTAAAAGTTGTGGATGAGAATTAATCCATTATCTAGAGGGAACCTCCCCTTGATGAGAGGAGAGACTCTGTCTCATCATAGCTGTGGTAATATAACCATTTTGCCGTTAGTTAGCTAAACGAAAAAATATTTACCCAACAGACTTCAAGCGCTAAAAATATGAATTTAGATGCTTATGACATGTGGCTACATTGCCTTATAACCACAAATCAAAATACTTAATAGCGGAGGAATGCAGACCAAAATACTCAGATGCTTTACACTATATCAAGCTTAGCTTTGTTCATCCGAACTTAGAAAATTCACCATGTGACTTACGGAGGAAGTTAGAACTTGAACTCTAGAAAATGTGATCATCAAATATCTATGAACAACATACCTTAACTGCATATAATGATCTTCGACTGTGGAGGTAGACTGACCTAATCTTTGATACTCTATAGCTTGCCTATACTTAGCCATTTTGACTAAGTTAGTCTTCCAGAGCTTTACCAAACCTTGTTGCCATCAATGATAACATTCTATCAATAGTTTCCCTTGACTATGTTGCCAACAATCTCTTCCTTTGGCATTGATGGCAACACGTAGTGAAAAATGCTTGTTTGCTTTGTTAGATTCAGGACATACAACTGAGAGGGGGGGGTGAATCAGTTGTCTAAAACTTTCTTCCAATTAAACACTTAAATCCACTTTTTAATTCAGCAGCATATTAGTAAATCAATCATTGAAACATAATGCATTTAAATCAAGAGCAGGAACACATTAACACATAAGACACAAAGATTTTGATGTGGAAAACTCGGTTAAGGGAAAAACCACAGGGTGACTAACCCAAGATTGTGTTCTCTATTAGAAGAATAGAAAGAACAAAATGGCACATGCCAATTAGGGATTACTGCTTGAGTACACTACTCACAAAAGGCTCACTGCCTACAGGCGACACATTGTCTATAGAATAATAAGTATTACATACTTGAACTGAAGAATAGCATCTCCACCATGCTTGAGTCAGTTTTATTTAAGCCCAAAACTTCTACTCTTCCTTTCACTCTTCTCCTTTGTACCACACACACACACCACACACACCTTTGAAATGACTTTACAACTACTTATTTATACATGACATCGACTTAGGGGTGATCATCCAAGTTGGCATACATTACAAAGCAAATACATAAATACAACATGAATAGTTACAAAAATACTTCACATTAATCAACACATTGTCAGCCACACAGATCTGAGACTTCAGTCTTCACTTAGGAACATGCCAATCTTCACATAACATCTTTAAGATCATCCACAGGATGCGTAACTCATCTGGTCGGCCAGACTTAGGAAGAACACCATCATCCAGAAGTTATTATTCAATTGCGAGCTCAAACTCCAATGCAGAGCACCAATATGAATTGGACACAATCCAAAGACCTCCAAAAGCTTGCTTGAATCACCAAGAACATCCACACTACATGTTCTTACTGAAATCCTTCTCTCCTTCATCCGAAACCTCAAGAACACAGTCTGTCATTACTTTTATAATGGAATCGATGCTTTTAGACCTCTAGACCATGAACCAATTGAGTTGTCAATTAATGTTGACTTCCTAAACACTCCACCAAATCCGCAGAACAAGATATCTCATTTCCGAATCTCACCAGACCTATCTGTGTTACACTGTCACCTCTGAACATCTACCAGAACTAGTTTTACTTAAGTGGCCATAACTTCTTTAGATCTTCATGTGGACCTCTGAAATCTTTACTGGATCATCTTAATATACATATCTACAAACCCTTTGAAGCACATCCTTTGATCTTCATCTTATCAAGGATCTTTAGCTCACTATCTTCACTATTCTTCTCTGTTCCTGATTAGGACTAATTTTCTCAATATCCTCAGCACACAGCTCATCCAATCCTTATCATCAATGCAACAGGAGTATGTTGACATCAATGACAACATCGGTTAGGCCCATACTTGTAACATGCTCCCCCTTGCTATATGCACTTTGTTTTTTTCTCCCCCTTAGATGTTTGCCCATTTTTCACTCGTTTTCTTCTCCTCCTTTGACATCAATGGCAAAGATGTATGTACAAGAGTCAAAATTGTATTAAGATAGCAAAAACTACAAAAACTATTATATTCTACCACATATGTACAGGTACAATCTGTCATGTCAATTAGTTGCATGTGAAAGGATATCATTGTACACAATCTTTAATTGTGTTAACTCTCCAACCCACCTATTCTTAGCACTATTCAAAATTTGGATGTTCTCATTTACTTGGAATACCAAATCTTCTGCCTTCTGTACACTGGTAGGCATATCAGTTATTTTTTGAACATTTAAGGCTTCTATAGCTAGACTTGTCATGAACTCAATTTAGGGCTTATCATCCCTCTCAGCTGGCACATTTTGTTTTTCATTTCTTCCTATCTACTGAGTAGACTACTTATGTTGTTTTGAGTACTTACAACTTGTATTTCCATGTTCTTGATGGAGTCAACTGCTGGATCAAAGGACTTGGAAATATTTGCTAGTTGAAGCTCCATGCTTTTGACCTTCTCTTCTATTTCCTTAGTGGTCTCAGGCCATGACAAACAAAATTTGTATATATCACAAGTTTCCTTGATTGCATTCTCCATATTCTTGATGCTACTTTCTAACAAAATTTTCTCACTGTCTAACTTGGTTTTTAACTCTACTAATCTTTTCTCTTCAAATTCCTTTCTAACCTTAATGTCAGAAGGCTTTTCAAAGGATTCAAAATGAGTACTTACAAAGTTTATTATACCTTTGAGCTAATTAGTTGATGACATTGATGTATCTTTCTGATATGAGGGCATCGGCTTCTCCAGAATACTAGATGCTTCATCAATGAGTTCATTGTCCTATATATGTGTTTTCAACATTTCTTCTTGAGCCTTATCTTGCACAATTGATACTAGTTTGAATTTCTGCATAGGAGACATAGAATCCAAATTTATTGGTCCTTGTAGAAACTCAAGTAAATCTAAGATTTGTGTTCTTTGTTGCTTTTCCAAAAATTTTCTAGCATTGTCAATCGAAACTTGATTTGTAGTAGTGTCTCTTGCCACTTGTTCTTCACTAAGTGTAACTTTCTTTCTTTTCTTCTCTTATGCTGGCTTTTCTTTCTCGACTTCAGTTGTGGCTCCTATAATGGATGAGGTCCTTGTTATTTTTCTGGGGCTAGATGTAGGTTTTTCTATTTCAGATTTCTCATCTTTCCTTTTTGGAGTATTTGATGTCCATTCTATTAGAGCACTTATGGACTTTGATCCTCCTACTTTGGTTTTTGCCTCACTTATTTGTTCATCTGATGTTTTCTCTGATTGCTCATGTTCCATAGACATTCTGGAGGATAATTCTATGAATGTCTCAAATATATTTTCTTTGAGATCTTTCAGTTTGCTCAGTAGTACATCAACTAATTCAGTCAAAACATCTTCTTCAATTCATACCCTAATGTAGGGACCCATACAGTTCTTGGTTCCACAACTTCCATGAAGCATTTGTCTTCATCTACCATTAATACAATGTCCTTTTCATACTTCATCACTACATTTTCAGGTATCTGGACTCTACACATCATTTTCCTTTAAAAATTCTTGAAGTATCCCCATAAGATTTCATTCTACTTGTTTGCATTTCCTAAACTCTGCAAGTGATTTCTTATTTGAGTGGCTATTGGTGTGTGATCGAGCCAGATGATGTTTCCCAAGCTGGGTAGCTCTCTCAGGAAATAGAAGAGTAGAAAAGTGATCAATGTTCCATATTTGAAAGAATGTTTGGTCTCTTTTGTTCTTTTCAAGTTCTCCATTAGTTCACTCTGGAGCAATTCACATAGGTCATAATCTGTATTATTTTTTTATCATGTCATATGCTATGTATATAGTTGATGCAGACACATAATTTTTCCTATTGGAAAAATATATTTTGTATCCAATAATCATTGATGTAAATCTGACAGCTGAATCCTTAATATCATTTACCATGAGGACTTTCTTATCAAATTTAGCTCCTGTTAGCTGCATTACCACATTGTTCTTTATTTTCTTTACACTTGGAACCCTCCCGGAGGAACTCATACTAGTTATAGCTTTGATAGCTTCTTTAGTTATCATATATGGTTCATCAAGCCATAGAAACTCATCATGAATCCTGCTTAGAATAAACTTAACCCATGTATCATTTGGGATCACGAGAAAATTCAACCTTGTGTCTAATTTCTTTTCCCCCATAACTTTATATTCATCTTTCAACACAAGATCAACAATAGTCAGTTCATCCAAGTACAATTTTCCTCGATTCATGTGATCATATTCCTCTAGATTTGTATGAATATATGCCCTAACATCTTCCATATGCATAACTCCATGTGGAGTAATTGAGAACCCCCCTACAAGATTATTTTCTAGTGATTTGAAGAAATGTTTCTTGAACTTGGGGTGAGACTTTCAGTTATCTCGATTACTTGAGGAGTAAACATTTTCCTAGAATAATTCAAACTTCATAGTAGGGTTTTCAAGCTATAAATACCTCTTTTGATGAATTAGGGTTTCCTTCTCGTGAAATCACTTTGAGCTATTTTGAATCTTTGGAAATCTTTGATGTCGCTTAGTATTCTTTTTCAACTTGATAGCTTGAATGCAAAGTGAATTGTCTATCAAATGAGCTCCTTTTTAACCCTTTATTTGCCTTGACCTAATCGCCATAAATGCAATCTTTCAAAAAGTTGTCAAACCCTTTTCTATTGAGTACAACCAATCTGGATTGCTCCGCAATGCTTCACATCTGATTATTTTCTTCCAGAATTACTTTCAAATGATCTGTCATATGAAGTTTTTCATCATATCTTCATGTTGGATCCCAACACTGATTATCTGGCTAGGGGATTTGGATTTTCAATACAACTCCCCTTGAGCCAGAGCTCCCAATTTACTTCCCGAAGGAAGTATCTGCACCAGAGACTGGTGCGGATCCATCCCCAACCTCATTAACATCCTTCTTAATCCAAACCTTGCTCATTTCCTTCTTGATTTCCACTGGATCAACCTTGTTTTTACCTTTATCTTCTCTCTACTCTGTTTTCCTCTTCTTTGTAGGATAGTCTCTTTTCTCATTCTTGCTTCTTCAGAATTTTGCAACATGTCTAAACTTATTGCAATTGTAGCATACCACATTCCTTTGTCCCTAATTCCTTCTATTGATTGAATTCATTCTTGATCTGGATTGGTTAGCCATATGTCCAAATCTATTGCATGCAAAACACTTTCCATTGAAGGATTGAGTATTCCTTGCATTGTTAAAACCATTCCTTACCAGACTTTTGCATTCATTTGATCTATGAACAATTTTCTTGTAATTAAAACATTGACCAAAGAATGATGGAACATTCTGATTCATTCTACTCCTACACTGAGTAGCCTTATGACCAAACTTATTGCAATTAAAATAATAACCATTGGAAGATGGGTACCTTTGAGCATTTGGCTGCCTAATTGGAGGTCTTCTAGGTTTTCTTCTTTGATTCTGGAACTGGTTGCCTTTGTTTTTCTTCACCTCAATGCTTTCTTGACCTGATTTAGAACTTTCTCCTTTTTAATATCCCAAGCCTTTCTTGTCATCCGAACTCTTATGACTTTCAATCAACTCCTCAAGCTTTGCAGAACTTATTTTGAATTTTTCTTTATAGCTATTGGTTGCTTCGAGATCATATTTCAGAAGTAACACATCTTTTCCCAATTTTTCACATTCCTCAGACTTAGCTTTCAACATTTGATTCAAATGTTCCTCAGTTTTTGCTTTCTCTTCAACCAACCTTGATAAATTATTTAGGGGTTCATTTGCTTCAATCATCTATTCACTTAGCTCTCTATTCTTTTCTTTTGATCTATTAACTTGTTTTCTTAGCTTTAGGATGCATTCATCTACTTCTTTGACATTTTCCTTCAAATCTTGGATATCAGCTTCATACTTATCAAGATCTTCAAGGGCTATTTTTAATTCTTGATCAATTGTGACACTGCTTGGAGTAGGATACCTTCTGGCTTCCATGAGTACTCTTTCCTAAATCTTCCTTAAGCTGTTAAACTTCTTCCAAGGAACCTTGCTCTGATACCAATTTTTGAATATAAAGAATACTAAGAGGGGGGTGGTGAATCAGTATTCTGAAAAACTTTTCATCCACACATTTATTAATCCATTTACCAAATTCAATAACATGAAAGAAAACTAAACACAAGAAGAGCAGCCACAAATTTATAACACATAGACACCAAGATTTTTATGTGGAAAACCCAAAAAGGGAAAAACCATGGTGAGTGTTAGCTCACAATATATTATGATAGCAGTACTGAATTACATAAAGGCTCACTACCCAAGGACTCACTATCCAAAGAAGTGCTCACTGCAATAGGCTCACTGCCAAATAGAAGACAAGATAAAAGGATTGGCTCACTGCCAAGAGATGATTGCTACAGGTGAATCTACAAAATGTTGTAGTGCAATACCAATTTGCTTATTATATAAATTCAAAGGACTTCATATTGTCTACCTTGCTTTTCTGCTCTGCTTAACATATATTTCTGTCCTACTTTTACTGTCCTTTTGCTAGTCACATAACTACCTTAGGTCACACAATCATGGAATTTGCATTCTAACCACACCTTCACACTTCTCCAACACTGAAATCCATCGAGTATATATATTTGCAATAAGATTTATCTCACAATTAGGTCGACAAGCCAAAAATGAAATGTGTATACAAATGTTATACCTTGTCAGCGTGATCTTATGCACAAACAACAATGTGAACCCAAATAAACATACAATAGTCTTCATATGAGTCAGCATCAATCATTCAACAACTTGGATTAATTCTTCAAACAATATATCCTCACCGCATATAGATCTAACTTTCCTGTCGGCTTATTCCTTAAGTACACCCTTGACCAATTCAACTGTCATACCAAAAATTTCAATGTGGATCATATGAGACTTTGAAAATCATAGAAAACATTCATTATGGACATCTTAGCATACCTTTAGAACCATGGAGCATAATATTCTTTCATAGAGAAATGCGGATCTTAGAACTGTTGTTCTGTCATAGAGAAATACTGTCAGACTGGAAGCTGATACTGGAGAACTTGTCAAATATGATCTAATGGACTTCAAGTGCTACAAATCTAAATTTAGATGCTTATGACATGTGTCTACATTTCCTTAGAACCATAAATCAAAATACTCAACAACGGAGGAATGCGGACCAAAATACTCAGATGCTTTACACTGTTTCAGGCTTAGCTCTATTCATCTAAACTTAGACAATTCACCATGTGACTTCTGGAGGAATTCATAACTTGAACTTTGGAAAATGTGATCATCAAATATCCATGAACAACATACTTGAACTGCATATAATGATCTTTGACTGCGGAGGCAGACTGGTGCAATCTTTGATACTCTATAGCTTGCCCATACTTGGCCATTTTGACTAAGTTATTCTTCCGGAGCTTTACCAAACCTTGTTGCCATCAATGAAAACATTCTATCAGCAGTGTCTCTTGATTATTTTGCCAACAACCCTAGGGGCTTATTTGAGACCATACAAGGCCCTCTTAAGTTTGCCTACCATGTTCAGGTCTTTTGATAATGGAAATCCATCAGGCTGCTCTATTTATACTTCTTTTTCTAAGTCACCATTCAAGAATGCAGATTTGACATCCATTTGATATACTTTGCAACCCTTGTGAATTGCAAATGCAAGAAACATTTTAATTGCTTCCATTCTTGCCACTGAAGAAAATGTCTCCTCAAAATCAATTCCTTCTACTTGTGAATAGCCTTTGCATACCAACCTCGCTTTGTTTCTCACCACTTCTCCATCTTAATTCAATTTATTTTTGAACACCCATTTTGTCCCTATCACATTCTTGTCTGCAGGCCTTGGCACCAACTCCCAAGTTTGATTTTTCTTTGTTTGATTTAGTTCTTCTTCCATAGCTTGTATCCAGTCTTCATCCTTGCTAGAATCAACAAAAGTTTTAGGTTCTACTCTTGATAGTAAAACAAAGTTTACCCGTTCATTTGCTCTTGCAAATCTTCTTCTTGTTTGTACTCCTTCATTATTGTCTCCAATGATCTGATCTTCTAAATGATTCTTCTGAACATACTTGGCAGGAATCTTGGTAACCTTCTCATGTGTTTCTTCCTTTTCTTCAACTTCTTCTTCTTCTTCTGTGCAGGTAGGTTCATCTGACCAACAGTCTTCTTGCTCATATGTGATTTGATGTGACTCTTCATCAACCCTAACATTTGCACTATCAACTATCTTCCTTAGTCTTTTATTAAATAACTTATAAGATTTGCTCCTAGTTGAGTATCCAAGAAAAATTCCTTCATCAGATCTTGAGACAAATTTTCCCAAACCTTCTTCATCTCTTTTGATGTAGCATTTGCTTCCAAAAACTCTGAAGTACTTGACAAATGTTGGTCTTCCATACCATAGCTCATAAGGAGTTTTGGTGTTGTTCACTCTTAGTTGACCTCTGTTAAGAATATAAACATCAATATGGACTGCTTCTTTTCAATATACATCAAACAACTTGGCTTCACTCAACATTATCCTTTCCATGTCCTAAACTATTCTATTCTTTCTTTCCACTATTCCATTTTATTGAGGAGTTTTTGCAGCAAATATGTGCCTCTTTATTCCATGTTCTTCACAAAATTCCTCAAAATAATTTGATGTGAACTCACCACCTCTATCAGACCTTAAACACTTGATTCTAGCATTCATTTCATTTTCAACCATGGACTTGAAAATCTTAAACCTACTGAAAGCTTTTGATTTCTCTTTCAAAAATGTAACCCATGTAATCCTAGAGAAATCATTAATAAGCAACATGAAATACCTCTCACCTTGTAGACTCTTTGTCTTGGTAGGTCCATACAAATCAGTATGGATAATTTTCAATGGCCTTGTAGAAAAATACTCCTTGGTCTTGAATCTTATCCTTGTCTTCTTCCCATTCTAACATTCATTGCATAAGATGCTTACATGCTTGATGATCTTTGGCATGTCTCTTACTGCTTGTATGGAGCTGATCTTCACAAGATTTTCAAAGTTGATGTACCCCATTCTTTTGTGCCATAGCCAACATTCATTTGTTTTCCCTAGAAGCTAAGTCATTCCATTAACACCTTTTAGGTTATACAAGTTATTCTCTGTCCTAGAACCTTCTGCCACCAATTTACCAGACTTTGCTCTTCTGATTTCACACCCTTGATCATGAAATATGAGATTGTACCCTTTACTGCACATCTAACTTAAACTGAGAATATTGTTCTTGAGACTTCTAAATAAAGAACATCTTTTGTCCTGGATTTTCCATCAATAGTTATGGTTCCTTTTCCATGAATCTTTGTAGATGAATTTTCTCCAAACCTAACTGATATGTTGACCCCATTGACAGTTGGTATAGATGTCAAACTGACATACATGCAATTTGGTATGATGATACAATTTGAGTTGTTCAATAGTCTCAGTGTTTCATGATGCTTTGGTTGATATCACCTAAGTGACTCCTTCTCCTTGATTTTATGATGTGTTGCATTTTGTTGGGGTTGATACTATGGTTGGCACTCGGTCAATGTGGCTTCATTTGTTCTAAATGTTGTAAAAAGATATAGTCTTTGTTGGCAAGCATGATCAATTCAAAAGAGATAATGTTATTTGATGATATTAGTGCAAGGGCTATATTTGACCTTTTAAGTGTATCATTTGATTAAATATTATTGATTTTGTTTGCTTGAAAATCAAAATGGACAAAGGCAATTCGAAAGTCACTTAAGTGATAACCTGACCAGTAGGTTTCGGGCATCTTTAGCGGGTAAAAGGTTGGCATTTTTGTTTAAGTGTTACCAGGCCATTTAGGGCTCACTGGGACATTCAGTAAAGGACGTATAACATGCAAAAAGTTTGTTTTGTGATTTATTTCACAAGGTCAAACTTTGTAGAATGAAGGTTTGTGACTTAGGGTTTGAACAGTTTGCAAAGTTTGTGAAGATTCGGTAATCATAAGGTGAATTTTGTTGGTTATGACAAAGGTCATCTTACTGTGAAAGTCTAAAAGGGAGCTCGACAATTATTTTTGTCACTTGAAGCTTGAAGAGCACAACAAAACCTTGATTTGTCGGAAGCTACAGGTGATATCTCTCCTTCTTGGGTGCATATTGAAGTTTTTTTTTGGTTGTGTTTAGTTTTTGGTTAGGGTTTGCAAAAGTAAGCTATTGTTGTTAATGATGATAAACCCATTCTTTGAAATGGTTAAGGGTTTCTTTTTGAATGATAGTTTGAGAAGGTTTTACTCACATGCATATAATGCTAGGGTTTCATGCCATGGGTTTGGAAATAGTTGTGAAGACTCTTTGTTTACCTTGCTTCAAATGTGATTAAAAGTTGTTAACTACTGTTGTAAAGGATTCTTTTGTTATTCTTCTTGGTGCAGTGGTTATATTGAATAGTTGGAAGTTTAATGAAACCCTTGTGGTTAAGTTTTGTAATGATCTCAAACAAGTGAAGTTTTACATACTCAAATGGCTCTATTCGACTATATAACTTTGGCAGTTATTGATTCAATTGAAAACTACTACAGACAGTTTAACTGGTTCAGTTACATATACAAACTGTTTAGTGAAAAAGCAAAAGGTTGTGAGACAGTATAAAAAGATGGAGATGCAAACACCTTGTTGAGATATTGATGGTACTGTACTTACAAAATCATTGAGATAGCAACAATATGTCTTAATGCAAAATCATTCTTGAATTGATAAGTTGTATGTGCACATTTTGTGATTGTGATTCTTGAGTCTCAAATGAAATGAGACAGTCAAGATATGTTTTACAATGAAACAGAGAAACCCTCTGTATTGTATATCTTTATTTGATATTTGAGAAGTAGTAAGTGATCATGTCAGTGAGACAATATGATCATTGCCAGTGAGGCATTTTGTAGCTAGTGAGGCTTGTATTGCCAGTGAGGCAGTTAAATAAATCAGTGAGACATAAAAGCCAGTGAGGCTCTGTAATTGGGGATTTTCATGATTAAGCCAGTGAGGTAATTTCTGAGTGGTTTGTCTGCCCCATGAGGGTTTTCCACTCATGAAATTTATTGTGTCATGGTCTCAATTGATGTGTGATCCATTTGTCTTTCATGCTTGAACATTCATTTTTTTTGGTTGTTCTTGCTTTGATAAAGTATATTGTCAGCATCATTACTTTCTATTTTTCAAGTTTGATAAAAAAGTGAATGAATTGTTTTTATCTACAACACTGATTCACCCCCCCTCTTAGTGTTGTATGTACTCCAATAAGTGGTATCAGAGCATAGGTTCCCTATAGAAGTATAACCCTCTTGGGTAGGTCCTGATAGTGGAGTACCATGGGAAAGTGTAGAAGAAATAGAGAAAATAAAGAGGCCAAACAAAAGGTTATACAACAAACCCCTGTCAAGTCATGTGATGAGTTATTGCATGAGTCTCCCCTAAATGTTGATAAAAATAATGGTCTTGCAGTTGAGAGTTTTGATAAAAAGGAAGACTTCATTGTAAGTGTAGATGAACAAGAACTTAATGAAAGAAAAGATGATTTTGTTGTTGAGATTGATGGTGAAGAAGTAGACCTCTTTGTCGATGAAGATGGATAGGAGTTTGATGAAGAAGATTGTGAAGTTGATGTAGAAGGTGAACTTTTGTGTGCCTTGGATGAAATCAAGCAACTCAGTCTAGAAAATCGAAGATTAGAAGACCAAATTCAAAAAGAAGAAGACTCCAAGAAAAAGGTACTTTCTGATCTTGTAAAAGTTTCTTTAGAACTTGAAGAGGCAAGAAATTTCATTATAGATTTAAGAGGTTAAGTTGAAGACTCAAATAAGCTAACTATTAGCCTAAATACATAAATAGAAGAAGCCAAAAGGGTTGTTGATTTTACAAAATCTGATCTTGAAGTTAAAACTAGTGAATATCTAAAATTAGAATCAGAAATAGTCTCTATGAGAAAGGAGTTAGAAAAGGATTCCTCTAAATTGCACAAGAGTCTTCAGTTTGAAAAGAGTACTGATTGCTTCAATGACATATTGAGTAAGCAGAAACATCACAAGGATGTTACTAGTTTAGGATTTGTTAAAGGACAAAGTTTTGGAGTAAGAAAAACACCAAGAACGAAGATAGATTTAAATTATCACATTGTTGTTCCTAAGACTGAAGAAAAGAAGAAATAAAAAATTAAGATTGTTGATAACAGACATTTCCAGGATTTCAACAAAGGAAAAATAAGTATAGAAAATAGGCTCTCGATACCTGCACCTATCATGTAGTACCACTCAATAAGGTACAACTACTCTCAGTTTCATGGTTATTGCTATTCTTGTCATGTTTATGGTCATAGAGCTAGAGATTGTAGAACTTATTCAAGAATGGTCTTGGATGGAATAAGGATAAGAGTTCTTATAGTTTGTCAAATCAGGACTATAATATTGTTTGTTATAATTGTAATAAAGCTGGTCACATAGAAAGGGATTGTTGGACACTTGCAAGATATGATCATAGAAGTTCTTTTTGGTTGTCAAGAGAATATGACTTTGTTTCTCCTATTGGTCATAAGATTAGATGCTATAGGTGTTATAAGTTTGGACATAAAGCACTATTTTGTAAGAGTAATTTGATGAAACCATCTAGAGGCTACATGTTCAAGAAAAAACAAGAAAATATCTTGAGCAAGATGAATAAAGGTCCTATGTAGGTTTGGAAAAGAAAATAAAGTCAAGTGGAAGAAAATTCTAATCTTGTGCATGCTGCATAAGAAACATCACAAAGTGCCTGAAAGGTAGTTTGAGGTAAGGGGGAGTTGATTAACATATTATCATTTAGCCCCATAAACAACACTTGAGAAGTGTTGGGAACAATTTTGTAATATGTATTAGTTGCATTATTAGTTGTTGTTTGAAGAATGTTATGTTTGCCATAGACTGTGGATTACATCACTCAAGTACTTTGATAGTTTGGTATTTATACAAGGCTTAAAGATGAAGTTTATCTTCATTGAGTTTGATTTGATGCACCTAGACTTATCATTTCTAATCATTCTGATGCTTGTACAAGTTCAAATGAGCCAAAATAGTAAAAAAAATGACATAGACAGTTAACTGAAGTGATTCAAAGTGTAATATTGGTCAAGGATTTGATTTTCATATTGATACTCATCTCCATATCATATGTCACAAGTCTAGTGGATGATTGATTTTTGAAATACTATGGTAGCTTGACTTTGTTTAGACATGCACATCATCAGAAGATAGAACTATATCATGGTGTTCATAAGATAAGATCTCAAGAGATTGATTAAAGGAGGTATGTTTATCATTGATATTAATCATCTAAGATGACATAAATATATTGATCTTTTGAATATGAGATGGTCATACAATGCATACACAGTGAATAATAGCATAATGAGTTCATCTACTTCTATCAGTGGATTGTTTGGGTTTATTGGGTTGTGAAGATTCTTTATGCTAGAAGAGTTAATTGTATGCTAGAAGATTCATACAAGCATGTCTTGCATGGTGCTTATCTCCTACCTTGTGAACTGTTGCTCAGTTGGTGATCTTAGTCACAAATGCAATTCAATGAATGAGTGATCTTATGAAGACTCTTGGTTGTCAAAGAAGAGTGATGTACAAGTTTCATGGAAGTTATCATCTTGGTTAAAAGTAAAAAAATGACACAAAAAGATATACTTGAATATCCAAAACAATAATCTCTGCCTTGTTCTTCTAAAATAAGTGTGTAGTGTATTGGTGTATGACAACTTGATGCAGTGAGGGTGTACTTTTTGGTTGCCATTTGGACAGTACAAATTTTGTTCTAATGATTCATGTTGAGATGTTAAGGTGTTTTGTCAAGTAAACAATCAATGCAAGGTTGATTAGTGAAAATCTCTTATTGCTATGTTTTTGTTGTAGTGTTTGATCTGATTGTATTGCTTAGACAAAAGTTGCATAGAACATAAGGCTTTTATGACAAGCTGCTTTTGCAATTAAAGGGTCTGCATTGCAATTGAAAGATTTATCTTATTGTCTTTGATTTCTTCATTAGTTCATCACAACTATTTTAGTATTTTGTGACCCTCTGATATCAGATATCTTGTTTTCATAGGTAACATTAACATCAAGTGTTATTCATGCTTCCTTGTTTTACACAGTGGCTGGACAACTTTTGATATCATGTGACTGAGTTTTGGTAGGACAATGTGTCTCTTGGTGGTAAATTGATGACACAAACCAATACTACAGTCATCTCTTGAAGCAAGGTATGATTACTATTATGTTGTCATTAAGATATTCTTGTAAACATATATGCAAGTGAAAAGGAGGTTACCAATTGCAAGTACTCTATTGATCAAAGTGCAATCAATATGAGCCTTGTTATAATCCTTGGAACAAGTCAGATCTCTTGTAGCAGTCCTTGTCATAATGCAATAGTTTTCATGCATAAATTTTCCTTTCACATATGATGGTGTTTGGTTGTTGAATGTTGGATGACTGGTAAGCTTATTACATCAGTGATGTTACAAAGGATCTTCCAGGCTAGTGGCATATAAGATGATTGTTTTTACTCTTGAATATACACATTTTACATTGCGTTTTCATTGATCCATGTGCCTTTGTAAGTGGAATGGTTTGACGGTGGAATTTGTATCTAGCAACAAAATTGTAGAATGGTATGGTGCAGTTGTTGTTGTGGAAGAACAATGCATTTGTGATAGAGTTGTATGGTAGGACTTTCATGGCAATGTTTTGTGAATGCTTTTTGTAGGACAATAGTAAAATGTTGAGGCCTTTGAGGACAATGGAAAGTTACAGTAGGCTTTAGTCTCAGGGGGAGCTTCTTAGCATATTTATACATCCCTGATGTTATCAGTTGATATGTTTACTGTGTATGTATGATGCATTAATGTGGCAAGTGATTAACAAGCTTCACCTATTGTTTCAGTTTGTGATCTCCTTTGATGTTATTGCACCATGGATTTATAGTGGCAGTTGGCATGCGACTTAATCTTTCAATTTTTGATGGATATGATTCTCTCCAATTTGATGTTTTCATTTGACAGTTTGGTTTATGCACAGGCTTATATATGATATTGTTTTAGTTACTAACATTTTGTTTTTGGTATGGTAGATGAGGCCAGTGGTATCATGGTACTTTTTGATGATTGTTTGATGCTAGAGTTGGTAGTACTCTCTCACCTTACCTTTGGCATTGTTGTCAAAAGGGGGAGAAATTACAGTTGTTATAGGTGTTACAATGATTCTTTGATGTACAGTGATGTATGTTCATAATGTGAGGATCTTATAGTGATGTTTTACACTATTCAACTGATGTTCTATTCTTAATAGTGGTTGAGTGGCATTTCAGTGTTTTGTACTTGGAATTCATTGATTTGACAGTGGACAATGGATAGGTAAGTAGTTGAACAATTGACATTCATTGTTCTTGTTTGACATCAATGCCAAAGGGGGAGTTTGTTGACCCCATTGGTAGTTGGCATAGATGTCAAACCAACATATAGGTAGTTTGGTATGATGATACAATTTGAGGTGTTCAATAGTCTCAGTGTTCCATGATGCTTTGGTTGATATCACCTAAGTGACTCTTTCTCCTTGATTTTATGATGTGTTGCATTTTGTTGAGGTTGATACTATGGTTGGCACTTGGTCAATGTGGCTTCATTTGTTTTAAATGTTGTAAAAAGCTATAGTCTTTGTTGGCAAGCATGATCAGTTCAAAAGAGATAATGTTATTTGATGATATTAGTGCAAGGGCTATATTTGACATTTTAAGGGTATCATTTGATTAAATATTATTGATTTTGTTTGCTTGAAAATCAAATGGACAAAGGCAATTCGAAAGTCACTTAAGTTATAACCTGACCAGCAAGTTTCGGGCATCTTTAGCAAGTAAAAGGTTGGCATTTGTGTTTAAGTGTTACTGACCCTTTTAGGGCTGACTGGGAGATTTGGTAAAGGATGCATAACATGCAAAAAGTTTGTTTTGTGATTCATTTCACAAGGTCAAACTTTGTAGAATGAAGGTTTGTGACTTAGGGTTTGAACAATTTGCAAATTCTGTGAAGATTCAACAATCATAAGGTGAATTTTGTTGGATATGATAAAGCTCAGCTTACTATGAAAGTCTAAAAGGGAGCTCGACAATTATTTTTCTCATTTGAAGCTTGAAGAGCACAAAAAAACCTTAATTTGTCAGCAACTACAGGTGATATCTCACCTTCTTGGGTGCATATTGAAGTTTTTCATTGGTTGTGTTTAGTTTTTGGTTAGGGTTTGCAAAAGTAAACTATTGTTGTTAATGATGATAAACCCATTCTTTGAAATGGTTAAGGGTTTCTTTTTGAATGACAATTTGAGAAGGTTTTACTCACATGCATATGATGCTAGGGTTTCATGCCATGAATTTGGCAATAGTTTTGAAGACTCTTTGTTTACCTTGCTTCAAATGTGATTAAAAGTTGTCAACTGCTGTTGTAAAGGATTCTTTTGTTATTCTTCTTGGTGCAGTGGTTATATTGAATAATTGGAAGTTTAATGAAACCCTTGTGGTTAAGTTTTGTAATGATCTCAAACAAGTGAAGTTTTACATACTCAAATGGCTCTATTCGACCATATAACTTTGACAGTTATTGTTTCAATTGAAAACTACTACAGACAGTTTAATTGGTTCAGTTACATATACAAACTGTTTAGTGAAAAATAAAAAGGTTGTGAGACAATATAAAAAGATGGAGATGCAAACACCTTGTTGAGATATTGATGGGCCTGTACTTGCAAAATCATTGAGATAGCAACAATATGTCTTAATGCAAAATAATTCTTGAATTGATAAGTTGTATGTGCACATTTTGTGATTGTGATTCTTGAGTCTCAAATGAAATGAGACAGTCAAGATATATTTTACAGTGAAACCCTCTGTATTGAATATCTTCATTTGATCTTTGAGAAGTAGTAAGTGATCATGTCGGTGATATAATATGATCATTGCCAGTGAGGCTTGTATTGCCAATGAGGCAGTTAAATCAGTCAGTGAGACATAAAAGCCAGTAACGCTCTGTAATTGGTGATTTTCATGATTAAGCCAGTGAGGCAATTTCTGAGTGGTTTTTCTACCCCATGAGGGTTTTCCACTCATGAAATTTATTGTGTCATGGTCTCAATTGATGTGTGATCCATTTGTCTTTCATGCTTGAACATTCAATTTTTTTTGTTGTTCCTGCTTTGATAAAGTATATTGTCAGCATCATTACTTTTTGCTTTTCAAGTTTGATAAAAAAGTGAATGAATTATTTTTATCTACCTCTCAGTGTTGTCTGTACTCCAATATCATCCACCATTCACTTAAAAAGATTGATGAATTTGCTCTTATCTCCTGTCATGTGGCTTGTACATCCACTGTCTATTACCCATAGATTTGTTTTCCCTTGAGCATGAAATGCTGTTTGGACAATCATTGATTTTTCAACTTCATTATTTGTCTCTTGTCTCTTGGAAGAGTCACTCTCCTTGTCTTGCTCAGTAACATCTGTCATTTGAGATTCTAATTTTTGTAATCCACTCCTACAATATCTTGCTATATGTCTAAAATTGTTGCAAATATGACATACCACATTGACATCCACTAGAGAAGCAAAAAGACTACCATTTACAAGATTTCTTCTATTCATTTCAGACTTGCAATCCATAGCCTTATGACCAAATTTATTGTAGATAAAACAATAAAAGGAAAGCATGATTAAACATGTTTATCAAAAATTGTCTTGCATGAAAAGGTCTTCCTTGATACATGATGAGATCTGCTTCTTGAGGGTAATTGGTGCAGTCACGGTAGAAGGGTTCATAGAATGAATTGTCCAGACCATGTAACAAAAGTAAACACAACAGAAACAACTCAAAGATATAGAACAAATGTAGATTCAGTCATTCAGTATATCATAGAATTCAATTACGGATCGACCAGCAACATGCGGGATTACAATTAGGGCTCACAGGCCTAATTACATAATATCAAAATATGCAAAAGATATAGCTTTGAAGTCCCTTCGCAAAGAATCCCAAACTATCAACTATCACTATTATCATGAACTACTTTCCTAAGGATCTATTACATAAATATATATTATCTCCAAATCATAAGACTCCTCTGCATCGGCCATGGAAGATCACAAAGTCCAATGAAGAGCTGTAACGTGTGTATAAGGATAGGTTGGACCTAATCATATAGAACACCTCTGCAAATGAATAGAATGATGTGCGGATCATGGGGAAGGTCGGTCATAAACCAAAGATCAATGAATGATGTGTCATTAGGCTCCACAAGTCAAGGAATGCTCCGTAGGTCTTCTCCTTTAGCTGATTATCAGAGGTTGTCAGGATGCTCTATTTTGAGAAAATAGTTGATCTTCTGATAGCGATAACTTTGCAACAACTGATCCAAATGCTCTGAGATTTAGATATGATGTAGATGAATGAATCAAGATGCTAAGTCCAACTCCCCAAGATCTAAAATGCAATTGTGGTAGAATGTAGACCAAAATACAAAAACTGCTATTGACTGAACTGAACTGGAAAATGAAAAGAAACAAACTGAACTGCAAACAAACTGAAAAGAAAATGTTTTTGGTTGATGCAAGATTTCTCTTGAACTAGGATGCTCCTGCATTAGACATCTGAGGTTATTGAAAAAGTGAGTCCCTCACTTTGATGGGGGTAGGGGAGAACCGATACGGTCCACCTCAACCTGAGAAATCCATGATGAACCTTCTTCTGGTCTGCCTTTCCACTTCACAAGGTATTCTCTGTATTGTCTTCCTCTGGTGTTGCGTCTAACTTTGCTATCCCAAATGCCTATAATCTGCTCTGGTGCTTGTTGTGGTAACTGCTTCTTCAAGTCCCCTTCAAGGCTGTCAATGAACTCTAGTTCATGATACTGGTACAAGTTTGCAATATTGAAAATAGGTGATATACCAAATGTCTCTGGTAACTCCACTTCATATGCATTTCCTGAATCAAATTTCCTGAGTATCTTACAAGGTCCAAACTTCATCTTCAACTTGTTATATGTCCCAATTAGAAATCTTTCTTTTTTGAAGTATAACATCACTTCATCTCCCACTGCAAATTCTTTGTGTCTTCTTTTCTCATCGACCTTTTCCTTATACTTACTGTTCATATCCTCCAAATGCTTCTTAACTTGATTATGCACTATCTTTATGTGATCTGCAAATTCTTTTGCTTCTGCACACCTCTTTTCTTCCAAACTAATATCTCTCAATTCTGCAACTCTTGTAAGATTCAGTCTGGTAACAATCTCAAAAGGTGTTCTTCCAGTACTCCTATTTACTAAATTATTGTATGCAAACTCTGCCTATGAAAGAATCAAATCCCAACTTCCTGCCTTTTCTACAACCAAACATCTCAACAAGTTTCCCAAACTCCTATTCACTACCTCTGTCTGTCCATCAATTTGTGGATGAAAAGCTGAACTGAACTTCAAATCTATCTTCATCTTCTTCCAAAGTGTCTTCCAAAAGTATCCAAGAAATCTAGTGTCTCTATCTGAGATTATGCTCTTAGGTAATCCATGCAATCTCACAATCTCCTTGAAAATAGGTCTGCTACATGCACTGCATTAGTTGTCTTCTTACAAGGTATGAAATGTGCCATCTTCAAAAAAATTTCTACCACTACAAATATTGAATCGTGTCCTCTTTGTGTCTTAGGCAATCCCATTACAAAGTCCATACTTATGTCTTCCCAAGGTTTCTTCGGTATTGTCAAAGGTTTATACAATCCAGTATTCTGACTACTCCCTTTTGCAACTTGACAAACTCTACAACTCTGCACAAATTTCCTAACATCCTTATGTATCTAAGGCCAATAGTAGTTTTCACTTACCAATGTCACTGTAATTTCAATGCCAAAATATCCTACCAATCCACCACTATGTTTCTCTTTGATCAAATTTTCTCTCATTGAACTTCTAGGTATGCACAACTAACTTCCTTTGAACAACATATCTTCTTGAATGAAATAGTCCAACCACTTACTCCTATCTATCACAACAAGTTCCTTACATGCTTTCCAAGGTTCTACAAAATCAGTGTCTCCCTCATACATGTTCTTCAATTCATCAAATCCCAACACTTCAACTCTCATCTCTATCAGCAAGTTCCTTCTCCTACTCAATGCATCTGCAACTTTATTTAATTTTCCACTCCTATGCTTCAACACAAAAGTATAAGTCTGCATGAACTCTACCTATCTCATATGTCTCTGATTCAACTTACCTTGACTATTCAAATATTGCAAAGCTTGATGATCTGTATATAGCACAAACTCCTTAGGCAGCAAGTAATGTATCTACTTCTTCAACTCTATCATTGTGAAATATTTTTCTCCACTCAAGCAATCCATGATATCATCCATCCTAGCTAAAGGAAATCTATACTTAACTGTGATCTGTTTATTGCTCTAGAGTTTGTACACATTCTCCATTCTTCATTCTTCTTAGGTGCTAACACTACAGGTATTGCACAAGGACTCAGACTTTCTCTGATCAAACCTTTCCTCAACAATTCTTGTATCTATTTATTCATTTCTTCATTCTCTGCTGGTGTCATTCTATGTGCTACTTTATTAGGCAAACTAGCTCCCGGTATAAGATCCATGTGATGACTGATACTCCTGATTGGTGGTAATCCTTCAGGTACATTGTCTAATATGATGTATTCATACTCTATCAGCAACTCTCTTATCTCCTCCCGTTGTGATTCTTAAGTCTCCTTCTTCAATGTTTTAAGCTTCTTAGGAATCAAAGCATAACACATATTCTCATGTCTTAAACCATCCAGAAATTTTCTTCCATCTACCAAACAGATTCTAGCATTCCCACATACTTCACCCTTAGGATCATCTTCCAAAGGAATCAAGGTAATTCTCTTTCCTTTTGATGTTATAGTGTATGTATTCTTTCTCCCATCATGTATAGCTTTTCTATCATACTGCCAAGGTCTACCCAACAAAATATGACATACATCCATAGTTATAATATCACATAATACTTCATCATGATAAGATCCAATATGGAATTTCACCAAACATTGTTCACTCACTAGTACCTTATGATCATCCTGAATCCATGCTATCTGATAGGGATTGGGGTGTTTCAATTTTTCCAACTTCAACTTAGTCACCATCTCCTCTGAAACTAGATTATCTGAACTACCACTATCAAGTACAACTTTACAACATTTACCTCCTGATTTGCATCTTGTTCTAAACAAATTCTTCCTCTGCGGTGGTTCTTCAATTGTCTCTACTTGAAATAGTGCTCTCCTCATCATAAGTGATTCTCCTTTCTTTGGTTTACCAACTGAACTAGGTGATCCAACAGGTTCTTCTTCAACATAAGTTGCTCTTCCATTGTTCTCTATTCTCTTGCTTGTACTCCCTTGATTACATTCAAATGCTCTATGTCCATCACCTCCACACTTGAAACAAGTTCCTCTGAATGTTCTCTTATCAAATCCTCTCCCCTCTCTTCTATATCCTTCATTCTGGTATGTGCTAGGGTTTCCTCTCTGGTAAAAGTTTCTGTCATCTCTTCGGTAAGCATTATTATCTCTGTCATCCTTCTTAAATGGGCTGTCAAGTTTGTTCTACTTTGGATGTGATCTGTCTCCTCTAGAAAATGCTTTGCCTCTTTGAAATTTACCTCCTCTTCCTCTTTGTCTTTGATCATGCCTCTTATTCAACTTCTCTTCAACTTTCAAGGCAAATTGATATGCTTCCTCCAAAGATGTCATCCTTACCAAGCTTAATTCTTCTTGAATGTTCAATCTCAGTCCATTAATGTATCTAGCCACTTTCTTTTTGCTTGCTTCACTATGTCCTATCCTTATGATCATCTTATGAAATTCTTTAGTATATTCCTTGACAGATTTCTCCTTTTGTCTCAGGTTCTGCAATCTTTTCAACAGCTCCAACTCATAGTCAGCAGGTATAAACTGATTCTTTAATTTTGTCACCATCCTATCCCACTTTGTAATCTTTTTTTTTGGTCTTCTATTTATATCCAACTAAACTTTCTTCCACCATATAGTAGCATGTCCTTTCAACTTTGTCTTTGCAAATTTCACCTTCTCCGGATCTTCAACCTCTTCATACTCGAAGTATTCTTCCATGTCATTTATCCAATGAATCAATTCTTTAGGGTTCAAATTACCAGTATAGTTTGGCACATCGACTCTAGGTCTCTTTCTAATCTTCAAAATAGCTTGCAACATCTTGCCTTGATCTGATTCTTCTTCTTCATCACCTCCTAGGGTTTTGCCAATTTGTTCCACAGATTGAAATTCTTCTTCATCATCACTTTCAACATTAGGTCTAGGTGTCAATCCTCTTTGCCTGTCTTCCTTGATGGCATCCAACTGAATTCTCATTATTTTCATCATTTCCATCATCTCATCCATTCTACCAGCCATTGTTCCAACATTAGCAACTCTCCTCGGCAGCATCTTCCTAGGATCAAGTACAAACTGCCTCAAGTTCGGTGATCAGGCTACAAGGTGACAACTGCCTCACAATCGGTGATTGGTTGTGACACAAGTAACCTGCCTCAATTTGGCAATCTATCCACAACAAGATCTTATGAAATTCCTTCGCCAACTTTGCTCAATTTGCTCCCAAAGATTTGAACTTTTGCTCTGATACCACTTGGTGTAGTCACGGTAGGAGGGTTCACAGAATGAACTGTCTAGACCATGCAGCAAGAGTAAACACAATAGAGACAACTCAAATATATAGAAAAAATGCATATTTAGTTATTCAATATATCATATAATTCAAATACAGATTGACTAGCAACATGCGGGCTTACAATTAGGGTTCATAGGCCTAATTACAGAATATCAGAACATGCACAAGAAATAGCTTTGTAGTCCCTTCGCAAAGAATCCAAAACTATCAACTATCACTATTATCATGAACTACTTTCCTAAGGATCTATTACATCAATATATATCATCTCCAGATCATAAGACTCCTCCGTGTTGGCCAAGGAAGATCACAAAGTCCAATGAAGAGTTGTAACGTGTGTACACAGATAGGTTAGACCTAATCATGTAGAACACCTTCGCAAATGAATAGAATGATGTGTAGATCTTGGCGAAGGTCAGCCATGAACCAAAGATCAATGAATGATGTGTCATTAGGTTCCACAAGTCAATGAATGCTCCATAGGTCTTCTCCTTTAGCTGATTATTAGAGGTTGTTAGGATGCTCTCTTTTGAGAAAATAATTGATCTTCTGATAGCGATAAATTTTTGGTAACTGATCCAAATGCTCTAAGATTCAGATATGATGTAGATGAATGAATCTAGATGCTAAGTCTAGCTCTACAAGATCTAAACTGGAACTATGGTAGAATGCAGACCAAAATATAGAAACTGCTACTGACTGAACTGCCTGAACTGAACTAGAAAATGAAAAGAAACAAACTGAACTACAAACAAACTGAAAAGCAAATGTTTTTGGTTGATGCAAGATTGCTCTTGAACCAGGATTCTCCTGCATCAGTAATCTAGATCTCCACATTTTGCTTTCTCCAATTCCATTTTGAGTGACATGATTTCATTCTCAAGTTTTTAGCAGTCATTTGTCTTAGCTTCAATTAGGGATTTTTGTTCTTTGATCTCTTTCCTTGTATATTCCAAGTCTTCAAGAGCAGAAATAAGTTCACCTTCAAAATCAACTTCACATTCTTCTTCATCTACAACCTTGTTTGTGTTAGAAATGAAAACAACACTACTTCAATGGAAATATGATTCAAGATAAATTTCAGCAATCTTAAGTGTACATTAACAATGGAGATTGTAACAAAACATAAAACCCACTATAGAAAAGATGTCAAACATGAAGAACTCAAAAGAATGACACAGTGTTTACATGGAGAAAACCCTTGCGAGTAAAAAACTCCACCAGGAAAGAGACACAAGTTTTTATTAATCTCAACAAGATTATACAATAGATCAACCACACAACTCTCTCCACAAGTCTTCAATCTGACAACATTCCAACAGCACCTAAGTACCTAAAATCTATATTGTAGCAACAAATACATGGAAAATGCTTATAGAAACATTTTCCAACTCCTCCTAGGCATTCACCCTCTCTCTCCTAAGATTCTCCAACCTATAAATATTAATTATAATCTTACAAGCATCTTACACTTGTCCAAAAATAGCCATGCAAAAGGTTGGGCGCCCAAGACTAAATTTGCCCTCGTACAACATCTTACGACACATCATAATCATCATAGATTCCACAAAAGAGTATCTTTCCAAGTGTAATTTGAGAAAATGTCCCCTTGGGGGCTTTTCCCTCAAAAGGTTTAGCTCCCGGGTCTTTAGTGTGCATTTAGGACATCTTGCATCATAATTCAACATCCTGATGGAATGAACCCTAGGTATCATGAAAAATGGGGCCTAGGGGGACCCTTTGAACCTAACCCTACCCAAAATGGAGGGGGAGGACTTGGGTGCACACACCCTAGTCTTGCCTTTTTGGGTTAGACCCAAATTTCTAGTGTTGGTTTATGACCATTATTTGGTCCCTAGGCCGACGTGATAAGTTTGAATTTATCAAATCTTTGTGGGAATGTTTGTAGCTGCATATAAAAGCGTGTTTAGGTATTTATTTGTAAACTAGATGATGACTAGCAAGCTATTGTGTTCTAAAGGTGATTCAAGGGTTTCATCGTGTTGCAAGAGCATATTTGAGTTGTCTATGTGTTTGTGTTTGCAGATTTGAACATCCATCTCCTCATGGAATGAAGAGATTCTTCCTCCCATGAGATCTTCACTAAAAGGTGACATTTATTGTGATTATTGAGTATTTATCATTTGGTTTTTGCCTCTGCCTCCCTAGGCATGCACTCTCTATCTGACAACAGTGTTTGGAAGGCTTGAATGTCTCTCTGGGGCTTGACTAAGGCAAGCCTCTAAACACCACAACCCCCTCCCAAAGTTTTCTTGATTGCAGGTTATAGGTTGGAGTTGTAGACAAAGTGAAGTTGTAGGAGGGTACAATAGAGTGTCAGAATTGCAAATTAGTGAAAGAAATAGCTAGTTGGACTAGGGCACCCACTCATTAGTCCTCAAAGTTCTGCAATAGGAAAATCTCTGATACAGCATATACAGGGTGTAGACTAAGTTTCTAGATTTTGACAAAAAGTAGGGCCTTGGACTTGGGCACCCGCTCTTTAGTCCCTGACTATTCCGCTTCAGAACCCTGAAAATAGGTGTGTAGTTATTTGTTATTTTACATCTTTTTGTAGAAGCATTTTTCGTAATTCATCTGTTTACTGTCATATTTGCATAATTAGGGTTTTAAGGTACAATTGAGCATAAAAGAAGGAAATTGTCAGTCAAATCATAAAAATCCTAGTTTCCCTACATCTCAATAGTGACCTAGGGTATGATAGTACATTGCAACTCGACCCTAGGTCCTTGAATGTAAGGGTGAAAGGAGGATACACACTAAAACTATCAAAAACTAAACATCCAAATTTTACCCTTTAGATTTTGGTGAACCCGTGTTATTGGACTTGTTTACACCTTTTTGAGTGTTTTTCTTCAAGTTTGCATTGATTTCATTCATTCATAGTATCAATCATCTTATTGCATTGGAAAATTTACAAATAAATTGAAAAATTGAAAAAATTGGAAAAAAATTGCATGCTAGGGTTTTGCATGTTGCATTAATTAAATTCAATTTCATCAAATTTCTGATTTTTGCATTAGATCTAATGTAAATTGAAGAAAATTACAAAAAATCACTAATTTGTATTGCATTTTCATCATAAAATTGCTAGGGTTTTATTAAAAAATTGTGAATTTCGCATATAACCTAGTAATTTCAAAATCTAGGGTTTGTAGGTAAAATCATGTTTCAGATTTTTCTACTAATTTTAGAGACTCATTCAAATTTGCATTTGGCTGTAGTCTTGCATTTTAGAACAAATTTGCATTTAGATTTTAAAAATTTGCATTTTTGCATAGAAAAAGTCAACAAAAACTAGCATTTTTATTGACTTTTCATTAGATTTGCACTTGCATTTGCATGTTAGGGCTTGGAAATCATTTTCAAATCTGAGTGAATTTAATTTTCATCATAAAATCAGATTTCAAAACATTCATATGGCATTTTGTGTCAAAATCTCAAACCTAGAGCTTCAAAAATATTAATTTTCATTAGATTTGGCCTTGTTGACTCTCTAAATTTGCACCATAGGCATGTTGTGAAGGATATTTTTGCACTAATTGGTTGTTATTAGGGTAATAATTTTATTCCCCTCTTATAAATCTTCACAATATCTTTTTATCGGGCTTTTGTAGTCAAAATTTGGTGAAAAACTACACATTTTTGTTATTTTTGCCCTAGGGTTTCGCCTAGTTTGCACTCCAAGTGTATTGTAACAAATTTTATGGATTGATGTGACTGATATCATTGCTATTATTTTTTTCACCTCCTAAAATTATTTACAACACCCCTTTTGCTAGGTCTTGGAGTTGAAAAACCGTGAAAAATTGATTATTTTTGCTATATTTTCACTAGGGTTTGACCTTGAGTGGCACTAAAAGCGTGTTGTTGTGGATATTTTGACACTTAGTGGCTATTATTACTGATATAATTTTATTTCCATCATCATTTTCCTCACAACACCTTTTGTAATGCTCTTTTGCATTGAGATTTGGTGAAAAATTGCATATTTTAGCATATTTTCACTATATTTTGACTTGTCGTCATCCTAGGTTTGCACGAGTCTAATAAATCGATGCCCTAAGAGAAAAATTCATTTAAGAAGAAGAAATAAGACATATGGGATCTAGTACTCTTGAAGAAGTTGGCACATTGAACACCTTCTTTACAAAAGGAGAGACACAAATGTTACAAGATATTACACCTATCACAAGTACAATGGAAGAGCAAACTTTTCATGATGTTGATGATACTATCAAGATGACAGTATATGTATCTGATGAGCAAATAAATAAACTTGACAAAGACCTAGCTAAATTCTAAGACTATGTGCAAACTGAGAGGATAGCTGAAGAAGCTTTACCTGTGATTCACCATGTAAGAGAATTGATAAAAGAGGGACAAGATGGTGTTAATGCAATCCATGGTTTAGCACATATTGTACAAACCACTATCGTGCTAGTGACTGAATGTGTAAAACTGATAAATAATACTTTGTCATCGTCTCATACACAAGTATCATCACCTATACAGACTACGGGGATATCCACTTTTACACTAACAATCTTAACAATGGATTTGAATGCTTGTAGTAATGCTACCACTGGTACTGGAGTATCTAATGGTACTAATTACAAAGCTGTGGGATTTAATTATTAGAATTTGATTTTTAAGGGGACCTCTTCTATGAATAATTATTCTCAACCACCTATCTATTCCACTTATTTCTAGCCACCTATTACCTACTCACAACCATCTTCCACCTACCATTATGTCCAACCACCATTGACCTATTCTCAACCTCGGCCTATCATATCTCAAGCTCAATCACCTCCTCATTTTGGTTCCAATTCCTCACAGCAAATCGCATCTCCCAACGATGCCATCCTAAACCAATTTTTACAGGGCATGAATGCTTTACAACAAAAGGTCACAAATTTGAAAAATTCTTTGCATCCCAATATACCAACATATCATGCCCATAATCCCCTTTCCTATGCAATCCTAAGAACTCCTATGCCCGAGAGGTTTGAGACCCCTTGCTTTGAAAAATATGGTGGAAAAGGTGATCCTAATACTCATGTGGCAACATTCACAACTATGTGTAGTGATTTTTAGTTTGAAAAGGATTTGTTAGCAAAACTTTTCCTATGATCTCTCAAAGATACTTCTTTAGAATGGTTTTTCTCTTTGCCTTCGAATTCAATACACTCCTTTTCATAGTTGATTTATCAAATTTTACAACATTTTCAAGCAAACATCGGACCCCAAGTCTCCTTAATTGACTTGGTTCATTGCAAGCAAGGCCTGAAAGAGAAATTAACTGAATTGATTAGTCGGTATCAAGATTTGTATACACAAATTCAATATTAGATGAAAGATGAAGATGTTCAGAAGGTGTTTATCACTATTCTACAACCTAATATCCATGATAAGATCCTCTTGATGAAGTATAATTCCTTTGAACATTTATGCACCGCCCTTCGTGATTACCAACTTTTGTCTAGCTAGTATAAAAATCAAAAGTCATCGGCCCAAGTTAGTCAATCCATGAGTGGATCATCACAAAACAACTTTAAGAGGAATAATAATAATAGGAGTTTCATCAAGATTAATGGACCGAATACGAATAACTTTTCTAATGTGTCTGCTATCACCAATCCAAAGAAAACATCATATCAACCAAGAAAGTTTACTCTGATATCTAAGTCCTATCATTCTATCATGAATCAAGCTGTGAGTAACAACATTCTGAATCAAGCTATGAGTAACAACATTGTAAAGCTTCCCCCGATTAGGCCTGTCGATCCTAGTAAAGCACAAGGATCTTACTTCGATGCTAATGCCTTTTGTCATTTTCATCAGACACAAGGACATGATACTAAATGATGTATGTGTCTTAAACATGAGATACAAGATATTATTGATTCAAATATCATACAGGTATCAGGTGTGAATGATAATGGAAATAAGTCAGTTGCTCCACCAAATCAGAATTTACAAATCTTTACTAACCCATTCCCTAAACATACTAATACCAATATGATGGAACAAGGTTTAGTGGAAGTAGATGATGATTATTATTTAGACTATGATAATATCATTGGTATGATTGAAGTGGATAAGAAGCAAGTGGATAACCCACCTCACCCACAAAGAAAGGAAATTTATGATGAGTTTCCTCCTCCATTATCCTTATATGGATTGGGAGATAACCAGAATACATCAGAAAAATAAGTAGAACAATTGATACAGATGAGTGAGAAGGTACAAGATAATTCCTGTTACTATGTTAGAAAGATTCAACAATGAAAACTCACTAAAAATCACAAAAGAGAAAGACGACTGTCAGTATTTGGAAATAATAGTGGTTCTCCCCCTCATAAGCAACAAAAAGTCTCACTTCAACATGGAATTACAAAACAACCACCATATGATAATACACAAGACTTTCATAAGAACCACTCAAACTTTGCACTAAACATGATCGAATACCTCTCCAAGAGGTTCGCGAGTTCCAAAATCTGATATAAAGATCCTAACAAGTAATTATCTCTAACCCTTTATCTCTCTTGTGATGTGCTTCCTCCATGATGTGTTATGTGTTTTTTAGGCCTCCTGGGATGACCCTTGATTCTCTCGTAAGGTTCAGGATACCAAGAGACTACCTCTATTGTGACCTTCTTCTATTTGTATCATCATTCTTCTATATTGTCTCTCTCTGATTTCATTGTTGTGTGTTGTGTCTTGTAGACATAGTGTTGCCGTTGGTGAACTGAGGGCACCCTCCTACATGACTGTCCCTAAGACACTTGTTTCTCCTCTCTTATTTATTTTTTCCCTTCCTCTAGTGTTTCCATCTGGAGGGCAGATGATGAAAAACATTTATATTGATGCAAACCTAGCGTCCCTTTTGCGAGAAATAAAAAATTGGACTTAGTTCCTAATATGACGATGGAGTTGTATATCTTATCCGATGCTTGGCTAGTGGAAGCACTCATGCTTTCTGCATAGTGATTTTGATGGTGTTCTATCTCATTTACAAATCATAATAATACTGCTGCTCTGTGCACTTTGTCTATCTTGAATCTTGCATGCCTTAGATTTCATACGCATTGATGTTGTTGTTTGGACACTAACATGTTTCTTGCAGGGATGTGTTTGTGGGAACATTTGGTGATTGCAAAGTACATGTCGCCTCCGGGGAGCATGGGCTTTGCGAAATTCTATGTTCCCTTGTGTGTTTTCTTCCTGCCTTAATGTGCTTGATATTGATGCTTGATATCAACCACCTTAAGGTGGGGGCATATATAAGGTAAGCTGTCTGTTCTAGATGCTAGTAAAGTGTGTTTGAACAATCTTGAAATCTATTTCATGTACCTCCTTTTCACCATAAGGTGTCTTCATGATGCGGGTGGGGTTGTATACTTTTGAGCTCATACCTCCTTTTCACCATAAGGCATCTCCGTGATGTGGGTGGGGTTGTATGCCATGCTTCCTTTTCACTGTAAGGCATCTCTGTGATGCAGGTGGGGTTGCATTTTCATAAGTCCTTTGCGGAGACAAGGAGTGGTTTTGTGACTAACTCAACCCTTAAGCATATCTTTGGCAATTGTTGTGGCAAAGCCCAATCATCGGTGTGTGCCTATAACATGCCTAAGATGGTGTTGAACCTAGAAATAGGGACACTCCATCGCTTGTCTCCCGTGTTTTCTCCGTATCTTCAAAGTGTGTGTGCTTGGCATGCTTGCTTTGTTTGGCATGTTTGTTGTCCCATATGCAGTCTAAAGACCTACGTGATGAGTGCATCCTGCATGTTGGGAGGTTTTTCATGTCTTGCGTGTGTGTTGTCCTATGAATGCAGTACATCCTACATTATGGGAGGTTTGTTTACTTTCCTGTACTTGCATCTGCATTTCATATATATGAGAAAAAGAAAAGAAAAGAAATCATTCTCTGTCTTCCATGCATTAGTGTGTCTTCTATGAATTTACTGTATTCTCTGTGTTTTATGTGACTATAACTGTCTTCTCTATGTTTTCCGTGCCTGTCATTGTCTTCGATGTGCTCGGCGTGTCTTCTCTGTGCTTGGTGTGTTTACTGTGTTTGTTGACCATACTTTAATGCATGTATTGGTCTCATGTTTATACATACATTAAAGTGGGGGCTAAATGTAATGTCAAAAAATGTCCCCTTGGGGGCTTTTCCCTCAAAAGGTTTAGCTCTCAGGTCTTTAGTGTGCATTTAGGACATCTTGCATCATAATTCAACATCCTGATGGAATGAACCCTGCGTATCATGACAAATGGGGCATGGGGGGACCCCTTGAACCTAACCCTATCCAAAATAGGAGGGAAGGACTTGGGTGTCCATGCCCTAGTCCTGCCTTATTTTTTGTCATGCCCAAATTTCTAGTGTCACTTTATGACCATTATTTAGTCCCTAGGCCGACACGGTAAGTTTGAATTTATGAAATCTTGGCAGGAATGTTTGTAGTTGCATATAAAAGCATGTTTAGGCATTCATTGTAAACTAGATGATGACTAGCAAGCTATTGTGTTCTAAATGTGATTCAAGGGTTTCATTGTGTTGCAAGAGCAGATTTGTGTTGTCTATGTGTTTGTGTTTGTAGATTTGAGCATCCATCTCCTCATGGAATGAAGAGCTTCTTCCTCCCATGAGATCTTCACTACAAGGTGACATCTATTGTGATTATTGAGCATTTATCATTTGGTTTTTTCCCCTGCCGCCCTAGGCACACACTCTCTATCTGACAATGATGTTTGGAAGGCTTGAATGTCTCTCCAAGGGTTGACTAAGGAAAGCCTCTAAACACCACAACCCCCTCCCAAAGTTTTCAAGATCATAGGTTACAGGTTGGATTTGTAGACAAAGTGAAGTTACAAAAGGGTACAACAGAGTGTCAGAATTGCAAACTAGTGAAAGAAATAACTACCTGGACTAGGGTGCCCACTCATTAGTCCTCAAAGTTCTGCAACAGGAAAATCTCTAATACAGTAGATACAGGTTGTAGACTGAGTTTCCAGATCTTGACAAAAAGCAGGGCCTTGGACTTGGGCGCCTACTCTTTAGTCCCTGACTATTCCGCTTCGGAACCCCAAAAATAGGTGCATAGTTATTTGTTATTTTACATCTTTTTGCAAAAGTATTTTTTGTAATTCATAAGTTTACTGTCATATTTGCATAATTAGGGTTTTAAGGTAAAATTGAGCATAAGAGAAGGAAATTGTCAATCAATTCATAAAAATCCAAGTTTCCCTACATCTCAATAGTGACCTAGGGTATGATAGTACATTGTAACTTGACCCTAGGTCCTTGAATGTAAGGGTGAAAGGAGGATACACACTAAAACTATCAAAAACTAAACATCCAAATCTTACCCTTTACACTAAGATAGTAACCTTGGGCTAAATATAGTAAATCTACAACTAACATATCTGTCATATGCGTCATAGAATCTCAGAATCTTATGACAACTTGAAACTATCATAGATTCACTTACCAAAAATTATGATAGTTGTCATACATGCCAAAAATAGTATATTCTCCAAGGGAGCACGCCTACCCTCATTTACTTTGAGTTTTTACATTTTCCAATAGTAAAAGTCACTCTGTAATAACCTCTGATGACTCTGAAATTACCCCTGCCAGTGAAACTAGTACATCTCCTCATGGATAATTACAAATTAAATATAATAAATGGAATAAATACAATATTGGGATTTACAAGGTTAATGACACCTTATCCTAACAGTTTGAATCATCGGAGATCACCATGGCCATGAATAGGGATTCTCCTCTTTCATCATCTAATGAGTAATGATTCACTTCTTTTAAGGAGTTGTAGTCTTCTTTTAAGGAGTTGTAGTCTTCTTTGGAAAGGAGGTTCCTCTTGAAGTTCTTCCTTTTGAAACCCTTGCTGCTATTTTCATTTTATCCAAAAGGACATTTAGAAGCATAATGACCAACTCTTCCACATTTAAAAAATTTGAAAGGTAACTTACCTTTATACTTGCCTGATCCCTTCTTCAAATTTCTCACAAAGTTTGCTTCTTCTTCCTTAGATTCACTGTATGAACCAGATGATCCTTCTTTCTTCACAGCCTTCATTTCTCATCTCATAGGAAGTGAGAGACCCAAGTAGCTCTTCCATGGTAAGTTTCTTTATATCTTTGGCTTCTTCAATAGTAGAAACTTTTGAATCAAACCTATGAGGAAGAGTTCTTAGAACCTTCTTCACAACCACTAAATTAGACAATTCTTTACCAAGCCCTCCGATTCCATTGACTACTTCATCTAGTCGGAGCAAATAGCCATCAATGTTTTCTTCTTCTTTCATCCTTAGATTCTCAAACATTGTTCTGTAAGATTTTAGTTTTGCTTTCTTTACAGTATCATTTCTTTCATAGAGATTTTTGAGCTTCTCCCATATCTCCTTGGTTGTCTTGCACTGCACTACCTTGACAAACTCTGAACTAGTCAAACCACTTAAGATGACATTCTTGGCTTTAGCATTGTTTTAATGACCCTTATTTGCATTTGAATCTATAATAGGATGTTAAGGTTCAATATATTCATCCATTGCAGCTCTACCCTAGCGAGGTAAGCTAGGCTTCCATCCTTACACTCTAGAAGGCATAGTTTCTTCCATCAAATATCGGTGCTTTAGAAGAGGACTCTTTCTGAGCCATGTGTTCTACTCCAAGATCTACCTTTATCTATTAGGCTGCACCAAGCAACTCAACTCTGATACCAATTTTTAGAACACAATAGGAGGGGGGCTGAATCAGTATATGCCAAAAATTTAATCTCATTTAACTTTATCAACCAAATCTTTTTGTTTCCTTAAACATATAAAGAATCAGACTATGCAATTCAAAGCACAACACACAATCACACAACCATAACACTAGATTTACATTGAAAATCCTAGAAGGGAAAGACCCTGGTGAGCAAGCTACTTGGATCTACTGTCCAAATCCAACCTCACAAATAATAAAGCAGATTTACAACAAGATTGATGGGCTACAACCCAAAGGAAGCTACAACTCCCTGAATCATAGTTTGTATAGCTTCAACCAAAGGAAGATAAAACTCCCTACTGTCCTACAACAATTACAAAATGAGGCTACAACCTTTGTGTAGAACACTTGACAAATTCCACTGATTAAACACCTCCGCAACATCAACACCCTTCACACTAATATATCTTCAACTCCTCTGCTCAACAAACTCACTTTCACACACACACATACTCACATCCACACTCACACATACATCCTTGCACACTCTCACACACTCATCCATTTTGCAACAAACTTGATCTTTTATTTATATCCTCCACAAGCTTCAAAAACTTTCTCCTTTGTCGGCCAGGATGAAACATGTAACATGAAATGTGTAATGACCTCAACAAGTCAGCTCTCAAATCATCATCGGTAAAATATAAATCAAATATATTCAAACCAAGATGATAATTGAGACCTATTTCCCTTAGCACACTCTTCCATACATATTCCAAACACACGTCACAATCACCTAGATATATCAAGTCAACCCAGCAAGTACTTATTCAACCATGCAATTAGCTCTAGGCCTAAAGAAGTACTGGAGAGACCAAATAACATCATACGGACCACACATTAAGAATTATATGGATTTGATTCTTCATTAGGATCATCTCTTATAGCACATGCAGATTCTTTGAGCAAGATTTGACATGAATAGTTTGGTCATCTAAACTAAAATTACCTTCAATGATTAAGCACACAAGATTTGGTTGTTGATCTTCTTAGGATTTTTTTTAGAGAGGGATTTTGTCAAGGTTGCATTCTTGGAAAACATCATTAGGATCCCTTTCCTAAGGATAAGGATACACAAGCTTCAATACCCTTGGATCTGGTCCATAGTGATCTCATGTCTTTCCTGACTCCATTTTCAAGGGCCAAGTATGTGCTCACTTTATTGATGAATTCTTAGGTTACACATGGGTGTACTTTCTTAATTAGAAGAATGAGGTTTTCACCACTTTCAATGCTTTCAAGACATTTATGGAGAAGTAGTTAGGTCTTTCTCTTCGATGGATATACATAAATAATGGGGGGAGTATGTGAATCAAGATTTTTAGGGTTTTTGTAGTGAACATGGTATTTAGCATCAACATTTAGTTCCTTACTCTCCTTAGTAGAATGGTGTGTGTTATGCCTTGCATAACCCCCTATCTTTTCTAATAGATTAGGACCCCCTCTTTGTTGTTTTGTCATTTTTGTTCATGTGTTGATCTTGTGATGATCTTGGGATCATCTTTGATCTTTTGGTTTTCCAAAGAGGTCTTTTGTTTTGCCTAAAGACTTATGTTTTTATGCATTCTTGGTTGAGGCCTAGGAGTTCTTTCATTCCTAGGCTCACAGGTTCCTGGGTCCATTTTGGTTCTTGAGACCAAGTGTTAAAGTCCATTCGGGACCTTGAGCCCTGATCAGCTTTTGGGCCGTGGAGCTTCTGAGGTCCGTTGGACCTTGTGGTCCTTTTCTTCTTTTCCCTCCTGCTCCTAACAAGTTGTGTCAGGCCCATCTGCCCCTTTGGCTTCTGAATGAAGGACCTAAAGTTTATTTTGGTCCCATGCCCCTTCCCCAACTACCACATTAATGGTAGCAGGGGCCTCATACTGTAAGGGTTTTTAAGACTTTTTAATCCTTTTATCCCTCATTTCTATTGGAGTTGATAATTAACTCATAACACCAAGATCACCTGCAAAACCTAAGATTTACCTTCCACAAGAGAAAAAAGCAAAGAGAAATAATTTTCAAAATATTGGATGAATTAATGAAATGGATTCGAGAATTACATGTGACAACTTTCTTTTATATTTGCAAGTTAGAGGAAAACCCTAATATGACTTAAGAATAACCTAAGACTAAAATTAGCCCTAAGTAAACTTAATAAAGTGTAATTAAATATTTAATTACACCAACACCACCCCATAAGTACAACTTAGGGAGAAATGAAAAACCATGCATCTAATGCAAGAATGGGTCCTAGCTACAAGGCCATGTTAGGTACCCATGAACAACAAGAATCTCTCATAAGGTGGAGAAAAGGAGAAAAACCCTGTGGGAAAAAAACCCTCTCCAAAAGAGAGAAAAAACAAGTACATGAACATGTGATGGAAGAAGGACTAACACTAAGACCCCCCAAGAACTGAATCCATCACAAAAGTACAATCATGAATGCCCCCCATAAGAGAGAGCCAAAAGAGAATATGAATCCCCTCCAAGAAGAAGCTCTAGAACCAATGAAGAGATCTTGAAGACAAAATCCAATCCATTGCCTGCAAACAACATTTCTCCCTTTCGAAAGAAATAGATCCATTGGTGAATGTAGAAGTCATTCCCACATCTTGGATGAATAAGGAATCCATACCAAAATCTGTGCCTCTGAATGCAACTCAAGTGACCTCATACTAGGAGAATATGTCTTCTCCAAAATAGAAACTGTCTGCCCAATCAAAGAAGAAGAACCAAGAGAGGATATCATCTAAACTGCATCTAGAAACACAGAAGATGAAGGTGGTGATGCAAAGCCACCTGAGATAGCATCAAAGAAGAGAGATAAACCCTCAAATGTGTCCTCCAAATCAGCAATGTGAGACTCCACAAACATAAATGATATGTCTGCAAGATAGGAATCCCAATGAGGTGGATCAGGAAGACTAATATTTACTCATAACACCAAGATCACCTGCAAAACCTAAGATTTACCTTCCACAAGAGAAAAAAGAAAAGAGAAATAATTTACACAATATTGGATGAATTAATGAAATGGATTTGAGAATTACATGTGACAACTTGCTTTTATATTTGCAAGTTACAAAAAAACCCTAATATGACTTAAGAATAACCTAAGACTAAAGTTAGCCCCAAGTAAACTTAATAAAGTGTAATTAAATATTTAATTACACCAACACCCCTCCCATAAGTGCAAATTAGGGAGAAATGAAAAACCATGCATCTAATGCAAGAATGGGTCCTGGCTACAAGGCCATGTTAGGTACCCATGAACAACATGAATCTCTCATAAGGTGGAGAAAAGGAGAAAAACCTTGTGGGAAAAAACCCCTCTCCAAAAGAGAGAAAAAATAAGAACATGAACATGTGATGGAAGAAGGACTAACACTAAGAATTTCTGCCTTGTCTTTTTCTCTCCTACCTGTTTTGTGATCCTGGTGAACACACTAAGCCCTTTGTGAGCTTTGGATTGTAAATTTGAAGGTGCTTGAAGTCATTTGCACACATATAGATGAGGGTTTGGTGGTGTTCCTACGTTCTTTGCATTCCCCACACCCTCTTGTTCTAGATTTCATGTGCCAGGTAGGGTTTGCTTTGTCATTATTTTGCATTGTTTTGTTGTTTCTTCTTTGTTGGTTGTTCTCTATTTCTTGTTGTCATTTGTGTTGTTTTAGTGTAGGGTTTTAATTGGGGTATTAATAAGGCTTTTTAGTGTAGTTTGATTTTCCTACATTTCTGGCTTTCTTAGAGTTTTGGGTAGATTAGAGTTAGTCAATAAGTGGACCAATTTCAAACAGTCAATTCCAAAGTTCTTTTCAAAGCATTGTAACCTTTTTCAAATTGGGTAGTGATCCCTTTTTGGGTCTTGGGCTCTGTTTTTATTCAAACTGATGAATTTTTGCCCAGTGCAGTGGGTCCAATTGAAACCTCAGGCCCTGAGTGGCCCATCGCCCTTAGATTTTCCAGAGGTACTGAAACTATCTTTCCTCCCACTTCCCACAGAGTCTTCAGAAAAATCTAAGTCAGGGGTTCCTTCGGGACTTCGGGTCCCAAAGGGTTTTTTGACCCAAAGTTCTTGTGCCAAAATCTCAATTTGATCCGCTCTCTGCAAGTCAGAATCGATTTAGACTCAGGTCCTTTCAAGGCTTCAGGCCCCAGAAGGACTTTCAAACTTGATCCAACAAAAGAATAAGGGAAAAATCCATTTGTGCATCCTACACTCGACAAAGACTTAGAAGAAAATCATTAAAACTAGGGTCCTTTCAAGGCTTCGGGCCCCGAAAGGATTTTTGGCCTTAAAGCCTCAAAAGTTGCGAATCTGAAATTCCTCTCACTCCTCATGAGGAATTCAAACTACTTAAACACTGAGGTCCTTTCGGGACTTCAGGCCCTAAAAGGTCCATTGGTCTTAAAATGTCTTGAAGTGCCAAATCTAATTTTCTCTCTGCGTCCCATCAATTGTTAGAAGGGTCATTTTGGGACTCTAGGCTCGATGAACACTTTTAGTCCAAAAGTCAAAAGTTCAAAAAATTAAAAGGTTCCAAATGCCAAGTTCCTTCCGTTGACCTGTACCCCGCCAGCAGAACACTTCAAACGTAGCATCCTTGTTGGGACTTCAGGCCCGCGGTGACCTTTTGGCCCCTTTTAGCAATTTTATCCAAAAAACTCATTTTCCTCCATTGTTCTTGGACCTGATTGGGATGACAAGCGCATAGTATGAATTTGGACTATGGCCCAAATTTCCAACTTGGTCCCATGAACCCGCTGAAGCATAAAACCCTTCAAATGCTTAGAATTAAGTGCTTTCTTGGTATTTTCTAGTCTTTTATGTATCCTTTTTTCCCTGTAGGTTAGATAAATATCTGAGGAGGAGACTTCTACCCAACAAAGTGAGGAAACACTTTATGATTCCAAGTCCTTAGAGGAGATTGAGAAAGAAACAAGGGAACTAGAAGCAAAATCATCTAAGAAGCAAACCAAACAAAAAAAAAGGAACTTCCTATAACAATGAAATATCAGTTTCAAGGAGTTCCAAAAGATTCTAAGTTCAAGAATGAGCTTATGAATACTACAGATATATAATTAGGTCACATAGACCTCGAAGTGTTTAAACATGATACATTCAGGGAAAATGTCACTCCATGAGAAAAAAAAATTGCTCAATCAGGCTTAGGACTTATAGCATGCTTCCACCTATAGTCCAATGTCCTGAGTTAATTCTTACTTTTTCCCATCACTATAACCCAAAGGAGAGGAAATGCTTTGATTCTAGTGGGAACCTTCTGTTGGATATCACTCTTGAAATGATTAGGATGGCCTTTGACTTACCAGTATATCCACATGCCAGTTTATTGACAATTGCTAAAGTAGCAAGGTATTGTGGCCTTTGGCTGAATTTGATGTCAAACAAGTTGTCAAATGAATCCCAAGGAGACTTATTTCACAACAATGGGTTCAGTTGAGCCATTTTACCTAGTTTCACCTATCCTCTTCATAAGGCAAACTCCCTTCTACAAGGCTCAATTTGTGTTTTTGGACTTCCCAAGCCCAACAAGGCTTCCAATGGCATTCTCCCACTTCTTAGACCCTAACACAACCCAATCCAACTCTCTATGAGATCTGCCCCTTCACTTTTTGACCAATTCCACTCTTGACTGCCCAAAACCTAGTAGCCCTCAAAACGGGTCTGTCAGCCTTTATTTTCCCAACAGAGCCCTATAATCCATAAACAAGGATATTTATAGATACCCATTTGGAAGTTCTAAAACACGCCTAAAATCTAGTATAGGTTTCTTTGAAACAATAGGCACAAAAAATGACTATTTCAGTTTGCCAATAGGCCTAATTAGGCCACTTTTACAAAGGAACTATGGAAAATACTTCTTCCAAACTTTCAAACTCATCACCAATACCCTCAAAAGGTTTTAAAACCACAAATAACCAATTTACATGAGGATAAACAGTCACAAAGTTGCCAAAACACTAAACCCTCATTTTGACTAGTTTTATGGAGGGTTTATTGAAAATCCCTATTCCGGACCTCTCTTTGATCAACCAATCACTCAAACACTTCAATTATACCCTTCTCATGCTAAATCAATCCATTTCCATAGACATTTCATGTTATTTTATCAAACTACCATTCAAAACCTCAAATTTGCACATTCAAACCCTTATGACAGGGTATACACATGCAGTTACAAGAAAATGTCTCAAACTTCCACCAAATTCCATATGAAGAGCTCAAACCAAGTTTAAATTGTTGTTAACTCTTACTTTTATTTATTCAAGTAGTTTTTTTGACCACAAGCCACCTGTATGGGCCATACCAAGGTAGGAACAACAGACAAAACAATAAAAACACAAAAAAAATAGAGTTTAAGCACTGTAGAACAGGGTATTTGATATTATCTATTGTTCCTTCACAACCCATGACCATAAACAACCTACCTCCAATTTCTCCATGCTATTTAAAAACATTTGTAACCAAAAAACCAATGGTCATCACTAGAATTCACAAGATGACTGTTCAACTTCCACCTATACCACTATATGACATCAAAATATATCAAAATATGTCTTGACACTCCACTATGACACCTATTTACATGACTTGACAACTCAAACTGACCACATTTACATTACATGGCTTATGGTCAATAAACCTAGAAAAAAAGGATATTTAAACCAACATTGGTTAGTAAAGAAGAAATTTGCTTCTAAGGTACATTCCAAATTAACAAGAGTAGATTTTCAAGGAGAGGTCTCCGATGTGATCACTTTGTTAAGCAAAACTTTTGGGAGAGAGGAATCAAGAACATATGAAACATGGATGTTTCAATTCATTTTTTGTACTATTAAGGCAGGGACTAAGCTAGATTCGGCTAAAATTGTTTCAGATAATATACATGCCCAACTTATGTCAATAGTAGAAGTCAAAACATTTTACATGACTTCATATATTGTTTAGTTAGCTACAAGAGCGGAGAATTTTCCTAGTTTGACAACTGTGGGACTTAGAGGAGAGGCTCCAGGACAAAGCAAAATCTGGGAATTTTATCCCTAGTTAGAACTCAAAGAAGTAGAGAAACACTTTAAGAGAGAAAATAACACATTTTTGTATGCCATTATTTTATAGTTGACTGGAGATCTTGGTTGGAGGATGTCAGGAAAGGCAATGGACCTCATCAAGGCATGGGGACAATGGTTCATTCAATTCCCCAAGTCCACATATATACAAATAGCAGGCTTTAAGAGGGCCCCATTTTTGCTCCTAAGGCATTGCAGTGATAAGATTATTCTAATGGAGTTTTCATGCCAAATCAATGAGGTACATCTGAAGTTATTGAGTAAACATAAATCTGGGGTAAAGTATCCTTTTGTGTTAGGTTTTTATGAATATCCATCAATTGTATCTGCAAAAATAGTAGTTGAAGAGCTAAATGCTCTAAATCTAAAAGTATATGAACCTAGGGAAGACTTTGACCTTGTTGACAAGTTAAATTAGTTGTTCCCGATCATGGACTTCAAACACAAACATTCTTTGGATGATTTTTGGGCAAATTGCCAAGATGACATCGAGATGAGAAAGAAGTGGTATACTAGACTCAACGCTTTTCTGTTGAGAGAGTTTGGGCTAAGAGATGACATACCGGAGGAGTTTTTCGATGATGGTATAGTTTTGGATCCTGTTTACCAATTGGACTCTGTGGATAAGAAGGGGTTGGACCCCATTAATTGGTCAGAGAAAGAAGAGCATTCTATCAGGGAGTTTAGCTCTTATATTATAGAGGGAAGTATGTATTGGTTGAATCCAAGATTACAGAATTTTGTGCCACCCAATCCGTAAACAAGAAAGTGAGGCAAGGAACAAGTTTCATCCTCTGGATCACCAGCTATGAAAAGGCAAAAGGTGCAAGGGAAGGCTCCAAAGGCAACAAAGAGTGGTATTTCTATTAAGGTTGCTTCTACAGAAGAAGTGTTCCAAGTTGTTAAGGAAAAATTTGTTGAATCATCAATGATGTACAAAGAAGGAGCTATAGGGATAACATTTGGCATCAGAATCAAACCAATTGCCTAGGTTATTCCTTCTAGAGCTGCTATTGGCTAGCACTTGGCTGAAGGAGAACATGCCGTTGAGACAAAGATGAAATAAGCAACATTTGGAATAGTAGTGTTTCCTTTGACAACGGATGAACAACCTAAGATAGAGCAGGTGGAACAAGTCCAACAACAAAATATAGATAGAGAGTTGTTAGAGAAGGAGCCTGCTATAGAAGAATCAGCTGAAGGTGATCAGATTCCTCAACATGAATAGAAGGAAAAACAAGAAGAAGAGAAAGAAGGAGATGATAAAGTTGAGGATGCATCTAAAAATATCCCTTTTGAGGAGGAGGATCTTGGAGAAGAACACATGTTGACCTTCGAAGAACAATAGGAAATAATTGATGTTGTGGAGAAGGAAGATAAGGTTGATTTTGTGGAACAAGATGAGTCTTCAAAGACTCCAAAAGAACAACCACACCAAAAGTAGCAACAAGAAACAAAGGTAGATGATCTGGTTGATGATCAACAACAACAACAACAACAATAAATGACACAAGGTCAATCTTATTAGACCTTACAGGCACTAGCTGCTCCATCATGGCTTAATCTCAATCTGGGTAAAAGGCAATAGGTGGTCATCTATCCTTTGAATTTTTAGGAAATGATTGTAGAACTTGAGAAGGAAAAGCCTAGGAAAAAGGCTAGAACTTTGTTAGCTATCTACACCAATGATAGAGGGGAAAGAATTGCAGAAATCACTACTTGTCTAGCTAACAAAGATGATTGGGTACTACAGGCTGAAGATTATTAGATCACGATAGTGAATTTGGGGAAGCAGGCCCATGTAGAAGAACCAACTTCATTTGATTTTGCATATAGAACTTTTAAATCAAGAATGCAGAAGGATAAACACACCAAATATAATTTGAAACTATAGTTAAATCAAATGAAGACATTTGTCAAAGGTCTCATAACACCCATTTTTAAGCAAGCAACATCAATAGATGTACTAGTGCTCATGACAAAATAGGAGGTTGATGCTCTACAAGAAATGAAAGAAAAATCTTCGGTAATGGATAGATGGGTGGTTATGTTTCTAGATGAGGCTTTTGGTATTTTTGATAAATATTTTCCTTTTTATGACTTGAGTTGTGTAGATTGGAAAAGGAGATAGATGATTTTGTTGAAGATCATAAGAAAGAGGAGCCCAAGTTAGAGAAAATTTTGGGCACTTTAAAGTAGATTGGTAAGCTCACTCAGGAGGAGCTAATTGAGGTAGATATTTTGCATGATGAAGAACCCACTTTTGTTGACGTGTGTATAAAGGTTATAGAATATAAAATTAAGCAGTTAGAGGAGTATCATCCTCCGTTACTTACATTGAGGCAAGACATTTTTCAGTATATTGCTATTTCTGAGACTTTTGTCAAAGAAGTTGTGGGTCCAGATATGTACTCTCATGACAAATATAGACTAGAACCACGAGATAAAGTGAAGGAAGCCTACAATAAGAAAATGGAAGGTTTATACAAAACTCTGGGTCTGGATGAGAATGTAATAGACAGATTTGTGGAGTTTAAAGAGCATTTTAAACTAGATTTGGTAGACATAAGCAATATGGAAAGAAGATGTGAACAGGTTGCCAAGAATCTCAAGACTTTCAAGTTCAGATATGGATGGTTAGATGGCCCAGACAAGGATAGGGTGGATCACCTTCTTTCCAATTTTGTTGAATGCAAGAAAGCTCGAGCTTCTACATGGGTATCCAACTCCCACTAAGTTACATTTTGGACTTAGTTAATTTGGTGTCTCAATATTTTGTAAAACCGCTTTTGTAAATTGTGACTCACTATTTTATAAAGTGGACCCTACGAGATATCTCTATTTTTTTCTTTTTATATTCTTGAGTTGAAAAGTCAACTTGGAAATAAACATGCAAAGACTATTCTATTTTTGAATGTGCTTTTTGAGTTGCATGGATATGTTGATAAAAATAAGGACAAAAGGTATTGCATGTAGTTTAAGACTACTATAATTATTCTTTTGAAGTGCCTATAAAAGGGAAGGACTCATTTTGTTCAAGGGTCTGAAAGTTGAAGAATTAGGCTGTCAGTCCATACTTAGATTTTTAAGCTTTTTCAATAGTTAGCAATTTTTACAGTATTTTAGCATAGAGAAGGTGGTTCTTTCTGGAAATAGATCTGTATTTCTGGTACTTGTGCTAGATCTATTTTCTTGTATTGAAGTTCAAATAAGTTAATACAAGATGGCTGTCAATTCCTTGGGATCTATCACCATGTTTCTAGTGTAGTGCATTGAACTTATTCTTTACTTCCATATTTATTCAAGAAATTCTGAAATTTGTGCTTTAAAGTTCTAAATTCTATTTATGATTTGTGTATGAAATATAGTAGTCAAAAAATATAATTCTAATCATACTTATTGAGGAATCCTTTGACTATTGTACTGTAATATGAATGATTGGGTTTTATAGAATGATTTTAATATTGCGGTTAATGAATTTCTTGGGTGGGTGTGTTGATATAAATTTTAAAATAAAAAGTGTTGTGCCATTTACTTCTTGTTTCCCTTTCAATCTTTTGATCATTATTTCAAAACAATGATAAGTAGATTAATTCACACTTAGTTTGAACAATTAATTGAATAACCAAGATCCCTTGTGAACTATACATATTTACCCTATGCTTGTGCATCATAGTTGTGACCCAATTCTCGAGACCTTGTAGATTACTGATTCTTTTTTTTGGATTAGGTATCCTTTTAGGAGAGGCAAGTTGAATCTCACCTTGCCTGTGTTGCATGCATGTGTTAGAAGGACCATCAACAAAACTGGCGCTAGAAGGAGGGCTGAATTTATTCACTAAAGCTTCAAGTTGGAGTGTATCAACTCCTTTTCTCCTTAGAGATTTAGGAGAATCTTGAGATCTTCACTTGAAAAGGGAGATTTATTTGAACTAGGGTTTTTGACTAGAGCAAGAAGTGTGAGAGGAAGGCACAACAATCAACTTATTCCCTATCCATTAAATAAATAACTTATAGATAACCCTCTTAGTTCACCTATCCCACCTCAACCAATGGCTTTCTTTGCGTTAGAAAATTCTCCTTTAGGGACCGTGCCAAGAGGAATTCATGAATTGCCCAGAAATATAGATAAGTTTTGTACCAAGTACATCTATGGTCAAGGCAAGACTGCAAAGGAACATATACAAGCCTTTAAAGACGTTGTGATTCAATCATAAATAGCTCATCAAAATGTGGTTTGTAGACTATTCTCCTATTCTTTAGGGGACTTTGCATATAGTTGGTATCTCGGTTTGCCTTCAAGTTCAATCTCTTCATGGCAAGAATTGGAGACAACTTTCATTAACCAATTTCAAACATATATGTAGACCCAATTGTCCTCTACTGTCAATTTTCCACTTGCAAGAAATAACCAAATGAACCTTTAACAATGTTTTAAACCATATTTCAGAGGTTATACAAGAGGTTAGATGCCCCTACACAGTAGCAGAAGATGCAGCCATTCAGGTCTATTTAAAAGAGATTGATCCCCTAATTGGTCTATTCTTGAGGACTTAGACCCCAGCTGGCATAGACTCTCTCGCTAAAACATACAAACTGGATATTAAGCTACAACACCAAATGGATCCCCCCCTGGGGTTATTAATGGTTCTATGCCTTCACTAGGATACTTAGGAGGACCAAACTAACTACTTGTGATAAACAATGCTCTCACCAATAACATGCCATTGTTGAATTTGATACCCTTGGCCATGCATCAGCCTGCAATCCAAACATTTGCTATACCTATGATCGCGTGGCCTAATCTGAACTAGAAAAATTATCAATTTCCTGTCACTAATGCTGGAAACTCATTTTTAGAGAAACTTTCTATTACTTAGGCAACTCCAAGCAATATCTAAGCCAATGCACAAGTAAACCAATCAACTGTTAATCAGAATATGCACTTGACATCAGAAATAAAAGTCCTCAAAAAGTCTCTGTCCCAAGTAATGACCAAACTCGCCTAGTTCAGGATGAATCCTCCACAAGCTCAGAATTAGAACAACTTTCAAGCTCAGAATAATTTCTAGAATCAAAACCAAAATTACAATCAAAGTCCGTTCAATAGATAGTGGAACACAAGACCTAACAATGGGGGAGTAACTAATTTGGGAAATGGGCCAAATGAGGGAAATCAAGGCAACACAAATGCATCCAACATAATGAACATGGATGAGTTGAACCATATGGTCAATTGGTGTAGATTGCATGATACAATAGATCATTTAGAACTAGATTGCCCTCAGATGGAAAAGATGCCCTGAATTGCACAGACAAATTCCCAGTCATCTTGCAACACAACTCAGGAAAATAGTAACAACATAAACATAGCTATGGTTTTGGACTCTTATGTCTTCCCTTTGAAGAAGATAATCAACCCTCTAATGAGACTTATGAAGTTCAGGGCCTTTTAGCAAGAGAAGAATAATTATTTCTTGAGAAACAAGGCTTAAGGCCCATTCACTACAGGCATACCCCCAGTAATGGACCTACACTACTTGATCCAAAAGCCAATAATAACCCTTTAGCATTACGAAGTCAGACTTAAGGTCAGCCAAGGCCAAATCCAATGATCTTAATGAAGCCTCATGCAGTGGTAGACATGAGATATGACATAACTGAGGACCTCAAGAAGACAATCTAAGATGCCTATCTTTGATGTTCTTTAGAATTGCCCCACTTAGAGAGAAGCTTTGATAAAATTCTTAGATAAGCCAAACCAGTCCAAAGAGAAAGAAAAAGTAATAGCCACCACCGATGCTTATACGACGATGTATAGAGGGAAGTTAGACTCTCCCCCTTTCCTCCTCAGTATAAGAATATTTGGCAAAAACTTGTATAATTTCTTGGTAGATTCAAGAGCATCTGGTAATGTGATGCCCTATTCAATGTGCCAAAGGCTTGGGATGACACCAACTCCTACTTAGAAAAAGGTAATACAAATGGACAAGACAAAGATAAATGTAATAGGTGAACTCAAGAATGTGCATATTCAGTTAGTATCTAATCCTAGGATTCAACATCACATTGATATCCAAGTGGTAGACATTTCTGAAGCTTATGGGATGTTGCTCAGTAGAGATTGGTCCAAAACCCTAAATGGATACTTTTCCACTGATTTTTCCCATCCTTGGCAACCTTAGAGGGAAATCAGAACCAGACCAGAATTGAGAGTGAACCCAAGTTAAAACACATGATCACAAAACACAACCATTACGACGAGGTTGCTTATATTGAATTTGAACCAGGGTTTTACTGAGTAGATGAAATCTCGACCACCCTTGTATTCTCTCAAGACATCACAAGGAATAAGGAAACTAGAGGTGTAGATTTGTATTCCAAATGTGAGCAGTTCATTCAGAAATTAAGAACCAATCATGCTTTGCTGGGTGAAGACATCGAAATTAATGATTTGTTATTGCCAAACTAGTGCCAAATTCACAAATACAACCATTCAGAATTAACTTGTGTAGTGTGTGCTACTGTTGTGAAGAAATACCTCTATGAGAAACAATATCTAGAGCCCTCATTAACGGATGCAAGTACCACATGCAATGCAGGATTGCTGATCAAATAGGATAACACCAAATAGATGGATAGTATACATACTGATAAGAAAATAGGGCAAATTGATGTTGAACCTGAAGATGGATAACCTAGTGTTGTTGTCATGGATACAGAAGTGGCGAACACCTCCAAAGAAATTTTTGAGGGAGAAGGCACAATAGACCTAGAACAATTAAGGGAAGACCTAACTATACTAATAGAAGAAACTCATTCTTCAGAAGAAAGTGAAGAAGAATCAAATCTGAATGAAAGGGAATCGAGTCTAAGTAAAGAAGAACCAAACCTGCCTGCCTTAACAACTAAACAAGTATCTGTGAAGTAGATTCCAGATGGAGAAACTACCCATAAGGCACAAGTATCACATGATGATCAGATATGGACCTTGAGGTTTGATGGCTCTCATTCCAAGCAAGGAGCTAGAGTAGGGGTGGAGTTAGTAAGTCCCAAAGGAAAAGCATTCCTAGCATCCTATCGATTGTAGTTCCACTGTACCAATAATATGACTGCTTTTGACATAAAAGTCATCCCGAGGAGAAAGAATCACATTTTTTATGTACTTGCAGTAGCCGCCAACACCCTGGAACCCATGACTCATTCAAGGTTGAGGAGATTTGCTCTGGAACTTGCCCCAACACTAGCAATACTAGATAACGTAAGGAATTTCCAGGTCTTCCAAGATGACCAGCATATCCTGAAATTTCTGACCAATTCAATAGTCTTTGAAGGCCAAATCATAGATGAATCTGATAGAGAGCCGTTTGAAGAGGATACTTAAGGAGTTATCAACTTGAAAACCAACAACATACCGAAAGGTATGGTTGCACTAGAACAGGTCTTTGACTCAGACCCAAGAGCCAAGAAGAAAGTTCCTTTCGATTCGGAAGGTGGTAAGTATGAAACTTACAACCTAGGGAAAGCTGACAATGAAAGGAATGTTTTCATAGGTAAAACTTGTCATAGTAGAGAAAGGGAAGATATCATTCAGGCATTGAAATACTACCGAGATGTCATTTCTTGGGGGTATGAAGATCTGAAAACATTTGATACTTCCATAATCACTCATACAATCCCATTGAAGTCACACATAAAACCATTTTGACAAAAACAAAGGCCTATCAACGCGTTGATTGAACCTCTAATTTTCAAAGAATTACAAAAGCTCTTAGCTGCCAAAATCATCTTTCTAGTGAGACACTCCACATGGGTAGAAAATCTGGTGCCAGTCATATAGGAAAATAGATAAATCATATTGTGTGTAGACTTTTGAAATCTGAACAAGGCATCTGAAAAGGAAAATTATCCTCTTCCATCGTTGGATGAAGTATTACAAAGTGGGAATGGGTCTCAAATGATGTATTTCTTGGATGGATATTCTGGATACAACCAGGTCTTGGTGACTTATGAAGATAGGATGAAGAATGCCTTCACTACTAAATAGGGAATGTTTGCTTATAGGAGAATGCCCTTTGGCTTAATAAATGTTGGTGCCACTTTTCAGAGAGCAATGGACACAGCCTTCACTAACTTAGTAGGTAAGTGCATCATCATGTATATGGATGACCTCATAGTATTCTCCAAAGACTAGAGTAATCATGCTGCAAGCCTAAGCAAGATATTGAAAATATGTAGATGGTATGGCATATCACTCAACCCTAAGAAATACATTTTTGGAGTCACAAAGGGAAAGTTGCTGGGTCACGTCATATCTGAAAAGGGAATTTCCATTGAACCAAAGAGGGTATAATCTATTTTGAAATTGCCTATGCCAAACATCAAAAAGGAAATGAGATCTTTCTTTAGAAAGATAAATTTCATATAGAAGTTCATAACAAGGTTTGCTAAGATTATGAAACCATTGAATGATATGATGAAAAAGGAGGCCAAGATAGAGTGGAACACTAAATCTAAATCATCATTTGCTCAAATTAAGTAGTCTATCACTAGGCACCAGGCTTGATAAGTCCTAAATACCTGCAACCCTTCTGTATTTATTCGTTCGCTTTTGAACACTCGTGTGTTGCTGTCCTGACCTAGAGAAAAGAAGCTAGAGATGAAAGGCCTATCACTTTCATGAGTTCCCCATTAAAAAATGCCAAGGTACATTATCCTTATCTAGAGAAATAATCTTTCACATTGGTAAGGGCAGTCAAGAAGTTTAGACATTACATCCTTAGGAGCAAAATATTTTCAATTGTCCTAGACCACGGCGTGAAGTCTATTTTGATGCAAAATGAGTTGGAAGAAATGAGGGGCAAATGGATGGCCATTTTTTAAGAATTTAACTTAGAGATTCAACCCATGAAGCTCATAAGAGGACAGGGATTGTCCAAGACCATGGCTGAATTTGATTCTCAGATCATCTATCAACAATACATGGTTGAGACCATCACCAATGATGAATGGTACAAAGATATAGTGTATTTCCTCCTAAAAAAAAAATGCCTAGACAACTTGGATTCTACTCAGAGAAGAGCTCTTAGGCTAAGAAGTGCACACTTCATGATAAAGAATGCAACATTATTTCAAAAGAATTATGGTGTCTATCTAAGGTGTTTGACCGAAATAGAAGCCAAACAAGTTCTGTAAGAATTCCATAGCAAATATGGCATCAGACATGGTTATGGAGATTCGATAGCACACCAAATCCTCATATCAGGTTACTATTGGCCACATATCTTTCGAGACTTACACCAACATGTTAGAACCTGTCATATATGTCAAACGACTACCTCTAGAGAAAGGAATCCTACAATGCCCTTGCAGTTGGTGTATGAGGTAAGACCGTTCACCCAATATGTCATAGATTTTGTAGGTGCAATTAACCTAAATTCATTTACAGGTCATAAGTTCATTTTGCTCGCGATGGATTATTGGACCCGATGGACAACAAGTCATGCTTGCAAGAACTGCACCAGTGAGGTAGTAGTCAAGTTTCTTGAAGACAACATCATCACAAGGTTTGGAGTACCTTTCACTCTAGTATGTGACAATGACCCTCCTTTTTCATCAGCTTAATTTATGCAATGGTTTTTTGAACATAAAGTAGTTTTGAAATTTTCTTCTAACTATTACCCCCAAGGTAATGGTGTAGTAGAATCCATGAATAAAAACTTGATTGATGTTATTAAGAAACTACTTGAAAAGAATCTAAGGGAATGGTATACTTAGCTCATGTTCGACTTATGGTCAGATATAACTAGAACTAAAGCCTCTCTAGGAACTTCCCCTTACCAGCTTGTATACGGCTTGAATCCTGTCTTCTTGGTCAACCTCCAGATATTTGTCGTCTGATTTATGAAAGAATTTTTGATAGATGAGGACAAAATAGAAGATAGGATTATGAACTTGCTTGGATTAGAAGAAAAATGAGATGCAACCCTACAACACTTTGTCAAACATCAAGCAATGGTCAAAAGATAGTTTGACAAGAGGGCTAAAATCAAGGCTTTTAGAATTTTAGAATTAGTTCTATTAAGGGATAAAGCAAAAGAAAAGAAGGGCGACCACCAAAATTGTGGCTTAGCCCTTACAAGATATTTGAGATTCTCAGAGAAAACACTTTTAGGATTAGTTCTTTGACTGGAGAACTTAACCCATTGCCTGTCAATGGCCAGTTTCTCAAACATTATTTTGGTCCATGAAAGTGTTGTCATGCATTTTGTATTATAGTAGGATAGGAGTCTTTTGTTATTCTTCCATCTTTGGCCGTTCTTCCTCACTTTTGTTTGGTGTGTTTGTTTGTTTGTTTGGTGTTCCTTTCTTTCCATTGTTTGTCTGTTTGCTTGTCGGTCCCTCCTATCTTAGAGACGGGGGTTTGTGTATAGTGTAATATTAGAGTGACTTGATCAGGATTTTGTTGTTAGTATGTTTTAGTATATAGTTAGTTGTTTCCCCTTAAGTCTTTTTGTTTACTTCTATTTCTCATGTACCCTAAAAACACAGGGCCTTTGTAAACAATTTGATTGTGGTGAAGATTAAAAAATATCATAAGAACTTACTACATCATATACACACTTTAACATTCAGAAGTTAACTTGGATCCAGAACTTGTAATGACCTTCACCAAGTGAAAATCATGGTGATTATATTCCTTAGAATAGGGAGTTCAAGTTCATCTTAGTATTGCATAAGGTCTCATCAAGAGGTGGTGTAGTTTTAGATCACCATTTGTCGATCAACAAGAAAAATATTTTATTACAACATAATACTACTTACATACCTACACTTAAGGGTGGAGCATGTATTTATGATCAATTATGTCTCTGACATCAAGAGCTATTTATCTAAATACTAGAACATACAATCAGGTACTCTAAGATGGGACAAAGGTATCTATTTAACATTCTAGTAATAGGTGAGAGTTAAGATATTGTTTGGAAGAACCAAAAGTTAGCATATCAGTCAAATCCCATATTTATGACTTGACATTGTATCTTCAATAAGTCTCAGGATTGTGAAATAGAGTTCACCTCACGCTTCATAATTTCATACTTCAAGGGTGACATTGAGGGAAGACTATCTAGAAGTCCTTTTCAACATTTAAGAGCAATGTCATTCTGCTTTACATAGACCAACAATGACTAGAAGACCAAGGAACAAGCATTGGCTAAGGTAACCATATTTGTTTGGGTTTATTGGACTAAGTTTTTCAATTGTTCTTGCCATCCCTCCATTCATCTTACCATCTGTCCCTTTTGATCACCACAAGGTGTTCCTAGTACTTTGTTTGCTCAACCCTATTGCCCAAACCTATTGACTATCATAAGTTCAAAATCACATCCTATGCCAAGATAGTCTAAGAACATGTAATGATTCCATTCCGTCTCAGATATTGTTCCAAACATCGAAAAGAGAATGTGTTATTCAAGATAGAAGATTCCTAGTACATTCCTAATCTTTATCTAGATGAATACTCATAATTACTAGTGACAGGATAGTCCCTAAAGAGATAACCTAGGACCTTGTTTGTTTGCACTCACTAAACCATCCATTTCATTCCATCTCTCACCCATCATTTAAAGTAGTCTAAAGAAAATCAATAAATATCATAAAAGAGAGAAGCATTCAAGTATATTATAAAGATCTTTTACTACCCACCTTCCATCTATACCATACTATTCATTAGCTCTGCTCCCATAAGCTAATTTTCGATAAGAACTTTGAAAATCCTTATAAAGATGAATTCTTTCAGAGACAACCAACTTAGATAGTGAGACAGTTCAAAATAGAATGGGTCCAAAACATCAGACTAAACATAGTGCATGCATGTGCCTACTTGGGTTGAATATTGTAGAAGTACTCCTTGCGGAGTATGGTTCTCAGGTAATCTAATTTTTAGGCAATCTGCTATCAGGTTTGAGTAAATATGGAACAGTTCTTAGTTCAGGATACTTCGGCTCATTTGGGTTGACACGCAAAAAAAAGAGATAATAAGGTAAATAGTAAAGAAAAAAATCATCCTCTGGTGAAAACCATAGTATATGGTGTTAGATTCAGGGCAGACAACTGAGAGAGGTGGTGAATTAGTTGTCTAAAACTTTATTTCCAATTAAACACTTAAATCCACTTTGTAATTCAATAGCATAATAATAAATCAATCATGGAAACATAATGCATTAAATCAAGAGTAGAAACACATTAACACATGAGACACCAAGATTTTGACATGGAAAACCTAGTTAAGGGAAAAACCATGGGGTGACTAACCCAAGTATGTATTCTCTGTTAGAAGAATAGAAAGAACAAAATGGCACATGCCAATTAGGGCTCACTACCTGAGCACACTGCTCACAAGAGGCTCACTGCCTACAAGAGACACACTGTCTACAAAAGAATAACTATCACATACTTGAACTAAAGAATAGCATCTTCATCATGCTTGAGTTAGTTCCATTTAAGCCCAAAACCTCTGCTCTACCTTTCACTTTTCTCCTCTATATCAAACTCCCATCTCCACAAGTTACCTTTGAAATGACTTTCCAATCTCTTATTTATACAAGACATCCACTTAGGAATAATCATCTAAGTCAAAAAACATCTACAAGAACATCCAAAGGATGTGTAACTCATCCGGTCGGCCAGACTTAGGAAGAACACCATCATCCAGAAGTAATTCTTCAATTGCAAACTTAAAATTCAATGCGAACCACCAAAACAAACTGGACACGATCCAAAGACCTCCACAAGCTTGCCTGAATCACCAAGAACATCCACACTACATCTTCTTACTGAAATCCTTCTCTCATTCATCTGGAACCTCAAGAACACAGTCTGTCATCACTGTCACAAAGAAATAGATGCTTGCGGACCTCCAGACCATGAACCAATTGAGTTGACACTTCTCAAGGACTTCTTAAACACTCCACCAAATCCACAAAACAAGATAATGCATTTCTGGATCTCACCGGACCTATTTGTATCACTCTGTCACCTTTGAACACCTGCCGGAACCAGTTTTACATGAGCTGCCACAACTTCTTCAGATCTTCATGCAAACCTCTAAAATCTTTACTGGAACACCTTAAGACACATATCTACAAACCCTTTGAACCGTATCTTCTAATCCTCATCTTAACTAGGACTTTTACCTTACTATCTTCACTGTTCTCCTACCCAATCCACATCTGTGTATGCACAAAGAGAGAAATCATGATCTCTATGATACCACAGACCATACTCAACTGTCCCTTTTAGATATCTAAAAATCCTCTTGATTGCTATGACATGAGATTCTCTAGGATCAACTTGGAATCTAGCAACAAGACCGACAACCTGCATAATGTCTGGTCTAGTTTGAGTAAGATACAATAGTCCTCCAATCATTGACCTATACTTTTTCTGATCAGCCTTAGGAGAGTCATCATCTTTGCTCAATTTACATCTAGTTGCCATGGGAGTACTCATTGGTTTTAAGTCTTCCATCCCAAATTTCTTCAACAATTCTTTCACATATTTGGTCTAAGAAATGAAGATTCCTTTCTTTATTTGAGTGATTTGTAGACCTAAGAAGAAATTCATTTCACCAAGCATGGACATCTCAAACTCACTTTTTATTTTATTTGCAAAAGTTTTACACATACTATTTCTTCCTCCAAAAATGATATCATCAACAAACACTTCAATAATCAAGATGTTTTCATGATCAATTTTGAAATACAAATTACTGTCAACAGTACCTTTGTTGAAACCAATCTTCAAAAGATGCTTATTCAATCTTTCATACTAGGCTCTTGGGGCTTGCTTCAGTCCATTCAGTGCTTTCTTCAACTTGCAAACCATATCACCATGATCAAACAATTGAAATCCATCCGGTTGTTCAATGTATACTTCTTCTTCCAAGTCTCCATTCAGAAAGGTAGACTTGACATCCATCTGATATACTTTGAAGTCCTTGAAGGCAGTAAAAGCAAGAAATAACCTAACTACTTCAATTCTTGCTACAGAAACAAAAGTTTCTTTAAAATCAACTCCTTCTATTTGAGAGTAACCTTTGCAGACCAATCTAGCTTTATTTCTGATTACTTCATCAATTTCATTCAGTTTGTTCCGGAAGACCCATTTGGTTCCAATCACGTTCTTGTTTCTAGGTCTGGGAACAAGATCCCAAGTGTGATTTTTCTCAATTTGCATCAGCTCTTCCTCCATTGCTTTAGTCCAGTTTTCATCATTGCAAGCTTCATTCACTGTCTTAGGTTCAATCTTTGAAATCAGACAATACTCTTCTGAATCTTGAGCAATCCTTCTTCTTGTTTGAACACCTTTGCTTTTATCACCTATGATCTGATCTTCAGGGTGGTTCAGTCTTACATACTTGGGAACTTTGGGAGTTTCTTGCACTTCTGATTCTTGATCAGGATCATTAAAACTCATCTCTTCTTCTTGATTTACCGGATCAGTTTGAATCAGAATTTCAGAAGAGACTTGGGCTCCTTGAATCAGAACACCATTCTAATCATCTTCATCATATTCATAAAACCTTGAGGGTTTTTCAATTCCTTCATCAACCTTCACATTTGTACTTTCTATAATCTTGCCTAGTCTCTTATTATAACACCGGTATGCTTTGCTTTGAGTAGAGTAACCCAAGAATATTCCTTCATCACTTCTAGCATCAAACTTGCCTAGATATTCATCTCTTTTAATGTAACATTTTCTACCAAAGACTCTGAAATACTACACAGTAGGAGTGATGCCAAACCAAAGTTTATAAGGAGTCTTACTGGTATTTCTTCTGATTTGTACTCGATTGAGAGTATAGACTACAGTGCTGACAACTTCTCTCCAATAGATCTGAGGAATATTTGCTTCCATCATCATGGTCCTAGATGCTTTCTGGATGGTCCAGTTATTTTTTTCCACTACTCCATTCTGCTGTGGAGTCCTAGGAGAAGACAACTATCTTTTTATTCCATGTTTCTCATAGAATTCTATGAACTCACTGGATGTGAATTCTCCACCTCTATCAGACCTCAGACATTTTAATTTTAATCCGGTTTCATTCTCTACCATAGCCTTGAATATTTTGAATTTCTCAAGAGTTTCTAATTTCTCTTTCAGAAAAGTTACCCACATCATTTGGGAGTAGTCATCAATTAATATCATGAAGTATCTATCACCTTGCACACTTATGATTCTTGCCGGACCACATAAATCAGTATGAACTAAATCCAATAATCCAGTAGAAGACTGTTCCTTGCTTTTGAATGAGACTCTACTTTGTTTCTCCAACTGAGATTCTTTGCACAAGCTATTTGTAGGTTTCACCAATTTTGGAAGATCTCTTACAGCCTGAGTTTTGCTTATCTTGATGATATTATCAAAATTCACATGACACATCCTCCTATGCCATAACCAACTCTGATCAATTTGCACAAATAGACAACTTTTACCAGTACCAACTAAATGGAAGATACCTTTTTTTTGGGTACCGGATGCAATCTCTATTCTGAAACTTTCAAAGATCTTGCATTTTCTGTTCTTGAATCTGAGATCATAGCCTTTTTATCACCAACTGTCCAACACTGAAAAGATTGTGCTTCAATCCTTCAACATATAGTACATTACCGGTTTTGTTCTTTCCATCAAAGGAAATAGTTCCTCTACCTCTAATTCTACCAGCAGAATTATCACCAAACTTTACCACTCCTCCTTCATACCTTTCCAAATCTATGAACTTATTTTTGTCACCTATCATATGGTGAGAGCATCCACTGTCAATGACCCAATCATCCTTTTCTTCAACTTAGGCAGCCAGAGCTCTTTCTACAACTTTATGATTGACAGATTCAGAGGGTATTGGTTCCTCTTCCTTGATGGAAATAAACACCCAATCACTTCCAGATTTGTTTCCTGTCTCTGATTCATCATCTATTACTCCTTCATTATCATCTTCTTCATGAACATAGTAACAATTCTTTTGGAACCTTGATCTGTAAGGATTTAGCCTTGAAAATCTTTCTGGACATCTTGAGGCAAAATGACCAATCTTATTACAATTAAAACACTTAAAAGGCAATTTTCCTTCATACTTACCAGATCCTCTTGGCAGTCTTTTTGCAATAACGGCTTCAAGTTGAGCAGTTTCTACTACTTCTAGGTCTTTTCTTGCTTTTTCATACCATGATAGTTTCCTTGCAGAGTTCTCTACCGGATCAAATCTTTTTTTACCTTTTATAGAGGCACTGGCATTGAATGTAGATTCAGTCTGGGGGGATCATCTCCAAACTTAGTCAATTCAAATGCAACCAAGTTACCAACCAATTGATCTCTTGTAACAGCTATATGGGCTCTGAATTCTTCAATGGCAGCAACCTTGATTTTATAAGAAGCATGAAGGGATCTGAGAACTTTGCCAACAATCTCATCTTCATCCAAGACTCCACTAGCACATCTAATCCCACAAACAAGCTCATTTACTCTTGGCATAAAAGTGGTGATATTTTCATCTTCTCTCATCTTTAGATTTTTGAATTTTCCTTTCAGACTTTGTAGCCTTGCACATTTAACATACTTGTCTCCTTCATGTAGAGTTTCTAGTTTTTCCCAAATCTCAAAGGCAATTTGTAGGTCAACAACATTTGAAAGCTCTGAATTAGACAAGGTACTTAGAAGAGCTTCTTTAGTTTGCAGATTGTTTTTAGCATCTGTGATTTCACTTGGGGATTTTGGGCCACCCTGTGGAGGAGTATACTTCATTGAAGCCATGTTCTAGTACTGCATTCCCATATATTGCAAGTGACATTTCATGCGACTTTTCCAGAGATTAAAATTGGATCCTTCAAACTTCAGACTAACCTTCTTGTAGGACGACATCCTGGATCTCCTCAAGTGGTTAAGCTCTTTTAGAGGAACTTAGCTCTGATACCAATTGTTAGATTCAGGGCAGATAACTGAGAGGGGGGGTGAATTAGTTGTCCAAAACTTTCTTTCCAATTAAACAATTAAATCCACTTTGTAATTCAACAGCATAATAATAAATCAATCATGGAAACACAATGCATTAAATCAAGAGCAGAAACACATTACCACATGAGACACCAAGATTTTGACGTGGAAAACCTAGTTAAGGGAAAAACCATGGCATGACTAACCCAAGTATGTATTCTTTGTTAGAAGAATAGAAAGAACAAAATGACACATGCCAATTAGGGCTCACAGCCCGAGCACACTGCTCACAAGAGGCTCACTGCTTACAAGAGACACACTGTCTATAAAAGAATAAGTATCACATACTTGAACTGAAGAATAGCATCTTCATCATGTTTGAGTCAGTTCCATTTAAGCCCAAAACCTCTACTCTGCCTTTCACTTTTCTCCTCTCTATCACACTCCCGTCTCCACAAGTTACCTTTGAAATGACTTTCCAATCTCTTATTTATACAAGACATTGACTTAGGAATAATCATCTAAGTCGGCAAACATCTACAAGAACATCCAAAGGATGTGTAACTCATCCGGTCGACCAGACTTAGGAAGAACACCATCATCCGGAAGTAATTCTTCAATTGCAAACTTAAACTTCAATGCGGACCACCAAAATAAACTGGACATGATCCAAAGACCTCCATAAGCTTGCCTGAATCTTACTAAAATCCTTCTCTCCTTCATCCCAAACCTCAAGAACACAGTCTGTCATCACTGTCACAAAGAAATAGATGTTTGCGGACCTCCAGACCATGAACCAATCAAGTTGACACTTCTCAAGGACTTCCTAAACACTCCACCAAATCTGCAGAATAGGATAATGCATTTTCAAATCTCACCAGACCTATTTGTATCACTCTGTCACCTCTGAACACCTACCGGAATTGGTTTTTCTTGATCCGCCACAACTTCTTTAGATCTTCATGTGGACCTCTAAAATCTTTACTGGAACACCTTAAGACACATATCTACAAACCCTTTGAACCGCATCTTTTGATCCTCATCTTAACTAGGACTTTTACCTTATTGTCTTCACTATTCTTCACTATTCCTGATATGACCCATTATCTCAATATCCTCAGCAAACAATTCTTCCAATCCTTATCATTAATGCAACAGGAGTATGTTGACATCAATGACAACACCGGTTAAGCCCATACTTGCAACATATGGCTCCTAATTGGATAAGTACCATGATGAAAACTTGTTTACGGGTGTCATGTGTAGAATGTAGTCATCACAGAATAGATTGATGGAGCGAGTTACAAGATTTTAGATCTAGGCGAAGCTTGTTGAAAGAAATAAATCACATGCACACAATTGTAAGTTTCAAGTGTTGTCTTGTTGTCATTACTATAATTGTTTGTTTACAGGGTTTGTTGTTTTAGTGTTCATCTTTGATGGATTCAAACTTAGGACTTTAGAGAAATCAAGGGTTCTATACTCCAAAATGCTTAGAGCATCATACTAGTTGAGTCACCATTTTTTATGCCTTGCATAACCACCCCATCTTTTTTGACAAATTGGGACCCCCTCTTTGTCGTTTTGTCATTTTTGTTTGTGTGTTCATCTTGTGTTGATCTTGGGATCATCTTTAATATTTTGTTTTTCCAAAGGGGTCTTTTGTTTTGCCTAAAGACTTGTGTTTTTATGTATTTTTTGTTGAGGCCTGAGAATTCTTTCACTCTTGGGCTCAGGGGTTCCTAGGTCCATTTTGCTTCCTAGGACTAAGTGTTAAAGTCCATTTGGGACCTTAAATTCGATCGACTTTTGGGCCACAGAGCTTCCGAGGTCTATTGGAACTTGTGGTACTTCTCTTCTTTTCGCTCCCACTCCTGACGAGTTCCATTGGGATTGTAGGGCCCATTTGCCCCTTTGGCTTCTAGGTGCAGGACCAAAAGTCCATTTTGGTCCTACACCCCCACCCCAACTACCGCATTAATGGTGGCAAGGGCCTCGTACTATAAGGAGTATTGAAGGCTTTTTATGTCTTTTATCCCTCATTTCTACCTTGTCTTTTTCTCTTTTGCCTGTTTTGTGATCCCTGTGAGCACATTGAGCAATTTGCGAGCTTTGGATTGTTAATTCAAAGGTGCTCGAGGTTGTTTGTGCATGTGTAGTCGAGGGTTTGGTGGTGTTCCTAAGTTCTTTGCATTCCCTGCCCCCTCTTCTTCTGGATTTCGCACACCAGGTAGGGTTTGTTTTATCATTATTTTGCATTATTTTGTTGTTTTCTTCTTTGTTTCTTGTTGCCATTTGTGTTGTTTTAGTGTAGGGTTTTAATAAGGCTTTTTAGTCTAGTTTGATTTTCATGCATTTTTGGCTTTCTCTTGGTATTGGGTAGATTAGAGTTAGTCAATAAGGACCAATTTCAAATAGTCAATTCCAAGGATCTTTTTGAAGCATTAAAGCCTTGTTCAAATTGGGTAGTGATCCCTTTTTGGTTCTCGGGCCTCATTTTTATTCAAACTAATGAGTGCAGTTGGTCCAATCAAGACCTTGGGCCTTGAGTGGCCCATCTCCCTTAGATTTTCCAGAGGTACTGAAACCATCTTTCCTCTCGCTTCCCGCAGAGTCTTCAGAAAAAGCTAAGTCAGGGGTTCCTTTGGGACTCTAGGTCCTGAAGGGTTTTTTGACCCAAAGTTCTTGTGCCAAAATATCTTTTGGTCCACTCTCCATAGGTCTGAATCAATTCAGACTTAGGCCCTTTTATGGCTTCGGGCCCTGGAAGGCCTTTCGAACTTGACTCAACAAAGACTAAGGGGCAAATCCATTTGTACACCCTGCACCTGATAAAGACTTAGAAGAAAATCATTAAAACTAGGGTCCTTTCGGGGCTTTGGGCCCCAAAAGGCTTTTTGGCCTGAAAGCCTCAAAAGTTCCAAATCTCAAATTCCTCCCGCTCTCCACAAGGACTTCAAACTGTTTAAACATCAAGGTCCTTTGGGAACTTTGGGCCTCGAAAGGTCCGTTGGTCTTAAAACTTTTTGAAGTGCCAAATCCCATTTTCACCCCACGTCCCACCAATTGTTAGAAGGGTCATTTTGGGACTCTAGGCCTGATGAGCACTTTTGGTCCAAAAGTCAAAAGTTCAAAAAATTAAAAGGTTCCAAATGCCAAGTTCCTTCCTCTGACCCACGCCCCACTAGAAGAACACTTCAAACGTATCATCCTCGTTGGGACTTCGAGCATGTGGTGACCTTTTGGCCCCCTTTAGCAATTTTAGCCAAAAAACTCATTTTCCTTCACTATTCTTGGACCTGATTGTGATGGTGGGCCCGCGATCCAAATTTGGACCATCGTCCAAATTTCCAACCTAGTCCTGTGAACCTGCCAAAGCATAAAACCCTCCAAATTCTTAGAATTAAGTGCTTTCTTGGTATTTTCTAGTCTTTTTATGTATCCTTTTTTCCCTACAGGTTAGATAAATGTCTGAGGAAGAGACTTCTGCCCAACAAAGTGAGGAAACACTTTTTGATTCCAAGTCCTTAGAGGAGATTGAGCAAGAATCAGGGGAAGTAGAAGTAGAATCATCCAAGAAGTAAACCAAACAGAAAAAGAAAAAGGAACTTCATGTAATAATGAAATATCAATTTCAAGGAGTTCCAAAAGATTCTAAGTTCAAGAATGAGCTTATGAATATTACAGATACAAAATTAAGGTCACATAGACCTAAAAGTGTTTAAACATGATACATTCAAGGAAAATGTCACTCCACGAGCAAAGAAAATTGTTGAATCAGGACTAGGACATATAACATGCTTTCCACGTACATTCTAATGCCCTGAGTTAATTCTTACTTTCACCCATCACTATAATCCAGAGGAGAGGAAATGCTTTGATTCTAGTGGGAACCTTCTACTGGATATCACTCCTGAAATGATTAGGATGGTCTTTGACTTACCAGTATATCTGCATGCCAGTTTATTGAAAATTGCTGAAGCAACAAGGTATTATAATCAGGATGTTACTGGAAACAAAGGATATTTAAACCAACATTGGTTAGCAAAGAAGAAGAAATCTGCTTCTAAGGTACATTCCAAATTAACAAGAGTAGATTTTCAGGGAGAGGTCTCTGATGTGATCACTTTGTTAAGTAGAGATTTTGGGAGAGAGGAATCAAGAACATATGTAACATGGATGTTTCAATTCATTTTTTGTACTATAAAGGTAGAGACTAAGCTGGATTGGGTTAAAATTATTTCAGATAATATAAATGCCCAACTTATGTCAGTAGTACAAGTCAAAAAGTTTTACATGACTTCATATTTTGTTTGGTTAATTGCAAGAGTGGGAAATTTTCCTGGTTTGACAACTATGGGAGTCAGAGGAGAGGCTCTAGGACAAAGCAAAATATGGTATTCTATCCCTAGTTAGAACTCAAAGAAGCAGAGAAACACTTTAAGAAAGTAAATGACACATTTTTGTATGCCATTATTTTACAGTTGACTGGAGATCTTGGTTGGAGAATGTTAGAAAAGATAATGGACCTCATCAAGCCATGGGGATAATGGTTCATTCAATTCCCCAAGTCCACATATATCAGAATAGAAGGCTTTAAGAAGGCCCCATTTTTCCTCCAGAGGCATTGCAGTGATAAGATCATTCTGATGGAGTTTTCATAATAAATCAGTGAGGTGCATCTAATGTTGTCGAGTAAACATAAATCTGGGGTACAGTATCCCTTTATGTTAGGTTTTTATGAATGTCCATCAATTTTAGTTGCAAAAACAATTGTTGAATAGATAAATGCTCTAAATCTAAAAGTATATGATCCTAGGGAAGACTTTGACCCTATTGGCAAGTTGAATCAGTTGTTCCCAACCATGGACTTCAAACACAAACATTCTTTAGAGGATTTTTTGGCAAATTTCCAAGATGAACTCAAGGTGAGAAAGAAGCGGTATACCAAACTCACCACTTTTCAGTTGAGAGAGTTTCGACTGAGAATGACATATCAGAGGAGTTTTCCGATGATAGTATAGTTTTGGATCCTGTTTACCAATTGGACTCTATGGATAAGAAGGGGTTGGACTTCATTAATTGGTCAAAGAAAGAAGATCATTCTATCAGGGAGTTGAACTCTTATGTTTTAGAGAGAAGTATGTCTTGGTTTAATCCAAGATTACAGAATTTTGTGCCACTGAATATGCAAACAAGAAAGCGAGGCAAGGAACAAGCTTCATCCTCTAGATCACTAGCTGTGAAAAGGTAGAAGGTACAAGGGAAGCATTCAAAGACAAAAAAGAGTGGTATTTCTATTGAGGCTGCTTCTCCAGAAGAAGTGTTCCAAGTTAATCAAAAATTTGCTGAATCATCAATGATATACAAAGAAGGAGCTGCAAGGATAACATTTGGCATTGGAATTCCTAGGTTATTCCTCCTAAAGCTGCTATTGGCCAACACTCAGATGAAGGAGAATAGGTTGTGGAGATAGAGATGACACAAGCAACATTTGGAATAGTAGTGTTTCCCTCAACAACAATTGAACAACAACCTGAGACAGAGCAAGTGGAATAAGTGCAAAAATAGAATATAGATAGAGAGTTTCTAGAGAAGGAGCCTATTATAGAAGAATTAGTTGAAGGTGATTAGAGTCCTTAGCATGAAGTGAAGGAAAAACAAGAATAATAAGAAGAAGGAGATGATAAAGTTTAGGATGCATATGAAAATATCCCTTTTGAGGAGGAGGAGGATTTTGGAGAAGAACATATGTTGACCTCGGAAGAACAACAAGAAATAATTGATGCTACAGGGAAGGAAGATAAGGTTGATTCTATATAATAGGATGAGTCTTCAAAGACTCCAAAAGAACAACCACACCAAGAGCAGTAGCAAGAAACAAAGGTAGATGAGTTGGTTGATGAGCAACAACAACATCAGAAACAACAACAATAGCAACTGACACAAGGTCAATCTGATTAGACCTTACAGGTACTAGCTTTACCATTGTGGCTGAATCTCAATCTAGGTTAAAGGTAATAGGTGGTCATCCAGCCTTTGAATTTTTAGGAAATGATTATAGAAATTGAGAAGGAAAATCCTAGGAAGAAGGCTAGAACTTTGTTAGCTACTGCACCAATGATAGAGGGGAAAGAATTGCAGAAATAACTATCCTGATAGCTGACAAAGATGATTGGGAACTATAGGTTGAAGATTATCAGATCACGATAGTGAATTTGGGGAAGCAGACCTATGTAGAAGAACTGGCTTCATTTGATTCTGCATATACAACTGTTAAATCAAGAATGTAGTAGGATAAACACAAAAAAAAAACAATTTGAAAGTATAGTGAAACCAAATGAAGTCATTTGTCAAAGGTCTCATAACACCTATTTCTGAGTAGCCAACATTAACAAACGTGCCAGTGTACATGACAAAATAGGAGGTTGATTCTCTACAAGCAATGAAAGAAAAATCTTTGGTAATGGATAGATGGGTGGTTAAGTTTTTGGATGAGGCTTTTAGTATTTTTGATAAATATTTTCCTTTTTATGAAGAGTCATGTAGATTGGAAAAGGAGATAGATGATTTTGTTGAAGATCATAAGAAAGAGGACCCCAAGTTAGTGCAAATTTTGAGGACTTTAAAGTAGATTGGTAAGCTCACTCAGGAGGAGCTAATTGAGGTAGATATTTTGCATGATGAAGAACCTAATTTTTTTGACGTGTATAAAGGTTATGTAATATAAAATTGAGTAGTTGGCTGAGTACCATCCCTCGTTACTTACATTGAGGCAAGATATTTTTTAGTATATTTCTATTTTTGAGACTTTTGTCAAAGCGGTTGTGGGTCCAGATATGTACTCTCATGACAAAAATAGACTAGAACCACTGGATAAAGTGAAGGAAGCCTATATAAAGAAAATGGAAGGTTTATACAGAACTCCAGGTCTAGATGAGAATGTAATAGATAGATTTGTGGAGTCTAAAGCACATTTTAAACTGGCTTTGGTAGACATTTAAGCAATATGGAAAGAAGATGTGAAGAAGTTGCCGAGTGCCTCAAGACTTTTAAGTTCAGATATGGATGGTTAGACGACCCAGACATGGACAGGGTGGATCACCTTCTTTCCATTTTTACTGAGTACAAGAAGGCTCAAGCATCTACAGGGGCGTCCAACTCCCAGTAAGTTACTTTTTGGACTTAGTTAATTTTTGGTGTCTCAATATTTTGTATAACCACTTTTGTACAAAGGGACTCAATGTTTTATAAAGTAGGCCCTACACGATATCTCTTTTTTTTTCTTTTTATATTCTTGATTTCAAAAGTCAACTTGGAAATAAACATGCAAAGACAAGTCTATTTTTGGATGTGCTTTTTGAGTTGCATGGATATGGTGATAAAAACAAGGACAAAAGGTATTGCATGTATTTTAAGACTGCTGTAATTATTCTTTTGAAGTGCCTATAAAAGGGAAGAACTCATTTTGTTCAAGGGTCTGAAAGTTGAAGAATTAGGCCGTCAGTCCATACTTTGATTTTTAAGTTTTTCAGTAGTTAGCAATTTTTACAGTATTTTAGCATAGAGAAGGTGGTTCTTTCTAGAAACAGATCCATATTTCTGGTACTTGTGCGAGATCTATTTTCTTGTATTAAAGTTCAAAGAAGTGAATACAAGATGGCTATCAATTTCATGGGATCTATCATCATGTTTCTGGTGTAGTGCATTGAACTTATTCTTTACTTCCATATTTAGTCAAGAAATTATGAAATTTGTGCTTTAAAGTTCTGAATTCCATTTTTGATTTATGTATGAAATATAGTAGTCAAAAAATATAATTCTAATCATACTTATTGAGGAATCCTTCGACTATTGCACTATAATATGAATTATTGGGTTTTGTAAAACTAATTTTAGTATTGCGGTTAATGAATTTCTTGGGTGGGTGTGTTCATATAAAGTTTAAAATACAAAGTGCTATGTCATTTACTTCTTTTTTCCCTTTCGATCTTTTGATCTTTATTTAAAAACAATGATAAGTAGATTAAATCACACTCAGTTTGAGAAAATAATTGAATAACCAAGACCCCTTGTGAATTGTCCATATTTTGCCTATGCTTGTGCAACATAGTTGTGACCCAACTCCCGAGACCTTGGGGATCGCTAATTCTTCTTTTGGATCAGCTATCCTTTCAGGAGAGGCAATTTGAATCTCACATTTCTTGTGTTGCATGCATGTGTTAAATGGACCATCAATAGTGTGGTCGAGAGGAAGAAAATGACTTATAGAATATGAAAAATTGTATGATTCAGTCTAGGTCTATGGATCCTACCTTTTGGGCTAAAGTAATCAATTATGACAACTTTATTCAGAAATGTAAGCCTCACAAGGTAGTGTACAATATGACTCCCGAGGAGGCTTGGTCCCATGTCAAGCTAGATGTTTCCTTCTTTAGAGTATTTAGTAGTGAGTCTTGGGACTTCATTTCATATGGTTGACGTAAGGCAATGGAGAATCAGAGTCAACCTTTGATCTTTGTTGGCTATTGTGAGGATGTGAAGGCTTACAAGTTGTTTGATCCTATCACTCAAGATGTCTACTTTCAGAGAGATGTCTAGTTGATGAGATCTTCACATAGGTTGATTCCACCTCCACTTCTTCTTTGTCATTACCTACTACACCTTCTTCTTAATCACTTAAGGATATTTTGCTTCTTCAAGATGATACAAATGATGGTCCTGATCCAACATCTCTTGGTACACTAGTTTTGCTCTGATGGGCCTACACTACTCTTGAGGAGGCTAGACCTCTTTTTACTGATCCCATAGATTCTCTCCACACTCATTCATAGATAGTAAGTGTTAGTATTGTTGTTATATGGATCCTAATCAGACTCAAAGGTTAAAATTTCCCCACTTTTATCGGCGCAGTTTCCCCCCAAATTATTTAATGGGGGTATGGGGGCAGTGCCCCTGAAACCTCAAATGAATTTTATTATTTTATAAAGGCGTCAGGAATTATTTTTCTATTGACTGACATAAAAAAACCTATTTTCTAATTGATATAAGTCTTGATAAAAATGGCTAAGGGTTAGGGTTTTCAGGAATATTGTATTGTAGCATTTGCAGTGGTATTGAGTTGCAAGGATTGCTGGATAATAATATTCGACTCTCTATTGGTGGATGTAGACCAAGTTTGGGTGAACCACATTAAAAATTGTCTCTTGCTGTTATTATTTCTATGTATTTTTATTCCTCTCTTTAATCTATATTTGCATTTAATTGATATCTTCTGTATGCAATTCCTAACAAGTGGTATTAGAGCGGGTTGTGTTTAATTATCGTCTACAGGAGGGTCTCACTATTGAGTGGGAGCAATGGCAGACGAGGGTAAATTGAAGGTAGATAAATTCAATGGGCAGAACTATCAGTTATGGAAGATGCAGATGGATGATTATCTCTATCAGAAGGATTTATGGAGGCCATTGTAAGGAATAGCCAAGAAACCAGTAGCAATGACTGATGAGGATTTGAATATTCCAGATAGAAAGGCATTGGGAACCATTCAGTTGTGCCTAGCACCATCTGTGGCATTTAATATAATAGAAGTGAAGACAACAAATGAACTAATGAAAGATTTGGCTAAATTGTATGAAAAACCCTCAGCCTCAAATAAGGTATTTCTCATGAAGTGTTTGTTTAATCTAAAAATGATTGAAGGTGGATCTGTGACATCATTTAAATGAGTTTAATATGATTACCAGTCATTTAACTTCTATAAAAGTGAAATTTGATGAAGAGGTGAGGGCTCTCTTGGTTTTATATTCTTTGCTAGAAAGCTGGAATAGCTTGGTAATGGCTGTAAGTAACTCTGTCTCTGGTTCAAATTCTTCAAAATTTGATGATGTTGTTGGTGTTATCCTTAGTAAGGAAATGCGATGGAAAAGCTCAGGAGGGTCCACATCAGGTAGTTTTTTGAATGCAGAAAGCAGGGGCAGATCAAAGGAGAGAGGAAAAGGTTCTGGAGGTCATGGGAAGTCACGAGGAAAATTAAAGGACAAGAGGTCCCAATCTAGAGGACAGAAGGATTGCTGGTACTATGGGAAACCAGGTTATCTGAAGAAAGATTGTTGGTCTTGGAAGAATAAAGGTGACAAACAAGAAGGCAATAAGGAGGCAAATGTGGTAGGTAATAAATTTGAAGATGATGATTTGATTCTTTCCATAGATAATGCTGATGATTCATGGGTTTTAGATTTAGGGGCCTCATTTCATGCTATGCCCTATAGAAGTTATTTTTTTGATTATGTCCAATGGGATTTTGGGCTGGTTTATTTGGGAGATAACGAACCTTGCTAGATTGTTGGAAAGGGAAGAATCAAGATTAAGTTACAGAATGTGAATTATTGGCTACTACAAGAGGTAAGGCACGTTCCAAGGTTGAGTAGGAATTTAATTTCAGCAGGGCAGCTAGCTAATGAAGGTTGCATAGTTACTTTCAGTGATAAAAATTGGAAGGTTTCAAGAGGTTCCTTAATAGTAGAAAAAGGTGTGAAAGTAGGCACCTTATATCTTTGTATAGGTCATACTATTCCTTCTACTTTAGTTGATGCAGAGAAAAACCAAACGGGTTCAGGAACAGTTGTTGTGGGTTCGCAGGAAGAGACTGAAACAGTTGCTGTAGGTTCTGAGACAACACTATGGCATAACAGACTTGGGCATATGAGTGAAAAAGGTATGAAGGTACTTCACTCTAAGAAAGTTTTACCAGGTTTGAAATGTATTAATATGGATTTCTGTAAAAGTTGTGTGTATGGTAAACAAAAGAGAGTTAGTTTTCTCAAGGATGGGAAGTAAAAAATGGATGAAAAGTTGGAGCTTGTGCATACAAATGTATGGGGACTGGCTCAGGTATCTTTTCTTGGTGGCTCTCGGTATTATGTTACATTCATAGATGATGCAACTAGAAAGGTTTGGATTTATTTCCTTAGTTAGAAATCTGATGTATTTGAAACATTTAAGAAATAGAGAAGCTTGGTTGAGAATGAGATAGGTAAAAGATTAAAATGTCTCAGATCTGATAATGGTGGTGAGTATTGTAGCAAAGAATTTGAGGATTATTGTTCCTTTAATGGAAATCATAGGCATAAAATAGTTCCAAGGACTCCACAAGAAAATGGAGTGGCTGAGCGCATGAATAGGACAATAATGGAGTGTGCAAGGGACATGAGATTGCATGTTGGGCTGCCTTTAAACATGTGGGTAGAGGCTATCAATACTGTTGTATATTTAATTAATAGAGGTCCTTCAGTTCCTTTGGGCTATGGTATTCTAGAGGAAGCATGGACAGGTAAGAAGGTGAGTTATTCTTTTCTCAAAACCTTCAGATGTGAAGAATTTGCACATGTAGATTATGAAAATAGAACCAAGTTGGATGCAAAATCAAAAAAGTGTATCTTTGTTGGATATGGCATTGATGAATTTGATTATAGGCTTTGAGATCTTGAAAATCTAAAAATTGTGAGAAGCAGGGATGTTGTATTTAATGAGAAGGTGTTGTAAAAAGATTAGTCGCAATGGCATGAGAAGAAAGAAATGGATTATGTGGTGCTAGATGATACTCTAGATAATGATGTTTCAGTGGTTCTTCATGCTCCACAACAACAACAAGAAATACCATGAACTCCAGTGAATGTTAGATGGTCAACAAGGCTAAGTAGACCTCCTTAAAGGTTTTCTCCTTCTTTGTATTCTATTTTATTAACAAATGCTGGTGAATTGGAAGGGTATGATGAAGCTATGTAGGTGGATATGAAAGTTCAGTGGGAGCTTGTAATGAAAGAAGAAATGGACTCCTTGCTAAAAAAATTAGACTTTATGTAAGTTGCCTACAGGTAAAAAGGCTTTACCAAACAAATGGGTTTATAGGCTGAAAGAGGAAGATGAAGGTAAGAAAAGATTTAAAGCCAAGTTAGTTGTAAAAGGATTTGTACAAAAAAAAGGTATTGATTTTGATGAGATTTTTTCTCTGGTTGTTAAGATGAATTCTATTCGTACTGTTTTAAGTATTGTGGCTATTGAAGATTTGCATTTGGAATAGCTAGATGTGAAAACTACCTTTCTCCATGGTGATTTGGAGGAGGAGATATATATGGAACAACCACAGAGATTTGAAGTCAAAGGTAAGGAGAGATTGGTGTGCAGATTGAAGAAGAGTTTATATGGCTTGAAACAAGTACCTCGGCAATGGTATTTAAAATTTGATAGTTTTATAGCTAAGAAAGGCTACATCCAGTGTAATTCTAACCATTGTGTTTATTTTAAGAGGTTGGATAATGATAGCTACATTATTTTATGTTTATATGCTGATGACATGCTTATAGTAGGGTCTAACATGGATCACATAAGAGAGTTAAAACAACAGTTAGCACAATCATTTGCTATGAAGTATTTGGGGGAAGTGAAACAAATCCTTGGTATGAAAATTTGCAGAGATAGGAAGAATAGAAAATTGACTCTATCTCAGGTTGATTATGTTGAAAAGGTGTTATAGAGATTCTATATGGAGACTGCAAAAGCTGCCAGCACACCTTTGCTTAGTCATTTGAAATTGACTAAGGAGATGTGTCCTAAGACACAAGAGGAGGAAGAAAAAATTTCCAAGGTACCATATGCTTCAGTTGTAGGAAGTTTAATGTATGCCATGGTATGTACAAGACCAGATATTGTACATGTTGTATGAGTTGTAAGCAGGTATATGAGTAATCTCGAATTGGAACATTGAAATGTAGTAAAATAGATTCTCAGTTATTTGAGAGGTACATCCAATAACCATTTATGTTTTGGGGGCTCTAATACTGATTTAGTAGGCTATGTGGACTCAGATTTGGTAGGGGATATTGATACCAGGTGGAGTACTATAGGTTATGTTTTTACTATAGGTGGGACAGCGGTGAGTTTGATCTCCAGGTTGCAAAAGGTGGTTTCTTTATCCACCACGGAGGCAGAGTATGTAGTTGCAACAGAGGCAAGTAAGGAGATGATATGGATGCAATCTTTCATGGAATAATTAGGCAAACAATAGGCTAATAGTTATTTGTTTACAGATAGCCAGAGTGCCATACATCTTGCAAAGAATTCTACCTTGCATTCAAAGATCAAACACATATAGTTGAGGTATCACTTCATTCGATCGGTGTTGGATGATGGATAGTTAAGGCTGGAAAAGATACATACAGATGAAAATCCAGTGGATATGTTTACAAAGGTAGTGACAAGGGAGAAGTTGAGCTCCTCTTCAGCTTCAGTTGGTCTTCAAGATTGAAAACAATAAAATCAGAACAACAGGGTCTAGGGTGTTTATTTCTAGTGGGAGCTACAGGGTCAACGGTGTCATGATTAGTCTCCAAGTGGGAGATGATATGTTGTGGAGTCTCTCCAAGTGGGAGATTGTTGTTATATGGAGCCTAATTAGACTTGGAGGTTAAATTTTCACCACTTTTATCGACACAGTTTCCCCCCAAATTATTTAACGAGGGTTTGGGGGCAGCACCCCCAAGATGGGGTCAAGGGGCAGCGCCCCTAGTGCACTCCCTGTTATGATACAGGGCAAGGTTAAGGGGCAGTGCCCCCGCGGGGGCTTGGGGGCAATGCTCCTGAAACCTCAAATGACTTTTATTATTTTATAAAGGTGTCAGGAATTATTTTTCTATTGGCCAACATAAAAAAACCCTATTTTGTAACTGACATAAGTCTTGATAAAAATGGCTAAGGGTTAGGGTTTCTGGGGGTATTGTATTGTAGCATTTGCAGTGGTATTGAGTTGCAAGGATTACTGGTTGTAATCAGTTTGATTGATGGATAATAATATTGGACTCTCTGTTGGTGGATGTAGCCCAAGTTTGGGTGAACCACATTAAAAATTGTCTCTCACTGTTATTATTTCTGTGTATTTTTTATTCCTCTATTTAATCTTTATTTGCATTTAATTGATATCTTCTGCATGCAATTCCTAACAAGTATTTTGATTCACGCACTTTCAACTGATCCATAGATGTTTTCAGATATTGCAAGTATTCTAGAGTGGCAAGTGCTATGGTAGAGGAGTATTATGTTGGTGTGAACATGGGTATTACCTAACTAGTTCCCGCTTGTAGTGTGAACTAGGCACATTATCTAACTAGTCATTAGTTAGAACCTATTCACACATGTTCACATGTTAAGTTGACTTAGGTAGCCTTCTAGATGTTTCTAGTTGTCATGTGATCTTATCCTACAGATGGATCTTATCCTCTAGTTGGAATTTTATCCTGTAGTTGTCTCATGTCATAGGATTAAGACACTTGTCATCATTCTAGATAGTACTATCTATAACATAGAAAATTTCATACCCTTGTAATTTCATGCTATTTTGAGTAACCCTTTTAGCATTTCACGCTTCCTCTTTGCATGATAGGGTAGGTTTGTGTGATTTTGGTCTATTTCTTCTTCTTTTATCAAAAACTCATTCTAGTTCTTTAATGTCTATATGGTCCTAAGGTGCCTTGTGCGACTGAGAGTTGGTTTTACTCGGACCTGAGTGTTTCATGCAGACGTCAGTGCATCGTGCTAGCATCCTACATCTATTTGCTAATAGGTATCCATTTCTGGGTGTTACAACATGCTTTTGAGTGATCATGATGATCCTTGGTAACGTCTTTGGAGGTTGCAAAATGTCTCCTTGCATGCATTTTCAAGATTCTTCCCTCTTGGAAGAGTATTAGTAGGATTTTGAATTGATTCAACACATTCATTCAACTCTCTCTCTCTCTCTCTCACACAATTTTGGATACTTTGGCTTTTGAGACTCTCTACTATTTTCTGGTGTGAGCTGAACTTCTACAACAACTACAAGTGGATTTTGATCCTCTTGGGCATTGCAAGATCATTTTTCTTTGGTTCTTGGAGGTTTTTCTCTCTTTGGTGCTCTTTGAGGAGGCTCTCTTCACTAGGGTTTTAAGTTGCACTTATTCTTTGAGCTCTTAGGGAGTTTGTTGCCTCTTCTTGGTGAGTTACATTGGTGAGTTCATTTCATTATTGCATTTAGAATAGTTTCTTTACAAAAATGTATGGTGTAAACCACCATTGTTCTATGTTGCTTGCTTAGTGTAGATCATTTTTGCACTTTGTTGCATGTAGACAACCTATTTATCTTTTTACACATGTTGCATATTGTGGGTTTCTCTCCTTGTATACCAGAGAAGGAACTATTGTTGTTTTAATTGTTGTATTTGATATTCTTACCTTCCTAGAAACACTTAGGATAAAAACAAACACACACTTTCCTTTTGATTTCTATACTATATCTTGTATTGTTGCTCATGAAGGTAGAAATACCAACACTAGGACTTGACTGAGGCAAGTCCCCAAGTAGTCCCACCATTTTTCCCTCTCTTTTTATAGGTTCTTTGAAGTGAAGATCATACAATCGCATGAATGTTTTGTATTACTTCCTTTTTTTTGTCCCTCTTTATCCTTCTTAGTTTATTTGATTTTCTTTCCATTTCTGTTCCAACCAGATATCACTAGGTGTATTATATGCTGGAATTTTTGCTATGTAGACAATTTGAGACTACACATAATTGAATATTTTTGTTTTGCATACATTTTGGACTCTTGCGCTCAATGCAGATGTTCTCGTGGTACACTATTGTCCAAAGCTAACACCCTATCCTTGTTGTCACAGGCTCCTCTCTCCTCCCTAATTTCATTTCTATAAATGTCTATTTTAGATTCTATTCAAAATAGTTACTTTCTTTCACTTTTGTCCATTTCCCTTCATTAACAATCACATGTTTAGGTTGTATTGCTTTGACTGGGACACATAGTGGTTCTATAGTGATCTAAGATAGATTTACTTAACATTCGACACATCGAATAGCAGAACCCAAGTGTAGTCGTAGTGGAGAGTTTGCTCAATCGAAGCTAGTGGATTGAGAAGTGATTTTCCCATGATACATTTTTGGTGAACTCGACGTGTTCTAAACATTTAAAAACCTTTTCTTCACTATTGTGGTTCACCACATTTTTGGCAAACCTAGCGTGTTAAAAATAAAAACCTTCATTCTAATTAGCTATGGTTCACCCTACATTGTAGGTGAATTATCTATTCTAAAACAAATGCTTCTTCAAAATAGAAACACTATTTTCTCTTTCCATCACCTAGTACTGTGTGTTGTAAGGCCTAAATGTAGTTTATGAGCTTTACAACCTAGTCTTCAAATTCACAGTACATAGTGCGTAGGAGTGAAAGGAATTTAAGGAAATCGACCACAATGACATTTTCTGGTAATCCTTCGACCCCTATCTTCTCAGCTCCTTATTTTACTAATTAATCTATCTTTTGAACAACTTAATATCTCTCATTCATCTCCATCTTCTTGTCGCTCTGTGCTGATGACTTCATTCCATGATGGGTAGCAAGCTTTTGACTATAAGGAAGAACTCGAGTATGTCCCACCAGAATGAATTAATGCCTTAGATCGTGAATTAGGTGATTTTCACAATTTCTTGTCTCATGATGACATATCTAGATCTGCTATTCCTTTGGTTGATGCCCTTCATGTCATGTTGAATAATCATCCTAAGGGTATTAACTTTCTTCAAGGCCTTGCTAACATTGTGCATAGAGAAACCTTGCCATTGGTTAGTTGTATTCGAGGTGCTCAATACTCCTAGTTTCACACCCTTGGTAATTGTAGACACCTAAAAATGTCTTCTACCATCAAACCGACTCTCGACATCCCTAAACATACCAAATTCCCTTCTAATCAATTAATTAAATTTTTATTTATTTAATTACCCCTTTTATTTTCCAAATTCACGCCATTTTACCCCCAAAATTGAATTAGTTTAGCGCTATTGTTATATTGTTTTAGTGCTATGTATTTTATTAGCGCCTACATTGTAATATTGTAACACCATCTTCTGTGTTGGCGCCTTTCGGGTCTTTTATTAGTACTATTTCTTTAATTAGCACCATCTGTATAAGGGTTGGGTTCTGTCTATTTCCTATCTGCAGTAGCGCTATTGGACCTCTGTTTTAGCGCTATTCTGAAAACTAACTTTGCTGGCTGTGCAGGTACTGACAAGTGTTTTTGCAGGTCTTTTCTATCATTTCACGAATACTAACAAACTTTTGCAGGGTGGTTTTATCTCTAGTTTAGCAAAAATATTTCAATTGGAGTTTAAAAATGAACCCTTTTGCATGTTAGTTACACAACATCTTGATTTGGTGCTATAAAATTGAACAACAACAAACAAATCTTTTTGTGTGTGTGTGTGCCAAACATTTAAAATTTGGTGTTCTAAAATTTACAAATTGTGTGCCAACAACTATCAAACACTTCAATTTTGGGCTTTTAAAAAGAACCACAAACTGCATCAACCAAATCATTGGGTTAAAAAGAACAACAATTTGCATTTCTCACGCATGTAATCAAGAAAATCAAAGTAACTTGTGTGAAGTGTTTTTGTGGTTGTGTTAAGTAGTGTGAAAAGTGTATGCTCTTCCCTCCCACCATTTGGTGACCTTGGGAATCAAAAGCTTCTCACAAGACTTGCATTAATCACCCCCAACATAATCCAAAGAAATAAAATGAACCATGTTTAGTGTGATGCAATCATAAAGAATACGTATGCTCTCCCCTCGCATCTTTGTATGAACTTGGGGATCAAAAGTATTTTTGTGATTGTATTACTTTTGTTAATCTTTAGAGGGCCTGCCACCCCACTTCGAAAGGTGGGAATGACCCAAGTGACATCAAACTAAAGCCAAGCTCTTCCAAGCTGCTATATAAAATAAGGTGTTTGTGACTAAAGTCATAGACAACAAGTGTTGTTTTGTTATACCGACATCTAACCTCCCACAAAACCCACCAAGGCGTAACCCTTGGAGGCTGGGAGACTCCATAACTGAGAGTAGCGCTGCCACATGTATAACCACCTAAATGGATGCCCTTACTACGAACCATTGTTTAGTAAGCCAAAATCCTTCTATTTGTTGACGTAGAAGGGAAACCTTTGAAGCGGCCCCGATTCATGCGGTTCTTAGCTGAGGTAGCAGGGATAATCTAAAGGTTTGGTGAGGGACAAGCCTTATAAGAAACCCGGCTCTTGGTATGCATGAGAAGTGTGTGCAATTGTAAGGAGGAGCCAGTGCTACCAAGATCCTAGAGGTACCCACTTTGAATAGGCGCAGCTAGGGGATTCAACAAATATTGTCACATCCTCGCCTTAGGTTGTTCAAAGTGCTTGTTAAACAAAATCAAACATCTTTTTTTCAAAACAAAGCAAAATCTTGATTATTGTGCGATTATTCTGCTTGAATTGTTTGCAACAACATTTCCAAGAGACAAATCAAATCATTTGATCACATTCCAAACAAAGAAAATCCAAAAAAATTGCCATCAAAAATCTATCTTTTTAGGACCTTGACAAACACTGTCTTGTTTTAGCGCATCTCTGTCTGAATTTGGCACCATTTCATCCGTGGATTAGCACTATTTTTAGATTGACTTGCTTGAAACTGAGACCTATCCAATTGTGATCTTCATCATCTGCTCTACCATAATCCATATTCACCTTCCAAAAATCTAACAACAGTCTATCCATTTTCTTCAAAATTTTCCAAAATCACACCTTCTCTTTGACCTTAAAGGATTAATCACCACCATTGTTGGACCCCTTTGCTACATCAAACCTACCTCATTTTCATATCCACCTCATCTTTATTAATATTTGCATACCTTTTAGACCAAACCAAAATCCTTGTCATAAGAAAATCATTCCAAAAATCCCCAAAATCTCCCAAATCAAAACATCATCAAAATCTGTCATCCTTTTGAGCTAAAGTTAGATCTAGATTTCATCCTTCACATCATATCTTGCTTGGAAATTCAATAGTCTACCTTCCAAGTGAAATCATTATCCCTCTTTGCGTAAGGTCATTAGTCTACCCAAACAAAGAAAAACATCCATTTTGTGTAACCACAAATCTAGATCTTACCTAAGCTCAAATTGTTGACCATCAAATCCTTTTGAAAAAAACCATCCTAATCTTTCATCAAAATCAAACATCAACAATCTCTTCAAACCAAACATCATCCATCACCTACCTTGAGGTCCAAAAATTTGTGCAAAATCAATATCGTCCATTCGTATCACCCTTAGGTTAAAACCTTTAGAAAGACATATCGATCTTCCACCACATCCTCTTTTCTACTCCATCTCACTACCACATCCATCTTTGGGTCCAACATAATCAATTAGATTCTCTAAGGTCTCCATGCCCATCTCACTCTACTTCTAGGAATCAACCCCATACGCGTGCATGCCCACCACAAGATCATAACACAAAAAGAATCAAGAAATGGTAGAACATTGGCAATTTGGCATGCCTAACACCAATAGCAACAACATACCCATCTATCAAACATACAACCCACCTACATACTCTTACATCCCCCCATACAGTCCCAACGAAAATCTTTTTCATTACTTACAACAAATACAACCAGCACCACCACCAACACATAATGTCCCCACCATTTTCCAAGATGATCTAGATGTCTTGAGCTTTACACAAGACGCTGATAACATGGACCTACTTGCTAAAATCCTAAGGTCGGACCCAAGTAGATATCTTGATCATCTTCTCAAAATTGGTGCTCAACTCCCCCCATCACGACATCATCACAACCATCCACCTCTACAATCGTCCCTACCCCATCAAATACCCTAGCATCTACATCACATACCCAACCCACCATCTCTCAAACATCAACACCTACCATATCTACCACCTCCACAAGCTCAACCGCTACCACATCTACAATTCCCACATGTACCACCATCCCTACCATCTCCCAACCCGTCATCACCTCTACTACCACAACTACCATAAACCCCTCTATTCTACAAATCACCTTAGGCATACAAGGAAACACCACGCAGGCAAGTACCTCCATGAGTGTGCCTCCACCCAACCCCCAAACCATATGACAGTTATTCTCACAATCACCTCACAATACATCCAACCCATCTAACATCCACCTATCTAACGTCAATCCATCCAATGTCACGTACCCACATAATCCCATAAATCAACATAATCCCAATACCCAAATACCACCACATATTCTCCAACAACTCCCCGCATATCAACAACACCAAGCACACATCAACCAAAACACCAACCCACAATATCAAAACTTTCGCCAACCAAACCTCCAACACCAAATCCCACCCCATCTCCAACATCTCACCAATCAACAAACCTACACACCCCAACCACCACAACCACATGATCTCACAACCGTTGTACAGTCCTTGATCCAAAAGGTAGACAACATGCAAACTGGGGGCAAGTGCAAACACTATTCCTTCGAGGACATTTGCCCCTATCCATTTGATCGCACATTGTACATGCCCCCTTTCCCCAAAAACTTTGAATTGCCAAAATTTGACAAATACAAGGGAAAGGGAGACCTTAGAGACCACCTTAGGGAGTTCTACATCGCTTTCTTAGAAGTCTCCAATAACAACACCTATCTAATGAGACTATTCCCAAGAAGCCTCAATGGTCAAGCCGCTGAATGGTTCGCACATCTTCCCCCAGGCATTAGGACTTTCCCTGAGCTTGCGGAAAAATTTGTAAACCACTTCGCCTACAACTTCGAGTACGAAATGTCTATGAAGGACCTTTGCAACACCAAACAAAAGAATGGAGAAGCCTTTGCTTCCTTCTTGCAAAGATGGAGAGGCTTAGCAAGCAAACTCCCATGGCCAATTTTGGAAAAACAACTCGTCACCATGTTCATGACCAACCTCAACTAGGAATTAGGGTTTCATTTACAAATCCTTTGTGCATCTACCTTTGAAGAGGTCATCGACAAAGGTACCACTATCAAACGAGCCCTCATTGCCAAGGGCTCCATCAAACTGTACAACCACAAATCCAACAACAAAAACAACAACAACAACAACAACAACTACAACTACAACTCCAATAACAACACCCCCAATATAAACAACAATGCCAACACGCAATCAAACAACAAATCACGCTATTGGGGGAAGAACAAGAACAATCTGAACGATGTCGTCACGGATGTGAAAGCTGTCCAACATATCCAAAACCAAACACCTGTGCATACATATGCCACAAATGTAAATAACCAGATGGGTCAAACTAAACCATGCAAACCTCATAGACAATTTACACCCTTAGGGGAACCCATCGAAGACATCCTTGATAGATGTCTCAAGCAAACTTTGATCACACTCCCACCCGTTAGACCCCGTCAAGAGAATGAACTAAAAGCCGCATGGTACAATGAAAATGACTATTGCGAATACCACTGCATTACGAGTCATAAAACAACTGACTGCATGCAACTAAAACATTGCATCCAAGACCTTATAGATCGAAATCTAGTCAGTCTCAATCACAGCACCCAACCATCACCAAATGCCAACCTCGAAGCTTACAAGGATCTGCTACCTAACCATAATAAAGCCTCCTCATCCAACCATGCATACAATGTCACCCCACCACCCACATCCTATGACTCCATCATAGGTCGGATAGAACCATCATCCCACCATGTCAACATAGTCACCATTCGGGCACAAGCACCCGATTGCGCTGTTACAACCCGCCGTGGCCGTGTATCCATCTGCACAACCCCTCCCACTGAACAAATGCTTGCATCCACATCAAATACTCTACCTCCTTGTCCAACCACACGTCTATCAGCTACCCACCAATATAACCTCCTAGAACATCTAGGAAAGACACCCGCACAAATCTCCATCCTCAAGTTGCTCCGCACATCACCCCTTCACAAGGACGTCCTTGACAAAGCACTCTTGCAGACTCAAGTCCCTGCCAACTTGAATGTTACTCAATTCCAAGCCATGGTAGGACACATCGCCGCACCCCACCATCTCACCTTTTTAGAAAAGGACTTGCCTGCCTCTGAACACATACATAATGATGCCCTACACATCGAAGTCTGTATCCACAAGCACACCATTAAAAGAGTCTTAATAGATGGTGGCTCCGGCCTCAACATATGCACTCTAAAACTACTAAAACACTTGGAGTACTCTGATGTGGTTGTAGACACCAGCGAGTGCATCACAATCAAAGGCTATGATGACACCGAACGGCTCTCTGAAGGCACTATCAAGCTTCCCATTCAAGTGGGACAGAAAATATTGGAAACAAAATGTCATGTTCTTGATCTCGACCTCCCCTACAAAATCCTTCTCGGCAGACCATGGATTCATGCCATGCAAGCTATCCCATCAACCTTCCATCAATGCCTCAAATTCCCTCACAATGGCATAGAAGTCACAGTCTATGCTGATCCTCGCCCCTTCCAATATTGCAGTTTTCTGGAAGGCCACAACCAAACCTTTTGCCCATACAATAAAGCCACCACCGAAGCCAATCCAACAACATCAAACTCATATGTTAACCCCACAAACATTGCCACCACTTCATCCCAAGCACCTCCACCACCCGAGGTCCAGATCAAGCTAACTGACATGGGATGTGGGGAATATGACCTGCATGGTACCTTTTGTGTGGGCACATTACCCAATCCTAAGACATTCGGCAACCCAAAAACATAGGCAACCAACACAGTCATCATCAAGTGCAAACCCTCACCCATCTTTGAGAAGAAACACCTTCTGGATCAGGATGTACTCGAAGATATCTCATCCTGGCTATACAAGGATGAAGAGCTTGAACAAGAAGCCCCCACAATCCCAACAAAAATCTACGGCAAAGGCTTTGAAGTTGTCAAAAGCATGGGCTATAAAGGACAAGGCGGTATTGGCCTTCATGAATAGGGAATCATAGAACCACTGCAAGCAACAAAGAATCCCTATACTCAAGGGTTAGGGTATGGTCAACCACAACGCATCCTCACTACCGGTGAATGTATCTTAGCCGAGGTCACTACGGTCTCCTTAGACATCGACAATGTTAACAAAACGGGCCTTCAAGACTCCTTTAGTGACTTCGCCGACTTCTTCGACTCATCCATTTGTACCATCTACTCAGTCATCACTCTCGCTTCACCCTCCAATGACTTACCACTAGTTTACCCCGACCTCATTGATTGGGACCAACGGGGACCTCTTGTCTTCGACATAGCACCTAACAATGAAGCCATCGTCGAAATGATGGGAGTCAGAGATCACTTCCCTTTGGGAGATCACAGAGTAGGATATATCATGGAACTCAATCTAGATGCCTATTTTAGGAAGACAACCCCTGCTTCCAGTCATAAAAACATAAAACTAAAAAATGGATCTGATGGTGAAAACCATTCCGCGACAGTATCAGATCCTAAAAAAGTAAAAATAAAAGATGTATCTCCTGGTGAAAACCTCCACGAGGTGCTAGGAGATGGAAGCATGGGCCTTCCTGAGGTAGACAAAGTATACCCAGATAGATCACCCATCTTGGTAGAACCAGCTCAGGAAATGAATCTTGGGACAGAGGAAGAGCCGAAAATCACATACGAAGCAGAATCTCTCAGCATATAGGAACAAGAGAACTTCTTGTCCTTCTTCACACACAGAAATCACAATTTTGCGTGGACCTATGCAGACATGCCAGGGCTAGATCCCACCTTGGTTGTTCATCATCTTGCAGTATGCCCTGATGCGAAACCAGTCAAGCAGAAGCTCAAAAAAATGAATCCTCAGGTGGCTCTCCTTGTCAAAATAGAGCTAAAGAAATTACTGGATGTTGGGTTCATTCAACCAATTGATTATCTTGAATGGGTTTCAAACCTAGTACTAGTTGCTAAACCAGATGGCCGAATCCACTGTTGTACCGATTTTAGGGATCTCAACAAGGCTTGCCCAAAAGATGACTTCCCACTACCAAACATCAACATGATAGTGGATCTCACGGAAGGGCATGAAATGTTATCCCTCATGGATGGTTTCTTAGGATATAACCAAATAAAAATTGCAAATTGCTGAAGAGGATCAGCACAAAACAACCTTCATATGCCCATGGGGAACATATTGCTGGGTGGTAATGCCATTTGGCCTGAAAAATGCAGGAGCTACCTATCAAAGAGCTATGACCATCATCTTCCATGACCTCTTCCACCACATCATGGAAGACTATGTGGACAATTTGCTAGGGAAATCAAAGACCAAAGAAGAACACCTAGATGTGTTGGCCAAGATCTTCGACCGGTTAGAGCAATATAATGTTTGCCTAAATCCAAAGAAGTGTGTCTTCGGTGTCACCTCAGGGAAACTTCTGGGATACATAGTCTCGAGAAGAGGAATCGAAGTTGATCCCGCAAAGGTCAAGGCCATCACTGAAATGCCACCTCCAAAAACACTGAAACAATTGAGAAGTCTGCAAGGAAAACTCCAATCTATCTGACGATTCATTGCCCAACTTGCTGATAAGTGCCAACCATTCCAGCATCTACTCCGAAAAGATATAGCTTTTGTCTGGAACACTCAGTGTTAGGATGCCTTTGACCAACTAAAAGAATACCTAGCTAATCCTCCTATGCTAACTCCACCAAGGCAAGGTGAACCCCTCCTTCTTTACATCTCCCCAACAGAGATAGCTATCGAAGCCTTGCTAGCACAACTCGATGAACAGGGGAAAGAAAGAGCCATCTACTACATCAGCCGCACCTTGATCTCATATGAGCTCAACTACACACAAATTGAATGAGCATGTCTAGCCCTCATATTTACTTCACAAAAGTTAAGACACTATATGCTCAATCACAAGACCAAGCTCATCACCAAGATCGACCCACTGAAGTACCTACTAAATAGAGATACTCTTACTGGGAGAATGGCTAAATGGGTCATGATTCTCACGGAGTTTGACATAGAATACACTGAGAGAAAGGCCATCAAAGGGCAAGTTATAGTAGATCAGCTGGCTAAAGCACCTATTTCGGTAGAACATCCTACAATAGCAGAGTTTCCTGACGAAGCTATCTTGACAATCACACCAACCACAGACACATGGAAGATGTATTTTGATGGATCATACACTCACAGAGGCTCGGGGGCAAGCGTCCTATTTGTTACTCCTCAAGGTGACACAATCTCTAAATCCTTCAATATCACATTTCCATGCACCAACAACATAGCAGAGTATGAGGCCCTTATCACAGGTCTTTGAAAGGCCAAGCTAATTGTGTATGGCAACTCTCAACTAGTCATCAGACAGGTAAATAATGAATACAAAACCAAGGATGATAAGCTCCTTCCCTATAAGAAGATGGTCGATGATTTCAAAGACTACTTCGAAGACATCCACTTCGAGCAAATCCCAAGACTCAAAAATAAAGCAATAGATGCCATGGCAACCATTAGATCTCTGGTAGACATGAAGAAAGACAACAAGAAATGTGAGTTCCTGATCGAAGAACTCCCCATCCCAGCATATGATGTTCCTCAATCCAAACTAGTGTGTGAAGTCATTGGTCCAGTATCCCCGTGGTATTAGGAAACCTACCTATACCTTATGATAATATCCTCTCCCCTAACCTATCCACATCACAGAGAAAATCATTCATCCGTCGAGCCTCCTGCTTCATCCTTGTAGGCGACACCCTATATAAAAGGAGTCTTGATGGCATGCTTCTATGATGTTTAGACTCTAGGGAAGCTGAAGTAGCCTCAGAAGAGGTACATGTAGGCATCTATGGGGCACATTCAAGTGGACCCACTCTTTCTAAAAAGATCCTCAGGACTGGATATTATTGGCCAATAATGGAACAAGATTCCTACAAGTTTATCAAGAAATGCCTCCCATGTCAACAGCATGGCGATCTCATCCACACACCAGCACAGGAGCTACAACCAATCACAATGCCATGGCCTTTCTCACAGTGGGGACTTGACCTTGTAGGGAAAATATATCCTCCATCCTCTAATGGCCATAAGTTCATTATCACTGCTACTGAGTACTTCACAAAGTGGGTGGGAGCAATACCACTCACCTTCACCACTGCAACCAAATCTCCAAATTCATCCTCCACTATATCATTTGCCACTATGGTATCCCTCATTCCATTGTCACTGACAATGGAAAGCCATTCAAGAACCAAGAAGTTTGCACCTTGTGCAAAAAATTCAATATCAAACACCATTTCTCCATGTCATATTATCCTCAAGGAAACGGTCAAGCATAGGCTTCTAATAAAACCATCCTCCGCATTCTCAAAAAGATAGTCAATGAAGCTGGCCATGACTAGCACCTCCAACTCAACCTCGCCCTATGGGAATACCGCACAAGCATCCACACTCTTATAGGAGCCACTCCATTCTCACTAGTATTTGGATCTGAAGCCATTTTACCTATCGAGGTCAAGCTCCCATCTCTACGAGTATCCCTGCAAAACATAATCTCTAATGAGGAATACAAAGTCGCAAGGTTGCATCAACTAGAACTACTAGATGAGAAATGCCTAAATGCGTTAAACCATCTACAGGCATATCAGAACTGCCTCCAAAGAAGCTACAACAAGAGGATCAGAACCCAAAAATTTGAAGTAGGCGACCTTGTCCTTATGGAAAATCAAAGAACCTGCAAGAACGTCCTAAGCAAGGAAAGTTTGAACCCAATTGGCTAAGACCTTATGTCATCACAGCTGACTATGGATCAGGAGCATATCAGCTTGCAACACCTGAGGGGCAACCTCTAGATGAGCCGATGAACATCTTGGATCTCAAGAAATTTTATGCATAACCCATCTGGTACCCCAAGTCAAAAAATTAAAAAAAATATATAAAAATCAAAAACACCAAAAAATCAAAAAATCAAGAAAAAACCCGAGTGCAATAAAAACTTCCAATGGTGAAAATCACTTCGGTGATGCCATGGATAAGTACCATGGTGAAAACTTGTTTCAGGCGCCATGCGTAGTGGCCGGTTCTACCATCTAATAAGTCCTCTTTCCGTCACACCACTCTATATCTCACGCATCCCACGGCTTGGAATTCTGAAACATCAAGTCCTATCACCCAACCCATACTATCCCATCCCAAGGCTGACTCATGGAACAGGGTCCCTTGTAAGCTCCCCTTTGTACATACAAAATAAAAAAATCCAAAAACAATACAAAATCCAAAAATCCAAAAACAATAGAAAAACACAGAAAATCCAAAACAATCACTCCATACATTGATCTCGCTACAAATCACAATCATCAAAACATACATCAAATCCCCACCATCACAACCATCCCAACCTTTTCCCACATCATCAAGTCATACTAGAACTACATATTCATTTTGCCCGCATCTTGAAAGTACCTTGATCCCGTGGATACAGGGTATGTAGGCAGTCTGGAATACAAAGGACATTTCCAGTACTCAGGTACATAAGATGCACCCATCCAACCCGTTTGGATGGTCCCCATTCACTGAGCTTTCTAGATCTAATAAATAATACACACGCTATGTATAAGCTTGAAACATGGTCCCTAACACGAAAATCATCAATCAACATACCAACTATAATCTTACATCTGGCCAGACTGTTCTTTTGCCCATCTTCCAAAAATTTTCCAATCAACACCAACTGATCTGCGTCCTAGGATATATCTTTCCTACAGTGGACAAAAATCTGTCATTCTATCATCACGTCTCTTGGCAAGAGCACACAAAGGTTATTTGTATCTTTTCATTGGTCTTTTTGATTATTGATTTTTATCTTTTTGTCTCGCTCTAAGTCATTTCCAAAGCTACCTTGATCTCATTATATATCATAGTAAGTAGCGGATAGCACCTAGAGTAGACATAGTCATTGTTTCTGTATGCTATGCTTGTGGGTTGGTTTCATTACTCCAGGAATAGTATTCATATCTTGAAGTCTAGGTCGGTTCTAGCATGATGTGTCCCATTTACATATATAGACATCAAAACCTTATATGTATTATTCGCACTTATCGCTATGAGTCCCCTTCCCAGGCTAGGCAAGATTATACTACCTTGGGCATGCATGAAATCAACCTATTGTTTGTGGGTCTAGTCCATGCAACCATAGGATATACATCATCACCTAGGTCATTTCATACCTTTGTGAACTGTATCCTACATTGCTATAATAAACTAAGAAATGCTCTCAATTAATCTTTTGCAACTACTGTTACTAGCTCAAAATCATCATCCTAATCACTCATTCAACTATCCCATCTTGGCCTAGATTTGATAATCACTTCCCCCCCCAACTTATCCAATCCCCTCACTAATCCCATTCCCCCACTGTATTTCCACTCAACACATCCTGAACCAAAGTAAATCTCCCCTCAATGACGTGGTGTTTTATGACCTAAACAATCCTCTCCTCCCCCCACCCCCATTCTCTAGACACTCCCAATCCTACCCATACCCCATCCAAACACCCCTATCATTTCTCCACCTGATCCCCTCTCCCACAGCCTCACCACTCAGGGTCAAAACAAAGAACATCATGTGTATCAGGACTTGATCATCTAGCTTGCATCCCACCCATCACCTCACTTCCACCTTGCATATCATTTAGGTTCATTTTAATCCATTTAAATTGCATGTCATTTAGGTTCATTTTAATCCATTTCATTTGCATGTCAGTTAGATTCATTTGCATATCATTTAGGTTCATTTTGATCATCTAAGTTGCATATCATTTAGGTTCATTTTAATCCATTTAAATTGCATGTCATTTAGGTTCATTTTAATCCATTTAATTTGCATGTCAGTTAGATCCATTTGCATATCATTTAGGTTCATTTTGATCATCTAAGTGGCATATCATTTAGGTTCATTTTAATCCATTTAAATTGCATGTCATTTAGGTTCATTTTAATCCATTTAAATTGCATGTCATTTAGGTTCATTTTAATCCATTTAATTTGCATGTCAGTTAGATTCATTTGCATATCATTTAGGTTCATTTTGATCATCTAAGTTGCATATCATTTAGGTTCATTTTAATCCATTTAAATTGCATGTCATTTAGGTTCATTTTAATCCATTTAAATTGCATGTCATTTAGGTTCATTTTAATCCATTTAATTTGCATGTCAGTTAGAATCCATTTAAAATGCATATCACTTAGGTTCATTTTGATCATCTAAGTAGCATATCATTAGAATCAGTTTAAATTGCATGACATTTCATTCAGGTTCATTTTAAATCCTTTTGTATATCACTTAGGTTCATTCTAAATCATTTAAGTTAAATTGCATATCAGTTACATTACATCATCACAATCATCATCACATCACATTTTGCATCCATAATAAATGTTTATTAGTCTGAATATTCATTTATACATCATATAGTCCACCAAATCACAAACACCATGCATATATCACAATAAATCCATTATAAATGCATCCATAAAATCAACAACATAATGGCATAAACATAACATATCCATATCATATAAATCCATAAAGAATATTTGCATCCATCATATAGGCATCATCATAATAGGGCATCATAAACCATCAAAAAGTATTGCATCATATATAATCATCGCAAAAAAATGTACATCGCTCATGTATCCATCAAAAAATATAGTGTCCTGATACAATGCCTCTAAGGGCTAACATGGTATAACCATCACATAGAGGATCCTCTCTCTGAGGGAGTGGGAGACTCTGACCCTGGTTGAGGCTGTGATCCTATCAGCGGCTGCAGTTGTGGCTGTGCCTGCACCTGTGGAACCTGCTGGGGCACGTGTGAGGGAGGAGGCATCGTCTGTTGAACGGACTGAATAGATCTCGATCTATGTGATCGCGATGCCCTTGATCCACTGACCTGGCTATAGCTCAGTGCTCGCTGCTCTGCTGGCATAGCCGCATAATATAACCCCCGATAATACTCCATTCGCCCCCTGGTCTTTGTCAACTCTCCCTGTACCTGAGACATCTGAACCTGAGCCTGAGACAACTGTGTCTGCATCAATGTCAAAATTGGGGCTAGCCCAGCCCCCAATGCCTGTAGACTACCCACTATAGTCTCTGCCTGTTGAGCCCTAGTGAGTGCTGCATCTTGCTCCCTTATCAATGTGACTATGTCACCCTGCGCTTGTGCTAGCTATGCCTACAAAGTAGCCACCTGTCCATCTGATCCATCCAACAAACCTACTATGGCCTACAGCTACTCCAACTCTGCCTCGCGGCTCTCCAATGCCTCCTATAGGCTTGCCACCTATGCTCTCAAGGTCTCCATCTCCTCCTCATCCCATCATCGCTGATGAGGTGTGACTCTCAACCTCAGCCTCTCCAGCTATCCCTGAGGGACTTGCTTGCTGCCCTGCTGCCTGCTGCCCTCCCCCAATAACCTGCTACTGCCCTACCTGTGGTGGGGACAGATTACCCATATCCACCCTCAGCTATCCCCCACGCCGCTGAGATCCTCTAGGCTATCACCCTGCTCCAACCTGCACCTGCTCAATAGGAACTTGCTGCACAAGTACCTACTGCCCCACCTACCCCTGTCCTACTGCCACCGCCGCCAACACATCTATCGGCTAGCCATCCCTACCAACCAATCTCTCCTCTCCATCATCTCCAACCTCCATGAGGTAGTCCTCAATGATCTCCTCCCCCTCCTCCACGCGGTCATCCCCATCTAGGTCATCTCCATCACCATCTGAATCATCCCCTCCTGAACCTGCTGCCTCCTCCGTTGGATCCGTCAACTGAGTGGGCCGATGCATCTGCCACCATATATCATATGTAGGTGTAGTACCTGCATCTCTAACAGTGCTCCCCCAATCCCACTGCACTGGCTGTAAAGTTGCAAAATCAGCTAGGGCGACCTGTGTCTGTATGGCAGCAGGCCAGAACGACGCATCTCGAGGAGTCCACACAAAAATGGCCATCTGCTGCGGAGTGTCCTGTCTCATACCAAACTGCTGCGTGACCCACGAGGGTAGGTACATCTCTATAGCATGGTCTCCTTGACCCATCAGGTACCGCTGCTGAAACACAAATGATAGATGAATATCATCATCTGGCCATGGCTCCACGCCGATATATGGTTGCTAGGTCACGTTAATCACATCATCCAACATCCTCCTCCAGTATCATACCTATCCAGTATATGTGTACTCGGCATCCTGATATAAAAATACAAAAACCTCAAAAGGCCGCTGATAATACCTGCATGTCAACAGGGTAACAGTGATGTGCTCCCAAATCCATACATGAAGCAGAGTAACTTCAGCTGACAATGCTCTATCATGCAGATAGGCGACTGTATGCATCTCATGGTACAACTGCCCTAGCATCACTGGTCCCCAGGCATAGATAGTCTCATACCTCACCATCCCCTCTATCATCCCCCCCAGCCAACCGGAAAGCCCCTGCCTCGCCTGTCAGGCATCACAACACCTCCAATCAAAGCACATAGGAATAAGGAAAAGGGATCAGCACCTGCAGCCAGTGCCCCCTCATAGTCCATCTCTCTCCCATCCATTGAGAGAACAATGTGGTCCGCTCCAAACACTCTGATCAGGGCACTTCGCCCCATCCTCGTGTCATATCTAACACGTCGGCCTCGAATAGGTAGCTTAAGGATGCGATAAACATCCTCAAGTGTAATGGTGATCTCACCAGTCGACAATAGAAAGCTGCAAGTCTCAGAGCGATACCGCTCCACAACCACTGTCATCAGAGCTCTATGACATCGTAGAACTGGCATTGACGCCACCGTCAGAAGCCACAATCTTGCCAGTCGAGCCCGCATAGCATCATGAAAACCATCGAACAGTGCCATCACGGATGGAACTCGTCGCTCTCGTGACTACAATATAAATCGCTGTGTATGTTGCATCCATATCTTTTGGATCAAATACCAACCTATATTTTTTCTAAACCAACCTCTTCTTCTAATGTCTAAAGAGTTAGCATCATGTGGCACCAAAATAGACAACCCCTTGTGCCATTTTTAAAATGGCGCTACAATTTCCTCTAAACTGCGCTATTATAGACAATAGCGCCACTGTGTAGACCTCTTTGCGCTAATCCAAAAGATAGTGCTACTGCGCGCTGTACATGGTGCCATTTTACCAAATGGCGTCACTCGACATTTTGGCGCTAATTCCCACAATAGCACCAATTACCCCAAAAGCGCTAATTTAGTCAATAGCGTTGATCCCCTAAATCGCGCTAAAACGCAAAATAGCATTGTTTCCCAATATAGCGCTATTCCAGAGTATAGCGCCAGTTTAACCCCAATTTAGCGCTAAAAATGCTACATCCCATTCTTTTAGGAATGGCGCTAATCTGGATGATAGCGCCAAACTACCTACCAAATGGCGAAAAACCGCCCTAACCCTACCTTGGAGGATAGCGGCAATCCAGAGGATGGTGCTAATCCGCCTTACCGTTGGCACAACACGCTCCAATCCCAAATCCCAAACCCCAAAAAAATGCACGTAAATGAAAAAATCACAAAGTCAGGGTTAGGCTCTACCTGGGGTCCAGCATCTGGTGCCCGGCTAAACTCTTGGAACTGCTCTGAGATGTGTTGAAGTTGTGGAAACTGGGGGTTACGGTCAGCCATTTCTCCTTCGCTCTTTCTTCTCCAAAGTCAAAAGTGTGCAAATGTGGCACTCTAATGGCCCACTTTGCCTAATATAGTGGGCCATGTTATTCTTCCACCCCCTCCTTTTCCTCCAGGGTGCAGATCTCAGCCTTTTTCCTCCGTTTTTCTTCCTGTCATCCTCTTTTCCCATCCCCTATCCGATTTTCACTTCCGTCACATCCTTTTCGAGAACTCACCCAAAAAAATTTTATTTTCCTGTCGTCCTCTCGAGGGGGCATCCCTTATCCATCTCATACCTTCCCGGTAGCTAGGGCATATTTTTCTTTGACCTGACACCACTTCCCTCCTAGGTCCTGACACCACGTCAAAGAGGGGCAAATGTAGACACCTAAAAATGTCTTCTACCATCAAACCGACTCTTGACATCCGTAAACATACCAAATTCCCTTCTAATCAATTAATTAAATTTTTATTTAATTAATTACCCCTTTCATTTTCTAAATTCATGCCATTTTACCCCCAAAATTGAATTAATTTCATTAATTCAATAGTCCAAACCTTAGCCAATTGATTTAATAAATATGCAATATTTATTAAATCAATTTCCCCTTTTTCATTAAATCCAATTATTTAGTTAAAACCATGTTAACTAATTAATTCAGTCTATTAATTAACCTGTCCCTACCCTAGACAATTAAATAGCTATTATTTAATTGCCTACCCTAGCATACCTCATCCTAGCCCTAGGATTAATTGATCCTAACCCCTTCATTTGGGTGGTCAAACCTTGTTTAACACCCTTCCCCACATCCTCCAAATAAAAAATTGAATTAAATCCACATAAGGCAATTTTTTATTTAAAAACATCCCACATCACATTTAATTTTCCTTACAAACCCATACTCATTTATTTCCTCTCTTCTCCAAATAAATTTTTAATTCATTTACATTCCCCCATATGAATCTTTAATTCCAAAATAATCCTTCACCCACATGCTCATTTAATAACTCCTTTTCCCAAAATGAATAAAAGATTCACTTTTATTCCTAGCCCTCCATTCATTCAAGATTTAATCTAGGCCCTCCACATCACTTTTATCCTCCACCATTGATCTTCCAAATCAATCTCCACCCTTGGATCAAAATCCCTTCCAAAAATCTATAAATAGAACCTCTCTCCATCCATTTTCATCATCCAAGTTTTATGCAAAGTTACCATGTCAAAATCTCCATTGACCTAGAATAGTGAGTTACAAATTAGAGTAGCATTTCACATTCAAATCTATTGTCTAGGGATTATCTTTGTCTTAGGAGTTCTTGGGTGCATGCTTCTACTTCCGTTGATGAGATTGGGTTTTGCATGTGAGGTATAACTTCTTGTGTTTATTTGCATTTTGTTTAGTATTTCAACCTCATTTTGTTTATCTAATCTACATTAATCATCTCTCCATGGATCTACCTACCACAAGAAATCATACTTATACTTCTGTAGAGATGAGCACCAATTGTGCTAATAATTCTAGTGTTGGTTTTGCTTCATCTACTGGTGGAATGAATCCATTAACCAATATGGATTCGTTCCACCCTTGAGGCCTATACAGTTCAACTTACCTCTTGGTAACCCTAGAATTTATTAGAAGATTTCACAACCTCCTATTCTACTCCACTTCATCCACTGTCATATACAACTGATCCTATGATAAATTAACTATTGCAAAATATTGGTACATTACAACAACAACTTGCTTCTTTGTCTACTTCATCAACACAACCCCTTATGCCTGCTTACTACCGATGCAGTCCTCTTTCTCTTTCTATCCTTGCCACACCATTTCCACATGGTTTTAAGACCCCTAGATTTAAAAAATATATAGACAAGGGTGACCCAAACACTCATATTTCTACTTTCACTGCTCTTTCTAGTGACTTTCTATTTTAGAATGCTCTGTTATCCAAACTATTCCCCTGTTTCCTTAAGGATATGATGTTGGATTGGTTTTGCTCACTTCTTAACCATTCTATTCTATCTTTTGGTCAATTAGTAAATTAGTTCTTACAACATTTCCATGCCAACATTGGACCTCAAGTTACTTTCACAGACTTGGTCTATTGTAGACAGGGAAATAATGAAAAAGTAATTGATTTTATTTGTTGATACCAATCTTTGTTCTCACATATTTTGTATGCCCTATTTGATTCTCATGTTTAGTAGGTTTTCATAGGAAACCTATAACCACAGATCTGAGACCAAATTCTGTTGATGCTCTATTCTTCTTTTGCACATCTTTGCATATCATTGCGTGACTAGCAACAATCACTAAGCCATTTTGAGAGTTCTACAACACCAGCTTCTACTAATCAATTTGGTGCTTCCACATCATATAACTATAAGAGAAACAATTTTTTTTCAAAAACAATTTATCAACAATAGTCAACAGTCTAGTGCCTAAAGCAACTTCACAAGCTACTCTAGCCTTGTCTACTTGAAAAACAAGCAATACAAAAAAAACACTCCTTTAAAGGAGTCTCTCTATAGCATCATGACGTAGCTTCTAAATAGTGGTTTGGTGCAGCTGCCTCCCATTCATCCCCTCGATACCAACAAGCCATTTCCATCTTCCTATGATGCAAAATCCTTTTGTCAATTCCACCGAGTCTTGGGTCACGATACTGAGTGATATTTGCGTCTCAAGCACATAGTGTAGAACCTCATTGACCAGGGTGTTATCTAGGTCTCATGAGTGAATAGAAAAAGTAATAAGTCAGTGGCTCTTACTAATCAACATCTACAGATCTATACAGATCTGATTCCTCGCCACAACTCTAAATTTAATAACCACACTTCTCCCTCTGTGGCACTAGAGTCAATCCTTGATGTTTTTTCTTCTCATTCCTATTCTGAGATGACAGCTATGGTGGATGCTCATTCTCACCCTACTTGAGAATGTTCTATTCCCAAACCTCTTATCTCGTTTTCTCCTTCTGAGATTATGCCTAACACATTAGAAATCGCTCTCTACATTCCCGTGGATATCAATGGGAAACCCATCAAGGGTGTCCTCATTAATCCTATTTGTATGGTCAATATAGTTACAAATGAATTATTGTATGTATATGAAGTTTATAAATATGCATACAATTCATCTAACATCTTTATAAGGTGTCATGATGGCATGTCTTGCCACACCCTGGGTACGATCATCCTTTTTGTCCAGCAGGACCCAAATCCCTAGATGTTTTGATGTCTATCATTTTCATGTGAAGCTGGGCCTACCCTAGATCACTTTCATGGGTGCGGTCCCTTTAGTGGTTCATCACTGCCTTAAGTTTCCTCATGATGGTGTAGTGCACATTATCCATCACAATAGATTCATACCACTCACCATGCGGGGCAACTTCTCATTGGACTACTTTTGGCTGGCCTGCATTGGGACACTCCAACCTCGTAATGAATTTTTATTTATATCTTATGAGAAGTTCATAGAAAGTAGGATCACTTGGCTGTCTACTGGCCCCTTAGTTTTCTCTTGTTTGGCTACTTCCCCTATGGTGCCTTTGTATTTGGAGGCTACTTTTGTTCCTTCTTCTACTCCCCTAGAAGATCAAGGAAAGTAACCCATATAGAATGTACCTCCCTATTCCTGTGCACCTCTTTTGTACTCTACAATGCCTCCTCTTGTCTCTTACATGAGATCCCAGGATAGACCTACAGCATAGCCGTGTGCATCACATTTTCTTAGAGTCCCTCAACCCCTATTAGCTAGTTTTATTCCTCCTACCTCCTTAGTGTCACCAAGAAACCTACCTCTGTTGAGTACTCATCCCCCTCCTCCCATGGTGGTTCCCCAACCTTCATTGGTTACTTCTGTTCCTCCTATCCTATTCCTACGGTCTCTCCATCATTAGTGGTCACCTTTGTTGGTCCATGTATCCCTATGAACATAGATGGCATGAAGCCTATGATGGAAAACCCCTTGACTTTGTTAGTGGAAGATTGGCCTGTACGAGGCAAAACTAGCTTGTGATAGATCAAAAGCACCACTGCCATGCTATGACCTGAGTGCATGTTGCTGATGTGCAATCTCCTTCTGAGGATTTCCCTTCTTCACAATAGTTTATCGATCCTATTCTTCCTTTGGATCCCCACCCTCTTATTTCCCTTCCTCTATCTCTCCCATCCCCAAATCCCACTTCAGTCATTAGTGTTGCTCCTAGCACCACCTCCGCTACTATTGTGCCTGCCCAACCTGTGTTTCCTAAATGCAATCTTGAGTGCGATCCTACCCCATCAAAGCTTTGACCTAAATACATTCTGCAGTTTCCTTTGCCACTTGCTTTCTCTTCTTCTTCTTTTCTCTTTGTTGAGAATGTTACTCCACCCATGTCTCCTAGTGCTCACCCTACAAATGATAGCACTTAGGATCCACCTGTGGTTTGTATTTTAGATAGCGACTATCCCAATTCCTCCCTTGTGAGAATTTAAACATCCCTGCATTATCCATGATATTTTCAAAATCATTGACAATTGCTAAACCTAGTGCTAAGTAAGATCCAACCGCACCTGTTGATCCTCTGCACTTGGTTCCAGGAGTGTGTCCTTCAACTGCTCTGACTATGGTTGCGTTATCAACAATCCCTCTGTCCTATTATGAATATTAAGATCAAGACAAGGATGACCTATTTGTAGATGACCCATGAGAGATTTACGTTTTTTATGTGGTTGCTTGCTTGTCAATAATGTTTCTCTTGTGTTGTGACATTTTTATTGATATTCTTCTATTTGTTCATATTTCCTTCTCTATGTTGTGTTTTTGTTTGTTGTTGTGACATTTTGGGGATGATGCAAAGCATTGGAAGATTTCTATCTTCCTTCCATGTTGACCCAAATTTTTTAAAATGTATCATTTTTATTTTATTTTTTGTATTTGTCTCTTCACGACCTTCTCCGTTCATACTCATAGTTCTACATGTTTGGGGGATGATGATAAGACAAAAAATGAGATTCTATGATTATTACATTTAGTTATACATTATGCTAACCCCAAATCACGTAGATCCCTTAGTGTGTTTGGTGTTGTTGTTTGTTTCATGTGGCATGTGTTAGCGTTGCTTGGTGTCTTACCATGCTTACACAAGATTTTTGTGTATCATGCCTTCAACACCGCCTTGGTTGTCCCTCATTGGGTGCATCCCTTTTCTTTAGCAAGACTTAGCTTTGAGAACATATCAATTGATATATGTCTCTTAAAGCTCTCTCTCCCCATTTATCCCTTAAAATTAGTTGCATATGTGTAATTTATGCAATTATTTTAAGGTGGGGGCATATCTCTCCTACTTTACACCTTTTTACACACACCACTTTGTTGAAATGGTTCTAAGGTGTTGGTTTTTGTTACGCTCCCTGAAGCATGCACTCCCTGCATCATTTGTAGCTAGTGGTCCCAAGAGGATGCACTTGCTTGGCCTGTCCGTGCTTTTAGCTACTTGTTTTGCACTCTTTGTGAGTCACCTAACAATGTAGTTTGTTATTCCTAGTGGCTCATAAGAGGTTGTATGGTTCCTTGCTCTCGTAGTGTGCTATCCCTAGAACCATACTTGGCATCCCTTCTAGCTCTTGTAGTGTGCTAGAAATGCCTCTTGGTTGCTTTGTATTCTTTGTTTCCTTGTGTGTATGTGTGTTTGTTGTAGATAACAGTAGATTGTACATTAGATTATATGATTCACCATTGGTAGAGGAGCTACTTCATTGTGGGGGGGACTTATAGTCTCACACTTGCTCTCCTATGGGGGGTACTTGATTGTACATATGTGTTGGATGTAGTTCTTAGGGGGTCTTGAGTCCTCCTTCCATCACATCTTTCATTTGTTTTCTATGTTCTCACTTTTGGAGAGGAGTTTTGTCCCATGAGGTTTTCTCCTTTTCTCCACTTGAGATTTGTTGTAAATGGGTATCTAATATGGCCTAGTAGCTGGGACCCATCCATCATTGCATCTTTGTTTTAGTTAGCTACTCCCTAAGTTGCACTTAAGGGGGGGTGTTGGTGTGAACATGGTTATCAACCAATCGGTTTACCCTTGTGTGGATAATTCATATTATTTAACTATTTACTAGTTAAATAATATTCACACATCACACATAATTCACATGTTAAGTTGACTTAGTGAGTCTTCTAGATGTTTAGTTGAGTCTAGTTGTGTGTTGAGTTATTGATAGTTGGAGTGAGTTGTCTTATCCTCCACATTAGTTATCATCCTCTAATTGTCACATGTTGTAGGAATATATCCACTTTCCACTCCACCTTTCACTTCACCTTTCTATCTCTCACCTTGCCTTTATAAACAAGGCTCTCTCATTGAATTTTATATCTCTTTGTATAGGTCATTGCTCCATTATTTTAGCATCTTCTCTGTTATCTTTATGTGGAAGTTTGTCTTGATTGCAGGGATCCTAACTTGTTGAGTCACATTGACTCTTACACATTGTTGTGTTTTTCTTGCTTAGTGTAGATCATTGTTGCACCTTGTTGGGTGTAGACCACCTATTTATCTTATTACATAGGCTGCATATTGTGGGTTTCTCTCCTCGTAGACTAGGGAAGGATCTATTATTGTTTTACTTATTGTATTTGATGTTCTTACCTTCCTAGAAACACTTAGGATAAGAACACACACACACACACACACATTTTCCTTCAATTTCTATGCTATATCTTGTATTGCTACTTGTGAAGGTAGAAATACCAACATCAGGACTTGATCGAGGCAAGTCCCCAAGCAGCCCCACCATTTTCCCTCTCTTTTTGCAGGTTCTTTGAAGTGAAGATCATACAAACACATGAAGGTTTTGTATTACCTCCTTTTGTGTTTTTCCCTCTCCATCCTTCTTAGTTTATTAGATTTTCTTTTTATTTCTATTCCAATTGGATATCATTGGGTATATTGTATGCTAGAATTTGTGTTGTACAAACAATTTGAGACTGTACAGAATTGAATATTTTTATTTTGCATACATTTTAGGCTCCAATGCCCAACATAGTCATCTTCACGGTGCACTATCATTCAAGATTGAGACCCTATCTTTGCTATCACAAGTTGCTCTCTCCTCCCTAATTTCTCTGTAACTATCTATTTTAGATTATGTTTAGAATAGTTACTTTCTTGCACTTTTGTCCATTTCCCTTCATTGACAATCACCTGTTTGGATTGTATTGCTCTGACTGGGATGCATAGTGGTTCTGTAGTTATCTAGGATAGATTTACTTAACGTTCAACAGCTCGAATAAAAGAACTCAAGTGTAGTCATAGTGGAGAGTTCACTCAATCGAAGCTAGTAGATTGAGAAGTAATTTCCCCATGCTACACTACCTCTCAACCTTGCCTTTATAAGCAAGGCCTCTTTTGTAAATTATGTGTGAGTCATATATTGTATATTTTGTACCATTATATGCATCATTATTCCTTAGCAATAAATTTTTTTATTGCTTTTCTCTCTTGTTGTGGAAGTTGTGTTGATTGCAGGTCATCCTGGGCCTCCTTGGGTCCATTTCTGACTCATACATATTCTTCTTTGATGAAGAATCATACTTGGGATCTTTTTCCTCTTCCTAAGGGAAGAAAGTTGGTTTAGTGCAAGTTGGTGTACTACACCAAATATGCAGCTGATGGTTCTATTGACAAGTACAAGGCACATCTTGTAGCTAAGGGGGTTTCTTAGGTTGAGTGTATTGACTTTTTTGAGACCTTTTCTCCTATTACCAAGATGGATTCCATTCATCTTGTACTTTCTCTAGTTGCATCTCAGGGATAGTTAGTGTATTATATGGATGTGAAGAGTGCTTTCTTGCATGGTGATCTTCATGAGGAGATCTACATGGAGCAGCCTCTATGTTTTGTATGGGACTCTTCACTTGTTTGTAGCCTTCACCATTCATTATATGGTCCCAAACAAGCACCTAAGGCTTTGCATGAGAAGATGGATAAATTCTTACTTTCTTCTAGCTTTACACATTACCATTCTGATCCTGAAGTTTACACTGCAAAAACATGGAGGGGATCTTTTGATTCTTGTGTTATATGTGGATGATTTTATTCTCACAGGGAGTTATAGCTCTATGATCTAGAGTGTCCAACGAGCATTGATGGAGCAATTTGATATGAAAGATCTTGGTCTTTTGCACTTCTTCCTTGGCCTTTAGGTTCACCAAACTTATGAGGGAATCTTTATTTTTTAGTAGAAGTCTACTCTTTATTTTCTTCAAAGATTTGGTATGGTTGATTATAATCCTACCCCAACACCATTTTAGTCAGGTGTTGTATTGTCTACTAGTTATACTGCTCCCACAATTGATGCTACTTTATATTGGTAGTTGGTTGGTAGTCTTTTATACTTGACACATAGTCATCCTAATATTTCCTTTGATTGGACTTGTCTCCCATTTCTATCAGGAGCCACATGAGAGTCATTGGAAGGGAGCCAAATGTATCTTGTGATATATTCAGGGCACATGAATCTTTTGCATTAATTAAACATCAAAAGCTTCTCAGATTGTGGGATTCATTGACTTAGATTGGGCTAGTGATGTTGATGATCGTAAGTCTACTTTTGGTTTTTATTTTCTACCTTGTTTTTGGCCTAATTCTATGGTCTTGTAAGAAGCAGATAGCTATTGCATCATCATCAACAAAGGCTGAGTATTGAGGTGAAATTTTGGCCAGCTAAGAGGTTCTTTGACTTTGATAATTAATGACTAAATTTGGATTTCCTCATGGTCATCCCACTATTCTTTGGTGTGATAATCAGAGTGCCATTCACATTTCATGCAACCTAGTAGAGCATCAGTGAACTAAGCACATTGAGATTCACATGCACTCCATTAGGTAGCTCATCCAAGATGGTGTTCTCAGCTTGGAATACTTTCCTATTAAGGAGCAGGCTGTATACATCTTCACTAAGCCTTTGGCATCACCTCAATATCTTCATTTGTGATCAATGCTTGGGGTGAAGGAAGTTGTCCTTGGGGGGTCTTCTTGAATCCTCCTTCACTTTTTCATGTTTTCCTTTGAATGATTTCTCTCTTTTGGGGAGGAGTTTTTCACATGGGGTTTTCTCCTTTTCTCTTCTTGTGAGAGATTATTTGTACATGGATATCTCATTAGGCCTTATTGTTAGGACCCATCTTTGCATCTTTTCATTTGTTTATTCCTCCCTAAGTTACACGTAAGGAGGGGTGTTGGTGTGAAAAGGGTTATTCCCTAATCAGTTCCCTTCTAGCAGCTATTCATACTTAGTTTGTTAATCTTACTTAGGGCACTTTTAGGGTACACATAAGATACTTATATCTTTTTGTTTCATGCCATATGATTATGACACTTTCCATAATCTTATGTAGTCCTAGGTCTCACCTTTCCTTTATAAGCAAGACCTCTCTTATACATTATGTATCTTGTATCATTATCTTGCATCCATTTTGTATGCTTGCATTATTGGTAGAATAAAAAATTCTTTGTTGCTTGTTTCTTCTACGTAGAAGGTTATTTGGTGTTGTAGATTTGACCTTGGTTGATGACTTCAACAAAAAACTCACTATAAACTCTTGTATATTGATTTACATATAGGAATGGCCTAATATGTGCCATAATATACACTACCACCAGTCTAGTATTTGACTAGTTGTATCCTAGTATCCTCAACAATTTACTCATAAAATAAAATACAAGATAGATGATTATAGATCCATACAAAAATTCATATCTCTAATCTTTGTCCTATTGACATTTTCCATTAGTTGCTATTAGAAGACCTCACATAGGTCATATTTGTGGTCATTACCACCATCTCATATGTCATCATGATTTTAGTTCTTATGGATGAGTTCTCCAAGTTGGTGCAGTATACTTTGAAGGAAATGCCCTTAGTTGCATATCTAACCACAGGTCTTATAATATCTTCTACTATGAGATTCCTCCCATCAAAATTTGACCCTATTAGTGCCATGACTTGTTCAATTTTGACCTTTTTATTTAGAGGTAGCTCTCCCTTATCATATAATTTGATAACTTCTTTGATGGCTTTCTTTGTTATTTAATAAGGTTGATCTAAGTCAATTAAATTAGAATGTATTTTGCTTAGGACCAATTCAACCCATGCGTGTTCTTCATAGAAATTAGGGAAATCTTCCCATATGTCTATTTTCAACTCTCCCAATCTTCAATACTGATATAAATACTCCCATATGCCTATGTTTGGGTTATGCCTACTTAGAGGTAGTAATTCTACCTAAAACTATATGTGGCCCATTTTTTTAAGGGAGACATGAATATATTTACAATATATTCTACATAAAACACAAAAGTAGGAATGTTTGAAAAAGCTTCATATTTGTTCATCTCCCTGAACTTCCATGGGTACTTATTAAATTTAGGTCAAGGGTTGTCTTTGTCATGTACTAGAGTAGATTGTGCCATCATTTGCTACAAATTATTCCTTTCTTTGTTATTTAAGCTAACCCTTGTTAGACAAAATGTTATACTAAGAGGGGGTGAATCTGTATCCTTCAAAACTTATTCCAACATAGATTCTTTCAACCAAGTGCAATAGTTAATCATGAAACAACTAAACATGTGCAACATAAAACAACCATAAGAGATCAAGCACACATGACACTAGATTTATGTGGAAAACCCAAGAAGGGAAAAACCACAGTGAGAGTTAATTCACAATATATGAAGCTCACTGCTTATAAGAATTACAACTTTATTTTAGGGCTACAACCCAAGGAAGCTACTACTCCCTGCTGACTTTGTTTTAGGGCTACAACACAATGAATAAACTACTCCCTAGACTAAGAACAAACTCAGAAATGATTACAACATGACAATCTTCCTATTGTATGAAACTAACAATGAAGCTCACTCCTTTGATGATTCCAATTTCACTTTGACACTCCTTTTGATGATTACTCTTATAGGCACACTCTTCACTTCTCTTGTCTCAAAAGTATCTTTAGGATGTATTCAGATAGGATCTATCACTTCTGCTCTTTCTCCTTTAGTTGCACTTCATAATGCATTACACATTCATATTCTGCTGCTCACATTTACTCTTACAATCATGTCTCTACACTTTCATCAACAACTATCCTCTTTATACATAGTCTTCTCTGCAACTTGATGATGCTGACTTCATCATACTTGATCATCAACTTCTTCCTATTCTCTTTGCAATTTGATCAACTCAACCTACTATCTTCTTTGCAACTTTGTGATGTTATCTCATTTTCTTCTTTACAGTTTGGCACTACTGTCATCAGCGCACTGTCTTCTCTTCTGTTACCATATCTTGTTTAGTCTTCTAGAGATCACTATCACCTCTATAATCATATGTTACTATCACTTCTTCACATGATTCATTCTTCACTAAACCCTTATTAAGATGAGCTTATATACTCTGATGATGCTACTGCTATTATCACTTTGTCTTCATATAATAAAAAGCTTCTTGTTTATATAGTGATCATCCTAATTCTTGCCGCATGGATCCAAACATTGGATTTCTCATATTCTCCTTGCTTCATGCATTATGCGATAACACACATTTTTTCTTCTCTTCTTATAATGGATTTTCATGGATGTCCACATCCTTCTACTTCAACACATTTTGATTCTAACATTTATACCATCCGCAATGCTTCACAACACTTACAAGGTTAGCCATAAAGGATAGAACATGAAAAACACTTAACCAGTCAGCTTCCAGATCATAAGCAGAGATATAGGAATGAATTTCCCATTATACACTTCTTACCACATGATTCATAGGACCTATTTCACATCCTCCATTGATCTCCAGCTGGTGCACGCCATAAGGAATTAGTGCAACCATACAAAAATTTATCATGTCAGCCAGTAAACATGGTGATACTCTATCATCTCAATCATTCTTTCTGATGCATATGGACAACTGAAACTCAGAGATATGATAATTCAAACATCTCATAGCATACCTTCCAAACCACAAAACATAACTCATTAATGTAGTAAGATGTAGAGCAAAACCCAGATGCAGAGCAACAAAGCACGTATACAGAGACTTTGTGCAAACTTTCAGAAACCTACTAGACATTATCCCTATACAATAGGAAGTGCATTGTATCATAAAATCTTTATTTTCATTCACCATTCTTACTCTTGATTGGCCTATTCAGTTCCTATTGCTATGACTAAACCATGAAAGAGTTCCCGTCGCTTACAACTGTATTGCTGCATACTACTGCATATTGTTTTGTTATCAACACTTTCAAGTTGGATGATTGGACCTAATATATATTTCCAAAGTCTTCCTAATAGCGCACATAACAAATCCTTTGCCACAACACATACAAGACTTCAAATCAAGAAGTGGTACAAGAGTAGTAAAATATCATCGTGCGAAGTAAGATATGAACATTATAAGCCTTAATCAACATTATCATAACTTATTTCTTATGAGCCCATGTAGAAATCACTGATACAAATGATAAGACATTAAAAGCCTATTTTTTTATAATAGGCTAGACACACTGTTCTTACTTCCATTAATGCAAAACATCTTGCAGAGATCCAAAGCGTCTAAAACTAGAACAAATTATGTAAAAAACCTGTATTTGTCTTCTGTCTAGACTGCCAAAACTATATCTTTAACTATTGAGAAATGCAAAGCATTTCTCTTTATCACTACAACAACATAGTATCACACTATTATCACTTCTGTCAGCTTTAAAAGATTCTGCGTATGCGACCAAGCCTTCAAACATGAAAGATAACATCTTCAAAACATCTCCAAACATTATTTCAAACCACAAGCTCTTATCTTCTCTTGTGGAGGAAAATAGAGCATTCTCTAGAGCACTAAATACTCTTTCCAAACATGATTACTCAAATTACATTGTCATCCAAAGCAATAATCTCATAATGACAATTATGCAAACACCATTACAGTGTTGGATATCAAAAAAATATTGAAAGCTTCATCAGCAGTAATCTTCTCAAACAACATTTTACATGTTTCATTGCATCTGCTCCACTCTGCTTGTTCTATCTCAAACAACATTTTACATGTTCCATTGATCTGCTCTGCTTTGCTTGTTCTGCATCTTCCAAAGCTTCCCAAGGCATCTCAATAACAACTTAATCTTGGTACTTTTTACATGTTCCATTGCATCTGCTCTGCTCTACTTGTTCTGCATCTTCCGGAGCTTCCCAAAGCATCTCAATAACAAATTAATCTTGGTACTATTGAGCATTCCATAATTCTGCTGACATCAATGACATCCAACATAGAGTGCAACAACCTTCTCAAGGATAATTCAAACACAAGCAAACTATATACTGTTGATGTCAATGACAACTCAAACCAAACACTGTTGACATCAATGACAACACCTGCCAACAATCTCTCCTTTTTTCATTGATGGAAACAACAACTGACACTCTCTCCCCCTTTGACATCAATGGCAAAGGGAAAACAAGTCCTTAATGATTTTATCATTGCAAGATGGGACTTTGAGATGCATAAATATTTCTCCTTTAAATTGTTTTAGAACTTCTTGACCATAGGCCATCTGTAGAACTAAAAGCATCTTATCTCTCCCCCTTTGAGGAAAATTTTTCTAATGACAAAGTCTTGAACAATATTGAGGCCAATTGATGACAGAAACCAACTAATGCTAGGACAAATTGAAATATCACTTTCTCCTTTCTTTGTGTGCAGATATACTTTTCTTCTTTTGATAACACATGCAAGACTGACCAAATCCCCCTAAAAGGAATGTCTCCAAGGTATCCAACCTGATTATGTACAATCTTTATTCTTCCTTCTCTCTCTAAGAGGTATCCACTATCTAACCAAAAGATGTGTTTTGAGCTGCTCCAAATCTTGTTTTAAAACAGACAGGATGACTATCCACAGAGTTTTCTCCATTAATTTGCCTTTTAACTGCTCTATATGACTACTCCAATATTGATATGAGATCTGCTCTAGATTACTATAAGTCTCCCATGCTGACTATTCCAAAACTCGTTTAAATATTTTCTCCAATCCTCAATACAAGTTTGAGTTATCTTTCATAGTTCTACACAACATCTGTCTGCTCACCATTATTCTTCACAAGGTAACTAATTTAAATGCAATAGTTATGAAGGGGACTCCTTCATGAGACAAAGATGCAACTAGGAAAGATACAGTCTTTGAAGCTGCATATAGAAGAACTTATGAACATACTAATCACAATCCATTAAGCCTGCCATTCTTGCACCATGTAACTTGTCAAGCACTCAACACTTGCCATAAACATATCCTTAAAATTCCTCATACATCTGTTCTTATACCTCAAAATGTCATATGCCATGCAGTGTTAGAAAAAATGCCATTATCTTGCAAGAACTATCACTACTGTGAATCATGTTGATATCCCATCCTAGCACATTGAACCATCGTTATGATGTAACCTTCTTCTTCAATAATTCAATGAAATGTTCACTACCTTATTATCACTGTAGACTACTATTACTGACTTGAATATTATCATCATACTCAAAATTCCACCTATCTTATTGTCTGAAATTGCTTCAACTTAATATAAGCCTCAAACTATTCCTTTCTACATTTTAGCTACTCTTGTGTTGTCAATACCAAATTCTTCTCTCTTAAACTTCTCCTAGTCATTCTTAGGTTCCATATGTCTCACCTTCTTTTGTCTACTTCATGGGGATGAATAATAGTGTAATGATTAATTGTAAGATTTGGCTATGGAGATAGCCACCCAAGATCTAGAACCCTAATGGAAAGCACAAATAAAAGAGAAGATCAATATGTCAAGAATAAATTATATTCCTATCAAAGAATGTAAATACAACAATATAGAAGATTACACTCCCATTACAATATGCTATGACATACCTTACTTATAAAGGCAAGGATGAGAGCTAAGATGTTGTAGTCATGTGACAAGTGTCTTAATCCTATGACATGTGACAACTATAGTATAAGACAACTATATGACAACTATCAACAACTAGAGACAATTATCAACATATAGAAACAATTATAATGCTTCCTAAGTCAACTTAATGTGTGAATATTGTTGGTATGTCATGATTGATCATGCAAGTACTATTAACGTATCCTTACTAGGGTTCAGGGCCGGATCGGGCCTCGAGAACGGGGGTTTGGGGTTGGAAGCCCCTGAGAAGCAGGGGTTCAGGGGTGCAGCCCCCCAAAAATTTTTTCTCCCTCCTTTTTGCCCGTTCGGAGTCAGTTGTTAATTTTTTATTAACCAACAAAAGAAAAATGACATTGTAAAACTCTAATTCTAGAAGCTTCCAAAAAGCTTGTTATAAGCGGCTGGGATGTATGTTGCGGGTATGGAATTCATGAGATTGTAATTTGTTTTGCATTGGATAATAAAATCATTGGATGGCTGAGTTTCTGTGGATGTAGCCCATATTGGGTGAACCACGTTAAATTTCTGTGTTGATCTCTTTTGTGTTATTCTTCATTGTTATATTTGGGTTATTTAATTTGCATATAATTGTCAGTGTTTATTGCTTTGATCTACCTGAACCCTAACAAATATGTGTGAATATTATTTAACTAATAAATAGTTAAATAATATAAATTATTCACACAAGGGGGAAATAGCTAGTAAATAATAAACTAGATATGAAATCTTGCTTTATGCCCATGGTTTTTGCAATTGTAGCATATGATATTAGAATACATCAAAGGAATGAAGGATTCATACTTCCTTAGTAGAGTGCATGATTTATAGTTCCTATAAGCTCTTCTATTCTTGTTCCAACCATAATTATATCTTTTATGTGTCCTACAGTCCCTTGCTCTATGACCAAAGAAATTACATGAAAAGAAATAACCATAAAAACAATTTTGGAACCTGATATTATGAGGTTGTCTCAGAGGGAAGACTCTTCTGAAGTTGTCTTTGTTGGCTTGCTGAGAAGTGTTTGTCTTGTGTGAAGCATGATCTTTCTTTTTGCTGCCTACAATTTTGATATAACTCTAGCTTTTCTTTATTTGTCTTCTTAGATGACTTTTCTTTAGCAACCTCTTGATTTTCTTCACAATCACTTCTAGTATTAGGAATGTTATCTCTGTTACTACTATCTAACATCTAAGTTCCTGTCTTCTTTATTGAAATATCTTTATTTGGCATAGTCATTTCTGAATCAGTCTTCTTTGGGGTAGCAGAAGTTTGTGCATCTTCATTTCCATATCCCAATCTTGATTTCAAGAATAGAGATCTTTTAGTGCTGATGATGTTATCAAGGATCTTATAACTTTTACTAAGCTTGATGCTTTTATTCAACTGATCAAGTACATTGTCAACTTCTTTTCTCAATGAAATAATTTCTTCTTCAAGTTTTAGGCACTTATCTATCTTGGCTTTGAGGTTACTATTCATAACACTAGCAATTCTTTTTTTTCTTCAAGTTGTACCTTCAAACTGGAAACCATTTCTTCTGATTCTTCAAGCTTGGTTTGATATTCCTTGTTCCTTTTTCTTGTTAAGCTCAGGTTTTCAATAGCAAAAACAAGATCATTATCCAGGTCAACTTTATAGTCTAAGTTCTCAAAGGCTTCTAGGGCTCCTTTATCTTCTAGTGAGCAATGATCTCCTTTTTCATGGAGGTTATGAAGCTTTTATCAAATGTCCTCAGCTATCTTGTACTACCTCACTTTGGCATACTCTGTATTGGTCAACCCTTTCAAGATGGCATCTTTTGCTTTAGTGTTGTTTTCACATTCTTTCTTGTCAGCCTGATCTTTGCAACTGTCAATCACTGATTTCCACACATCATACCCTAGAGAGGATAAATAGGCTTCCATCCTTATACTCCAACAAACATAATTAGATCCATCAAAAAGTGGTGTAATCTTTAGAGGAGGATCCATACTATCTAGCCATTATGCCCAAACCAAGATCTACCTTAGTTGTTAAGCTTCTTTAAGGAACCTTGCTCTGATACCAATTGTTAGACACAATGCTATATTGAGAGGAGGGAGGGTGAATTAGTATCCTTCAAAACTTATTCCAACATAGATTATTTCAACCAATCACAGTAGTTAATCATGAAACAACCAAACAAGTGCAACATAAAACAACCATAAGAGATCATAAACACATGACACCAAATTTATGTGGCAAACCCAAGAAGGGAAAAACCATGGTGAGAGTTAACTCAAAATATATGAAGCTTATTGCTTATAAGAATTACAACTTTATTTTAGGGATACAACCCAAGGAAGCTACTACTCCCTGCTGAATTTATTTTAGGGCTACAACCCAAGGAAGCAACTACTCCTTGAAGAGAGGTTTTAGGGTCACTCCCAAGGAAGCTACAACTCCTTGTAGACTTTGTTTTAGGGATACAACCCAAGGAAGCAACTACTCCCTAAACTAAAAACAAACTGATAAATGATTACATTATGATAGTCTTCCTACTATCTAAAACTAACAATGAAGCTCACTCCTTTGATGATTGCAATTCTTCTTTGACAATCCTTTTGATGATTGCTCTTCTAGGCACACTCTTCACTTCTTTTATCTCAAAAGTATCTTTAGGATGAATCCAGACATGATCTATCACTTCTTCTCTTTCTCTTTTAGTTGCACATCATAATGCATTACACATTCATATTCTACTACTCACATTTACTCTTGCAATTATGTCTCTACATTGCCATCAATAGCTATCCTATTTATATATAGTCTTCTCTGCAACTTGATGATGCTGACTTCATCATACTTGATCATCAACTACTTCTTGTTCTCTTTGCAATCTGATCAACTCAACCTACTATCTTCTTTGTCGTTTTGTGATGTTATCACATTTTCTTCTTTACAGTTTGGCACCACTATCATCAACCCATCATCTTCTCTACTGTTACTATATCTTTTTTAGTCTTCTAGAGATCACTATCACCTTTGCAATCATATGTTACTGTCACTTCTTCACTTGATTCATTCTACATTAAACCCTTATTAAGATTAGCTTGTATACTCTGATGATGCTACAGTTGTTATCACTTTGTCTTCATATAATAACAAGCTTCTTCTATACATAGTGATCATTCTAATTCTTACCGCATGGCTCCAAATATTGGATTTCTCATTTTTTCCTTACTTCATGCATTATGCGATACCACACATTTTTTTTTTCTCTTCTTATAATGGATTTTCATGGATGTCCACATCCTTCTACTTCATCACATTTTGATTCTAACATTTATACCATCCGCAATGCTTCACAACACTTGCAAGGTCGGCCATAAAGGATAGAACATAAAAAACACTTAACCAATCAGCTTCTAGATCATAAGCAGAGATATAGGAATGAATTTCCCATTATATGACTTTACCACATGATCCCTAGGACTTATTTCACATCCTCCATTGATCTCCAGCTGACGCATGCCACAAGGAATTGTGCAACCATACAAACCTTTATCATGTCAGCCAAAAAACATGGTGACATTCTGTCATCTCAATCATTCTTTCTAATACATATGGATAGCTGAAACTCAGAGATATGATACTTCATGTTGCATGTATGAGGTGAACCAGTGTTGTCATTGATGTCAACATACTCATATTGCATTGACAAGAGGGATTCGATGAGCAGTGTGCTGCAGATATTGAGAAAATTAGCCCCAGTCAGAAACAGTGAAGAACAGTGATAAGAATAAGGCAAATGTATTCTATAGGATGTGAACCGGAGGATGCAGATTAAAGGGTTTGTATATATGAGTCTTGAGATGTTTCAGTTAAGATTTCAGAGGTCCGCATGAAGATCTGAAGGAGTTGTGGCTGTCGGTGTAGAACCGGTTCTGGCAAGTGTTCAGAGGTGACAGTGGATCACAGAAAGGTTTGGTGAGGTTCGGAATTGTATAATCCCAATCTGTGGATTGGAAGGAGTGTTTGGGATGTCCTTGTGATGTGTCATCTCAAGTTGTGTATGATTTGGAGGTCTGGAAGTACCTTTTGCATTATAAAAGTGGCGACAGACAGTGTTCTTGAAGTTCCAGATGAGGAAGAGAAAAGATTCCAGTACGTAGAGAAAGTGCGGATGTACCTGGTCATTCAGGCAGGCTTGTGAAGGTTCTTGAATCATGTTGAGGTTGTGTTGTTGGTCCGCATTGATGGTAGAGCCTGGAATTGAAGATAATCTTCCGGATGAAGTTCTTGCTCTGTTTAGCCAACCGGATGAGTTGTTCCTCCTGCGAATGTTCTTGTGGTGGCCGACCGGATGTGTTATTCATCTTGCAGATATTCTTATGGTTGATTGCTGACTTAGATGATTGTTCCTAAGTCGATGTCTTGTATAAATAAAGGTTAGTGAGTTCATTTTGTATAGTAGATTTGTGTGGATAAGGATGGTGTAGCGAAGAGAAGTGCGGAAGGCAGAGCAGAGGTTTTTGGGATTAAATGGAACTGATCCGGACATGGTAAAGGTGTCATTCTCCAGTTCAAGACCGTGATTCTCATCACTTTGTAGACAGTGTGCCTCTTTGTGAGCAGTGTGCTCGGGCAGTGAGCCCTAATTGGCAAGTGCCATTCCTTTTCTTATTCTTTTAACAAAGAATAATCCTTGGGTTAATCACCCCGTGGTTTTTCCCTTAACCAGGTTTTCCACGTCAAAATCTTGGTGTTCATTGTGTTGATGTTTATCTACTCTTGTGGTTGTGTGTTTTACTTTCATGGATGATTAATTGATATGCTGTTAACTAACAAGACGAATCAAGTGTTTGAAATAGAAGCAAGTTTGTATACAACTAATTCACCCCCCCCTCTCAGTTGTATGCCCTAGATCCAACAATTGGTATCAGAGCCAAGTTCCTTTGAAAGGAGCTTAACCGCTTGAGGAGATCCAGGATGTCGTCATACAAAAAGGATAGTCTGAAGTTCGATGGAACCAATTTCACTCTCTGGAAGGGTCGCATGAAATGTCACTTGGAATGTATGGGAAAAGCATACTTGGCCATGGTTTCAAAACCATATGTACCTCCACAAGGTAGTCCGACAACTCTAAATGAAATCACAGATGTTGAAAATAATCTGCGGACCAAGGAAGCTCTTCTAAGCGCATTGAATGACTCAGATCTCTCAAATGTTATTGACCTACCAACTGCATATGAGATCCTGACTAAACTGGAACTTCTGTATGAAGGAGATGAGTTTGTCAAGAGTGCAAGGTTGCAAAGTCTGAAAGGGAAATTTGAAAGATTGAAGATGAGAGATGATGAAAACATCACTACTTTTATGCCAAGAGTGAATGAACTAGTGTGTGGAATTAGAAATGCTGGTGGGACTCTGGATGAAAATGAGATTGTTTGCAAAATCCTCAGATCCCTTCCTGCTGCCTACAAAATCAAGGTTGCTGCCATTGATGAATTCAGAGCCCACACAGCTATCACAAGAGAACAATTGGCTGGCAAGCTAGCTGTATTTGAAATGACCGAGTTTGGAGATGATCCTCCCAAGACTGAATCTGCTTTCAAAGCCAGTGCCTATGTGAAAGGCAAACAGAGATTTGATCCAGGAGAAAACTCTTCAAGGAAGATGTCATGGTATGATCAAGCAAGAAGAGACATGGAAGAAGAAGAAGCAGAAATAGCTCAACTTGAAGCCCTCATTGCAAAAAGATTACCAAGAGGATCCGGTAAGTATGAAGGAAAACTACCCTTTAAGTGCTTCAACTACAATAAGATTGGTCATTTTGCTTCAAGATGTTCGGAAAGATCTGCAAGGTCTAATACTAATAGACAAAGGTTTCAAAAGAACTGCTATTATGTTCATGAAGAAGATGACAATGAAGGAGTAACATATGATGAATCAGAACTAGGAAGCAAATCCGGAAATGAATGGGTGTTTATTGCCATCAAGGAAGAAGATTCATTACTCTCTGAACCTGTCAATCACAAAGTTGTGGAAAAAGCTTTGGCTGCTCAAGTGGAAGAAAAGGATGATTGGGTTATTGACAGTGGATGTTCTCACCATATGACTGGTGACAAGGATAAGTTCTTGAATTTGGAAAGGTATGAAGGAGGAATGGTAAAGTTTGGTGACAATTCTGCTAGCAGAATCAGAGGTAGGGGAACTATTTCCTTTGATGGAAAGAGCAAAACAGGTAATGTACTATATGTTGAAGGATTGAAGCACAATCTTCTCAGTGTTGGTCAGTTAGTAGACAAAGGCTATGATCTCCAGTTTAAGAATGGAAAATGCAGAATCTTTACAAGCTCCGGAACTGAAATTGCATCCGGTACTCAGACAAAAGGTAATATCTTTCATCTGGTTAGTTCAAATAAAAGTTGTCTGTTTGTTCAAGTTGATCAGAGTTGGTTATGGCATAGAAGAATGTGTCATGTAAATTTTGATAACATCATCAAGATAAGCAATACTTAGGCTGTAAGAGATCTTCCAAAATTGATGAAACCTACAAATAGTTTGTGCAAAGAATGTCAGCTAGGTAAACAGAGCAGAGTCTCTTTCAAAAGCAAAGATCAGTCCTCTACCGGATTGTTGGAATTAGTACATACTGATCTCTGTGGTCCGACAAGAATCAAGAGTCTGCAAGGTGATAGATATTTCATGTTGTTAATTGATGACCATTCCTGGATGATGTGGGTTACCTTCCTAAAAGAAAAATCAGAAGCATTTGAGAAGTTCAAAATCTTCAAATCTATGGTAGAGAATCAAACCGGATTGAAACTGAAGTGTCTAAGGTCTGATAGAGGTGGTGAATTTACATCTGGTGAGTTCATTGACTTTTGTGAGAAGCAGAGTATAAGGAGACAATTGTCTGCTCCTAGGACTCCATAGCAGAATGGAGTAGTTGAAAGAAAGAACCGGACCATCCATGAAGCTGCCAGGACAATGATGTTGGAAGCAAATGTTCCTCAGATGTTCTGGAAAGAAGCTATCAGCACTGCAGTCTACACTCTAAATCAAGTTCAAATAAGAAACAATACTGGTAAGACCCCCTATGAACTCTGGTTTGTCATCACTCCTACTGTGAAATATTTCAGAGTATTTGGTAGCAAGTGTTATATTAAAAGAGATGAAGATCTAGGAAAGTTTGATGCTAGAAGTGATGAAGGAATTTTCTTGGGTTACTCCACTCAAAGAAAAGCATACTGGTGTTACAATAAGAGACTAAGGAAGATGATAGAAAGCACTAATGTGAAAGTTGATGAAGGAATTGAGAAGCCCTCAAGATTTTATGAGTTTGATGAAGATGACCAAGACGGTGTTCAAGTTCAAGGAACTCAATCCTCTCCGGTAAGTCAGAGTCAGCCTGATCCGGTAAATCAGGAAGTAGAGATAGGTTTGAATGAGCCTGATCAAGAAGCAGCAGTGCAGGTTACTCCCAAAATTCTAAGGTATGTAAGACTGAATCACTCTGAAGATCAGATCATAGGTGATAGAAGCAAAGGTGTACAAACTAGAAGGAATCTTGCTCAAAATCAGGATGAATGTTGTCTGATTTCAAAGATTGAACCTAAAACAGTAAATGAAGCCTGCAATGATGAAAACTGGACCAAAGCAATGAAAGATGAATTAATGCAAATTGAGAAAAATCATACTTGGGATCTTGTTCCCAGACCTAGAGACAGGAATGTGATTGGAACCAAATGGGTCTTCCGGAACAAATTAAATGAAGCTGGTGAAGTAATCAGAAACAAAGCTAGATTGGTCTGCAAAGGCTACTCTCAAATAGAAGGAATTGATTTTGAAGAGACCTTTGCTCCGATGGCAAGAATTGAAGCAGTCAGATTATTTCTTGCATTTGCTGCCTTTAAAAACTTCAAGGTATATCAGATGGATGTCAAGTCTGCCTTCCTAAATGGTGATCTGGAAGAAGAAGTTTACATTGAACAACCGGATGGATTTCAATTGTCTAACAATGATGATATGGTCTGCAAGTTGAAGAAAGCATTGTATGGATTAAAACAAGCCCCAAGAGCATGGTATGAAAGGTTGGATAAACATCTTGTGCAGATTGGATTCAGCAAAGGTACTGTTGACAGTAACTTATATTTCAAAATTGATCATGAAAACATTTTGATTGTTGAAGTGTTTGTGGATGATATCATTTTTGGAGGAAGAGATAGTATGTGCAAAACTTTTGCAAATCAGATGAAATGTGAGTTTGAAATGTCTATGCTTGGTGAAATGAATTTCTTCTTGGGTCTGCAAATTACTCAAACAAGAAAGGGATCTTCATTTCTCAGACCAAATATGTGAAAGAATTGTTAAGGAAATTTGGTATGGAAGATTCAAAGCCAATGAACACTCCCATGGCAACCGGATGTAAGTTGAGCAAAGATGATGACTCCCCAAAGGTAGATCAGACAAAGTATAGATCAATGATTGGTGGATTGTTGTATCTCATTCAGACCAGACCAGATATAATGCAGGTTGTTGGTCTTGTAGCAAGATTCCAGGCTGATCCTAAAGAATCTCATGTTATGACAATCAAAAGAATTTTCAGATACTTGAAAGGAACAGCTAAGTATGGTCTATGGTACCCTAGAGATCCAAATTTCTCTCTTCATGCTTACATAGATGCAGATTGGGCAGGAGATGTGGATGACCAGAAGAGCACCAGTGGTGGAGCATTCTTTTTGGGGAAGAGATTGGTTTCTTGGCTAAGCAAGAAACAAGATGCAATATCTCTGTCTACAACTGAAGCAGAATACATTGCAGTAGCAGGTAGTTGCACTCAAATCTTATGGATGAAGCAGATGCTAAGAGACATTAAAGTTGAATATGAGGATCCTATTACAATTTTCTGTGATAATTCAAGTGCAATTAATATTTCCAAGAATCCGGTATTGCACTCTAAGACTAAGCACATATCTATCAAGTTTCACTTTTTGAGAGAACAAGTGAACAAGGAAGAAGTCAGGTTAGAGTATGTTCCCTCCAAGGACCAGATTGCAGATATCTTTACTAAACCTCTTCCCAAGGACTCTTTTGAATATCTCCGAGAGAAGTTAGGGGTCATGGCCCCTCTGGTGATGAACTAGGATGCATTGATGTGCATCAGTCCGGTGGATATCATAGTCATATCTTGTGATCTGGATTGATGATGGGGAGCTGCTATTAAGGGGGAGTAGCTGGTATGATTCTGATGTGTTAAAATTGCAAGTATGAGCCCTTTTCCATTGATGTCAAAGGGGGAGAGAAGACATGTGAAAAACAAGTAGCTAATGATCAAAGGGGGAGCAGTAAATGAGGAGAAGACATGTTGCTGATAGGGGGAGCTGTGACAGAAAGGAGAAGTTCTTGTCTTGATGGTTTTTCACATCATATGTTGCCATCAATGACAAAGGGGGAGATTGTTGCATGTATGAGGTGAACCAGTGTTGTCATTGATGTCAACATACTCATATTGCATTGACAAGAGGGATTCGATGAGCAGTGTGCTGAGGATATTGAGAAAATTAGCCCCAGTCAGGAACAGTGAAGAACAGTGATAAGAAGAAGGCAAATGTATTGTATAGGATGTGAACCAGAGGATGCGGATTAAAGGGTTTGTATATATGAGTCTTGAGATGCTTCAGTTAAGATTTCAGAGGTTCGCATGAAGATCTGAAGGAGTTGTGGCTGTCAGTGTAGAACCGGTTCCGGCAAGTGTTCAGAGGTGACAGTGGATCACAGAAAGGTCTGGTGAGGTCCGGAACTGTATAATCCCAATCTGCAGATTGGAAGGAGTGTTTGGGATGTCCTTGTGATGTGGCATCTCGAGTTGTGTATGATTTGGAGGTTTAGAAGTACCTTTTGCATTATGACAGTGGCGACAGACAGTGTTCTTGAAGTTCTGGATGAGGAAGAGAAAAGATTCCAGTACATAGATAAAGTGCGGATGTACCTGGTCATTCAGGCAGGCTTGTGAAGGTTCTTGAATCATGTTGAGGTTGTGTTGTTGGTCTGCATTGATGGTAGAGCCAGGAATTGAAGATAATCTTCTGGATGAAGTTCTTGCTCTATTTAGCCGACCGGATGAGTTGTTCCTCCTGCGAATGTTCTTGTGGTGGCCGACCGGATGTGTTATTCATCTTGCGGATATTCTTATGGTTGATTGCTGACTTAGATGATTGTTCCTAAGTTGATGTCTTGTATAAATAAAGGTTAGTGAGTTCATTTTGTATAGTGGATTTGTGTGGATGAGGATGGTGTAGCGAAGAGAAGTGCGGAAGGTAGAGCAGAGGTTTTTGGGCTTAAATGGAACTGATCCAGACATGGTAAAGGTGTCATTCTCCAGTTCAAGACCGTGATTCTCATCACTTTGTAGACAGTGTGTCTCCTTGTAGGCAGTGTGCTCAGGTAGTGAGCCCTAATTGGCAAGTGCCATTCCTTTTCTTATTCTTTTAACAGAGAATAATCCTTGGGTTAATCACCCCGTGGTTTTTCCTTTAACCGGGTTTTCCACGTCAAAATCTTGGTGTTCATTGTGTTGATGTTTATCTACTCTTGTGGTTGTGTGTTTTACTTTCATGGATGATTAATTGATATGCTGTTAACTAACAAGACGAATCAAGTGTTTGAAATAGAAGCAAGTTTGTATACAACTGATTCACCCCCCCTCTTAGTTGTATGCCCTAGATCCAACAACTTCAAACATCTCATAGCGTATGTTCCAAACTGAAGAAAATAACACATTAATGCAGTAAGATGCAGAGCAAAACCTAAATGCAGAGAAACAGGGCACATATATAGAGACTTTGTGCAAACTTTTGGAAACCTACCAGACATTATCCCTATACAACAGGAAGTGCATTGTATCATAAAAAAATTATTTTGCATTCACCATTCTACCTTTTAATTGGCCTATTTAGTTCCTATCTCCATGACTAAACCATGAAACAGTTCTTGTTGCTTACAACTACATTATCTCATACTATTGCATACTGTCCTATTACCAGTCAATGCACTGAGTAACATCAACACTTTCAAGTTTAATGACTAGACCTAATACATATTTCCAAAGTCTTCCTGATAGAACACATAACAAATCCTTTGCCACAACACACAAGACTTCAAATAAAGAAGTGATACAAGAGTAGTAAAATATCATTGTGCGAAGAAAGATATGAACATTATAAGCCTTAATCAACATTATCATAACCTCTTCCTTACGAGCCCATGCAACAATCACTGATATAGATGACAAGACATTAAAAGACTATTTCTTTATAATAGGCTAGAGACACTGTTCTTACTTCCAACAATGTAAAACATCTTGTGGAGATCCAAAGCATCTAAAAATTGAATAGATTATGTAAAACACTTGTATTTGTCTTTTGTCCAAACCGCCAAACTATATCTTCAACTATTGAGAAATGTAGAGCATATTCTCTTTATCACTGCAAAAACACAATATCACACTGTCATCACTTCTGTCAACTTTAAAAGATTCTGTGGATGCCACCAATCCTTCAAACCTAAAAGATAACATCTTCAAAACATCTCCTAACATTATTTCAAATCACAGGCTATCATCTTCTCTTGTAGAGGAATGTGGAGCATTCTTCGTAGCACTAGATACTCTTTCCAAACATAATTACTCAAATTACACCATCATCCAAAGAAATAATCTCATAATGAAAATTGTGCAAACACCATTACAGTGTTGGGTATCAAAAAAATATTGAAAACTTTATTAGCAATAATCTTCTCAAACAATATTTTACATGATTCATTGCATCTTCATGAAAGGAAGCTAGGTGTGTGGAAATCACTTCCTACACTAATCTAATGAGGAGAGAAGAGTGCAAATTCATTTTAATCTTTACAGTTACAACAATGTTAACCCAAAATAGAGATATTGTAGCAAACACATACATAAGAATGTAAGATAGAAGAAGAGAGACAAGATATATGTGGGGAAAACCCTTATGGATGAAAAACCCCACACTCCAAAACACAGCTCAAATGTATTCCATTAAACAATCAAGGTTACAATACAGTTTTAGAGCCAATGCTCTTGTAGGAGTCTTCAAAACTCGTATCTAGAGATAATCTGGTAGCATAACAGTACCTGTCAATCACATAATACATCTCCTCTCCAAAGCACCTGTTTATATAGAAGATACAAGGCAAAAATGACTCTATCTTGAGATGGGCGTCCAACATTGACTCATGGCACAAAACCCATGCCTATGGACACTTTTTCAACATTTTAGAATGTTCATGACACTTGTCAAGTCACTTCATCCCAAAGAGGTCACCTATTCCCAAGTTGGGCAATGACATATACTCTTACGACACTTGTGACTGTCATAGAATCTGTCGTAACTGTCATATCTTACTGCTGTAAGAGAATCTATCATAACAGGCTATAAATAGCATATTCTCTTACAACATGTCATAACCCTCCTTGGGGCACCCAAAGATGCCTTCTTCCAAGATGCCTTGTGACACTTCTTCACCTATTATAGAATCTTCCATTTACGACACTTACGCATCATAGATTTGTCATAGGAATCTGTCATGACTGTTTAGGTCAATATTACATTACACACTATCTAATGTGCCGACACATGGCAGAAAACCTCTACCACACAAAGGGGACACATATCTCCACATGGAGTGAATTGACCATCCTAGTCACCTTACAAGTGGAGTGACAACTCATCGTGCCACTTCACACTAAGTGACAAAATAGCATGTGCAACAAAATTACAATATAGGATAAATAAATAAATACATTATAATAAATAAATGCAAGGAATTACCAAGGTTGAGACACCTTAATTTCCAACACTTCTCTGCTATGCTTGTTCTGTCTCAAACAACATTTTACATGTTCCATTGCATCTACTCTACTTTGCTTGTTCTACATATTCTTGTTTAATAGAAAAAAAGAGGGAAGATAGCCAAATGGTGTTTGCGTTGATCCTCCTTTCACCACTAAACATTCAAGGACATTCAATCAAGTAGAGGAATCTACTACAGATCTCCTGTCACTTGGGACATAGGGGAAGATTGGAATTGTATAAATTTGTTGTTCAATTAAGTCCAATTATGCTTAAAACCCTAATTTCATGAAATCATAAACAAACGGACAAATTACAGAAAATGATCACACACAAAGATATCAAATGACAACCAAATACATACCAGATTTTGAAGTTTGGTGTGTTAGATCTCAAAAAAGTAGGTTTTTACACCTTAAGAGGTTGCCAAGCTCTCTTCACATTTTTGGCTAACAGGCACAAGGATAATACCTTCTTCACTTTATGTTCTACTAGACCTAGGTGGGTATACCTTTCACAACTAATGCATATTTTTAATATCCTTCATGGTGGCAAATAGGTGTGAAGTAGCTTAAAAGATAACTATTCTTACTCCTAATGTTAAGGTCTAAAATATGATTGTTTGAATAAAACTATGTAGAATTTCTAGAATGAATTTGGAATGACCATATTTATCCAACTGCTATCTATAGGGTATGGATATAATTGATATCATGTTAAATCAAATTGTCTACATACACTCATGAGATTTTGTGGAGGCATATTCATTGGTGGTGGATTGGGGTAATATTGATATCCATATGGAGGCTGATGGTAAGCATGTTGTTGTACGAGTTGCTAAGGGTGTATATTCTGAGGTGGTATATGCTGGGGTGGTATATGCTACTAATGTTGTGGAATTCCATGGTGACCTGGAGGTGGGTGATATTGGGGGATACCGCTAGTATTTGGCATTTGGGGTTTTTGTGATGGCATGCTATATTGAGTGTGCTGTCTTGAATTTCCTCCTGCATTAGGAGGCATTCTTGAAGTACTCGGAGCAATTGTATTATGAGATATCCCATGTGAACTGGCATTATTACCTTGTTTGTATGGAGGGACATATTTTGGAGGTTTTGTTGTCTAGATATTTAATTTTGCCATTTGTTGGTTTATCTCATGGCTTTCCTGTATCATCTGTTGTCTCCTCCTAAGCTATTGCCTTTGCTACTCCAAATGTATTTCAATTTCTTGGTTACTCATAGCATCAAAATCAACAATATGGTCTACGAACCCTTCTTGGTTTTCTTCTCCCTGTTGTGATAAAAATCCCCTATTAGGCTCTGAATGTTTTTACCCCCTTCTTCATTCAACCTTTCCTCAAATTCAGTTACTCCTTGAGAATATGTCCTATAACTGAGGATATTATCATTTGTATTGATCCTTTCAGGAGGTGTTGAGGGATTTCTACCATCATTGTATATTGGGGAGTTGAATACTGTAAAAGGCTATTATGATGTGTTTATACTATCTTCGGGTTGTTTGGGTACTGCTTGAACCTTATTTGTATTGTTCTTTCCTCGAGGAGGTCCCTGCTTGTCTGTGAATCTAATATTGTTTTTCTTGGGGCTTTCTTGATGAATAGATCTCCTCCCATTCATGTTTGATGGTATAGTATATCTCTGATGTTTATCATCTATTTTTTCTGATATGATATTTATTTCATTAGTCATAAAATTTTAGAGTCGCCACCTACCTCCTAGTAGGAAAATGATTGCAATTCTTCCCAGTAAAGTCTTAAATATGTTATGATGCTTTGAGATAACTCTATAATGGAAGGCTAAGGTTCAAAGTGGACTTAACCCTAGTAGAGTCACCAATTTGTTAGTGTAGACTCGGATGGGGAGTGCAAATTTTACAATTATGAATCTCTGTTTGAAGACCTAATTTGAAAGTTTTAATGACTTTATAAGGCAAGATGGCCTACTATTGGATTTTCTCAAGTTTCCGCAGTAGAGTCACCAATTTGTTGGTTCTAAAAAATGCAGGTTTTTAGACCACAAGAGGGTGCCAATCCCTTGATACGTTCTTGGTCAACAAAATAGGTTTTATACAACAAAACCCCCTACTCTTTTGGCACTGCCATACCTAGGTGGGTATACCTAATCAATAAGGCAGATTTGGAAATATAAATGGATTCTAATTGAGGCAATTTTACTCACTATGGCATGCAGGTGTGAGAAAACTGCATAGCTTCTTTTCTAATTCCTAATAAAAGCTTGAAGTATAGAAGATGTGAATTAAATTTGTGTAAAGAGTTCTAAAATGGATTAGTGCCTAATCTATTGGGTGGATAGAGTCAGTGGATAAATGATGATTATGGAGACGGATGCATAGGATTGGTTGGTTTACTTCTCAACTTAACTCTAATTGTTGGGCACGTTTTATGTATCTACACCTTATGCAGACGCGCAAGTTTGTAAGTTACTTTACTCTTCTTACCAAATCCTAGTGATATTCCCCTAGATTATTGTGAACAACTGAAAGGAATTTTAATCTTGATAAGAAGGAAACCTAACCAAGATAGTTTGTTTAAAGGTTTTTTTAACTCCATGCAGAGACCAATGAACATAAACTTACTCGAGAGGACTTAAATCAACTTTTCAAAAACCAATCAGATTCATCACACACCAACAACAAATGTATTGTGCTAAATTATGTTAATTTAAATAATTTGAAGGAACCACTTTGGGGACAGTATAGCAGCATATAATCATAAGACTTCAATCACAATAGTTGAACACTAGAAATGAATCAACATTCAAGAACATTTTGCTCCATTATATTGCTTCAAAATATTGACATTAATTGCAAAAAAGTATGAAGTATGTAAAGATGTGTTGCTAAAAGTCTACTATATCTAATTGTATTTCTCTCTATATCTTCTTTTTCTCCACAATGTCTTGACTTAAATAGTTAGATGCAGAAGAGATGCATCTCTTCGTAAGTGTCTTTTGAACATTAATTAACAATTACACAATTTAACTAGGCCTTAACTGGCCATAAATGGATCTTAGTGATATGATCCAGGTACCTTTGGCTCAAATGCATATCTGCACACTCCACAATACTTTTTGCAGTGAACTCCATGGCAATCATTATTTCCATGCATGCACAGGCTCCCTCCAATGTTTGATCATCATTTTTTACAGCTTCCAAGGCCTCATGTAGGATCATCTGGCACTCCTTCATCCAATCTTGCTAGTACTTCAAGATTTTATCATCTTTGAACAATGTAGGCACTATTTGGGAAGCTTCAATAAACTCATTAGCTTTTGCCTGAAGGTCTCTGTGGAAGTTTGTGTGAAACTTAATCAAGCCCTTAGTATTGGAGATAGCCTCAGTGTCCAAAGTACCTCTGCCCTATATCTCCTGGAGTTTTTCCTCAAGTCTGATAGCCAACCTATTGTGTTCTTGAAGAACATTTTGATTCTTTGAATAAGTGATCCAGAATTTATCCATCCATGCCATCATATTATTATGCCTTCTTTTGAACACAGTGGCAAGTGCATCAAATCTGGCCTATGTTACCTGGGTGTTTACCTATGTTGTTTCATCCATGTCTATTGTTCATGAGCTTTCTCCTTGGATTAACATTTTGGGAGGGATTAAATCCTTTAAGAAATCATTTTCCTTTTTTGTTCTTTCCCAGTTCATTTTATACATATCCCTTTCCTTAATCAGCATCTGAATTTGAGCTTTATTTAACTTAGCCACATTTATTCCAAGGTCTGCTATGACAACTGGATTAGTTTTCCCAGCCTTCAATGTCATTACATGGCCAAAGGCTTTTTTAGTGTCAATAACAACAAGCCTTTTGTGTGGTGGGTACAAAGCCCAGATCATGAGAGAATTTTCATCCAGATTATATTTTGTCCCAATATACACTTCAATCACTCCTTTAGAACTGAGCTTGTGTTTTAGATTATCATTATGCAAGAAACTATCAAAGACAAGTACTGAATTCAAATCAAGACCAAGGAATATCATCACACCAGATTCCTCTAGTAATCTTCTTCCCTTTTCTAGAGTCATATTTCTCATCTCATTCTCCACATCCATTTTTAATGTATTTAATAATTGTGTCTCATTATTCAGTGTAATGTCTGAGGCTGATTCCCTAATAGCCTTGCCTTTGTGTTTATACAAAAAATTCTTGAATTTAGGAGTGTGAATAAACTAGTCATCTGAGATGAAGGATTTGTAAGCTATTTGCCTAGCATCATTGTCACATGTCTCCTCAATTTCTAACCCTCTCTCTAGAGACTAATATTGTTCAATTCTGAATTTGGGAATTGTGTCAGACAAGTCATGGGGTTTTGATGCAACAAACCCTTCACTGTCAATGGAAAATACCTCGACCTCTTGTGCTTCCCTCCTCTTTTCCACTTCCTAGTTATATTCCTAGTTATAACATCATCATGAGGAAAGGGCACATGAGCATATCCACTCAGATTTTACTTTTTCCTAACATAATCAATAACACCTTTTGGGTCAAATCCTTTCTTGTGTACTACTCTCCTGAGATTAAAATGTGATAATTTGTCAAAAATGAGATCATAACCCTCTTTTACCAAGACAGTAAAATCACCGAAACATAGTGTACTTAGCATAAATGATTGTTTGTCATACACACTGAGATCCATCACATTGGAGTAATCAAGTTGTCTGACTATTTCTAAGTATGCCACTTTGTTTGGCATAGTTCTTGGTAATAGAAAAGGGGTATCTTCAAACCCATATACCCTGATCATAGTGGAATCAAGAAAACAGTACCAATCACCCCAATTGTGGTTTACAGTGGGTGGCCCATCAAAATCCTTGGGTCTTAAAAATCTCTTTATTTCATCTGATAAGGAATAACTGCAAGGATAACCATAGCATCTTTACAAAGACTTAACAAAGAATTCTTCAAAATGGGCATAGCTAGAATTTACAAACCTACTATCCCATATAGAAGTCCATAATTGTATGGGCAGTGGTTGACCATCCTTATCAAGTTGTGAAATTTTCAATTGTTCTGGCCATAGATTTAACTCTTGACCATAATATAAAATTATATGCATGAGAGTAGAGTAGTGTCTGAAGCTTATTGTTGGGGAACTATTCTTAATAGCCATCAGACCTGAATCTATTCCTTTAAAAAGATACGCAGTATAGTCAAATGTTCTTGCATGGTGGCACTGAATGTCTGCTGAGATGACCATGGGTGTTATGGACATGAACTCTAGAACTTCAGTTCCTAACACCTGCCCCACTAAATAATATGTATATCTCATGTAAGGTTCAAATAAGTCAACATGGAATGGTGGTCCATCCCCTTCTTCAAATCGCACTAAATTTCCCTCACTTCATGGTCTATGCAGTGGCAGTCTCCACCCCTTATAGGTGGTGTCCAATCTCAAATATTCCTTTTCCAGATCTTCATGTGAAATAGGAGTATTATATGTGTCATTCAAACCAAATACCTCACAGACTGCATTCCTAGATATATGAATAAAGGGTTCTCCTTGTAAATTGCATATAGCTTTTTGATCAGGATTGTAATGGTATGCCAACAGTTTTAAGAGGTCTATATTCACAAAAACATTTGTGACAACCAATTTCCCCAAATTAAGTTGCCAAGGATTGCACACAGGTTCCATCATGTTCCTTCGATAGTAATGGAACATGAATAGCTCATATCCTCTGATAGGGGTCCATATGTTCCCCACATACTTATATTTGTCCTCTAGTTTTTCAACATCTGCCCCTAGCTACGCAGTTCTCCTAGCTTTGGATCCAGAACTGGGCAATTGGTCTATGAGATCTTGGTTAAGTTTTCTCTCCTGTGTTTTCTCCCCTTTTCTGTTTCAAGTTTTTCTTTTTTATCCTTGTTTTGGCCAGTTTCAGTATGCTGTCTTCTTTTTGACTTCGAAGAACTTTCCATTTTGTGATAAACACTAGAATTTGACTGTATTTTAATTGCAAGGAGGTTCAAAGAACTTACATGTATATCTTCTATGTGAATTTCCTATCCTCTGATGAATTCCTTACTCCTCGTTTGCAACCCTTTGATTTTTGACTTTGGTTCAATAGGGTTTAGGATAACTCATATAACATCATGTTCAATCGACCATTAATGATGGCTGCTAGAATTGAATGTAGCAAGTTCACGATTTTCAAAATGTTAGAGTGATGCTTTTTTAGTTATATTGGTGAGACTTCTTTAGTTTCATTTCGATCAGTATGTTGTGTTTAGCGCCATTTTCTTTCATATGTTCATAACTAATTGTCAAGACTGTGTTGGTGTCTTTACAAAGTGTCCCTTTGATTTTCCATTTTGATCAGGGAGAACACTTAGTAGTTTCATTGACCATGTATGAATCCTTGTTTTTTCTTGTTTAAACTAGTATTGTTTCATGGAGACATTATGATTCTCATCTTGACAACATGGTGATCAGAATTGATGAGTGCTCTTCTCGATGTTGGTGAGTGTCTCTCAACAAATGGAAGTTGTTTTACTGTTATCAGGCTAACAAATGTTATCGTTAAGAAAATATAACAATTTCCTGATGTGTTAAGTCTTTCCGATGGTTTGTCTCTATCACCCAACTTTATTGGAACAGATTGGCAAGACTTTTACCAAAAACATTCTGTCTTCTCATGTTAGGGTGACTTATATGGTCGGGAGGAGTTGAAGAATTTACTTCGATCATATATGTCATTCCGATGAACTTATTACTTTATGTCAGGGAAAGATCACTGGCTTCTTGGTGATAAGATATCAGTCGGTGTGACTTATAAACTCGGTATGATTCTAGGATTTCACTCCCATTGATTTACTCACACTAATAAGATTTCATCAATAATACATATGGAATGTCTCCCCAAACATCAGGTAACTTTTACATATGAGATTTTGATCGTTAAGACATTGATTATTTCTTGTCAATATGTATATTAGACTTAAAAGTATATCTTACCATTCAGAGAGAGGTGTTTAGGGTCTTGCCGATAGAGAGGATTTGCTATTAGAATTAAGCTGTGATCAGAGGACTATGTATCTGAAAGGATATATTTATGAAATTGTTATTTTGTGGGCTATGAGATGGATCTTGTCACACAAATTTTGGTAATCAGTTTTGATCAAGAAGTCAAAATGATGGACATTACTCAAGGTATGTGAAGGATAGGTGGATTTCTAGAAAAATGAAGAGTGAAATTTTTCTAGTTCTAACATGGTGTATGGAAAAGTTAGGGACTAATGAGCGGGCACCCTAGTCCAGTGCCTCAATTTTTGTCAAGATTTGGGAATGTTGTCTGCAACCTATTTTTGTTGTTCTAGAGATTTTACCATCATGGGATCTAGAGGACTAATGAGCGGGTGCCCAAGTCCAAGCCCTAATTTTCTTCTCAGATCTGTAATTCTAACAGTCTGCACTACTCTCCTGCAACTTCACTTCTTTCGCTTTTGAAACCTGTAACTTGCAATCACAGAAAAATGGGTTGGGGATTGTGGTGTTTAGAGGCTTGCCTCAGTCAAGCCTCGGAGAGACATTCAAGTCTTCCAAACACCGTTGTTAGATAAAGAGTGCATATCCCTATAGGATAGAGGAAAAATCTGAATGATAAATGATAGAAAAACACAATTCATATCACCTTGTAGTGAAGATCTCATGGAAGGAAGATGCTCTTCATGCCATGAGGAGATGGATGTCAAATCTACAAATGCAAACACAGTAACAACACAAAATACTACTCTGCAACACAATGAATGCCTTGAATCACTTTCAGAAAGTCACAATGCTCATCTAGTTTCCATCTAGTTTACAAATGAATCACTAATCATGCTTATATGTGCAACTACAAACATTCTCGCTAAGAATTTCATAATTCAAACTTGAGATGTCGGCATAGGACCTAATAATAGTCACATAACCGACACCCAGAAATAGGTCCTGACCTAAAATAGGGCAGGACTAGGGCACAGGTGCCCAAGTCCTCTCCCCCTATTTTAGGTAGGATTTATGTTAAGCACACCCCCTAAGTCCCATTTTGCCATGAAACTTTAGGATTTTCTCATCGGGAGTCACCATTAATATGTAAGATGACCTAAATGCATTCTAAAGGACCTGGGAGCTAAACCTTAAGAGGGAAAAGCCCCCAAGGGGACATTTTCCAATGTAATATTTAGGCCCATATAAATGCAAGGCCAATACATGCATTAAAGTATGGTCAACAATCACAGTAAACACTCCAAGCATGGAGAAGACATGCCAAACACACTGAAGACAGTAACAGGCACATAAAACACGGAGAAGATAGTTACAATCACGCAAAACACAAAGAAGACAACATTGAAGACACACAAAACATAGTGAATATAGTGAATGCAGTGATTATTTCATTTTTTTTTCTCATATATATTAAAATGCAAGTGCAAGGAAAGTAAACACACAACCCAAAATATAGGAGGGACTCATCACCACCAGCCTTTAAACTGCATATGGGGCAATAGACACGCAAAACAAATCTCAATGCAAGACACGAAGAAAACATGGCACACAAGCGATGGAGTGTACCTATTTCTAGGTTCATCACCATCTTAGGCACATTACATGCACACACCAATGATTGGGCTTCGCCACAACAATCATCGAAGAGACACTTAAGGGTTAGGATAGTCTCAGATCCACTCCCGACTGATTGGAGGACTTTTTGAAAATGACAGGATTGTGCAATCTCCTCAAGAAATACACCATCCCTGCCTCATACAGAGTGCTTAAAATAAAAAGGATATGCATGATATCCTACCTCCGTAGAGGACTTAAGTGATTGCAGTAGATTTCAAGCTTTACAAACACACATTTCTAGCATCTAAATCAGATAGCTTGCCTTATATATGCCCCCACCTTAAGGTGGTCGATATCATGTACCAATAACAAGCACATTAAGGTAGGAAGAAAACACACAAGGGAACACAAGCTCTCGCAAAGCCCATGCCCCTCGGAAGTGACATGTACTTTACAATCGCCAAATGTTCCCACAAACACACAATTTTCTGCAAGAAAAGGTGTTAGCATCCATATAATCATGATAAACAACAATGCATGTAATCATTCACATAGAGAGCCAAGGTTATACTACGGATTTGGAGACCAAGTATAACTGTGGGGCTATATCGTAGAAATCTCAAAACCTAGTGTAACCAAGGTGAGCTTCAAAGATAAACAAAGTGTACAAAGTAGCAGTATTGTTATGGTTTGTAAGTGTGATAAGACAACATCAAGATCACATGGATTGATTCCACTAGCCAAGTGTCAGATAATATATATCAACCCCGTCGTCATGTATGGACTTGGTCCATTTTTTGATTTCTTGCTGAAGGGACACTAGGTCTATATCAGTATTATTTGTTTTTCATCATTCGCCTACTAGGTAGAACCACTAAAGGAAGGGAAACAGTAAATCAAGAGAGGAGAAGAAAGTGCCTTAGGGACAGTCACGTAGGAGGGTGCCCCTAAGTCACCACCTACAATGCTATGTCTGTAAGACACAACACACAACACACAACAATGAAAATAGAGGAGAAGCAATATAGAAGAATGATGATACAAATAGAAGAAGGGTCACAACAGAGGTAGTCTCCCAATATCCTTGACCTTACAAGAGAATCAAGGGTCATCCCAGGAGGCCTAAACAACACATAACACATCATGGGGGAATCTTAACACAATGGTAAAGGGTTAGAAATACTTACCTATAGGGACAACCAAACTAAGGGTTGTCATTGAGCAAATCATCATCTTCCCACTCCTGAATGTTAGAGGAAAGTGGGACATAAGGTACCATAGCCCAACTTTTATTCTTGTTTTCAAATTGTCCATTCTTAAGGTCTTCTTGGTTTGATTCAATGTTAGGTGATATGTTTTCTTGTTGAGTTGTGTTTTGTTGGGAAAATGCTTGTTGTCTCCTCCTCCTTTATCTTGCTTGTCTATTTCTTCTTGTCTTACCACTTATCTCTTTTAAAATAGTGTCTTGTTCTTCCACAGGTTTTTGTATTTTAGAGGAGGAAGCACCATGATCAAATCTCATTTGTTTTGGTGGAATGTTTTGCTCTCGACGACTACCTCCCAATCCTTGTAAGGATGGCAGGGGAGGAACCTCAACATAGGGTACTTTTACTTTTGGTCTAGGATTCTCTTCAAATGCAAGTTGTTTGTCTCTTGTTGTTTCTCGAATAGAAGGATCGGCCACTTGATGTAATAATTTTGTTTTGTAGTTTCTATAGCTCAAGAAGTTAAAATCTATCTGTGGCTCCAGTTCCACTTCAGATCATTCCCAAAAGTAATCAAGGCTAAAGTGTTGTCTTGTAACCAAAGGTTTATACCTATTGCGAGGGATAGTATGCACTTGTTCATTCAAAGGGAATTTTACACAATTATAAATCGTTGAAGGGACAAATTTCATAGCCTTTAATTATGGGTGTCCTAATTTTATGTAAAAGAGGTTAGAAACGGGGACAATATTAAATAATTTTTCTATGGATTTCTCAAATACAGTAACCAATAAAGATATCTTCCCAGAAGTGTTTATAAAGGTTCCCTTATGTGTCTTAATCATCATGTTCGAAGGGTCATAAAAGCCTTGTATCAATCCATGTGAATAAAGGAATTCTTCCATTGCAACATTAGTCATGCAATTAGGATCAATAAGGGTTCCATCCATAGGATTTCCCATTATCTTCATAGTGATATAAAGAGGTCCTTCAGTGTCTCCAATTGTTCTATCATGATGTGTAAACACAATTTCGGGTTCGGGGACCTTTCTTTTTATGTAAGGCCTAGGAGGGAACCTATTGTTATTGTTGCGATTAGAAGCCATGTGTATATGTTTTCAAATCAATATGAAATCAGATTTTAAAATCTTTTCAAAATTTATGCAAGAGACAAGTGCAACACTATATGTGAAAATGACCTAAAAATGCTTGATTTTTTCAACTTTTTTCAATGTAAATAAGTGAAAGAAAAGGTATTGTAAGGAAATTGATCAGCGACAGAAAATAATATGTCTAATAATAGTCCAATGAACTAACAATATCCTTCACAACACACCTTTGATGCAATCCTATAATGATGATGAGCCAAAACCTAGTGAAAATACACTAAAAAATGTAAATTTTCATCAATTTTCAATGCAAAGGCCCCATAAAAAGGGTGTTATAAATAATTTGAGGAGGGGACACAGATTATAACCCTAATAACAACCAATTAATGCAAAAAAAATCCTTCACAACACATGATGAAGGGGGTAAATCACAAAACAAACACAACAGAAATTGAACATAGAGAATAGAACTTTCTTTTATTGCTCTAGGCAGCTCATTACATTACAGAAGCTTAATTACAATCAGAGGATGAATCCTCTACTAGTTGCAACACATTACAGCTTTCCCAACCTCAAGACTCTAGAATCTTCAGCCTTCTATAACTCCAAGTCAGCTAGGGTTTCTATTTTCCCACCTATTCTTGACTCCACACTTGCCCCCTTAACTCTACTACCGCCCAGGGTTCCCAAAATAGTCATAAATAGCACTTTTTGGCAGCCTCCAGCTAAATTTTGAAATTTGCAACTCCCTCCAAAAGTAGGTCAACTTCCGGGAAGCTTAACTTTTGATCCGAGTGTCCGATTGACGAACTGTTTTAAGCGCTGGAAAGCTCACGATGTGAACTATCACGCTAGAAATCGTAAACAAATTTCCATCAATGTTTTGGGATGTTATGGGATGTTTTAGTGCCTCATATCTTGTTTCAAAAATTTTTAGGGGCTTTTTAGAAAACAAAAACTTTAATATCTTTCAGCTCACAAATGATCTTTGCCTAATTCCTTCAGCAAAAGTCTTATATTTCCATTATGTAAATTTCTGTAAGTTTTCGCTTCAATCCATGCCTAAATGCAAACTTTCCTAAAATGGCAGGTACACTTTCCAAAATAGACAGGTTGTTATTTTTAGCAGTTTTGGAAAAACTGAAAGTCCTACATCATTATTCTGGATATTATGGAACTAGAAACACTAATTATGGAAATAAATGAAAACAACTACAATGATTTTGAATTAACTTCTTTTTGGGTGATGCAAGATTGCCCTTACACCACTGGATGCTCTTGCATCAAACACCCAGGGTAATTTGAGAAGTGACCCTGTCACATCTCAGATGTTTGTGTGAGGAAAACCCAAATGGTCAACCTCTGCCTTAGACAACCAAGAAGAATATTCAATAGGCCTTCCTTTCCATTTTACCAGATATTCTTCATATTGCTTGTTCTGAGTACTTCTTCCTACACAGCTATCCAAGATCTCTTCTATCTCCTCCATTGAAGTAGATGCTAGAATACTCTGCTACGCTTCTATTGGTCCATCCTCTATTCCACCTTCATGATATTCTGATAAATCAACAATGTTGAAAATAGGGGAAATATTGATCCCACTCGGCAGTTCTACCTCATATGCATTTCCTGAATCATGCTTCTTCAGGATTCTGCATGGTCCAAATTTCTTCATTTTCAACTTATTGTATGTTTCAATTGGGAACCTTTCTTTTCTCAAGTGAACCATGACTTCATCTCCTACTTGGAACTCCTTATACCTCCTCTTCTAATCTGCCTTAGCCTTGTACTGAATATTCATCTTATTAATGTGCTTTCTCACCTCTTCATGCAAATTCTTCAGATGTTTTGCAAAGTCTTCAGTTTCAGCACTTGTCTTTTCTCCTTTATCCAGCGTCCTTAACTTAGAAGCATTTCTCAGGCTATTGCCATATACAATCTGGAATGGTGATTTACCAGTACTCCTATTGACATAATTGTTGTAAGTAAATTTTGCCTGTGGTAAAATCAAATTCCATCCCTTGGGCTTATCTCCTACTAAGCATCGTAGCAAGTTACCTAAACTCCTATTCACCACTTCTGTCCATCCATCAGTTTGTGGATGTGGATGGTGTGTAGAAGTGAACTTCAAATTTGTCTTCAACTTCTTCCACAAGGTCCTCCAGAAATAACCAACAAACTTGGTATCTTGATCTGAAACTATGCTCTTTGGTAGACCATGTAATCTCACCACCTCCCTGAAAAATAACTTTGCAATATGAACAACATCATTAGTCTTCTTGCAAGGAATAAAATGTGCCATCTTTGAGAATCTATCCACCACCACAAAAATGGAGTCATGTTCTCTCTGTGTCCTTGGTAAACCAAGAACAAAATCTATACTAATATCATCCCATGGCTTCTTTGGTATAGGTAGTGGCTGATATAGACCTGTATTTTGACTTGCTCCTTTCGCCATCTGACATACTCTGCAACTCTACACAAATTTCCTCACATCCTGCTGCAACTGTGGCCAATAATAATTTTCACCAACAATAGAAATGGTCTTATCTCGACCAAAGTGTCCATCCAATCCTCCACTATGCTTCTCCTTAATCAGGTTCTCTCTCATGGAACTCCTTGGAATGCACAACTGGGTTCCTCTAAACAACATGCCATATTGGATTATGAAATCCAACCATTTTGTCCTATCCAAAGTAACAGGCTCCAAACAAGATTTCCAAGCCTCTGCAAAATTTGGATCTTTAGGATACAAACTTTTGAGCTCATCAAACCCAACAACCTCTATCTTCATTTCTGTCAACAAATTTTGCCTTCTGCTCAAGGCATCTGCAACTCTGTTGGACTTCCCACTCCTATGCTTCAAAACAAAAGTATAGCTTTGCAAAAACTCAACCAATTTTAAGTGCCTTTGGTTCAACTTTCCTTGACTATTAAGATACTACAAATCCTGATGATCAATATATAAAACAAACTCCTTTGCCATTTCTTCAAAGCCTGAACTATTGCATAAAACTCCTGATCATAAACATAATACTTTTTCTTGGCATTATTAAGCTTCTCACTAAAATAGGCAATGGACTTACCTTCTTGACTCAAAATAGCTCATATACCACTACCACTAGCATCACAATCTACTTGAAATACCTTACTGAAGTCTGGAAGTGCCAAAACAGGTTGTTCTACAACTTTTTGCTTCAATGTATCAAAAATCTTGTCTGCTCCTTTAGTCCATCTAAACTCTTTTCTATCCCTTCTCATTGTCTCAGTTAGGGGTGCACAAATGCTACTAAAATTCCTGATAAACTTTCTGTAAAAACTTGCCAAACCATGAAAAGATCTTACCTATGTGGCACTCCTCGGCGTAGGCCATTCAATGATAGCCCTCACCTTCTCTGGGCCCATCTTACGACCTTCCTCTGAGACAACAAATCCCAGGTATACCAAATCCTTCTTTGCAAAACTACATTTCTTTAGATTAATCAACAACTTCTCCTCCCTCAACTTCTCTAGAAGTTTTCTGATATGCATTAGATGCTCATCTCAAGTCTTACTAAAAATCAAAATATCATCAAAATAAACAATAACAAAACTTCCCAAAAATTCTTTCAATACCTCATTCATGAGCCGCATGAATGTGCTTAGTGCATTGGTTAGCCCAAATGGCATGACTAACCACTCATACAAACCTTCTTTGGTTTTGAAGGCTGTCTTCCACTCGTCTCCTTCTCTGATACGGATCTGGTGATACCCACTCTTCAGGTCAATCTTTGTGAAGTACTTGGCTCCACTCAAACAGTCCATTATGTTATCCATTCTGGGCAATGGAAATCTATACTTGATCATGATCTTATTGATGGCTCGAGAGTCTGTACACATTCTCCACTCTCCATCTTTCTTTGGTGCTAGTACTGTAGGTACCGCACATGGACTTAGGCTTTCTCTTATCAATCCCTTCCTCAACAACTCCTGAACTTGTCTGTTCAACTCTTCACTCTCTGTTGGAGTCATTCTATGGGCTGCCTTGTTTGGCAAACTAGCTCCTGGTATCAAATCCATTTGATGACTTATCTTCCTTACTGGTGGTAAACCTTCTGGTACATTATCAAAGATAATGTCTTGAAATTATTCCAACATATCTGAGACTTCTATTGGTACATTTTCACATTTCTCATGACTGATCTTAGGAATCAATGCAAAGCAATGACGCTCATGCTTCATACCTTCCAAAAATTTCCTACCATCTACCAAGCAAATTCTGGCAATACTATATACCTTTTCTTCCACTACCTTCAAGGGCTTCAACTTATGATGAACTCCATCCTTTGTTATGGAATATGTGTTTGCACGGCCATCATGGATAGGGCTCCTATCATACTGCCATGGCCTTCCCAACAACATATGACATGCATCCATCGGTATGATATCACACAACACCTCATCATGGTAGTTTCCAATCTTGAACTTCACTAAACACTGCTCATTGACCAAAGCTCTGTGGTCCTTCTGTAACCATGCAATCCGATATGGATGTGGATGCTTTCTTCTTGTCAACTTTAATTTGTCAACCATCTCCTCTAAAACAAGATTGTTAGTGCTTCCACTGTCAATAATAATATCACAACACTTAGGTTCACATTTGCACCTTGTGTAGAATAAACTCTTGTTCTGATTTGGTTCTTTCTCCTCATTCAGCAAGGTTCTTCTAACAACTAGGGTTTCTCCCCTTTCAGCATCTTTAGAATGCTCAGAACGTGCATCTTCATCTACATGTGTAACTCATGCATTACCTTTAGGTCTTCTATTTGTCCTTCCTTGATGTTACGGACACTTGTATGCTCGATGCCCTTCTTCTCCACATTGGAAACAGGTTCCTCTAAAACCTCCTCTTCCAGGTCTGCCTCTTCCTCTTCCTCTTTGCTCACCATTGTTCTGGTCACGAGGGCGGTAGGTATTATCTCCTCTCTAATTTTGACTGGTGCCAGCTTCTTCACTCTTCTTTGGATCTTCATTTCAGCCTCCATAGGGTCTTCCACCAATCCTTCCACCTTGACCTCTTCCCCTTTGCTTGCTGTCAAATTTTTTATTCAACTTCTCTTCCACCTTTAGGGAAAACTGATACGCATCTTCTATGGTGGTCATTTTGACCAGGCTCATCTCTTCTTAGTTACTTGGCCTCAACCCATTAATGTAACGGGCTACCTTCTCCTTATTGGCCTCTGCATGACTAGTTCTGATAATAATCTTATAAAACTCTTTTATATACTCCTTAACAGACTTGTTACCTCGCTTCAGTCCTTGCAGCTTCTTCAACAACTCCATCTCATAGTCCACAGGAATGAACTGCTTCTTCAATTTCTCCACCATCTGATCCCATCTGGTGATTTTTCCTTTTCCTCTTCTGTTCCTCTCTAACTGGACCTCCTTCCACCAAATACTGGCATGGCCCTTCAACTTTGTTTTTGTAAACTTGACTTGATCTGGGTCCTCCACATCTTCATACTCAAAATACTCCTCCATGTCATTGATCCAATCAATAAGCTGTTCCAGATTCAAATCTCTAGAATATGTAGAAACTTCGATCTTGGGCCTCTTTCTGATCTTAGAAATGGCCCTCAACAACCTAACTTCTGCAGGATCTCCTGCAACTTCTTGTCCTTCCTCAGATAGCTCCTCTTCAGCTTCATCTTTGCTTTTTTCTCTTGTTCTTGGATCAAACCCTCTTTGCAGCTCCTCTTGCAATGCATCGATTTGCCTTTGCAGGGCTCTAAAACTCTCTTCCATCAAAGCATTTCTCCCAACATGATTTCTTCGTGGAGGCATCTTTATCTCTGCAGCAAACCCACAACCTTAGGTCCTAGTGCAAACTACCTCACAGTTGGTGATCTGTCTATACACTCAGGAACCCTTGCTCTGATACCACTTAATGAAAGGGGTAAATCACAAAACACACACAATAGAAATTGAACACAGAGAGTAGAACTTTCTTTTATTTCTCTGGACAACTCATTAAATTACAGAAGCTTAATTGCAATAAGAGGATGAATCCTCTAGTGGCTGCAACATATTACAACTTTCCCAACCTCAAGACTCTAGAATCTTCAGCCTTATGTAACACTAAATTAGCTAGGGTTTATGTTTTCCCACCTATTCTTGACTCCACACTTGCCCCCTTAACTCTACTACCACCCAGGGTTCCCAAAATAGTCATAAATAGCACTTTTTGGCAGCCTCCAACTAAATTTCAAAATTTGCAACTCCCTCCAAAAGTAGGTCAACTTCTGGGAAGCATAACTTTTGATCCAGGTGTCTGATTGACAAACCATTTTAAGTGCCGAAAAGCTCACGATGTGAACTATCACACTAGAAATCTTTAAACAGATTTCTATCAACTTTTTAGGATGTTATGGGATGTTTTAGTGCCTCATATCTTGTTTTAAAAATTTTCAAGGGCTTTTCAGAAAACAAAAACTTTAATATCTTTCAGCTCACAAATGATCTTTTCCTGATTCCTTCGCCAAAGGTCTTATATTTCTGTTATGCAACTTTCTATAAGTCTTTTCTTCAATCCATGCCCAAATGCAAACTTTCCTGAAATGGCAGGTACACTTTCCAAAATAGGCAAGTTGCTATTTTTAGCAGTTTTGGAAAAACTGAAAGTCCTGCATCATTATTCTAGATATTATGGAACTAGAAACACTAATTATGGAAAGAAATGAAAACAACTACAATGATTTTGAATTAACTTCTTTTTGGGTGATGCAAGATTGCCCTTACACCACTAGATGCTCCTGCATCAACATGCTTGTGATGTAATTCTAGAGAGATGATAAGGCCAAATCTAGTGAAAAAGAAAGGTTTTCAAACCCTGGACATGAAATTTTCCAAGAAAACCACTATGATGAAACACTATAGTCAGGAATCAATCCTAATGAGTGTTTTAAAAAGTTAGTAAAATCTTAAACAAGATTTTGACTACAAACCCTAGCTAATGCAAAACTAGGTTATATAAAAAAAATGCACAATTTCAAGCAATTTTTAACAATTTGATCATGAAAATGCAATGTAAATGAATAGTGAATGAAGAATTTATGTATTTTAAATCAGATCTGATGATAATGATAGAAATTTATTAAAATTAAATGCCAACTAATTCAAATTATTTGAAAATGCAAGATAAAAATGCCAATTTTTTTTCAAAATTTTCCAATTTTTTAGTTTTTTTGTAATTTTTCAAAAGCAATAAGATGAACAATGAAACGAATGAATGTAAATTTGAAGTACAACACTCAGCAAGGTGTAAAATTCATTTAAAACACAGGTTCACCAAAATGTTTAATAAAAAAAGGGGGAAGATGGCCAAATGGTGTTTGTGTTGATCCTCCTTTCACCACTAAACATTCAAGGACATTCAATTAAGTAGAGGAATCTACTACAGATCTCTTGTCACTTGGAACATAGGGGAATATTGAAATTTTATAAATTTGTTGTTTAATTAAGTCTAATTATTGCAATGAAATAACTTGCACAATGGAAGAAGATGATATGAAATATTCTACAAATACTTGATAATAACTGAGAATAACGAGCCACTTCAAGGGGGCAACCTCCAAATATCTCCATTGAGAACACACTTCACAATATGATGATGAAATAAGACTCACATCCTCCTATATATACCTAATTATGCTTAGGCTGAATAGACACACCCCTATATAAGACCTAGTCTGACCTATCTAACTAAATAATAATATAATAATGATAACATAACTTAATTAGGAGTTAAGACAGCCACAAGCCAACTATTCATAACCCAATGTACACCAATATTAAGGGTGTAGCATGCCTCCCCTCTTCAAAGAAGCATTGTCCTCAATGCTAAAAAAGTGAATGAATTCCTCGTCCTCCCATGTGGCCTCTTCAACCAGTAAATTCTTCCATTGGATGAGATACTCAGTGAGGGTTCTATTCCATAGCTTCTTCGTGCGTGTTTGAAGTATTCACTCTGGTTCCAAAATGATTCTTCCTTCTTCATCAAGCTTTGGTAGTACTATTTGAGTAGGAATATTATGCCCAATTACCTTCTTCAAACAAGAAACATGAAAAATTAGATGTATCTTTGTTGTTGGTGGCAACTCTAGCTTGCAGGCAACACTACCAATCTTTTGCATGATTTGGTATGACCCATAATATCTTGGAGACAACTTATTATTACTTTTTTGTTGCTTCAGTGAGATTTTCTTATAAGGCTACAATCTCAAGAAGACCCAATCCCCAACTTCAAAATTTCTTTCACTACGATGTTGTTCCACCTGTTGTTTCATTCAATTTTGTGCCATGGCTAAATTCTCCTTGAGTCTTGACAGTACCTGTTGTTGAAGAAACAAGTGGTCCTCTACTACCTAAACTCTTGGTGACACCTTTAATGATGATGTGATGGAAGGGGGATGATATCCATAAAGTGCCAAAAATGGAGACATTTTTGATGAGCTATGAAAAGAAGTGTTATACCACCATTCTGCAAGTGGTAGCTAATCTACCCATTGAGACTGTTTCTCAAAAGTGAAAAAATGTAGATATCCTTCCAAACACTTATTAACATCCTCAGTTTGCCCATCTGATTGAGGGTCGTATGAAGAACTATGAGCTAATTGAGTACCCAAACATGAGAATAAATCTTTCCAAAAGTGACTAGTAAAGATAGGATCACGATCACTGACAATAACCTTAGGTGTACCATGTAACTTTTGGATATTCTCCAAAAAAACTTTTGCCACTGCACTTGCTGTAAAAGGACGTGATAATGCAATGAAATGTACATATTTAGTGAGGTGACCAACTACTACCATGATTACATTATGACCTTTAGATTTGGGAAGCTTTGTGATGAAGTCCATGGATACCTCTTTCCAACACTGGCTAGGAATAGATAAGGGCTGCAAGAGACCTAGTGTCTTAATTGTCTCCCCCTTATTTCTTTGACAAACCAGACATTTAGCCACAAATGTTTGAACATCACCTTTTAGCCCTTCCCAAAAAAATCTTGTGTGACCCGATGATATGTCTTCAAAAATCCTGAATGACCACCAATTGGGGACTCATGTAGCTCTGTGAGAATCTTGTGTTTAAAAGTGGAATTCTTGCAAAGATACAAGCGCTCTTTATACCAAAGAGTATCCCCCTTCAAACAAAACTTATATGAACTACTTGGATTACTTTTTAATTGTTGGATGAGATTACTTGTCGCAACATCATTTTTCCACTTTGCTTTGGCTTCTTCCACCCAATTTTCTTGTAATATTGAAAGGGAACACAATAAGGCTTCATCTTTCTCATCCTTCCTAGAAAGTGCATCTACCACAATATTTTCCTTCCCTTTCTTATATACAATCTCAAAGTCATATCCCAACATCTTAGTGACCCATTTTTGTTGCTCTTCAGAGGATAATCTTTGTTCCAAAAAATATTTTAGGCTATCATGATCTGTCTTAACCTTAAAGTGTTGACCCATTAGATAAGGCCTCCATTGTTTAACTTTGTGAAGGATTGCTAGCATTTCCTTCTCATAAATACATTTGAGCTGATTCTTACGCTTTAATTGATGACTCTCAAAAGTAATTGGTTGACCTTCTTGCATGAGAACTTCTCCTATCCCATTTTTAGAAGCATCACATTCGATAATGAATCCCTTGGTGAAGTCTGGAGTGGCAAGCACTGTAGTTGTACACATAGCCTCCTTCAATTTCTCAAATGCTGCATTAGCAGACTCATTCCAATGAAAAGAATCCTTCTTCAATAGAGTGGTGAGGGGTAGTGCTATATGACCATAATTCTTCACAAATCTTCTATAGTACCCTGTCAATCCCAAGAAACCCCTCAGTTTCTTAATGGTTTTTGGAATAGGCCATTCCATGATAGCCTTAATTTTGTTAGGGTCCACCTTTACTCCTTCATGACTGTGTCCCAAATACTCCACCTCCTTAAGACCAAAAGCACACTTGGATGGCTTAGCATAGAGTTGATGATCTTCAAGTAATGTAATGCTTGATCTACATGCTGCAAATGTTCTTCCCAAGTCTTTCTATAAATCAATATATCATCAAAGAACACTAACACAAACTTTCTCAAGAACTTCTTAAAAATGGAATTCATCAAACTTTAGAATGTAGATGGTGCATTGGTAAGACTGAATGGCATCGCCAAAAATTCATAATGACCCTCATGAGTTTGAAATGTTGTCTTAGAAATATCTTCCTCCTTAATCCGAATTTGGTGATAACCAGATCTAAGATCTAACTTGGTAAAATACATAGCTCCATTCAATTCATCTAGCAAATCATCAATGACTAGAATAGGAAACTTATCTTTAATGGTGTACATGTTGAGAACTCTATAATCTGGACACATGTGCCAAGTTTCATCCTTCTTACTCACCATCACCATAGGCGAGGAGTAAGCACTTTGGCTATGATTGATAATTCCTACCTCTAGCATATCTTGAACAATTTTTTCTATCTCACTTTTTTGTATGTGTGGGTACTTTTAAGGCCTGATGTTTAGTGGTTGGCTCCCTGGAACTAGTTGTATGGCATGATCATGATCCCTCTTAGGAGGAAGTCCTTTAGGCATATCTCCAAGAACCACTAAGTGACAATCAATTATTGCTTGTAAATCTGGATGAGTAGGAGCATTAGATTGAGAGACTTCTAATGAACATAGCTAGGCCACAAATCCATCCACTCCTTTCTTAAGAAACTTTTGCATTTGATGAGAGCTTACCATCTATGGGGATTTTTCCTTCAACCCCCTTAGCTCTACTACCTTTCCTTTTGATTGAAATCTCATGAATAGTTCTTGGAAGTTCATCTCGATTGTTCCCAATGTAGTAAGCCATTGTACTCCCAAAACAATATTTGATGCACCCGTGGATATCACATACATTGGGGTATCAAGTTGATAATTTCCCATGGATAATTTAATGCTATGATACTTCCCCCAAAACTAACTGTACCACCATCTACAATCAAAACTTGAAACTCTGGGGTTGAAATATATAAAATAATTTAGACGAGTTGCCAACTTTTTATTGATGAAATTATGAGTACTGTTAGGGTTAGCCGGCAAAAGATATCAATTAAATGCAAATAAAGATTAAAAAGAGGAATGGAAATACACAAAAATAATAACAACGAGAGATGAGTTTTAACGTGGTTCACCCAAACTCAGGCTACATCCACCAAATAGAGAGTCCAATATTATTATCCAGTAAATCAAACCAATTACAACAAGTAATCCCTGCAACTCAATACCACTGCAAATGCTACAATACAATCAATAGAAACCCTAACCCTTAGCCACTTTTATCAAGCCTTATGTTGGTTACAAAAATAGGGTTTTTTAATGCCGGCTAATAGAAAAATAACTCCCGACGCCTTTATAAAATAATAGGCAATTGGGCTCTGCCCCCCCTGTACTCCCCCATGAAATAATTTGGGGGGAAACCGTGCCAATAAAAGTGGGGAAAACTTAACCTCTGAGTCTGATTAGGCTCCATATAACAATTTAGACAAGTTGCCAACTTTTTGTTGATGAAATTATGAGCACTACATGAGTCGATCAACACTGTTACTTTCTGCTTCTTTAAGAAACCCACTACCTTGAGAGTTTGTGGCACATTGAAACCTGAGAGTGCATGACAAGAAATGATTGGTTGAGAATCATGTGATTCCTCACTTGACTCCCTATCCTCCTCTAATATGGGTTCCCCCTCTTCTTCCTCACTTAGACCTTTAATATAGAACAATTTCTTTTCACTACATTTATGTCCTCGACTATATTTGCGATCACAATTGAAACACAACCCTTTTTCTCTTTTCTCCTTAATTTGTTGTGGAGTCAACCTAGTAGGTTGAGGAAGAGAAGGTGTTGAATATCCTTTCTCTCTTGTCACATTAGCCCCTTGTTTCTTAGGAATCAAATACTTCTCCTCTACCCTGCGTGCCAAGATAAAAGACTCATTTATCAAGATAGGACTAAACATACGTACCTTATGTTGAAAGTGATCCATGAGACCACCCAAGAATAAATCATTCAAGTTCTCCTCTTTAATTGTATCTACTCTTAAGGATAGATTTTAGAATTTTGAATATAATCCTTAACTGATCCTATTTGTTGAAGTTTAGCAAGCTAGCTAAAGAATTTGTCTATCACACTATTGCTATATTGTGCTTGGAGTTCCTCTATAAAAATTGAGCATGAGATGATGAGACCCTTTTTCCTCTGATGAGTACAAAGCCAATGATACCAAATGAATTGATCTGGTTCTAGATATAGGGAAGCCATCGTGACCTTTTGTCCATATGGGATTTGATGTACTTCAAAAAAATTCTCCATTTGGTTTATCCATGTTAGATGATCCTTGCCATCGAACTTGTGCATATCCACCTTTGGAAACAAATTCCCAGATCCCATAGGAGTATTAAAATTTGTGTCAGTATTAACCTACTTGGAGGTTTCACCTTGGTTGCTTGAGAACTCCTTTCTTGGTTCATTCATGTAGGTGCTTAACATGCTTCATATATCTGATATATCTCCTCTTAAGCCACACATATCCACCTTAATTAAGGAAATGTCTTCCTTGACCTTAATGATTTCCTCATTAGGATTAGTATCCTCTATTGTTACCCCTTCCTTATTAGGAGTCTTCCCCGATGTGACAACATTCTTTTTGCCCCTTGTTGCAGGCCCCGTGATGATTGGAACCAATAATTTTGAATTAAATCACACAAATGAAACCTAAATTATCTAAAATTTTTATTGTAACTTACTAGGGGCAAAATACCTCGCCTAGAAAAATCTCCAAGAAATAAGCAGATTTGCAACCTTGAGAGTGAATTGTGTGGAAACACTAATTTTGCAATAACTCACTTATTTTTTCTCCAATTTATCCAAATTTTGGACTATAGTCTCCTCTAGTATGTCTTCAAAAACCCAATAAAATTCATGCTCTAATTCAGCCAGATATTAGAGATATATAGATCCCAAATAAATTGTGTAGAAACCATAATTTTGCAATAATTTGCTAAATTCTGCTCCAATTCCTCTAAAATCTAGACTGTAGCTTCTTTAATATGGTCTTCAAAAACTCTTTAAAAATTAGAAAAAAAATTGCTAAAATCTGAAAGATATGCTCTTCCCAAAATCGCCTCCAATATTGAGAAAAAACCTTGCCTCTACGGTGCCAAGATCATGCTCTGATACCACTTGTAATGAAATAACTTGCACAATGGAAGAAGATGATATGAAATATTCTACAAATACTTGATAATAACCAAGAATAATAGGCCACTTCGAGGGGGCAACCCCAAATATCTCCAATGAGAACACACTTCACAATATGATGATGAAATAAGACTCACATCCTCCTATATATACCTAATAATGCTTAGGATGAATAGACACACCCCGATGATTCCTAACCCAATGTACACCAATATTAAGGGCGTAGCAATTATGCTTAAAACCCTAATTTCATGAAATCATAAACAAACAGAAAAATTACAGAAAATGATCGCACACAGAGATATCAAATGACAACCAAATACATAACAGATTTTAAAGTTCGGTGTGTGGAAAAATTGGGGACTAATGAGCGGGTGCCCTAGTCCAATGCCTCAGTTTTTGTTAAGATCTAGGAATGTTGTCTACAACCTATTTCTGCTATTCTAGAGATTTTACCGTTGTGGGATCCAGAGGACTAATGAGCGGGCACCCAAGTCCAAGCCCTAATTTTCTTCTCAGATATGCAATTTTGATAGTCTACACTACTCTCTTGCAACTCCACTTCTTTCACTTCCGAAACCTGTAACCTACAATCACAGAAAAGTGGCTTGGGGGTTGTGGTGTTTAGAGGCTTGCCTCAGTCAAGCCTCAGAGAGACATTCAAGTCTTTTGAACACTGTTGTCTGATAAAGAGTGTGTATCCCTACAAGATAGAGGCAAAATTTGAATGATAAATGATAGAAAAACATAATTGATATCATCTTGTAGTGAAGATCTCATGGAAGGAAGATTCTCTTCATGCCATGAGGAGATGGATGTCAAATCTATAAATGCAAACACAATAACAACACAAAATACTACTCTGCAACACAATGAATGCCTTGAATCACTTTCACAAAATCACAATGCTCATCTAGTTTCCATGTAGTTTACAAATGAATCACTAATCATGCTTATTTATGCAACTACAAACATTCCCACTAAGAATTTTGTAATTCAAACTTGAGATGTCAGCATAGGACCTAATAACAGTCACATAACCAACACCCAGAAATAGGTCCTGACCTAAAATAGGGCAGGACTAGGGTGCGGCCGCCCAAGTCCTCCCCCTATTTTAGTAGGATTTATGTTAAACACACCCCCTAAGTCCCATTTTTCCATGAAACTTCAGAGTTTTCTCATCAAGAGTCACCATTAACATGCAAGATGACCTAAATGCATTCTAAAGGACCTGAGAACTAAACCTTAAGAGGAAAAAACACCCAAGGGGACATTTTCCAATGTAACACTTCCAGAGCTTCCCAAAGCATCTCATTTACAACTTAATCTTGGTACTTTTTACATGTTCCATTGTATCTTCTCTGCTCTGCTTGTTTTGCATCTTCCAAAGCTTCCCCAAGCATCTTAATAACAACTTAATCTTGGTACTGCTGAGCATTCTATAATTTTGCTGACATGAGTGACATCCAACACAGAGTGCAACAACCTTCTCAAGGATAATTCAAACACAAGCAAACTATATACTGTTGATATCAATGACAACTCAAACCAAACATTGTTGACATCAATGACAGCACCTGCCAACAACCCTAACCCTTGGTATCGTTCCTTCTTTATCATCATCTTTAGTTCACCAATATAGCTATGTTATCAATTACTATTTACATAACCCTCTTACTTTAGTTCTTGGCTAATACTATGTTCTAGACTTCACTCTTCAACTTATCTCCATTCAACACTTAGAAATTTTGAATGATTTAATCCATTATATGAGTGTCCTTATGTAAGGTTCAAATAACCCTTTTTGAACTAAATGCTTTTAACTACCTCTCATCCTTCCCTTTTTAAATTTCCTTTTACTTGTTTGTTTTAACTTTAATGGGTATGTATCTTTGAGACTAATTAACTTATTCTCAATTCTATTGTACATTTATGAATACACTATAATATATATGATACAAGGTGCTCCATCGACACCATACTTTTTATAGATTGAGTTCATCCCTCAGACACCCATATAATAGGGTTTTAACCTTGCCCAACTAATAACCATCCAATAAATTATCTTTCATGGTTATGAGTTTTACTACTCTTGAAGGTAAAATATGGCCAATACTACATAGTCCAAGCTACCACATCTTTAATTTCCTAGTTTTTTGAATCAACTATCATACATTAACACTATGTCCCTAGTTTCCAATGTTTTATTCCTTACATTCCTATCATGCCATGCTTTTTGACATATTTTCTCTTGTGTTTGATTATAGGTAGTAATAAAACATTTTTCATTAAGTTTTTCTAGTTCAACCAATCTTTCCTTGATATCTAAGTCATCCTCATCTATCCTTAATTTGCTATAGCCAATGAAGTACAACATACAATCTATAGACTAGTTGAAAAGGGAAAAAAATGGTCTCTTATAAGTTGTTCTATAGACCCATAAGACTACTAGTATCTTCACACCCTAGTTTAAAGTATTCTAATTGCACATTTTCATTAATATAGAGCCTAGAATTTTGTTAAAAGCTTCACTAGCCCCACTATCATGTGGTTGGTATGTTGTACTCTTATGATGTGTTATCATAAAGTTCTCTAGTAGCTTCATAATTGTTTTATTCAAAAAATGCCTTCCTTGATCACTTGTTATACTCAAAGGGAATCCAAACTCCATTATTATATTTTCATTTATGAAGCTTACAACATTTCTAGTTGTGCAATATTTTGTAGCCTTTACCTCTACCCATCTGGTTAAACATTCAATTCCTATTATGATAAATCATGCATGGGACTTATGAGAAGGAGCATCTATTAGTCTAATGATGTTAATCACCCATTTCTCAAATGGGACTTGTGCCAAGAATGACCACAAGAGCATCTCATCACTTGTAGTAGGTTTTCCTACCCTCTAACATAGATCATACTTATGAGCATACTTGTGTGCATATTTGAAAAGTGTTGGCCACCATAGGCCAACTAGTAATGCCTTTCTCCTTATACCATCTCTTGAATTATGTTAACTTGAAATATCTTCATGTTCATCTCTCAAGATGTCCTCTCTCTCATGTTGTAGGGCTACTCTTCTAATCACCTCATATTTTCCAATAATATTTAGTTGCCCCTTAATTAGTGTAAAAGGTAGAGATTGCATTATTAATCTTCTCCTTTTTTTCCTTTGTGTTGTTCTCAAAAAAATCTCCTATTGCTAGTAGTTCTATAATGCCAAGTTCAATTTAACAAGTACTTCGTTGAATTTAAATAAGTGTGCACTAGGTAATTCATCTTCAATTGCCCTAGCTTTCTCCTATATCTATCCTGGACAAGTAATCAAATCCCTGATTATATTTTGTTAGAGTAGGTGTGTTGTACACCTTGCATAACATTGATATTATTTTATTATGTAAAATAAATATTTATTTACAGTGCATCATGTGATGTGTTTATCTACATTAAATATTTATTTGGCGCCACTTGTAATCATTGTAGGTAGCATTGTGTTTATTTGTAATTATTTAATTATTGGGAAAACTTAGTACCAATAATTAAATGTGGGGTCAATGGTTTTGTAGACTCATGGTTTTGGGGAAGATGGTTTTACCATACCACATATTGTATTTGTGTGAGCTTATGTCTATAAAAGCAAACACACGAGTAGTTGTTGTAGAGTGAGGTGAGAGCTTATTGCCTTTGGTTGGGTTTAGCTTGTTTGAGCATCTCTTGTAGGTTGCATTTGTGAGGGTTTGAAGCATGTCATTTGATGTATGGTTACATTCTTATTCACATGGAGTTCATGTAGAGAGATTGATGTTTTAGAGGTGATCTTTGTATATGTATTGTAATCTTTATTGCTGAATAATACATGAGAGATGGATGCTGTCGGAGGCTGGGTTTTTCCCTCATGGAGGGTTTTCCAAGGGTATATCTTGTGTCACCCATTGATGGTATGATTGTCTATTTCTTTTGCATGTGGATTTCTAGTTATTGTTGTATATTAATCTCTTATTGGGTTATGAGGAATTAGTATTATGGCTACACATTTCCAATATATTTTCATAATTTCACTATGATTTTGAAATTAAACTCTTGGAATAGCAATAATTTTTGACAAATCCTCCCTTGGATCACCAATCAATTCATAAGATACTTTAATAGTTCATGATCTGTATAGAAATTGAAGGGAGTGCCAAGCAAGTAATATCTAAATTAATGTAATATGTGTTGGTTCTCCAACCAATAGACTGCATTCTCTAAGAAGTTGTGAATTTCTATGGTTAAGGTTGCACAAGGGTTGGCTAACTAATGGGAGATATAGAATTACTTCTCCCCAACACTTTAGGCTTTGCAAACCCAAGGTGGGTTTCTCTAGAAGGCATGCTAACTTAAAATTAATGAGATATATGTGGACAACATGCTAGTAGACTTGAGAATTCATATGGGGTGATAAGGATTTATGAGATAAAAAACTCTTATCAATGCATTCCTTATGTCCTTCATGAATCGGTATTAATGGGAATTGATAACTTACATAGTTAAATTATTTTGTATTTTGGGTTTTCTAAGATTAATATGAGTAAAATAGGGAGGCTTGTAACTCAAAAATTGGTGCCTTCTAAGGGTATACAAAGTCATTCATGTACATGCATGTATTTATACAACAAAAACACTTCTTAATGGCTCTTTCAATTATTTCTACCTTACAACAACAGAACCTATGTATATGACTCTACAATTTAACATTCTACTTAGTAATCCATGTACTATCCAAAATTTCCCACAACTATCAATGAAAGATTTGTGCTATTCCTTAAATAGTGACTAAAAGAGATGGTTGTCTAATATATCAAGTGTATTCAACAAATAAAATAACCCTTAGCTATTATTTTTAAAGAAATAAGAGACAATTCAAATGGAGACAATGTGAATTGAAGAGATTTCATTCATATATTCCATTTCAGGAAAAGAAGTTATAGAGTACAAATTTTGATACAAAAATAGACACTATATTTCCAATAAAGGACACTTTATAGAGCATTTCTTCCTTGCACTATTCCCCCCTGCTACAATACAATGACTTCATCCTTTAAAGAAAAGGTTACAAGTAAAGTTTTGATGGATGAGTGACACTTGTCACTTTACAATGACTTTTACAAAAAAACCTTTTATATTCCCTTAACAACCTTTTACATTTGGATTCACTTGAGAGGAATTCACCCTCCCATAGGCTATCTGAATGGGTGGTTAAAAGATGAAAAACTTTCAATTGTCTGCCTATAAGGATTAGGTAGCCCATTTACCTAGTAGATGTTGACACCCGCTTCTCTATTTTTAGTTGGCATGGAATAGGCATTCCATCTTGTATAGCTGAAGGGGATAATGTTTCCTCTCATTGCCCCCAACATTACAAATAAAGACTCTATTGTTGAATACATATGTACAGTGGGCCCAGAGGAAGGAGAAGTGAATGGATGTCTAGAAGACACCACATGTAAACCATAAGATAGATGCATGAGCATTCATCCTACTACCGGTGAGACCTAATAGAGCCAGAAGACCTACTATGAGAGTTGGTGGGGAGGAGATTTAAGCTATAGTGAAAGAAGAGTGATGCAAGATAGCACCCTCTTCTATCCACTTTATATCCCAAATAGGGGAATTTTCACCCCCTATTTGGAGTGTCCTACAAATGCATTAGGTAGTTGGTTGTTATCTTACCAGATCCTTCCATGCTAAATATGGAGTTGATAGTTATGAGACATGTTTTTTCATCTTACATGAACTAAATTCTTCAAGATATATATAACAACCTAACTATCTAATTCTTCTAACTGCTCCCCTCTGTGAATAGGATTTCATTCTTATAGAAAAATTCAAAAAATGACTAACAACCAAAACTGATTGCCAAATGCAACTTTCCTTCTCTTTTATATAGCTGAGGCTATTGCTAATTAGCTTCTTAATCACGAAACTTCTTAATCTGGCTTAATATATTTCAAAAACTCATTAACCATCTAGCAAATTATCCTATTAGACTTGCCAAAATCTAATGAGATAAATATGACACTTTCCAATGTGTCATTCAGATGCCAAAATGTCACTTCATACCATGCTTGAGGAATATTTGAGCATCCAACTAGTGAACAACTCATTTGGTGGCCAAGGATATTTGAGCATCTTTGGCAGCTTATTCATGTGAGATTTCTACCTCATGTCCAATAGTACTTTGGCACCTTTTACAAAATTGTCAAGGGTAGACTCCAATTTTAGCAAGTTATCCAACCTTGCATTACATAAAATTGGGTCTACTTTATCCCTATGAATTGTTGCAAGTATGGGCTTAACCAGTGTTGTCATTGATGTCAACATACTCCTATTGCATTAATGATAAGGATTGGATGAGCTGTGTGCTGAGGATATTGAGAAAATTAGTCCTAATTAGGAACAGAGAAGAACAATGAAGATAGTGAGCTAAAGATCCCAGCTAAGATGAAGATCCGAGGATGCGCTTCAAAGGGTTTGTATATATGTGTCTTAATATGATCTAGTAAAGATCTCAGAGGTCCGCATGAAGATATGAAGAAGTTACGGTGACTTAGGTAAAACCAGTTCTAACAGATGTTCAGAGGTGACAGAGTGATATAGATAGGTCTGGTGAGATCTGGAAATGCAATATCCTGTTCTATGAATTTGGTGGAATGTTTAGGAAGTAAATGTGAAGTGTCAACTCAATTGGTTCATGGTCTGGAGGTCCGCAAGCATCTCTTCAAATATGACAATGATGACAAACTATGTTCTTGAGATTCCAGATGAAGGAGAGGATGATTTCAGGAAGCAGAAGTAGTGTGGATGTTCTTGGTGATTCAGGCAAGCTTGTGGAGGTCTTTGGATTATGTCTAATTCATGTTGGTGATCTGCATTGAAGATTGAGCTCGTAATTGAAGAATTACTTTTGGATGATGATGTTCTTCCTAAGTCTGGCCGATTGGATGAGTTACACATCCTGTAGATGATCTTGAAGATGTTCTATGAAGAATGGCATGTTCCTAAAGAAGGATTGAAGTCTCAGCTTTGTGTGGTTGACAGTGTATTGATCCGCGTGAAGTCTTTTTGTAATAAGTCATGTTGTATTTATGTATTTTCTCTGTAATGTATGCTGACTTGGATGATTATCCCTAAGTTGATGTCTTGTATAAATAAAGAGTTGTAAGGTCATTGTAAATGTGTCTTGTGGAGATGAGTGTGTGGTAAAAAGGAGTAGAGAGAAAGGTAGAGCAGAAGTATTGAGCTTAAATGGAACTGACTCAAGCATGGTGAAGATGCTATTCTTCAGTTCAAGTATGTAATACTTATCATTCTATAGACAATGTGTCTCCTGTAGGCAATGGGCCTCTTGTGAGTAGTGTGCTTGGGTAGTGAACCCTAATTGGCATGTGCCATTTTGTTCTTTCTATTCTTTTAATAGAGAATACAATCTTGGGTTAGTCACCCCATGGTTTTTTCCCTTAACCGGGTTTTCCACATCAAAAATCATGGTGTCTTATGTGTTAATGTGCTTCTATTCTTGATTTGTTGCATTATGGTTCCATGATTGATTTATTATTATGCTACTAAATTGAGAAAAAGATTTAAGTAATTAATTGGAAGAAAGTTTCAAAGAACTAATTCACCCCCCCTCTCAGTTGTTTTCCTAAATCTAACAATTGGTATCAGAGCCAAGTTCCTCTAAAAGGAGCTTAACCGCTTGAGGAGATCCAGGATGTCATCCTACAAGAAGGATAGTTCGAGGTTTGATGGAACCAATTTCACTCTTTGGAAAAGTTGCATGGAATGTCTCTTACAATGCATGGGAATGCAGTATTGGTTCATGGCATCAAAGAAGTATGAACCTCAACATAATGGTCTGCGTACCATAGATGAAATTAGAGATGCTGAAAACAATATGCGGACCAAAGAAGCTCTTCTAAGTGCCTTATCTGATTCAAAGCTGGCAAATGTTGTTGACCTTAAAACTACTCATGAGATTTGGGAAAAACTGGAACTTCTCCATGAGGGAGATAAGTATGTTAAATGTGCCAAGCTACAGAGTCTAAAAGGAAAATTTGAAAACCTAAAGATGGGATAAGATGAAAATATCACTACATTTATGCCAAGAGTAAATGAGCTTATTTGTGGCATTAGATATGCTGGTAGAGTCTTGGATGAAGATGAAATTGTTGGCAAATTTCTTAGATCCCTTCCTAATTCTTACAAATATAAGGTTGTTACCATTGAAGAATTCATATCCTATTTAGGTATCACAAGAGATCAGTTGGTTGGTAAATCAGCTGCATTTGAATTGACTGAGTTTGGAGATGCCCCCCCTAAGATTGAATCTGCATTAAGAGCTAGTGCCTCTGTAAAAGGAAAACAAAGGTTTGGTCTGGGAGAAAACTCTTCAAGGAAACTATCATGGTATGAAAAAGCAAGAAAAGACCTGGAAGAAGATGAAGTAGAAGCTGCTCAAATTGAAGCCCTTATTGCAAAAAGACTGCCAAGAGGATCCAGTAAGTATGAAGGGAAATTGCCTTTTAAATGTTTTAATTGTAATAAGATTGGTCATTTTGCCTCAAAGTGTCCTGAAAGATTTTCAAGGCCAAACCCTAACAGATCAAGGTTCCAAAATAAATATTACTATGTGCATGAAGATGATGATCATGAAGGAGTAATAGATGATGAATCAGAGACATGAAATAAATCTGAAAATGGTTGGGTGTTTATTGTCATCAAGGAAGAAGATCCAATGCCCTCTTAATCTGTCAATCATAAAATTGTAGAAAGAGCTCTGGTTGCCCACGTTGAAGAAAAGGATGATTGGGTCATTGACAGTGGATGCTCCCACCATATGACAGGTGACAAAAATAAGTTCATAGATTTGGAAAGGTATGAAGGAGGAGTGGTAAAATTTGGTGATAATTCTGCTGGTAGAATCAGAGGTAGACGAACTATTTCTTTTGATGAAAAGAACAAAACTGGTAATGTATTGTATGTTGAAGGCCTGAAGCACAATCTTCTCAGTGTTGGACAGTTAGTGGACAAAGGCTATGATCTCTGATTCAAAAATGGAAAATGCAAGATCTTTAAAAGCTCCAGAATAGAGATTGCATTAGGTACTCAAACTAAAGGTAATATCTTCCACTTGGTTGGTACTGGTAAAAGTTTCTTATTTGTTTAAATTGATTATAGTTGGTTGTGGCATAGGAGAATGTGTCATGTGAATTTTGATAATATCATCAAGATAAGCAACACTCAGGCTGTAAGAGATCTTCCAAGACTTATGAAACCTACTAATAGCTTGTGCAAAGAATCTTAGTTGGGTAAGCAGAGCAGAGTCACATTCAAAAGTAAGGAATAGTCTTCTACCAGATTATTGGACTTAGTTCATACTAATTTATGTGGTCCGACAAGAATCAGAAGTGCTCAAGGTGATAGATACTTCATGCTATTAATTGATGACTACTCTCAGATGGTGTGGGTGACTTTTCTGAAAGAAAAATTAGAGGCTCTTGAGAAATTCAAAATATTCAAGGCTATGGTAGAAAATGAAACCGAATTAAAATTAAAATGTCTGAGGTCTGATAGAGGTGGAGAATTCACATCCGGTGAGTTCATAGAATTTTGTGAGAAACATGGAATAAAAAGACAGTTGTCTGCTCCTAGGACTCCATAGCAGAATGGAGTAGTGGAGAGAAAGAACTGGACCATCCAGGAAGCATCTATAACCATGATGATGGAAGCAAATGTTCCTTAGATCTATTGGAGAGAAGATGTAAGCACTGCAGTCTATACTCTCAATCGAGTACAAATTAGAAGCAATATTGGTAAGACTCCTTATGAACTTTGGTTTGGCATCACTCCCACTATGAGGTATTTCAGAGTCTTTGGTAGAAAATGTTACATTAAAAGATATGAAGATCTAGGAAAATTTGATGCTAGAAGTGATGAAGGAATATTCTTGGGTTATTCTACTCAAAGCAAAGCATACTGGTGTTATAACGAGAGATTAAGGAAGATTGTGGAAAGTACAAATGTGAAGTTTGATGAAGGTATTGAAAAACCCTCAAGGTTTTATGAATATGATGAAGATGATCAATATGATATTTTTGTCCAAGAAGTTCAAGCTCCCTCTGAAATTCAGATTCAAACTGATCCGGTAAATCAAGAAGAAGAGATAAGTTTGAATGAACCTGTTCAAGAATTAGAAGTGCAAGAAAATCCCAAAGTTCCCAGGTATGTAAGACTGAATCACTCTAAAGATTAGATCATAGGTGATAAAAGCAAAGGTGTACAAACAAGAAGAAGGATTGCTCAAGATTCAGAAGAGTACTATTTGATTTCAAAGATTGAACCTAAGACAGTGAATGAAGCATGCAATGATGAAAGTTGGACTAAAGCAATGGAGGAAGAGATGATGCAAATTGAGAAAAATCACACTTAGAATCTTGTTCCCAGACCTAGAAACAAGAATGTGATTGGAACCAAATAGGTCTTCCAGAACAAACTGAATGAAGTTGGTGAAGTAGTCAGAAACAAAGCTAGATTGGTCTACAAGGGTTACTCTCAAATAGAAGGAGTTGATTTTGAAGAAACTTTTGCTCCAGTGACCAGAATTGAAGTAGTTAGGTTATTTCTTGCCTTTGCTGCCTTCAAGGACTTCAAAGTATATCATATGGATGTCAAGTCTGCCTTCCTGAATGGTGAGTTGGAAGAAGTATACATTGAGCAACCAGATGGATTTTAATTGTCTAATCATGATGATATGGTCTGCAAGTTGAAGAAAGCACTGTATGGACTTAAGCAAGCCCCAAGAGCTTGGTATGAAAGATTGGATAAGCATCTTTTGAAGATTGGTTTCAACAAAGGTACTGTTGACAATAATTTGTACTTCAAAATTGATCATGAAAAATCTTAATTGTTGAAGTGTTTGTTGATGATATCATTTTTAGAGGAAGACATAGTATGTGCAAAACTTTTTCAAATCAAATGAAAAGTGAATTTGAGATGTCCATGCTTGGGGAAATAAATTTTTTCTTGGGTCTACAAGTCATTCAAACAAAGAAAGGAATCTTCATTTCTCAGACCAAATATGTGAAAGAATTGTTGAAGAAATTTGGGATGGAAGAATCAAAACCAATGAGTACTCCTATGGCAACCAGATATAAATTGAGTAAAGATGATGACTCTCCTAAGGATGATCAGAAAAAATACAGGTCAATGATTGGAGGATTGTTGTATCTCACTCAAACTAGACCTGACATTATGAATGTTGTTGGTCTTGTTGCTAGATTCCAAGCTGATCCTAGAGAATCTCATGTCATGGCAATCAAGAGGATTTTTAGATATCTAAAAGGGATAGTTGAGTATGGTTTGTGGTATCCTAGAGATCATGATTTCTCTTTACATGCATATACAGATGCAGATTGGGCAGGAGATGTGGATGATTGGAAGAGTACTAGTGGTGGAGAATTCTTTTTAGAGAAGAGATTGGTTTCTTGGCTGAGCAAGAAACAAGAGGCAATATCTTTGTCCAGTGCAGAAGCATAATATATTGCAGCAGAAGGTAGTTGCACTCAAGTATTGTGGATGAAGCAACTGTTAAGAGACATCAGAGTGGAGTATGAGGAACCTATCACAATCTTCTGTGATAATTCAAGTGCAATAAATATATCAAAGAATCCGGTGTTGCATTCAAAGACTAAACATATATCCATCAAGTTTCACTTTTTGAGAGAGCACGTGAACAAGAATGAAGTTAGATTGGAATTTGTGCCTTCCAAAGATCAGATTGCAGATATTTTTACTAAACCTCTACCTAAGGACTCTTTTGAGTATATCAGGGAGAAGTTAGGGGTTATTACCCATTCGGTTCTAAATTAAGGTGCACTAATGTGCATTAGTTTGGTGGATCTCACAGTCATTTCTTGTCGTGTGGATTGATGTTTGGGAAGCTACTACTCAGGGGGGTAGCTGGTATGATTCTAAAGATGCAAGTATGTGCCCTTTTCCATTGATGTCAAAGGGGGAGAGAAGACATGTGAAAAACAAGTGGTTACTGATCAAAGGGGGAGCAGTAAAGAGAAGACATAAGAATGGTTGTTGTTGATAGGGGGAGTTGTGTCAGTAAGGAGAAGTTCTTGTCTTGATGGTTAAAACAATTTTTCACATTATATGTTGCCATCAATGACAAAGGGGGAGATTGTTGCAAGTATGGGCTTAACCGGTGTTGTCATTGATGTTAACATACTCCTGTTGCATTAATGATAAGGATTGGATGACCTGTGTGCTGAGGATATTGAGTAAATTAGTCCTAATTAGGAACAGAGAAGAACAGTGAAGATAGTGAGCTAAAGATCCAAGCTAAGATGAAGATTAGAGGATGCGCTTCAAAGGGTTTGTATATATGTGTCTTAAGATGATTCAGTAAAGATCTCAGAGGTCCACATGAAGATCTAAAGAAGTTACGGTCACTTAAGTAAAACTAGTTCTGGTAGATGTTCAGAGGTGACAAAGTGATACAGATAGGTCCGGTGAGATCCAGAAATGCAATATCCTATTATGCGGATTTGGTGGAATGTTTAGGAAGTAAATGTGAAGTGTCAACTCAATTGGTTCATGGTCTGGAGGTCCGCAAGCATCTATTCAAATATGACAGTGATGACAGACTATATTCTTGAGATTCCAGATGAAGGAGAGGATGATTTCAGGAAGCAGAAGTAGTGTGGATGTTCTTGGTGATTCAGGCAAGCTTGTGGAGGTCTTTGGATTATGTCTAGTTTGTGTTGGTGATCTGCATTGAAGATTGAGCTCATAATTGAAGAATTACTTCCAGATGATGATGTTCTTCCTAAGTCTGGCCGACCGGACGAGTTACACATCCTGTGGATGACCTTGAAGATGTTTTGTGAAGAATGGCATGTTCCTAAAGAAGGATTGAAGTCTCAGATTTGTGTGGCCGACATCGTATTGATCCGTGTGAAGTCTTTTTGTAATAAGTCATGTTGTATTTATGTATTTGCTCTATAATGTATGCTAACTTGGATGATTATCCCTAAGTCGATGTCTTGTATAAATAAAGAGTTGTAAGGTCATTTCAAATGTGTCTTGTGGAGATGAGTGTGTGGTAGAAAGGAGAAGAGCGAAAGGCAGAGCAAATGTATTGAGCTTAAATGGAACTGACTCAAGCATGGTGAAGATGCTATTCTTCAGTTCAAGTATGTAATACTTATCATTCTGTAGATAGTGTGTCTCTTGTAGGCAGTGGGCCTCTTATGAGCAGTGTGCTCGGGCAGTGAGCCCTAATTGGCATGTGCCATTTTGTTCTTTCTATTCTTCTAACAGAGAATACAATCTTGGGTTAGTCACCCTATGGTTTTTTCCCTTAACCAGGTCTTCCACATCAAAAATCTTGGTGTCTTATGTGTTAATGTACTTCTGTTCTTAATTTGTTGCATTATGGTTCCATGATTGATATATTATTATGCTACTAAATTAAGAAAAGGATTTAAGTAATTAATTGGAAGAAAGTTTCGAACAATTGATTCACCCCCCCTCTTAGTTGTTTGTCCTAAATCTAACTAGTGAACACCTCATTTGGTGGCTAGGGATATTCGAGGATCTTTGGCAGCTTATTCATGTGAGATTTATACCTCATGTCCAATAGTACTTTTGCACCTTTTACAAAATTGTCAAGGGTAGACTCCAATTTTAGCAAGTTATCCAACCTTGCATTACATAAAATTAGGTCTCCTTTATCCCTATGAATGACTGATGTGACCATCATCAGGGTGATGGAACTTTGATATCCATAAATCCAATGATTTTAACTTCTTGGTGTCTAAAATTAGTAGCATCTAGCATTCCTTCAAGGCTTTGAAATTATCAAATTTCTCTTTAATCAACTCAAATCTTCCTTGGGAAGGAGAGACATCACTTAAAAGACTTGTCATCGCAAAAGTATTTGACACCTCTTGCGAGGCGTTAGGGGTAAATCTTACAACACTCTGAATGACATTTGGTGATGACACCCTTAGAATCCATGTGTTCAAAATTTTCTTCAATGTTGATTCCTATGTAATCTAAACATCTTTTTCCCTTAACAATTTGTTAAAACAATCCCATGCATTGTTAGGTTTTCCAAAAATTTGGGATATTATGTGATAAAAGGTTCCTTACCAAATCAGAAGTATCCTAGAACCCTTTGGCCTTTGCAGCAGCTTCTGCTTCTTTTCTTTTCTCCAATTCTTCCTTCAATCCCTCAATGCTCAGCATGAAGGTGTCTCTATCCTACTGAGATGTTTCCCTTGAAGAGATAGGGGATAATATATGCTCTGCCATGGTGATCCTAGGATGATCAACCATTAACTTAACCTTTTTGTATTCTTGCATCAATTTAGTATATTCATCTTGCAACTTATTATAATCTGCTTGTAGTTTCTTAGCTAAAACTTCATTTAATAAGGCAATACTGACTACTAAGGAAGCAACTTGGGGAGATGTATTATTGAGTCTGTTGAAAATCAAATTTCCATTTAGCTCACTAATATCATTGACAACTTGGGGGTTGTCATATGTTATATATATTTAGCAATTCCTAACATAGAAAAAAATGGGAGAACAAGACCAAAAAAAAGAAGGTGATTTGGGCGGGAAGGCATGGGGTGATATCGAAGAAGATAGGCAACCAAGGGAAGAAGAAATAATAGGAAGATGAACACGGGAAAGGAAGTACATTCCTTAGTGGATCTTCAAAGAAGGGTGATGGGTGGACAAGTGCCATCCGGGCTTCAGATCAAATGAGGTAGGAAATCCAGGTAATCGTGGACAAGATGCGCTCTTTAGGCATAAGGCATGGGGAATTCAGAGAGACTTGCCATGGATGTAACCTAGGAGACATAATGTACAAATGTATCCAAATCACAAGACTCAAGGACAAAGGGACTTGTGGAAAAGGAAGGGCAAATGGAGAACTTCTCCTTGGAGCAATTCCTCACAAGGTTGTCATGGTTGGTTCAGGGAAAAGAAATTTTCCAAAGCAGGTGCTACAAAAAATTGGCATATCAAGGAAGATAATAAAGGGGCAATGAATCAGAATGATCAGATGATCTCCTCATGGAAAGGAAAGGAAAAAGTGGAGACTGATGAAGAACCTTTGCACAAAGAGCCAAAAGGTAAGAATCCAAACCCTAATTCACTTCGGTCGCATGTTATTTTAGATTAAAAAACAAATTGAGAAATCTATAGGAAGACTCAAGGAGTGTGGGGTTATGGCTAAATGGGGCTGGGAATGGACTGAGATAGAAAGAATTCAAAATTAGTGTTGGGATCTATGGGGAAACTTAGTTTATATCACGACAATTCCAAACGCTTTCTTCTTGCTTGAATTCCCTTCTAATGCAGAAAAATGGAAAGCCCTCAATAGCGGGCCATATTTCGTGGATGGTGCTAGAATACATTTGGTCGAATGGTACCCTAATTTTGATCCCTAGAAACATAAATTTGAGGAGGGTCCGGTATGGATTCATTTGTACAATCTCTTAGTAGAATACTGGGTTGAGGACTTTTTCAAAGAATTTGGGAGAAGCCTGGGACCACTTATATCTATTGACAAAATGGCGGTAGATAGATGCTAGGGTGCCTATGTGAGGATCTATATAGGTTTGAAACCACACCAATCCCTACCTCAGGAGATAGATATTTTTGCAGAGGGCAGATCTTGGGTTCAATTGTTACTAAGAGAAGATCAATTGAAACTATGCCCAACCTATAAATCAAGGGAACACAGGAATCTAGAGTGCAAGATTGTGGTGATGCCAGATAAAGATGACTTGGATAATTGGGGATCTCTGCAAATAGGAGAAAATTTGAATGGGTAGGGGTCTCAAAACCCTAGTCAGAAAATTCCATAGAAGAATGAAGATCTATCAGAAGGTGGACTGATCAAAGACATCCTTGTGACTAAAGGGGAGCCAGGCTATGAAAACCAAAATACCAGTCCCACTTATTCAAAATTTGTGGCAGGGCAGAGTCTTGGGAAATAGTAGTTTACAACCCCTTGGATATTGAGAAACTGGGGATAGGACTTTAGGAAGATTCAAGAAAGGAGAAGGTTCTAGACAAGGAGGCAAGGTAGGAAATCCCTTAAGAAAAGTCAGGAGACAAAATAGTCAGCACAACGAAGGAGGTGTTCTCAGAGTCTAGGTGTGTGAAACAGGCTAAAAATCCCTATGGATTGGAAGAGAGTGAAGAGGATATGGACTATGAAGAAGAAGGTGGACTGGGAGGAGAGGAAGAAATATTGCTAGAAGAAAGGATGTTGGAGCAATCACAATCAAAGCGTCAAAATCCCAACACTAAGAAGAATTGCAAGAGGGGACCAAAGACAAATCGAGCAAAACTGGAAATTGTAGCCAATGTAGCAGGACAAATGAAACACAGACATCCTTCCCCAGGAACAATGAGGGTAATAACATGGAATGTTAGGAGCATTAATACCCCTAACAAATGGCATCTGGTCAAACATCAAATTGACCAAACAAAAGCAGACATAATTGTCTTTCAGGAAACAAAATTAGGGAAGGAGGAAAGTGATGGGAAATTAAGTTGTTGGAAACAATGGAAAGGCCACTTTTGTGAAGTTGAGGGTGCCTCTGGAGGTCTGGGAATCATTTGGAATCCACTCACAATAGAAGGGGAGGTTGTGGAGGTAAGCAAGAGGTGGATAATCTTGAGATGCAGGCTGCTACAAAAGAATGGGAAATTTTTCATTCTCAATGTGTATGGTTTGATCGTTGCTCCAGAAAAGAGATTATTGTGGTAGAATTTTTTTGATAAAATAGAAGGTCTCTTTGGGGAAAAAGGCATTATAGCAGGGGATTTTAATGTAACCACAAACAATGAGAAAAAGAGAGGTGGTCTGATCAGAATAATGAATGTGCAACAAGATTTTCAGGAGTTCATAGATAATAACCAACTCAAAGATGTGCAAACAAGGAATGGAACCTTTAGTTGGACAAAAATATGGAAGGGGTTCACAAACATAGCAGAGAGATTAGATAGATTCATGTTGACTAGGGATTGGGAAGACCAGGCAAGTATAATAGAAGCAGTTATTCTGCCATTTACAGGCTCAGATCACTTTCTGGTTCAACTAATAATTCTTCCAGGAGAACCACTCAAGGGAAATCCTTTCAAATTTGAGAGCATGTGGTTGAGGGATGACTCCTTGCCAGATCTAATTGTAGGTTGGTGGGATGAAATCAATATAGTTAATCAATCTAACATATTCATATTAAGTAAAAAGTTGGGCTTTGTAAAATCCAAATTGAAAGAATGGAACAACAAACCTTTCAAAAACATTTTCCAGGAGAAGGAAAGAGTGGAACATGAATTAGCCATCCTTAATGAACACATAATCAGAAATGGTATGGGGGAGGAGGAGTTTGAATTAGAAAAAGCCCTAAAGGAGGAATGGACTGAACTCCTGAAAAGAGAGGAAAGTTATTGGCAACAAAAGTCCAAGGAGATTTGGCTAAAAGAAGGAGATAGGAAGACCAAGTTCTTCCATAGAACAACTATGGCCAATAGGAGTAGAAATAGAATAGTAGAAATCAAAAAAATGGACGGGAGTATGACACAATCTATAGAAGAGGTAAATCAGGAGGTAGTGGCTTTCTTTGAGTCAATTTTGAACAAAGAAGCCCCAAATCAAAGAGCAATAAGGGACAAAATTCTAGCCTCAATTCCCTCTTTAATCTCGAAAGAACAAAATCAGGCTCTTTTCAAGCAAATAGAGAAAGAGGAAGTGAGAACCATCACCTTTCTTCTTAACCTAGATAAGGCCCTGGGCCTAGACGGCTTCATAGCCTGCTTCTTTTAGAAATTCTGGGAGATAGTAGGGGAAGATCTTTCTAAAGCAGTTGAGGAATCTAGGAAAAAGATGACCATGTTGAAGTCCTTCAACCACACATTCCTGGCTCTGATCCCTAAGAAAAAGAACCCTCAGGAAATGGGAGATTTTAGACCAATAGCATTATGCAACACAATATACAAGATAGTAACCAAGATTATAGCTAACTGACTCAGAGAGGCTCTGAACTTAGTCATCTCAGAAGAACAAACTAGATTCACTCTACGGAAATCCATTGTGGAGGGAATTATTATTGCCCATGAAGCAATCCATTCAATCAAAAAAACTCAGGCAACTAGTATGATTCTCAAACTAGACATTCTAAAAGCCTATGACCTAGTGGATAGGCACTTCCTAATGGAAGTTCTGGAGAGATTTGGATTCAACAACAATTGGAGGGAGTGGGTCAAAAGTTGCATTTCCACATCAAAATTCTCAGTCCTAGTTAATGGTGCAGCTCATGGATTCTTCGCCTCCTCTAGAGGACTGAGGCAAGGAGACCCTCTCCCCCTTCCTCTTCATCATCATGACAGAGGCCTTAGGGAGAGGGATCAATGCACTTAGAAGAGAGGGGAAATGGAGAGGAGTTTCAGTAGCAAATTGGTTGGAGAATGTAACCCACCAGCGATTTGCAGATGATACCTTCTCTTTGGCGAGGCTTGTAGAAGAGAAGTAAGAACCATTAAAACCTTTTTGGATGCCTATTGTCTAGCTTCCAAACAAAGTGTCAATTGGAGGAAATCAGAAGTTTTCTTCTTGAACACACAACCCAGTCTCCAAAGGGACTTGGCAAGGATATTAAATTTACGGGTAGCCAACTTTCCTTGGTGATACCTAGGAACCCCCCTCTTTGTAGGAGCCAACAAAAAGAGCTATTGGGAAAACTTGGTTAATAGCTACAAAAACAAAATGGGAACTTGGTTTAGAAAATGGCTTTCCTCTCTAGGAAGACTCCTAATGGTGAAATCAATTTTGTCAGCCATCCCAGTCTATTCGATGGCATGCTTGAAAATCCCCAAATCGGTGGAAGAAGCCATTTCTCAGATACTTAGCAAGTTTTTCTAGAGTGGGACTGGGGACCAACAAAAGCTCCCACTAGTAGCTTGGAATAAAGTATGCACCCCGAAGGAGGTAGGTGGTACAGGAATAAGACAACTTGTAATAATGAACCTAGCCATGGGAGCCAAACTGGTTTGGAACCTGTATGACAAAGGAGATTAGAAATGGGTTAAGATCCTCAGAAGCAAGTATTTGGACTTGGATGAGGACACAAGAATTCTTACCGTTGTAGATCCACCAAGGGGATCTACAATTTGGAACTATATTCTAGAATGCAGAGATATAATCTCAAAGCATGTCACTTGGGAGGTAAAAAATGGGCAAAGAGCGGCCTTTTGGAGTGATTCCTGGGGTGGCGGTGAAACTTTGGCCAACATCCATAACCTAACTGAAATAAAAAATGAAACAATGAGAGTTTGGGGTAGTAGGATTTGCAACTATGGAAGTGTAAAGGTGCAAGACGAGGTTCCTATTTGGGAATGGCGATCCTTGGAAGAGTTAGAGGCTCCCCAAGAATAGAAAAGAGAGCTAGCTACGATTCTAAAGAATAGAACCTTCATGCCCTCAGTTCAAATGGACACAATCAAATGGTGTGGCTTGAATACAGGATTCTATAGTGTCAAATGTGGGTACAAAGTTAACGAAGCTGCTATTGCCAAACAAAATTGACCTACTAAACTGATCTGGAACAACAACCTTCCAAAAGCCAAGGTTTTTTCATGGCTGGCTTTGCAAAAGAGGATCCTTACAGAGGACATAATGACAAGATTTGGTATAGTAGGGCTGAGGAGATGTGCTCTCTACAAAAACAATAGCGAAAATGTGAACCACATCCTCCTGACTTGTCCTTTTGCAACAGATTGTTGGCATTTCTTCATGAAAAAGCTAAACTTTTAGAGCCCTCTGCCCCAAGATATTGAAACATGGTTCAACATGTGGCCTGATATCCATTGGAGGGCAGTTTTTGGGAACATCTAGAACATCTTACCTTCCTCCCTAATTTGGGAAATTTGGAAAGAGCGTAATAGGCGTATCTTCCAGGACAAGGAACTGAACTCTGAAAACCTATGCAGGAAAGCGGAAGACCTCATCACAGAACTAGTCAATGAAGCCTCTTGTAGGGGGTTAAAAAAGAAAAAGGAATTTACGTGTTGGGATGATGGAATATCTAAAGCATTTCCTAGCCCAAAGAATCCCACTTTGGCTGGTGAAGGGGAAGCAGGAAGAATGAGACAACTAAAGGTGAACTGGGAGCTACCAGAGCCAGGTTGGATAAAGGTGAACTTTGACAGAGCCTCAAACGGCTACCCAGGGTCGAGTGGAGCAAGATGCATGGTACATGATGAGTTTGGAAACATATTGGTGAAAAAATCCATTGGTCTGGGAGAGACCACAAATAATCTAGTAGAATTCAGAGCGGCTCTAATGGGTCTACAGTTGGGAAATGAACTAGAAGTTAAGCGCATCCATTTGGAAGGAGATTCACTCATCACAATTAATGCAATCAGGTAAAACACTACTCCAAACTAGATTCTAGGCCAATGGTTACGACCCATCAGACAGATGCTGGACAGATTTGAAGACTACAAATTGAGCCACGTGTATAGAGAAGGCAACTCAATGGCCGATGAGTTGGCAAAGGCAGCCGCAAAAAGTACCCAGAGTTAATTCATTTGGTGACATCATGTAATCATCATTTGAACTGACAATTTAATTTGGCAAGTGTGGAGTGATATTTCTCATCGGTGAATAATTTGATAAGTCCTCAAGGTACGGTACTACTGGCAGAAAAGCATGGTGCTAGGCTGTTAAAACTCACAGTTTTGATAGCTTCAAGATCTATATATGTGCCAGCTTGTGCAGATGGTACATTCTTGCCAGCCTATTCATCACTCCTAAAAGTGGGGGTTTACAAATATGGGCTGGGATTGCAAGAGAGCCATACCTTTCTCTCTTTTCTCATTCTGGTTCTGCAAGTTGTTGGAGCTCGAAGCCATGGACACACCGATATGTTTGGAATCCATGAAGCAGTAAATGGCATTCCGAGGGGAGGTGATTGACAAAAGACTCAAAGCTATTCTTGTGTCCGACCATCCCTTGGTGCTTTGGGTAGTAAAGAAGGTGTTGGGGGGCGAATTTCTAAAGGCCACTCACTGCTATAGAGTAAACACGGATATCATGGCCATGTTCTTGGCAGTTCTTTTGTATATGAGAGTAGGCAAAGCCAAAGCAAAATTCTTGTGCCAGAAACTGTTCTTGCACTCTCTTTTGGGAGAGATAGATGTGGCCCTTGATAATGTTGATGATAATCTCCTCTCTTCCTTGGTACAAAATTACTACATGTCCAAGGCACGAGGTGCAGAGGTGAGAAAATTCCTAGTTGTTTGAACTCTTAGGTTGATTGAGTTGGAGAAGAGGTGGGGTGAAATTGAGAGGAGCATCAATTGTTTGGGCACAATGGTAGGAATAGTACATGTGACTGAAGCTAGCTAGGTCAAGCAGTATATAGAAGAAGAAGGTTTGGAATTAGATGGCGTCTCTAAGGACGATCAAGTATGGGGGTTGGACGAAGGAGAAGACTAGGTGGAGATGGATGAGGGTTCCCCTGAAGAAGCATCAGATAGTCCAAATCACCATGCTTGTGGTACAGAGTTCCCAGTGGTAGCTCACGTAGTGGCAGCAAGGTGTGCACGTGAAGAAGAAGGAGACTGAACAAGGAGTCCTATGTGTCCAGTAGGTTGTGGGTTTTGGTCCTAGTATCTAGTCTTTCTTTCCTATTTTCTGTTCTATATTGGGCAATTTTGTATAGGTAAGCCCTGTTGTATAAGGATTGGTATATGTATTGTGACAGGTCAGAAGGGTAGTGATATCTGGTCAAGTAAGAATGCTAGGAAAACTTGGTGATGGGTGGTCAATGTAAAAACTACAATGTAATCTTTTTTGCTTATCAATATATTGGGTGATGCCCCTTAGCAACTATTTAACTAAAAAAAAAACCTTGGGGCTTGTCATGTGCCAATGCTACAGACCAAATGGTTAAAGTTTCATGTTTGGTGTCGAAACCAAACCCAAAATAAAGTTTCTCTCCTTGTTCTTCATCTCCCAAAACATCCTCATCAACATTTTTCCTTCGAATGGTGTCTAGGTCTATAGAAGAAGCTATGTACACCTTGGTAATAATAGGCATCCACTTTCTTTAGCAATTCTCCTTCCCTCCTTAGGTGTCATGTTTGACAAATCAAACTCTATTTGATTTTGGATACTCTGAACAACTTCTCCTTCACTATCCACTTCCTCTTATTAAGAAGCATCCCTCTTCATCTGCATGTTGGCATTCATTTTACCCTTGACTAAGAACATTTTGAATGCATCAGTTTTGATGAAAGCATCATCAAATAGGAAATTCTCACTGGCTAAAGTCCTAACATTTTGGAGCACTTGGTCACCTTCTTCCAAATTTAACAATGTTTTCCCAAGAGGGAGAGCAGCCATATCGAGCCTCTGAGGGGAAGGAACCATAAACAATATCTCTTGATATTCAACATTGGCTTCATTGGTACACTCAGTAACATCGTAGCCCACCAAGGGTTGAACCATGCTCTGTGGTTTATTTTCACCAAGGCTTCCTCCATCTCCATTCTTCATAGTAGTCATAGCTAAAGCCTACATAGGTAGGGCCTAAAAAATTGGAGCTAGATGGATAATTGGATTAGCATCTATTTCATCCTCTTTAGGCATTTTTCCTCAGATATCAACACTATTTATCATCATTTCCATTTTGATTAATGGATTTGCAATAATAGGGAATGCACCTTTATACATAGGAACTAATTCCTTCTTATTCTTCTTCTCACATTTTACAACGTTATCCTAGATTTCTTTTCTCCTTTTAATTTCCCCTAGGGTTGTATAGTTTCTAATAAGGTCCTTAGAGGGGTTGAACTAATGGCTGTAACCTGACCTACCCTGTGATCTCCTTAATTTATCAATTTAATGCTCAGGATCACATATTCTCTTCAAACCTGGCCTTAATTGGTAGCCCATCAGCTTTGATCCTAATTGGTCAAAGCCCTCTTTGGTAGTGACTATAAAACATGAGAAATTAATAGTAGAAGGTAAAATTTAGATCCTTTCTTCTGATTTCTTAGGTGCAATTTATCTGATTCATTCATCTGCCACATTGCCTCAAGAAATACAAGTTTGTCTGGCACAAACAAAGGCAATAAATGTGCCTCTACTTAGCATCATAAACCCTAATCACAATGTAATCACTATGGAAGAACCAATTTGGGTAAGTGCATGGAAATAGGGTACAAAAAGGGGTTAAAAGTGGCCACTTTTGTTTCTAAAATTAGCTAAAGCTGAATTTGGATGAGTAATTCAAGATGTGTACACTCAAAATTTGAAGATATGATAAGAACAAGAATTGAAACACTCTGAATCTAGTTTCTAAACTACTAAAGATTTTTAAAAATGGTTAAGGTTAAAGGGGTGAAATGATGACCACTCACAAAACTGTTCCTATTTTTATGACTAAAATATAACATAGTGTCTGGTTTGCACCCCCTATTTTTTTTGCTACATTAGTTATTTTTAAAAACTAGTTGGTGGAAATATTTCTAAGAGTGAGTACTACAAGTTGTATATTTTTTATTGAATAATTTTGATTTTGTGATTTTTTGAAGTGGATGCATCCTAAAAATTATATCACCGTACGTGCGCATCACATAACATGCACAAAACTAATTGAAAGTGTAATTTTTGTTGTTGAATGTGTACAGAATGAAGAGTAGAATAATCCTATATATACTTTTCAAATTTGGATAAGTAGGTCAAAAGTTATGAAAACAATCAATACATGTGCACTAGAGGAATATCAAGACACTCTTCAAAGAAAATAAAAATAAATACCTTCACTTATTCAAAACATTAAAAAAATTATATGGCTAGAAAGGTAAGAAGTAGCTCTTTATTTTGGTGGTGGTTTTGTAAAATTTTATTGCAAAACATGTAAACCTGATGAGGTTGAAGTTTGAATTCAAGTTGTTTTATGTTAAAAATATGAATTTAGAAGCCATAAGAGATGTTCAACCTCAAGGATTGGAAATCCAAGCCTAAATGAGAGGGATCATAGAAAATTTGAATTTAAGACATTAAAAATGTGTACATGTTAAACCATGTCTGCATTATATTTTATAACATGAATGCATTTTGCTGAAAATCTCAAGGCTGGCCACTAATTTGTACCCCATTTCTATGGACTTACCCATATCCAAGATTGTGATCTCAATTCTTATCTAGCTCTAACTCCTTAGGCCTTAAGAACCTCATAAAAGTAGGAGACAATCTCCACATCTCATATCCAAGTAGATCCAGTATTCTTCGCACAAAGTACCTCTCAAAGATGCAATAGTTAGAAGTTTTGCAATGGGAGTACCAAATATATGTTCTCATCTGAATTGGCATGGGCCAACCATTTGGTGTCTTATATGCCATTCTAAGGGCAGGGTGCCACTGTTGTTTTCCCTAATACAAAAGGATATGGCACAACATAGAATATCATCTAAAGTAAGGGATGATGCCATATTCTCTTAGATCTCTCAACTCCTGATGGATCTTGTCTACTATATAGGAGGCATACTCAATAACCTATTGACTTCCCAATGTTGAATGTTAGTAGCCATCATCATTGGATGAAAAGAAATTTGTATATTGTAATCAAATCCTAGAACTTGACATAAAGCCATATATGTACACTTAAAGTAATCAAAGAATGGACCGACATCTAATGGATCCATTTTGTTTGGATGAAGATTCTTGAGTCCCTGATTGTCAAGCTACCTGTTGGTCATGATGTTAGTCATAAACAAGCATAGAATAAAAGTACACATTAACCTTTATTCATCTTGAAAGATCCGATGAATTCAGAGAATTCATAATCCTAAGTCTCTGGTGATTAGGTCTTAATTGTCTGACGTTACTCAGAAGTTAATGTGAGTTGTTGTTTCCATTTTGGGGCCTTACGTGAAAGTTCATCATCATGATGATACTCCTGCAGAAATTATTTACAGAGAAGTCATATTATATAGTTATTTGATGGAATGATGCAAAAATACTTCAATATTTGCATGATATTTTCAATTATGCATGCTCTGTATTCAAATATGTTAAATATTTGCAAATTATCTACGAGATGTCCACATATTTGTGTTATTTGCTTAAGATCATCAATTGTTTGCAATTATGAGGATGAAATGCTCTAAAATTTAAAAGAAATTAGAAGAAATGCTTCAAATTAAAGTTGAACCTTTAGCTTTTGAACCACATGTATATTAGATACTGTCATGAAGAGAAGAAAACCAAACCATATTTTCACCAGGACATTCCACAGCTAGATATAGTTGATGCTAACTTCAAAGGGAATTTGTATGAAAACAACACATGTAAGTGGACATGCACTCCAAGGGACGCAGCAAATCACCACATATGTCCAGAATTCATACACTGATTACTCAAGATTTACTAGAATTGTAATCGACACAGTCTTCTCATTCATTAAGCATGCAAAAATATAAATGTATACAAAAAACTTTGAAATGAGCTCTGAATGTTTCAGCAGACGAATTTCAATTAAGTTTCTGAATATTTACAATAAGGCATTCCATCACCTTTTATAGAACAAGGTGAGGCATCCGTTACAAAAGATTCACGATCATGATTTATCAATGCATATCTACGGTCACCATTTTCTTTTACTACATCAACCTTTACAAAATGGCACAAGTTGCCAATTGGCAACTATCTAAAAAACCTATTTTCACTAAGTATCTAATGCTGATATTCACTTTATGATGCATCATCACTTACTTTATCAGAGTCATGCTCTTCATCACCAGGTGCATCACTTCCTGAACTTTCATCATCATCATCATGATGACTGCGCATATGAGGCTGCATGCTACTCCGGATCTGCTCGTATGATTGCACAATTTTATCTATTTCTCTGCCATCCTGAGTCTTTGCTTTGATGATGGCGTGCTTGTGTGCCTCATATTTGTTTCTACTGCTATCTAGTTTATCTTTTCTATCTTGCAGTGTCACATTGTAATTTTCCATCTTGACTTTGATTCTCATTATTTTATCTATGACTTCTTCTGTCAAGTGGACAAGTGGATCATCTGCTACTGATTGGAAGTTGCCATGTAAAGCTTTGATGGCAAATTCTTCATCTTGATTTTCTATTTTTCCTTCTACTTTTCCTTCCAATGTTTCCAATATTTTGGCCTCAACAGCCATTAAATCGTGCAACTTCATGCTGATATCTCTCAGTTTGTTATTGCATCTTCTGAGTACTCCACATTCAAATTGAATGTCTTTATACCATATGCCAATCAGCAAGGCAGTATTACTATTTAGTACCTGCTTATTGATAAGCAGTTAAGGATTTATCCTCTTTATTTCTCCTAGGATGTTTAGTACTTTTTCCAATTTGTAAGACCTTTTTCCTGTCTGCATTTGCAATTTGTCTACTTTGGTCCTGGAGTCACTGAGAGTACTCCACCTCTTCAAAGAGGCCTTTACCATTTCTTCAGCATCATCCAATGTGGATGACATCCATCTCTTTAGTACAGATGCCTCATGTTTCATGAGGTCTAATTTATTCACCTCCTCTTGAGAAATAGTAGTCAATGGGACTGCATGTTCAGTTGAAGCTTCTTCAGTATTAGTTAGCCTTCTTATGTAGGCATGCAACTGAGCAATGTGCTCTTTGTGTTGCTTATTTTTCTCTTTCTCTCTTTTCACCTTTTGAATTAAAGAATCAATAATATCTTTGCCTTCTTGACCCTCTTGGTCTTCATTGGCAAAACCTAGATCCACTGTGCTAATTTGAAACTCATCTAAGGTAATTTTACCTTTTTCTTTCTCCACAGTAGGTACTGCAATCTGTGCAGTCCTTCTCCCAGTTGTTGGATCTCTTTTGATGGCTGAAGTCATTCTAGCCTTCTTCTTAGGCTTCATTATATTCTCAGTAAACAAAATAGATACGACAAATTCCTAAATTTCAAATTCTACTTCTGTATTTACCTCTTTCTCCAACCATGGAGGTACCTGATCATGTTTCTCTGCATCATCATGATGTTCACCTTCATCTCCCGTTTCTGTCGGTAGGTGTGGTGGAGAAGGCAATTTTCTCAATTCTTCTTCATGATGCTCACTTTGTTGTTGATCCTGTGGCATGTCCTCCTATTGAGGAACTTCTTTCTCCAGAGGAGTACCCTCCTGGGGTGGGGGATCTTGTGATGTATCTATCTATTGATCATGATGATCATGATCTTTTTCTGTCATTACCTCATCTATTTTTGACTCTTCCCCTTGTTGAGGTACATTTTCACCTATGGACATTGTGGCATCCTCCTTTGTCTTTTCTTTTTCTTGTTGCATATCCACCACATTGGATATTGTGGAGTTTGCCTGTGGTGTTGGCATTTGTTCTGAAGCCATTATTTGTTCCGTACTTGTACTATCAACTTTCTGAGCTTTGGTGGCAGGATTTTCAGATACATCCTTTTCATCAGCCTTTGTTTCCTGAACCTCTATTATAGCAGGTTCTATTGATGCATCTTGTGTGCTTGGTTGGCTTATTTCTGAAGTATGGCTCTCTGGTTTGGCCATCTTTATTTCTTCTACTAGGTGCCCTTGGTTAGGTGATCCTACTGGATGTTCAGGATTCACATTCTATTTCTCTATCAGGCCTACCACTACAGGACTTGTCACCTGTGTAATTAATGTATCTAGCCTTGTTTCTTGGGCTATCTACTCTGGGCTCTTTTCTTTCTTAGTTTCCACTTGCTTGAGTTCCTCCAATATAGTTTGAACTAGTAGAGTCTTGTGAGGGGTCATGCTTGTACCAGCAGCAAGTGTTTCCATTTTTTGTGAAGTCACTTCCTGTACAACTTCATCATCAGACAAATTTATTGTCTCGTCTAGCGAGATGTGACCTGCATGTGTCTGGGAAGTTTCTTTCATCTGCTCTTCTGTGAGCTCAGTTTTGAACTTGACAATGGTAGGAAGAGGAACATTGTGTTGAAGTTCCTTGTGTACTTCACTACCTGCCCCTTGTAACAATGTAGGGGGTTGTCATATTTCACCTCTCATAGAGGTTCTTTGTTTCTTAGGTGGGGTAGACACCACCACCTGTGGAGACCTCCTTTTCCTTTTAAATAACAAAGGAGCCTCTTCTTCCTTAGGCTCTTCCTTCATGAGGATATCCTCCTTATCTGGTTGTCTTGATGATTGACCCTCTTCTTGGGTCTCAGTAGTTCCAGCCTCTGCTGTCTTTTCTTTCTTGGACTTTCTTTTGCTTGTCCATGGAGGTGATGTGGATTCTAATCCTGATCCTGCTGCCTCCTCAGCGTTGAACACTGCTCTTTTAATAATAAACCCTTTGGGTTCCTTATCTATTTTCTTGCCCCTTTGGGCTCTTTTGCTCTGTTGTTGTTGTGGAGGGAGCTTATCTCCCTTAGACTTCCTCTTCTCATTTATGAAGTCATCATACTCATCCCCAGGAATATCCTGCCCCTTCTTCTTGTTGTCCACCGTAATGGCAACACCTTTCTTCTTCAAAGCCTCTATCTGTTCATCAACCCAAGCTTGGGTTAGCTGTATGGTCCTGGCAATGAAGGGGTCTAAGGATATGTCCTCTTGTATGGTGAGGTCAGGTGTAGAGATGGTATCATTATATATTTTCTTTTGCTCATACTCATCTGCAATTATCTTGCCATCATCCTTCTTTAATTGTTGAGGGATGGGGATGCAATCAAAGGTTCTAATTTGATTCAATGTTAGCCTTTGATACCTTCTTCTCCTAGCTTCTGCTTCATCTTCGCAGTCGACCCAGAAGTCTTCTAGGTGCCTCTGGTGAATAGGCTTTCCTATTATTTTCTGCATCCTGCCATAAGGATCATATGGTCTCATCAATGGAAAAGGCTGCAGATTCATTTTATTCAAGGTGATCATCACCTTCTTTATGTTCTCTGAATCTGGGCACATGTACCAACCAATGGTGACTGGAAACAAAATTGGTGGCAGCTTCTTTGCATCCTTGTATGTTTTAATCATTGTGGAGCTTTGCTTGATGAACTCCATAAGTACCACTACATTAGTGGGATACCTGGGTAGCATGAGGGGAGGTCCTTCAAAACCCTCAATCCTTATGTAGGAAAATGTGGCAAATTGTATGTACCAGGCTCCATGCCTGTAGATAATCTCTTGAGCTTCCATGCTCAATCTCTTTGTTCTATCCTCCTCCATGGTCCTCACCAGATGCATAGAGAATGCATCATTGACCAATTTGTAGTCTTGGAGGTAATTGGCTCTTTGCAGCTGGGGATGATGATCCCAGATATGCACAACATTTGTACCTGTAAGCTTTCCATCGGTAACTAGTGCATCAAATGTGCCTTGGTATGCACAGGAATAGACAATATAGGATGTCATATAGAAAGCACAATTTGAACCTCCTAGGTTCATCAGCTGCTCATGCAGAGCATCACCTATTAATTGGCCCCACAATGGCTTGATGTCAGAGTATATGCACATCATAATTACACCATACATCCAATCCTTAAAGCTACCAGCATCAGGCTGGCTTGTGACTCTGCTCAGTAGTGCCATCATGTACTGGTATTCCTCACTAAAATCATATTTGAACAAGTGCACAGGAAGTTTGGTGGCTGCCAGATATGTGTTGTTCTCAGCCCTCCAGTGGTACATGTTTTTCCTAGCTTGTTTTTTGTTATTCTCATATTCTTTCTCTGATTTCTTCAGGTCTACACTCTTGACCTTCTTGCCCAATGGCAGTCCAAATGTCCTGGAAAGACCTTTGATGGACAGGTCTACATATATCCTCCCATGCTTCATCACCTGCCTGGTCTCTAGATTATAATTCTTGGCACACTCGATGACCAGCTCCGGAGACTCCATGGAGTACGGGAAACCAGCGGCATTCCACATCCTAGATACGAAAACTGCATCCAGCACAGGACTTCTATATTTCTCGTCATTCAGCTTAGCTAACCAGGCCTCCAAATTGGTATCCCCCTGATGGGTATCTGTAATGGCACCGTATTTGAACAGGACGCCCCTCTGAGATGAGAACATAGGCTTACTGAATTCAGCCTCACACTTAGCCAACCTCTTGTTAGCCATGACTACCTGCAATTAACAAAATCTTGCCTTACAATGGGTTCTCACAGGCATGCATATAACAATTTATCTTTAATATTCATCACACATATTACATTCATTCAGCATAAGCCCATCATGGGGATGCATAAACCAGAACTTACAACATCATACCTGACTATTACAGAAACAACATGATGAGGGTTTCATTTACTTACCTGGTTATGCAAATTTCTTTTATACCAGTGACTTCTTAGAAAATGCTCTTAATTCAGCTGATGATCATGCACCTTCAGCTACCTGCAAACTTCGCTCATCATAATATCGCCTATAGGAGGATACGAAAGCTGTGCTCTGTAAAAAGTAATTTCTTCGCAAGGTAAATGTAAAAATGGCGTTAGATTTACCTTTTAACCTTGTAATTAGTGCAAATTTAGGGCAAATCCTGACAGATTAGATTTTATTCATTGATTTTCTACACGAAAAGTCAGGATTTCGCCAGGTGTTCCATCGGGTTTAATGATCGGCAGGAAATACCAACCACCTCGGTGTGCATTTAATGCTAATGGCAGCAATGGGAGTGGGGTGATATCTTAAACGACAGGATGATATTTGAAAATATCAGGATATGTTTAAATATCGGGTGATGTTCGTGCCATTAGGCTGTGTTTTAAATGTCAGGAGGATATTCAAAAATATCAGGCTATGTTTTAGATGATGATGATGACTGAAGTCATTCTTTTTCTAACTCTCAAGATATCAGGGTGACGTCATCCAGATATTCGTTCAGCGTATCGAAAAGGCATCATGACGTCATCATCATGTTATGCGAACATGATCATGTTACGAAATATCCTGCCGAGAGGTAAATGTGATGATGATGTCATCGTCATATCGTTTCTTCATTTATCAGACTTGAATTACATCATCAAGATATTGGCTTAGGGTGATATTTCATGGCAGGAGGATATTGAGAAATATCAGGTTACATTTGGAAATATGACACTCGCGAAATATAAGGCTGTTTAACGGTTAAGGGTCACCATCACTTAAAGTTGACGTCTGGATATTTGGACTGCATGACTTATCGAGTGATGGACTAAGATCAGGGTGATCTTTGATAACATGACTGAGGTTATAAAATATGATCCTCCTCTTGCAAATATCAGGTTTGACCAAAACTTTGACTGTTCCTAACTTTCACATCCTGATGAATATCAGGGTGATGTAAAAGGCAAACCTGCATGAAATTTGATGATCTTTCTAAATATGAGGTCACAGAAATGAAATTTGAATTTTGACAAACTGACCTCATAGTGATGACTTACCTCATCTTGATTCTACATCATGATGAACATGACTTATTTTTACCAAACCGCCAGAAAGCAGACAACACAAGCCAAACCAAAAGTTGGGTCCTTGTTTTGCCAAGTCAAAATGGGGCGTGTTATGTAACCACACAACACTACCTATGTTGGAGCAACCATTTCACTTTATAACTACTCCTATCCCTTCTATACTCTCGACGTAGTTCACTAAAATCAATCTTGACATTGGCGCAGGGTTCAAATTGAAAACCTTCACAATCAACTCTTAGTTTAATGTGAACATCTCTTTACCCTCATAATTATTCAATTGTTTGGTGTTTGGATCATAATCTCTACTAATTGGATACACCAACTCAAGGTTTACATAAGCATTAGGGAGAACAAGCTTCCCTAAATCAAATGTCCATATATTCAAAATTGGGACACATTCTTTAATGCGAGTACAACAAAACTTAGAATAATTCCTAGTTTATCTAGGGAATAATACAGTCCTTGATATCATCTTGTCTACCAGTATTTGAGAGAGAAAACTAGTACCATGCACCTACTTAGCTCTCTTTGAAGAGTCAGGTAACAAATCTAAAAGTCTCTAGTCTAAATCTTCTTTAGACCTACCAGGCTGGACTGAAAGCTGACTCATGGTTGTCATCTAGGATTCTTATAGGATTGTGCAATTCTAATGGCTAGTAAATTTGAGAATTTCTTTGCAAGACATGAACCTTACTAATATGTTTTTATTTTAATTCAGTTTGAAAACCCTAGCCTTGTTTTGAATTAGAAATTTAGTGGGTCTTAGAGTATGTACCTTACTTGGCACACTTAAGGAGCACACAATTCCTTTTGTTCTTCTCACAACTCTGTTGAATATCAATTATCAGCAATGGTGGATGTCAGCACAATTCTTTATCAATGGCTAGGGAAATCACACAAAAATGATTTTGGAAAATCAAGTTTACTCACAAAAAGCATTTTGCCACCCTCCAAATTAATTGCCTATACATTCCTTCAAGCTTCAAGTGGTGCAACCATTGCCTTATTGTGAAATTTTAAATTCTAGCTTTCAATCTATGCTTAAGATCAATGGTGCACATGACAACCTAAGTCATTTGAAAAGATATTTGACGAGTGGCAAATTTTACCCTAGGTAGAAACACGTCAACCCATCCAGTCTTACGATCCATACATGGCCCAACCAGACTTTGAAAATAAGGTCTGCACCCATGGGCCACCTTTTCTTATTTAAAAATCCATCACATATCATATTTGTACCATAAGAGCAAATTGTGAAACATGTAATGTACTAATGCCGTTGTGATGCAATAAGCATTGACCATGTGTAATCCAAGTCACATAGTAAAAGCTTCGTGGCCAGATATCGCATAGCGCACACTTGGAAATGAAAACCTTTTTGAGTTTGAAATGTGTATGGTTCTATGTGTTGCAATTGAAATAGTCCATGTGGATTACAACTCATAAAGTGAAGGTTTCATGGTAGGTCATTGCACATCTAAAACCTGGAAACAAGCCCACCTATTGAGATTGCACTACGAAGGAAAATTAGTGCTGCAATGAGATGGTGCCACTCGACAGAGACTGCTTATTAATAAAACATATGAACATTTTGGTGACCACCTTTACATGTGTCATGATTGCGCAAGCTCGCAAACTTAAAAAGGACTGAGGAAATGAGTATGTGTTGCATTAAACCTTTGTGATGAAATAATATGCGAACATGTATAGGCTGACTTAGACCCACCAAAAGATTTAACATAAAAAGTTTGGGGTATTTAAAATATGAGGTGACGGATGACAACATGTAACTTATTTGAAGGGGCTGGTAAAAAAATGATCATAAGGACTTCGGGTAACAACTTAAGTGAACCACAGCCGGCTGGGCAAGCCAACATGAAAATAGAAATGCATTCTAACAAAGGTAAAATACTTTGAAACATTTAGGGTTTTGGACATAATTAGGGATAAGCCCTATTATAGTGCTTAACATAAAAACCCTTAAGGATGAAATTGCAGAAAAATCAAGAATACTCCTAACAACACATATACTATTTCTATTGCCTCTCTTTCAGTTATTTTATATTTTTTCTTAGATGTTCCTAAATTCCTACTTGCAAATGCAATACGGTGGTCCTTAGTGCCTCTTGGATATGCCAATACTACCCAGATTGCTTAACCAAAAGTGTCCACATGAATGTGGAAAGGTTGTTTCCAATCAAGAAAAATTAAGATAGGTGCTTTGATAGTTTATTCTTTAATATATCAAATTCTTCCTAACATTGACTTGTACATTCAAATTTATATTATTCTTCTTCTTTAACAATTCTTCAATAGGCCTTGCAGTTTTTACATAATTTCTTATGAACTCGTGGTGGTACCCTATGTATTCCAAGAAATTTTTTATCTCAACCGTGTTCTTAGGTGGAGGAAGATTTAGAATTATAGCCACTTTTAGTGGGCCCAACATTATTCATTCCTTACAAATTATATGTCTTAGTAGTGTACCAAAAGGTGCTACAAATGTATACTTTTAAGTTTAAAGGCTATTCTTAAGCTTCTACATCTTTCAAACATTATCCTTAATATTGCACATGATCTTTGAGTAATCTATACAATATCCAATCATATATATGTAACTCGACGAAGTCATGTATAAAATATTTGAAGGCATTGACCCTAATTCTACTAAATACAATCGGTGCATTTTTCAATCCAAATGGCATTATTTATTGGATAGGTGTTGTCATTGATGTCAACAATAGTATGAAGTGTTGTGTTGTGGAAGGATGGAAGTGATATCACCAGATATATCAAAGGGAGATTATAGTAGTATGGTGATCAGTGAAGACAATAGAGGAAGTTGATTAGAAGAGTTGTGAAGTGAAGGAGATAGATAAGTATCATCTGTACACAATCATATCATATCTTCTGAAGTTCATGTGTAAGTTCATATTTTTGATATGTTGTGAAAATGATTGGTGTTTGAAGTGCTTGATGAGTTGAGTTGGATTCATTCTATATGTTGAACTCATGTTGATTGACAATTAATGGAGAAAGTTGCAAAACATGAAGAATAATTGTTTAAATATAGTGCAAGTTAGGAAAGGTATTACAGGCTCAAAAGAATGTACCGCATTCTATCACTTTTGAAGATATGGGCCTGCGGATTGGACATATGGCTAGATATTATATACTCAGGTATCTATGTTTCAAGTTTGAAATCACAAAGTTTACCGCAAAATATTTTGGAGTCAAAAGTGTGAAGGCAGTAGGGAAACAAGGCAAGTGCAGTCACAAAGAGACATGAGAATGTTCCACACTTCTCTGCAGATGAAGATATGATGTTACGGTTTGGAGGACAGGTAGATATGAGTATCATGGTACAAGTGTTTCAAGTTTCAAGTGATATTGGGTACCATAGTTGCTTCTCTGCAGTCAGCTGTGTGAAGACATGTCTTGGTACTAATTAAAGTAAGAAAGGGAGATAGTTGAGGCCACCGTAGTTCATCGCACAATGGTATTTGATATTTCTAATTGAATGATAAGTTCATATGGCTGGTTGGTATGCGCTGTTCAAGATCCAAATGATTATGTTCACCTTAAGTATGTTTTTCATTATTTTACCTTAAGGTTGTGTAAGCAAAGTTTGTTAAGGACACCGAAATTAGAGTTCAAGTATTTGCACCAACATGAAATATCCTGAAATAATGAAAGAAGTGTATAGGAATGTTTTGTAAGTCATATAATGTTCATTGTGTGGTATGCATAATATAATTTTGTCTCCTCCGGTACCGCTTTTGGTTCGGAGCTAAATGCAAAAATGGTTAAGTGTTAAATGCTGGGTCGACTTGGTGTATGATGAAGATTTTGCCATGTGTTTGAGAGTGCACCAACTTGGGAAAGTGTGTTAAGGGAAAATAGAACCTGATCATATCCTATTTTTGCACCACATTAGATTTCTAATCATCGCATATGTTTCAGAGTTGACCGTTGTGGCCATTACACATTTCATGTCATACGTTTCATCTTGGCCGACCAAGGAGAAGGATTTTGAAGCTTGTGGAGGATATAAATGTAAGATCAAAGTTGTTGAGTGATTCATGCATTGTGTGTTGTGTGAATAAACTTACCACAAAGGAAGATATAATGATGAAGTGTGGAAATGATTAGTTAATGTGAAGTAATATTGTTGCGGAAGTGATTATAGAAGTTGTGAACTATGAGAAGAGTTTCTAAAGTTGTTTTGATGTTGCGGAGGTTGGTATTGTAGTTGTGAAGAGGTGAGATAGTTGTGCAGAGGTTGTAGAGGTTAGCCGAAGGTTGGAACAGTCAATGTTTGTGAAAGGAACTATTGAGTCAGATAAGTATTGTGTTGCAAAGGTTGAAGATTCTTTGTGTAAAAGTTGTAAGTGTTGTATTTGTTTAGGGAGTTGCAACTTCCTTTGGGTTGTAGCCCATAAATGATAATGAAATCTTATTTTTATTTTTGAGGTTGGATTTGGATAGTAGATCCAAGCAGCTTTCTCACCGTGGTTTTTCCCTTCTAGGGTTTTCCACATAAATATGGTATTGTTGTTGTGCACTTCTGTGTTCCTGTGTTTCTCATGCTTTAAATGCTTTCATTAGTTTGATTATTGTTGGAAGAAAAATAATTTGATTAAGTACTAATTTACCCCCCTCTCAGTACTTCTGTGTTCAACAATTGGTATCAAAGCTAAGTTCCTTGAATGCAGTCTAACAACTGAGGTAGATCTTGGAGTGGAACACATGGGAACTGAAGTATTGTTTAATAACAAGAATCCTCTAGAAGAATATATGATAGTCTTTAATCTAGAAGATTGTGAAGTTGATTATGAAGGAGAACTCATTTCTGCCCTAGAATATCTGGATGCTGCAAGGAAAGAAAATGAAGAATATAAGATTAAGCTCAAACAATCAAAATAAGCAATTGTCAAATTGAAAGCTCAAGTTGAAGGTAAGAAGACTGCATAGTGTCTAAATGCTAAGCTTAATGACAAATCAATTGTATGCACTTGACTTGAAGAAGAAATTATCTCTCCGAGGAAAGAATTGGAGAAAGCAAAGGATCGGTTAGACAAGGGTCTAAAATTGAAGAATAGCACCAACATCCTTGATGAGATAATCAGTAGTCAAAGACCTCTAAATGATAAGAGTGGCATTGGCTTTGAGAAAGGTCAAAGTCTAAAATAGATATTGTTGAAGGTATGTTTGAAATGAAAAGGGAAGAGCCCTACACCGAAGACTTTGATGAGATTTAAGATGAGGAACATGAGTTTGATGATGATGAATTCATACAGGTCAATGATCAGAAGAAAGAATTCAAGATATCTCCTCCTAGACAAATTGCTACTCCCAGGTTCTCTCAATGGACTTTTATGGTTACTATTATTCTTGCAATAAATTTGGTCATAAGGCTATTAATTGTAGAACCAAGGTAAGAAGAAATGATTACATGAGGAAGAATTCATTTGTGCCTACAAGATATGATGGGAACTGTAATCTCTCATTCCTTCTATTGCTATTGTTATGCATGCAATAAGTTTGGTCAAAGGGTTGTTGATGTAGATCTAAAATAAGGAGAAATGGTATGACTCTAGAATATAATATTGTTTTCTACAAATGCAACAACTTTGGGCATAAGGCAAGATTCTGCAAGAGTGGTTATGAGAAACCACTTGTTCAGCACAAGAAGATAGAAGAAACCATGACTCAGCAGAAGGAAATGGAAAAGATATGGAGAAAGAAGACATAGGAAGATAATGAGAAGAAGGAAGAATTGGTACTTCTGCCCAATGTGGAAGACTTCATTGTTGATTGAGAAAAGGCATGGGGTCAGGGAGAGCTAACCAGTGCATATCTATACTTTTCTCCTAAATGTTTGTAACTTCTACAATGGAAGCTAGACTTACAGATAAGTTGACATGAAATTGACAGAGGAAATAGTTGATAAGGCAAGATAGTTTCTTTCCTCCAAATTTTTGGAACAAAAACATAAGATGTGGAGGATTGTGGAATACTTTTGAGTTTCTGTGGATTCACAAAGTACTCCAGAAATAGTTTACCTAACCTGATAAAGGTGCATTAGGGTGTTGCCACAATAATGCGTTACATATTTTTAGAAAATATAATGATTTAAGCCTTGAAAGGTTCCATTTAATAAAGGATTTTAATTGAATAGGGTTTGATCAAACCCCCTTGGATAGAACCCTACTAGTTTTAAACCATACCTATAATGGAGTCTCCTCTACACCTATCAAAATGCTGATAAAAAACACTTTTGATTTACCTTTTGGGGGATCAAATGAATTCATTTAAAATTTATGTTTTGTAAGTATATAGTCCTTATTATAAGCTTCCCAAAAAGTATAATTTTAAATTTATTTAATTTGATTATTATATTCATTTTTTATTTCTTGTGAATGTAAGTTTTTCATTGAACATCAAGGTCTTTGTTTCATACATACGAAAAAATAGGAAAATATAGAAAAAATTTCTAAAAAATACATGTCCTCTAGGTATTGATGTCCTTATTCCAACCAAAAAAAATTGAATTTCGATACATACAAAACAAGTTATGCTCTTTAGAGTACACCTATGTCTAAATTGTAATTGGTTTCACTTCAAAATTTAATTAAAAAAAAATTAGTAAAACATTATGAAACCAAATGTATCCTCTAAATATTGTAGTTACAAATCTAAATTAGAAAAAATTAGAATTTTATCCTTCATAGAGAAAGTTATGTGGTTTATAGTACACATCACTCTTTAAAAATGGCATTTACTGTTAAAAACTAATTATGGAAGGAGATGGAAAAAGAAATGCAATTTGATTCCAATTTTTTTTAAAAATATATATTTAGAATCTACAGCCAAAATTTCACAAATCACTAGTTTGCATCATCTTCAAATTCCTCACGGTTTAGTAGCTATAGGTATCTGAAATTGAAGATTTAGTTCAAAATGTTCATTTCAATATCAAGTTTGGCCAAAAAGTGTAACCTAGTATTGTGGTATCACCCATTAAATGAGGAAAGGTAGGACATTTATTGTAAGGTACTTATACTTCATTTGGGCAATCCAATCTCATTCATGATCAAACATTTGCATTTGGAGTTGAGAAGAGAAGAAGAGTTGGTAAATTTGAGCTGAAGGAAAATCTAGGAATTTGAAGCACTCAAATTTGGAACCCTAGCAACTGAAAAACAAAGGTATTTATCAAAACTGATAAATTCTCAAAACCCTAGTTTCTGAATTTGAATAAGTTTGAGATGGTGACTCCATAAGTAGTTGATGTTACTAAAAAACCTAGGCTAAAGTATAAGAAGTATCCCTTCAAAGCAATGGAGGTTGATATGGATGGGGCATTTTCAAACTTTTTGGCATATGTAGTGTATATTGAAGATGTTAGGTTTTATATTCACTCTAAGCTTGATGAAATCAATCATGTAAAATTTGAAGATCTTAGAGATCAACTCCTGGAAGCTGATGTTGTCTACAAACTAGAATATGCTAATGTGGGGGCCAAGCAAATGGACATATGGAAGGATTACCCTAATTTTTGTGATGAGAACAAATGGGTAAGATATATCTTGAGCAGGATTCATGATGAATTTATGTATCTGAATAAGTCCTACATAATCACCAAGGATGCAATCAAGGCAATTATTGGACTATGTTGCACTGGACCTATACTGGTGATGAAATCCATAAAAAATGAGGTCATTGAACTGACATGAGATAAATTTGATAAGAGGACCTTGATTGTGAATGATATAACAAGTCTAGGTGTTAGATATGCTACAATGGGAATTGCTTATTAAATCTACTTCACAAACAGAGAGGGTTCTACGACTCGACAAAAATTCATACTACTTACCAGATGGTAAAGGAAGGAAAAGACTTTGACCTTTGTGAGGTCATGAGAGAACAAATCCTAGAGAATGTAAAAAGAACAAAGGAAAATGATTACAACTTCAGGTATGGTACCTTGATCATCTGCCTTGCATTCTATTTTATGAATGAACTGCCTAGTTTTAGAGGAAAAGTTTGGCAACAACACTTCCTTGCTGCTGCCCAAATTAAGAGTCATATAAGAGGTTTTAGTGATCCAAATCACTATAAAACAATGTAATGGGGTTTCTTCAAAACCTTTCAAACCAACATGAAATCAAGAGATAGAATCCCATCAAATGTTGTAAGTTAGTATCAAGGGCAAATAACCTTCTTGGTTGATAAGGATTACACCTATATGGAAGCAGTTGAGCCTAGGACTGCATGGATTCCAAGATTTCCCTGAGGTCTCAACAGAAGAAATCAAGACCTATGCTAATTTTCTACTTATAAAACCCAAAGACACAATTGCTGAGAGGTTTGGTACATATGATGAGATCATATACAAGATGCATAAGAAAAATGCGGAAGAGAATCTTGATAAGTATAAGGGTGAGTTGCATAAGAAGTGGGATATTTCATTTGAATCCACATCAGAATCTCCCGTGGAGGAAACACAACAAGCCCAGGTCATTCCGCCAGCTACATAAGGATTAATAAGGACTAGTAGATCTACTTCTGCTACTATGAATGCACCACAACCCTCTAGATCAGCTCAAATTGTGTTTACTAGAAGAAGAGTAGCTTCTGAGACTTTGACACAAATGAAGACTGCAAAGAAGAAACATGCCAGACCAAAGCAACTTGCTAAAAGAAAGAAGGTCAAGATTGAGGAGGTAGAAGAGAGTGAAGAAGAAGTAGGAGAGGAAGGCACCTCTTAGCCAAAGAATAAAGAGAAGAAGTCCAAGAAAGCTCCTTCAGTGGTATATGAACACACACCTTTACAATTAGATGTTATTTTCAATGCAATTATTATGGTATCCTAAATGATACAATAAACTTATATCTGGAGGTGCCACCATAAGACAAGAGCACCATTGAGAAATCTATTGTAATATATATGCTCAAATTTAATGTCCCTTTGAATGACATTATTGAACAAGTTCTAGAAAGCCTAGCTGATGATCTAAGGTAGAGGAGAGAAAAAGATGTTAAAATGGATGATGAACTAAGGAAACAAGCTCTTGACAAGGTTGGGTCTTCCATGACTCAAGAAGAAAAGGATAAAATAGCTTAGATGCAAGCTCATGAGTTGAGGACAAAGCGAAGGGTAGATGCCCTTATGAGCATGGAGAAAGAGGATAAAGATAAAATTCAGAAAGAAACTAAAGAAGTAACAAATAAAATACTTGAAGGTGTAAAAGTTGCTGAGAATTTGGAGTTGTCACGTGTGTCTCTACCACATGACACTGCTTCTCCACCTCACATGGTAGTATCTCCTCTGCACAACACTGAACATCAAGTTCCTCAAGATCACAAAGAAGAGAAAGAAACACAAGATCAAGAACAAGTTGCACATGGTGAAGGAAATGCTTCACCTGATCATAATGTTGTGCATGATAATCCTCCTCTAGAAAATACTGGACAATAGGGTAACCCTGAATAGTAAGAGGAGCAGGTGACTATTGGTGTAGGGGAGAACTCAGAAAAGGAACAAGACACATCTTCCTCCTCTCCAGTTGATTTCATTAAAGAATTTTTGGCCCAACAAATGCAAATACAACTGATAGGATAATGCTCCACACTTCTCCATATATGAAGATATGATGTTGCAGTTTGGATGACAGGTAGATATGAGTATCATGGTATGAGTGTTTCAAGTTTCAAGTGATAATGGGTACCACAGTTGCTTCTCTGGAGTCAGCTATGTGAAGACATGTCTTGGTGCTAATTGAAGCAGAGGGGGATAGTTGAGGCCACCACAGTTCACCGCACAATGGTATTTGATCTTGCCGATTGAATGATAAGTCCATATGGATGGTTGACATCCGTTGTTCAAGTTACAAATGATTATGTTCATTGCAAGTATGATCTTCATTATTTTACCTTAAGGTTGTGTAAGCAGAGTTTGTTAAGGACAGGTCGGCATTAGAGTTCAAGTATTTGTGCCAACATGAAATATCCTGAAATAATGAAAGAAGTGTACACGAATATTTTGTAAGTCATATAATGTTCATTGTGTGGTTTGTATAATATAATTTTGTCTCCTCCGATACTGCTTTTAGTCCAGAGCTAAATGCAAGGATGGTTAAGTGTTTGCTAGGCTGACTTAGTGTATGATGAAGATTTTTCCATGTGTTTGAGTGTGTACTGGCTTGGGAAAGCGTACTAATGGAAAATACAACCTGATCATATCTTGTTTTTGCACCACATTGGATTTCTAATCACCACATATGTTTTGGAGCCGACCGTTGTGGCCATTACATGTTTCATGTCATACGATTCATCTTGGCCGACCAAGGAGAAAGATTTTGAAGCTTGTGGAGGATATAAATGTATGATCAAAGTTGTTGAGTGATGCATAAGTTGTGTGTTGTGTGAAACCATTGATAATGTGCGAATAAACTTACCACTGAAGCAGATATAATGATGAAGTGTGGAAAGGATCAGTTCATGTGAAGTAATATTGTTGCAGAGGTGATTGTAGAAGTTGTGATGACTGAGAAGAGTTTCTGAAGTTGTTTTGATGTTGTGGAGGTTGGTATTGTAGTTGTGAAGAGGTGAGATAGTTGTGCAGAGGTTGTAGAGGTCAGTAGAAGGTTGGAACAATCAATGTTTGTGAAAGGAACTGTTGAGTCAGATAAGTATTGTGTTGCAAAGGTTGAAGATTCTTTGTGTAAAAGTTGTAAATGTTGTATCTGTTTAGAGAGTTGCAACTTCCTCTGGGTTGTAGCCCATAAATGATAATGTAATCTTATTTTTATTTGTGAGGATGGATTTGGACAATAGATCCAAGCATCTTGCTCACCGCGGGTTTTCCCTTCTAGGGTTTTCCATGTAAATCTGGTGTTATGGTTGTGTGCTTCTATGTTATTGTGTTTTTCATGCTTCAAATGCTTTAATTAGTTTGAATATTGTTGGAAGAAAAATAATTTGATTAAGTACTGATTCACCCCTGTCTCAATACTTTTGTGTGTTCAATGAATAATTGGTATCAGAGCTAAGTTCCTTGAATGCAGTCTAACAGCTGAGGTAGATCTTGGAGTGGAACACATGGGAACTAAAGTATTGTTTAATAACAAGAATCCTCTAGAAGAAGATATGACAGTCTTTATTCCAGAAGATTGTGAAGTTGATTATGAAGGATAACTCATTTCTTCCCTAGAATATCTAGATGCTGCAAGGAAAGAAAATGAAGAATATAAGATTAAGCTCAAACAATCAAAATCCATTTTTGGTTAATGTAATGGAGATAGATTATTTGTGTTAGAGTCGCTAGAAGGATCTTTTTTTTTAAGACTAGAGGCATAACCTTAGTCTTCTATGGATCAAAAGGATTTATAAAGATAAAAAATGTGCAAGTAGATCATAAATGCAATTGTAGGGGTTGGATCCATAGTTGCATGATCAATCCCACAATCACGGAAGTGATCCGCATGAACAAATAAAGAGTTTGCATATTTTGAAAAATTTGTGTGGTTGCTCTTGATTTTTCTATGCATTGATAAATTTACACCCATCTACAACAACCTATCTGCATTGAATTTCTAAGTATCATTGTTTGGTTCATTTAATTTTCATGCATTTATTCCAAATAATTAGTTGTCCCAAGTCGTTTATCTAAGGTAAATTTTAAATGTTTATGTTATTTAATAAAAAGAAAGGAACCAAATCATTTTATTTCTTTTTAATCAAGAAAAAAATTCAAACCTACACCATTAACATGTAATAGTGTTACCAACCCCAAAAGCATACATACATATACATACTTTGAGAACCACTATTATATTTCAACTAAAAGGACAAAAGAATGCGTTCATTTTTTAATACTTCCATAATCCACTAAAAAGAAAAACAGAAAGTGTGCTCCCTTTTTTTTCCTAATTCTTTATGATATTTGGACCTTTACACAAACAAAAATTACTATATGATAAGCTTTTTACAAACAAAACATTCTTACGAATAAAGTAAAACAACCACTTAACAAGTGCATATCTTTTAAACTCGTTTATATATATAAAGGGGGTAAGAGCTCCCACACAAATAGGAGAGAGGGTCTAATAATTGAGCAAGAAAGTAGTTGTGATAGCACTTGTGCATTTAAAGTCCAATATTTTGAATAGCATAGCACTTGTACATTTAAAGTCCAATATTTTGAATAGAGTAATACTATTAGTTGTGAGAAAAGATTCAATAGTCGAACATCCAATACCAATAGTTGACTAAAATGTGCCAATTAAATCCAAAAAGCAACAAATCATGTGATGTCACATTGGCACACCAACAAAATATTGGTTCCTAATGTATAATAATTAGTCGAACCTTTTTTTTTGAGTCTCTTATGATATTTCAACAAAAAGTATACTAATAACATAAATTTGAGGGGTCGTAATGATGATAAAACAAAAAATTTATATTATCTACATCCTTCTACTTACACTATGAATATTTAGGTGCCAACCTCGTACGTAGTTACCATGCTAGACGGTAAAATTAAGGTATATCACTATCGGGCCTCTCCCCTAAAAGTAGGTGGACTAGATCAAACCTGTCAAACAACCAAAATTGAACACTTTTGTTTTACAATAACTTTCATCTATAGAGCCAAAATGGCAAATATATTCATCAAGGAATTATGATCGTGTTTTTCGTCGTTACCTCCTGATGTAATAGGATACATAGAAAAGTTGGTGAGATTAACATCAATGGCGACCACCCTCTTTTATGTGATTTAATTTTCTGTAAACCTAACAATATATGCTTTCAATGCAATTATAAAGCTTTCGTTTGATTACATTTACCACAACAGAAAAGTATTGGTGGAACAGCACGACGAGCATTGAATTTTATTTTACACTATTTTGCTATAAATTTATACGAGTGTTGCAATGCATTACAAGCTGCATAAGAAAAGATGGAGACGACTCCTGTTTGTTTAGTTTCTGATCTTCAAGTGAAAAGAGAGAGGTTGACAATTTTACTTCCAGAGGAGATTAGAGAAAGAAGGGCAATGTTTTTGAGCAATATAGACCAGAAGCTTGTGCGTTATGTGCAAAAGGTGGTGCATTTTTTTGCTGCTGATGTGGAAATTCCCTTCGAGGCGATAGTGTATGTGCACACAGAGGCTCTGAACAGGCTTCTTCTTGCTTATGATTTCATGTGCGGGAGACTGATGTTTAATTCAGAGGAAAAGAGGTTCGAGATCGACTGTAATGCTGCAGGAGTGCCTTTTGCTGTCTGTACCAGTGACCTCTCTTTAGAAGAGCTCGGGGATGTCACTTATCCCAATCCGGCCTTCACTCAGCTTTTTATGATGCCTGGGAATGGAAGGCCAGAAGATGAGCCCCTCATATCTTTTCAGGTTAAGTAGTTTTTATGTTGTTTTCGGACATTCTACTTAAACATCATTCAGTTTAGTGGTTAAATAGTCAATAGGAATTTAACATTTCATTCATGTCAAAAATTGGTAAATATTTGTTTTATTTTTATTGGACAAAATTAATTTTTGACTAATGTCTTGGGACAATGAGACCAAATGACCAAGGGGAGGGGATTTGGATTATTGTGTTTTTGTGTGAGGGGTCACCAACGAGAGAGGACTTGATTGTTTGGAAGAACCGGCAGTCGAAATCTTGCCGACAAACATACAGGTCGAGATTTTTTCGACAAACAGAAAGGTCGAGAACAACACACAAGTTTGATTCAAATTGCAGCTCGAACAAGTCGAAAAGATTGGGGGTCGAAAACACCGAAAAACAGTCGGTTGTGTGCCGGCTGTTTATGGTGGGCGTGATTGTTTAGTGTGTTTTAGTGTAGGTGACTAGGTTCATATCTTTTCAGGTTAAGTAGCTTTTATGTTGTGTTTTTATGTGTAGGTAGGTTTTATGTTGTGTGCTTTTGTGTGTAGCTTTTGTGTTGTGTGTTTTTGTCTTCAATGATTAAACAGTCAATAGCAATTTTACACTTCATCCACAAAAAGAAGTGGTAAATAGTTGTCCTATTTTTATTGGTCAAAATTGGCTTTTGACTGTCGAAATGGATGATGTTTAAGAATAGCCGTTTTGATCTTAATCTTTGTCACCAACGAGAGAGGACTTAATTGTTTAGTGTGTTTTTGTGTAGGTGACTAGGTTCAAATGTGGAGGATTCGCTATGGGAACTGCTGTAAATCACGGTGTCATGGATGGGTTTGCGCTTCAGGAGTTTGCTAAGAACTTCGGCTTCTTAGCGAAAAAAGGAGAGCTGGCATTCGAACCAGTCGCCGACCGGACCTGCTTGAAAGCTCGATCTCCTCCCCAGATAAGTTACCAGCATCAGGAGTATTATCAGAACCACTATGAAATTGGTGCCAAGGCCTTGAATTCCTCCATATTTGTGCAGAGAGATAAGGATGTGTGGCACAATAAGGTGGCCCTCCATAATCCTCTAGAGGAGCATGTTTTTGGGCTGTTTTCTTTATCAGGAAAAATGTTGCAGTCCCTCAAGACGAAGGCCATCAATGGCGGGGCAAAGTATTGCACAAGCTTCATTGCAGCTTTGGCTCACCTGTGGCGTGCGAGGACTTCTGCAATAGCAAACATGGCTGCTGATGATGTTTCCACAGTTCAGTTTGCCGTCGACATAAGGTCTAATGTTGTTCTTGTAAAGTAAGTTTCTGGATTCAACTGCATACTAATGATATTCATCTCCCAACATTTCAAGTCTTGCTAAAGGAAGAAGCCTTACAAACCCAGCCTCAATACTCATCATTATAGAAGAACCCTCACCAACTGATTGTCAGCTGGAAAGCTTCTTCCCTGAGGATGAGTTTCTAAGGCTTCTTCTTCCACAATGATAGAGTCCATTAAAGGCTCTTCTTCCCTGATAACAAGACAAGGTTTCTTGCTTGATGTCAAGTATGCTATTGAGACTTGAAACATTGAAGATGAATATTATTAGCAGTTGAATCCAGGAGCTCACCTTACAAGTATGCACTGCCAACACAACCTTTCTACTTTAATAATATCCCTCTTTGAATATCTTGTATTAATAATATAGGTTACTGCATATAATGAATCTGTGTATAAATGGAATGCTATCAGGTCTAAGATGAGGCCCCCTCTTCCCCGGGAGTTCGCAGGCAACGCAACATTTACAGCCTACGCCAAGGCAACTGCCAAAGAACTGCAAGAACAACCATTTTCCCACGCTGTGGAGAAGTTGCAGGAAGGTGTGGACAGACTGACGGATGAATATGTGAGGTCCAGAATAGACTGGTTGGAACTGCACGATGGAGTGGCATGCTTAGAGAATGGATTTCTGGTAACATCATGGTCTCATATGGGATTTAAAGATTTCGACTTTGGAGGGGTGGTTAAGTCTGTGTATGCAGCCCCTGTGGTGTCTGGCTGGACGGATGTTGTCATATTTTTGGCCAATCCAAAGGACAAGGAAGGAATACAGATATATATTGGTTTGGAGGCTGCTCACATGAAAAAATTTCGTCAACTTGTTGGAATGGTGGACACCATTGTTGTTTAGTCGTTAGGAGGTTCAATGCATGGATTACTATAGATTTCCATTTGGAGTATAGGCAAACCTTGAACTAGGCTTAATGTTTACTTTCTTTGTTACTATCAACATAAAGGTAAAACTAGAAGTTGCATCACTAGCTGCAATTTAGTTCTGTTAAGATATGTTAATTTTATCTTTGTTTGTTCTCACCATTGAAACCATCAGGCATTCCAATAATGAGTGCAAGGAGAACTTAATATTTACAAGGTTGAAATTAGAAGACATGTGAGGATATCATCTTTTTTAATTGATAATGGTTATGATTGAATTTAAATACATAAAATTTTAAAAAATAAATGTACTTTTTATATAATTAATTAAATTATAATGATAAATAAATTTATTTTAAGGTAATCAGTTAGGATTGATTAACAAAAATCACAAAAATTCAAATGTTTATATAAATGTATAAAATTAAATGAATAAATATATGAGTATTTAGTTTTGATATTGATGTAGAAAACTCTATCTAAGTGTTAAAAGTCCATTCATTGATATTCTGAAATTTTAGAGGTAATCAATAATCTGTGAAACTAACTATGAAATGTGTAGCAAAAGTAATTACTACAAGTGTGGAATTGATTCTATGCGTGGAGATGATCCTATAACTTGCATAAGTGGTTTGGTTGTTTTTTGTAAACTAAAATCTATTCACCTTGATTTTTGGTCTCGAGATTTGTGTAAGGATAGGTGATCTTTAAAAATACCTTTGGGGAATTTGTTAGATTGTAAGGGTCAAGTTCTCCTTTATCAGACCTTTAGTGGATTGACTTTGTAGCTCTAAGAAAAAGGTTTGAAGACAACAAGAAAGCAAGTGCAATGGACCTAGGATGATGTGCTCTAATAAATGATGCTTGAATTCTTTCATAAATGCTTAATTGTTAGAACCCTAGCATGTTCCTTGATAATTCCTAGATCATTTCAAATCAATAAATGAGTGTCTTTAAATACAACAACCAAGCACATAAATTAACATAGCATGTGCTAAGTTAGTTCACATTGACTAGAGAAGTGATTGGCAAAGGGATAATTTGAAGCTTGGACTTTAAAAGTCTAGGGATCAAATTTGTAACTACAAAAGTGACCTGTATCAAGTTTTCAACCGTTGATATGATCTAGGATAAAAAATGATAAATTTGGAAATCAAGAGTAAATCTCTAGGGATCAATGATTAAGGGCATTGGGATGTGTGATTCCATGAGTTAAACACATGCAAGAATATGCCACTTGTACACTTATTATTGTAATAAAGACACTCTAATCAATGTGGACCCAAAATATAAGGAAAAATGACATACAATGCAATTTCACAATTACATTTTTCCTCCACTCTGATGTGCATGTGCAAACTACTATGTGGATGCATGTCAAAGTAAAACAAGTAGTCAATTATATGTAATGTAAATATTTTTGAGATGCTCAAAAGATACAAGTCTTTGTAAAGTAACAAATCATTCTTTAATTATTCTTGCAATGAGTATCCATGGGAAATTTGTAAAACATATTTACATTATGCAATGTGTAGCATATATCTCACATATTAGACTAATAATTTGCATCTTCCTTAAAATAGTAAAAATAAAGAAGAGGGTGAAAAATTCAATATGTTGTGGAATGTGATAAAAGCTCTAACTAAGTAAAAGTGTAAACGGACTTTGTTGATGCATTATTTATTTTCTAGAATTTAGTTATTTAAGTTCATTGCATATTATGCACCAAGGACAAGATTACTTAGGTAGGTTTCATTTGCTTTATGAAGCTAATAATCTTTTTACCTACAATTTTTTTTCAAAACAAGTGTTGCTAGCTCATCCTCATTTTGAAAGTGAATGATCTTTTTCGTATAGTTTGTCACTAATTAATTTTGATTGTTCCCATACTATCTCCAAATTATACTTTTCATACATCAATTTTTCAGCATCTGTAATGTTTTGAGATCAAGACCATTTCATTGGTTTCATAAGTGGTAATTGCACTTGCACTATTTATAAATTTCCACCTTTTTCTCTAGGGGATCATTTGATTAAGTGTTATGGAGGTCCTTTTCTTTTCAGGGATTCCATGCAATCTGAAAACTTCTTGCATGAATTTCTTGGCTAAAATGGGTGCTCCATCTGTAAGGTTACCAGGTATGAAATGGGCTACCTTAGAAAGTTTATCCACTACTACAAGAATAGCATCATACTTATAACGTGACATAGGCAATCACTGAACAAAATCCATACTGATTACCTCCCACTTCCATTCAGGGATATCATGAGGATACAAGAGTCATGTCAGGTGCTGGTGTTCAATCTTAACTCACTAACATTCAAGACACCCTACCACAAATCTTGAGGCATCATTCTTCATTCCTTTCCAAAAATACAAGGGTTTCACATCAGCTAACAATTTTGTCACTCCAGGGTGACCTGAATATGGCACAAAATGTGCTTCTTTTCACACAATGCTTCTTAAACCTCCCTGATTTGGAACATAAATTTGGTTATTGTACCTCAATAATCCATCAGGTTCAAAATAAAATCTGTCATACCTTATGTCTTGAGGATTTTCTGTTAGAGATTTTAGAATCAACTCATAATATTCATCTCTAGCTAAATTCTTCAATACCTAAGCTTGAAAATTAGAGTGTACTGACACTATTGCTGTAATATGTCTCTTATGACTCAAGGCATCAGCCACTCGATTTTATTTACCCTTACTATAATTAATTTCTCAAAATCATAGTCAAAGATAAGGCCTAACCATCTTCTCTGCTGGGCATTAAGGTTTGGTTGCATGTTGATATACTTCAAACCTTGATTGTTAGATTTTAGTTCAAATTGCTTTCCTAACAAATAATGCCTCCAAACCTAGAGAGCATGTACAATTGCTGCTAATTCCAGATCATGAGGAGCATAATTCTGCTCATAGGATCAGAACTTCCTAGATTTGTAGGCCACAACTTGGTCTTCTTGCATTAGCACTCCTCCCAACCCTTCTCCTAAAGCGTCGGTCACAACAACAAAACGACCCTCTGGGTCTGGTACTCTAAGAATTGGTGCCAAAGTCAATTTTCCTTTGAGAATATTGAAGGCTTCTTCACACTTATCTGACCATTCAAATCATTTTCTTTTCCTTTGCAAGGAAGTGATGGGATGGAAAATTCTAGAGAAGTTCAAACGAACTTTCTATAATATCCTGCTAATCCCATAAAGCTATGTACTTCATGAACATTTTTAGGCATAGGCCATTCCAAAATGGCTTTTGTCTTTGAGGGATCCACAACAATTCTCTTATCTGATATGATGTGGCCTAAGTACTGCACTTCTTTCTAAAAGAAAGTGCATTTGGATAGTTCTCCAAAAAGCTTGTGCTCTTTGAGACGTTGTAGAACTATCTACAAATGTTAAAGGTGTTCCTCCTCATTGGATGAATAAATTAGAATATCATCTAAAAACACCAGAACAAATTTATCGAAGCAATCACTAAAAACACTATTCATCAAATTCAGGAAGGTTGTTGGGGCATTGGTCAAACCGAAAGGTAAGACTATGAACTCGTAATGCCCATGTACCTTGTTCGAAAGGTTGTCTTATGAATGTCCTCATCTTTCAACCTCAACTGATGATAACCTGACTTTAGGTCAATTTTTAAAAATACAGTTGCGCCACGCACTTGGTCAAAGAGATCATCTATGTGCAGTAGAGGATACTTGTTCTTAATCATTGCTTTGTTAAGCATATGATAGTCTAAACAAAGGCATAGAGTGTCATCTTTCTGTTGATGGTGTAGCACACAACAATGCAGATATGATTGCTGGGATCACACCTCTCTTGAAAAATATCCTACCCTAAGTAAGACTACTCCAAGGATAATATAGCTAGGTCTTAGCGTGCTCAAAATGACTCAGTTGGATGTTCTAGCAGTATGACAGATTTGACAAATTGGGACAGTAATACATGCAAACCCTTATAACTTTTTAGCTGATATCTCTGTGTAAATTGCTGCTGAAATCTAAATCTAACAACTGATTAATAAGAAAACACAAAAGGATGTAGGGTTTAGAGAGATCCTAAGTGACTTTCACAAAGTAAAGATTACTGTAGGTAGACAAACATTTAGGAATTAAACCAATTTTCTGTTTTACCAAGCTAAAACTTTGCTACAATGCTATCTTCTATGGATTCTCCAGATTTTTAGATTACATACATTCATCAAATACCCAAATGTTAGTGTGATCTAACTACTATAATGCAATTGAACTAAGCTCATTTTAATAGCCCAGGTTAACTATGCACAGGTACTTACAATTAGCAAGCATCTAATAGTATGGATTTGAATGTTCATCAAATACCTCTAACAAATCAATAGGATTGCAAAGAACAATTTAACTAATGCAGATCAAGATGTGAACCATGAAACCAAATTGACAATACAAGAGACAAATTCCTAGAAAACTTGCAGTAACTTGCTTTGTATTAATCAAAAATTTGGCAGAGTGTCAACAATTCAGCATCAAGAGTCTTACAAATGAGAGAATGATGGCCCTTTATATAGGAGAGACGCCATACTAAGTTTTTGAATGTACGATGGATATTAACTCAACACTGACGGCCTAGATTTACCCATATCAAATGCATTTATGACAACATTTTGCATTCCCAGATTACAATTTGTCCTGTAGGAAGAGGATGAAAAATGACCTCTAGATACATTGAAATTGGACAAATAGAGTACCCATTTGGCTATACATATAGAAAAGTCAAGTTTCAAAGCATAATGAAGAGAAAATAGCGTCACATGACCTTCTAAATTTAGCATTATTTACAAGTGACGGGATTTACATTTTAAATTTCAAATAATTCATCATTTATTCATCTCCTTCCAAATCTATCTTGTCATCTCCATCTTTCTTGTTGACAAAGGCCACCCAAGCTGCTAATGCTAGATTTATATCTGAGGGATCTAGATCTTTAACATAATTTGCTTTGAATTTGAGATTTTCCCAGCCCCGGTAGTACTGAGTATACACGTCCTCTATTGTTCTACTTTTCTGAAATGTGATGAAGGACACCTGAAGACTACTGCCTTTCTCCAATTTTCCTACCACTTTCAACGTGGACTCCCTATGAATAGCTTGGTATAATTTATCTTTGTAGCGTTGCACATCCAATGGAGCAAGATCATCAAAACCAGGATCCAAACATTCTCCAAAAATATCATTTATTTCATAAATTACAGAAAGTACTTGTTCATTTGCCTCCCCATGCAATTCTTTGACTTTGTTGAGGATTTCCTTCTTCAATTTCATTTGTTGATACCACTCCACAGATTTGTGCAGCCTCTCTGCCAAAAGAATATTTTCTAACAGCAAAACCTAGTCGGGCAATTTCCTGATTGCTTGCACTCTTGGGAACATATGAGAGTAATATTCTTCATATGACTCACATTCCTCATGCAATTCATCCCATCCTTCTTTCAGCAATCTGATGTCCTTATGCAACATAACAACAAAATTCGTTACTTCACAGCCATCATTGTATACTTTATTAAACCATTCTTGCATTTCGGTAGAATTTGTTTTGATGTCATCGAACTTGGCCAACTCTTTCTTTGATGGCAGGACTGAAGTTGCCGCTAGTTTCCCTTCTGAATTTAATGGCCTCATTAGAGACCTTATGTAGGCTCCTAACTCCTCATTTTTCTTCCTCAATTCTTGCTTAGACATTTCATCCTATTCAACTGCTCCATTATTGAGGACACTGAACCTGTGAAGTTATCAATTCATTGTTTCCTTGATTCGGGACCCAAATTTACAGTAGAGACAATATAATCTTTGGCTCTCACTTCTGATCTGTCTATATTAGTAGGAGCGACATCAACCTTTGCTATTCTTGAGCTCGATGCATCTTTGTATATTCATGATTGTATCTTTGCCTTCTTTTGTTTCTTGGGCTTTTCTACTTGTGCCAGTAGTGCATCCAAATCTATTTGCATCATTTCCACTCGAGGCTCCTTCTCTGTGAGTCTTTGCTGGAGCCAATTTGGTGCAGCAAAAGAAATCTCAAGGACATTTTCATGGGCATCTTCCATGTCAGGTGATTCATCATGAATATTATCCCTTTTTTCCTTTATCAACTTCCTCTTCTTCAGTGGCTTGCTTGAGGTGCTGGAGGTTTTCTTGCACGGCCTATCGTGCCATATGTGGAACTGTTTCTGTAGCCTTTTCATCAACTAGGCTTTCATGTATTTCAATTATCTTGACCTCTGTGGAAGGTGCAAGAGGAGGTTTATCGGACACTTCTATTAAATTTCCTCCTTCTCTTGAGATTTAATTTGTTCTAACACCTTTTTGATTCTTGCTAGTGCAGGGACAACAAAAGGAAGTGAATCTTGCATACTTGATAGGGTCAAAGAATTGGTGGCCAAAACCAATGAATGAGCAATGAATGAAGATAAATTGACATGTGTTAAGTTGGCAAATGGAGTGAACCCCAAAGGAGGTGGAATGGGAGAGGTAGGCAATACAGAGGAAATGATAATTGGTGAATTAATAGAGGGAGAAGGCATGGAGAAAGAGGATGTGAGAATGGAAGAAATAGGTGGCAGGGAGGAGGTTGAAGGTGAGATAAAGGAAATGGAAGGCATGGATGTGGTAGAAATAAGAGGGAAGGAAGAGGTAACAATGGGAGTAGTAGGGCCACTTGTGCTACTTGAGTCAATTACTAATGAACATGAGGATGTAGAGACTGTGGCTGCTAGTGGGGAAGAAGTAGATGCAGTTTGCTGAATAATTGTATCAGCAGTTGGAGAAAGTGGGGCAGCACTGGTGATTGGAGCAGCAAGGGGTGAAGAGGTCATCAGAATGCTTATGTTATCAAATGCTGCAGCAGTCGAGGCTTCTATAGTTATGCCAGTGGTCTTAACCTTTTGACTTTTAGTCTTAGACCCTTCTCCTGGCCCACTTGGCATGTTCTTCTTCTTGGATGCCTTTGTCCTTGTTGTAGGAGGCATATCCTTCTTTTGGGTTTTTGAAATAGCCTTCTTTGCTTTTCCCTTCTCTGCCAAGGGTACATGTTCTTCACTATCAGAATGTCTTTGAGGCTCTTGAACTTGTTCTGCATCATCCGACACTTCTATGGACGTGTCTTCTTCATCTCCAAATTCCTTTTCAGATTCAAGTGTTGTATAAGTAAGTTGCACTCCTTGTCTCTCCAACACTACAACTTGATTCCTCACCCATATTTTACTCAACCTTATTGGTTCTTTCATTACTACATCCAAAGAGCTTTCTTCTGCATTAGCCCAATTAGGTAGAGGGGCAGGTTGTTGATATTGGGCTTCCCAAGGTCCTTTTTACACTACATCCTCATCATCATTCAACTGATATGGGGTTTCTATTATATGAAACTTCCTTATGAACCCAAGGGATAGACTTGAGTGAGTTCTCTTCAATACTTCATAGTCATCCACACAATTTGCCCAAAAATCCTCCAGATGCATCTTCTGGAATAGCCTTTTGCTCACATATCTCTCCATTACTCTTTGTGGATCAAAATGGTCTCTCTTTGTGTAGAAATGAAGGTTAAGTAATTGCAGCTCCTTATCAGAATGCTCAGCTGCTCTGAGAGAGACACATGCATAGTTACCCCTACCCAATCTGATTGGAAACTCAAGACATTTGTTCTATGGAGGTGTTTCAGTTTTTCTGCACAAGTGATCAACTGTCTTGACAACTCCAGAAGTACCACCTTATCTGTTGGGTACTGAGGTAGCCTATATGGCAAACTAGTGAAGCCTTGGATCCTCAAGTAGGTGAATTTCTGAAACTGTATATATACCATCTACCATATTGCGTGACTTCATTCATTGCTTCAATAGATATCCTAAGAGCTGTGGTACCTTGTAGTAATCTTGTGATATACATTGTGAATGCATCATTTACCCTTTTATAATGAATGAGGGATTGGGAAAACACTAATTAATCATAGCATTCATAAACCTTGACCTGGTGTTCACCATTGCCAACTTCTCCAATTTTAGACAGCCCAGCATATTCATTCCTCCTGGCCAATGAATATACCACATAGGAGGTCCACCTGAATACACTTTTTTCTCTAAATTTTCCAAATGCCTCATGCATGCTATCACTCAATATTTGGGCCTAGTGAAATTTGGTTCCTTTACTAATTATCTCTTCAATCATCATGAACATCCAGCCTTCAAAGGTTGATGCAGTGGCCAATCCATATAGTCTACTGAGAAAAGTCACTAAGTATCTAATCCCATCATGGAAGTCACTTCTGTACAAAGTATGGGGAAGCTTAATGATGGTGGACCTTTTTCTCTTCATCCAATGGTCATTTATATGTTTTTACATGTATCCATGCCTTTCTTGAATGTTTCCTCTACACCTATTTTATCTGGTATGGTTAACACTGGATACCATGGAATACCAAAGGTTTCTCTATAGATGGTGTACTCAAGTCTGCTAATACTTCTCCACTGGGAGTTTGTATGGTTCTAGTCAAGGGATCATATCTATCAACACAGGCCACTATCAGTTCTACACATTGAGCTGAGGTAGGGAAGGCAACAGGCTCTGCAATCTCACTGCCCTTTATCTTCTTGGCCATTAGAGTTGGATTGGGTCCAAATGTTCTAGTTTTGAAATCCTCTAAGTCAATGTGACCTAGATCAATGTCCCCTATGTCTTTCCATCCAAAAGTGATTCTAGTCTCAGGTGGAATGCCTTTAAACTCATACTTCATATTTTGAGCCCTTGCAGTCATTTAACCTGCATGACCGGACCTTATAAATTATGATTGTCTTGATGGTTTGATCCTAAGTTTAGTTTGGGGTGAGCCACCAACTTATTCACCTAAGTTACTAAGTCAAGATTCTCATAACAAGAAATTACTACCAAGTCTTTGAAATTTGAATGCAGAAGTAAGAACTTGCAGACTTAAATGATTTACACTACCTATTACATGGCATAAGTAAATAAAAGAACATTTGAAATCCACTAACCATGCAATAAATGCTTAAAATTTTAAATGAAAACATGGAAATCATGATATAATTACTTCTGATCATTCATTTTACCCTAACTTGGAATGGTTAAAGAAAAACATCATAAAAAGCACTTTGCGTGGTTTTTGGGGGTCTCAGACATGTCTGACAGAAAAGCGTTGATTTGGGTTTGGTCTGACCTGGCGCACTTTTGAGGTCTATCCGACCTTGTGCCGGTTTAAGTGGTGTCTGACTCCTTTGTATCTTGGAAGTCGGCCAGGATTGATTTGGTGCAAGTTGGTGTCATTCATTTTTAGTGCCAAGGGTAGAATTGCTCTTTCGTAGATTTTAGCGAGTGTTTCGACAATTGACTAGCACGATTTCAGGGGGTGACTGACTGAAGGTCAGTAGAAGGATCCTTTCGAGCAAGTTGGTGGAGTGAAATTTCAGCGCTAATGATGGGCGCAGGGTTCAGCGCATGTTTTGGAGATGCAGGACCTAGCGCAGGTTTTATCGGTGACCGACTAAAAGTCGGAAGAGGGGCATTTCCATGCAGGTCGGTAGAGTGGAAATTTAGCACAAGATGAAGGTTTTTCCATCGACGAAGATTTTGGTATTTAGTGACTTTGCGGAGATTTTGGTGGTGTCCAACCAAAGTCAGAGAAGGCATGTTTCCGCGCTAAGTCGGTGGTTCTAGATTTCAGCGCTAAGTGGGTTTTGGACTTCGGTGAGATTTTTCGAAGTGACTGATCGACTTCATTCTTCTTTGGGGTCGATTGAGAGTGCTTTTAGTGCAAAGTCCGTAAGGAAAAACTTAGCGAAATGTTTCATATTTTGGATTGCAAGGAATTTCTTGGTCGCTAACTGACTTAAAATTTTTGCGTGGTTTCAAGAGGTCAGATAGTTTTGTTTTCACTACAACTAAATCAAAACCTTTAAAGGAATTTGAGAGAATTTTGTGAATGATCTTGTAAGTGTGGGGAAATGCATCTCAATCAGTCGATTTTACTAGTTTAGCTCGTGCCCTAGGGTTTCAAATGAGGTTTTTTGTTTGTGTTTAAGCCGTTTAATCACTACATTATTCAATCATTGTGTGCACATAACTAAACCCTAGAATGTCTTTTACAAATTTAAACGAAGAGTGCATTAATCGGTATGAAACCCTAACAAAGCTTTGACATTTAAGACATAAATCTTTGCAACTTAACTTGATTAGAACAGATGAGTGCCTACCTAGTTTTGGATGTGTAGCTATGAAGGTCTAGACAATGGCCGACTGCACTTTAGGTGGAATCCCTCCTAACTTGAAATCGTTCTTCGCTGGTGAGGAATTCACAGAGCTCTTCAATGATTTTCTTTGTGTGTAAGAGTGAGCTTGAAAATGAGGTTTAAAAACATTTTATACACCCAAACTAACCTACCATTAATGCCCATGTACGGGTGCAGACTCGGCGTGTTTTGTAGAAAATTCAACCTTTTAGCTTTGCACGGGTTCAAGAATCGTCGGACTTTGGATGACTTTTGATGTTATCTGGCTTATGCGTGGATTTAATCATCCTCTAACTTGAGTCAGTGGTGCATTAATTTGGCGCAAGTCAAAGATGCGAGACTTTAGCGCAAAGGTTAGTGAACGAAGATTTTGACGCTAAGTTGGTTGATAAGGAACCTAATGCTAAGGTCGGTTGGCAGGGAAATTAACGCTAGTACAGTGAATGGAAGTTTTAACACTGGTTGGCGACTTTACGATGTTAGTACTAAATTCAGTGAAGCGGGAATCCAACGCTAAGTCAGTTGAAAGCAATTTCAGCGCTTAGATCGGTAAGTAAGGTTTTTAGCGCAAAGGTCTGTTAGGGCTTTTTTTAGCACAAAAGGCAATTTAGACTTGATTTCTGGTGTAATGGTGACTCGACCTAGACCCTTAGGAAAATTAGCAACACATTATTGACTCTACTAATGAAAAAGGCAACTTTGGTCATCAAATGGAGTTGTTTGGGTACATGTAGTGAAGATTTCAAGAATTTGCCCAACTAACATGACACTCTAAGCCAAAATTCAAAAGAGGGGGTCCCTATTGGCCAAATGGGGCATGTGTGCGATGCACAACACTTTCTTCTTGACAAAGATCACTAGTGCTCCCCAAGGCGACACACTGGGTCAAATCAACCCTATTGATAACAATTCTTGAAGTTGAGCCTTCAGCTCCATCATCTCAATGGTACTCATTCAATAAGGTGCTTTGGGCACTAGCTTGAAACCTAGAATAATATCAATTGAAAAATCAAAAACCCTTTTTAGGGGCAAACCTGGAAAGTCTTCAGGAAATACAATCCCGAAAGTCATGAAGATAAGGGTATGCTTCTATAGAAATTTCCTTAGATTTCTCCTTCCCTTCTTCTTTTACCAGTCCATCTTAACTACAAATGTTTGACAACCTTTCTGCTTTGCTCTTTTCAATTGCATCATGAAAATTTATCTGGTTTTCATTTCACGTTGAAATCCTTGGATAAGGACAGCATTACCAACATCATCTAAGCATTCTACTATTCTGGAGAAACAATCAACTTTTGTCCTATGTTGCCATAGCCATTTCATGCCAAGATGACATCATAAGACCCTAGAGGTGCTACATATAGATTGACCTATGTAGAAAAAGTGGGTAAGTTTAATCTGGTTTGAAATAAACATTGCTAGACCCAAGCTCTTGACTGGTTTGTAAAATCTACTGTCCACGAATTTGCCATGAAACCAACCTTCCTAGACATCTTATTAAGTATACTAGGGTTCACAAAATTTTTAGTTGCTCCTATATCTATAAGAATAGAAATTGGGGTTCCCAAAAGTGTACTTGAAGTTTCAATAGGAGTAACTTGATACTCGACTTGGAAATTATCTAAAGCAAAATGAATTCTTTGCTAGAAGGTTGTTTACTGTGAAGGTAAAGGATTGCCACGTGATATGAACTTCCTTGGCTCTTAGTGGGGCACTAGTTAGAATAGTGATCTCCTCCACACATAAAACACCATCTAGGAGGACCTTTCTTTCCAGAAGATCGATTGGGAATATCGTCATTCTTTTTAGGATTAAAATCGCTGTTTCCATACCTAGGTTCACTTCTATTATATCTAGAACTTTTACCGTGGTTTCTCTCTCTGGTTTCCTAATTTCTACTTCTCTTTTTGAAAAATGTCGAAGAATGACTCCAGTTAAATTTCTTTCAAGATTTTTCTCAATATGCTAAGATGGATTTGAGCTTTTGCTCCCGCTTGATGGATTTCTCAAAGACTTGATCCATGGTTGTGGGTCCATGGATGTCTACTTCTCTACCTATCTGAACATTCATGCCCATAATAAACTTCCTTATCCTAAATCTCTCATCCTTCTGATATTGTGGCACATACTTCAACAACCTAGTAATTTTTTCCTAGTATTCAGTGATGGTCATATCTCCCTGACGTAGATTTTGGAAATCTGTCAATTTCTTGTCAAAGTATAGTTGGGGCAACCACCTTTTCCTGAATATGACTACAAATTGTTCCCAATTTATACTTGAGGAACTCAACCCTAATTCTATTTTCTTATTCATCCACCACATGGATGCTTCTCCTACTAATTGGTATGCTCCCCATACAGCTTTAGTGATCTCAAAGTAATTTCTTATCTCAAAATACTTTTCATCTTTGTCAGCGAAGCCTCGGCTGTGTCTCCACTCACAGTTCCATCAAACTTAGGAGGTATAACTTTCTTCATATCTTGGGCTAACTCGTTGGTAAGATAATTTTTCTCACTGTGAATCAAAGAGTCTTGTTTACTTTCTCTCAACTCACTATGAAAATTAAATTCTTCTCTTTCTTTAGAGTGACACGTTCTTGATTGTTTTCTCCCCCTCTAACTTCCTATTGTAGGGTTTACAATCTTTCTTTTGTTTCATTTAAAATTGACAAGATTTGATCTAATTTTTCCATGGGATTATTTTTAGGATCTAGGCTATCAGGGCTCCTTCCTGGTTGATTTCTAGTATGTTCTATAACAATACTTATCCACACCTAACATTTGCATAAAAATTATCAAAACATTAGACTTTTGATATACTAATCATAAAATTTCAAGTTCATAAATACAAAAACTCAGAGATGCATCACATATACATTTGTTTATACAAAAAGCCAAAATTTTTACTTTATTCTCTTAATGGATTTTTACATCCTTATTCAAAATACAAAACTTTTCTATTTTCATGCATAAGAAGTGTCTACATATCACTTTCTGACAGAGGAATTTCCTCAGGTTCCTTCTCCTTGTCAAAATCAACTAACACAAACTTAGAGCGTGGGTGTTCTCGTGAGTACTCAATTAACACCTCTTTTCCTATTATAAGCACATCTTGACCACACTCGAAAGGCATATCACAATGGATAGATAGTTTACTAGTCTTAACAATAGTAGGGATTGACAACCTTTCTACTACCTCAATCTGTTTCCTCCTCTCTAGGCATATACATTTGAGTGCATCAACTAGTGTTTCAAAATCAGTGAGCTATACCCCTTTTGTGTAACTCACTGGTTCCTTCATTTTTGACTCAGGGGATGGATCTTTCTTAATGGTAACCATAGGCATATCACTAGGTTTTATTTTCTTGGCTTACTTTCTTATCCTTCTCTTTCCTGCCATTCTAGCACAAGAATAAATATTTTAGTCATTTGCATATCTTGCTAATCTATGAAACCTCGCAATGAGCTCCTAGGTCCAAGTGTTGAACCTGATAGCTCTGATACCATGTGTAACATCCCAACTGGAATATTAAATAAAATAAATACAATAAATGCAAAAATATCATTTCCTTTTTTTAATAACAAAATCCAATTTAATAATACATTTGCAATTTCAAAGTACAATATATAATTTCAGTTCATGGTCACTTCACATGTGACTTGCAAATTTTACACTTTATCAAGAATAATTAACAGATGGTCACATTCCTTGCAACTTACAATATTTATCATTTTTGTTTACATAATAAGTAATGTTTCCTGTTCACAATTCTTCGGCAATCAACTGCAAGAGAGAGAGAGGGAGAGAGAGCATCACCCTGGTGCTTTTCCTCCAACCATAGACTGGAGGTCCCCCACACACATTCCTTCTAGAAGTGGCCCTTACCTTTGCAAGGGTATAGATAATGAGAATCAACTAATTCTTTGTGTCATCTGAGAACAAGTGCAATGTCCTAGCTAAAAACAGTCAAGCTTACAACTCTAGTCTAGCTCTAGCTATGTATAACCTACTCTGACTGTTCAGCTATCTGGTACATAGTGAATTGACAATGCAAGTAGTGAATTTTGCACTACTTTGGCCAAAGTTTCATATAATAAGTCGTATGTTCACACACTCTTTTCTCAACTTGGATACAACATTCTTTCTTTTCAGTGAGTAATAAATATCAGTTCATACTTTGATATGCTTATCCTATATCTATTATTTGACATAAAGTATACTCTCTAATACTAGTCAATAAGATAGGTATAAGGAAGAGCCTAGGTGACATAAAAAGCATGCACTGAGCCCCTCTTTGCATCTTTGCAATATCAGGTCTTTGACAATTCCATCAATCTACTCAATGTCTTAGTCAACCCATTCTCAAGCTCTTAAATAAGTTATATATATATAAAGAGTATACTTGATTCCAACATAAAGTCATTGATTTTGACAACTATAGACTTCTAACACTCTTGCCACTAAGATATATTTACCTTAGTCTATGATTTTATATTCGACTATTATCCCGTCGAAGTAAACAATAAACTTCTTATTCATCTTGTTTGATATATTTTCACTTGTATATCAAGATGAGAATTCCAAAAAGAAGATAGTTTCATTAATAACAATAAACTATATAAAATGGCTTTATTACTTCCATAGTAAGGTATATGTAATTCACAACAATCAAATGACCAATCTTGGCCAAGCTATTGATAATATAAGATAAAATAATGGCCCTACTCTTAACCAGAATAAAAGTAGTAAAAGAGAATTCTTGTTTTCTCAAAGTTATGATAAATATATAACTTATATAAATCTATTCCCTTATGGTTATCGGCTAACTAAATAGTGAACAAAGAAACAGATATAGCCTTTTAGTTCTAACCTTAAATTGGTCTCTAACTGGCTTCTATCTTCAACACAAAAATTCTGAACTTTTGAGTTTGGAAAATATATGCTTTGGCCTTTCTTGGCCTCTAGTACACGAGTAAAAATGAAAACAAAAGCCATTAACTAGGCATCCTAGGGGTTTGATCAAGGAGACATATTCCATACCATTGACAAAATTTTGACCACACAACCAAGTTTTTGTTCAAACAAGAAGTACATACATCAAGATGAATTGAGAGAAAACATTGAAGGTGATCTAAAAATTGGCTCAAGTACACTAGACCAATGGGGTGAAGGTCACTATTAGGAATTGCACTTGGGATAACCTTTCATTGCCAAAACAAAAGATATATGATGCATGGAAGTTGGTAAATTGGTTTAGAAGGTGTCAAGGGCAGTCCAAAACATCCCCAATCTTTGTTTTAGTTTGCTGACATCAAAATTGTTTGGAAAAGTGATTTGGAGAGTTTAATGCTCACACAAGAAATGATCACACAAACCCTACCAAATAACTCATCATAAAGTGGCAAATAATATACTAGCAAACTGGTGAACTGACTCTATCAAAGGTAGTGAGTAGAAGTCAGAAGTTTTTTGTGAATGAAACAATCCAATTGTACCTTGCTGACTTGTCTCATTTTCATGTGTATAATCTTTGTTATGGTTATTTTCATATTTGTTCTTTGTTTTGAGCATGTTTAGATGACTGTGATAGTCTTTTTAAATGGTTGATGTAATGGAGAGAGATTATCTATGTTAGAGGAGCTAGAAAGATCATTTTTTGGTGAAGACTAGAGGCATAACCTTAGTCTTTTATGGATCAGAAGAATTTATAAAGATAAAAATGTGCAAGTAGATCATAAATGCAATTGTAGGGGTTGGATCCATAGTTGCATGATCAATCCCACAATCCCGAAATTGAACACTTTTGTTTTACAATAACTTTCATCAATAGAGCCAAAATATATTCTTCAAGGATTTATGATCGTGTTTTTCCTCGTTATCTCCTGATGTAATAGAAAAGTGGGTGAGATTAACATCAATGGCGACCACCCTCTTCAATGTGATTTTAATCTCGGCCAACTTGACAACTCATTCATACTTTCAATGTAATTATAAAGCTTTGTTTGATTCCATTTACTACAACAAGAAAGTATTGGCGGGACAGCACGACGAGCATTGAATTTTATTTTACGTTATTTTGCTATAAATCTAGACGAGTGTTGTAATGCATTGCAAGCTGCATAAGAAAAGATGGAGACTCCTCCTGTTTGTTTAGTTTCTGATCTTCGAGTGAAAAGAGAGAGGTTGACAATTTTACTCCCAGAGAAGATTAGAGAAAGAAGGGCACTGTTCTTGAGCAATATAGACCAGAAGCTTGTGCTTTATGTGCAAAAGGTGGTGCATTTTTTTCCCGGTGATGTGGAAATTCCCTTCGATGCGATAGTGGACGTGCACACACAGGCTCTGAACAGGCTGCTTCATGCTTATGATTTCATGTGCGGGAGACTCATCTTCAATTCAGAGGAAAAGAGGTTCGAGATCGACTGTAATGCTGCAGGAGTGCCTTTTGATGTCTGTACCAGTGACCTCTCTTTAGAAGAGCTCGGGGATGTCACTTATCCCAATCCGGCCTTCACCCAACTTTTAGTGATGTCTGGGAATGGAAGGCCGGAAGATGAGCCCCTCATAACTTTTCAGGTTAAGTAGCTTTTATGTGTAGGTAGTTTTTATCTTAGTGTTTGGACTTATTGTTTAGTGTGTTTTTGTGTAGGTGACTAGGTTCAAATGTGGAGCATTCGCTATGGGAACTGCTGTAAATCACGGTCTCATGGATGGGTTTGCGCTTCAGGAGTTTTCTAAGAACTTATGCTTCGTAGCGAAAAAAGGAGAGTTGGCATTCGAACCAGTCGTCGAGCGGACCTGCTTGAAAGCTCGATCTCCTCCCCAGATAAGTTACCAGCATCAGGAGTATTATCAGAACCACTCTGAAATTGGTGCCAAGGCCTTGATGTCATCCATATTTGTGCAGAGAGATAAGGATGTGTGGCACAATAAGGTGGCCCTCCATAATCCTCTAGAGGAGCATGTTTTTGGGCTGTTTTCTTTATCAGGAAAAATGTTACAGTCCCTCAAGATGAAGGCCATCAATGGCGGGGGAAAGCATTGCACAAGCTTCATTGCAGCTTTGGCTCACCTGTGGCTTGCGAGGACTTCTGCAATAGCAAACATGGCTGCTGATGATGTTTCCACAGTTTCAGTTTGCCGTCGACATAAGGTCTAATGTTGTTCTTGTAAAGTAAATTTCTGGATTCAACTGCATACTAATGATATTCATCTCCCAACATTTCAAGTCTCGCTAAGGGAAGAAGCCTTACAAACCCAGCCTCAATACTCATCATTATAGAAGAACCCTCACCAACTGATTGTCAGCTGGAAAGCTTCTTCCCTGAGGATGAGTTTCTAAGGCTTCTTCTTCCACAATGATAGAGTCCATTAAAGGCTCTTCTTCCCTGATAACAAGACAAGGTTTCTTGCTTGATGTCAAGTATGCTATTGAGACTTGAAACATTGAAGATGAATATTATTAGCAGTTGAATCCAGGAGCTCACCTTACAAGTATGCACTGCCAACACAACCTTTCTACTTTAATAATATCCCTCTTTGAATATCTTGTATTAATAATATAGTTTACTGCATATAATGAATCTGTGTATAAATGGAATGCTATCAGGTCTAAGATGAGGCCCCTTCTTCCGCGGGAGTTCGCAGGCAACGCAACATTTACAGCCTATGCCAAGGCAACTGCCAAAGAACTGCAAGAGCAACCATTTTCCCACACTGTGGAAAAGTTGCAGGAAGGTGTGGACAGACTGACGGTTGAATATGTGAGGTCCAGAATAGACTGGTTGGAACTGCACGATGGAGTGGCATGCTTAGAGAATGGATTTCTGGTAACATCATGGTCTCATATGGGATTTAAAGTTTTCGACTTTGGAGGGTTGGTTAAATCTCTGTATGCAGCTCCTGTGGTGTCTGGGTGGACGGATGTTGTCATATTTTTGGCCAATCCAAAGGACGAGCAAGGAATACAGATATATATTGGTTTGGAGGCTGTTCACATCAAAAAATTTCGTCAACTTGTTGGAATGGTGGACACTATTGTTGTTTAGTCGTTAGGAGGTTCAATGTAAGGATCCTTATGTCTTGCATGGATTCCTATAGATTTCCAATTGGAGTATAGGCAAACCTTGAACTAGGCTTAATGTTTACTTTCTTTGTTACTGTCAACATAAAAGTAAAACTAGAAGGTGCATCACTAGCTGCAATTTAGTTCTGTTAAGATATGTTAATTTTATCTTTCTTTGTTCTCACCATTGAATCCATCAGGCATTCCAATAATGAGTGCAAGGAGAACTTAATATTTACAAGGTTTAAATTAGAAGACATGTGAGGATATTATCTTTTTTAATTGATAATGGTTATGATTGAATTTAAATACATATATTATATAAATTGTTTTAAGACAATTAATTAAATTATAATGATAAATAAAATTATTTTAAGGTAATTAGTTAGGATTGATTAACAAAAATTACAAAAAATTAAATGTTTAAATAAATGTAGAAAATTAAATGAATAAATGAATGAGTATTTAGCTTTGATATTGATGTAGAAAACTCTATCCAAGTGTTAAAAGTCCATTCATTGATATTCTAAAATTTTAGAGGTAATCAATAATATGTGAAACTAACTATGAAATGTGTAGCAAAAGTAATTACTACAAGTGTGGAATTGATTCTATGCATGGAGATGATCCTATAACTTTTATAAGTGGTTTGGTTGTGTTTTGTAAACTAAAATCTATTCACCTTGATTATTGGTGTCTAAATTTGTGTAAGGATAGGTGATCTTTAAAAATACCTTTGGGGAATTTGTTAGATTGTAAGGGTCAAGTTCTCCTTAATCAAACCTTTAGTGGAATGACTTTGTAGCTCTAAGCAAAAGGTTTGAAGACAACAAGAAAGCAAGTGCAATGGACATAGGATGATGTGCTCTAATAAATGATGCTTGAATTTTTCATAAATGCGCAATTGTTAGAACCCTAGCATGTTCCTTGATAACTCCTAGATCATTTCAAATGAATAAATGAGTGTCTTTAAATACAACAACCAAGCATATAAATTAACATAGCATGTGCTAAGTTAGTTCACATTGACTAGATAAGTGATTGGTAAGGGGATAATTTGAATCTTGAACTTTAAAAGTTTAGGATCGAATTTGTAACTACAAAAGTGACCTGTATCAAGTTTTCACCCATTGATATGATCTAGGATAAAAAAAGGTAAATTTGGGAATCAAGAGTAAATATCTAGGAATCAATGATTAAGGGCAGTGGGATGTGTGATGACATTAGTTAAACACTATAACATCCCAACTGGAATATTAAATAAAATAAATACAATAAATGCAAAAATCTCATTTCCTTTTTTTATTAAAAAATCCAATAACAATACATTTGCAATTTCAAAGTACAATATATAATTTCAGTTGATGGTCGCTTCACATGCAACTTACAAATTTTACACTTTATCAAGAACAATTAACAGATGGTCACATTCCTTGCAAATTACAATTTTTATCATTTTCATTCACATAATAAGTAATGTTTCATAGTCACAAGTCTTCGATAGTCAACTGCAGGAGAGAGAGCATCACCAAGTGGTGCTTTTCCTCCAACCACAGACCAACGGTCCCCGCACACCTTCCTTCTAGAAGTGGCTCTTCCATTCGCAAGGGTATAGATAATGAGAATCAACTAATTCTTTGTGCCATCTAAGAACTAGTGCAGTGTCCTAGCCAAAAAATAATTAGGCTTATAACTCTAGTCTAGCTCTAGCTATTTATAACCTACTTTGACTATTTAGCTATCTGGTACACAGTGGACTGACAATGCAAGCAGTGACTTTTGCATTACTTTGGCCAAAGTTTCATATAATAAGTCGTATGTTCACACACTCTTTTCTTGACTTGGATACAACATTCTTTTTTTCAGTGATTATGGAAGAGCCTAGGTGACATAAAAAGCATGCACTGACCCCCTCTTTGCATCCTTGCATATATATATATAAGGTATACTTGATTATGACATAAAGTCATTAATTTTGATGACTATAGACTTCTAAAACTCTTGCCACTAAGATATATCTACCTTTGTCTATGATTTTATATTCGACTATTATCCTGTTGAAGTAAACAATAAACTTCTTATTCCATCTTGTTTGATATATTTTGACTTGTATAGATCAAGATGAGAATTCCAAAAATCTAAGATAGTTTCATTAATAACAATAAGCCATATAAAATGGCTTTATTACTTCCATAGTAATGTATATGTAATTCATCAAGATGGTGATGCTTCCATACCTTTGTAGTCCCCTCTCCTCGCAGTCTCCTCTCCACACTGCCAAAACCCTAAGCGCCAAGCAGGGATCTTTTGGAAATGGTGGATTTACTCAGGGATTTGCTTCAGGAAAATGCAATGGTACGATGCAGGAGTTCAAGAATGCATTAACAAATGGCAAGAACAGGAAGGGAAGGAATAACACCCTGGAGGAAATGGGGATTCCTCAACTATGCAGGGCAAAAAGCGTACATGGATCCCATGTGATCAATCTCCCATAGTTGATCTAGGTGAGGCAGCTTCTGAGGAGGAGAAACTTCACAAGATTCATACCCTAATTTATCATTTTCATGATTTCTGGCCAAGCCTGGCAGATTTGAACAAATGGGTATTAGAGCATTGGAAACCCATTCTGGAGGGTGAACTTTTCATAGGCCTATGTGCAAAGGGCTTCTTTTATGGTACTTGTGAACTTCCAGAGGATAGGGCAAAACTTTAAGAGAAAGGTCCCTGGATATGGAATAAATCATATTTGGGAATGAAGCCTTGGTTTCCAAATTTCAACCCCTTTACCAATACTTTCTCTGTCACTCTAGTATGGATGAGGATTCTAAATTTACCTCTACATTTTTGGGGTTCTTCATGTTTACGATCCATTGGTAATTCCATTGGGAAATACATTTCAGGACCGAGTTCCACTGAAGATCATACATCCTTCACTTTATGATCCTCCTTCACATATGCATGTATACTTGTGGAATTGGATCTTGCAAATCCCCTTCTAAGTGCCTAGGTGAAAATCAAAGCTGGTTCCAAGTTTTGGAATCAAATGATAGATTATGAAAGCATAGCGGTTATATGTAGAGATTGTTATGCTATAGGACATAGAGAAGAGGAATGTTCAAAAATGTCAACAAATTCTAGTGACTCACAAACCAGGCAACCTCGTGGACAGGGGCTAATATCTGTTATCAACACATTTTTCTGTTGATTTAAGTGGGTAATGAAGCGACTGTCGTAGTGAAGTCTAGTAAGTTGGAGTTAGATGTTAAAGCCCCTTCTCTGTCTCAAAAATCTGAAATGAAGGTTGTAGCAAACATGCCCTCTTCAAGCAAATCTGATTTATTAGAGCTTGCTATTTCAAATAGTTTAGAGATTGACAACAAGACTCCTTATGGCATTGATTCTTCTGCAGATCCAAAGAAATTCAATGATAGTGTTGAAACAAAGTCCAGTGGCGTTAAGCCTACCATGGAGGAGATAGTAAGCCAAAATTCAAACACTGAAGACCCTCACAAGGATGAATGGATTCCTGTTAAGCAGGGGAAGAAGATAAAACCATCTTTTCCAATGACTCTACGATCCCATGATAAAATGAATAAGTAGGCTCTAGGAGCAAAATCATAGTTGATAGGCATAGATAGAATAACACTAGGATTTTGTTTCCTGGCTTTGCAATGTATTTACAGGGTTTTTATTTATATACCTTGGTAGTTTCTGAATAGGTAGATGGATTGTTATATAGGGGTTTATATACCCTTATATGGAGGAAGAGTAGTTAAGTTGAGTAGTATATGTTAAAACTTGTTAAATTCTGGTTAAATTATAATAGAAAGGGAGCAATCCCCATGACTCTAATTCCCCAATTAAAAAAAGGTATATATAATTCACAACAATCAAATGACCAATATTGGCCAAGATATTGATAATATAAGATAAAATAATGGCCCTCCTCTTAACCAGAATAGAAGTACAGTAAAAGAGAATTCTTGTTTTCTCAAAGTTATCATAAAGATATAACTTATATAAATTTGTTCCCTTATGGTTATCGTCCAACTAAATAGTGAACAAAGAAATAGATATAGCCTTTTAGTCCTAACCTTAAACTGGTCTCTAACTAGCTTCTATCTTTAACACAACAAATTTGAAATTCTAAGTTTGGAAAATATATACTTCAGTCTTTCTTGGCCTCTAGGGTGAGTAAAAATGAAAATAAAATGAAACATACAAGTCATGGTTTATCAACCACAGTTTACTATGCTCAATAGTATTTAATAATACATAAGGTTAGAAATGGTTTGGCCTCAATGAAGTCTTTCATACAGAAAATAATAGTTAAATGTGTTAGATCTAGGGCACACAACTGAGAGGGGGGGGTGAATCAGTTGTACAAAAACTTGCTTTTACTTCAGACACTTGATTCTACTTTGTTATTTAATAGCATATCAATTAACCATTCATGAAAGCATAAAGCATAAACACTAGAGCAAATAAACATCAACACATTAGACACCAAGATTTTGACGTGGAAAACCCGGTGAAGGGAAAAACCATAGGGTGATTAACCCACAAATTATTCTCTGTTAGAAGAATAAGAAAAATGGATGGCACATGCCAATTAGGGCTCACTACCTGAGCACACTACTCACAAGAGGCACACTGCCTACAAGAGACACATTGTCTACAAAGTAACAAGTATTACAAACTTGAACTGGAGAATGACATCTTTACCATGCCTGGATTAGTTCCATTTAAGCCCAAAAACTCCTGCTCTGCCTTTCGCACTTCCCTTCGCTATATCACACTCATCCCCACAAGACACACTTCAAAATGAATTCACAAACCCTTATTTATACAAGGCATCAACTTAGGAACAATCATCTAAGTCGGTAAACACCTACAAGATCATTCACAAGACGTGTAATACATCTGGTCGGCCAGTCTTAAGAAGAACACCAAGATCTGTGGTTATTCTTCGAATGCAAACTCTAACTTCAATGTGGACTGCCAATAAGAATAGAACATGATCCAAAGATCACCAAAACCTTTCCTGAGTCATCAAGAATATCCACACTTTATCAGCTTACTCGAATTCTTCTGTTCTTCATCCAGAACTTCAAGAACACAGTCTGTCATCACTGTCATAATGCAAAAGGTTCTTCCAGACCTCCAAATCATTCACAAATCTAGTTTTCACTTCACACTAACTTCTTCAACACTCCTTCCAATCCGCAGAATGAGATAATGTAATTCTGGATCTCACTGGACCAATCTGTGACACTCTGTCTCCACTGAACACCTGCCAGAACCGGTTCTACACAAGCAGCCATAACTTCTTCAGATCTTTATGCGGACCTTTGAAATCTTAACTGGAACATCTCAAGACTCATATCTACAAACCCTTTAAACCGCATCCTCTGATCCTCAACCTATTGAGTACTTTTGCCTTCTTCTCATCACTGTTCTTCACTGTTCCTGATGGAGACTAGTTTCCTCAATAACCTCAGCACATAGCTCATCCAATCCTTCTTATCAATGCAATATGAGTATGTTGACATCAATGACAACACTAGTTAACCTCATACTTGCAACAAAATGGCTTGGTCTGAGCCTAGCATAATTTATATAGGGTTGTAGATTTATAACTCAGTCTGAGCTTAGTAGAATATACTCAGATGAGGATATAAAGCTTGGTTTGAGCATAACAAAATATACATATGATATCAACAGCGAAATGAAATATCTACTAGTGTAGAGATGGAGTAAAGATACTACAAATCTCCTTTTCCTTAAGTCTTAAGTTTCTCAACAATATAAATTAACCCTAATTATTGACTAGAACAGGTATATAAAGATCTTAATAATCAAGAAAAAGCTCAGCCATGAGACCACGACACCAAAGGAATACAGTGTAGGTTATCAACCAATATATATAATTTCCTCCATTATTATCTACTGAGTGACTAGAAAGACAATTAGTTTTTATGCTCAAACACACAGATTTTTCGACAGTCCACAACATTCTCTGTGAATGCTATAAGCATAAGAACACTCAAAATAATGACTTACACCTACCTCTGCCTGAGGATATTGTTCCAAAATCACATAGACAAACAATTACTGCTTGTTGTCCTCCCTTTTCTCTTCTTGTACTCTCTATAGTATCTATTCCTTTTTACCTTCTTCTCCTATCTTTTCTTATTCTTGTTTTCTTATTGTTTTCCTTCTCCTTAAAAAGCACACTAAGTTTGAACTTAAGAAAGCTCTTTATTTACCAACTAGCTGTGACCTCTTCTTGTGCATAACCTTCAATATAGGCTTGAGAAGTTGGTGCTCCTCCCACTTCTCATATAATCTAGGAGGAGCACGATGGAAGAGTGGCCTATCTTATTTACTAATAGCATTATCCTTTATATCTACATTAAAAAGGCATTCGACCATAGTTGTCGAATAAATCAAACTATAAGTTTGGACTAGGTTTTTAAATAGAAAAGGAGTTTAACCGTGATTTCACTAATCATAGATGTTGATAATGCATTCTAAGTGCTTAGATATGCATTCGACAAAAAGATATCGATGACAATATCCCGTCGAATAGACTTACACAACAGGGCTCTCGACTTGGTCAAGGACTCAACAACTCAGAAGAAAAAGAATATGAAAACCAAAAAGGCATACTGACACATAGCAACTGCTAAGTGTGTGTGTGATTCTTAGATGACATGTTAATCATTGTTTACTCGTGATCTATCACCCTCTCCCTGGTGATGCTCTCTCTCCTCATCTTGGAGAGTAAAACATTGTTCCTGCATCAGGGATAACTTTAAAGAACCCCCCCTGAAAAAACCTATAAAATCCTAGTGAATCTTGGCTAAGTACTATAATTTTCCTAGCGAATCTTTCCTTTTTTTTGAAAAAAATATTAATTTTCCTAGTAAATTTATGTCCATTATTGAAAGGAAGCTAGGTGTACGGAAATGCTTCCTACACTAATCTATTGAGGAGAGGGCTATGCAAATTCAACTTTATCCTAACTGTTAAAACAATGTTAAACCATTAACATGAGATATTGTAGCAAAACACAAGAGTCAGAAAGAAGACAGAAGAAGACAGACAGAGATTTACGGTGGGGAAAACCCTTATCAGGTGAAAAACCCCACACTCAGAAACCTACACAATGTATTAACAAATCTGAAAGAATGTTTACAATACACTTGCAATGCAAGCTTCAATGGTCTTCGACACTCATGTCTAGAGTCAATCTGGCAGCATAACAGTACCTATAAACTTGTGATACAAACTCCATCTCCAAGCACCTATTTAAATAGAACATACAAGGCAATTTTGGACCTTTCTTGGAATGGGCGTCCAATATGGCATCTTGGACCAAAACCCATGCCTAGGGACACTTGGTCAACATTGTAGAATGTGTCTAACACTTGTCCATAGCTCCCATTCCAAAGAGGTCGCCTATTTCCAAAATGGGCTACGACAGATGCTCTTACGACACTTATGACTATCATAGAATCTGTCATAGCGGTTACAACTTACAACTGTAAGAGAATCTGTCATACACATGCTATAAATAGCATATTCTCTTACAACACATCATATTCCACCTTGGGGCACCCAAATATGCCTCATTCAAAGATGCTACATGACACATGTCATTACCTGTCTTACAACCTTCTATTCTCGACTCTTACATGTCATACATTCGTCATAGGAATCTATCATAACCGTTTCGGTCAAACATTCCTTACATAACATAGAAGATGCCGACACATGGCAAAATATTCCTACCACTAAGTGGGACGCCTATCTCCTCATGTGAGGACAAAATACCAAGTTGTCATAATCCATGTAGGATTGACACATCACCGTGCCACATCCCACAATATGACAAAGTGGAATTTCCAATTATTTACAACATAGGCAATTGAATAATAAATACAAACATTACAAATGCAGAGAATTACCAAGGTTGAGACACCTTAATTCCCAACATTCTCCCACTTGTCGAACACCTTGTAAGAGCCAATAGAAAAATAGGATTTAACTGCTATAGGCCGAGAGGCCCATAGACTCCGAACACCATCTGAACTTCTCTGTGCCCACTAGTTTTGTCAATGCATCTGCAACATTCTTCAAAGTATCTACCTTCTCCAAATTTACCTTTCCATCCTCAACCATGTCCCTCACGAAGTGAAACTGAACATCAATGTGCTTGGTTTTAGCATTGAAAGTTGGATTCTTTGCAAGGCAAATTGCACTCTGACTGTCACAACTGATCGTGATCTGACCTGCATCAACACCAATATCGACACACAATCTCTTAAGCCAAATGACTTCCTTACAAGCATGAGTTGCTGCCATATACTCAACTTTTGTCGTGGACAAAGCAACAACAGGTTGTTGCTTACTCATCCAACTAATAGCACCACCAAACAGTGTAAAAACATAAGCACTGGTGGATCTCCTATTGTCAATGTCACCTGCCTAATCTAAATCCACAAATCCACGAATATCAACAGAATGCGGAGGTCTTGAAACATTACCATGATAGTAAATGGAATACTCAAAAGTACCCCTCAAATATCTGAACACTCGCTTAACTACATCCCAATGAACCCATTCAGGATTAGCCATAAATCGACTAAGGAATCCCACTGCTTGGGCAATGTCTAGTCTTGTGCAGACCATAGCATACATCAAACTGCCAATAGCACTAGCATAAGGTACTCTGCTCATGTCCTCCACCTCACTAGGAGATTTTGAACAATCCTCAATAGACAACTTTGTCCCCAAGGAAACGAGAACACACAATGGTCTACAATCTCCCATGCTGAATCTGTCCAACACGGTCTTAACATACTTACTCTAACTTAACCAAAGTTTTCTGTTGGTTCTGTCTCTTCTGATTTCTATTCCTAGAATGTACCTGGCTGCCCCTAAATCTTGATAGTGTCAGATTGTCATTGATGTCAAAAGGGTCTTGCAGGATCTTAGGTTGGTATTAGTAAACATTTGAGTAGGAGACATCATCTAATGTGTTCTTTCTATTGTCATATCACAGCTTGCTCAGTATGGTAAAGTGTTGTGTCATTCAGACTGAGTTGATGATAATATTGATCTGTGAAAATGTTGCTTTAAGAATATCAATTGTGTTTGTGCAAAGTCTTCTTGAGGATGTTGATCATACAGGAGCTAAAATGGGTTACATGCATGTTCATATTTACGCAGATTGATCATGTTGATGTTACAATGTATGATTGATCTTGACTTGACAAAGTTCACTTGCTTCAGTTTTACAAGACCAGTGCAGATAAGGTATTTATGTTGGAGGGTTCTCTTTGTGTGTAGTACTTGATCAAGTCTTTATAATCATATTTATGAGAGGGCTTGTTTCATTCTCAAGGTTACATTACAAAGTAGTAGTGATTGCAAGAGATCAAGTTTACATTGCAATAAGAGATGATCAATCATTTCACAGAGATATGATTTTGGAGATCATTTGAGGTTTTCAATTGTCTAAGTTTTTATTATGATGGAGGTAATCTCAGGAGCTTAAATTGTATATGTTGAAGTATTAAATCTTTTTGCTCATGGCTCAAAAGAGTTTATCTTTTCAAGGGTGCCTTGAATTTGATGTTTAGATAATGTGTACTGATATCATTATTGCATCAGACATGCTCGAGGGTAAGGTGATCAGTTTGATACGGTGTTTTTGACATTGCAATAAGGATGACTAAAGAAGTATTATCTATTCTAAATCATAATTTATTTCTAAGTCTCTAAACCTCCTACCTGTCATACACTTTTCTTATATTTGAAAGGTGACTTACTATGGAAGGTTGGCAACTTAAGTACCACCATTTGGAGGGGTCCTTAGACATGGTGGTGACCGGCCCACTTCATATTCCTAACTGACTCCATCGGTCTCTCACAAGTAATCGGGGCGCCAAAACATGATCGGTGGCTATGTTTAAACCTTCGGTGGGCGCGAACTTGAAGATCTATGGAGAGCATTTAAATATAAACCTTAACCGTGCAGATAACATTTGACGGTCTTTGAGACGTCACTGCAGATAAAGCTTTTTGAAACTATAGTTTAAATGCTATATTTGAGCCCGAATGAAAAGGGATTTGTTTTGGGAGTTTTTTTTTTTATGAAGATTCTTTCTATTTTTGAAACTAGTGGACATCTCTTTCTATCTCTCGTACAACTCAAAGGAGAGTTTTTATTCTATATTAAGAAGAAGAGTTTTTGTGATAAGAAGACTAAGAGTTTTTTTTTTCTTTAAGAAGTGTTAGAAAGAATGCAAAGAAAAGAATGCTTTTGGAGACTTAATTGATGCAAACATATATTATTATTTTTCAGAGAGAAGATGAAATTTTTGTTGAAAAGAAGATGAAGATTCCGATTGAGAAGATGAAAAGTTTTTTTTGCAGATTAAAAATATTGTTGAATATTTTTAAATCAAAAGTGAGATTGAAGATATTCTTGCAGATTTATTTTGAAGCCTTTTTATAGCTTGAAGATGTTTTTGAATAATTTGGAAAATGTTTTTGAAGATATTATTTTTGGTTAAAGGGTTTGAATGCAGGAATTTGCAGAGAAGGAGATGAATATGAAGAGATTTTTTGAAGATGATCAAAGAGATTTTATTTTTTTCTACAAGGGAAGATTAAAAATACTGTTGTTGAAGACAATACTGATGAAGATTTGCAGAAGATGAATTTGAACAGGCAGATTGAAAAAGCAGAAGAAGAATTGAATGTAAAAGGATATATAATGACTCTACAAGTGTTTTGAAAAAAGAGATGAGTTATATAGATCAATGATGATCTGATGAGATAAAATACACATATAGAGATTGACAAGATTATCAGGTGAATTGGTATGCAGTGATAATCAGTTGAATTAGATGATTCAAGGATAAAATGTCAGAGGATTGAAATGATGAAATATATGTTGCAGATGAATTGATTTTAATGGTGCAAATCAGATTGAATAAACAATCAATTCTTGTACATGAGATTTTGTTTTGATTGATTGAGAAAAGCCAGTGAGGCACAGTATGCCAGTGAGGCTTATGGTCAGTGAGACCTTAACAATTGTCAGTGAGACACATATTGTAGCCAGTGAGGCTTCTTTGTAGCCAGTGAGGCATATTTTATTAGTTAAGCCAGTGAGGCAGTTCTGGAGTGGTTTTTCTACCCTTGGAGGGTTTTCCACTCGTGCAATTCTTGTGTCTTGATTCATCTTGATCTTCTTTCTGTGGTTGTATGTTTTACTCATGAGTTTTTGTTTTTCATTCTCAGTTATGTGCACATGTGTTTGAGAAATCAATGATATCTCTCTCTCCTTGTACTCTGCAAGTTAAAGTTTTTTTAAAAAGAGTAGAAATTTCACACAACACTGATTCACCCCCCTCTCAGTGTTGCCTTGACTCCTACAAATCTTTCATTTCAAACTGAGCTAACAAGTGAGATTTAAAATTAGAAATCATATTCTTACCCTTCCCAATGAGCAACATATCATCAACATACAGTGCAACAATGAGAATACGATCACCATCAAACATATAATAAACACAGTGATCCGATTTCGATCTCACAAATCTAATTGACAACACAAAGTCTTTGTATGGTTTGAAGCAATCCCCTAGGAGATGGTACTTGAAGTTTGATCTGATTTCGATCTCACAAATCTAATTGACAACACAAAGTCATCAAACTTCAAGTACCATCTCCTAGGGGATTGCTTCAAACCATACAAAGACTTCTTAAGTTTGCAAACCAAATTTTCTTTACCTTTTACCATGTAATGCTTTGGCTGTGACATGTAGATTCCCTCCTCCAAGTCACCATGAAGGAAAGTTGTCTTCACATCCATCTATTCTACCTCCAAGTCATAGGCTGCTACGAGAGACAAGAGGAATCAAATGGATGTCATCTTTGTAACAGGAGAGAAGATCTCACAATAATCTATACCCTCCACTTGTGAATACCCCTTTGCAACCAATCTGGCCTTATACTTCTCAATACTGCCATCTGCACCAATCTTCTTCTTGAACACCCATTTGCATCCAATGGGTTTCTGTCCAGGAGGCAAAGGCACCAAGTCCCAAGTTTGATTCTTTTCCAAAGAAGCCATTTCTTCCTCCATGGCCTCCTTCCAGGAACCTGCATCCTTCATATCCAAATCCTCTGATACAATTCTAGGTTTATCACTGTTAGTGAGCAAAGCACAAGCACAACTAGTGTAACATTCACATTCTAAAAACCTAGTAAAAACCAAAAATTCACCATAAAGTAAATTTACAAGGTAAAAATGAGACAGAGAAAATTTTTCTTTTATTCAACATATAGTCGAGTAACTACAATTACAAGATATCTCATTACAAATATAATCAACCTTATTGTCTTTCTCAAGTACAATGTTTACAAAAATAAATCAATTATAAATACCTGAATCAGATAATGTTTTACTTAGTTTCAATAAACACAAGTCTTAGAGACAGAAATCTGACACCTTTATCACAGGCCTCAACATGTCTTCTGCTAGAGAGAGAGAGTATCTTTCCAGTGATTTACCTCCATCCACAGACCAGCAGTCTCCCACACATCTTCCACATAGGAAGTGGCCCTACCCTTCACGAGGAATATAGACCAAAGGTGACCAGTGGTAATTTGCCTTTCTGAGTACATAGTGTTGTATCTTACACAACTCTATCCATTATACAACCCTAGATACCCTCTAGCTAAGTATGATTCCCGATAGGATGTGCAATCCAGATATAGTGAACCGACAATGCATGCAGAGACATATGCATTACTATGGCCATAGTTTTCAATATAAACTGACGTTCACAATGAACATTGTCATAATGTTCACCCACTCCAACTCGACTTGGATACTATCATATTCCTACAGTTTGACTTGGTCAACTATGTTTAACTTATGAAGTCATGGCGTTTTCTTTAATTTAGTCTTCCTGACTCATACATGGTTTCTTTCACTGTCTATAATCCATAGACCTATTCAACTTTCTTTCTTTACAAGGACTTTTATTGCATCATTGCAATACCTGAGGTCCACGACTTATTGTCTCATAATAACTATAGATAGATTAATTATGACTAAGATGATAACCTTACCCAGTTTAAGCAATATAGTCTAGGAATCTAATTCCCTTCTTGCAAGTAAGAATAATTACACATAGTCAGGGCACATGACCCTTCAATCACGATCTAAATAATGATCTCAATGCCTTAATACAATAATTACCATATCTAGGTTAAATTAAGGTTTAACTCAAGAGTTTTATCCAACTCCAATCTAGTCTTTCTAACTTAGGTGAACTCACAAGACACTATCATTGCTCTATTAATCATTATGGATTGACTATCCATTCTTAGGTATCTCTCTTTGCATCTTTGCAACATTTGAGATTCACCCCTTGTTGACATGTAATAGCTTGGAGAAGTTGTGATAAAAAGGAATAATGATTTTAATGTTTGACTAACCATTTAATGGTACCTCTTGCATACTTGCAAAGTCTGAGGCTTATGACTTGTGTTTCAAGTCAAATTGTAGCCCAATAAATAGTTTTCCCTACCTAAGGTTAAACATTGTCAACTAATAGCAAATCTCTTTTCAAAAAGATAGACATGAACATTACCAGATTAGGGTTCTCCATCCTTTAATGACTTTCCACATAAAGTACTTAATACGGTTTATAACCATAAAAGTATTGTAATATAATTCTTAATCCTTCGAGGTTATACTGGGGTTTTATTTATCCTATTCCAATCCAATGGAATAACAAACATACATATTCTAAGAAGTAAGAATATCGTAAAAACAATTATCTATTAGTCTTCTTTCGACTAAAGACATAAATATATCTTTCCATCTATGGTTGGATCATTAAGACTTCAATACTTACAACCTTAAGTTGTTCTATCAAATACCAAATAGGTTTTCAACCCAACTATATATGTTATTAATTTGAGATAAATATTCCCATATGACAAGAGTCAAATGTATCTTGAGTTCCTATTTCCTCATAAGATAACTAAAACGAGTTATAGTTCCATAAAAGTGTCATCAAATAATCTTTATCCCTCCTAGGTTGAACTAGGTTTTTATACATCCTATTCCCACACAATGGAGTAGAAATCATACATATTCTAGAAAGTAAGAATATCATAAGGAACAATTATTTTCTAGTCTTCGTGTGACTAAGAGATCATTACAATCTTTTAAACAAGAATATTTTTCATTTACAAGGAAACCTTAGTTATCACTAACCATAAGGTTCCAACTCAAGTTTTAAATTTTGACTATGATCATCTTGATAACAAGATATATAAAGACTTATTTTATGTTGTCATCAACTTAAGTTTACTGTCTAAGTTGTTCTATATATACATTACCAATGTAGTCATTGGAACAATATTATTACCCAATTCCTCTTCGAGCAAATCAAAGACTATAAAATAGATACCATAACTGCTTATCCTTACTCACAGTATGATTACAAAAACAATAACATGTTCACTCTATCATGTAACGAGTAATTATCTCGTGGCTTTACCAGAACATAAGAATACAATAACAAAGCATCCTTGGATTTGCAAAATCTATAATTTCTTGTTTACACTACTCCATACAAAGTTCTATGGCATGGAAGAGTAAAAATGCCTAAACAATCCAAAAAGACAGTGTCTTATGTAACTTAATCTGCATGAGCTTATGTCTAAGTAATAGTACCGGCACTTGACGACTCATACATCCTCAAAGCTCATACTATGAAGTTGGCCTTGAAGTGTGCAAAGCATTAAACTCATAAATTGCTCTTCGATAAGGTTTTAAACATTCACCAAAGACCATAACTTAAATGGCATCGACTAAGAGTTCTACGATAAAATAAGGTTTATGATTACTCTTGCTTTAAGTCTATAAAGCTCACTAAACTAATGAAATACCTACGTTCTGAGAAAGAACTACTGTTAACTATGAGTTTCAGACGGCATGCCATTTATAAGTAAAAACATGAGAAATGAGCTCAGCTCTTACCGAAATATACCATCAATATCTCCTTTCCCCGGCAACAAAATGAGAGTTCTTCTCTGTAAATAACCTAGTTGTTTCTCGCAGCAATGGTGCTCTGCTCAGAAGATCACCCCAAATGATCCCTAAGTCTCGCGGACTCGCACCCATAAGAGGTTCAAGGAGTACGCCGATCAGAAAAACTCTTGTGATGGAAAGCCTCCTCTTCGTGATAACCATCCTGAGCAATTTAATGCTCACGTATAAGATCCTCTCCGCACCAAGATCCCTTCGCAAACTCTTAACAACAACCTCTATTCATTTTCCCCCAGCTCTCTCTCTCTCACTACGTAAATCTCTCCTAAAACTTATGTTTCTCCCCTACAAGACTGACTCTTCCCTTTGCTTCATGCCTACACACATAATGGATTCATGGTGATCCAGATCCACTCCAACAGATAGAACTTAAACCCCCAAGTCGCGGCATCCTTTAATGTTTTGATAACAACTCCCTTCTTGTGAGGACTCCCCCGTTCCCACTCATCCAAAATAACTACTTCCCAAAATAGCAATGACGTGCTACAAGGCAGCAAATAGTATGCCGTAAAAGCACAAGAGTTATCCAACAAATTGATAGGTGTTCGTGGTTTAGAAGCACCACTTAAAGTTTATAAAGAACACACAACTATAATATTTAATAATGACTCTGATCGAGCCCAACCACTCTCGTCCACTTAGATTTGGTTAAAACAATTGCCCACAAATCATGGACTTCTCCTCAATGAAAGACATGCGTTTCTTATGAAGAAAATGTGGGCAGTAATTGCCTCCTAAAAAGTTTAAAGATTCCCTCTTTGTGATATTGCAAGAAAAGAATAGATTGACATGGTAATAGAAAAGGTGGTTAATACTAATTTGACGACCATCTCAATTAATCGCTAAGGTTTACAGATGATGTGAATGGGTCGAGTTTACCTCCCCATCACAATCCGTCGACAATATTCGCGTCATCTAACTTGATGAGAACGTCTTGACGTTAAGAAGCGACAGTAAAACCTCAAGTGACTCAAGAAGAATAACACAACCATTTTACGTCTATGACGATGTTTACTTTACAAGTGACTATGTCGACTCACCATCGACTTCACTAGATGATAATCAAGATATCGACTACCTGTCGATTAGATTCAAAAGTAACTAGCAAGACAAGACTTACCTCATACAACTCATTGGTTCACATTACGTTTAACACTAAACTCATTTGGCAAATAGACCACTCGTAATCCAAGGTCTATATCTCTCTTCTCAAAAGATACTCTCTCTCTACTCTGAGAGTCATCTGATAACTTATAACCTGTTTCACTTGTCATCAAACAATATGTGATCAGTGCATCATTAATCAATTAATTCAACTAATAAATCAAATCTCATCATATAGATATTAAATTGACAATAACATAATCATTTCCATGATTTCATAATTGATATTCAATATAATTCCATGTCATATCTTGTCATAAATCTATAACATCACAATAAATTTACTTATGCCCAAGTAAAAAGTAGAAGTATAGCAAGTCAGAAATTAGGGATGTAACATATCCTTCCCCTAAAGATTCATTGTCCTCGATGATATAAAGCATCAAAACGCAACTTAAAAGCATATTCATTGTTCAACTACTATAAGCATAAAATAAATGAGGAATTTTCTGCTAGAATTCATGGTAATTTCTCCCCCCATGCAAAACTATTTTATGCATACTAGTCCCACTGGACCTTACACTTCATAACCTCTACATGACACAAGCATTGCTTGCGATCTTCAAGTATTTTAGAAGCTTGATCATAACCTTTCCTAGGTTCTTGTACTTTTAAATCATTCATAGATTATAGTATTCATATATTACATAAATATATTTCTCATATATAAATCACAAAAAGCATGATGCCTCCTAACAATAACTGGTAATAGATTGATTCTAGATATCAATAAAATTTCTAACCTTAAAGTTTAGAAGGGTCCTTTATACTTAGGAACTGGTTTAGAATACATTCCATTCTTTAGGAAATGTTTTCAAGGGTTTAACCCTTAAAAGAATTTTCCTTCTCTAACCGAGAATTGTCTTGGTGTATGCTTAACTTCAATATAAATTTTCTATTCATTATCGATTTCCACTGATCTTTCTTGATCAGCTAAATCTTTTCATCCATTCTAATAACATTTCCAGACTAATGCTAATCCTATCTTCTAGCTTACCCAGTTTATAGGAGTTTGGCATCTTTCTGTCCAATGTTTCAATCCAAGCCATTTTAATAGCAAAAGTTAGGTATTGTCAAAAATTCACGTGATAAGTAGTCTCCCTTCTTGTATTGCTAATCCATGCAACATGTTTGGAACAAATCTTCTAAAACCTGGTTAACTTCCTTAGTTTAACCATCTGTTCATAGGAAAATAAATTTTGCTCTTTTAAATTTCAGTCCTTAGCATAGAGAACAAGTTTGCCAAAATCTTGTCATTACACACACATTTCTATCTAAGATAACCTTCTCAGGAAACCATGCCAATCTAAACACATCATGCACAAATTTGTGGGTTAACACTGATGCTCCATCAGTCCAATTCCCTAGTATATAATGTGCTACCATCGAGAGTTTATCAACCATAAAATGACATCGTGTCTATTCCCAGACATGGGAAATCTTTGCGCAAATTCCATACTAATAACCTGTCATTTCCTCTATGGCACGTCGTGTGGGTACATCAATCCTACAGGTGTTGATGTTCTACTCTTTCCTTTGGCACTCCAGACAATATGTTACAAATCTCGCAACATCATTCTTTATTCCTTTCAAGAATTAAAGAGGTTTTATATATGCTAGTGGTTGGTTAACCCTAGATGTCCCGAGTATGGTGGAATATGAACTTCTTTCCATACCAGTTTTCTTGTTTCAGAAGATTTAGAACCACACATTCTTTCTCTGAAACTCAATAGTTTGTGAGACTCAAAATGGAAACCTATCATACCTTCAATCTTTAAAATTTACCACAAGAGCTTGCTAAATTTACTCATCATGTAAAGGTACACCCCTTAAACCATCTCCTGAGGCATCAATTTTTCCCTCAAACTGTCCTTCAGAATAGGAATTTCATAGCATTCGTGCTATTGTAATTTCTCTTAACCATTATAGAATCACTTGCACAAAAGGATAAAGTTCTCCTTCATGCTAAAAATAAATAATTATATCTTCCTAAAGACTTGGAACAAACAAGTCTAAACAACCTCTAAACACATTGTTCATGTGTTTCATGAATGCAACAAGGCATTTGTACATCCAAAGGACAACACTGCAAACTCACAGTGCCCATTCTTGTCCAAAAGTCATTTCAAGAGTAGCCTCATCCTTCAATCTTGATTGATGACATATTGATTGCTAATCAATCACTTCAGTTCTACACATCTAATCAAAGAGGTCATCAATACGTGGTGAAAGATATTTGCTCCTTATTATGGTTTTAATGAGCATATGATACTAAATACACAATTGTGGAGTTATGTCCTTCCTCTTGTCAATGATATCTAGTGCACCCGATGGTGAAATATTGGATCTATTCAAACCTTTAGCCAATAATTCTTATAAAGGGCTTTTGATTCCATTAATCCTATAGTTGTTATAAGGTAAGGTACTTTTCTAGGTAACTCATCCCAAAGTTCTAAGAGGAATAATATTTTCAGTTGATTCAATCACTGTTCCTTCAACTTTGGCGGAATGGCTTTCTTCATATCTAGAACAGTTCTAAGGCAAGCCTATCCTTTGCTTCCTTTTAGGGTCTAGAGTTTTAGGATTTTCTTTACTCACTCCATATTCTTGGTGATTTTCCTTTCTCATCCCATGAGAAATCTCATTTTCCCTCTTCAGGGTTTCCTTGATCTCATACTTTCTTTTCCAAAATACTAGGTATCTCCTTAGTTTTTACCAACATGGTTAGGATTGCCCCTTTTTGTCAAAGAGATTAACTAATAGTTTATTCTCTTCTAGACTCTCGCCCTTGTTTGGTTTTTGAACGAAACATGTTGTCATTTTCCTCATGCCAGATAAATAAGTTATCTAATAGTTTTCTGAACCTAAAGCTTCTCAAAACATCAAACATATTATCTCATAATAATCCAAAGATTGGTATAAAACATTGTCATCCTTATTATAAAGTATTTAGGAGTAACCACATCCTTATTTATATAGTTGATACGACAAAACTATATGTCATTGTCGTTTTACAATCTTCTAATTAAACAATCATAGAGGGTGGATGTACACACAAGTACTCCAACACCTTTTTCCTAAAACAGAAGTATCACATCAACCTTCGAGTGACATGTTGTAACTGGCTACAGTTTACTAGGTTTTACTACACCAGTAGAATTAGTAGGATTCTTGGTTAGTTCAAAACATTGTTTTCTTTCTAGCTGAATATGCTTAAGCGCATTAGTGAAAGTCTCTGAATCCTCCAGCCATGCACCTTCAGAGTAAATAATATTCTCTTTAAGTTCAACCTCCTCAATAGGTTTCTTCTTAACCACTAATTTAGGCAAATGTTGGGGAACAGTCTTCCTAGCTGTTTTCTTGGTTCTTCTCCACGCCATTCTGGCAAAAGAAGATTCAAACATTAGCTAACCACATAATGTTGACTATAGGTTAGCACAGTGGACTCATAAGCCCTAGTGTCGAACCTGGTAGCTTTGATACCATATGTAACATTCACATTCTAAAAACATAGTAAAAACCAAAAATTCACCATAAAGTAAATTTACAAGGTAAAAATGAGACAGAGAAAATTTTTCTTTTATTCAACATATAGTCGAGTAACTACAATTACAAGATATCTCATTACAAATATAATCAACCTTATTGTCTTTCTCAAGTACAATGTTTACAAAAATTAATCAATTATAAATACTTGAATCAGATAATGTTTTACTTAGTCTCAATAAACACAAGTCTCAAAGATATACTGCATCCAAAAATCTGACATCTTTATCACAAGCCTCGGCATGTCTTCTGCTAGAGAGAGAGAGAGTATCTTTCCAGTGATTTACCTCCATCCACAGACCAGTGGTCTCCCACACATCTTCCACATAGGAAGTGGCCCTACCCTTCATGAGGAATATAGACCAAAAGTGACCAGTGGTAATTTGCCTTTCTGAGTACATAGTGTTGTATCTTACACAACTCTATCCATCATACAACCCTAGTTTCCCTCTAGCTAAGTATGAGTCCCGATAGGATGTACAATCTAGATACAGTGAACCGACAATGCATGCAGAGACATATGCATTACTATGGCCATAGTTTTCAATATAAACTAACGTTCGCAATGAACATTCTTGTAATGTTCACCCACTCCAACTCGACTTGGATACTATCATATTCCTACAGTTTGACTTGGTCAACTATGTTTAACTTATGAAGTCATGGCGTTTTCTTTAATTTAGTCTTCCTGACTCATACATGGTTTCTTTCACTGTCTATAATCCATAGACCTATTCAACTTTCTTTCTTTACAAGGACTTTTATTGCATCATTGCAATACCTGAGGTCCACGACTTATTGTCTCATAATAACTATAGATAGATTAATTACGACTAAGATGATAACCTTACCCAGGTTAAGCAATATAGTCTAGGAATCTAATTCCCTTCTCGCAATTAAGAATAATTACACATAGTCAGGGCACATGACCCTTCAATCACGATCTAAATAATGATCTCAATGCCTTAATACAATAATTACCATATCTAGGTTAAGTTAAGGTTTAACTAAAGAGTTTTATCCAACTCCAATCTAGTCTTTCTAACTTAGGTGAATTCACAAGACACTGTCGTTGCTCTATTAATCATTATGGATTGACTATCCATTCTTAGGTATCTCTCTTTGCATCTTTGCAACATTTGAGATTCACCCCTTGTCGACAAGTAATAGCTTAGAGAAGTTGTGATAAAAAGGTATAATGATTTTAATGTTTGACTAACCATTTAATGGTACCTCTTGCATACTTGCAAAGTCTAAGGCTTATGACTTGTGTTTCAAGTCAAATTGTAGCCCAATAAATAGTTTTCCCTACCTAAGGTTAAACATTGTCAACTAATAGCAAATCTCTTTTCAAAAAGATAGACATGAACATTACCAGATTAGGGTTCTCCATCCTTTAATGACTTTCCACATAAAGTACTTAATACGGTTTATAACCAGAAAAGTATTGTAAGATAATTCTTAATCCTTCGAGGTTATACTGGGGTTTTATTTGTCCTATTCCAATCCAATGGAATAACAAACATACATATTCTAAGAAGTAAGAATATCGTAAAAAAAATTATCTATTAGTCTTCTTTCGACTAAAGACATAAATATATCTTTCCATCTATGGTTGGATCATTAAGACTTGAATACTTACAACCTTAAGTTGTTCTATCAAATACCAAATAGGTTTTCAACCCAACTATATATGTTATTATTTTGAGATAAATATTCCCATATGACAAGAGTCAAATGTATCTTGAGTTCCTATTTCCTCATAAGATAACTAAAACGAGTTATAGTTCCATAAAAGTGTCATCAAATAATCTTTATCCCTCCTAGGTTGAACTAGGTTTTTATACATCCTATTCCCACACAATGGAGTAGAAATCATACATATTCTAGAAAGTAAGGATATCATAAGGAACGATTATTTTCTAGTCTTCGTGTGACTAAGAGATCATTACAATCTTTTAAACAAGAATATTTTTCATTTACAAGGAAACCTTAGTTATCACTAACCATAAGGTTCCAACTCAAGTTTTAAATTTCAACTATGATCGTCTTGATAACAAGATATATAAAGACTTATTTTATGTTGTCATCAACTTAAGTTTACTGTCTAAGTTGTTCTATATAGACATTACCAATGTAGTCATTGGAACAATATTATTACCCAATTCCTCTTCGAGCAACTCAAAGACTATAAAATAGATACCATAACTGCTTATCCTTACTCACAGTATGATTACAAAAACAATAACATGTTCACTCTATCACGTAACGAGTAATTATCTCGTGGCTTTACCAGAACATAAGAATACAATAACAAAGCATCCTTGGATTTGCAAAATCTATAATTTCTTGTTTGCACTACTCCATACAAAGTTCTATGGCATGGAAGAGTAAAAATGCCTAAACAATCCAAAAAGACAGTGTCTTATGTAACTTAATCTGCATGAGCTTATGTCTAAGTAATCGTACCGGCACTTGACGACTTATACATCCTCAAAGCTCATACTATGAAGTCGGCCTCAAAGTGTGCAGAGCATTAAACTCATAAATTGCTCTTCAATAAGGTTTTAAACATTCACCAGAGACCATAACTTAAATGGCATCGACTAAGAGTTCTACGATAAAATAAGGTTTATGATTACTCTTGCTTTATGTCTATAAAGCTCACTAAACTTCATATACTTAATGAAATACCTACGTTCTTAGAAAGAACTACTATTAACTATGAGTTTCAGATGGCATGCCATTTATAAGGAAAAACATGAGAAATGAGCTCGGCTCTTACCGAAATATACCATCAATATCTCCTTTCCCCGGCAACAAAATGAGAGTTCTTCTCTGTAAATAACCTAGTTGTTTCTCACAGCAATGGTGCTCTGCTCAAAAGATCACCCCAACTGATCCCTAAGTCTCACGGACTTGCACCCATAAGAGGTTCAAGGAGTACGCCGATCAGAAAAACTCTTGTGATGGAAAGCCTCCTCTTCGTGACACCCATCCTGAGCAATTTAATGCTCACGTATAAGATCCTCTCCACACCGAGATCCCTCCACAAACTCTTAACAACAACCTCTATTCATTTTCCCCTAGCTCTCTCTCTCTCTCACTGCATAAATCTCTCCTAAAACTTATGTTTCTCCCCTACAAGACTGACTCTTCCCTTTGCTTCACGCCTACACACATAAGGGATTCGTGGTGATCCAGATCCACTCCAACAGATAGAACTTAAACCCCCAAGTCGCGGTATCCTTTAATGTTTTGATAACAACTCCCTTCTTGCAAGAACTCCCCCATTCCCACTCATCCAAAATAACCACTTCCCATAATAGCAATGACGTGCTACAAGGTAGCAAATAATATGCCATAAAAGCACAAGAATTATCCAACAAATTGATAGGTGTTCGTGGTTTAGAAGCACCACTTAAAGTTTATAAAGAACACACAACTATAATATTTAATAACGACTCTGATCGAGCCCAACCACTCTCATCCACTCAGAGTTGGTTAAAACAATTGCCCACAAATCGTGGACTTCTCCTCAATGAAAGACATGTGTTTCTTATGAAGAAAATGTGGGCAGTAATTGCCTCCTAAAAAGTTTAAAGATTCCCTCTTTGTGATATTGCAAGAAAAGAATAGATTGACATGGTAATAGAGAAGGTGGTTAATACTAATTTGACGACCATCTCAATTAATCACTAAGGTTTACGGATGATGTGAATGGGTCGAGTTTACAAGTGACTCAAGAAGAATAACACAACCATTTTACGTCTATGACGTTGTTTACTTTACAAACAACTATGTCGACTCACCATCGACTTCACTAGATGATAATCAAGATATCGACTACCTGTCGATTAGATTCAAAAGCAACTAGCAAGACAAGACTTACCTCATACGACTCATTGGTTCACATTATCATTTAATACTAAACTCATTTGGCAAATAGACCACTCGTAATCCAAGGTCTATATCTCTCTTCTCGAAAGATACTCTCTCTCTCTACTCTAAGAGTCATCTGATAACTTGTAACCTGTTTCACTTGTCATCAAACAATATGTGATCAGTGCATCATTAATCAATTAATTCAACTAATAAATCAAATCTCATCGTATAGATATTAAATTGACAATAACATAATCATTTCCATGATTTCATAATTGATATTCAATATAATTCCAAGTCATATCTTGTCATAAATCTATAACATCACAATAAATTTACTTATGCCCAAGTAAAAAGTAGAAGTATAGCAAGTCAAAAATTAGGGATGTAACAACTAGAATCAAGCAATGTAAGACCAAAACCTTTCAGGTTGCTTCCTTATCCATGTAGACCTCCTCAAGAGCTGAGGTTGAGGTTCAGCTTCTTCTGAGCTTTCAAAGCTGCTAGAGCTCTCCTCATCATTAGGTCCAACATTGTCTTTCTGTTCAGTCTTCTCAGGGGTGAGAGGAAACTAAACAACATCCTCTTTCTTTTCTTTTTCTTTTGGCTGCAAAATAGTGGAAGAAGGTGTATGCTCTCTGAAGATGATACTTCTGCTATACAACACTTTTTCAGCCACGGGGTCCCAAAGCTTGTATCCTTTCACACCAACACCATAGCTGATGAAGATACACTTAACAGCTTTGTTCTCCAACTTTGACCGCTTCTCCCTAGGCACATGTGCATATGCCTCACAACCAAAAATAGGAAGATACCTTACTGAAGGCTTTCTACCAGACCACACCTCCATAGGTGTCTTTTCAACAAGAGCTGATGTGGGAGATCTGTTCACCAGATAGCAAGCAGTGGCAACAGCTTCAGCCCAAAACTTTTGCTCTAGACTAGCTCCACTAAGCATACTCCTAGCCTTCTCTATTAGTGTCATGTTCATCCTCTCTACAAATCCATTTTTCTGTGGTGTGTATGGAGTTGTCTTATGTCTTTCAATCCCAAGTTCCTTGCAATACTTATCAAATTATGTAGAATAGAACTCACCACCATTGTCAGTTCTCAAACATTTAATCTTTTTACCAGTCTAATTTTCAGCAAAGGCTTTAAACTCCTTAAACTTGCTATAGACTTCAGATTTTCTTCTAAGAAATTAAATCCATGTCCTTCTACTGTAATCATCTATAAAAGATACAAAGTATATAGATTTTGATAATGAAGGAACATTAACAGGACCAAATACATCAGAACGAATGAGGTCCAACACACCAGAAGACTTATGAGAACTCGAGTAAAACTGAACATGATTCTATTTTCCATAAATGCAATGTTCGCAAAAGTCAAATTCAAGATTACAATCATCTAACCCCTCAACAAGGTTCTTATTTTTTAGGGTACGCAGACCCTTCTCACCAATGTGGCCAAATCTCTTATGCCATAATGTTGTCTTTTCTGTAGGATGTTTAACTTCTAATGCACGATTACAACCATCAAGACTAGAAACAACAAATTTCTTCACTGTTCGTTTAGATGGTGGGGATGAAGTGACTGCTTCCCTCTTCCTTGAGTCAGAAGAACTACTGTATTGTGAAATGTATGCCTCTAGCTAAAATAGAGTACCTCTCCGAGTACCCTTAGCAAGCACCATAGATCCTCTAGTCATCTTGCATCCTTCTTTCGAAAAGACAACCTGCACACCTGTATCATTCAAACTACTTACAGAAAGCATGTTCCGTGCTAATCTTGGGATTTGCATAACCCCAGAGATCCCCTTCACTCGACCATCAGGGAATCAGATAGAGACACTTCCATGACCAACGATCTTTAGATGAGAGTCATCACCCAGATACACCTTTCCACCATCGAACTCCTCATACTTAGTGAACCAGTCTTGATGCAAGGTCATGTGGAATGATGCACCAGAGTCGATTAGCCACACATCATCAGATGCATGGGTTGCTAGGGCTGTGATGAAGGCATCACCGTCATCTTGTGATTTGTCAGAATCTAAATCAGGAGCTTTCTTCTTTTTCTTCTTCTCCTCTTTGCATTCCTTTCAGAAATGCCTAATCTTTCCTAAGTTCTAACAAAGAGCCTTGGACTTTCCAGGAGATTTGGATCTCCCACGGGATTTGGATCTACTCTTCTCAGCTTTCTTGTCCTTCTTCTTCCCTTTCTCCTTGGGTCTTCCACAAACTGCAAGGGCTTCTTTAGCTACCTCAGAAGACTTTCTCCGCATCTCTTCAGATAACAGTGAAGAAACCACCTCTTCCATTTTAAATGTGGATGTGGTGCTTTCGATTGCCATGACAAGGTGATCCCATGAGTCTGACAGAGAACAAAGCAGGGTCATACAACGATCCTCCTCCTCCATCTTTACACCAATAGATGTTAATTGTGCAACCAGCATGTTAAAGGCATTCATATGCTCAGCCATGGATCCTCTATCCTCCATTTGAAGAGAATACAACTTCTTTCTCAGGAAAAGTTTATTGACAAGGGATTTGGCTTGATACACATCCCCCAACTTCTTCCAAAGGAGTTTTATAGTAGCCTCCTCATGGACATTTAACAACACATAATCGGTAAGACTAAGTCTTATGAGACCCTTAGCCTTCCGATCCTTGAGATCCCACTCATCTTGAATCATTGTAGCTGGTTTAGTTTTGTTCACACTTTCCCAAAGGTCTCGATCAACTAACATATCTTCCATCTTGAGCTTCCACAACTCAAAATTACTGTCATTGATCTTCTCCACTTCAAACCTTCCTGATGTGCTTGCCATCTCCTTGCTGCAATAAGATACAGAATGCTCTGCACATACTCCCACTCAACCTAAGATTAGCTCAAAAAACCCCTACCCTACAACTAGGACCAAAGGTGATCAAGCTCTTATACCAACTGAAAGGAAGCTAGGTGTGTGGAAACGCTTCCTACACTAATCTATTGAGGAGAGGGCTATGCAAATTCAACTTTATCCTAACTGTTACAGCAATGTTAAACCATTAACATGAGATATTGCAAAAAAACACAAGAGCCAGAAAGAAGACAGAAGAAGAGAGACAGAGATTTATGGTGGGGAAAACCCTTATCGGGTGAAAAACCCCACACTCAGAAACCTGCACAATGTATTAACAAATCTGAAAGAATGTTTACAATACACTTGCAATGCAAGCTTCAATGGTCTTCGACACTTGTGTCTGGAGTCAATCTGGCAGCATAACATTACCTGTAAACCTATGATACAAACTCCATCTCCAAGCACCTGTTTAAATAGAACATACAAGACAATTTTGGACCTTTCTTGGAATGGGCGTCCAATATGGCATCTTGGACCAAAACCCACGCCTAGGGACACTTGGTCAACATTGTAGAATGTGTTTGACACTTGTCCACAGCTCCCATTCCAAAGAGGTCACCTATTTCCAAAATGGGCTATGACAGATGCTCTTACGACACTTACGACCGTCATAGAATCTGTCATAGTGGTTACAACTTACAACTCTGTAAGAGAATCTGTCATACACATGCTATAAATAGTATATTCTCTTACAACACATCATATTCCACCTTGGGGCGCCCAAATATGCCTCATTCAAAGATGCTACATGACACATGTCATTACCTTTCTTACAACCTTCTATTCTCGACTCTTACATGTCATAGATTTGTCATAGGAATCTGTCATAACCGTTTCGATCAAACATTCCTTACAAAACATAGAAGATGCTGACACATGGTAGAATATTCCTACCACTAAGTGGGATGCCTATCTCCTCATGTGAGGACAAAATACCTAGTTGTCATAATCCATGTAGGATTGACACATCACCGTGCCACATCCCACAATATGACAAAGTGGAATTTCCAATTATTTACAACATAGGCAATTGAATAATAAATACAAACATTACAAATGCAGAGAATTACCAAGGTTGAGACACCTTAATTCCCAATAATTATTAGAAATTTTTATAAAATTGTGGCGAATCCTAATGAATAATTGGTAAAAAAATAATTTCGTTGGTGAATTCTACTTGTATTCAAAAATAAAATAATTTCGTTGGTGAATTATATAAATATTCAAAAATATAAAATAGATTATTTGGCAAATGTGCTGGCAAGTTTTTGAGAAATCATATTGTGGCTGATGAAAATATCAAATGCTAAATTATAATGATTAATTTACTTGGCGAATTTATAGCTTAAAAATATTGACATTTAGATTGATGTATATTGATAATCGGTATCACAAATCAACAACATTAGTGTACATATAAAGTTATAATATTCTAATAATTTTTTATCATTAGATGATCGCAAATCGACGACATAAGTTCTATTTTAGGCCAAAGTATTGACACATCCAAATTTCTACATAAAGTTTCCAAAATAGAGACAATTGGACTATGTTGGAAATATTCCTAAAATTTTTGTCTCGTTGTATGCCATGTGGCTCACCATGATTGCATCGTGATGTTTCAGGTACATCACAAAATTAGCAAGTGGGCCCATCTTCATAGTTGAGGGCTTGCGCTCTACCACCACCTTTATTTTATATTAAATAATTCATATTATATTCAATATAGTATACATAATAAATATAAATATATTATATATTTTAAGTAATATCTAATGGCTCTTGGTTGATTCTGGAGGCTGTTGTTGGTAATGTATAGCATTGGAGATCTACCTTCCAAAATTGAACTACAACTATTCTTCATTTGTTCATCAAACAGTGGAACAATTTACAAGTGGACAATTTAAATATTTTAAGTTTTTTAATCATTAAAAAGTGGGATGACCTGACTGTTGACGTTCTAGTGGTCACATCAGTCACCCAAGGTGATCAAGTGGATGCAAAATTCAAGCTTTGCAAAGGAAGCCAAGGTAGGTTTTTTGATACAAGATGTTAATTCCATACGAGTAACATGTCAAGTCCATACGAGGATTTTTTGAATTGGATGCCCAAACACTCTTAGAGCATGATATGAAGTGACATTTTTGCATCTAGAAAATCTTTTGCAAGGTTAGTAAGATAGACTAATGGATAGGTAATGTTTTATTGAATTCCCAACAGTTGGGGCTATAAAGGGATGGAGAAAATTGCTTTCAAAAATTAATTTCAACTTATGGTTGTTCCTTATTGTATACGTCTAAAAATGACACAAATCATCCTAAATAAATATTCTAGATATTTATTCCCTTCTTCTATTAATTAAATAAATATTCCAAATTTATTTAATCGATTCACTGCTCCATAATTAAATAAATTCAATTTATTTAATTAAAATTCTTCTAAATGTCCTACCCAATTAAATAATCATAAATTATTTAATTAATCCAAATTCCTCTATCCTAAGTTCTAAATTCAAAAATCCACCTCACCTTTACACCTCACCTTTTCCACCTCACCTTGTCCACCTCATCAGGTTGCACATGTAATTAAATATATTTAATATTTAATTATCTTATTTTCCCTCACTTACATGGCCTATTTCTTCTCAAATCAGAGGTTAGTTAACTAATCAATCAAAAGTGTTAACTAACCTGTCAATTGAGTCAATCCCTCAATCAATTCAGTCAGTTCAATAATCCACTCTTCTAACTGATCGATCAAGTCTGTTAACTGATCAATCAATGGAGTTAACTCTCCAATCAATTTTGTCACATCCCCTTTTTCATGATGGAGTTGGGACACTTGTCACATTTCTACTAGTTGCACGTTCCTCAACCATTCTCAGCCATTGATCTTCATATCTCCTCTCAACCGTTGATTCTCATTCTTCTAAGTCTATAAAAGAAACCTCATCCTCCCATTCTATTCATCCAGGCTTTTGACATCGTTACTCTGCAGAAATATCACCAGCGCGCCTTTGGCACCCTTTTACCATCCACAAGCTTGAGATCACATACTTGCCTTGGAGCTCATCTTCATTGCATATCACAACAGCCATTTACCATCGACTTCCTCAAACACAGCTTAAAAGAGTGCACTCTCTGAGGGCTCACTTCATCTGCAAAAGGACGTTTGTAATAGGCAAACAACAGAAGCATCGATTTCAGGGAAGGTTTGCTTTGTGTTATTCATTGCTATTTTCATTTAATCTTTCTTGTTATCTCTTATTCTGTTGATGTTTGGGTCTTATATAATTCATTTGATTGATCCGCATTTTACCCTTACATTTTTGGTGCCCACCCGGGGCCTTTGCCCCTTTATCTCATCAAAATCTAAGCTTTTTTGAAGGCAGGTTCCGTACTGGTCATGCACAGACACGCACAGGTTACTTCGGGGCATTTAAACATTTCCGCGGCGCATATAAAGATTGTTATGGCGCTTCTATTATTTCTGCGCGTCTGTGTATTTTCGCTGAGCTTTTGCGCACTGTTACGGTGCTTTTGATTATATTGCGCATATGTTCCTTTTTACAGCGCATATATACACAGTTACTACGCATTTAAAATCATTGCGCATTTGATCAAAATTGTTGCGCATTTGTTCCTTCTGCACTTCTGTGTATTCCTGCTGCGCTTCTACACACTGTTGCGGCACATTCATTATTGTTGCGCTTCTGTTGATTATTTATGCGCATCTAATCACTAATGCTGTGCATTTGTAATAGGCTATGGTTTTAGTACTTTTCTAGGAGAATTTGCTAACGCTAACCTTTTCGCAGGTGTTTGCTGGAGTTGTTTTGCAGGATAGGCTTGGGTTTAGTTCCATATAGTTGCATTTAAATAGTTCACATTTCACTTTCCAAGGGATAGTAAAACTGATGTGCATTCAAATCCTCACCTAGCTCTAATTAGGAAAGCAATAACTAGATCATTTGTTTCTTGCATTGCAACACTTTCCAAGTTATTGCTATCTGGGATTAAAATTGAACTCACCTTTGATTTTGAGGTTAAAAAGTACTATTGCTATATCGTGAGACCAAAACTTCAAAGTTAACTATCTCGTGCTACGCGGTGTAAAACTAAACTCACCATTGATCTTGAGTTTAAAATGAACTATTGCTATATCGTGAGACCAAAACTTCAAAGTTAACTATCTCGTGCTACGTGGATTTAAAACTGAACTCACCATTGATTTCTGGGGTTAAAACTGAACCACTGCTATATTGCTAAAATCATTTCAAAGTTATGTGTTTGAGTAGATTAGCTCATTTAGTTTTTCTAATTTTAACTAGGTTGGATTAACCAGTGTATTTTGTGCTTGTGAATGACAATAGGCTTATGCTCTCCCCTTAACTGGGTGACCAAAGTGCCAGACTTGTTATTCTATTTGTTTAACCTTTAGGAGGGGCCTGCCCTTAGATGCACACTTGTCCAAGTGGGAACGACCCTGAGTGGTAACAGGCTAACGCCAAGCCCTACCAAGCCACTTAAAATAAATTGTGCTTGAGGTGAAAACTTCCTGCAACGAGTGCTGTTATGTTACACCGACGGCCAACCTCCCCCAAAACCCTCTAAGGCGCAACCCTTTGAGGCTAGGAGACTCCATAACGGAGAGTAGTGCCACCACACGTGTAACCACTTGAACGGTTGCCCACATTAAATACCTCTTGTTCTAGTGGCCCAAATCCCTTATAATCCATTTCTCACCTAAGATTTTTGTGCTTTCTTTTGTTCAGTTTAGTCCAAAATAGAGTCGAAAAAACTATAAAAACAATGAAAAACTACAAAATATTCTTTGTGCTTGCTGTGTTTTCTTGCTATTAATTCATAATATCATATCAGGAAGACCTTTTCAAGCCAAAAAATACCAAAAACAGAAGAAAAATCCAAAAATTTGCAAAAAATATCAGAGTTGCGCATATACTCCTTTCTGCTGCGCATTTGTAGCAACTTGCTGCACTTTTGTAACGACTTGCTGCGCATAAATGTTGTTGCTACACATATACACACTGTTGCTATGCATTTGTACTTAACCAGAGCTGCGCATATACTGAGACTTATGGTGTATTTGTTCATTTCTGCGGCGCATTTGTTTCGACGCATATGCGACAGTGAGCAGTTACCCTATTTTTGAGAGAATATTTTCACTTGATTGGAGCACCCATTTCAGCCTAGTTTCACTTGCTGAGATCAAATTCAACCTTGCAGTCAGTCTTCATCTGTTTCACCCAAGTCTCTCTTTCGTCCGTCATCCCATTCGCTTTCTGTCCAAACGCCTCTTGTCCCAGAATCAATCTATCCCATACCGGTTCGACATAGGTCCTTCTTCGTTTCATTAGTGAATTCACGTAAGCCTAGTAGGTCACCGTACCTTTGCTAGTAGTCTTGTTGAACGACTAAGCCCTACACAGTAAGGCTGGTATCGACTACCCTTACTAGTGGCTAGCATCTTGTGTCAACCGTCTTACTTGAAATCATTGAGTGAGAAAATCCTTTGTCCAAGTCTTGTCCTAGGTATCCCATTCACAACAGTCTCAGTCGGCACCTCACCAAAATTTCTAATCCTGGTCCACTTCATCCCACCCCACCTTGCATGGTTCTTACTCGATCCTAGTACAACAAGCAAATTGAAATGGCCAACTCATCTGATCACCTCACCCCACCACGTGGTGGTGACGAAGAAATTTCTCATGAAGAATTAGTAGCGTACATCCAAGATAGATACAAAAGATAGAGGTAAGAAACCCATAGATCAAAATGCTCCTATGGAAGACGTGAGATAACAAAACGAAAGTCTAAAGCAAGAGATATCCAACCTTAAGACCGGTACAAGTTCCAAGCACTACTCTTTGGAAGATATAGCTCCGTATCCTTTTGACAAAAGTTTGGTCATGAAACCTTTCCCCTTTCAGTTCGGAGTCCCAAAGTTTGACAAATACAAAGGGAAGGGGGACCCTAGAGATCATATCCGGGAATTCAATGCCGCATGTTTAGAAGTAGCTCACAACGAGACCTACTTGATGAGACTATTCCCAAGATCCTTAGGTGGTCAAGCTATAGAGTGGTTCTCGCGCCTCCCACCAGGAATCAAAACTTTTGATGAACTTGTCAACAAATTTATAACGCACTTCTCTTACAACATAGAACACGAGGTATCTATGCTAGATCTATGCAACACCAAACAAAAGAGTGGTGAGTCATTTGCCACCTTCTTACAATGATGGAGACAGCTAGCTAGTAAGTGTTCTTATGATATACCTGAGAAGCAACTATTGGAAATGTTTGTCCACAATTTGAATACTGATCTTAGCTATCAAATTTAGATACAATGCCCTACATCATTCTCAAAAGTCATCAAAATGGGCTTATTCATCGAAAAGGCTATGATCACTAAAGGAGCTATCAAGCTATACAAGGACACGCCTAATTCCAATACACAATGGATAAATCAAAGTTTTGGACCAAGAACAAGAATGTGGTCAACGATGGGGTAGTTGATGCCAAGGCGGCAGCTCCTAAACAACAACCCATATTCACTCTTAAGGGGGACACAAACAATGGTGCAATCAACAAGCCACCCTCTCGGGAGCCTAGACCTTGGTTCAATTTGAACCCAAGGAGAAAATTCACACCGTTAGGAGAGTCTCAAGAATCTGCACTAAGGAAGTTGTTGGCTAACAACGAAATTTCTCTACTGCCAACAAGTGATTACAAGCCTATAGTCAAACCTCCCTACTGGAGGGACACAGACTATTGTGAATATCATCGAGGAAGGGGGCATACAACTAACAACTGCATCCACCTCAAAAATGTCATACAAGATATACTGGATCAGAATCAGGGAGGGACACAACAGCATACCTCCAATGAAACTCATGTGGCCTACAGGGATCCACTTCTGAATCATAACAGGCCATATAACAACAATGGCCACAACAACAACAACCATGGCCACAACAACAATAGCAATAATAGTAATGACAACAACAATAATCGCAACCGGCCAAATCAGAACAGTGGGACGAGTAATGCTAACTATGCAAGTGTTCCATTTGACTACACCATAAACTGCATTTCTGAACATATTCCACAAGTCAATGTCCTCTCACCCAACCAACAACCAGGACCTAACCGAACTGGTTGTAGTATAATTACCCACAGTGGTAAAGTCACACTCAATACCGTTCCTCCAAGGTCATCACCATCTCCATCCACCTTCTGTCAGTACAATGTCATCGACCAATTACAGAAAACTCTGGCTCACATTTCTATATTGGAGCTCTTGCGTCTATCTCCTTCTCATAAGGAGATTCTTGAAAAAGCCTTAGTGGAAACCACTGTCCCCACTAATCTGGCTCAAGAGAAGTTCCAGACCATGGTAGGCAATCTAACATCCTCCAATTCCATATCGTTTACTGAGAAAGATGACCTTTCTGTATCTCAACCCCACAACACCCCTCTGCACATTGTCGCATTCATACACAAGCACCGCATCAAGAGGGTTCTCATTGATGGGGGTGCCAGTTTAAATATTTGCACATTGAAGCTAGTCCTTGCACTGGGGTTCTCCGAACAAGCAATTGATCCAAGGAGGAAAATTACCATAAAGGCATATGACGAGGAAGAAAGAACCACAAAGGGAACGGTTGTCCTACCCATTCGAGTGGGACCGGTAATCAAAGATGTGGTGTGCCAAGTCCTTGATCGGGAGCTTGTGTATAATATCTTACTAGGGAGACCATGGATCCACGCCATGAAGGCTGTCCCCTCGACCTATCATCAATGCATTAAGTTCCCGCACAATGGCAAGCAGGTCACCATTCAAGGCGACCCCGACCCCTACCAACACTGCAATTCTTTCCGTGAAAAACCTGAATGTGTCATACCCAACAATAGAGCCTACATTTCCCCTACCCCGCAATAGGACCATACCACTGAAGCTTCCTCCTCAAGACCCAAACCACTGAAACTTACCATAAAAGAAAGTGGCATGGGGGAATACTCCATTGAGCACAGCCTCAACCTTGCCATGATGCCTTTGTCTCCTCACTCTTTTGGCCAACCCAAGCGTCCACCCAACCATTTTCCAAAGCCATCTGCTCCTCCTGCAGCTCTCGCAAATCCCTTTGTAAAATGGGGGACCTTATCTGATGAAATAGAGGAGCGAGATCTCCTGCAATGGCTTTATGCTGAAGAAGAAAACACACCCCAAGAATCGCCTAGACTCCTTACAGAACTCTGTGGGCGGGGTGAGACTATTTTGCACAGGATGGGGTATGAAGGACAAGGCCCCATAGGCCTCAGAAAAGAAGGAATCATTGAACCTATACAACCTTCTTCATCCTCTTCGGCTAGAAACACAAGTGGCCTAGGATACAAAGGCAAGGGTAAAGCCAAGGAAAATGCCTGCCTTGTGGAGACAATCCAAACGCTCCAAGTGGACAGTGACACAGATTCAGATGATTCAAATGAGTATGAGTGGGACGAGCTAACAGAGCACTCCTACGATGACAAAGAGGTTGACACCATCCAAACTCTTAGCCCCTACCATGAGGGACAAACACAATGGGACAGATCACTGGAGTCTGATTTGCCAACCCCTGAGATTATGGCTTTCGAGGAAAGTTTAGATTCCATTGTGATAAACAACTTGGAAGAAAATACCACCCTGAACTCTACCCCCACCAATGCTCCTAACATTTCCATTCACACCATCAATGAATCAGGTCTCTCATCCGACTCCCTTCCCCTCTTACACCCTAAGCTTATTGACTGGGATCTGCAAGGAACCCCCCAATTAGATATGTTCTAGAACGATGATGCTTACATTAATTATATGGAACTTAGGAACCACTTGCCAAAAGGAGATCATAAAGCTAGTTTTGCTATCGAACTGAATACCGTGGCTTACTTCGGGGAGGGTGCCAAGCCTTCCAGTCGCAAAAATATCAAGATAAAAAATGGATCTGATAGTGAAAACCACCTTGCAGCAGTGTCAGATCATAAAACAGTAAAAAGAAAGGACGCATCTGACGGTGAAAACCCAACTGTGGCACCCGACGATGGAATGCTTGACACTCTCCCTAGTGATATGTACCAGGAAAGGTCACAGATTGTGGTAGAGCCAACAGAGCCCGTGAATATTGGAACCGAAGAGCAGCCCAAGATTATCCACTTTGCCAAATCTCTCACACCACCAGAGAAAACCAGATTTGTACCATTCTTTAAGAAGAAGAGAGGCAGCTTTGCTTGGTCATATGCAGACATGCCAGGTTTGGACCCAAACCTAATTCTACATCATTTGCCATTGGATCCAGGAGTGAAACCAGTAAAGCAGAAGCTGAGAAAGATGCATCCTCATATAGCCCTTTTGGTCAAAGAAGAACTCAAGAAATTGCTAGATGTGGGGTTCATTAGAGCCATAGATTACCCAGAATGGATATCTAATATTGTGCCAGTGTCTAAACCAAATGGTCAGGTTTGACTATGCAATGATTTTTGAGACTTAAACAAAGCATGCTGCAAGGATGACTTTCCATTGCCAAACATCGATATCATAGTCGACCTAACTGCAGGACATACAATGCTATCACTCATGGACAGATTCTTAGGGTATAATCAAATTAAAATAGCACCAGAGGATCAACACAAAACAGCTTTCACTTGCCCATGGGGTACCTTTTGCTAGAATGTCATGCCTTTTGGGCTGAAAAATGCAGGTGCTACATATCAGCGGGCCATGACAACTATATTCCATGACATGATGCATGTAACTATGGAAGACTATGTTGACAATATCTTAGCAAAATCTCTCACAAGGGACTCACACCTGGACATATTAGAAAAAGTCTTTCAGAGATTGGACCAATTCCAAGTCAAACTGAACCCGAAGAAATGTGTGTTCGGGGTAACTTCAAGCAAGCTGCTAGGCTTCATCGTGTCGGCAAACAGAATAGAGGTAGACCCAGCCAAGGTCAAAGCTATAATGGACATGCCACCCCCCAAGACTCTAACTCAGTTGAGATCCTTACAGGGCAAGCTGTAGGCCATCCGCAGGTTCATCTCATAGCTGGCAGACAAGTGCCAACCTTTCAGCCATCTTCTACATAAGAACATTCCATTTAAATGGGATGAGCGGTGCGAAGAGGCATTCAATAAGCTAAAGGAGTACCTTATGAATCCTCCCATACTCATGCCTCCGATCTAAGGAAAACCTTTAATTCTCTACATATCTGCTACACCTACTGCTCTTGGGGCTCTCCTAGCGTAGCAAGACTATGAGAACAAGGAAAGAGCTGTATACTACATCAGTCGAACCTTAGTGGGATACGAGTTGCAATACTCCCAAATAGAAAGATCATGTCTCGTGGTGGTTTTTTCTTCACAAAAAATCTGTCATTACATGCTCGCACATCTGGTTAAGCTCATTGCAAAAATTGACCCACTGAAGTATCTTCTCAGCAAAGCAGCTCTCACAGGTCGCCTGGCAAAGTGGGTTATGCTTCTTAGTGAATATGATATAGAATATGTGGACAAAAAAGCCATCAAGGGACAAATCATCGCTGACCAATTGGCCGATGCCCCATTACAAGACACATCACCAATGCAATTTGAGTTTCCTGATGAGTCTTTATTCACTCTATCAACATCTCCTTGGAAACTCTACTTTGATGGATCTTACACCAACCATGGATCGGGGGCAGGTATCCTGTTTATCATTCCCCAAGGCGACACAATTCCGAAGTCCTACAGGTTGTTATTTCCATGCACAAACAACATAGCGGAATATGAAGCCTTGGTAATTGGTCTCAAAATGGCCACTAAGTGGAAAATCCAAGCACTATGTGTCTACGGTGATTCTCAACTTATCATAAATCAGGTCAACGATGAGTATCAAACCAAAGATGAGAAGCTCATCCCATACAAACGGATGGTCGACGACCTCAAAGAACACTTTAGGACCATCTCCTTCGAGCAAATACCCAGGATAGAGAACAAAGCAGCAGATGCAATGGCTACCATAGCCTCTCTTCTAGAAATACCTGAATATGAGTCATGGTATGAGTTCTTATTGGAAACCATCCGGCAACCGGCTTATGATCTCCTTGAAACCCATTCCATTTGTCTCCTAATCGGATCTGATTCACCTTGGTACGGTAAGACTTACACTTACCTCAAGGACAATATTCTCCCACCGGACCTCTCTTCCAATCAAAAATGAACTTTCATCCGACAAACCTCCCGCTACACCATCATAGCTAATACCCTTTACCGACGTGGTCTGGATGGTACTTTAGTCCGTTGTTTAGAACAAGAAGAATCCCTAACTGCCTTGCGAGACGTACATGAAGGGATCTGCGGAACACACTCCAGCGGTCCCTCCTTAGCCAAGAAACTCATGCGTTTGGGTTATTACTGGCCAAACATGGAAATGGATTCCTATCAGTTCGTCAAAAAGTGCAAATAGTGCCAAATACACGGGAACCTGATCCATGCACTTGCTCAAGAGTTGAGACCTTTAACGACACCCTGGCCCTTTTGTCAGTGGGGACTTGACCTTGTGGGAAAGATTCACCCACCCTCTTCCAACAACCACAAATTCATCATAACCGCCACTGAGTATTTCACAAAGTGGATTGAAGCCGTTCCCCTAACCACCGTCACAGGAAAGCAAATTTCCTCTTTCATTCTGAATTACATTATCTGTAGATATGGCATTCCTTCATCCATCATAACGGATAATGGAAGACCATTCAAAAATCAGGATGTCCAGGAACTCTGTGAGCGTTTCAAAATCCAACATCGTTTCTCCACTCCATACTACCCCCAGGGTAACAGCCAAGCTGAGGCATCGAATAAAACCATTCTAAAAATCCTAAAGAAGACTGTCAATGAGGCTGGCCGTGATTGGCATGTCCAACTCAACCCCGCTCTGTGGGCCTACAGAACCAGCATACGCACTCCCACAGGTGCTACACCCTACGCCCTTGTCTATGGTTTAGAAGCCATCCTCCCCATTGAGGTCGAACTACCATCCCTCAGGGTGTCGTTGAAAGGTCTCATATCAGACGAAGAATACAGAGTCTCCAGGTTACAAGAACTAGAGCTGCTAGAAGAAAGGCATCAGAAAGCCTTCGATCATCTTAAAGCATATCAATAGATGATGTCCAGAAGCTATAATCACAAGGTTCGCCCAAGATACTTTAAGGTTGGGGACCTAGTTCTAAAAGAGAACCCTCGCAATCAACAAGACAGAGAAAAGAAAGGTAAGTTTGAGCCTAACTAGCTTGGGCCCTATGTAATTATAGCTGCTTACGGATCGGGGGCATATCAATTGGCCACTTCAGAGGGTGAGTTGTTAGATGATCCAATCAACAGCATGCACCTTCGCCGGTTCTATACCTAGGAGAACCCCAATGCAAGGGGGCACAATAAGATCAAAAAACAAAAAATCAAAAAAGTTGAAAAGAGAAAATACAAAAAAAAAATTCGAAAAAAATAGAAAGCATACAAAAAAAATCATCCTTTGGTGAAAACCTGGTAAACAGGTGCCTTGGATAGGTATCATGATGAAAACCTAGCAATCAGGCGTCATGTTACTTTCTAGCTTCTCGTGCAAATAAAAGCAAGTGATGAAAACCTGGTAAACAGGTGTTACTTGTGATAAACCGCCTTCTCCATCTTTGGGAATCCAATCACCTTGAGTCCATTCTTTCTCCATTTGCCCCATTCGACCCATATCTGTCCCACAAATAAACACTTGACAGTTACCTATCATGGCTTGATACTCTCCTTGTGGCATTGTCAACCAAGGTTTTGTCCCATACCGTCTCCTCAATGTGAGCCTAGCATAGGGTCTCTTGTCAGTGTCCATGGTCCAAGTCCGTGAACTACGTTGCCTCTACGCCATCATAGAGGCAAGGCCATTATTCTAATGTGCCCCCGAGGCTTCCATTTCTTCCATGGTCTGATTCATCCCCTTTCTTGTCTTCATTCTTATCGTCTTTCTTCTAGTCCATCCATGGTCCATTAGGGTTTTACCCCGAACTACGTTGCCTCTACGTCGTCACGTAGGCAAGGCCATTTAGCAATGTGCCCCTGAGGCACTAGGTCAGTCCCTTAGGGTCCGTCTCCCCAATAAGGATTGTGCAATCTTCTCACCAAACAAGCAAATGCAAGCAGAACCCACGCCTCAAGCAGAAATCTTGACTGTGCGCATCTTAACCTATCCAATGCAAAGCAAATACCCAAGGTCTTCTAAATGATTTTATGCAAATTAAGGCAAGAACTAAACACATATCAACGCAACTATGCTTTGTAGATCAGAAACATGGTTAACAGTTTGAGTCCTAATTTTTGCTATCATACCTTCCTATGCTACTCGAGGATGCCAAATGCTAGAGATGCTATGATGGGGGCATGATTATTTTCTTTGTTTGCTATTTGTGGATTAAACTTTAGTAATGTGAAGCCTTGTCTAACGACATGATCAGCAAAAGATCATCGAGGACATCAAAGGTCTAACATGAACGAGGGCAATCCTTGTTTGTTGAAACGCAAGAAGTACTCAGGTCATCTAGATTCAATTTTGACTAGATGCTTGTATTCACTTGCTAAATCACAATCCAGGTAAGCGATACTCAGGTCATCTAGGTTCAATTATACCTAGATGCTTGTATTCACTTACAACATCTCAGAAAATGTACCAAAAACAAAATGCCCAATGATGAAATAAAGCACTCTAAAAGCAAAACATCCATGCTATATCCATATACACATCCATGCATCCATATCCCATGCAATCCTCATTATCCAAACTATGCAGAGTAACAATATCAAATGAAGTTTCTAAGTCATTCTATCACAACCCTTCTTCTATCATGTCATTCTTGTGTCGATAGAGTACATTTGGACTTCACAAAAACAAAGCATATAGGAGCATATCATATCATATGTAAGGCTAGTCACGAACATGATTAAGTCAGTAGAATACATCACCCAATGCATTAGGTCATCCACACATCAGCATTACATCACATCTTAAAGCACAAAAAAACCAAAAAAACAACATAGCTAAGTGCATCGCATACAAAGCTGCATCATCACATAGCAATCATATTACATTTGCATTCATTTGAAACATTAGATCATATAGACATCCCATAACATCATACACAAAGCTGCATCATCACATAAAAATCCTGTTACATAAGCATACATTCAAAGCATTAAATCATATAGACATCATATAGCATCATATCAAAAAGCATCTCATATAGCATCGGATAGACCATCTAACTCTACACATACATCACATCGTACAATAGAAGTAAAACATCATCTCATAACATATGCAATAGATACAAAGCTACATCATCATATATACTATCATATAAGAGGTCCAAATGTACAATATCAACAATCAAAGTGTCATATACAATATACATCCAAATGGACGGTGATACATGTCCCAAAAGTACAAAATCTGGTCTGTGTCTATCCCTGCTGCTGTGGACCACCACTGCCAGCTCCTGACTATTGGGGACCCATCACGGAAGCCCCTGACTATGATGGACCTGCTCTATGAGTAGCCCCAAACTGACTCCTGAAGCTCCCCGCCCTCTAACTCGATGCCATGGCACCATGGTATAATCCCCGGTAGTACTGAGCATGTGACTGTGCTCTGGCAAGCTCTGCCTGTACCTGTGCCAACTACGTCTACAACTGGCCTACCTGTGCCTATGCCTGCTGCACCTACCCAACCAAAAATGAACTCGCTGCATCTGTCCCCATGGCGGCCACAGGAGTGTCCCGCTCTACACGGACAATGTGTACCCATGCGTCTGCCATATCTCTCTCACGAGTCAACCCAGCAATAATTGTTGCATCCGTCTCTCGCCTGCCATCGGCCCTCCTCAACTATGCCTACAGTGCTCGCACCTGTCCCCTCAGGCTGGCTATGGCCCTCTCATGCACCTCTGCCTCTACTGGCCCCTGTGCTGCCTCTGCCTGTCCTAGCCCCTGTGGCTAGGGCACCTGCTGCTATGGTACCTGCTGAGGTGGCGGTATCTTCTGCTGTGCCACCTGTCCTGGCACTGCCTGCTCGGCCTGGCCTATCCTCCTCCACTATCTCGGCCTCTCTTTGGCTCTACCACCTCGTCCTCGTCCTCCTCTAGCTCCCCTCTACCCTGGGCCAACCTGTCCCTCCTCCTCTGAGTCTGCCTCATCAATATGAGGCACCAGCATGCCAGGTCCTGAATATCTCAGGAATGGATGTGCAGTCATCCAATCCTCATAATCCTGTGTCACCCCTGCATCTGCTATCTCTGTCCGCATATCCCATGCCACATAGGGAGTCTGACGAAACTCTGCTAGGGCCTCCTCATATGAAGCCATCACCCCCCATCGGACCCTCTCTGCATGTGTACATGCAAAAAGTGCCTGTCCCTATGGCATGCCCTGCCTCCTGCCGAACTGTCTCAACACTCAGCCCACCATCTGCCTCTCCAGTATATGCCGTGTCTGGCCTATCAGCCACCTGGTCTGAAAGCAATATGGTATTTCATCCCCCTCGTCATCCCAGGGCTCGCAGTCCAGATATAGTCGCCAGACGACCACATCTACTCCATCTAAGGTATGCCTCCAATACTCTAACTTCCCCAGCCTGTGCTGGGAAATCACTCCTGCATAGCCATAACTGTATGGCTCTCCTCGCTACCTCGCGAAGACACATATCGGCCTAGTCACCGCTATGTGCTCCCACAGCCAAAACTGTAGCAACAGTACCCCAGCTGATAGACTCGTGCTGCGATGGTACACCACCTGATGCATGTCATGGTACAAATGGGCCAATACGGAGACTCCCCATGCATATCGGGTGCCCTCAGTCAGCATCCGCTCCATGATCCTGCCCCATCCAATGAAGAACCCATGCGATCTCCTATCGGGGCATACAACACCCCTGATCAATCCAGCCACAATCCCTGGGAAGTAGTCATAGCAATCGTATATATCGTGCCACGGGATGACCTGTCCAACCAACTCGGGATCATCGAACACTCGCTGGCACTCGGCGAGTCCCGCATCCCGCTGTGCGTCATACTCCACTAACTCACCTACCACGGGTAAGTGTAGTATCCGATAGACGTCCTCCAGCGTCACAGTCATCTCTCCAGTAGGAAAGTGAAAGGTCCCATCCTCGCTATGAAATCTCTCCACAGCGGCTGTCAGCAGTCCATGGTTCACCCGCACCTCGGGCATGAAGCAAACATAGTCCAAACCCATGGCACCAAGCGCCACTCTGTCAGTCTCTGTCAGCATATACCTCTGCAATAGGGGCATGGGAAACGTCTCCCTCGACTGCAGTGTGTCTCGAATATCCTCCTGCAAGCAAGCAAGGCAACGTGTCAGTCTCAAATGGCATATACTGTACTCAACATATCTACTGAACTATATCAACTCAACTTAGCATCTCAAATTGATCAAAACAGCACACTACATCTCTTGACTAGATTCCTGCAATCTCAGAGATAGCTCATCGATTCCCGCGTCAAACAGGATGCTAATCGAATCAATTTGGCTAAGCAATTTGCTGTCCCCAGCAAATGCGCCACTACAGGTGGTAAAAGCACCATTTATTGATGTATGCACCGCTAAAATCAGCATATGCGCCGCTAAACACAGATGCGCCGCTACAGTGCACATATGCGCAGTTTCAGTACATGCGCCACAAAACTCGGCATATGCGCTGCCCAATTATGAAAGCGCTGCTAGATTCAGCATATGCACGGCTTTCATGCATGCACCGCTAGATTCAACATATGTGCCACTTAAATTCCCATGCGCCGCCTAATTACAAAAGCACAGCTACAATGCACGTATGTGCCGTTTTCACATATGCGCCGCCGAACCTGACATATGCACCGCTAAATGACAAAAGCGCCGCTTCGCGCCGCATATGCGCCGTTCTGCATTTCGACACATATGTTTGACCTATTTTCTACATGCATTTATGACACCCTAAATTGACCCTAGGAAAAAAAATTTGAAGCACATACCGGGGGTCCTGCCTCTGCTGGCCGCTCGAATCGACGGACTCACTCGAATCGATGCTCCTCACGTGGAATGTCTGCTGCTCTGGCTACCATGCTGCTCCAAGTTTGCTCTAAGCTCTCTCAATCCAATCCAGATCAAACAAGTGTACAAATGACTATTCTTGTGGACCCAGCTCCTATTTATAGCCTCCAAACCCTAATTCTGGCTAGGTGATGACTGTGACTACTTCCCGTGCCCATTTTTCCTCCAGTTTTCTTCCCATTTCCCTGAAACACGTCCTTTTTCCTCTTGCTTATCCTAACCCCTTCATCTTTGTGAGATTGTCCGTCTCTGATTCTTTCGCCCTTTTCCCATCCAATCTCCCGAGGGGGCATCCTATCGTCAGTAAGCCTATACCAGGGGCAAACTGGGGCATGTATCGCTATCAGACTATCGACTTCTTTGAAGCAACGCTATAAACTACATTGCATCAAAGAGGGGCAAAATGTATACATCTAAAAATGACACAAATCATCCTAAATAAATATTCTAAATATTTATTCCCTTCTTATATTATTTAAATAAATATTTCAAATTTATTTAATCGATTCACTACTCCATAATTAAATAAATTCAATTTATTTAATTAAAATTCTTCTAAATGTCCTACCCAATTAAATAATCATAAATTATTTAATTAATCCAAATTCCTCTATCCTAAGTTCTAAATTCAAAAATCCACCTCACCTTTTCCACCTCACCTTGTCCACCTCATCAGGTTGCACATGTAATTAAATATATTTAATATTTAATTATCTTATTTTCCCTCACCCACATGGCTTATTTCTTCTCAAATCAGAGGTTAGTTAACTAATCAATCAAAAGTGTTAACTAACCTGTAAATTGAGTCAATCCCTCAATCAATTCAGTCAGTTCCATAATCCACTCTTCTAACTGATCAATCAAGTCTGTTAACTGATCAGTCAATGGAGTTAACTCTCCAATCAATTTTGTCACATCCCCTCTTTCATGATGGAGTTGGGACACTTGTCACATTTCTACTAGTTGCACGTTCCTCAACCATTCTCAGCCATTGATCTTCATATCTCCTCTCAACCGTTGATTCTCATTCTTCTGAGTCTATAAAAGAAACCTCATCCTCCCATTCTATTCATCCAGGCTTTTGACATCGTTACTCTGCAGAAATATCACCAGCGTGCCTTTGGCACCCTTTTACCATCCACAAGCTTGAGATCACATACTTGCCTTGGAGCTCATCTTCATTGCATATCACAACAGCCATTTACCATCAACTTCCTCAAACACAGCTTAAAAGAGTGCACTCTCTGAGGGCTCACTTCATCTGCAAAAGGACGGTTGTAATAGGCAAACAACAGAAGCATCGATTTTAGGGAAGGTTTGCTTTGTGTTATTCATTGCTATTTTCGTTTAATCTTTCTTGTTATCTCTTATTCTATTGATGTTTGGGTCTTATATAATTCATTTGATTGATCCGCATTTTACCCTTACAGATGTCAAAGGCTATTGAATGAAATTGAATATGTAGTGGGTAAATAGAACCAGCTGGTCTATAATGTTTTGACACAGTTGCAATCGGATTCAATAGGGAGAGTAGATGCTCAAAGGTTTCCCTACAGTTGTGGTGAGTTGTGATTGGGAATGATTAGGATGAAATTGATTGGAATGGAATGAATGGTTAGGACATGATTAGGATGTGATTGATTGGATTAGAATGAAGATGATGATGTGTAGTGATGAGTTTAGAGGACTTGAATGGATTAGGAAGTTGATTGGATTTTGAATGAAGATGATTATGTGTAGAGATAAGATTAGATGAAAGAGGTGATTAGGGTTTGATAAGGATGACTTGGATATTATTAGCATGAATGATTAGGATGATATTGATTGGATGAGGATGAAGATGTGTAATGATTAGGAATGATGAATAGGATATGATTAGGATGAGGTGTAATGATTAGGCATGATGAATAGGATATGATTAGGATGAGGTGTAATGATTGGGAATGATGAGGTGTAATGATTAGGAATGATGGTTAGGATATGATGACTTGGATGGATTAGGATAATGAGTACGACAATGATCTGAATGATGCTAATTGGATTAGAAAGAGGGTGACTATATAGAATGATTAGGATGAAAATGGATTAGGATATGTGGAATGACAAGGATAATGGTTAGGTGTTGGTTTGACTTGGAATGGTGTTGATTGGATTAGAAAGAGGATGACATGGAATGATGATAATGTAATTAGGATGCGATTAGGATAGGACAAGTGGGATGATTAAAATATGGGCTATGTGAATGATAAGGATGATGGAATGACAAGGAGGATGTGGTTAGGAAGAATGAGTAGGATATGATTAGGGTAATGTGATTAGGATATGATCGGAATGTTTTGGCTTAGGAGGGTGATCAGGATATAAAGGTTGAATGATGAGGATATGATAAGAATGTGATGATGATGACTTGGAATAAATGTGTTGACTAGGGTGTTTGGGGTGATGATTAAGCAAGCAAACACATCAATCATAGAAGACACTTGGCAATTAGATTGGCTATTTTTGATGACTCTTGATGTTTTGCATTTTTTCATAAGTTTTGAAAGCACTTAAAAACATGCACGATCCTAGGCTAGTCAAGGATACTACCTGCTAAGTCCCCACTCAGATTTCTCCAAATACTAAGACAAGGTAGATAGTTAGAGAATTTGGTGACACTGACTCCCCCTTACATGGCATGGGCACACCAACTTCTCTTACCCTTCGATCCTAAGGACTGAGGGAATTCTTATCTCCACAATGAATAGTACACGTGGGGTGGCTTCAGAGGTCTGACCTCCTGTACTAGAAAGTAAAGGCATTTTGGCCTCTAAAACAAATGGTTCTTAGTGAATATCTGGGGGACCAACACATTATGAGCATCCAACAAGCTACTTAAAGCTTTAACTAGTCCTACTAGGAGTCTCATATATGCAAGGTACGCCTCCTTTCAAACTAGCACTGTATGGTAAGTGCTAATACTGGTTTGGACTTGGCTTTCACCTCATCCTATTTTGTATAGTGGACCAGATGAAAGTACCACTTGGGGTCGCAAATGAGTTCTCCTTGTGGATGTGTCTCAAGAGTAGGCCCACTCTAAAGGGTTACACAAAAATGATACAAATACATGTTTTTAATCTCCAAGGTCATACGAAGATGCGAGGAGAGAGCATACACATGTGTTTGACCACACTAGACAATGTTCATTTACCCTTAGAAATTTAAATGTGTGGTGTGATAATGAAAGTGTTGAGAAGTGTTTTTGATTCCCAAGATCACATAACATTTGAGGGAAGAGCATACACACCTCAAAACACCAACACATCAGGTCATCCCACAATAATGGGTTACACTTTTTAGCCAAACTTGACATTGAAATCAACATTTTGAAAACTAAATCTTCACTTTCTGACACCTATAGCTGCTAAACAGTTAGGAATTTGAAGATGATGCGAACTAGTGATTTGTGAGATCTTATTTGTAGATTCTAAATATATATTTTTTTAAAATTTGGAGTTAAATTGTAAAATGTTTTGTGTCTCCTTTAATAACTAGTTTTTAATAGTAAACAACTTTTTTTTAAAGTGATGTGTATTCTGTAGCACTTTACATTTTTTCTACAAAGGATAAAATTTTGATTCTTTTGAATTTAGATTGGTAACACTGATATATAGGGCATGCATTTGGTTTCATAATATTTTGTTGAATTTTTTTTTAATTAAGTTTTGAAGTCAAACAAATTATAATTTAGGCATAGGCATATTCCATAAAACATAACTTTTTATGTATGTATCAAAATTTAATTTAAATTTTTTTGTTGAAACAAGGACATCAATTACTAGGGCATAGATATTTTTTAGAATTTTTTTTCACTAATTTACTAATTTTCCATGTGTGTAGAACAAAGAACTTGATGTTCGGTGAAAAACCTACATTCACAAGAAATAAAAAATAAATATAATAATCAAATTAAATATATTTAAAACTATACTTTTTGGGAAGCTTATAATAAGGACTACATACTTACAAAACATAAATTTTAAATGAATTCATTTGATCCCTCAAAATGTAAATCAAAAGTGGTTTTTTATCAGCATTTTGATAGGTGTAGAGGAGACTCCATTATAGGTATGGTTTAAAACTAGAGGGGTTCTATCCAAGGGGGTTTGAATCTAAGGGGGTTTGGTTAAACCCTCTTCAATTAAAATCCTTTAAATGGAACCTTTCAAGGCTTAAATCATTATATTTTCTAAAAATATGTGATTTCAACAAAAATTAGGATGTCCCAGAAAGTGTAACCCATTATTGTGGCAGTACCCATCACCAAACAAAGAAGACGCCAATTCCTTTTAAGCCCCAAGAATGTGTGAAAATAGCAATATTTTGTTCGTTTTAGTGCACCAAATCAAAGTGTTCCTATGATATCAAAACACACACATAAAAATGAGAGGAACCCTGTGTCAAATTTTGTTAGTAGTTTCATCCAAGAGTCTTCTCTCAACAAGTGCCACAAGCTGAAAATTAGATATTAGTAGCAAAAAATCCTCTAGATCAAAGCGTGAAAAATAAAAAAATCAAGTGAACACCCCCCTTTGAAAGTCACCAAGTCAAAAAGCTCATAATATGCAATCTAGAAAATATCTAAAAATGATGATCAGTCATAGAAAAACTAACAATGGCATCAGAAAATTTAGGAAATTTTAAGCAGTTTCAAAAAACATTTCACTGAAATTGGACCAAATTTGCACTAGTTATGCTTGTTTAAAATTTAAAATTGGGGTTGAATTTGACCATAAAAATAGCTAATAAAATGGCTCTATTACCTAACAAAACCTATACCATTGCAAAGTTCACTGAACCAACTTTCCGATGAGCCCTTGTTTGTGAATGTTCGACATCGTATACCCAAGTTATGAGCAAAAGAAAAAATTTGTCTGTTTAGGGTTTGAAGTGCAAAAACGTAGGCTGACTGTTTAACAGTTAATTGCTTGTGGTTACGGGGAAGTGGTCACATGGTCGCAGTTTAGTGCCTGGCGGTCAATGTTAGGGTTGGAAGTTTAGCATAGGTAGCCCCCTGGTCACCCATGTGACCAGGGGCTAGACTGTTTGAAAAAAAAAAAGGAAACAAAGAGGGGCCTCGATGACCCCTCCCTTCCTCTGCCTTGGTCACTTATATGACCATTCCCTTACAGATCTCTGAGTGTTAAACAAAAGATAACAAAATAAATTTGAAATTTTCTTATGTTATGGTTTCAGTGGGTGATTTTTTTCTTCTACGACAGTCCACTAAAAACCCTAGTCGTTGGCAGTTTGGGCTCCCTGTAATGGTGACAGGGTCGCAAGTAAAATCAAAGGAGCGTCAATTGTTTCCAAAGGGGTTGCAATGAATGTAAAAGGGGAGGTGATGATGGTTTTTATGGGCAGAGAAAAATCAACAGTGGTAACCATGTGGGGAGGCGACCCTTGTGGCGGGAGATCCACAGAGGTGTTGAAGGTTGAATGGGTAGCAGATTTGTTTGGGGAGGCAATGGGAGGCATAATGTTTGTAGACGTTAGGGTTTTAGAATGTCGACAGAGCTTTTAACAGGTTTAGGGTTTTTAGAGAGATGTGGATGGGCTTCTCACTAGCGGTGACAAGGAAACAACACCGGCGGTGACAGGGATATATCAGAGGTCACTGGTGTTGACAAAGATTGGGGGAATGCTAAGCACAGGTGGTTTAGAGTTTTAAAGCAGAAATGAGCGGTGATGGGAGATGAAAAGCTTCATTGGGTTGTTGACAGAGCTCCTCCCAGTGGCGGTGATAGGAGGACTTGGGTGTCGACTAGGCCGTTAGGGTGGTGACTGTAGATGTCAAAGCTATGGATGGGTGTTGACTAGGCTGTGGATGGGAGGAGACGATGTTGGTGAAGACTTAGGGTTTGTGAAAATGTCGACAAGAAGGCTATGTAATTGGTGTTTAGGGTTTTGGAGGCCGACTAGTGTTGCAGAGGGGTCGGTGGTGACTGAAGGGTGTTTATCTTAGGGTTTTGAATAGAGACAGCCTACAACATGGGGCATATAAACAAACCATTCACCTGCAACCAATAATATAAAATCTGCAACCTATTAAACCTGTAAGACAACCATTAAACCCGCAATCGTGTAAAACCCACAAACATAGAGTGATCACTACACTATGTAGGAAGGTATGGTCTGTCCGTATGGTATAGATCCATATAGTATGAATGGTCATACCAAAAAAAATTCAAAAAAAATTTCACAATGAGCGAAACAGGTCAAATTTATAGTCATTTTTCACCGAAAGGGCCTCTTGGACTCAACAGTGAGGTCCATTTGAGACCAAGGAGCTACCTGTGAAATCTAATTTTTAGAAGTTGACTAAAATTGATCTATTTCACGTCGGGTTCACCAAATGAAGTCAAGGGAAAAATCTAGCTAACATGCATAAATGAAATCACAACTAACCCTAGCTCGCAATGGAGTGCAATCTAGCCTAGAAAATAATCAAACAAGCATGAAAAACATAAAAATCTAAGCTAATATCAATCTATCTCCATTTTCCTCCTTAACCTTGCATTATTGTTCTCAGATTTGTAAGCTTTTGCAAAGATCTTGAGAAGCTCATGTATGTGATTGGCAAGATTTTGGAGAGTTTACAGCAGATTTGAGAGATGTCTAGGAGACTTAGAGAGCATAAGAGATTAAGAGAGAAGACCTGAAAAATGAATTAGAAAAGTGATTTATAGAAGATTAGATTTGAGTGGATGGCCAGGATTTGATGTTGACTTTTGGATGAAATGAAGGGTTGAGATTAGTTAGGGTTTTCTCACCACTAAAGGACAAAATTGAATTTAAAATTGGGAGAAATGATGAGGTGGAGGATGTGATTTTTAAATTAAATAAATTGGGTTCATTTATTTAATTTATTTGAGAAGGGGGATTTGTGAACCTTAATTAAACAAATGATATTTATTTAATTGAGGGGGGAATTTAATCAAATGTTTATTTGTTTAAATTAATGGAATGAAAGGGGACATTTAGAATGTGAATGATTAAATAATTAATTAATTATAATTTATTTATTTAACCATAGAGGAAAATTAGGAAAAAATAGATAAATGTGGAAGAGATTGGTGTTTTGTGATATGAGGACACTTTTAGGTGTCTACAATTAATATATATTTATTATTGAAAAGTTTTTTATATTAATAAAAGTACCAGAATTATGTTATTAATGAAAAATAATAGATAATAAGACAAAAATTTAAAATGTTGACAATAATTGTAATCTACATCGATAACCCATGTTACATTATTATATTAAACAAGAGTTTGGGTAAGTGCAAAAAGATGGGGGGCCAAAAAGTGGCCACATTGTTTTAAAAAAAAATAATGCATAACACGCTCGTGTTATAACGCAAGCGCGTTATGAATTGTTATAAATAAAAAAAGCTAATCTTCTCATTTCATTTATGTTTTCTCCTCTATAGCCGCGGCCTGCAAACCCTAGAAAGCGCGCTCGCATTTTGGGAAAATCAATTCAACACCAAAATCTTGCTGATTCATTGCCAAAATGCCGCCACGACGTCGAGTACACCAAAGGAGTGAGTTTTATTTATTTTTTTGTTTGAATTTCTTTCTAAATAGGTAGGTTTGAGTTGATTTTGATGTATATTTCGTTAATTGTCAAGAAATGTTAATGCACCTCCTCCTCCTCCTCAAAATCCACAAAATCCTGCGGAACAACAACCTCCTCCATCCATTCCTTGACATGCCCCTGGAACACAAGAAAATATAGTGGGATAAATTAAAAACAACAAAAAAGAAATTGAAGATATAATTGCAAGGTTGAAAGATCCTTCCACTTCAACCTTGCATAGGTCCACGCTTGTTGAATCTCTCGAATCTATGTTGTCAAATATAGATTCAATTAGTAAGTAAATATCTAGTTGGATGGATAAAAGGAGAGAGTTTAGAGACTATTATGCAGACAAGCTGTCATACCAAGATGTGAAAAAATTACAAATTACAAAATTAGACTTGTGTTCGATTTTCACAAACCCACAAACAAATCAACCTCCACCCATTACATGCAAGAGGTTCCCTATCCATTGGTGCAACAACCAAGTGATAAGGGACAATTTTGGATAGAGGTGGTGGATGGTTTTTGACCATCCTCCATGCAATAATAATGAGGTCCCGCAATACTTTTTGAGGAAACTCTACTGCGAGTTTGTCCTCAATAAAGTGCCAAACTATTTTGATATGTGGAACTTCCAGGGTAGAGGTGGGGGGTCAACACAAGATAGACCAGGGGCACATGTTGACCCACAATGGGCAGTGAGACAAGTAATCAGCTGACCAGCCCATGAGCATGTTTCTATCCCTTCCATTGTGAAGGAGAGTGTTGAGGTTGATACACTTCAGTCCATTAGTGCCTTGACCCAGAACATCATAGAGCATGCCAGTCCTGCAGCACAGAGTGGGTTAGGAGATAGTGCGAGGAGTAGGGTCCCTCCCCATGCTTGTCAGACTTGTGGGTCAGCATGTGGTTATGACCCCATGGATAGTCAGGACGCAGGTGCACAGGCTACATCTGCAGCTGAGTAGATGGTGATGACAGATACCCTCCTGAGTGAGACTTTCAGCCTTGATACTCAGGTAAATATTATCAAGTTTATTGAATTTAATTTATTAAATTTCATTTTTGAAATGCAAGATTAACTAATTTCCTTTGATGATTTTAATGAAATTTCAGGGTCATAGCGTTGATGCAGTTTTCAGTGGTTCTCCACCTGTATATTACACTAGATCATCTACTGTCAGGGTATGTAACTAGTAAACAATTATAAATATTACATGTGAATAGCATCATTATATGAATGGTATTCTAATATCTAATTTTGGATGTTGAATAGGTTAATATTGGAGATTTCACGGCAACACCTACCAGCGGTGGTGGACTTCAAAGCTTCATGGAGGTAATAAAATAAATAGTTTAATGAATGAATTGTATTTACTAGATTTTTGTATGTGACTTGTGTGCTTTATTGTGTGTACTTCCATGTTTAGATGAACGTGTGTGTATGTTAGGAGCCATGATTTGCATCACTATTATAGTTTTTGTAATTGAATAATGTTGTTTTATTTCCAGATGATGCAGGCTGCGGAGACACCTCTCGATGTTCATAGGGCAATGGAGTATGGTGTGACCTCTGCGATTCATAGCTCCATGGCATGGACAGGGGTAGGAGGCAGATTAGTAAATTTCAATTTACATTCATTGTTATAGTTGTTTATTTTTGAAAAATCAAAAGATTATTGATTTGAAGTTTAATTTCTATCTGGATGGTTTCATAGGACATGACATCACCACGGCCTATTCCTGCTACTGAGGCAAGTGAGGAGACAGATTATATGGTAGCGATAAGTGATTATTTTGTTAAATGTTTCATTTTTTATAACATGTAATTTCTATATATTAATGTCTATACTTTTTATTGTAATAGCTAAAGATGCAGGAAGAACTAAATAGAAGGAGTAGCCCTCGGGTTCGTAGTAGACCACCCACATGCGCATCTCCATCCCCTAGAAGATCAAAGGCTGCCCATGATCTATTCTCTTTGCCAGCCAGAGGGGAATGACTTTTTATTGTGTTCCTTTGTTGTATGCCTATATGGCATTTGTGGACATATATTTTGTATTGGATAAGTTGACATTGTATGCCTATATGGCATTCTTGTAAGCCTATATGGCTATTTTGTATATATGTTATACTTATATCGACAGATATTGATGTATGCCTATATGGATATTTGGTTAATACAAATCTTTTTTATTGATGGTGTCCATACTTGCATTATAAATCCATGTTTGAATGAATATTTGTAGATGGCTACTTCAAATATTTAAAGTTCAATTGTATTACATAGGATGTTTGTTGATCCAATAAGCTAGCTATTGTTATTCAAGTATCACCTAAACCTCATTTTGGAACTAAAAGATAAAAGTTATATTTAAAAAAAAAAATGAATCATCATGTTGAACAGAAAATATCAATATTCTTTATGAGTAGCATACAATGTCAACTATATGCAATACAAAAAAATGAATCATCATGTTATTCTTTATGTTTGAGATCTTGAAAATGACTAAGTCTAGTAGCCTGATATCTTGAAACACTAAAAATTGACTAAGTCTGAAATTTGGTGTATCCTCCAAATTCTATAATCTACATGTTAAATCTGGTGGATTCGAGACCTATCTCAAACATCCTAAAAGGTATATTGAAAAATATTTAAAGTATATTCAATATACCTTATCCTCTAGGACTTACACTTCTAGGCACAAAATTTCTCTAGGGAGTTAGGTGCGCTTTCCCACCTTTGCAGACTCAAATTGGCGCCTAAGATTGAGACCTGAAAGTGCACCTAGAGAAGAAAACAAACCTTTGATCATCCCAAGTTATGGCGCCTTGAATGTAATTGATACAAATGACCTTAAGCATTGAAAATTTGACAAGGAAAACACATTATGAGTTTAGGAGCCATTCATGCTTCATATCACCAATTTTGGCACCTTGGCAACATAGTAGATGAATAACACCTCAAAATGAGTGCCTAAGGGTGATGTAGTCATACATGGGTGCAAACAAGTGTTAAAAGCCTTAAAATATCAAGGAATAATCCAAATTCAAGTAAGGCACATTTTCACACCTTGATCATCATCTAAGGCACCTTGCAAAGGAGGTCTTGAGCAACATAAACCTTAGGCACAATTTCTTGCTTCTACAATTAAATTTGAGTGCCTAAGGAGTGGATTGGTGATGGACATCACTTTGAGCGCCTTAAAAGTGTTTAAAGGTTTGAATTGGTGAATGACAGCGCCTAAAGGTCTTAGAACCAACTAGAATAAGGAATTGAAGAATGAGTTAACCAATTTGAGTGCCTTGAAGGAGAGAAGTATGTATATGAAGATTGATTAAATGTTTGGAGTTTAGGCGCACTTTCCTTGTCATCTAATCACACATTGGTGCCTAGGAAGAGTTGACATGAAACAATCCTTTGAGTGGACTCCTTGATGAGATCTCTCCCATTGCTTAAACTTGTTGAAATGTTAAAAGCTAAGTCAAATGGATTCTAGGCGCTCTTTACCTTCATAATGACCTTGAATTAGCGCCTAAGCATAACAAGAGAGTTTAAATCCATTCAATATGGCACCTTGTAAGAGGAGAGCTTAAGAGTATGAGACTAGATGGCATTTAAGAGTCAAGATCATCAAAATCCAAAGAAATGGGCTAAGTAAGCTAAGGCACCTTTGCTTGTCATTCAATACCTCTATGAGCGCCTAGATTGAAATTGCATCCAAGGACATCTAAGAGTAGGCGCCTAGAGGGGAAAATTCATCCTAAGACCTTCATAATTATTTAAAGCATAAAAAATGCCAAGTATAAAGCTTCATGATGTTGGGCGCTCTTTCACCTCCATATAGATCTAGATTGGCGCCTTAGATAAAGTATCACAAATCTATATCATTAAGTAAGTTCCAAGAGAGAAAGGCTTACTTCAAGCATGTTTAATCATTCAAGGTCTTACAAATAATGAATAGAGCCTAAATTGATGCTAGCACCTCCTCTTGTCTCTACTATCTAGTTTTGGTGCCTAAGGAGAAATTGCATCTAGTGAACTCATTAATTACCGCCTAGGAGGAAAAGACCTTAAACTTACATTATTGAGTCAGCACTTTAGAAATTGAGCCATTCCTAGTCAATTGGAGTCATAAAATATCAAATACAAAGTCAAATTAGACTTAGGCGCCCCTTCATGTAATTTCCCACCATCATGAGCGCCTAGATCGAGGAAGATCATTCAATTGCGCCTAGGAATAAGATACAAGTCCAAGACCTCAAATTTGAGCGCCTAGAAGTGTGATGGATTGAAGAAGCTACATTGGCGCCTAAGGGTAAGTTGTATCTAATGACATCACCTAATTGAGCGCCTAGGAGGTATAAAGCTTAACATTGACATGAGGACAAGCGCTTAGTAAAGGAGAGTTTCTCAAACATTTAAACATGTGAATGAAGTCATAGAAATGCACTAAGTCATCTAGGTGCCATTTTCCCCTGTGTACCCTTACATTTGCACCTAAGAAGAAGTTGCTTCAGTTCATTGGAGTGTTTGAGTATTGAGGATTTCTTAGCAATGCTTTGCAACTTTACATTGCCTCCTTTTGACGATTTTTAGGGCAGCAGAAAACCTTTCACCATAGGCAAACACCTCAGAGATATAAAAAATTGAGAGAGGTTATTGTAAGGGCACTCTATGTGATTGAGTTGCCTAGATGGAATGATTCTAAGTGACATAGTTTTCGAGTAACATCTCGTCAAAGATTGCTGCCTTTTTGCACTTTGGACTCTTCAGGGATATCATCAGTACAATGTAGCTCAGACTGTTTCAACATGTTTGGGTGAAAAATAGGACCATGCCTAGTGTAAATGTACCCATCCGGACACATTGGAATAGTCAGTTTGGTTGCAACAGGAGCAGGATGAAAGTTACACCCCTTTGCAACTTTACACTGCCTCTTGACAATTTTTGGGGCAGCAGAAAACCTTTCACCACGGGCAAATGCTTCAAAGATATAAAAAATTGAGAGAGGTTATTGTAGAGGCACTCTACATGATCACGTTGCTTTAGATGGAATATTTCTAAGTGGCACAGTTTTTAAGTAACATCTCGTCAAAGATTGCTTCCTTTTTGCACTTTGGACTCTTCAGGGATATTGTCGGTACAATGTAGCCCGGACTGTTTTGACATGTTTGGGTGAAAAATAGGACCATACCTAGCATAAATGTACCCATACAGACGCATTGGAATAGTTAGTTTGGTCGCATCAGGAGCAGAATGAAAGTTACACCCTGTTGTAACTTTACACTGCCTCCTTCTGACAATTTTTGGGGCAGCAGAAAACCTTTCACCACGGGTAAATGCTTCAGAGATATAAAAAACTGAGAGAGGTTATTGTAGAGGCACTCTACGTGATCATGTTTCCTTAGATGGAATGTTTTTAAGTGACACGATTTTTGAGTAACATCTCATCAAAGATTGCTGCCTTTTTGCACTTTGGACTCTTCAGAGATATCGTCGGTACAATGTAGCTCAGACTGTTTTGACATGTTTGGGTGAAAAAAAGGACCATGCCTAATGTAAATGTACCCATCTAGACATGTTGGAACTGTTAGTTTGGTTGCATCAAGAGCAAGACGAAAGTTACACCCCTTTGCAACTTTACACTACCTCCTTTTGACAATTTTTGGGGCAGCAGAAAACCTTTCACCACAAGCAAATACCTCAGAGATATAAAAAACTGAGAGAGGTTATTGTAGAGGCACTCTACGTGATCGCGTTGCCTTAGATAGAATGTTTCTAAGTGACATGATTTTTGAGTAACATCTCATCAAAGATTGCTACCTTTTTGCACTTTGGACTCTTCAGGGATATCGTCGGTACAATGTAGCTCAAACTGTTTCGACATGTTTGGGTGAAAAAAAGGACCATGCCTAGCATAAATGTACCCATTTGGATGTGTTGGAATAGTCAGTTTGGTCGAATCAGAAGTAGGATGAAAGTTACACCCCTTTTCAACTTTACACTGCCTCCTTCTAACGATTTTTGGGGCAGCAGAAAACCTTTCACCACGGGCAAATGCCTTAGAGATATTAAAAACCAAGAGAGGTTATTGTAGAGGCACTCTACATGATCATTTTTCCTTAGATGGAATGTTTCTAAGTGACACGGGTTTTGATTAACATCTTGTCAAAGATTGCTATCTTTTTGCACTTTGGACTCTTCAGGGATATCATCGGTACAATGTAGCTCGGATTGTTTCGACATGTTTGGGTGAAAAATAGAATAATGTCTACCCTAAACGTACCCATCTAGATGTGTTGAAACTATCAGTTTGGTCACATCAGGAGCAGGACGCCAAAAATGCATAACATGATGATGTAAAAATGTGTATATGTGTAAAAATGCAGCAAGAAATAAAAAAAGACAAACCTTAGAAATTAATGTGCATACTAACAACTCAATGTAACATGACTTTACAAAATCAATATGAATACTTACAAATTAATCCAATGAACCATCCGGGTCTGCTCTACTCTTTATTGTGTCAAGTATTGCTTCATAGTCAGACTCACACACCTTCCACAAGATTTTGTTCAAAGGTCTACCCCGATACTTTATCAAATAAACATTGGATGCCACGAGAAGGTTCGAGTAATGAAGAATCTTCCGATGCATGTCAAAGTCCTGAAACAGCCAAACATTAACACTCTTATGTGGGTACCTTCTAAGCCATGTTCCAGTAATAACCACTGAGCCTGTAGGGTATTCGATGTTTTCTCCATCTGTAACAGGGGCCTCCAATTTCTTTTTGGCCTCAACACAACAACATAAGTAATAATGTTTTCCCTCTTCATTATCTCTATCTGCAATAACTGCATATACATGCCCTACATTGATATGTGTAGCAAATTAGATGAAATTAGTCAACATTACAAAAACACTACAAAATAAGATGACATTACCTGGTTGAACTAGATCAAATTAGATGCATATATGTGCCCTATATTACCTAGTTGAACTAAATCTGATATGTGGTCAAAGTCAACTGATGATTCCATCTGTGTTAGTTCCAGTGTCGTCGGGGGTCGATACATGTCAAGTGGGCTAAGATAACTTAACTGCTATTCGTCAACCCACTCCTTTGACTCGCACTCATCCTAGACTTGAATTGTACAAGAAGAACAAAAGCATGACATCTTTCACATCTGGATACTCCATGAACCCGCAATTGAGCTTCTGAAAGAGTGCATCTTATTTGATCATGTCAGTGTACAACAGTCCTCATATGGTGCAATGTTAGTATCATCTATCAACCAAAAAAATCTACGAACTGAAGACTTACCTTCATTACCTGGACCCATGGAAGCATTACACCACTCGACAATCAATTTTACATCTGTCAACTTTGCATTGTCTTTATACTTTAACTCTTCTCGTGCTATGGCTCTTTTGATACATGCTCCTGCACCATCATGCTCCCCCTTTCCATGCCCGACCTCACAAAAGTTCCACATATGCTGAATACCTATAAATTTATGCCTCCTACTCAGCCAATAGAAATTTCATGAGTTCTTAAGTTGTGACGCACAGTTATCTGACCATATGATATGCTGACTGAACGATATGCCCCTTATAGCCAAATCATTGTAGAACACCTGAAAGCAACCTTGCACGAACTCCGTAGAATGCGTACGATCATCACTAATAGAGAAATTATACTCCCTTATGATATTTCCATCATCCTCTGTACTATCATTCACATGAATGAATGCAATGTGCACAAATATAGAAACCTATGTGGAGTTGTAATACTGTGATTGCACCTCACGTTGTGGTTGTAAACTGTAGTTCTCTGCAAAGTCGACGACTGAAACAATGCTACCAACTGGAAATGTGTCCTTGCATAACTTGAATTGCAAGTCCTTGCATAACTTGAATTGCAAGTCCAACCATCGAGCTCTATGGGCATGTATTGCATACTCATACACTATGTTGTCATGAAATATAGGCATAAACTTATACACTGGAATCTTTTCAATAACCAATTCACACCTCTTTGCTTCTTTACCATCTTTTGTATTGTATGCCACTATTTTATACTTGCCAAACTCTACTAGTTCATTTCCAACCGCATGTGTTCTTTCCATATGTTCACATATTGGCAAATGTTGCAAGCCACCGCAATGATGACATGTGCCATCCAAGCATAATTTCTTGTAGAATATTTGTCCTTCCTCTCTTTCACATAAAATTCTTGATATGAAGTTTCTTGAAGATGTTTGTGGAGCACATATGGCACAACCCTGCAAAACATTGTTAGTATGCATATCTAAACATATAGACCTATAAGCATCAAAATGGTTAGAAAATTCAATATGTAATCTACAACAAGTAGTGCGTGTGTGATTTATCTTGCCATAGAAAGGTTTTAGCATTTCAAAATATCTTTGACAAATTTTAATTTGAGGATACTTCTCTAGAAATTTACCATAAAACTATGTTTGAGTCTCATCCAAAAAATACTTTGGATGTGGCTCATGGTTCTAACTATTGATTCTCCTTCTTACCACATCCCTTTGATTCGGAGATACCCTTGTGTAATTCTTCCAAAAGTCTTCAATTAGTGATCTCAATGCTTCAACAATTGGTTTATCTTTTCGTGGTAGTCTCCCCAAGAACGCCCATAATTCATTGGCATTAGTGTCCTCAATTCTTTGGCATCTTCTAACAGCTCTTGATAAAGTTTTCCTATTAATTCTCAATTCTTGACTCGTCTTTCTAATGAGATGAGCTTTCCTCATTTGACTACTTACTATAGTCGATGTAATCACACGCCGTGTTGTATTACTATCTTTTGTGCGTGAGGTGTTACCCACACTCTCATATGCACTCATTAAATTCTTGACAATAGATTTTTCACTTGAAGCCTCTGATGTTCTCAACCCAAGAATCTTCATGATGGACCTATACTTTATACTTCACATCATTTTAATGAATAGTTGACATCTTGCAGTCTCATTTAACTTTTCAAATAACAATCTCCAAATCTTATGAGCATATCTTCTACAAGTGCGTTTTGGAATCTTACCTTCCATTGGCTTGAAAATATTCTCATCAATATCAATCAAATACTTTGGCTTTCTATACAAAATTTTAGGTGGTGTTAAGTTAGGTAAATTCATATCAACATTAGGAATTTCATCAATATTTAAATGAGATGGGCTAGATGGCATACCTTCGATTGAAGATGGAATAGATGACATACCTTGAGGTTGAGGTGGGAACGATGGCGTACCTCCTTCATCACATGTGAGTGATGATGTACTCTCAACTTGAGATGTGGTAGATGGTGTCCCTACATGTTGACTTGCGGTAGAGGATGTGTCTCCAACTATGGTATTCAAATCTCTTGTAGAATGGAGTTTTTGCATTCGTTCTCTTTGTGCCGCCAGTACCATATCTCTTTGTGATGGTTGTGGTTCCTCTTTAATTGGCATGTCTTCATTTATCGTGTCCAATTTCCTCTTCTCATGAAGTTCCCTCATAGCCACTTCTTTCTTTGCATTCTCAGTTTCTATCTCTTCCTGTGTTGGTTTAATTCTTGATCATTTCCTCAGCATGACAGAGAATTTGTCTGTAGCATGATAAAGAGACCAATATTACTTCCTAAGAAATGAATACAAGATAATAGTGGGATTGTATTTTTATTATGGTGTAAGGATTTATTCTTGTATAGTTTGACATCATGGTATGTTAAGGTCTATTTATTACACATAATTATTAAAGAGCCCAAGTGTAGAAAATATACATGGCATCATGTGAGATTGTAGGCTGCTTTCTTGATTGGGAATGTGTCTATTTTAATCATGTATGATAAAGCATGATAAATTTATTCAAATAGAATTAAGGAAAATGTAAAGAACATGCATGTAAAGACTTGACATACCTAAAAAACAAAGATTTGAATGGAGAGAGTACCCAATTATGTAGTGTTTTTTCTTCTTGCATCAAACTCCTCAACAATTTGAGTTTTTCACCACTTGCTTCCTTTTCAATGTTACATTGAATAACACTCAAATATAATTACTAACAACAATACTATTAACCAATCTATAATGTTAAATTCCTAAAATTGAAACTTGAATAGATATATATCAAACTTGGTGTGAAAACTATGTTATTTCCTCCTTCTCAAGTTGGCAAAGCAAAAAAGGTGGTGGAAAGATCATGCAAAGGTGGTAGAATGTGTCAAATGTGCATGTGAACTTCCCAACAGCATGAAAGCACTTCTTTTTTTCAGAGCACACGCAGAATCAGTATGAAAATAGAGCATGTGGGCTTGGATCACGGGGGTCAACACTTTTTTTACCGTATCTATAGTAGGACAAAACGAGAGTGCGTTATAACGCGCTCGCGTTTTGTCCTGCTATAGATTGATCCATAAATATTTTACCTATCTCACCTTTGATAGCACCTTTACAATATATCACCTCTAGTTCCATTAGCTCATGTTCTATATCTCACTTATCTCTCCCCCTCACCTCTCTAGCTCTCCCCTCTCTATGTCTCTCAGTTGCTCCTTGTCTACCTTAACCCTATCCCTAAACCCTCGACCCTCGAACCTCAACCCTCAATGTCAAACCCTAATCCCTCAACCCTTAACTCTGATCCCTCGACCCTCAACCCTATCCCTAAACCCTAAACACTATAGCCTCAACCCTCAACCCTCAATGTCAAATCCTAATCCCTCAACCCTTCACTCTAATCCCTCAACCCTAAACCTTATCCCTAAACCCTAATCCCTCAACCCTAATCCGTCATCCCTCAACTCTAATCTCTCATCCCTAAACCCTAAATGCTATCCCTATTCCTAAACCCTCAATGGGCTCAATACTACACCTTAAACCGTAATCCCTTATCCCTAAACCCTCCAACCCTATCCCTAATCCTGATACCCTCGACACTCTACTTTAACCCTAATCTCTCGACCCTCAACCCTATCCCTAAACCCTCGACCCTCAAACCTCAACCCTCAACCCTCAACCCTATCCCTAAACCCTAAACCCTAAAGCCTCAACCCTCAACCCTCAACGTCAAATCCTAATCCCTCGACCCTTCACTCTAATCCCTCAACCCTAAACCCTATCCCTAAACCCTCAACACTATACCTTAACTCTAATCCCTCAACCCTCAACCCTAAACCTTATCCCTAAACCCTAATCCCTCAACCCTTAACCCTAATCCATCATCCCTCAACTCTAATCCCTCATCCCTAAACCCTAAATGCTATCCCTATTCCTAAACCCTCAACAGGCTCGATACTATACCTTAAACCCTAATCCCTTATCCTTAAACCCTCCAACCCTATCCCTAATCCTTATACCCTCAACACTCTACTTTAACCCTAATCCCTCGACCCTCAACCCTATCCCTAAACCCTCGACCCTTGAACCTCAACCCTCAACCCTCATTGTCAAACCCTAATCCATCAACCCTTAACTCTGATCCCTCGACCCTCAACCCTATCCCTAAACCCTAAACCCTAAAGCCTCAACCCTCAACCCTCAATGTCAAATCCTAATCCCTCGACCCTTCACTCTAATCCCTCAACCCTAAACCCTCAACACTATACCTTAACTCGAATCTCTCAACCCTCAACCCTAAACCTTATCCCTAAACCCTAATCCCTCAACCCTTAACCCTAATCCATCATCCCTCAACTCTAATCCCTCATCCCTAAACCCTAAATGCTATCCCTATTCCTAAACCCTCAATAGGCTCGATACTATACCTTAAACCCTAATCCCTTATCCCTAAATGCTCCAACCCTATCCCTAATCCTTATACTCTCGACACTCTACTTTAACCCTAATCCCTTGACCCTCAACCCTATCCCTCGACCCTCGAAGCTCAACCCTCAACGTCAAACCCTAATCCCTCAACCCTTAACTCTGATCCCTCGACCCTCAACCATATCCCTAAACCCTAAACCCTAAAGCCTCAACCCTCAACCCTCAACGTCAAATCCTAATCCCTTGACCCTTCACTCTAATCCCTCAACCCTAAACCCTATCCCTAAACCCTCAACACTATACCTGAAACCCTAATCCCTCAACCCTCAACCCTAATCCGTCATCCCTCAACTCTAATCCTTCATCCCTAAACCCTAAACGCTATCCCTATTCCTAGACCCTCAACGGGCTCGATACTATACCTTAAACCTTAATCCCTTAACCCTAAACCCTCCAACCCTATCCCTAATCCTTATACCCTCGACACTCTACTTTAACCCTAATCCCTCGACCCTCAACCCTATCCTGAAACCCTTAACTCTCGAACCTTAATGTACTCAACCCTCAACGTCAAACCCTTATCCCTCAACCCTTACCTCTGATCCCTCGACCCTTAACCCTTAAAACTTAAACCCTAAAACCTATCCCTACACGCTTGACACTCGACACTATATCTTAAACCCTAATCCCTTAACCCTCATCCCTAAAGCCTCAACCTAAATCCTTAAACCTTCAACCCTAAACCCTATCCCTAATCCCTCTACCCTTGACACTCTTATTTAACCCTAATCCCTTGACCATTAACCCTATCCCTCAACCCTCAACCCTCAACCCTCAACTCTCAACATTAAACCCTAATTCATCAACCCTAAACCCTAATCCCTCAAACCTAAACCCTATCCCTAAACCATCAACCCTCAACACTATACCTTAAACCCTAATCCCTATCCCTCAACCCTTAACCCTTAAAACTTAAACCCTATCCCTACACCCTCAACACTTGACACTATATCTTAAGCCTTAAACCCTCATCCCTAAAGCCTCAACCCTCAATCCTTAAATCTTCAACCCTAAACCCTATCCCTAATCCCTCTACCCTCGACACTCTAACCCTAACCTCAAAATTAAATGCTAATCCATCAACCCTAAACCCTAATCCATCAACCCTAAACCCTCAACCCTCGACACTATACCTTAAACCCTAATCCATCAACCCTAAAACCTAATCCCTCAACCATCAACCCTAAACACTATCAATAAACCCTCAACCCTTGACACTATACCTTAAACCCTAATCCCTCAACCCTCAACCCTAATCCCTAAACCCTAAACACTATCCCTATTCCTAAACCCTCAACCCTCGACACTATACCTTAAACCATAATCCCTTATCCTTAAACCCTAAACCCTATCCCTCAACCCTTAACCCTTAAAAATTAAACCCTAAAACCTATCCATAAACCCTCGACGCTCAACACTATATTTTAAACCCCAATCCCTTAACCCTAAGCCCTAAAGCCTCAACCCTCAATCATTAAACCTTCAACCCTAAACCCTATCCCTAATCCCTCTACCCTCAACACTCTACTTTAACCCTAATCGCTTGACCATCAACCCTATCCCTAAAGCCTCAACCCTCAACCCTCAACTCTCAACATTAAAACCTAATCCGTCAACCCTAAACCCTAATCCCTCAACCCTATCCCTAAACCCAACAAAACTGCTTTGCCTATGTTAGGTTGTTAAACCCATCATTTTTGACACTCTTCTCTTAAAGATATTTGAGTTGCAAGACTATGTCAGAAAAATGGCTATGAACTTTTTTAATGTTAGTAATGTTATATGGCATGTTTTTCTGGCCCATCTGGGGTTCATTATGCCAATAGGTGTACACAATATGAGAAAAGCTTTGCGTATGGTACATCCAAAGTGAGTAATTAACAGTTGAAATCAGAAGGATGATCATTATGAGAAAAGCTTTGCATTGGGGTACATCTATGTTTCTTGTTGTCCATCCCGCACATAGGGGAGGTATATCGTTATGAAATAGGCAAATAATCTCCCATTGTTTACTGGCTCTATCCACAAGAACTACTAAACTATACCTTAAACCCTAATCCCTCAACCCTCAACTTTCAACCCTAAACCCTATCCCTAATCCCTCTGCTTTCAACACTCTACCTTAACCCTAATCCCTCGATCCTTAACCCTAAACGCTATCCCTAAAGCCTCAACCCTAAATCCTAATCTCTCAAGGTCCTAAACTCTAATCCCTTATCCCTAAACTCTAAATCCTATCCCTAAACGCTCAACCCTCAACCTTAAACCTTAATCACTTAATCCTTATCCACCCCTCTCCTCCCCTATCTGGCTCACTCCCATCTCTACCTTCCTCTACCCTCGACACTATACATACATACATATAGGCATACATAGATACATACATACATACATACATACATACATATAGGCATACATACATACATACATGATTAATAGCCTTGAACATAAAAAAAATTAAGGGGAACATAACGCGAGCGTGTTATAGCACGCTCGCGTTATTTCAAATATGACAAATAGCACAAACTTTTGCGGAAAGGAAAAATGCAAAGCAAAAACTAACGCAAGCGCGTTATGTTTTGCTTTGGGAATCCCAAGCCTTGGGCTTGGGATTTGCTTTGGATTTCCAACCCAAAGGCTTAGAGTGCCTTTTGAACATCCACAGATGTGTTTTTTTCATATTCTTCAAGATTTCACATAATTTCGTTCGTGCTAACCCTCAAATTTGCATGTGTTTCAAGGTCAAACAAATCGAACACCTGGGTAATGTTAGGCTTTCTCTTAGCTATTTGACGATGTGATTTTTTTCATATTTTAACAATGTTAAGCCTTTCATCTTTAATTTCTTTTGTTTGTGTGTTTGTTTTTGGGCAAAAACCAATGTTTGGTCTTTTTTTCATTGTAAATTAACTATTCGTTGAAATTTCAAAAAAAAAACATATTTAGAAACTAGACTCCATTCTACAAATATTAAAAAAAGAAAAAAATGATTTTCAATTAGTTTTCAAAATTTATAGGGGTAGCACGGCCAAAATTCTATTTTTTAGGATGTGTCCACTTTGAAAATTAGTAAAAAATCAAATATTCATCAAAAAATTATCAGAAAAATTGGGCATAAACTACATGCTATTAGCTAATTTCTCACCAAAGATTTAAAAATACCAAAAAAAATTGACCTTTTTAGGGAGCCACAAAACATGCTATGTTATGTTTTTTTGACAGAAACAACACCAATTTCTATGGCTCCCTCTTTTGAACCCCTTAATCTATGTCATTTAAAAAAATATATAGTAGTTTAGAAAGTAGACTCGGAACACTACAAACATTGTTTTGGTTGCATCTCCAAATTTTGAGTGTAACTATGCTCAATTTCTCATCCAATGCCAGTATTTCCTGATTTCAGAAAAAAAGTGGCCACTTAAGACCCCTTTTTGGCCCCCCATCTTCTTGCACTTACCCTTTTACAGTCTACAGAGGATTTTTTACATAGCCCTAATCTAACTTGCACTATCATGAACCTTGGATAAAGCCATACATAGAAAACAAAAAATTTAAAATAGTTTAAATTTTCAAAAACTAAAAATAAAGTTTTTAGTGGCCACCATTGATTTGTCTTCTAACAACTGCCACGTGAAGAAGAAAATATGTAGCATAGACAATAGACCTTTCCCTTCTTAAGTAACAGTTAGATAAATCATTATGTATAATAAGGGCCATGTTAAAGTGCTCCAACGAGCCTCTAAAAATTGCCCTCCTTGCCTCCTTAAGAATGTGTGTAGCTGCATTCGAGTGCTCTAACAAATCTAAAGGGAAAATTCTAGCTTTATCCTATGCTCTGGCATCACAATCATAATCATTTAAAGCTAAATCAAGCTTATCCCTAGGGATAAGTGATTTTTGAATCATTGCCTTCCCAATCATCTTCACCAGACCTAGGTCATCAAGCAGGTCTATTGAATTCAATAGAAATGCATAGATGATGTCACTGAATAGATTCTTTTGAGGATATTCTGAAAGAATACCATGACCAATAATGTCCTGGACAACATCATCAACTAGGGGGGAGCAAATCATAAACACCTTCCTCAATTTTCACTCATCAAATCTATCTAAATCAGTCATTTCCCATTTGCAAGGCAAGAGAGAAATACGGTGAGAGATCAAATGACTCATCTTGAATCTCAATGATAGAAATTCACCAGAAAATTATGAAAATAGAAACAACCAAAAAAAGAAGGAAGATGCCTAATAAACTTATAGAAGAGGCTTAGGTCTATATTTATTGTCACATGTGAAAATGTACAATAACCATGTGGCACACCACCTCATAGTCACACCTAGCACCATCATTTATTTCCATCATATGGTGGGTTAATTGTGATCTCAATTGGGATTGACTGGAAATAGTGTCACATGATTGATAAGACTGACTGCACTTGCAGTACCTTTATCATTAATTAGAGTTGTACAATTGATAGGACTGAATGCACTTAAGTCTTACTTTGAAGGACAAGTGACAAATTGGCTAGATTAGCCAATGTGAATTCAATTTATTAATGATTACATTCCAGGGTATGGCAGAGTCAATTAAATGGAGTTGCTTGTTATTAGCCAATTTTCACGATAGTACATGTGTCATGTATATATCTTCATTAGTGTTTATTTTTCCAACCTTATATTGCATTACTAAGTATCATATAGTAGAAGAATCAATAAATTGCAAAAGTTAAAAGTAATGGCTTTCATTATAGCAGCTATGCAAAGAAAGTAAGTCATCAAGTACTTTTTTTGTGTTCATTCATGATTTTGAATTTAATTGTGTGATAGAGTTCATAGATGTAGAATAGTAATAAGTATGATAGAAAATTTTATTTGTGCATGGCTATGTAGGATGTTATTGCTTTGCAATTATCAGAATGAAGAAATAGAATCGTTCTTTAGGTGGAACAAATCATGTCAAGAGTCGACACTTTTAACATTTGCAAATGATGCATTCTATTCTAGGTGGTGGGTTTAATCTCCCACACATGCACATGCATGTATGAGAAACTGTAAATTTGAATGGACACATGGAATTGGTATTGCAACTCAATTGAAAGTGACCTAGAGAAAATCAATTTAATTCTCCTTGACTAGCCTTATTGCTACCCATACCTAGTGGTTTCTTCTACATATAATGCAAGGTTCCATAGAAAATCATTTATTGACATTGTGAATGACTACATAATTGAATTTATAACGCATGCATTGCCTGTTAATAGGATAGTTATGGACTACAGTGAAATATTCATTAAACATTGTCGAAAAGAGCATCCTTCTAATTGATCGTTGACCTGTGTAGCTAGTTTCCCCATCTTAAGTTGTCCTTTTATCCCCTTGGTGGTCGTTGAGTTATCGGCCCCTTTGTTCTAAGTTACCGGCTCCGAGCCCGTTTATTTTATTCACCCTACTAATACCTTGACGTTTATTTTTGAATATTTTATAAACAATGTTTGCTCACTTGTTGGGCCGCTGGTTAGATGTTATTTTCTAATTTTGTCATAGACGTTGTAGCCTCCATTTAAGCCTATTTTTCTAAATTTGTGACAGTGCACGAAGACACCACATGTCCCCTGTGGGTCCTTGTTTTTAATCACCTCAATCTATTTTAATATTATTTTGATATATGTTTATCAGGTGTATCCCCTCCTAGCCTCCTGACATGTGGTTGTCATCTATTATCTTGTCGCAAGGATTTGCCTCATCGTAGCCTTGCTTTAAGCTGAAAAATTAAAGCTACAATGATGTGATAAGGTGCCATGTATCCCTTTGGCCATAGTAGGAATTCCATGGTCTTGCCAAAGGTACTTTCCTGACATGTGACATTTTATCATTTGCTATTAATATTCTGATGATGACATCAACAATTGAATAATTATTATATATATTATAATATATAATATAATATAATTATTATTATATATAATATTATATATTATATTATATAATATATAATAATTATTATATTATATAATTATTAGTTTTTATATAATTATATTATAGGGTGAGGGCAGGATCATTGCGGGCCAAACAATGGCAATAGGAAGAAAAAATGTGTTTTACATTACCAAAATCATGAAATGATCAAGTTTGACTTTTGATCTATGCTAAAATAAAATGGATCAAAAAAAGGCTTTTGATCTCCAAGATTGCCCTAAGGTGCAAGGAGAGAGCATACACCTTTGCTTAACCCCAAACATGGAAAACAAATGTTCTTTCCCTTAGACTAATGAAATGTGCCTAATTTAGAAGCAAAATAAATAAGCTTTGACAAGTGAGGCTACAAGGAAAGCATTAATAGTTTCTTAATATTGTCTTGGACTTATGAAAAATTTGTAAAACAAAGTGTTAAACAGCTAGATAAACCCAAGAATTTCTTTGGTGTGGGTTTTGGTCTGGAGTTGGTGTAGTTGGGGCTCCCTTCTGTGTTGGTGGGTCTTTTGCCTTGTGGATTTGTTTGGGCATGGTGGCGCAAGGTGCTTCCCCGAGTGTGGTGATCTCCAGGGGTAGGGACAGATCCCTCTTCTTCTTTGAATGCATCTGCCATTGAGCATCTAGGGAAAACTCCATCTGGGGATGGGTCCTTATCCTCAAAGGGTTTTTCTAGAATAAAGAAAGTGAATGGATGTTTAGAAAGATGCCAAGATTGACTTGTTTTGGTGATTTATCCAGAAATGGTCTCAGAGGACATTTTGTATTCAAGCAATCATGTGCTTATTTGTAAATTCATGGGTCTTTGACTTTGTCTACCGGTTATGGAATCTTGGATGTGTTAGGTTTGGAACCTCAAAGGGGATATGGAGATATTGATGGTGGCTAACAATTACTTTCTGGTTGTTTTCTTGTGCATGGTAGATGGAAATAGGGATTTTAAAAGTGGCCCTTATTTTTATAATCAGGTTTGGCTCTTCATCAAACCATGGCATGTGGGGTTCAACTCTGTAGACGAGCTTCCCTCGAGGGTCCCTATTTGGGTTCATCTTCCAAGGCTTCCGCTTAAGTTCTGGCAGAGTGACATTCTTCATTCGATTGCTCTTCTACTTAGAAAATTGGTTGGTTCTACTTCACAAACTCAGGATAGGAAGATAATCTCTTATGCTTGAATTTGTGTTGAGATTGATTTAAATAACCTTTTTCCAGATTTTGTAGAAATATGTCTTGGATCCTCTTCTTGGATTCAATAGCTCAACTACGAGACGTTTTCGATCAGATGTTGAATCTATCATGAGTATGGGCATTTGCAAAGGAGATTCCCCTTGTGCTAATTCAACAATTATCGTAGCTAATTTTCCTTCCAAATTGTCTCCTAAGAAGGATAAAGGGAAGGCTCCTTTGTCTCAAGGGTTGGTAATAAGGAGGTCTTTATTCCTGTTAAGCCTTGCAATAAAGGGAGAGGTCAAAAGAGAACACTGAAGGACTGACAAAATGATGAGAATCTTAATCAGTTTGATGTTTTGGATGACTTGGTCCAAGAAGAGGGAATTCCAGTTGAGCTGCCCTCTAGTGCTTGGTCATTGGACGTGGCCTTGTTAGAGGATAGAGAGATGGATAATTAGATCTTGTCTTTGGTGGATTGGCAGGATGGCAAATGGATACAAATTTACCTATTATCACCTGAAATTGCAACATTTTGTTGAAGCTTTGATAGTTCCAACAATTTTAGAGTAACATGGGATTGGTCTCATGGTGTGGGACCTTGCAGTTGAGACCAAATCTCCAGAGAAGGTTGATTCCTCTTTATGAGCTTAAGGCTTAGAGAATGAAAACTAAATCTAATGCCACACTTACCAGGGGAAAAGAGATAGAAGGAATGCAGAAAGGAAAATCGTGATGCACCAAATTTAGGATGTTTAGCTAGAACTGACATAACATAATAGTGATTTCAAAGGTTGAATAGACTAACATAGACTCATACAATCTTTAACAGAGGCCAAAACAAAATGATGAAACTTATAGAGGGACCATTTTATCCAAAGAATAAATGAGCAATATTCAAACATGCACAGTGTAAAAGAGAATGAGAGAGGCAAAATCAATTACTTGTATTAATCGCAGAGGTTAAATAACCATTACAAAAGATAGATAATTTGTTATAGAAAAGGTAGACACAGAATAGCCATTTACATTCATTGGTGAACCACACTCAGAGACATCAAGGGCTCAGCTTCAAGCACAATGTATCAAATCTGACTGATTTATATAACATTTTAATCGTGCAACTCTAGGTGCAACTATAGACATTAGATTTTTGGTCAATCAATTTGATTTGATGCGCCTATGTTGTATTCAAGTCGGCCCTTATCACTGTCAAAAGACCTACAACTTAGGATGACAATCATGCCTTGTAAGTCTGCAAAACTATAGAGGATCACCCACACGCATGGGTATGGCCATATTAATGAGACAAGGCCTAAAATACTTCCCTAGTACTTGCAAGTCCACTTTGCAGCTTCTTTGTACAGGAGCATTGAAGATTTCTACTAATTCAGCTACCTGTAATTGACTTTGGCCTGCAACCTTGTACTTCAGGTATTAAACATTTTGCAATAATGGCGTATGCATGCCATGCAACCTTTACGACACTTTAAAGTGTCGTATCTTTAAAGTCTACCTTTGGCACCATTTAATTCCCCTTGTCAGTGAATCTGCCCCATGGCGAACTCTTAGTTCGCCTTTTATCTTTCTCACCTTAATCTCCCTTGTCAGAAATTTATTCATTTTTAGAACCTTCTTTGCTTTGCCTTTGTTCTCATTCTTTTCTTCTCTATTAACGAATTGCCACTATTGCGAACTTGGCCTCCTTGGTTTCTTCATTTCCCCTAGCTTTTCACCTTATCAATAAGTTTGCCATTTCACGAACTTACTGACCAAGTGGGGACTTATCTTTTTCTCTACCTCCCTGCCTTGTCAACAAAATTTGTATTCTGTGAACTTTTTATTTCTTTTGGTCTTCGGGCTTCTATTTTTCCTTATCGACAAACCTTCAATTTGGCAAACTTGACCATTTCTCCCTTTGTTGGCAAAAATTGACTTTCAGGAACCTAGTTGTCTTTACTTTTGCCTTATTGGCAAACTCTTCTTTTTGAGAACTAAACTTCTTTGCCTTTATCTTCCATTTTACCTTATTTTTCAGCAAAATCTCTGTGTGATGAACTTGGCCCTCTTTCTCTTTATTGACAAATCCCAGAAATCAAAAACTTGTTGGCAAGTTATCCTTTTGGCTGATTTCCCAACTAGCCGATCTTCGTCACATTTTTGCCTTATTAGCAAATTTCCCTTTTTTCAAACCAATCTTGCCTTTGTCTATGTCTTACTTATCTTTCCACCTTTTCCTGCCTTGTTGAAGAATCGCCTTTTTGAGAAACCTTTGAAAACACGAACCATGTGGTGAGTTTGAATTTCCTCCGATCCCCTGACAGAGCCTTTTCTTTCCTTACCTTAGCCATTTTCTCTTTGTGCCGCTAAGTCACCCTGTCAGTGAATTGATCAATCGGTGAACTGAAGGTTTGTAGAACCAACAAGTTTGCCAACTACCACTTCTTTCTCTTTTTTCTTCTAACTTAGTCACTTTACTCCTTAGTGAAAACCTTCTCGCTGCCTTGCTTTCCTTAGTCGGTGAATTTGTCGATCGATCAACTTTTAGTTTGCCGAACTCAAAGTTTTCTAGACTAAGGCAACTTCTTTCCTTAGTGAATTTCTGCCTGCCCATCTTAGTGCCTTTTCTCGCTCGCTTTGGCTTGTTGGGGAATCTACCCATTGACGAACCTGCCCATTGGTGAACCGAGAGGTTCGTGAACTTTGAATTTTGCTGATAAGGCGCTCCTTTATCTTATTTTCCTTAGCCAATTATCTACTTGCTCACTCCTTAGTTGGAAAACTAGCAAACCGGTGAACCGGTGAACTAAAGGTCTGCCAAACCAGAATTTTGCCGACTAAGGCAAAAGAAAGGGCAAAAAACTTAGAATTTTTTTGGGGATTTTTCTAGGCTTTTCTAAGGGGAACTTCCTTCCATTTAGGCTTTCTCAGATCGGATTTCTCTGATGGAAGGAAGGATTCTAAGGGACTCTTAGACTATTTTCACCTGGGAAAAAAATAGGATAACATTTTAGCAACTATGTAGGGGTGTTTTCCTGCTAAACACAGATATTCAGTTGCCTTATACAATCCATTGGGTACAGAGTTAAAATAAATTGCAGCAACATGACCAAACATAACTAAAACCACTTCCAGAAAAAACAAAAACAAAACAACAAGGCAAACAATCTCCTAATGAGAATGCTAGCTATGCAAAAGCACTTAGGAAGGGAAACCTAAAATAGAAATGAAACTAACCTAAACCTAAACTAACAACAAGGATTTAATGACTTCAAACAAAGCCATTAACTATTTTTTCAAAATAACTACCCTTTCTCAACAATTTACAATGTTTTTCATGCTTGTGGGTAGTTAATAGGAGGTGGGGAAGGGATGGGCATGCAACAAATTGACAAAACACTTCCCCAAGAATGAGAACAAAATCACTTACCCACTTGAACTGATTGCGAATGCAGTTACCCTAAGGTGGATAAATGGGCTGATCCCATATATTTTGATGCTCAACTTCATGCTCAGGGTAAGCATGACAAGTGGTGACTCTTCATGGTCTATATCTAGTTGGGCTAGATGTCTGATAGGACATCCCATTGAAGTGACGTGCAAATCAACAGAGTTTATCTCATGCCTCTGCTCTCTTTCCTCATCATTTTACTACTGGTCTAAATGTTCTAACTCTTGTATATCAATTGGAGGAATGATTGCCTCCTCAATCTACTCAAACTGCTTAGGATTTGCCCCATCTAGAGGCATTGATTTACTATTCAAGTTAGAGCAAAAAACATCAAGCTTATCCTAGAAATGAGCCTCCTCCAAGTCCTCTACACTCTTTAGTATAGGGATATTCATATACTCTTCTTCATGAGCTAGAACTTCATTGTCATGTTAGGCCTCAACTTGCAACAATCTACCATCATTTTCAATGTCTTTATGATGCTGTAAATCCACTATTGTCTACCTATCTTCTTCATTTTCGATGTGACTGGGCAGTTCATGAAATAGGGTGACATCATCCACTTTTGAAGCAAACTCTATAGCAACCTCCTCCATAGCGCCCTCATCCTCTTGCCAATTCAAAAACACACATTCAACATGCACTTGCCTTTGTCCCACCATAGCTTGTTGACTAGATCCAATCTGTTGTTTTGGAACTACTAATGGATTGCATGGATGGCACCACTCATAACCTTGAGTTGGACTGCTCTGAATTGGAACAAGCATGCTTGATGTACTTGGAGCAGATGAGTTTATGGAGCTTAGGGGCCTAACATAGCTCAATTGATTTTGTCTTTGACTATTCCCCTGACAAGGCTTCCCACTAGGCTGATAAGGTTTATTGGGATCTTGGTATGGCACATTAGTTGTAGGAATTGGTGCCATAATTGGATGAATGACTAGGGATTCTAGAAATAATGGCACTGGAGGCCTGGGGACAATCTTTCCAGCTAGAATTAGATAGTTTTCGAACCCAATAGCTACCTAATAGGCATAAGGTAGCACATCCCCTCCTAGAGATTGGATCATGGCAATGATATCACTATCCAGGGATCTCAAATAATACAAGAAGGCAACATTAGGGGAAGGTCTCACCAATGGTGAGATTATGTCCCGTGTCTTCTGAAACTTGAAATTGAAGTCCACCATGAATTCATAAGGAGCCCTTTAATAGTGGCCAGTTGCTCTATCAGGGATAAATGATCACTGTTATCTTAAAAATGCTGACAGAGCCTTGCTCCCAAATCATCCCATTCATGAATTAAATTTACAGGTAACCCCCTATACCACTGGAGAGATTTTCCTTTCAAGGAAGAAGCAAGGAGCCTTACCGTGACATTGTTTTGGGTAACATTGTGAACAGAGCATACATTGGCAATGTCTTGGATGTGCTCGGTAGGGGTAGTGGAATTTTCACTAGTGAAAAAGGGGATAGCCTTTAGAGTTGAAACTAGGATGTCATCATATTATGCAAGGTCGAGAGGGCTTCCACCATTGAAGGCCACCAATGTTCTATTTCTTGGCAGGGCCATGATAGTGGTGTGAATGTTATGATGGGTATATGGAAGCCTATGCTTGATGAGGGGAAAAGGCCATGACTTCCATAATAGCTTGACCTACTAGAGCATTGAAAATAGAGATGCATCAAAATATTCTTTGAAAACAAGGGTAACAGGTCTACTTTTGGATACTGTGAACATACCAGAAGAGAGTCACCAAGTGATTTGGGATGCTTCTAAAAGAATGTTAGACTAGGAATACCACCGAAATCCTGATCCTTGATGAATCTTTAAGCACTTGAGTTGCTTTCACTAGCAGATTTGTTTAGTAGAGTCACCATGGTGTTGAAGAAGATTACACTGAATGGCATAATGCACTAAAGAACACACCAAATCCTTCAATGGATGATAAAGCTCATCAAACTAGTCCCATCGAGTGTACCAAAAACTGTTATAACCTAAAATTGCACCCTTTTGTTGAAGCTTTGATAGTTCCAACAATTTCAGAGTAACATGGGATTGGTCTCCAGGTGTGGGACCTTGTAGTTGAGACCAAAACTCCATAGAATGCTAGTTCCTCTTTCTAAGCCTAAGACTCAGAGAATGAAAACTAAATCTAATGCTACACTAACTAGGGGAAAATGGATGGAAGGAATGCAAAAAGGAAAATGGTGATGCATCAGATTTAGGATGTTTAGATGGAACTGACATAACACAGTAGTGATTTCAAAGGCTGAATAGACTAACACAAACTCATACAATCTTTAATAGAGGCCAAAATAGATTGTTGAAACTTATAGAGGGACAGTTCTATCCACAGAATAAATGAGCAACATTCAAACAAACACAGTGTAAAAGACAATGAGAGAGGTAGAATCAGTTGCTTGTGTTAATCACAGAGGTCAAATAATCATTACAAAAGATAGATGATTTGTTACAGAAAAGGTAGACACATAATAGCCATTTACATTAATTGGTGAACCACACTTAGAGACATCGAAGGCTCAGCTTCAAGCACAATGTATCAAATCTGACTAGTTCCTACAAATGAGATACAAGGTCTATGACAACAAATTATCTCGCCAGCATAACAACCCAAAAGAATAGCTAACCGACCCTTTTTTGCTTCATGTATATATAACATTTTAATCGTGCAACTCCAGGTGCAGCTGCAGGTGTTGGATTTTTGGTCAATCGATTTGATTTGTTGTGCCTATGTTGTATTCAATTTGGCTCTTGTCCCTATCAGAAGACCTACAACTTAGGACGACTGCCATGCCATGTAAGTTTGCAAAACTGTAGAGGAGGATCGGCCACACGCATGGGTATGGCCACATTAATGAGAGAAGGATTGAAATACTTCCTTGATACTTGCAAGTCCACTTTGCAGCTTCTTTGTACATGAGCATTGAATATTTCTACTGTTTCAGCTAGTTGTAATTGACTTTGGCCTGCAACCTTGTACTTCAGGTATTAAACATTCTACAACAATGGCATATGGGTGCCCTACAACCTTTACGATGCTTTAAAGTGTCGTATATTTAAAGTCTGCCTTTGGCACCATTTAATTCCCCTTATTGGCAAATTTGTCCCATGCCGAACTCTCTATTCACCTTTTATCTTTCTCGCCTTAATCTCCCTTGTTGGCAATTTCTTCATTTTTAGAACCTTCTTTGCTTTGCCTTTGTTCTCATTCTTTTCTTCTCCATTAGCGAATTACAATTGTTGTGAACTTGGCATCCTTGGTTTCTTCATTTCCCCTAGCATTTCACCTTATTGGAGAATTTTGAAAATTTCAAACCTATCAGCAAGTTTGCCATTTCCCGAACTTACTGACCAAGCGGGGACTTGTCTTTTTCTCTACCTTCCTGTCTTGTTAGCAAACTTTTCATTCTACAAACTTTTTATTTATTTTTCTCTTTGGGCTTCTATTTTGCCTTATCAACAAACCTTCCATTTGGCGAACTTGGTCGTTTCTCCCTTTATCGGTGAAAATTGACTTTTGTGAACCTGGTTGTCTTTACTTTTGCCTTATCGACAAACTCTTCTTTTTGAGAACTAAACTTCTTTGCCTTTATCTTCCATTTTTCCTTCTTTGTTAGCAAAATCTTTGTTTGATGAACTTGGCCCTCTTTCTCTTTATCGACAAATCCTAGAAATCACAAACTTGTTAGCAAGTTGTCCTTTTGGCCAATTTCTCGACTAGCTGACCTTCGTCACGTTTTCGCCTTATCAGTGAATTTCCCTTTTTTTGAACCAATTATGCCTTTGTTTGTGTCTTTCTTATCTTTTTGCCTTTTCCCACCTTGTTGGAGAATCACCTAGTCGGCAAACCTTTGAAAACATGAACCATGTGGTGAGTTCGAATTTCCTCTGATCCCCTGACAGAGCCTTTTCTTTCCTTTCCTTAGCCATTTTCTCTTTGTGCCGCTGAGTCGCCCTATCAGTGAATTGATGAATCAATGAACTTAAGGTTCGTAGAACCAACAAGTTTTCTGATGAACACTTTTTTCTCTTTTTGCCTCTGACTTAGCCGCTTTAATCCTTAGTGAAAACCTTCTCATTGCCTTGCTTTCCTTAGTTGGCAAATTCGCCAATCGGTGAACTTTGAGTTTACCAAACTCAAATTTTGCCGACTAAGGCAACTTCTTTCCTTAGTAAATTTCTACCTACCCATCTCAGCGCCTTTTCTCCATCGCTTTGGCCTGTCGGGAAATCTACCCATCGGTGAACCTGCACGTCGGCGAACCAAGAGGTTCAAAAAATTTGAATATTGCTCACAAGATGCTCCTTTATCTTCTTTTCCTTAGCCAATTATTTTCTTGCTCGTTCCTTAGTCGGCAAACCAACAAACCGGCGAACCGGTGAACTAAAGGTTTGCCAAACCAGAATTTTGCCGACTAAGGCAAAAGAAAGGGCAAAAAATAGAATTTTTTGGAGATTTTTCTGGGCTTTTCTAAGGGGAACTTCCATCCATTTAGGCTTTCTCAAATCTGATTTCTCTAATGGAAGGAAAGATTCTGAGGGACTTTTATACTATTTTGGCTTGGACAAAAAAATAGGATAACATTACCTTCTCACATTCTAGATGTGTTAGAACCAAGTGGGACTTTGGTCTCAAGAGATGGTGAGGCTTTGACAGCTCTAGTCTTTCCTCTAGTGAACGAGGCTTTGGAGTCTAGGAAAATCAGGGGGGCTTCTCATGCCTTGGGCCTGTAGAAAAAGTCCCTTAAAAAGTGGCCTCCAAAGAAGCCTTCAAAGGTTGGGTGCAAGAAAGACTAGGAGAAGGTGAAGTTAATTGGAGATACATTAGTGGAATCTGTGTCAGTGAAGATCATTGACTCCCATTTCTCCCAATCTCACATCTTGGAAATGTGGAGGGTATGAATAGCATCCCTAGACAAAAAGCTATTCATGATCTGATAGATACCCATTTTCCTGAAATTGTCTTTATTCAAGAAACTAAAGTGACAGTGGATGGTATGTTGAATTTAGCTCCTAGAATTTGGTCTTGTGGCTCTTTTTAGTGTGTTGGGGCCCATGGTAGTTAGAGTGGAGTGGCTTGTTTTTGGGATCCAAGGAAGGTGGTCCCTCTTCGATGGATTTTGAGTCGGTCTTCTATCTCTATGGTTGCCTCTAGTGTGGATTCAGGTGAAATCTATCTTTTTACTAATGTTTATGCTCTTACTGATCTCTTGGGCAAATCGTAGCTTTGGGAACACATTAGATTTGTTTGATCTCTGGAGCCCTTTGTCCCTTGGATTATAGATGGTGAATTTAATGTGGTTTGTAGCTCTGAGGGAAAAAGAGGGGGCACTATCAGGCTTGATATTTCTACTGAACTCCTTAGAGATAATATTACTCTCTTAAATGTTATTGATGTGAAACCAAATAATGGTATCTTCACCTGGAACAACAAAAGAAATGGAGCAGATGTGATCTCAGAGAGGCTTGATAGATTTCTTGTCTTCTAATTTGTATGGGTGATAGATGGACTACCAGCTCAAAGATCTTGGATTGGAGAGGGTCTAATCATTGTTCAATCAAACTCTCAGTGGTTGCTTTTAGAGCTTCAAAGAACCCTTCTTTTAAGTTTCAACTTATGTGGTTGTGAGATCATTCTCTCGAGGACTTAATGACTGATTTGTGGTATAAGGGAAACCTTCTTATGGTAGGGCTATGTATTCCTTTGTCAAAAGATTACAATATTGAAATATAAGCTCAGGAAGTGGAATAAGCAATGCTTTGGAAACCTTCACTTCAACAAAATGTCAGCTCAAGCTCAACTAGATGCTATCACTTGCACAATATGAGATTAGGGACTTACTTTGGATCAGAGTAGAGAGGAGACTCTAGTTGTTAAGGATCTGGAGGAATGGGAACTTCGTGAAGAGATTTTCTAGAAGTAGAAATCTCGTATTGATTGGCTCCAGGATGGAGAAAGGAATACAACTTTTTTTCATAATTTTGTTAAAGCTAGAAGAAATGGTAATCTCATTACCTATCTTGTTTCCTTGAAAGGTGTTCAACTCACTTCAATGGGAGAAATTTCTCGAGAGGCTTCTTAGTATTTCTCAGCTTTGCTTACTAAGGACTCCCCCTACTTGTGTAGATGAAATATCTATCCTGGATTGCATCCCCTCTTTGGTTTCCATCCCATCTCACTGCAGGAATTCAAGGATGTAGTGTTTCATATGAAAAAAGGTAAAGCCCCAAGCCCTAATGAATTTCCTATTGAATTCTTTCAAGAGTTTTGGGAGATTATTGAAAATGGTACCTTTTGGAGGCAGTTCAGGAGTTGCAAAGAAATAAACAGATGTTAAGAGCCATGAATTCTGCTTTTTTGGCTCTTATTCCTAAAAAGATGATGCAAATAGTCTGGATTAGTTTAGACCCATTGCTCTTTGTAATGTGGTTTATAAAATTATCACTAAGTTGATTGCAGAAAGACTCAAGCCATGCCTCAAATCTTTGATTTCCTAAGAATAGGGAGGATTTGTTGCTGGTAGATAGATTCTTGATCGGATTGTGCTTGCTATAGAGGTCATTCATTCTATGGTGACATCTAAGGAGAAGGCCATGTTCATCAAACTTGACATGGCAAAAGCTTATGACAGGGTCAAATGGACTTTTTAACATAAAGTCCTTCTAGCTTTTGGTTTTGGTGGTGACTGGGTTAATTGGATTATGAGTTGTGTTACCTCTACCTCCTCTATTCTTATTAATGGGGAACCGTCTGAGTTGTTTAGTGCTTCTAGGGGCCTTCGACAGGGGATCCTCTCTCTCCTTATTTGTTTATTATCATGGCTGAAGGGCTTGGTAGATTTATTAAATCCCATGTTAGACAAGGTCTAATTCAGGTTAGGAGTTGGTGCAATAGTCTACCTCCTCATTCTCACCTTCAGTTTGTGGATGATACTGCTTTGATGGGTTTAGCTATCTAATTTTAGGAGAACTTTGGATACCTATTTGGCCACTTCGGGGAAAAAAATTAATGAGGCTAAGTCTTCTATCTTCTTCTATAATACTCCTCGGCTTATACAAAGTAGGATTTCTCAGATTCTCAAGATTCAAATTGGCTCTCTTCCTCTGGTTTATCTTGGGACCCCCCTTGTTGTTAGATCTCAAGGCAAAGAGTTTTGGCAGGAGGTTCTGGATAAGTTTTGTAAGAAGGTTAGCCATTGGACTTGTAGATGGCTTTCTTCTGCCAAAAGGGTGACCCTTTTGAAGTTGATGGTGCATGCTCTTCCTATTTACAGATGTTTTGTGTAGGTTACCCCCTCTAGCTTTGTTAAAGAGTTTGATGTTCTCTCTCACTAATTTCTTTGGTCTAGTAATTTCCTCTCTTCAAAATGGAGCTTGGTTAGGTGGGGCTCAGTCTGCAGGATGAAGCAAGAGGGTGGTTCTAGGATTTGTCCAGCTGGTTTGATTGGTCAGGTTTTATCTGCCAAGTTATATTGGAGGTGGTGTACTTGCTAGGATCAGGACTGGGCTAGAATCCTTACTCATAAGTACCTCTGGGGAGTTCATAGATTAGATGTTCCTCATTATATCCTGGTGGGGAAGGGTTCCATGATTTGGGACACTCTCAAAAGAGGGGCAAAGCTTATCAAGGAGGGTCTTTTTTGGTATGATTCTTGGGATGGTTACCCCCCGATCATTTCTGAGTTTCCTCATTTTTAGCCCCTTTGTAACTTTTTGACTGAGGCTGGTTGGAGTAAGGTGGAGAATTTTAAGACCGTTAAGGTTAAGGGTTAGATGGAAGTGACTTGCTAGAAGGATCCTCAGAAGTGGCCGTTGGGTGGTACTGTGGAGGATTGTCAAGAGTTAGCTGGGATCTTAGCTAGTAGACTTTGCATATCCCTGAAGGGGAGGGCTACTTTGTCTTGGGGTCATGATCTGAAGGGCAAATTTTTTGTTGCCTCAAGTTATCTAGAGTTGGATAGACAACTGCATGGTCAGGGTGGTGTTCCTTGGTGGAAGTAGGAATGGAATAATTTTTCTTGGCCTAAATGCAACTTCTTCCTATGGCTGGTGGCCGAAAATAAGTGCCTCACCTAGGAGAATTTGCAAAAGAGAGGCTTTCAGGGCCCTTCTATTTGTGTTCTTTGTAAAAATAGTGAAGAATGTACTTCACATCTTTTCTTTTAGTGTCCTTACTCTAAAGAGATCTAGCACCTTTGGTGGGGAGTGTGGAACCATGCATGCATCCATGCCACTTCTTTAGTTGAGTTATGGGAATGTTTGGGTCGACCTCCAGCGAAGACCTCTTTTATACAAGTTGCGTGGAGTATTGGCCTGACTTTCATCATCTAGAATGTTTAGTTAGAAAGGAATTGAAGGATCTTTCAGGATTTAAGAATGGGGAGTTTTCACTTGTGGCAAAAGATTGTTAGCAGGCTTCAAGAGATTATTTCACCAAAATGTGACCTTTCTATGATAGTGGAGCCTAATGATCTAGTTGTTGTTAGGAATTTGAATTTGATTGATAGCGGGTCGGGTGTCTCTATTGGTAGAAGGTTGAGGCAGGCCAAACAGAAGATTCATAGAGAGGGGCATTGGCTTCCTCCTCCTATGGGAGTTTTGAATATTAACATTGATGGATCTTCCAGGGGGAATCTTGGATATGCAAGAATTGGTGGCATTGGTAGAGGCAGTGACAGAGGTGTTGTGTTTCTATTCTCTATTTATAAGGGGTCACATTCTAATAACCTTATCGAGGCTCTAGCTATTCTTCATGTAATGGAGAGAGCGTGTTCACTTGGTTGGAAGAGGATCATCTATGAATTTGATTCACATATTGTGGAGGATATGCTGAATGAGCAAAGATTGAATGGAGCTAATTGGCATTTAACCTTGGTGGCTAAGCAGATTCTAAATTTGTGTTCCTCTTTAGATAATATTTCTTTCTGTCATATTCCTTGTGAGTGGAATAGAGTGGAAGATTGTTTGGCTAAATGGGCTTTTGAGAACTTTGATAGGTGGGATGTGGATGATTGGGGGTGCTTGTCCCCAGAGCACTCGATCACTTTGGAGAAGTTAATTATGGAGGACAAGGTTATGTAGTTGTTCTTTCTGTGGGGTTCCTTTTGGAACTTTTGTGTGTTGTTTGTGATTTGTCCTTGGTTGGGCCTTTGGCCTCTACTCTATAGTTTTTTCTTTATTTTGAATAAATTTTTACCCCTTTTTAAAAAAAAAATCTAGATAAACCCAAGAAAATGCCAAAAAACTAATTTGATTAGTAAGGAAAACAAGGAAAAGTGGAATTTTGTCTAACAGAAGTATAGGCACTCAAACAAAGATGCAAGCGTTTAATAAAATGGAGATGCTTAAGACACAGACACCTAAGTAGAACGTAGATGCTTAGAAAAACTACAAAAATGCTTGCACATATGTCTGGTTTCAACATAAATGCTAAAGTTTATAGATATGCTCATTCAGTACCTGTTGCAGACAACTGTGGTGGTTAGAAAGATAGAATTATTTTCTGCACAATCATAAATACAAAAGTTAATTTGGATAGCATGCCCCCTTGTAAAATCAACTTTTGTCAGAAAACTGAGAGATATATATACTAAAAATGTCAAAAATCACAAGGAAAGCATGTTAGAGATAGAGATGCCTATGTAGAAATGCAGGTGCTCAACTAAGATGGAGACACTTGTTTGTGGAAAATGGCAACAACAAAAAAATGATACATAAAATTAAAATATTTATGTTATGGAGTTATTTAGAAATTACAACGGCCTATAAAAATTAATTTATGATAAAAAATGAGTGTTAAAAATTTTTAATTTCACAAGAAACACTTCTAAAGCATGAAAAATATGGAGGTGCGACTGCACGAACATAGGCCCGCTTAGTTTTTATGTAGGCACTCATTTAAATGCTGGTGGAAATTTTGTTGAGAACCTTGCAAAAAAAGATGTTAGGGTTATCAAAGTGAGATTACAACCAAATCCATGCAATACCCCAAAAAGTTAGCTTCAAAAACAATAAAAAAACCTGAAAGAAGGATTGATGAGCCATGAGAAGTTCCAAAAAATGTAGGCACCTCTACATGAACACAAGCACTCATTTGCACACAGAGGCACTTATCTACAAACATAGGTGCTTATTTGCAAATAGAAGCACTTAGTTATAAAACATAGGCTCTCATCCACAATGCACGTGCTCTTCTATACCGTGTCTTGCAAATCAAGCTAAACGACACTAAAACATTAGATTTTAGGGACGTGGTTCCCATCGAGTGTGCCAAAATGTGTACATATGAAAATGAACATCAAAATGAGTAAACCAAACACACTAATCTATTAGGAATTAAGGTGTATCAACCTTTGCAAGTTCCTAATTGTATTTATTTATTCTTACCTACTATTGTAATTTTCTATGTAAATTTTGTCCTCATATGAGGAAGTAGGCGTCCCATGTTGACTTGGCATAGTTTTTCCATGTGTTGACACCTTGTGGTCATGTGTCATGAGTTACATGATTGACATATAAGAGCTGAAATGACAAGTGTGACAAGTTGTTAGTATGTGGTGACTGATCATGCTATAGGGCTACAAGTACATGCAACAAGGTAAATTTTTGTGACTTTGTCAGCCCTATATTTAATAAAGGCATTGACAGTTAGTTTGTTATTGGCCGACATGGAAAAACTAACATTGGATAATTGCCAAAGAGACTTGATAAATAAGCGGCTGGAGAATGTGAAAGGTCATGGGATTTGAATGAGAATCGGCATTATGTACTCCTAAAAGAGCTTGCATTGCAAGTTTATTGTAATCATCTTTTGATTTGATAATACATTGTGCAAGTTTTGGAGTGTGGGGTTTTTTACCCGAAAGAGTTTTCCCTACGCATATCTTGTGTTGTGAGCATTGTACTTGTTTTTGATGTGTTATTACCTTTTTGTTAATGTGCATCTAATAACCTTTAATTAGTAAAGATTAAAATTTGCATGACTTTCCTCAATAGATCAGTGTAAGAAGTTGTTTCCGCATACCTCGCTTTCTTTCATAATCTACTCCATTCATTAGCATAAAACACTTCAAGATTAGATAATGGAAACTAAAAACATAATGAAGACCTTATACCTTAATGCTCACCAAATCCTCCTTGATGCACCAAGTGAACATGATGCATGTGTCCAAGGATGAAGTTGGAAGAGTTGGAATGTTGAGTGCTCAAAGTGGTAGCATAACTTTGCATTCAAGAGTTGTGTTAAAATGACCTCCAAGAGGCTCTATTTATAGTATTTTGGGATGGAGGATGGAGGGCCAAGATTTCTTTGGAAGATCAAGGGCTCTCATTGCTTGAGAAGATTGGAGGCATGAGAAGCCTCCAAGTGTCAAAAAATGAGAGATGGTCAAGGAGATGCCCTTGATTCAAGGAAAATCAAGGGTGGAGGTGATGCATTGGAAAAATTGGAGGGTGGAAATGAAAAAGGAAACTTTTGGAAGGTTGTGTGAATACTTCCAAGTACCCCTTGAGTACCTTTGGGTTGACAAGTGTACCCATGAAGACTTGACCAAGTAAAGCCTTGATTAATCATGTTTAAGTGTGTGCAAATGATTAGTGAGGGTACAAAGTATGATTTAGTTCCTTAACAAAAAGTGCACAAAACAACAAATTAAATAAATAGGAAATTTATTCAAGTCCTTTTTTAGGTGAGAGATAGGCTTAGGTTCATAAATATTTGTATTTATTCACCTAAGGTTGGACTATAGGAAAAGTGATAATTAATTGAATAAATAGTCCAGACTATTCAATTAATAATGACAAATGATGATATTATTAATTAAATATTATTTAATTAATAAATAGATGAAAGTGGTTAACGAGTGGACATTTTTAGGTGTCTACACACATCACTTATCATCATTAATAATTTGCACATGCCTAAGTATGATTAACCAAGGCATTATGTGTCCAAGTCTCCAAATAGGTATACATGTCATTCAACATGTACATGAGGTGTCACATATGTAAATTTTGACTAAGTTTTACTTTTACTTGCAAGTAATTCATAGTTAATTTTTTGTTGATTTAATGATTTGACATTAAGTGAAAATGTCAGGATAAATCTATGATTTCATGAGTTTGAGAATATTCATAGAATTTGGATATGTGATTTTATGTCTTCATGATTATATATATGATGAATACGGTTTAACTAATGATACACTAATCCCAGTTTGGTGATTGCAAGTTGTATTCAGGAAACAAGTTTTCCACCCTCCAAGAAGGAGAAAGAGAGCATCATCGGAGAGAGGTAAATAGATGTATGGAAAGAAGAAGTAGTTGACATCTAAGTCTTAAGTACACAGTTAGTGAACCCTGTCAAGTTTGGTAAGTTGAATTCCAACTTTTGGCCTAAGTTATGTATTGATTTGACAATAGTTGATTTGATTTCATTAATCCTTTGACTTAGTTTAAGTCGAAAGATCTAGAAGGGTTAGCTATCCATCGATAAGATGTAGATGATAGATGACATTTTTCCTGATATAGTTATATTCTAGAAGTGAATATGTATGTTTAGATAATTATCTCTTCTTTGGTAATTTTTGGTTGAGATTCTTTTATATAATGTCCTATCAGGGTATTTTACTTATCTATTTTTTCTATATTACGAGACAGAGAATGGAAGTTCAACCCCATTCTTGTATCTCGTTGATGTTTGGAACAATGTAGGGTATACATTGTGTATGCTTCTTTATGATGTAATTAATATATATATATATATTTATTTATTTATTTATTTATTTAAGTTGGATATTTATTAAAGATCTATTGAGATAGGTCGAAGACTTCATAATGAAAGAGGTCTTGAGTTAATTTGTTATTATTGTTGTGTGGTATGTGGTCTTTTGATCTCCTGCCTACACTCAACCATTTAAGGAGAGTGGTATGCCTTATTGACGAGTCATGATAGTTTATTTATTAACCACTATATCCATAATGCAAGCCATTTTGGGAAATCATGATGAGGCTTTAATATCAGATGATGGAATGCGGTTAGAAAAAGAGTGTTTTATTTTTGCTATCGCAGAAGCTCTCTGCATGCAAGAAGGAAGTTACTGTGGAAAGAGGGATTAGAGTGGAGTCCAGACCGAGGAAGTTCGGAAGTATTGGAGCCTAGTGGATCATCGTTACACAGGTTTTTTATTTCTTTTATATTAAGTTTACCAAGTATGGAATAATTTATTTTGATGTTGGCCTTGCAAAGGTATTTGTTTATATAAAAAGATTGAATGTTAGTAATTCTTTCATTCTGTGTACAAGTTGAGAAGATATTTTCTCACTGTTGTATCGTCGATGACGACTTAGAAGTTGTTGTGTTCTTCTTAGAATAATAAGAGCTTGAATAGCTTCGTATATGAGGATCTGAAGGATCTCTATATTGCTATGTTTTGATATGATGTATATATTATTTACACTTTCTAGTATTGAAACTCGTTGTCAAAGATATACTCATCTTCATGTCTTTCATTCGAAGACATAGAACTTTGTGTTAGAAAACTTAGTAATACTTTTGGTTAGAGAAACCGATGCTATTATTATCTCAGTGTGTTGAATTTAACAATTGGTTTAATTCTATCCAGCGGCCTTAGTTTCCAAGTCCCTTGACAGTGTTACATACATCGACCTTAGTGTCCAAGTGCTTCAACAATGTTATATCCATTGGCCTTAGTTTCCAAGTGCCTCGACAGTGTTGTGTAAATGCAAAGTTGGGATTATTTGTTGATACAAATTATTGATAGTCTCATGCTATGTTATTAGAAATGTTTTGTTATTTGTTTTGGCTGAATGTTAATATAGTCTAAGTAGGCCGAATACAACAGACAATATAGTTTGTGTAGGATGAATGACATTTAGTTAGTTTAGCTTGTATAGATTGATTTCCATATACACAATAGACTGTGTTCTAGGCTGTAAACTTAATAGCTAAGGATAACTTCATTTGCCGATAGTGAACTTTTCTCAATGGTCTATAGATTCTAAACATTAGAGGGTTATATAGAAGATAGGATAATCCAGATGTGTTTAGACTATCGACAGTAGTCTAGTTAAATAAGTTAGACATACGAGAGTATTTATTTTACTAAGAACAACAAATGAGCCTCTCTAGATTGTTGTTATACAACTTTTAGAATTGACTAGAATATTAGATATGAATAGCCTTTATCTCTTAACTCATTAGAGTTTGTTGTTGTTTCTTAAATGAAAATTTTGGTAAGGATTATTCCTACTCTGAAGAGAATTAGATGTTTGAGATATCATTATAACATTTACACTATAATTATTTTATATCGACCCATAGGTTTATTCAACTGAGTTGTGTATTTCTATGATGTTCTATCATTTTTAATTTTAACGATAATGATGATCGAGAGATGACCATTAGGTGAAAGACATCATTTCTTAGTTATCCTTTATTGGATTAATCTTATTCAATAATTTATATATGTTTTCTCTATTGTCTTTTATGACTTATTTGAGAAGATAACTTTGAGAACTAAGTGCAAGGTGGAATTGATCAAATGACTAGGTAGTCATGATTCGATGAGAGGACACCTATTGTTACCATATTATTGTTATAATTTCTTTACTTTAAGGATATTTTCTATTGTAAAATATTGGATTGGAAAAGTTGAGAACCCTAGAGTTTGTTCAAAAGGGATTAGGATTCTTTAATTCCCAAGTCATTGTTGATATTGGATAGTAGAATGTTCTTTGGTCGACAGATGCTCTAGTCGAGAACCATAGATCATGATAATATTAAATGACTAAGAATCACTTTGTTATATTGGATATATGTATATCAAGTGTAGATTTCGTCAAGAAAAGAGTAATGATAGAAAGTCATAGACCTTCATAAATTGAGGATATGCAATAAGGTACTCTTGAAGAAAAAGATAAAGATAGTCTAGATGAGGAATATTTCTAAGTCAAATGGACTAGGAATTGGATATAGATCATACAAGTATGTCTAGAGTTAATAGACAAAACAAGGTTTAAATTGTAGAATGAGATAGTATTCAAGCTGAGTCAGAGGTGTGTGAACACATGACTACATTTATTGTAAATGTCTATTTATATAGAAACTTTGGCCAAAGTGATGCATTTGTCTCTGCATGCATTAGTCACAGTGTTCAAATGGCATAACTGGTTAGTATGATCATACTTAGCTAGAATGTTATCTAGAGTCATATGGTCGATTGGGTGACATAGGGCACAACACTAGGACTCAGATGGAAATTTGTTAGATCCACATGTGGTGCAGTCATGGCTAGGAGGGTCCACAAAGTGAATAGTCCAGACCGTGAAACAAGAGTAAACACAATGGAAACAACTCAAAGATAGGATGCAAATGCAGATTCAATCTTTTAGTATATCATAGATTCAAAATACAAACAGGCTGGCAACATGCGAAATTAGAATTAGGGCTCACAGGCCTAATTCCTCAGTTACAGTATGTGTGCAAGATATGACTTTGAAGCACCTTACAAAAGAATTCAAACTATCAAACTATCTCTATGTGATTCACTACTTTCCTATGCATCTATTACATGAATATATATATCATCTCCGGAACACAAGATTCCTCCATGTCGGCCAAGGATGATCACAAATTCTGATGAAAGAGATGTAACGTGTGTAGACGGATAGGTCGGGCCTAAATAGATGGTAATCCTCCACAAGTGAATGGAATAGTGTGCAAATCTCAGGGAAGGTCATCCACAAACCAAAGTTCCTTGAATAATGTGACATTTAGTTCCACAAGTCTTCCTCTTTAACTGATTATCTAAGACTACCAGGGTGCTCTACTCTGAAAAAATAGTTGATCTTCTGATAGTGATATCTTTGCGGTACCTAATCTAAATGATATGAATTTTGGATATGATGTGCATGAAGGTGTCTAGATGCAAAGTCCAACTCTACAAGGTCTGAAATGAAACTACGGCAGAATGCAGACCAAAATACTGAAACTATTACTGAATGAACTGACTGAATTGAATAGGAAAATGAAAAGAAAACAAACTGAAATGCAAATGTTTTTTGGTTGATACAAGATTACTCTTGAACCAGGGATGCTCCTGCATCAACATGTCTATTCTCTTCATGAAGGGAAGGGCCACTTCTAGGAAGGTAGGTGAGTGGGAGACCGTCAGTCTATGGTTGGAGGTAAAGCACTCGAATGATGCTCTCCCTTTATAGCAGAAGACTCACCAAGATATGAACAACAAGTATCAAGATTCTAGAGACAATACCTTTTATAAATGTTCCATGATATGTTATGATGTAAAAATTATACTTTTGCCTAGAGCAATGTATGTGTACATGTAAAGTGAAATGTTATCACTGCAAGTTAGTTATCTTAGAATATATGAAATTTCAAGTTTTGAAAAATATTCAGAAAAGATGTACTTTTGTTTATTGATGTTTATCAAATGATTTGAAAATAATATTCCACTCTTGTTGTTCATGTTCTTTACTTTCCTAGTAAACTGTGTGAGTAAATTTAGGTAATTTGAGAAAGCATGTTACATGAGGGACACTTGGAGGCATGGACAAGATTTGCACTACAATCCAAGAAATCACTTTTTAATCCTAACCATCTAATCTCTCCAATGCATAATCTCAACCCTTGATTCCCCTTTAATCTTAGGAACCTCTTTTACCACCATCCATTGCTCGACACTTGGAGGCTTCTCATGGTTCCAATCCTCTCAAGCAATGAGAACCCTTGATCTTCCAAATTGATCCTATCCCTCCATTGCCTCCTCCAAAAATCTATAAACTGAGCCTCATGCAAGCCATAAATGGACACACCTCTTGAATAAAAAGTTATGTTGTCACTTTGAGCACTTAAACATCCTAAATCTCCCCAATTCTCCCCCTTGGAAAAATCCACCACATGCTTGGTGTATTAAGGAGGCCTTGGTGAGAACATTTGTTTATGGTTTTCATCTTTTGTTCATGGTTCTTGTTATCACCTGAATTTGCACCCTGTTGTTGAAGCTTTTGGTAGTTTCAACAAATTTAGTGTTCACATGGGAATGATCTCAAGGTGTGAGACCTTGCAAATGAGATTAGACCTCCAGAGAAGGTTGGTTCCTCTTTCTAAACTTAAGGTTCAGAGCAATTAACTAAACCTATATTACTGATCACCAAAGAAAAGGGGATGGAAGGGGCTGAAATAAAAAGGGGGGTGATACACCAAGATTTAGGGTGTTAACTGGGATTGACATAACACAATAATGACCTCAAATACTGAGAAAGACTCACACAAACTTACAAATTTAACAGATGCTCGAATTAGAAAACCATAACTAACAGAGAGACCATTTTATCCATATAATGAGTTACAGATTTCAAGTAAACACAGAGCAAAAGCATAAGAGGCAAAATGTCAATGATTATATTGATCATGAAGGCTAAGTAGCCACTACAAAAGAAAGATACTTTGTTATAGAGAAGTAGACACAAAATAATCATTTACATTCATTGGTGAATCGCTATCGGAGACATCAAAGGCTCAACTTCAAGCACAATGCATTAGATCTGACTAGTTCTTACAAATACGTTACAAGGTCCATGATAACAAACTACCCAACTAGCATAATAGCCCAGAAGAATAGCTAACCAATAACCCAGTAACATCTTTTTACATGCATATATAGATTTTCTGATCAAACTGTAGCAGTCATGGATGTGGAAAAAGAAGTCAACCAGAAAGAACATCGCCCATACTATAATAACTCCATTTTGTGTCCTTGGAGTGTGCCTACATGGCTTTGCCCATGAAATTAGATGGTGTAACTGGTCAATATGATCATCCTTAGATAGAAGGTTATCTAGAGTCATATGGCCGATTGGGTTACTTAGGACACAACACTGGGAATCAGATGGAAATTTGTTAGATCCACATGTCTATTCTCTTCATGAAGGGAAGGGCCACTTCTAGGAAGGAAGGTGAGTGTGCGACCGCCGGTCTATGGTTGGAGGTAAATTATTCGAATGATGCTCTCTCTTTATAGCAGAAGACTCACCAAGATTTGAATGACAAATATCAAGATTCTAGAGATAGTACTTTTTATACAATGTTCCATGATATGATTATGGTGTAAAAATTATACTTTTTCCTAGAGAAATGTATGTGTACATGTAAAGTGAAATGTTATCACTACAAGTTATCTTTGAATATATGGAATTTCAAGTTTTCAAAAATATTTAGAAAAGATGTAATTTTGTTTATTGATGTTTATCAAATGATTTTTTAAAAAAATTCCATTCTTGTTTTTCATGTTCTTTACTTTCCTATTAAATTGCGTGAGTAAATTCGGGTAATATGAGAAAACTGGGTTCAACACATGGACCTCAGTGCTCACTACAGGAAAAAACTTGTCAAAATTAAGCAGATAGCTATTGTTTAAATTTGGTTTCATTCTAGAATGATGTGGAGAAGAACTAAGAAAACCGCTAGAAAATCTGTTCCCCAACATGTGCCTAAGTTGGTAGTTAAGAAAGAACTTACTGAACAGGTTGAGCTTAAGGAGCATATTAATTATGCAAAGGGTGCTTGGCTAGAGGATTTAGAGACTTTGGCTAATGCTCTTAGGCTAGAGAGGAAACAATGTATTAAATTGGCCAAGAACCCTATTGTTTCTACTTGTGTAGTTAAATCAAGTAAACAGTCTGCAAAGCATGACATGCCATTTGGATGTGGCTGTGAATCTCCTGTAATAGGAAAAGAGGTGATGGAGGAGTACCTGCATGTGTACACCCACCCTCTAAGTTTATTTTTCTAGATTCTAATGGGAAAGAAAAACCTAAGGAATATCCTTTAACTGACAGTGACATGCAGTCTTGTCATGTTATTTGAATAGATAAGGATGTAGTTATACCCAAAATAAACTATAATAAAGATGAGATTGTTGCCATTTGGGTTTTTGTGAATGGATATTGTTAATTTTGAATTTTCAATTAATGAGATGCATTATTTTGAATTCTAATTTATAGTTTGATACAAATATGAGGTGTGATAAAGAGTATCATCATGGTTTGAACTCAAACAACTCTTGAAGATAGTCAAGGAGAGTCGAATCCTTCTAAAAACCCTACGGCTAAGTTGGACAAGATTTTATCTATGATGAATGAAACCAAGGAGAGACTTGTAAACTTGGAACATGAGTTTAGAGGTCAAGGTAAATTTGATGTAGGACATGAGGATTCACATCCAGGGGATGATGAATATGTCCATGAATCTAGTATACATAATGATCAGAGGGAGAAAGTTGATAAAACTAAGTCTCAAGAAGAGAAGAAAAGTATACTTTCCTCTGAACTATCTAGAGATATGAAGAAAGGCACACCGCCCAAGTTCAATGGAACCAAAAGTGGTGATGCAGTTGAAGCTTGGTTAACAAAGATGGAAAAGTATTTCAAGATTCAAAATCAATCTGAGATAACCAAGGAAGTTTGAGGTGTTTTTCAATTGGTAGGAGAAGCATCCATGTGGTGGATGAATAAGAAGATATTGGAACTGGGATTAAGTTCTTTGAGTTTAACTTGGGAACAATTTGTGGTCTTATTTCACCAAAGGTAGTTACCGCAACTTTTCTTTGACCAAAAGGTAATAGATTTTTAGAATCTGAGACAAGGAGATGTGTCAGTGGTTGAATATTGGGAAAAAATCACCCATCTTTTGAAATGTACCTCAATATCAGGAAGATGAAATGTTCAGGATCAGGAAATCTATCATGGGTTTGAATGCCCAGATAGGTGGTGAAGTGGATGTTCATGACCCTTCTATTATGGATAGAGTTTTGGAGAAGGCAATCAAGTAAGAGAAAAAATCACAGTTAATTTCAGCATATCACGAGAAGAATCACAAGAGGTTTAATAAGTCACCAACTTCACAACTTTCTAAGAAAAGGAATGGCAACCCTGATGTGGATAAGAAGAGTGACAAGCATTCCAGAAGTAATAGGAGTGGATCCAGGAATGAGAAAAAGAGCAGTGGGAATTCTTGAAGAAATGATAGCAATTCAGGTAAACCTGTTGATAAGTGAGGACCTCCTAGATGATGTTTCACTTGTGGCAGAGACCACCATGCAAATCAATGCCCAACTAAGAACCAGGGAGTTCAGCAATGAGGTAATACTTTACCTACTTAGCAAGCAACTTTTCAATAGAGGATCCATGCAACTTTGGATAATCACCAGGTGGAGTACCAGATTACTCCCATTGAGATAGAAAGTACTTTGTTTGGAGTTCCCATTTCTATTTTGATTAATACTAGTGTTATGTCATAAAATGTGCCCCTAGGACTTTTACCTCTTAAGGTTTAGCTCCTGGGTCCCTTAGATTTAATTATGCATGTTCATTTTATCTCTTGATGAAGAATCCTTGAAAACCCATGTCAAATGGGACCTGGGGGCATTGTTAAACTTAACCCTTGCCAAAAATAGGACGCAGGGCTTGGGTGCTCGTACCCTAGTCCTGCCTATTTTGGTAGGGTTCTAAATTTTAATGACAACAATGTTACCATTAAAGGTGTTCCTTGTCGACATTTCAAGTTTGAATTACGAAATTAAAGCGAGAATGCATATATAAGCATGTTTAGGGTTTCATTTGAAAACTAGAAGATGATTATAATATTTTGGTAAACTTGTGATTTTAGAGCATTCAAAGCATTCATTGTTGCAGAGCATAATATTGTTGTTGTGTTTATTATTGCAGATTTGGCTTCATCTTCTCATGTTGTGAAAGATCTTCATCTACATGTGAGTTATACCTTCAAGGTGATATGTATTTGTGTTTGAATCAATCATTTATAAATTTGTTTTCACCCCTATCCTACAAGGACACACACTCTTTATCAAACAATGGTGTTGGAAGGCTTTAATGTCATTCCAAGGCTTGACCGAGGTAAGGTCCTAAACACCACAACCCCCAACCCCATTCCTTATGATTGCAAGTGGTAGGTGTCATATCTTGCGGAGTGGAGTTGTAGAGGTTTGTGATAGAGTGTGTAGATCTTCTAGATCTGAGAAGAGTATTACCAGGGCTTGGGCACCCGCCTTGAAGCCCTCTGGATCTTCAAAGCAGAAAACCTCTGGGACAATGGTGAACAATAGCAGATAACTTTCAGGAATATCTGAAGAAAACCCTGCCTTGGAGTTTGGTGCCTGCTCTTTAGCCCCTGACTTTTCTGCATAATGAATCTTGAAATCCAGTATGTATCTACTCTGAATATAACATCTCTATGTGTAAGCATTTGTCAGAATTCGTCTGTTTATTTATGATTTTACATAATTAGGGTTTTGAACATAATCGGGCTTAAGTTAACACATTAATCAACAAATTCCAAGTTTCCTCTTCATTCCAAGTGACAACCAATCTATAGTTGAATCCTCTTGCAAAAGAAGTGATTCTACTCAGTTGAATGTCCTTGAATGCATGTAGTGAAAGGAGGATCTAACTACACCTTACATCAAATAAAAAAACCCCTCTTTTTCTACATAACATTTTGGTGAACCCATTTTTTCTGAGCATTGCATCTTTCTGACTATTATATATCAAATTCACATTCATACATTTTATTTTACTTTATTTTATATTCATATATCTTGAAAATTTTTGAAAAAAATTGAAAAATTTGAAAAAATTGGCATTCTAGACTTGCATAGCATAAATTTCATTGCATTTCATCTAATATTTTATTCCTACATCAGATCTGATATAAATCACAGAAATTCATCTTCTTACAATCTTTTGCATTGCATTTTCATGTTGAAATTGCTAGGGTTTGTTTGAAATTTTGCATTTTTCTCATAACCTAGTGATTTCAACAACTAGGGTTTGTAGTTAAAATCTTGTTTTAGATTTTACTACTCATCTTAGGCACTCATTCAAATCTGATTTTTTTTGTAGTGTTGCATTCTTTTGTGTTTTTGCATCTCAAAAATTTGCATTTACACATATTTAATTTCAACAAAAACTAGCATTCTTCACTCATTCATCCTTAAAATTACACTTGCATTGAGCATTGTAGGACTTTAAAATCATTTTCAGATCTGATCTAAGTTGTTTTACATCACAAATCTGATTACAATTCATTCATATATCATTTTTCACATATTCATGCCTTAATTTCACAATTAGGGTTTAAAAACCTTGCATTTTCACTAGATTTTGACTTATCATCCATCTAGATTTGCATTATAGGTGTGTTGTGAACGATATTGCTGAATTATTGGATAGATAATAAGGTTATTATTTTCTTCGCCTCATCAATTTCCTTACAATGCTTCATCTTTTAGGCATTTGCATTGAAAAAAGTGGAAAAATCAAGCATTTTAGGTTATAAATACATATAATTTCATATCAAAAATCTTTTAAAATCAGATCTTGCATCCATTTGAAAACATAAAATTGACGTCATTTGATATCCTTGTTTTAAATTTGGCATTATCTCAATTATACATTGTGTATTTCAACACCAAGGGTTGTATACATTTTCTTTGAACAAAACTTACAAATTTTGCATTGTCGTGATTGCATTACTTCACTCTACCCACTTTTGTTTGTTGTGAATCTTGTGGGTCCTTTTACAACCTATTTACCTCAAAAAATTATTTAAAGGGTGAACTAATCCCACATACATGGCTTTGAATCGCAACAATAACACTAGATTTCTTCCTAGGCCTTATATGAAAAGAAAGGTTCCTGAACCTAAAATTGTATTTACACCTCATGATAGAACAATTGGAGAAACTAAAGGAACTCTTTATATCACTGTAAAGATAATGGAAAATCATGTAGATGGAACACGTGTAGATCCTAATTGCATGACTAATGTGGCAACAGAAGAGTTCCTTTATTCACATGGTTTGATACAAGATTCCTATGACCCTTCAGACATGTTGATTAAGGCACATAACAGAGCTTTCATACCTACTTTTGGAAATATATCTTTATTAGTCACGGTATTTGAAAAATCTATAGAACAATTATTTGATGTCATCCCTATATCTAATCTTTTCCACATAAAATTAGAACACCCATGGTTAAAAGCTATGAATGTTGTCCCTTCCACAATTCATAACTACGTAAAATTTCCTTTGAATGGACAAGTGCATACTATTCCTCGCAATAGATATAAACCCTTGGTTAAGAAAAAATACTTCAACCTTGATTATTTATGGCCACAATCTGATTAGGAACCAGAGCCATGAAGAGATTATAATTTCTTGGGATATAGACGATATAAAGAAAAATTACTACATCGAGTGGCCGGTCCTTCTATTCAAGAAACAATAAATGAAGAACAACCTGCAAAAGAATAACCTCTTAGGTCGAAAGGAAAAGAAGCATATTTTGAGGTTCCTCCTCCGTCATCCCTACAAGGATCAGGAGGTACCCATGGAAAACAATACAATGCATCACCTTGAACTACTTAAATCCATCCACTTCCTCCTCTGAAATACAAAAACTAATGGAAAAACATGACACTACCTTAAAAGAAATAAGCAATAAGACAAGAAGAAATAGACAAGCAAGAGAAAGGAGGAAGAGTTCAGACAAGATTTTGCACAACAAGAAAACATTCCACCATCTAACACCAAAACAAACAAAGAAGAGATTAAAGAAAAAGAGTTTAAGAACAAGAACAAAGAGTTGGCAATTGTACCTTATGTACCTCTTTCCTCTAACATTCAGGATTGGGAAGAGGATGATTTTCCTGTTGATAATTTCTAGCATGGGTATGCATACAGGTAAGTATTTCTAACCCTTCTCTCCATGTTGTGATCCCCCGCGATGTGTTATATGTTGTTTAGGCCTCCTAGGATGACCCTTGATACTCTTGTAAGGTCAAGGATACCAGGAGTCTGCCTCTGTTGTGACCATTCTTCTATTTGTATCATCATTCTTCTATATTGCTCCTCTCCTCTATTTTACTGTTGTGTGTCATGCCTTAGGGGTATAGCATTGCATTTGATGACTGAGGGGCACCTTCCTACATGATGACCCTAAGGCACTTGTTCTCCTCTCTTGATTTATTTTGTACCATCTTCTAGTGGTTCTATTTAGTCGGCAGATGATGAAAAACAATAAATACTGATACGGACCGAGAGTCCCTTCAGGAAGTAAAGAAAAAATGGACCTAGTCCATATTGGACGATGGGGTTGATATATATATATATATATATATATATATATATATATATATATATATATATATATATATATATATATATATATATATATATATCCGACGCTTGGCTAGTAGAATCACTCTGTGTGATATTTGATGTTGTCTTATTGTGCTAACAAATCATAACAATACATCTACTCTATGCACTTTGATTATTTTGGGTGTCTCACCTCGTTGTTACACTCAGTTCTGAGATGCTTGCAGTATAAATCCCATGAATATACTCGAACTTGAACCCATTTGTGTAGCCTTGGCTTCTTTGTTTTCATGCATAGATTTTATGTTTGTCTTAGAATAAGATGTGTTTGTGGGAACATTCAGCATCGTCGTGAAGCACATGTCACCTTTGGGGGCATGGGCTTTGTGAAAGCTCTTGTTCCCTTGTGTGTTTTCTCTCTACCTTAACGTGCTTGATATCGATACATGACATCAACCACCTTATGGTGGGGCATATAAAGGTAAGTTGTCTAAGGATTTTGGTACTAACGAAGTGTGTTCGTAAGCCCTCTGCAGAGATGGGATGTTGTATCTCTGGCGCGAGTGCACATCTTTATCTATATTGCAATAAGAAAGCCCTCTGCGGAGGTGGAATATCGTGCATCTCTTGAGCTAGTGCACATCCTTTAATTTCAAAAGTCCTCCGAGTAGGCAGGGTTGGATCCGAGATTATCCTCCCTTAAGCATATCTTTGGTGGTTGTTGTGGCATAAGCCCATCCATCAAGTGTGCCTATAGCATGTTTGAGATGGTGGGGGCTTAGAAATAAGTTCCTTCCATCACCTTGTTTTCCATATTTTAGATGTATAGTATGTCTCTGGCATGCTATGCATCGCTCGTGTATTCCATGTGTTTTCCCTCATGTGTAGTCACAAGAGCGTGGCAAAATATGCCTCCTACACTCGAACTTTGTATGGCATGTTTGTTCCCAAGTATAGTCTCAAGAGCGTGGAAAAATACCCCTCCTATGCTTTGGGATTTGTATGGCATGTTTCTTCTCAAGTGTAGTCTAAAGAGTGTGATGAAATGCCCCTCCTGCACTCTGAGATTTGTATTACGTGTCTTCTCCCCCATATGTAGTCTCAAGATCGTGGTGAAATGCCCCTCCTACATTTTGGGGTTGTGTGTTGCATTTTTACTTTCCTACATCTACATCTTTATATATGAAAAATGAAAAATAAAATCAAGTGTATTCTCCATGACTACTCTTATGTCTTCTTCGTGTTTTACATACCTGTAACTGTCTTCTCTGTGTTTTGTGTACCTGTTACTATCTTCTCCATGTTTTGCATGTTTGTTCGATGTGTTTTCTAGTGCTTACCTGCAATTGGGGCCTAGAAATAGTCTCTTAATCTTGGTGTATGCCTTAGCTCTAAGTGCCTGACATGTTTGATGTGTTTGTTGACCATACTTTAATGCATGTATGGGTCATAAGATCATACATACATTAAAGTGGGGGCTAAATGTTACATCGTAAAATGTCCCCCTAGGACTTTTACCTCTTAAGGTTTTGCTCCCGAGTCCCTTAGATTTAATTATGCATGTTCATTTTATCTCCCGATGAAGAATACTTGAAAACTCATGTCAAATGGGACCTAGGGGGCATTGTTGAACTTAACCCTTGCAAAAAATAGGACCCAAGGCTTGGGTGTTCCCGCCCTAGTCCTACCCTATTTTGGCAAGGTCCCAAATTTCAATGACGACAATGCTATCGTTAGAGGTGTTCCTTGTCAACATTTCAAGTTTGAATTACAAAATTAAAGCAGGAATGCATATATAAGAATGTTTAGGGTTTCATTTGAAAACTAGAAGATGATTATAATATTTTGGCAAACTTATGATTTTAGAGCATTCAAAGCATTCATTGTTACAAAGCAGAATATTGTTATTGTGTTTGTTATTGTAGATTTGGCTTCATCTTCTCATGTTGTGAAAGATCTTTATCTACATGTGAGCTACACCTCTAAGGTGATATCTATTTGTGTTTGAATCAATGATTTATCAATTTGTTTTCACCTCTGTCCTGCAAGGACACACACTCTTTATCAAACAACGGTGTTGGAAGGCTTGAATGCCATTCTGGAGCTTGACCGAGGCAAGGTCCTAAACATCACAACCCCCAACCCCATTCCTTGCATTATTGTAGGTGACAGGTGTCGTATCTTGTGGAGTGGAATTGTAGAGGTCTATGACAGAGTGTGTAGATTCCAAATCTGAGAAGAAGAGTACTACTAGGGCTTGGGCGCCCACCTCGAAGCCCTCTAGTTCATCAGAGCATAAAACCTCTGGGACAGTGGTGAACAATAGCAGATAACTTTTGGTAATCTCTGAAGAAAACCTTGCCTTGGACTTGGGCACCTGCTCTTTATCTCCTAACTTTTCTGCATCCCAAATCTTGAAATCCGGTATGTATCTACTCTCAATATAGCATCTCTGTGTGTGAGCATTTGTCAGAATTTGTCTGTTTATTTACGATTTTGTATAATTAGGGTTTTAAACATAATCAGGCTTAAGTTAACACATTAATCAAGAAAGTCCAAGTTTCCTCTTTGTTCTAAGTGACAACCAATCTATAGCCGAATCCTCTTGCAAGAGAAGTGATTCTACTCAGTTGAATGTCCTTGAATGTATGTAGTGAAAGGAGGATATAACTACACCTTACATAAAATCAAGAAACCCCTCTTTTTCTACATAACAACTGGAGCAAATGAAAGTTTTATTTCTCCAAGAGTATTAGGTAAATTTCCTAGAAGAGTTAGATTTATGGAAAAACCTTGGTTAGTAGAGTACGCTAACCAAACTAGAACGTAGGTAGAGCAATGCCTGTTTGAAGCTAAGATTGATCTTCCTAGTTTTTCAACTAAGGTGAATTTGTTTGTAGCCCCCTAGGTTCCTATGATGTTATCTTAGGAATAAATTGGCTATGGAGGCATAGAGCCAATGTAGACTATTTTGCAAAAACATTAGAGTGCTTAGACTATGGACGAAACAAAGTCTTTTTTCAAGGAACTCAAAGAGAAGTTAAGATCAGATCGATCTCTGCTATGCAACTAAAGAGGCCTAGGTGAATAGGGTGTCAACTTTTTGTAGTTAAAATAGAGAAAATAGAAGAAGATCCTAGTAAACCAAGTGTATCTTGGGAGAACTATCCTTTCCTTAGAGATTTTCGGGATGTTTTTCAGATGAACTTCTAGGATTACTTCCAAAGAGAACTTTCAATTTTTCAATCGATATTATACCTAGATCGGAGCTGATTTCAAAAGATCCATACCATATGACCACTACAGAGTTGATGAAATTAAAAGCCCAGCTTCAGGAGTTGTTGGCTAAAGGTTTGATTAGACCCAGTGTTTCTCCTTGGGGAGCCCCAGGACGAGCTTTTTCAAGAAGAAGGATGGAACTTTACATCTGTGTATAGAATATTGTATGCTTAACAAAGCAATGATAAAGAATAAGTATCCTCTACCATGTATTATCAATCTTTTTAATCAGATACATGGCACCTAAGTGTTTTCCAAGATCGATTTGTGATCTGGATACCATCAGCTAAGAATAAAAGATGAGGACATACATAAGACAACTTTCAGAACCAGATATGGGCATTATGAGTTCGTGGTTTTACCTTTTGGACTTACAAATGCCCCAGCTACATTTATGAATTTGATGAATAGTATTTTCTGGGATTTCTTGGATAAATTTGTTCTAGTGTTTCTAGATGACATTCTTATTTACTCTAAGAATGAGGAAGAGCACTTGCAACATCTTTAGATCATTTTGTAGTGGTTGAGAGAACATAAATTGTATGGGAAGCTCTCTAAGTGTGCTTTCTTTCAGAAAGAGATACAGTACTTAGGGCATATTATTTTAGCTGAAGGAATATCAGTGGACCCTGCAAAGATAAAAGCCATACTTGAGTGGCCTGTGTCTAAGAATGTACATGAAGTATGTAGCTTCATGGGGTTAGAAGGATATTATAGGAAGTTTGTTTTGAATTTTCTAAGATTGTGAGCCCAATCACTTCGCTTAAAAGAAAAGGAATGTGTTTCAACTGGACAATAGAATGTCAGGAGGCATTTGACCAATTGAAAGAAAGGTGGACAACTGCACCAATATTGAAAGTCCCAGATCCGAAAAGTAATTTTATTATCATTACTGATGCCTCTGGGGAAGGTTTGGGAGGAGTGCTTATGCAAAATGGGCAAGTAGTAGCCTATGAATCCAGGAAGCTAAGAGCATATAAGTAGAATTATGCTCCTCATGATTTGGAATTAGCAGTAGTTGTGCATGCTTTGCAAGTGTGGCGACACTACTTTCTAGGAAAATATTTTGAGTTGAAGTTAGATCATGGTCTTAGGTATATTTTCACCCAACCCCATCTAAATGCTCAACAAAGAAGATGGTTGGAATTGATATCTGATTATGATTTTGAGATAAGTTATATCAAGGGTAAAGAGAATCGAGTTGTGGATGCTTTAAGTTGGCGGATACATCGCATCGATTGTCTCTATCCACTTGAACTTTAAGGATTTGGTATTGTAGAATTCAGAGCGTGATGAATTTTATGAGCAAGTTAAGCAAGCTCTCTTTGTATATCCTCAAGATTTGAGGTATGATAGATTCTATTTTGAATCAAATGGACTTCTAAAATATAGAGGAAGAATGTATGTTCTAGATTCATTAGAGTTAAGATATCTTGTGTGGAAGGAAGTTCATTCTGTACCATACTCAGGTCATCCAGGGGTAACTAAACTCCTAGCAGATGTAATACCACTTTATTTATGGAAAGGGATGAAGAAATATGCTGCATGATTTGTATCTAGTTGCTTGGAATGCTAGAGAGTCAAAGTTGAGCATCAACATATAGTAGGATTGTTGTATCCGCATGATATTCCAGAGTAGAAGGGGCAAGTGATAAGTATGGATTTTGTTCAAGGTCTTCCAATGTCTCGAAATAGACATGATGCTATTTTAGTGGTGGTAGATAAACTCACCAAGGTAGCTCATTTTATGCCTAGAAGTTTAATGGACGGAGCACCAATTATTGCTCACAAATTTTTGCAGGAAGTATTCTAATTGTATGGAGTTCCTGAGAAGATTATCTCAGATAGAGATGCACAGATGACTTCAAGATCTTGGCAAACCTTGTTTTCAGTGCTAGGAACTCAACTCAATATAATTTTAGCTTATCATCCTGAGATAGATGGTTAGACATAAAGGGTAAACCAAGTTCTTGAAGATTTGTTGCAAATGTATTGTGTGGATCAATAATAAAAGTGGGAAAAATATCTACCGCTTGTGGAGTTTCCTTATAACAACCCCTATAAATTTGCTATTAAGATGTCTCCATTTGTTTAGCATTGTATGGAAGAAGGTGTCGAACTCCTATAAGCTAGGATAAGCTAGAAGATAGGATTAGCATTGGTCCAGAAATGTTGGGAGAAATGGAAGAACATGTTAAGTTGATTAGAAAAAGATTAGCAGAAGCTAATGATAGGTAGAAAAATTATGTTGATGCCAAATGTATCACCAAGACAATTTTTAGTTGGAGAAAAAGTTCTTTTGAGGGTTAAGCCTCAAAAAAGTTCAATAAAGTTTGGGAAGTCATCCAAACTAGCCCCTTGATTTGTAGGACCCTTCGAAGTTCTTGAAGTGATCAATCCGGTTGCCTACAAAATTGCTCTACCACTAGCTCTTGCCAGGATACATAATGATTTTCATGTTTCATATTTGAAAAAGTATATAGCAAGTGATAATCATGTTATTGATTGGAATGATTTATAGGTACAAGACCATGGAGTGGTCATGATTAAGCCTCACAAAGTGCTTGAAGTTTGCAAGCACCGCTTGTGTAACATAGATGTTACTCAGTGCAAGGTCCAGTGGGACCAGTATGCATGTGATAGTGCTACATGGGAAGATTATCATGATTTTCAGCAAAGATTTCCTCATTTGTTTTATGCTTTTCAAAGATAAACAAAAACTTTATTATGTTATTTATTTTGGATACTTTGGATCATCGAGGATGATGAATCTTATGGGGGGAGATATCTCACATCCCTAAATTTTGACTAAGTTTTAGTTTTACTTGCAAGTAATTAGTAGTTAATTTTTTATTGATTTAATGATTTGATGTTAAGTGAAAATGTCAGGATAAATTATGATTTCATGAGTTTGAGAATATTCATAGAATTTGGATATGTGATTTTATGTCTTCATGATTATATATATGATGAATATGGTTTAACTAATGATACACTAATCCCAGTTTGGTGATTACAAGTTGTATTCAAGAAACAAGTTTTCCACCCTCCAAGAAGGAGAGGGAGAGCTTCATTGAAGAGAGGTGAATAAACATATGGAAAGAACAAGTAGTTGCCATCTAAGTCTTGACTGCACAATTAGTGAACCATGTTAAGTTAGGTAAGTTGAATTCTGACTTTTGGCCTAAGTTATGTATCGATTCGACAATAGTCGATTTGATGTCATTAATCCTTTGACTTAGTTTATGTCAAAAGATCTAGAAGGGTTAGTTGTCCATCGATAAGATGTAGATGATAGATGCCATTTTTCCTGATATAGATATATTCTAGAAGTGAATATATATGTTTGGATAATTATCTCTTCTTTGGTGATTTCTGGTTGAGATTCTTTTATATGATGCCCTATCAGGTTATTTTGCTTATCTATTTTTGTTATATTACGAGGCAGAGAAGGGAAGTTCAACCCCATTCTCGTATCTCATTGATGTTTGGAATAACATAGGGTATACATTGTGTATGCTTCTTTATGACATGTAATTTATATATATTTTAAGTTGGATATTTATTAAAGATCTATTGAGATAGGTCAAAGACTTCATAATGAAAGAGGTCTTGAGTTAATGTGTTATTGCTGCTATGTGGTACATGGTCTTTTGATCTCCTATATACACTCAACCGTTTAAGGAGAGTGGTGTGCCTTATTGACCGAGTCATGATAGTTTATTTATTAACCACTATCTCCATAATGCAAGTTGTTGTGGGAAATCATGATGATGCTTTAATATTAGATGATGGAATGTAGTTAGAAAAAGAGTGTCTTTTATTTTTTCTATTGTAGAAGCTCTTTGCATGCAATAAGGAAGTTACTGTGTGTTGGGAAAAAAAGTGTTGTTCACCTTGCATAATATTAATTAATTTAATTATGTAAAATAAATATTCTTTTGTGGTGTATCTTAAGTGATGTGTTTAGCCACATTAAATATTTATTTGGTATCACTTGTAAAAGTTGTATTTAACATTGGGAGATATAAGGCAAATATTTATTATTTGTGTAAAATAATAAATATTGAGGTCAATGGTTTTGTGCTCATGGTTTTGAGTCACATTGTTTTTATCCAATACCACAAGTTGTATTTTTGTGAGCTTGAGTCTATAAAAGAAAGCACATGGTTAGTGGTCAGGGTTGGCTCTTATTTTACAGACTTTGTGAGAGGCTATCATTGTATTGCGTTTTCTCTTGAGAGTGCATATTGTAAAGCATGGCATGGGATGTGTGGATTCATGCTTGGGCTTTGGAGGTTGCAGTAGAGGAGCTTGATGTTTCAGAGGTGTTCATGGAGACTCTGTGAGTGTATTGTAATTTCTTATTACTGAATAATACATTGAGTATGGGTGCTTTTGGAGGCTGGGTTTTTTCCCTCAATGAGGATTTTCCCAGGGTATATCTTGTGTTATCTTGTTGATTGTCTATTGATCTTTGCATTATGGTAAATCTGTAATATTGTATGCATCATTATCTCCTTTGGGTTATGTGGAATTGGTTTGATCTACCTATAAATTTCTAACAAGTGGTATTAGAGCTTTAAGTCTTTTTCATGGCTTGCATATACTTGCATGTTGCTTGTATGTGCTTGCATGTGATGTATTTATACAATTATGGTTCTGGGTGTTTTCCTCCATTTTGAGAATCTTTGGAAGGAATTGTGGGTTGCAGTAGATCTTCTGTGTGTCAACATTGTTTTGCAGGTCTATGAGATTAGTAGCCATATTATCAGAATCATGGTTTGAGTTTGTGGGGTTTCACATATTCATGTTTTGTTATAACCCTTGTTTGTGTAGATCTGGTGCAAAGCTAAATCCATGACAATGCAAGAAAGATTTTGGACAAATACAGGATATGAAGGTTTTGTGCAGGTTTTTGTTTGCAGATCTGAGGGCTTTGGGGTTGTAGATTTGTGGTGATTTTTTACATATCTGGGTATATAAATCTGAGTTGGAAAAAGGGTTTCTTAAATGTGCTTTTTTTGAGGGTTTTGAGGAGGGATTTTTCACAAATGACCTCCTATGTAAAAATGGACCTCTCTGTTGGATTCAGGTGGTCCAAGAGATGAAGATTGATATAAAATTTGACCTATTTAGGTCACTGGAGAAAAAATCAAAATTTGCATGTTAAAAAAAGGCAAGTTTGAAATTAAAGATTAAAATCAAAAAATTTGCATGATAAAAAGCAAGATGTTTTGAAATAAAAAAAAAATTGGGTGGTATGGGCTACGCAGACCCCATACTCCCGAGTACTCAGACCTTGGCCATAGGCAGTGCCTATCAGGCATGGCTTGCAAGCCTACTGGGGCTGGTCAGCTCTCGATTGGAGGGCCATAGGCTCCCAGTTCTGAGCGCCAGTTGAGCGAGGCTGGCCGGACTCCCAGCACCGGTAGCTTTCCAAGACCCCCCTCATGGGGATTTCAAAACAAAAATGGCAGCCAAAAATTTTGATATGATAGCAGGTGGTAAGACTTTATGACAGTGACCTAAAAAATTAAAAATTTCAAACTATATAAAAAATTAAACCTCTTTAGCCTGATGAAAATACAAAACAAAATTTAATTTTTTGTTGGAGTCTGTCATACACCTACGCCAGCTAGTTACACCATGTCAGCACTTGTGTCAGCACCCAGTCATGCTTGTGTCAGCCATGACGTCATCAGGGTAAGGGTCTTGCCAGGGGTCCACTTTTAGCCCTAGGAGGGCATTTTTTCTTCTAGGAGGTATAACTTTCGCCCATAGTATCAGATTTTTGACTTCTTATAGGCGTAAGAAAGGTCTCTCTGAGAACTACATAGTGATGTAGGTTTGGTTGTCAGATTTTTCTATTTGTGTCAGAATTTGGTGCCTTGAAGATAGACATTGCTCCGGGATAGTTTTATGCTCATAACTTTTACATACGGAATTAGATTTTTGATTTTGGATAGGTATTGGAGAGCTATTGATGTGTACTAAAGATTGGATCATGTAGATTTTCAATTTGGTGTGTAGAGAGAGTTTGATACTTGTTTTATCACCTATGGGAGCAAGATATTTAGGGTGCGATTATGAGTGCATTCAGATGAATTTTTGGGCACAAACTTGTGGGAGTGCATGTTGCTATGTGAACATCATTATGGTATAGCAGGTTTTTAGATTTGATACTTCCAGTTATAGGTTTATAGGTGTTATTCAGAGTTTGAGATTTGATGGAGACAGGTACACAGGTTGTCTTCTGGTTTGAGCACATGTTTGACACATGTGTGAGACTTGGAGTCTTGTTTCAGTGGGAGTTGAGTATAGGTACAGTGCTGATGATGATTATGGTGTCATGGATATGCAGGTACACTTTTGCATTGGCATGACATGATCATGTATGAGATTGACAGGTATGGGCTATGATGTTTGATTCATGATTACAGGTGGTGTTTTGGTGTAGTTTTAGGGGACTGTATTTATCTCCTAGATGCTTGATTAGTTCTTTGACTATGGTTACTTGTGTTGTGGACTTGTTTGGCAAATCAAATCTAGCATTGCTTTGGTGTTTAAGTCATGGAGTCTATAGGTTATCTTCTTTGATATCTTGGTTTGTAGGTTACTAATGTGATGATAAGTTTGCATGTTACATGTGTTTTCGATCTTCGAGTTATGTAGTTTTGTGGATTTGCTACCCCTTGGCTATAGTGAGATGACTCGTATGTGGACTGTCTTTATCCACGAGATTGATTCAGTGTTTATGCAGACTTTGTTAGTTGGCCTTGTCTATGGTCATTTATACATTGGTATGTTGCATTGATATGAGAGGATGATTGATTAGATTGTTTGGATAGTCAGTTATTGGGACTTATAGCATGTTTATCATGATGTTATGGATAGCTTGGATACATGGTTTTATGTGAGATTTTGACAATGATGGTTTTATCTTCTTGGTTTGGAGATCATGGTTTTACTTTACCTTTTGGGAGGAGTTGTTGTTACAACATGATTCCTTGATTGTGTTGGGGCCATGGATGATCTTCATTTAGGAGATGGTTACTTTATTACCATGTATATCTCAGTGCCACAATTCAGTGGGATCTCTGATAGTGATATGGATTAATGATGGATGATCTTCTTAAGTGGTTGTTGGTGTCTTGGAGAGGCTCTTGGATTATGATTATTGTTTCAGTGAGAGTACTTTGACATCCTGAGTTCTATTGTTAGTAGATGGTTATCTTCATGTTGTTGGAGATTTTGACATCTTGTATTACCATGGAGGACTTTTGGAGTTTTTGGTTGAGGTGTCAGTTTATGACTTGTTAGTTTGACATGTTGATCCTTTGTTTTAGATATGTTGATAATGTGTATTAGTTTACTCTGGATACTAGTTTGAGTATTGACATGATACATGTTCTCTTGAGACATGATGAGTGCATTGATGCATGTGATCTCCTAGAAGGATTTGGTTAGATCATGATGTCATGATGGGTTCCTTGATTATGCAGATGTGCAGCTGGAGCTTTGACTTTGGTCCTATATGGTTCTCTTGAGATAGGATGTGTGCATTGATGCATGTGATCTCCTTGGAGGAGATGGTTCCATCATGATATCATGATGGGTTCTTTGATTATGCAGATGTGTAATTGGAGCTTTGACATTGGTTTTGTATGGTTCTCTTGGTATTAAGTACATTAGTCATGTGCTTGGGAGCTTCATGATAGTGCATTGTTGCATTTGGAGTTTAGCATCGATTGATCATGGAGGTACTCTTGGATACTTGGAGTCTTAGGTGAGGTTGGAGTTCTCTTTGGATTAGAGACACTTGTTGAGATGGTTACTCATTAGAAGTTTCAACAAATAGATCAAGGAGCCTACACCTAGATATGGACGTGAGTTCATTATGGACCTAGAGGAGACTATTCTTGGAGAGAGTCTTTATGACTTGGTGTATCCTGGAGGGGCATTCTCATTCCCCATTCTTGGTCTACTCAATGGTTTATCATCTATAAGGTATTGCCCATCCTTTTAGATGCATTTTGCTTTATGTTTTATCTTTTCATGGTTGTGGATCTTGAGCTATGGTTATTGATTCTAGAGGGTTCATTTGAGGGACATTGGCATGGTTATATCTTTGTTCATATGGTTTGATTTATGATTTCAATTATGAGTTGTTTAGGAGATGTGATTGGGCTTATTCTTGGTTATGGAATGATTATGAGTTTGATCTTCCTTGGTTAGAGAGGCTTACATCCATGTTGGTTACATGATACATATGTTCATTTGATCTATGAGATTGAATGGTTGGCTATTGTTGAGGCTTTTTCATTTGGGGTTGTAAAGGAGATCATACCTGACACATCTTTGCACTTTGAGGTGTTGGTAGGACATTATGATTTACAAGTTTTCTCCCTTTGTCTTATGGCTACTTCTTGGAGGATCATGTTGATATGGTTGGACTTGGGATAGTTATGGTGAAATGTTGTGAGAGAATATGCAGTGATTTATCTTGCATGTGTGGATCATTGTGAGTGTTCTTGATACTACATTGTCTTGTTGATTAGCCACACCTTGGTTTGAGTGTTGATTGGTAGACTTGGTATGCCTTGGATCTATTTTCAGATTTGGCATTACCCATGCAGTAGGAGCCCCTAGATGTATGTGTTCTTCATTGACAAGTTTTATACATGGAGCTTATTATTGTAGTATATGGGTTTGATATGTTGTTGGCATGAGTTTATTGATGTTGTTGATACCTATGAGGTATGGATGGTTGGATGTATTAGCATATGTTGTGGTGCTATTTCCAGTCATGTGGGTTTTTACCTTTTGATAGCTACTTGAAGATTTTTTTATCACTTGGATTTGATGCTAGTGTTTTTTGGATTGGTGCCTCTTCACCTTGGCATGTTCCTTTTTTTCAATAAGTGGCACGTTGGAGGATGAGAAGAGTTCTTTCTCAAGATGGTCGTTACTTTTTAGTGCAAGTATCTTGATGGAGCATGAGAGCATGTTGGAGATTCATGTGGTTTCATTTTTTTCTATGATGATGTACTTCATTGATTAACCCTTATGCAACGTATACAACAAGTGGGAGAATGTTGGAAAAAAGGTGTTGTTCATCTTGCATAATATTAATTAATTTAATTATGTAAAATAAATATTCTTTTGTGGTGCATCTTAAGTGATGTGTTTAGCCACATAAAATATTTATTTGGTATCACTTGTAAAATTTGTATTTAACATTGGGAGACATAAGGCAAATATTTATTATTTGTATAAAATAATAAATATTGGGGTCAATGGTTTTGTGCTCATGGTTTTGAGTCACATTTTTTTTATCCAATACCACAAGTTTTATTTGTGTGAGCTTGAGTCTATAAAAGCAAGCACATGGTTAGTGGTTAGGGGTTGCTTTTATTTTACAGGCTGTGTGAGAGGCTATCATTATATTGAGTTTTCTCTTGAGAGTGCATATTGTAAAGCATGGCAGGGGATGTGTGGATTCATGCTTGGATACATGGAGGTTGCAGTAGAGGAGCTTGATGTTTCAGAGGTGTTCATGGAGACTCTGTGAGTGTATTATAATTTCTTATTGTTGAATAATAGATTGAGATGGATGCTTTTGGAGGTTGGGCTTTTTCCCTCAATGAGGGTTTTCCTGAGGTATATCTTGTGTTATCTTGTTGATTGTCTATTGATATTTACATTATGGTAAATCTGTAAGATTGTATGCATCATTATCTCCTTTGGGTTATGTGGAATTAGTTTGATCTACTTGTAAATTCCTAACACTATGGAAAGAGGGATTAGAGTGGAGTCCAGATTGAGGAAGGTTGAAAGTATTGGAGCATAGTGGATCATTGTTATACAGATTCTTTATTTCTATTGTATTAAGTTTGCCAAGTATGGAATACTTTATTTTGATGTCGGCCTCACAAAGGTATCTGTTTATATAAAAAGATTGAATGTTAGTAATTCTTTCGTTCTGTGTATAAGTTGAGAAGATATTTTCTCATTGTTGTATCGACGATGACGACTTAGAAATTGATGGGTTCTTCTTAAAATAATAAGAGCTTGAATAGCTTTGTATATGAGGAGCCAAAGGCTCTCTATATTGCTATGTTTCAATATGATGTATATATTATTTACACTTTCTAGTATTGAAACTCATTGTCGAAGATATACTCATCTTCACGTCTTTCATTTGAAGACTTAGAACTCTGTGTTAGAAAACTTAGTAATACTTTTGGTTAGAGAAACCGATGCTATTACTATCTTAGTGTCTTGAAGTTAATAGTTGGTTTAATTCTATCTGTCATCCTTAGTTTCCAAGTGCCTCGATAGTGTTATATCCGTCGGCCTTAGTGTCCAAGTTCTTCGACAATGTTATATCCATCAGCCTTAGTTTTCAAGTGCCTTGACAGTGTTGGGTAAATGCAAAGTTGGGATTATCTATTGATATAGATTATTGGTAGTCTCACGCTATGTTATTAGAAGTGTTTTGTTATTTTTTTGGCTAAATATTAATATAGTCTAAGTAGGTCGAATACCAATAGGCAATATAGTTTGTGTAGGCTGAATGAAAATTAGTCAGTTCAGCTTGTATAGATCAATTGTCATATACACAATAGACTATGTTAGGCCATAAGCTTAATAGATTAGAAGGATAACTTTAGTTGTTGATAGCAAACTTTTCTCAGTGGTCTGTATATTCTAAACATTAGAGGGTTATATAGAAGATAGGATAATCCAGATGTGTTTACACTATTGACAGTAGTCTAGTTAACTAAGTTGGATATACAAGAGTATTTCTTTTACGAAGGACAGTAAATGAGCCTCTTTAGATTGTTGTTATACATCTTTTAGAAGTGACTAGAAGATTAGATATAAATATCCTTTATCTCTTAACTCGTTAGAGTTTGTTGTCGTTTCTTAAATGAAGATTTTGGGAAGGATTATTCCTACTTTGATGAGTATTAAATGTTTGAGATATCATTATAAAATTTACACTATGACTATTTTATATCAACCCATAGGTTTATTGAACTAAGTCGTGTATTTCTATGATGTTCTATCATTTTTAATTTTAACGATAGTGATGATCGAGAGATGACCGTCAGGTCAAAGACATCATTTCTTAGTTATCCTTTATTGGATTAATCTTATTCAATGATTTATATATGTTTTCTCTATTGTCTTTTATGACTTATTTGAGAAGATTAACTTTGAGAACTAAGTGAAAGGTGGAATCAATCAAATGATTGGGTAGTCAAGATTCAATGAGAGGACACCTATTGTTACCATATTATTGCTATAATCTTTACTTTAAGGATATTTGCTATTGCAAAATATTAGATTGGAAAAGTTGAGAACCCTAGAGTTTGTTCAAAAAGGATTAGGATTCTTTAATTCCTAAGTCATTGTTGATATTGGATACTATAGAGTGTTCTTTGGTTGACAAATTCTAGAGTCGAGAACCATAGATCCTGATAATATTAAATGACTAAGAATCACTTTGTCATATTGGATATATGTATATCAAGTGTAGATTTCGTCAAGAAAAGAGTAATGATAGAAAGTCATAGACCTTAATAAATTGTGGATATGCAATAAGGTACTCTTGAAGAAAAAGATAAAGATAGTCTAGATGAGGAATATTTCTAAGTCAAATGGACTAGGAATTGGATATAGATCAGACAAGTATGTCTAGAGTTAATAGACAAAACAAGGTTTAAAATGTAGGATGAGATAGTCTTCAAGTAGAGTTAGAGGTGTGTGAACACACGACTACGTTTATTGTAAACGTCTATTTATATAGAAACTTTGGCCAAAGTGATGCATTTATCTCTACATGCATTAGTCGATTCACAGTGTTTAGATGGCGTAACTAGTCAATATGATCCTACTTAGCTAGAAGGTTATCTAGAGTTGTATGGTCGATTAGGTTACATAGGACACAACACTAGGACTTAGAGGGAAATTTGTTAGATCCACATGTCTATTCTCTTTGTGAAGGGAAGGGCCGCTTTTAGGAAGGAAGGTGAGCAGGGGACCACCGGTCTATGGTTGGAGGTAAAGCACTCGGATGATTCTCTCCCTCTATAACAGAAGACTCACAAATATGTGAACGACATATATCAAGATTCCAGAGACAGTACTTTTTATACAATGTTCCATGATATGATTATGATGTAAAAATTATACTTTTGCCTAGAGCAATGCATGTGTACATGTAAAGTGAAATTTTATCACTGCAATTTATCTTTTAATATATGGAATTTCAAGTTTTGAAAAATATTCAGAAAAGATGTACTTTTGTTTATTGATGTTTATCAAATGATTTTTTTTATAAGTATTTCATTCTTGTTTTTCATGTTCTTTACTTTCCTAGTAAATTGTGTGAGTAAATTCAAGTAATATGAGAAGGCATGTTACATGAGGGGTACTTGGAGGCATGGACAAGATTTGCACTACAATCCAAGAAATCACTTTTTAATCCTCACCATCTAATCTCTCCAATGCATAATCTCAACCCTTGAATCCCCTTGAATCTTAGGAACCTCTTTGACCACCATCCATTGCTTGACACTTGGAGCCTTCTCATGCCTCCAATCCTCTCAAGCAATGAGAACCCTTGATCTTCGAGATTGATCCTATCCCTCCATTGCCTCCTTCAAAAATCTATAAATTGAGCCTCTTGCAAGCCATAAATAGACACACCTCTTGAATGCAAAATTATGTTGTCACTTTGAGCACTTAAACATCCTAAATCTCCCCAACTCTCTCCCTTGGAAAAATCCACCACATGCTTGGTGTATTAAGGAGGCCTTGGTGAGAACATTTGTGTATGGTTTTCATCTTTTGTTCATGGTTCTTTATCGCCTAAATTTGCACCCTATTGCTGAAGCTTTTGGTAGTTTCAACAAATTCAATTAACATGGGAATGATCTCAAGGTGTTAGACCTTGCAAATGAGATTAGAACTCCAGAGAAGGTTGGTTCCTCTTTCTAAACTTAAGGTTTAGAGTAATTAACTAAACCTATATTACTGATCACCAAAGAAAAGGGGAAGGAAGAGACTGAAATAAAAATGGAGGGTGATACAACAAGATTTAGGGTGTTAGCTGGGACTGACATAACACAATAATGACCTCAAATACTGACAGTGACTCATACAAACTTACAATTTTAACAGAGGCTTGAATTAGAAAACTGTAACTAACAGAGGGACCGTATTATCCATAGAATGAGTTACAAATTTTAAGTAAACACAGAGCAAAGGCATAAGAGAGGAAAAATATCAATGATTATATTGATCATGAAGGCTAAATAGCCACTACAAAAGAAAGATACTTTGTTACAGAGAAGTAGACAGAAAATAACCATCTACATTCATTTTTTAATTACTATCAGAGACATCAAAGTCTCAGCTTCGAGCACAATGCATCAAATCTGGATGGTTCTTGCAAATGTGTTACAAGGTCTATGATAAAAACTACCCAACTAGCATAATAGCCTAGAAGAATAGCTAACCAACAACCCAATAACATCGTTTTACATGCATTTATAGCTTTTCTGATCAAACTATAGTAGTCATGGATGTGGAAAGAGAAGTCAACCAAAAAGAACATCGCCCATACTACAATAACTCCATTCTATGTCCTTGGAGCGCACCCACATGGCTCTGCCCATGAAATCCATTGAAAAGAAGCATTCGCCCATGCCCTGAGTACAAAGATTTAATGCAAAAGAGGTTATAGTGGCATGGGCAGGCAAGAAATCTATCTTCTACAAGTAATCAAGCTCTGAAGAATTATGAATGGTGACCAATAGGGTCGCTGAGCAGTCTCATTGTGTCTTGAACAGTAGAGAATGCACCCAGAAGGCAAAAGGATCGGGCCCCAACTGATCAAGCTTCCTCTAATTAGTCTTCCACTGATTAGGTTTTAGAAAGGTGAAAGAGGAAACCCCTAGCATCCAAAGTCCAAAAGAAGGGAAGCCATCGAACTTCAGAGGTCAGGCCTTCACCATGCATTGTCCCTTGGAAAGAAGAAGCACTCGACCCTCGCCTCCGCAACACTTAGCTGGTTTTGAGAACTTGGTAGAGATTGGGCCTCGGGCCCTTAGCCTTACTTCTTTCTTGCCTTATTGATGAATCTTCACTTTTATGAACTTGGCCTTCGTTCACTTTATCGGTAAATTTTTGAAATCTCGAACTAGTTTTGTCTTTGCCTTTCCTTCAGTCAGTGATTTCCTAATTTCATGAACTACTTTGCCTTGGCTTCTTTTCTTCTTTGGTTCCTTTATCGACGAATTCACCAATCGACAAACTTGCTAGTTGGTGAACTAACTAGTTCACTAACTTGACTTTTTATCGACAAAGGCATCTCTTCTGTCTCTTTTTCGCTTAGTTGGTGATTTCACCGATCAGCGAACCTTGGGTTCGCAAACCTTGAAATTTGCCAACTAAGGCTTCCCTTAGTATTTTCCTTTTCCTTAGAAGATTTGAAGAAGATGTCAGAGGTCGGGCCTTGGGCCTTCAGCTTGCTGGCTTCCAAAATGAAGAGGAAGAAGAGACAACTCCGACCTCCATTCCTGAGTATCTTAGTTGAAAATGTTTGGCAGAGTTTGAACCTCGAGCCTTCCACCTTCTGCCTTTGGGAAAGAAGAGGGAAGGAAGAGCTCTCGATCCCTGCTTTTTGAAGGACTTAGAAAATTTTATAGCTTTGGCAGACTATCGCCACATGGTAGCACTGCGCATCTGTGCACTTTACAATTTTTACTTTTACCATTACCGCGCACACGTGCAACAACCTTGAACATTGAAAACTATCAAAGATCAGCCGCTAGGCCTTCCACCTTCCGCCTTCCATAAAGGAAAGGAAGAGGGAAGAAGAAAACCCCGACCCCCGACGCCCGCCACACTTAGAACATTTACTCGTCGAGTTTCAGGGAATGGACCTCTGGCCTTCCGCCTTCCAAAAGGAAGAACAAAGAAGAGTAAACTCTCAACCTCCAGCACCCAAAAGGCTTAGGTGAAACACAAGAGACCAAGGTGGTGTTTAGGGCCGATAGACGTGGCATGATGAAGAGGAGAAGCCTGAACTCTGAAACTCCAAAAAAGTTGAAAACACAAGGAAAACTTAAATTTTTTTGAACTTAGTCATTTTGGGTGGTTTTTCCTTGCATTCGAAAAGGTGAAAACACTGAGAATTCATGGATCCTTAGGATATTTGGGCAGAAGGCAAAATAGGATAACAATTCTATTCGTCTAATCATGAGGTAGTTTATGATTATGAATAGAGTAGGTTTTCATAGTTAATTTGCTCTTTTATGTGTTCACTTTTGCATGCTTACAATATTTTCCCAAGAATCTTGCTTATCATGCTTAGCCAAAGAATATTGAAGTACAATATCATTTTATGAGAGAAATGGTTGAAGGAAAGTGAGTATTATTGGAAAAAAATGATATGGAAAAGACTATTGCTAATTCATTGATAAAAGTTGTGAGTACTAAGAAATTTTCTTGCTGTAGAAAATCAATCGGCATGGTTTCCCTTAGCAACTAAGAATTTATAACTGTGGCCCCCTATGTAGAGTTTCCACAAGTAAGAGAATGTTGGATAAGTGTTGTATACTTTGCATGTTTTATAGTTGAGGGGCGATCTCATCTAGTGTTTGGTTTCTAAAAAATGTGTAAGCATTTTTTTTTTTTTAAATTGGGTTTTTGGGTGTTATTTTTGGGCTTTTTCTATTTTTAGCTATGTTTTAAAGCATCATGCTTATCTTTTACATGATTTGTGCAATGTGTAAAACCACTTTATATGTTCCTAAATATATCCACACATGCTTAAGGGTGAAATAAGAGATTCATTATTGTATTGGAAAAGGGTCTGAGTTTTATGCAATAGAGAAGAATTTTACTGTGCTAGGTTTCCTAAAAGGGTTTTCCTAGGTAACAATACTACATATAGTCTTTTCTTTCTATTTATTTTATTATTATTTTTTAGATTGTATATGGACTACTTCTATTGTATAGGTTTACCACTTCTTTTTCTCTACAACTACAAGAGAAAAATCAAACAATAAAAGAACACAAAATAATGTTGGATTTAGTGGTTCTAATAAAATATGTATGGCAATTCACATTAACTAGGAAGAGTTAACAATGTGGGAGTTTAGTTTATCTATGAGAGATCCTCTAAGATTCTTTTCTTAAAATTAGGTTTAATAAATATAATAATGAATATAATTTAATTTAGAGCCTAACAATTATATAAACAAGATATATTTAGTTAATTTTGATAATTTATAGATAATTGTTTATTGTTTTGATCATAATTTTTTAAGTGTAATTTAAAATCTCAACTTCTTAGATGTATTGGAAGTACAACAATGAAATTTGAATTAGGTCATTCTCAAATTTTGGTTAGATAAGATCCATGAGTGTGGAAATGAGTCAATTTGATTTGTGAGTGCAAAACTAAATCATGTGCATAGAATTGAACCCATAACTTGCAAGAATGAACTAGCAATTTATAGACTTCTGAACTTCACTCACCTTAATCTTTGATGTCTCATGATCCATAAGCATTGGAGAGTTTGCAAACACCTTTGGGGAATCGACTGAATTGTAAGGTTCATGTTCTCCTAAGTCAAACCCTTAGAAGGAATGGCTTCACAATTCTAAGTGAAATAATTAAGGACAACAAGCAATCATGTAATAGGCCTATAATTAAGTAATATCTAATTATACTCTAAATTCTTTTGATCCACTTTTGCAAATAAAAATTTAGGCATGCTTAACAAGTCTTAGGTTCATTCCAAATGAATGAGTTATTTTCCTTAAAGACAACAACCAAACACACAAATCAACATAATTGTGTGGTAAGTCAGCTCACAATAGCTAGTGAAAGAGAGAAGCATTAACCCATTTTATGAAATCTAAATTAAAAAGTTTGAGGTTAGATCCATGAGTGTAGAAGTGACTTGGGTCAAGTCCACATCTATAGATTCGATCAAGAGTGGTGAAAAATACGTATAGAGATCAAGACTATAAAATTGGGGTGAAAGTTTAGAGAACATTAATAAAAAATTTAGGAAAACTATGATGTAGTAGAGGAGAGAATCCTTGTCAAACAGGTATAGTTTATTTTTATTTAGGATAAAATAGTTAAGACATAAAATGGAGGTCCACTGAAATTGTTACATTTTTACTACACCTGACTTTAAACATTTATAAAAAGGATTATTGAAATAGTTTTATTGCTTTGCTGTCCTATTCTAGGCCTTTTTGACAAGGCTAAATGGTGATGACATCCACATATTCAATAAGTTTCTGAAATGTGTCCATATGAGCAGCCAGCAAGGCAATAGAAAACTGTATCCCACCTTCATCCTTCGGATTGTCCAAAAATGTCACAACATCCACGTACCCTGAAACCACAGGTCCTCCATACATAGCCCTTATCCCTCCTCCAAATTCCAGCTCTTCAAATCCCATTGTGGACCATGATGTTGCAACAAACCCATTCTCCAGGCATAGTTCTCCGTTCTGCAACTCCAAACAGTCAATTGCCGACCTTACATAGTCATCAGTTATTCTATCTACGCCTTCCTGCAGCCTTTTAACAAGCTCAGCAAATGGCTGCTCCTGCAGTTCTCTGGCAGATGCCTTGGCATAGGCCGTAACAGCTGCATTGCCTGCAAATTCCCTTGGAAGAGGGGGCATAACCTTCGACCTGACAGCAAACCCATATAGTAAATACCCTAGTTTATAAAGATACAGGGAGAAAATTGAAATGCAATACAATTAGTTGATGTTATTAAACCTTATGTTGACTGCAAACTGTACAGTGGAAATATCATCTGCTTCCATGTTTCCAATTGCAGCAGCCCTTGCCCGCCACAGGAACGCCAGTGCTGCCATAAACCTTGTGCAACGCTTAAGCCCGCCATCCTTGGCCTTCATCTTGAGGGCCTCAAGCATTTTTCTTGATAAGGAAAACAGTCTGTAAACATGCTTGTCTGATGGGTTTTGCAGGGCCATCTTTCTGTACCACATATCTTTATTTCTATGAATGCATGGCGAGAAATTCATGGCGTCTGGATAAATTTCAGAGGACTTGAGGAACTCTCCGTGGTCGTACTTGATCTGCAGAGGAGACCGAGCTTTGAAGTAGCTCCGATCACTGTCTGGCACGAATGCCAACTCTCGTTTTGTTATCAAGTGGCTGAAATTCTTGATAAACTCTTGCACTGCAAATCCGTCCATTAGACACTGATTCATGGTGGTTCCCAGAGCGAATGAACCACATTTGAACCGAGTCATCTGCACATCCATTGCTCAGCTTTATTTCTAAGCAGCCTAATATCAATCATCAATTAGTAACAAATGCAATCATAAAACTCAGAATGCAGAACCAAATACTTGAGAATTTGATTCCTCTTGAGAAGACTAAATCCGGCCTTCAGCAAAGAGTTCTCTCATGAGTATTAGATCACTCTACTTAAACATCATCCATTTCAATGGTCAAATAGTCAATAGAAATTTTACGTCTCATCCATAACAAAAGGTGGTAAATATTTGTCCTATTTTTATTGGGCAGATTTGACTTTTAACTGTTGAAATGGATGACGTTTAAGAATAACCCAGATCAGATAGATTAAATAATCTTTATATTATGATCACCACTGTTTACATGAAATGTCAGACATAAACAAACCACAACCCACCAAAAATTATTCTTAAAATGGATGATATTTAAGTAAAGTGCACACGAAATTATTTACAACCATCATAGACACCAGACCACAAGATAAGTGATATTAATACATACTTGAAATGCTAGCAATGGTTCATCTTCTAGTTTTAGATTCCCAGGTGTGGAAGATGGACAGAGTTGGGTAAATGCTGGATTTGGATGTTTCATGTCTCCCAGCTCTTGCACAGATAACTGGCTTGTACAAACAGCAGAAGGCACTCCTGCAGCATTACAGTCGATCTCGAACCTTCCTTGCTCTGAATTAAATCGAAGCCTCCCAGACATGAAATCGTATGCAACGAGAAGTCTACTCAGCGCCTCCGATAGAAAAAAAATGATGGCGTCGAAGGGAATTTCCGGCTGAGCAGAAAAAACATGCACGAACTTTCGAACATAACCGGCATGCTTTTGGTCTATGTTGCTCAGAAACAAAGAACGTCTTTCTGTGATTACATGTGGGCGTATTATCATCAACTTCTGTTTTTCCACTTGAAGATCAGAGATTAGGGAAATCTTAGGCGCCTCCATCTCAGTATGCAAATAAAGTGATGGATGCATTTCATTTCACTTCTTCCATGAATTTATAATAATGCTGATAAGATGCTCTTCTATGAATTTATGGCATAATCTGCTATTGCTGTTACGAGTTCCACTTGCTTTAACAGAGGCATTCAAGTTGTTGATAAAGATAGAGCGTCTTGAAGGGATATCATGTGCCCAACATTCATGCTGTTCAATCCATTAGGGGTATCATGTGCACAACATTCATGCAGTTCAATCCATTTCTTGTAAAGCAAAACTACACTTTTATGAGCAGCATTGCTCATTGTTCAAGGCCAATTTTTTTTATTTGATTCTACATTTTCTTCCCCTTAATTTTCATCATTGGAAGCATGATCAATGTGTGATTAGACATTTATGAGTTTTTAAGTACGTTTCTAGATAAGAGGTAAAGGAATGTATTAAGATTTATGTTAAAAGAGACAATGGAGAAATGTATTAAGATTAATATTAAAGATAAATTTTATTGAAGAAATGTACTAAGCGATTTATGTTGAATTATTTTCAAAAAAAATAATAATATAAATATATTCATATATAATGAATATCTTTTGGGCCTGTAATTGAGATCAAATCTAATTGTTTGTTTTAGAGTGTTTAAATGATTGATGTTTGAGCAATGAGGCACCTTGTTGTGCATAGATTTGATATATGTGTCAACAAGAAGATATATTATAAGCTAGTCTGGTTCTTATAAATATATGGTTTTCATATGAGAATCGATCTTTTCCTATAATTTGTATAGGATAGTCCTAAATGTGGTCTAGGGTATCAAATGATGTGTCATAGTTTGAGAGATTAGGGATAGGTTTATGCTAAATTTGAAGAAGGTACTTTCCAATAGAGACCTCTCTATACTTTGATGTCTCCACGTGTTACAACTATTCAATCTTTCAGGAAATGTTCATATATGTTTCTAAAGTAACATTTGTTGACTTGGTGTTATTATTGTTTAGTTGGTGTTGTAACACTATAAAACTTGCCTAAATATTTTAGGAAGAAATTTATTGTTCAGTTGGTGTTACAACACTATAAAACTTTTCCAAAGTGGCCTAGTTTCCATAATGTTTGTTATATCAAGGTTTACCTATTGGCACCCATTTGGTGCATCTTGGTGTTTCTAATTGAAGATGTCATTTTTGGGGGAAACTTGAAACACTTCTACACCTCTTCTGTATTGTGCTCATGCCCAAGATGCCTAGCAATGGATACATGATTTTTTCACACCTAAAGTATTCACTTGGCATACTATCATCCTAAGAGAAGGGGCCAAATTTTTAGTTGAGTTCTTCCAACTATGACATGCTTTTAGACTAGAGATTATTTTCTACATTTGAAAAGTTAGGAATTTTGCTAACTTTTTTGTGGATATGAATTTCTCTACTCACTCCAAATCTTTTGTTATCTCTAATGTATTCTTGTATATTGAAGTTCAAACCACCAAGGTGGTGTTGGAGCTCCAGCATCTCTAGACATTGATTGATCACTAGGGAAATGCTCCTTACATGGTAGCTAGGGTTTCACTTTCACCAACTAATGACATATCCTTTGTTGACCAAGAGATGCAACCACTCCAAGTCCAATCACCATCATTGAGAAAGATGACATAAGGCCACCATTGCACACACACTGTTGCTTATGAGGCAACAATCTAGTTGGCTATCTCTCCACCTCGACATGACCAAGCTCTTATGTAGGAAGAGGAAGCAACTATTGCTAATGATGGATGGGAGCTAGTGGATAGTGGTAGACATTTGCAAGGTGGTGGGTGGTATAATCCTAATGATCAAGATCCCCATCCTAATGTTAGGACTACTCTCACGACTTAATGTTCTTTTTAAAATTATGGTAATATGGTAACTTGATAGTTATTTCCTTTTTTGAAGTTGTAGATTGCTTTGTGTTGTGGTTTTTTTCCCATTTCAATACTATGTGTTTGCTTGTTTAAATCCAAACATTACCAATTTATTTTTAAGGCTTGATTCTATACCACCTACTTTTACAAAAAAAAATTAACCATATACTTTAGTGCATTTATTTTAATTAGCCGATAAGCTTTTATCGGTGTATTCCTTGAACCTCCTATGGGTGCAAGTGCTAGTATTTAATCTTTTCAAATATATAGAGATAAAGAAAAATGAAATTGAAAAGGGAAAAATAACCAAGGCAAATAGTCCCAGGGAGGTACTAATAAAGGGCGAATAACAAAGTACCTTTCAGACTCACACTTTTCGAAGTGCTAGATTGGTGTGATCTTATAAAATAATCTCCATTTATGGCCCTCCATATGCTAGATTCGCTTCAACCATTATGGAACTAAAGTTGTTCCTGCCCAATGACGCCATGCACATAAAAGGGTTGGCAAAATATCAAGAAGCGCAGACAGTTGTCTTCTCTTTATGTAAACGATAATACATTTCCCCGTCGGCCACCGAATTCGTGGACTCAATTTAATTCTTGTTCTTGTGCCTGCTGAAATGCAGATGGCTTTATATTTTATATATATGTGGTAAGTGGAGACGCAGGCCTTAAATTTGACAGTTGACCCTACCTGTCAAGCAAATATTTTATGACAGTTGTTTATTCAAAGGTGCCATTAAAATATTAAAATATTATGGTATGTCACACATGGTATGTCATAGTATAAGTAAAATTATATATAATCATAATTCTATATAAATTTTGACAGTTTGTCAAAAATCTCTCCTTTCATGTGATATAGTCTTTTGAAAGTATTGATTGTATTTTTGTATTTTACCACAAAAATGTCTAAATACGGCCATACAGCATCAAATTTAAGCTTTGAGTGATGGTGTTTAAGGCCAAATCTTTAAGCCCATAGGCTTTCTCTATGGAATCTTTGCTCCCCAAAACTAGGCATTGCTGCCATAAACTATTCAGTATGACGAAACCGCTCATAATGTCGGAAAATTTAAATATTTTAAATTATTATCCAATAGTTTACTCTTCTAATGTTTGCAAAATAAAGAAATATTTTTCCGAACTTTCTAGATGCATATGGAAAATCTCTCATACACAGAAAAATATATGTATGTTTTGGTTCCAAAATTTTAATGTTGTCTACATATTTAAATGAAAGTACGAAACATATTTTTTGGGAATGTTTGATTGTTAAAAAGCTTTGGAAAACTATTTACAAGGATCTACCCACAATTTTTGAACATCGGTTGAATTGGAAAGAAGCTCTGTTGGGGGTGGGCCTGCATAATAATCTTATTACTAATTCTATCAGACAAGTTATTCTCTTTCATATTTGGAAAATTATATGCACGACAGTCTTTTCTAATTCCATTTATCATCAAGAAGCCAGTACATGATAAGGATTTACTCTAATGTGTTCCTTCAAATCATTTCTCTACTTGCGCAGTTTTAGAGAGAGTTGAAGAAAAAAGTGAATATGGGTGATCAATTTCTTCTTATCAAATGTCAATTGTTGCATCTTCAAAAAATAAGGAACCTAGATCCAAAGCTTGATAAGTTTATTCAATCTTTGTAATTCCTTGGCTCTTTTTTTTGGTCATGTTGTTTGTTGTTTTGTGTTGACAATTGTTCATCACTGCTTGAGGTTTGATGTTGATTACATAATCATTTAGATTGGCCTTTTCCAGCGTTATATGTTCTTTGCTCTCTTTCTTTGATGGACAGTTTCAGGGTTTTGGTGTTGATCAGCATATGGGGCATCTCTATGGTTGCTGGGTAGTATGGATGGCTTGGGTCTCTAAATTATATTATGAATTCTCATACTGTAACCTATGCTTAGAGGTGTGCTCTATCCTTTGATGGGACTACTTTACAAGTTTTTGGTGTTCAACAATTGGGGTATCTCTGTGGTTGCTGGGCAGTGTATGGATCTCGGTGTTAATAGTGCTTATACAGTTTACTTAAATGTCCTACAGCCAATAATTTGAGTCTAATACAATTCTTACTGGTTTTGTAACATGATTATCACATATTCATACTTCCATATACAGATGTTATGATCCATCTTTGGATCTGTGCATTACCTTGAGGAGGCTCAACACTTATCCACGTGATGATGAACCTGAGATTGAGACATTTATGACTAACATCTTTTTTTGAAGATAGGAAAACTCCATTGTAAGGAAGTTAAAGTAGCGGAAACAACTTCCTACACTAATCTTGAGGAAAGAAATTATGCAAAACTTTAAATCTGATCTAACAGTCACAGAAATTTTAGAAACACATTCAAAAACATGAAATAAACAAAAAGAAAAAACACCAGATATATGTGGGGAAAACCCTTTCGGGTGAAAACCCCACACTCCAAAAGCCCGATCAATGTATTTCAAATCCAATACCAAGATTACATACACTTGCAGAGAAAGTTTATTATAGGAGTATCACCAGTAAACAACTCTGGAAGAATTCCGGTCGCAGTCCGACAGAATAACAATACCTGCAAACTCGCACTATGCAAACAGCTCCTCAAGCCTCCAATTTATAAACTTCTGGCTATACAAACAACCATCTGTGGTTTTGCAAAACCATGTGCAAAGCTTCTCAGCCAAGATTCCAGTCTAAAAATAAGCTCTTACGTCGAAAATGAAATCCCCTATTTTTGACCCTTACAGATGTCATAGAATCTGTCATAATATGCCTAAAAATAGGCCTTCCATAATATACTATCATGTGGGCATCTTTTGACACCTAATAAACTAATTTTCAAAGCACCGACAACATATAACAGCTGTAGGAAAATATTAAATAAAAAATAACTATTCACGAGAAATATGCAAGGTTCAGACACCTCATTTCCCAACATTCTCCCACTTGTCGAATACCTTGCAAGAGCCAGGGGAATCACATCATCATGGATCAACTGCTAGGGGCCAAGAGGCCCATAGAATCAGAACACCACCTGAATTCTGTTGTGCTCATGGGCTTAGTTAATGCATCTGCAACATTCGCCACAATCTCTACCTTTTCCAGCTTCACTTTGCCATTCTCGACCATATCTCTCACGAAGTGATACTGAACATTAATGTGTTTGGTCCTGGCATGAAAAGTTGGGTTCTTCGCAAGGCACATTGCACTCTAAATGTCACAATAAACTGTAACTGTACCTTGTTTCAATCCAATATCTGAACACAAATGCTTCAGCCAAATGGCTTCTTTACAGGTATGAGTAGCTGTCATGTACTCTGCCTCTGTAGCGGACAAAGCAACCACAGCCTGTCACTTGCTCATCCAACTGATTGCACCACCATTAAGAGTAAAAATATATGCACTGGTGGATCTTCTGCTATCGACATCACCAACCCAATTTGAATCCACAAAATTGTGAATACTCAAGGAATGCTAATCTCCTGTACCATGAAAACAAATAGAGTACTCTGTTGTACCCCACAAATATCTGAAGACCCTCTTAACTACATCCCAATGCACTCTTCCACAATTAGACATATAACGAGAAAGAACTCCCACTGCTTGGGCAATGTCTGATCTTGTATAGACCATAGCATACATTAAGCTTCCAACCGCACTCTGGTAAGGCACTCTGCTCATGTCTTCCATCTCCGATGGGGATGTAGGACATTGTGAAATAGAGAGCTTTGTTCCCAATATAACAGGAACACAAAGTGGTTTACAATTTGTATGTTAAACCTTTGCAAAACTGAACAAACATATTTACTCTAGCCAAGCCATAGCTTTCTGTTCTCACAATCTCTTGTGATCTCCATCCCAAGTATGTGTTTTGCTGCACCAAGATCTTTCACTTCAAATTTCACAGAGAGCTTGCCTTTCCCAATAAATAACATGTCATCAACATATAAAGCAATTACTAGGAAATGATCACCATCAGATTTAAAATATACACAATGATCAGATTTAGACCGCACAAATCCCAAACTCAACACATAAGTATCAAACTTTTGGTACCACATCCTAGGACTTTGTTTAAGGCCATACACAGATTTCTTTAACTTACAAACCAACTTGTTTTTACCTTTCACCACATAGTGCTCTGGCTGTGTCATAAAGATTTCTTCCTCCAAATCACCATGAAGGAAAGTAGTTTTCACATCCATTTGTTCAACCTTTACATCCATTTGTTCAACCTTTAGGTCATAAGCTACTACAATAGATAATAAAAACCGAATGGATGTCATTTTAGCAACAGGAGAAAAAATCTCACTGTAATCAATACCCTCAACCTGAGAGTATCCCTTTGTAACCAACCGTGCCTTATACTTTTCAACATTTCTATCTGAACCAATCTTTTTCTTGAACACCCATTTACATCCAATAGGTTTGTGTTTTAGGAAAAGGTAGAAGGTCCCATGTATCATTTCTTTCAAGGGCTACAATCTCTTCATCCATGGCAACTTTCCAATAATCTGCATCATTCATACTCAAAGCCTCTTGCACAGATCTTGGTTCATCAATGTTAGTACTCAAATAAAATATACACTTCCGATCATCAGGTGAATACCCATACCTATCAGGTGGTTGCCTATGCCTTATAGACCTTCGAACAAGATGAGGTGCAGGTTCTTCTACTTCTTCCTCCTCTTCACCCTCTTATGAAGATTTAGAGCTTGATGAGCTCTCCTCAACTTCTTGTCTATCTTGGGGCCTTGATTCAACTTCCTCAGGCATAGAAGGAAATTGAATCACATCTTTTTTCTATTCAATTTCTTTATGTTGTTCTGGCTGAAAAGTAACAGGAGAAGATTTGGTCTCTCTAAAAACGACACTTCTAAAATAAATTACTTTATGTGCAACAGGGTCCCAAAGCTTGTATCCTTTCACACCATAGCCATAGCTGATGAAGATACATTTGACAGCCTTAGAATCCAACTTTGTTCTCTTCTCCTTAGGCACATGTGCATATGCCTCACAACCAAAAACTCTTAGGTGTCTAAGTGAAGGCTTTTTCCCCGACCACACCTCCATTGGCGTTTTAGCAACAAGCACTGATGTAGGAGATCTATTTATCAAATAGCAAGCAATGGCAATAGCTTCAGCCCAAAACTTTTGTTTTAGACTAGCTCCACTCAACATGCTCCTAGCCTTCTCCATCAACGTTCTATTCATTCTTTCTACAACTTCATTCTGCTGAGGAGAATACAGAGTTGTCTTTTGTCTTTTAATCTCGCAATCTGTATAGAATCTGTCAAAATCTGTAGAATAGTACTCACCGCCATTGTCAGTCCTCAAACATTTAATTTTCTTTCCATTCTGAGTTTCTACCAAAGCCTTGAACTCCTTAAAATGACTAAAAACTTTAGATTTACTCTTTAAAAAATATACCCATGTTCTCCTACTGAAATCATCAATGAAAGTAACATAATAAATTGATTTGCCAATAGAAGCAATAGATCAACAGGACTAAATACATATGAATGGATTAGATCCAAAATACATGAAGACTTATGAGAAGACGAGTAAAACTAAACACGGTTCTGTTTGCCATAAATACAATGTTCACAAAAATCAAACTCTAGATTGCAATCATTCAACCCCTCAACAAGGTTCTTATTTTTTAGGGCTTTTAAACCCTTCTCTCCAATGTGGCCAAGTCTCTGGTACCATAACATAGTCTTCTCTACAGGCAACTTTGATTTGATAGATAGAGCACCCTTGGGTACCCAGAAGCCATGATCATCCACAGAAGAGGAAACCATCTCTTTTTTCAGCGAAGTAGTTTCTAGATTGATTTTATCAGAAGTGCTATTACACTCAACCGTGCATGCATCAAGCTGGTACAATGTACCCAATCTACTTCCTCTTGCTATCACCATAGCACCTCTCACCATTTTCACACCTGCTTCAGAAAACTATACATACACACTCGCATCTATTAGCTTGCTAACAGATAACAAATTTCTTGCTAGTCCTAGGATATGCAAGACACCATCAAATCTTCTAACTCTACCATCAAAAAATTTCACATGAATACTACCACGGCCAACAATGTCAAGGAAAAAATTATAACCCAAATACACCTTACCACCATCATAGTTTTCATACTTACTAAACCAGTTTCTATTAGGAGTCATGTGGAAAGATGCACCTGAGTATATCAACCATGCATTATCACCTGCACGAGTGGCTAAGGCTACAATAAAGGCATCTCCATCTTCCTTTTCAGACTTAGAATCAGAATTTTGCTTCTTCTTCTTCTTCTTTTTCTTCTCTTCTTTACATTCCTTTTGGAAGTGTCTGAATTTGCCAGAGTTCCAGCATATTGCCTTGGACTTACCAGGAGATTTTGATCTCCCCTTACTATTGGACTTAGAACGGCCACGTTGCTTCTCATCTTTGCCTCATTCTTTTGGTCTTCCTCAAACACTCAAAGCCTCTTTGGCATTCAGGTATGCCTTCCTTCTCATCTCTTCAGAGAGTAGAGAACCAACAACATCCTCCATCTTCACAGTGACTGAAGTGCTCCCAATGGCCATGACTAGGATGTCCCATGAGTCTGGCAGCGAACACGGCAAAGTTTGGCACCTTTCTTCTTCATCTATTTTCACCCCAACTAAGGTCATCTGAGTCACCAACATATTGAATGTTTCCAGATGCTCAAAAATTCATCCACCATCTTCCATTCTCAAGGAATACAACTTCTTCCTCAAGAAAATATTATTTACTAAAGATTTAGCTTGGTATACTTCACCCAACTTCTTCCAAAGCTTCTTCAAAGTGGATTCTTCGTGGACATTTATCAAAATCAAGTCTACAAGACACAGTCTTATGAGACCTTTAGCTTTTCTATCCATTACATCATATTTGCAGCCAAAGCTTGATTCGTAGCCCTCTAGACATTTTCATCCACCGCATCCCATAGATCCCAATCAATTAATAGATCTTCCATCTTCAGCTTCCACATTTCAAAGTTTGCTAGAAAAATTTTCAACCTCCATTCTCCTAGATGTGCTCGCCATCTAAAAAAGCCTGCAACAAGATCACAAAGTAACCTCTACACAAGCTCCCACTCAAACCTTGATTAGTACAAAAAGCCCAACAAGGTCCACAACTGAAACCAAAGGTGATCAGGCTCTGATACCACTTGTAAGGAAGTTAAAGTAGCGGAAACAACTTCCTACGCCAATCTTGAGGAAAGAAATTATGCAAAACTTTAAATCTGATCTAACAGTCACATAAATTTTAGAAACACATTCAAAAACATGAAATAAACAAAGAGACACAAAACACCAGATATATGTGGGGAAAACCCTTTCAGGTGAAAAAACCCACACTGCAAAAGCCTGCTCAATGTATTTCAAATCCAATACCAAGATTACATACATTTGCAGAGCAAGTTTATTACAAGAGTATCACTAGTAAACAACTCTGGAAGAATTCCGGTAGCATTCTGACAGCATAACAATACCTGCAAACTCACACTATGCAAACAACTCCTCAAGCCTCCAATTTATAGACTTTTGGGTATACATGAAACCATCTGTGGTTTTGCAAAACTATGTGCGAAGCTTTTCAGCCAAGATTCTAATCTAAAAATAAGCTCTCACATCCAAAATGAAATCCCCTATTTTTGACCCTTACATATGTCATATAATTTGTCATAATATGCCTAAAAATAGGCCTTCCACAATATACTATCATGTGGGCATTTTTTGACACCTAATAAACCAATTTTCAAAGCACCAACAATGTATAACAACTATAGGAAAATATTAAATAAAAAATAACTATTCACGGGAAATATGCAATGTTGAGACACCTCATTTCCCAACATCCAAGGTCCTATGAATGTTCAGAAGAAAAGGGCCTTTAGGTTTATCTTCATTAAATTGGTTTTTGCTTATGTGCTTGGTGTATTCCCCTGCCTTGGAGATGATACTTTGTTGCTCTATTTTCCTGGACAGTTTATTGGTGTGCAACACGTTGTTCTGACAATCTACAATGTTGCAATCTTCAAATGAATTAGCTGTTGAGTTAGGTCTGTACCCTGCTCAGTGTCTTTCCAGAGGACATTAAATGGTTTCTCCTTATCATGTAATAGGCATGTTATGTTTTTCTTCATAAAAGGGCCTTTGTGATGGATGCTTGATGTATTTTGTAATGACTACTTTGTTCTATGTTTTGTTCTGGGTATGTCTATGGTATTAGATTCTCTATTTTATACTACTCTTCTGAGCATTGTCTTTATTTTGTACTATTGTGCATTCTTTCAATATAAATAAAAAAGATTATCAATCTTTCCTGATACATATATACATTACAAGGTTAAACATTTTTTAATTAGAGGCATAAGAATGTTTAAACTTATTAAATTTGTTAGTAAAACAATTTGACATTCTTGGATTTTTATGAAAACAATTGATAGAGAGGACCAAAGATACAAATGCAAATGAACTAATATTGTGCCTAATTAAATCCATGTTGTAGAAGAATAACATATTAAAATATGCATTAGGAGTATGCATCTCAGCAAGTGGGCAATGTAAAAGGTCATAAACTAGATTTTGGAAAACTACACCAGCATAGAAGTGATTTCTTGCAAATGCAGCTATATAATGATATTAAAATGGTGTCCAAAATATTATTAAAAAACATTGGATAAAGCTTATTACAATTAATTTTTCCCTTGGTTTCTTCCCTGGTAAATAATAATAAATGATATTAAAATGGTGTCCAGAATATCATTAAAAAAAGTGTCACATAGTGGCGAGTACTTGCCTTAGTGTTGTAATAATAGTATGTGTTTTGTAGTTGAAATTTATTTTGGTAAATTAAATATTTGTTTAGTATTGATGAGGAACTGATTAATTAGTAAATAGTCTTCATAAATTCATTAGTTGATCTAGAGTTTGATTTAATATTTGTTTTGTTAGCAAACACTACAATGGAATTTGAATTGGACAAGGTCAGAAATTGTAAATTTTAATCTAATATTATCAGTTCTTGAGTCTCTTTTATATTTATTAAATCCATGAGGGATGGAGGCAAATCCTTTATAGAGATGTTTTTGGATATATTTCACCTAATGTGACAAGTTTTTGTGGTTGGATTCCTTACTAGTGGGGAGAATTTAAAATTCTTTATTTTTGTCGAACAGTTTACAGAAACAATTAATTCTAGAGTTGCGTAAAAGCTGGAATCAAATGGTCTGATAGGGGGATTTAGGAGGTCATTCCATGTAATTTGGCTAGTTTTTAGATTAAGATATACTTCTAGTCGAAAGTTACAGAAAAAGTCATTTTTCAGACATCTAACGCATCTTGTCGAAGTCATGTATTTATTTCTATGTGCTAATTCAAAAGATGTTATACAAATATATTGTTGCTAGGCATTCATCATTGTTGTTGTCAATTGTAACTATTTGACAAAATGTCTCAAAGAAATAAATTTGGTCAAAGGAGAAACATTGTCGCTATTGATAGAAATAAAGTGTTTTAAAAATAGAAAAAAAAAGAAAAAAAAAAAGAAAGTGTCTCAACCTTGCATGGAAATAAAAATAAAGCAAGCCAAGAATACAAGATTTTGTGATAGGTGAAAAACGGCTATTTTGAGAAGTATCTTTTATATGGAGATAGAGATAAGTTTGCTATGAGATTTTATTAGATATTTCTAAAAAAGAAATACTTTATTTCTAGAAGGTTCTCATTACAATGTAATAATATATATTGGTACTTTGAGATAGTCATTTTGAGATGTGAGAGAGTTAGTTTGCAAGTTTGTATGCTGCCGAAATGCTGCCAAAATTCCTCTAGATTAAGTTGAGATGAAGACTCTTATAAGAAATTGCATTGCAAGTGTGTTGTAATCTATTTCAAGATTTGATAATACATTGTGTAGGTTTTGGAGTGTGGGGTTTTTCTCCCAAAAGGGTTTTCCCCACGTAAATCACTGAGTTATGGTTTTATTGTTATTGTGTTTATATTATTATGTGTTTTTTGAAATCTCTATGATATTTTATTTTAAAATTTGCATAACCCTCCTCTCAAGGTTAGAGTAGGAAGCATTTTCACACACCTTTGCTTCCTTACAAGTGGTATCAAAGCCTGGCCAGTTTTGGTTCTATTTGTTGGGTATAAGGTTTTTTGAGCTAATCAAGTTTGAGTGGGAGCTTGTGCAGAGTATTTCATATTTTATATTGTAGGATAATAGAGATGGGAGTACATCTAGAAGAGTTGAGGTAGAGAAGTTTTCTGGCACAAATTTTGAAATGTGGAAGCTAAAGATGGAAGATTTGTTGATTGATCGGGATCTATGGGATGCAGTCGATGAAAATGTCCAAAGGCCTACAAATATAGCTTTGGCTACAAAATATGATGTAATGGATAGAAAATCTAAAGGTCTCATAAGACTATGCCTTGTAGACTCAATTTTGATAAATGTTCATGAAGAACCCACTTCAAAGAAGCTATGGAAGAAGCTGGGTGAATTATATCAAGCCAAATCTCTAGTAAAGAAAATTTTCTTGAGGAAGAAGTTGTATTCCTTGAGAATGGAAGAAGGTGGACAAATTTCTAAGCATCTAGAAACTTTCAATATGTTGGTGACTCAGTTGACCTCGGTTGGGGTTAAAATGGATGAAGAAGAAAGGTGCCAAACTTTGCTATGTTTGCTGCCAGACTCATGGGATAGCCTAGTCATGGCCATTGGGAGCACTTCAATCACTTTGAAGATGAAGGATATTGTTGGTTCTCTACTCTCTGAAGAGATGAGAAGGAAGGTCTCTCTGAGTGCCAAAGAAGCTTTGAGTGTTTGAGGAAGACCAAAAGAACGAGACAAAGATGAGAAGCAGCATGGCCGTTCCAAGTCCAAGAATAAGGGGAGATCAAAATCTCCTGGTAAGTCCAAGGCAATATGCTGGAACTATGGCAAATCCAAATACTTTTGAAAGGAATGTAAAGAAGAGAAGAAAAAAAAGAAGAAGCAAGATTTTGATTCTGAGACCGAAAAGGAAGATGGAGATGCCTTTAATGCATCCTTGGCCACTCGTGCAGGTGATAATGCATGGTCGATAGACTTAGGTGCATCTTTCCACATGATTACTAATAGAAACTATTTTAGTAAGTATGAAAACTATGATGGTGGTAAGGTGTATTTGGGTGATAATTCTTTTCTTAACATTGTTGGTTGTGGTAGTATTCATGTGAAATTTTCTGATGGTAGACTTAAATGATTTGATGGTGTCTTGTATATCCCAGGACTAGCAAGAAATTTATTATTTGTTAGCAAGATAATCTATGTGGGTGTGCATGTACAGTTTTCTGAAGCAAGTGTAAAAATGGTGAGATGTGCTATGGTGATAGCAAGAGGAAGTAGATTGGGTACATTGTACCAACTAGATGCATGCACAGTTGAGTGCAATAGCACTTATGATAAAATTAAGCTCGTAACTACTTCATTGAAAAAAGGGATGGTTTCCTCTTCTACGGATGGTCGTGGCTTCTGGATACCCAAGGGTGCTCTATCTACCGAATCAAAGTTGCCTGTAGAGAAGACCATGTTATGGCGCCAAAGGATTGGCCACATTCGAAAGAAGGGTTTGAAAGCCCTGAAAAATAAGAACCTTGTTGAGGGGTTGAATGATTGTAGTTTGAAGTTTGATATCTGTGAACATTGTATCGATGGTAAACAAAACCACATTCATTTTTACTCATCTTCTCATAAGTCTTCATGTATCTTAGATCTAATTCATTCGGATGTATTTGGTCCTATTGATATTGCTTCTATTGGTAAATCGGTTTATTATGTTACTTTCATTGATGATTTTAGTAGGAGAACATGGGTATATTTTTTAAAGAGTAAATTTGAAGTTTTCAGTGAGTATTGTTCTACAAATTTTGATAGATTCTATATAGATTGCGAGAATATTAAAAGACAAAAGACAACTCCGTATTCTCTGCAGTAGAATGGAGTTGCAGAAAGAATGAACGAAATGTTGATGGAGAAGGCTAGGGGCATGTTGAGTGGAGCTAGTCTAGAACAAAAGTTTTGGGCTGAAGCTATTGCCACTATGTGTTATTTGATCAATAGATCTCCTACAATAGCACTTGTCGATAAAACACCAATGGAGGCATGGTCGAGGAAAAAGCCTTCACTTAGACATCCAAGAGTTTTTGGTTGTGAGGCATATGCACATGTGCCAAAGGAGAAGTAGACAAAATTGGATAACATGGTTGTTAAATATATCTTCATTAGATATAGTTATGGTGTGAAAGGATACAAGCTTTGGGATCCTGTTGCACAAAAGGTAATTTATTCCAGAAGTGTTATTTTTAGAGAGACTAAATCTTCTCCTGTTACTTTTCAGCCATAATAGAATAAAGAAATTGAATAGAAAAAAGATGTGATTCAACTTCTTTCTATGCCTAAGAAAGTTGAATCGAGGCCCCAAGATAGACCAGAAGTTGACGAGAGCTCATCAAGCTCTAAATCTTTAGAAGAGGAAGTAGAGGAGGAAGTGGAAGAACCTCCACCTTAGCTTGTTCAAAGCTCTACAAGGCATAAGCAACCACCTAAAAGGTATGGGTATTCACCTGATGATTGGAAGTGTATATTTGCTTTGAGTACTAACATTGATGAACCAAGATCTATGCAAGAGGCTTTGGGTATGAATGATCCAAAGTCCTAGAAAATAGCCATGGATTAAGATATGGCATCCCTTGAAAGAAATGATACATGGGACATAGTACCATTGCCTAAAGGATGGAAACCTGTTGGATGTAAATGGGTGTTTAAGAAAAGGATTGGTTCAAGTGGAAATGTTGAAAATTATAAGGCACAGTTGGTTGCGAAGGGATACTCTTAGGTTGAGGGTATTGATTACGGTGAGATCTTTTCTTCTTTTCCTAAAATGACATCCATTCAGTTTTTATTATCTATTGCAGTAGCTTATGACTTAGAGGTCAAACAAATAGATGTGAAAATTGCTTTCTTTCATGGTGATTTGGAGGAAGAAATCTATATGACACAGCCAGAGCACTACGTGGTGAAAGGTAAAAGCAAGTTGGTTTGTAAGTTAAAGAAATCTTTGTATGACCTTAAATAAAGTCCTAGGATGTGGTACCAAAAGTTTGATACATATGTGTTGAGTTTGGGATTTGTGCAAGTATAAATCTGATCAGTGTGTATGTTTTAAATCTGATGGTGATCCTTTCCTGGTAATTGCTTTATATGTTGATGACATGTTGTTTATTAGGAAAGGCAAAGGTTTGATTGCAGAATTGAAATCTCAGCTCTCTATGAAATTTGAAATGAAAGATCTTGATGCAGCAAAACACATACTTGGGATGGAGATCAGAAGAGATCGTGAGAACATAAAGCTATGGCTTGGCCAGAGTAAGTATGTTTATTCAGTTTTGCAAAGGTTTAACATGCCGAATTGTAAACCACTTTGTGTTCATGTTAATTTGGGAATGAAGCACTCTATTTCACAATGTCCTACATCCCCATCAGAGATGGAAGACATTGGTAGAGTGCCTTACTAGAGTGCAGTTGAAAGCTTAATGTATGCTATGGTCTGTACAAGACCAGACATTGCCCAAGCAGTGGGAGTTCTTTCTCGTTTTATGTCTAATCTTGGAAGAGTGCATTGGGATGTAGTTAAGAGGGTCTTCAGATATTTGTGAGGTACAACAGAGTACTCTATATGTTTTCATGGTACAGGAGATCAACATTCCTTGAGTATTCGTGGTGTTGTGGATTCAGACTAGGCTGGTGATGTTGATAGAAGAAGGTCCACCAATGCATATGTATTTACTCTTAATGGTGGTGTAATCAATTCGATGAGCAGGTGACAGGCTGTAGTCACTTTGTCTACTACAAAGGCAAAGTATATGGCAGCTACTCATGCCTGTAAAGAAGCCATTTGGCTGAAGCATTTGTGTTCAGATAGTGGACTGAAACATGGTGCAGTTACAGTTTATTATGACAGTTAGAGTGCAATCTACCTTGCGAAGAACCTGACTTTTCATGCCAAGACCAAACATATTGATGTTCTGTATCACTTCGTGAGAGATATGGTCAAGGATAGTAGGGTGAAGCTGGAAAAGGTAGACTCTGGTGAATTTTGCAGATGCATTAACAAATCATGTGAGCATAGAGAAGTTCAGATGGTATTCTGAATTAATGGGCCTTTCGACCCCCAGCAATTAACTACCTATTTTCTATTGGCTCATACAAGGTGTTCGACAAGTGGGAGAATGTTAGAAATAAAGTGTTTTAAAAATAGAAAAAAGAAAAAAGAAAAAAAAAGAAAGTGTCTCAATCTTGCATGGAAATAAAAATAAAGCAAGCCAAGAATTGAAGATTTTGTGATAGGTGAAAAGTGGCTATATTGAGAAGTATCTTTTATATGGAGATAGATATAAGTTTGCTATGATATTTTATTAGATATTTCTAAAAAAAATACTTTATCTCTAGAAGGTTCTCATGTGCAATGTAATAATATATATTGGTACTTTGAGATAGTCATTTTGAGAGGTGAGAGAGTTAGTTTGCAAGTTTGTATGCTGCTAAAATTCCTCTAGATTGAGTTGAGGTGAACACTCTTGTAAGAACTTGCATTGCAAGTGTGTTGTAATCTATTTCAAGATTTGATAAACATTGTGTAGGTTTTGGAGTGTGGGTTTTTTCTCCTGAAAGGGTTTTCCCCACATAAATCATTGAGTTATGGTTTTATTGTTATTGCGTTTATGTTATTATGTGTTTCTTGAAATCTCTGTAATATTTTATTTTGAAATTTGCATAACCCTTCTCTCAAGGTTAGTGTAGGAAGCGTTTCCGCACACCTTTGCTTCCTTACGGCTATTACAGAATTGGAATGCCACTTTTGGTAGCCTAAAACACATTTAAACAAGGCACCTACCTCATATTAAAATCATTTGTTACAAATTAAAACCAAATGAGACGTCCTCTTTGACCAAGGAAGTTGCTATAGAAAAGAAACGTGGGTTTTAAAATCTTAGAAAGTTTTCTTTTTGGAGAGGCATGGGAAGTGATGAGTTGGCACAACAAATAAAATAGAAAAACAAAAAGAAAAGATCATTCTAGAAAAAGTTGTCCATGGAAAGAGAGGAGGCATGGGTTTTGGAAGAGAAGGCATAGGGAGAGGAGAGTAGTTGCCCATGAGATGAGGGCATTCTTCTTAGTTTGGAAATTATAGAAAGAGGAGGCTACATAGTGAAGGAGAGAGCAACAAGAAGAGTGGAGATTAGGAAGAGGATATGTGTAGAAAATAAAAATAAAATACAGAGAATAAAATAAGGAATGGGTCACAAAAATATAGAGAATAGAACAGATTGAGAGTGTAATTCCTTAGGCATGAAGAAGAGAGAAATATGAAGATGAAGAACATGGAGAGGGGGTCAATGGCTAGCAAGGAGAGGTTGGCTATAAGGCTCAAATCCGTGATGAAGAGTGAGAGACCATATGCAATGTATTGTTGCATATTTGTGTAATTTTTATTCAATTTTGATATCAATAAATCATTGCAAGTGTTTGCATCTATTCGCTTTCGTTCTATGGATTTTGAATTTGTGTTTGAAGGCTACAAAGATTGACACCTCCTTTGGGGTTCTCAGTCTTTGTCTGCATCAATTAACCTTTTTTTTCTTTTCTTTGATCTTGAGGTTTTTGTAGATGATTCTAACATTCACCACTTCTTTGTAATTTGTTTTGTGAACAATGACAAGTTATTTTATCCTCGCTAATGTAAATAAAGTAAATAAAATATAATTTGTATGAGGAGTACAAATCTCTTTGTATTTTAGTTTGTGTTTGGCAAGTGTCCGCCTATACATCAAAAAGGTTTCAATGAGTTAGTTGAGAATTGATATTTTGTAAGTCATGTATTATGAAGAAGATAATGTAAACCTAAAATTGAAAGGTTATTTGGAATAGATTAGATTGACATTTGCATAGCTGAATTGAATAATATAAACTTTCAATTATTATTTTTCGTATAAAAAATAAATCTATAAGATTGTCCAAATAAATCTACTTTACTAAATAAATTTGAAGTTTATATAAAAATATTCTTACACTTATAAACCATAATAAAATTATCAAAATTAAATTATGAAAGTTACATATTTAAAACTATTAGCAATTGAATTTAGATAAAGTATTAACATTTGTATTAAATTTATATAATCTTTACTTCAAAAACTTGAATAAAATATTGGCATTTACTTTATATATACACAAACTAAATTGTCACCCTCTAAAAACTAAAATCTTGATTAATTATGATAAATTCTGTTTAAAAAAATATGAATATAAAGGGAACTCTAAAATTATTTATGCATATTCAAATATGATTGAACACCTCATTCACACTTAAAAAAAATTGACCTTTTCCTATTGAACTCCTTCAACATTAAAATGAATAAAAAATTGAGTTATGAAAGTGTTGGGATTTGTTCAAAATAGTGTGGAATGAGTCTATGCCACTCCTTGACCAGTTCTTTTCAAATTTATAGAATAGATAATCAGAGGCTTGCGTGTGGTCTCCCCAACCCACTTCCTGCTCAGTATTGACCACTCAATTGTTTAAATGCCAAATCCTCCATGACACTCTTTGGAAGAGTCTATCAGATCTCTAGAAATACTCAAATTGAAAAAAGCTACTTCTAAGATATATACACATAATATATAAAAATGGTGTTGGTCATGAGGTCTACATATATACACATGATTTCTTGCAAGTGACCATTAAACAAAAAAGCTCCAGCTAAAGCAAGTCCTGGACATTTGGTGATGAGCTAAAGCTAGAGTGATCAATAGTAGACCACCTAGAACATATTTACAATGTTAGTTACTCTTAGGCAATAATAATAATGATTTTCTATTACCAATGAAACCTAGTTCTGCTAGAGAATTTTAATGAAGGCAAACTGGGGAAAGTAGCATACCAAGAAGTGCATAGGTTGTATTACCATGAGCTAGAAACTCGAGCCTTTTGATGGTGCAAAGAGATTCCCTAAGCAAAAAATAATGGACTCGGCCTTTTAAGTGTTGGAAAGCAACACCACTAACAGAGCGGTGGTGGTAGTGGAGAATTCCTTAGATGGTGTCATAGGCAAAAACTATGATTTGTTGTTGTGCCAATGGGATATACAAGAAATATCAATATAAAAGGCATCATAGCGTAAGCACTCCAATCTCGTTTAAGAATGCAAAGCCATGTTGGAAGATTTGATATTTTTACAGCTAGAAGATTTGATTTCTAGAAAATTTTATTAACTTGTTACTCTAGGAAGCATTTTATAATAGATTGTTATGAAGTAAAAAGTGTCGACATGTCTTTTTATCTCCTTGTTTAGCTCCTAGGTCCCTTAATTGCATTATATCTTCAAAAAATTTATCCTGATCCAAAATTACCCAACACCGATATGGAATTGGAATATGGGCCCAGGTTGTTTTAAATTATCTCAGACTGAAATGAGGCTAAAGGACCTGGATGGTACCGTCCAAGTCCCTCACTTTAGGTTGGGTCTAATTTAAATGTGTTGGCTTGACACCTCCCTAGAGGTTTCTCCTTGTCAACTCTTTTGGTTTGAATTTATGATTATGAGTGGGAAAGAATATATAAGTGTGTTTTTTATCTCATTATCAACTAGGAAACGGATAGCTAACTTAAGATATTGAAGTGAAGCAAGCAAGAGCATTCATTGTGATTCTTGAGAAGATTTGTATATTGTTATTGTGTGTTGTTGCAGATGTGGAGCTATCACCTATTCTTCTTTAAGAGTTGAAGGATCTTCATCATTCTAAGGGTTCATCACATAGGTGATACTATTGTTTGTTTATCATTATTTGAATCATGATATTATCATTGTTTTGAGCCTCTTCCCCCATGAGGGAACACACTCTTTATCAATCAATGGTGTTGGGAGGATTGAATACTATCCTGGGATTTGACTGAGGCAAGTCCCTAAACACCATAACCCCCAAACCCCTTCTTATCTTCTTATGTGCAGGTTACATGAGCGATATCTGGAAAATACATAGCTACAGGAAGACTAAGTACAAACCAGGGTTTCAAGATTTGAAGAAAGTTACAAAATATTCTCTCATCAAGGACTTGGGCAGTATCGTCCATGTTCCTTTGTATTTTTTGAGTCTAGATTTGGCATCAAGACATCATTTGAAGCAATTTTCTAGTTTAACCTCCAACAGATTCTTCCACTCAGGACAGGTGGGTGGTACCACCGAGGTCCTCTAACACCTCTACTTTTGGGAGACAGGTTCTATCATTCCTCTTATTATCCCTATGCAATTAGTTTCTAGGTTTCTGTCATATTTTCTTTGTTATAAGCAGATCATTATAGAACTAGGGTTTAGTGCATTGTTAACATAGGGTTTGATAAAAAAGGCTAAGTTTTAAATCTAATCCATCTATAGCATACATTGAGCACAAGGTCAGCAACTGAGTCCACCTTCATTTGGTAGTGATTTGTCTCAGCCTTGTCCTTGAATGTTATGTGGAAAAGGGTTTGATCTAGTTTGCATTCTAGTTGTTTTAATTCTCCTTTTTCATACTAAACATTTTGGTGAAGCTGTTGCTTCAAGCATTGCATCTTGTTGATGCTTCAAATCAGATCTTGCATTGATTTATTGCATATTTCTCATTATTCATTTGAAAATCTTGCATAATTTTGAAATAGTGCATTATTTAATCAAGAAGAAAATATCCCACCAAGAGAAATGGAATCAAAAGAAGAACTAAAGGAAGAAGTTTTAAGTTGGGCTATAGTGCCCTATGTGCTACTTATTTCATATAAAGATCATAATTGGGAAGAAGATGATTTGATCAAGGACGACTGCTAGCGTGGTCGCATCTTGGGGTACCGCATCCCTAACAATAAATCAAGTATTTATCCCTCATTTAGCCACACTTGATGTAGTACCTCTTCGAGTTGCTCTCAAGGATGGCCTCCTCTTAAAATGTTTATATGTTGTTGCATTGTATTCTCTCGTGTAGTGTTAAATGTTTGTTTAGGTCTCCTTGGATGACCCTTGATACTCTTGTAAGGTCAAGGATACAAGGAGACTGCCTCTGTTGTGACATTCCTTCTATTTGTTTCTATATTCTTCTACACTTCTCTTGTTGCAATTGTTTTGTGTGGTGCCTTGGGGGCATAACATTGTGGAGGGTGACTAGGGGCACCCTTCCATGTTGTGGCCCTAAGTCACTTTTGTCTCCTCTCTCATTTTCCATGATTTCATTCTTCTGTTGTGCTTGTGGCTCTACTAGTAGGTGAATGACGACAAAAAATATACACTTCTAATAAGGACCGTGCATCCCTAAACAAGAAAACAAAAATGGACCTCGTCCATATATGAAGATAGGGGTAATTTTTTACTGACATTTGACTAGTACAATCACTTTATGTCATGGTGTGATCATGTATCGTATTGTGAAATTGTTGTAACAAACCTATGCAATACTCTAAATCTACTGTTATGCACTTTGAATTGCTTTTGTCTCACCTTGTAGCAACACTCAGTTCTAAGATACCTGAAGTATAACCTCACATCTATACTCAGTTCTAAAACCCTAAGTATAGCCTTGGTTTGTTAAGTGATATGTTGCCTTATCTTTGTATCAATTTCATGAAATGATTTGGTTGTTATCTTAGATTAGATTTTCCAACCAAAGCTTGTTTTGATTATCATTTGTACATGCATATTATTGATCAATGGTTGTTAGCAAATGATATTGATGTGTTTCTATTATGATTGTTGGGAACAATTCGGCAATTGTAAGCACATGTCACTTTGGGGCATGGGCTTTGCAAAAGCTCATGTTCCCTCGTATGTTTTCAACCTTACCTTAAATGTGATTGCTATCGGTAAGCGAGAGTAACCACTTTAACGTGGGGGCATATATTATGATAAATGCTTGGATATCTTAGATATTGTGATAAAGCATGTTGCGTATACTACCTTTTCACTGTAAGGGATCTCCATGATGCAGGTGGGGTCCTATACTTTGTTTTGTGTGTTGTGTATGCTACCTTTTCACTATAAGGCATCTTAATAATGCAGATGGGGTTATATACTTTGCTTTATGTGTTGCATATGCTTCCTTTTCATCGTAAGGCATCTCTATGATGTAGGTGGGGTTGTATACTTTGTGCACATGCTTCCTTTTCACTGTAAGGCATCTCTGTGATATAGGTGGGGTTGTATGTTTTTAAAAGCCCTTCTGCTGAAGGTGGGGTTGTGTCTTCCCTTGAGTGGTTACACATCCTTTTTGAAAAAGTCATCTCATGAGAGGTGGGGTCAGGTCTTGAGTTACTCACCCTTAAGCATGTTTTGGCAGTTGTTGTAGTGTAGATCGACCGTCAGGTGAGTTTGTTGTGTCTTAGATGGTGGAGCATAGCAATGAGCTCCTCCCCATTGCCCGGGTTTGTCGTGTATAAGACGTATAGTGGGTTGATGACACACTTTATGACACTCGTGTGTTCTGTGTGTTTTCCACGTGTTTTTTGTGTGTCTTGTGTATTTTGTGGTGGCTCATAGTGATGAGCTCCCCCCACATCGTGTGTTTTGCATGCTTTGATAGTGGCACATAGCAATGAGCTCCCCTCATCACCTATTAATGTTAGATAATTTCTTAATCATGTCTTCTCTTCATGTATGCTTTGTGAATTGTGTGACTACATTTATGACTTCTCCATGTATTGCGTGCTTCTTTACTATCTTCTTCATGTTTTGCATGTTTGTCATGTGTTTTCTTATGTGTGCCTGAGCTTGGGGGATAGAAATGGTCTTTCAAACTTCAGGCATGTTGTTGGCTCTAGTGTCTAATGTGCTTGATGTGTTTTGACCGTACTTTAATGTATGCACTGATCATAAGATCATACACACATTAAAGTGGGGGGCTAAATCTTATGGAGTAAAAAGTCTCCACATGTCTTTTTTCCTTGTTTAGCTCCTATGTCCCTTAATTGCATTATATCTTCAAAATGTTTATCTTGATCTGAAATTGCCTAACACTGAGATGGAATTGGAATAGAGGTCCCTTGTTTTAACTTATCCCGAACCTAAATGAGGCTAAAGGATCTGGGTGGTACTACCCAAGTCCCTCACTTTAGGTTGGGTCTAATTTAAATCTGTGTCAGCTTGACACCTCCCTAGAGGTTTCTCGTTGTCGGCTCTTTTGGTTTGAATTTACGATTATGAGTAGGAAAGCATATATAAGTGTGTTTTTGAGTTCATTATCAACTAAGAAAGGGATGGCTAACTTAAGATCTTGAAGTGAAGCAAGAAAGAGAATTTATTGTGATTCTAGAGCACATTTGTGTGTTGTTGCAGATGTGGAGCTATCATCTATTCTTCCTTAGGAGTTGAAGGATCTTCATCAGTCTAAGGGTTCATCACATAGGTGATACCATTGTTTGTTTATCATCATTTGAATCATCATATTATCATTATTTTCAGCCTCTGCCCCCACGAGGGCATGCACTCTTTAACAATCAATGGTGTTGGGAAGCTTGAATGCTATCCTAGGATTTGACCAAGGAAATTCTTAAACACCATAACCTCCAAACACCTTCTTATCTTCTTGTGTGCAGGTTAAAGGAGCGAGATCTAGAAAATACAAAGCTATAGGAAGACTGAGTACAGAGAAGGGTTTTGAGATCTAAAGATAGTTACAAAATATTCTCTCATCAAGGACTTGGGTGGTACCGCCCATGTCCCTCTGCCTTTTTTGAGTCTAGATCTAGCATCAGGACATCATTTAAAGCAACTTTTTGTTAGCATAATACATTGGTATTACATTGTTAACTACCAGTTATAGGCAGTTAGGTTTGGTTTCATATAACTGTCAACCGTCAACTTTGATCATATAACCAACTTCCCACATAATATATATATACATGAATGTAATCTGCATTGATACCGAATAAAGCAAGCATTTACTTTTTAGTATTTGGTATTAGAGCGATTGATATTTATGTGCCTATGAAATGATGGGTCCATGAGTGAAGCTTTAGAGAGAGCCTACAAACATTTTTGTGGAGATACGTCTGCTGATAGAGGGAACATTGCAGCATAGACACCATGTGATGGAATCTGAGTGTGCAAGTGTGATGAAGGCGTGAGGATTTGTGATTTGTTTAAGACCCATTTCATGCAATTTGTGAGGCATTTTGGAGGTAAAGAAAAGTAGAAATATCCACACCCCATCCATGATATAAGATGTTTGAAGCTGTCCAAAACTTCATAAAGGCATTTGAAGGCATTTCTAATTTCATAAAGGCAGTTCGATGAAGGCATAGAAAGTTTATAGATATTCCAAATTCCATATTCCATGAAGGCATTTCAATTTTCATGAGGCGTTTCAGATTTTAGATTGGATATTCTCAATTCCTTCTAGACTATGTTTATTTTAGTGTGGCCTGCTAGTTGTGGTGAATTAAATTTGAAAATTAGTTTGATGTTGTTCAAAAAAATAAAAAAGAAAAACTCTCATCTATTCCCATTGTAAACAATGAAGGTGTAGAAGATCACAAAGGTATTGAAGTTGATAAAATACATATGAAATTATTTATTGGTCCATTCAAATCTGCAGGTTAAAGGAGAGCTCAAGTTGTTTAAACAAAAGTCTCTGTTTTACACTGTAGATAAACAAGAAATATAATCCATTTTCCTGTGGAGAAGGCATTGTCCAAAATATGTTGGATAGCAAAGGTGCCATATATTTCCTCTAAATCTAATCTATTTATTTCTAAGTTGGTCCTATTAGGTATGCGGTGGTGAAATATTTTGTTTCATGTGGATGTGTGTGGATGTGTATTGTTAATGAAGCAAGAGTAGTTCAAAATAAAACTCTAGAATTAATATTAGCATGTTTGAAAGATCCAACCACTCTCAATAAAATCTAAAGTTGTTTTAGTTGAAGAAAGAACATTCTATGTGACTGTGGAAATACAAAGCAAGGCATGACTTTCTGTTATAGTAGATACAAACCAACTTTCTTCATTTTATCATAGATCTCATTCATATACATAGCGAGAGTATGCAAATTAAGTCATGATATGATTGGCATATAAAGAAAGCAAAAGCATTATTGAGTCATGGTGCCGTTGATTCCAGACAACGCAAGAAGTTGAGTGTAAAAGTGGTTGCCAATTCAAATTTGTATTCTTGAATGCAATCATATTAGCAAGTCAGTTAGTGCATGGGTTTTACAAAGAAATTTTACAATTGGAGTGATAAGGAAAATAAGGATTGGAGGTATCTGAGTCCATCATTGATCAAAATTGACATCATGGCCACACATTATGTTTGTGGTTCCAATGCCATCCATGTTATCATTGATAGAAATTTGAGCGACTTACATGCTTGTGCTATTGAAGAGTCTAAAGCAAATGGATAAAATGTAGCAGGGTCAAATTGGAGGCAGGCGGCATCGAAGGATGGAGGATTTTCCATCATCTCAAGTTAGCTTCTCACTTTGAGATGATGCCTTGCATGAGAAGCATTTTTGGTTTTGGTTCTTTTGTTTTTCTTTGGTGATGCTGACGGATTTGAAGAATGTATGTTTTGTGAAGATTTTGTTTTGGAGACAAGTTTGGGATTTGATGTTAAGCTCAATATGGATTGTTGTCCAGCGAGCTTCAAAGAGTATATGATCAAGAATTATACCCTTTCGCGGTCACTAGACAATGGTAGAGATCTGTTGTATCTCTTAGGGTTCATTGTCAAATAATTCAAGACTCTGTGATTTGAGAGCTCAGGACTAAAGAGCTCAAGAAGACAGCTCGAAACTACGCCTTTCCGAGGGTAGACGAGACCGCATGATGGAGCCCCGCTTGGTTCAGGATTTGTTCTTTAGGAGAAGATCTTCTATAAAATATGTATTCATACTATGTAATCAGCTTTGTTGAGTATTTTAGCATTAAGGGGGGGTCCCTTGGTACTATTGTAGGAACAATGTAATAAGGGGGGAATGTTAGTGTAATACATTGGTATTACATTGTTAACTACCGGTTATAGGTAGTTAGTTTTGGTTTCATATAACCGTCAACCATCAACTCTAATCATATAACCAACTCCCCACATAATATATATACATGAATGTAATCTGCATTGATATCAAATAAAGCAAGCATTTACTATTTATTACTTTTCAGTTTACACCTCTAACAAATTCTTCCACTCAAGACCTGGGTTGTACCACCAAGGTCCTCCAACACCTCTACTTTTGGGAGATGGGTTCTATCATTCCTTTGATTTTCCCTATGCAATTAGTTTCTAGGTTTCTATCGTATTTTCTTCGTTATAAGTAGATCATTGTAGAACTAGGGTTTCATGCATTGTTAACCTAGGGTTTGATAAAAAAGACTAAGTTAAATTTGATCCATCTATAGCATACATTGAGCACAATGTCAACAGGTGAGTCCACCTTCATTTGGTAGTGATTTGGTTTGTCCTTGTCCTTGAATGTTATATGTAAAAGGGTTGATCTAGTGTGCATTCTAGTTGTTGTCATTCTCCTTTTTCATACTAAACATAGATTAATTTAAAAATATATATATTAAACTTCCTACATTGTAATATGAAAAAAAAATCATCTCATGTCCTCAATCCACTAAGGACAAATAAATGTGGGGACCAAGAAGTTACTAATGAATATCAAATAAACTTCAATGACATCTGCACTGGAACTCTATGCAACAAAATTATGCAAGTGTCGTAATAAAGAAGACTCCCTTGTTTTACCCCTTCTAAGATTCATAAGATATGCGATGTATAAATGATGCGTTAGTTTCATGTTTTTCTTATTTTTATCCATCGTATTTGCAATTTATATTTTTGTATATATACTTATATGGTTTATTAAAAGGATTTCCAATCCTAAGTGGGCAATTCAAAAAAACCTTAAACCTTGGTTTAAAATGCTAGCACTAAGGAGGATACATGTAATCAACCTATAGTGCTTGGACAAACACTACATCTTGAAAACAACACAGAGTTGGTGTGATGCACCGTTGTTTGATTCATTAACCATTGGCATTGAGTGGATGCACCCCATTATTCAACTTTGGTGACTTGATGCAACTGCAAATGCCTAAGGGCTTATTGATTTCTAGCAAAATGTTTACTATAAAAATTATAGCAATAGGTTGTTGATCTCACTTAAGAAAACATAATGGTTAAGATTAATTGTATGATTATTATTTACAACTTTTTTAATCTCATAAGACTTGTGGAGAGGTGATCTAGGTGCCCAAAGAGAACTTTTTATTCAAGATGGCATTGATGTCTTACGAGAAAAAATTTCTAGTTCCCAAACTACATTCAATTTACTACTGTTAAGGGGAAATTGGATCAACAATGAATAAACAATAATAATCAATATCAAGTTACCCAAAACTTAATGAAATGGTGAACAAAGAAGATTCAAATAAACAATGAACAACAAAGCAAACCTTCTTAATTTGAAGCTTCCATTGATCGCCTATCACAATTGTTCTTGCATGTATGAATGATGCCCTCAGAGAGTGCACTTCCTTGCTATGCTTCAAGAATGTCAATTGGGAATGGCAGTGATAGTTTATTGCAATGAAGAGGAGCTTCACAACAATGGTAGTAGTGCATAGTAATGAGTGTGATCACAAGCAATGAAAGAATTGGTGCCAAAGGTGTGTTGTAATTCCTGCAGAGTAACAATACTTAAAGCTTGGAAGAATGAAATGAAAGAAGAGGGTTCAATTTATAGACTTGGGAGAAATAAGATCAACGATATAGAAAGAATGAGAAGATCAACGATTGAGAATGGATGAGGAAAGTACAACGAATGAGAAGAAGACATGTTTTTTGCTTTCTTTTGCATGAGAGAATTTGTTAAGAATAGAAGAATGAGTTAAAGCAATTAAAAGAATATAATAATCAATTAAGTGATTTAAAACAAGAAGAATGGATTTGCATGGGAATAAGAAGATATGTTTCTTTATTAAATATTAGGAATATTTAATTGCATGTGCACAAAGCTTGAATTATATTTAGAGATAACTCAATTTAGAAGAAAAAACAACTTAAATAAATATTTGATTTATTTAAATTTAGAGAAGATATTATTGGAAAAATAATTTAAATAATTGGAATTATTTAATTTAGAAGATAAGAAAGCTAATTAAATGAATAAATTTATTTAATTGTTGTGCATGGTTTGGAAGAATAAATAAAATATTTGATTGTATTTTATTTTTGGAGATTGAGAGGATTTAAATAAATTTGATTTGATTTATTCAAATTTGGAAGAATGATTTGACTTAATTAACTAATTTAGAATTATTTAAATATTTGGAAGAATTTAATTAAATAAAAGACGTTTATTTAATTTTGACATTGGAAGAGGTAATTAAATATTTTGATATTTAATTAACTTAGAGGAACGTGAATCGTGTCATTTTTAGGCGTATACATTTTGCCCCTCTTTGATGCAATGCAGTTTACGGTGTTGCTTCAAAGAATTTTTTTTTTTCTAATAATGATACATGCCCCAGTTTGCCCCCTCGGGAGATTGGACGAGAAGAAGGCAGAAGACATGAGACAGACAATCTTAGGAAGACGAAGGGAAAACTTGGTTAGGTTGGAAGAAAATAGGATGCATTTCAGAGAAACGAGAAGAAAACTAGAAGAAATGGGTGTGGGAAGTAGTTGCAGTCACCACCTAGCCATATTAGGGTTTGCACGCTATATATAGGAGTTGGGTCCACAAGACAATTCATTTGCACACTTGTCTTAGTTTGGTTTGCTTTGGAGAGCCTAGAGCAGCATAGAGCAGTCAGCACGAGGATGGACATTCCACACGAGGAACATCTATTCGAGCGCGTCTGTCGATTTGACCGGCCAGCAGAGGCAGAACCCCCGATATGTATCTTGAAAAATTTCTCCTAGGGTCGAGTTTGATTGCAATAAATGCTAGGAGAAAACTAGGATAGATAGATGTGTAGGAATGCAGAGTCGCGCATATGCCACGTGAAACCACGCATGCATGATAAGAAACTGTGCATCTGTGAAAGCTGCACATGTATAGGAAGTTGCGACAAATGCATAATTAGGCAGCACATTTACGGTATGTAGCGGCGCATGCGTCGGAGTAGTGTATTTATAGCATAGGGTGGTGCATGCATGGATTCTTGCAACAATTTTGCCAGAAGTGGCGCATGTGTCATGAAATGGCGCATTTGCTAGGAAATGGCACATTTACCACCTATTGTGGCGCATATGATATAGGTAGGTAGATTACTTAGCAAAATTGATTTGATTAGCGTCCTGTTTGATGCGTCAATCGATAAGCTATCTCTGAGATTGCAGGAATCTAGTTAAGAGATGTAGTGTGTTGTTTGGATCAATTTGAAATGCTAAGTTAGTCTATATGGTTCTATAGATATGTTGAGTATGGTATTTACAGCTTTAGGTTGACGCCTTGCTTTGCATGCTTGTAGGAGGATATACGAGAGATGCTTCAGTCTAGGGAGTAGTTCCCTATGCCTATGTTGTAGAGATACATGCTGACTAAGATGGATAGGGAGGCGCTTGGCACTATGGGACTAGATTACATTTGCTTCATGCCTAAGATTCAAGAAAACTATGGTTTGCTAACTGCTGTAGTGGAGAAGTTCCATAGTAAGGATGGGACTTTCCACTTTCCTACTGGCGAGATGACCGTTACTTTGGAGGATGTGTACAAGATTCTCCATTTGCCTATTTAGGGTGAGCTGGTGGAGTACGATCCACAGAGAGATGCAGGACTTGATGAGTGCAGGCAAGTATTCGATGACCCCAAGCTGGTCAGGTAGGTCATCCCTTGGCAGGATATTTATGACTGTTACGACTACTTCCCAAGGATTGTAGTAGGATTGATCAGAGGTGTTGTATGCCCTGACAGGAGATCACACGGGTTCCCCATTGGATGGGGTTGAATCATGGAGAGTATGATTATAGAGGGCACCTGGTATGCTTGGGGTGTCTGTGTACTAGCGTACTTATACCATGACATGCATCAGGTGGTATATCACAAGGGTGTGAGCCTATCTGTAGGCGTGTCGTTGCTATAGTTTTGGCTATGGGAGCACATAGCGATCATGAGGCCGATATGTGTTTTTGACAGGCAGAGAGGAGAGCCATATAGCTATGACTATGCAGGAGTGATTTCCCAGCATAAGCTGGGGAAGCTAGAGTACTGGTGGCATGCTTTGGATGGAATAGATATTGTCGTCTAGCATCCATACTTAGACTGTGAGCCTTGGGAGGATGAGGCAGATGAGTTACCTTACTGCTATTAGACGCGGTGGTTGATAGGGCAGACACGGTTCATACTAGAGAGACATATTATTAGCCAAGTACAGAGACAGTTTGGGAGGAGGTAGGGCATACCACAAGGGCAGGCCTGATTTGCGAGGACTCATGCTAAGAGGCTTAGATGGGGACTGATGGCATCTTATGAGGAGGCATTGGCTGAGTTTCAATAGACACCATATGTCACCTAGGATATGAGGAGGGAGATAGCAGACGTTGGGATGACCCAAGATTATGAGGATTGGTCCACTGCCTACACATTTCTGAGATACTCAGGGCCTGGGGTGTTGGTGCCTCAGATAGATGAGGCAAACTCAGATGACGAGGGCCAGGTTGGCCAAAGGAGGAGGAGGAGGGGAGAGGAGGATGGGGGGTGGTAGAGATGGGGGAGATGATGGAGGTTGACCCAGACAGAGGAGGAGAGGTGGGGAGGGACCTTCCCATGCCTAGCAGGCAGTGCCACCATAGGTCATACAACATGCACCACAGCAGGCGTTGTAGGTACAAATGCCGCCACCTTAGCAAGTGGCACAACAGCAGGGGCCCCAGCCACAGGGGTAGGGACATGCACAAGCAGCCCAAGGTCTAGCACAGTCTGATGTCTAGGAGAGGGCTATAGCTACTTTGAGAGGACAGGTTAGGTGAGAGATAGATGCAAAGGTCATTGCAGGGCTTACTAGAGAGAGATATGGCGGATGCAAGGATACTTGTTATCTTACTAGAGCATGATACCACAATGGAAGCCTAGGGACAAACGTGGCAAGCAACTTCTTGGCTGGGCAGGTGCATCAAGCATAGGCACAGTTAGCGCATGCACAAACACAGCTTGCACAGGTGCAGGGTGAGCTTGCCAAAGCACAGGCTCAGACACAGTATTATCGGGGTTTATATCATGGTACCATGCCAGTGAGTCAGAGGGCCTCGAGCTATAGGAGCCAGTTTGTAACCTCCCAAATTCTTCTTGTTGAGCAAGAGTATAGTTTTCTGCAAAGTCAACCACTGATAGGATAGTTCCAATTGGAAAGGTGTTTTTACATGAACAAAATTGTCCGTCAAGCCACCGAGCATATTGGGAGTGTTTGACATATTTGGATACAATATTATCCTTAAAATCTTTGATGAATGCATGCACACAAATATTTTCAGTGACTAACTAACAACGCTTTCCAATTTTTCCATCCTTTAAAGAATATTCAACATTCTTGAATCTTTTCACATCCACTAATTGTTGTCCAAATTCATGCGAAATATTTTCATGCATACATTCTCCTAACAATGAAAAGTTGTCACATCTATTGCATTGTCCAGAAATACATGCTTTTGAATAAAATAAGTATCCAGTAGATGTTTCACAAAACAAACCTGCTACAAACTCCTTAATTGCTTGAGGTGGCATATTAATACCACATTCCTGCATAATTTCATTAGTATGCAAAGTAGAATGTATATATCAAAAAACATCATAATAATAATAAAATTGCACATGAGTTTTACAACAAGAGATTTGTTGTTTATTAATTTTCACATACCAAGGTTTACATTTCTCAAAAGATCTTTGGCTTATGGTAATATTAAATGGTTTTAACACTAAATCATCTAAGATTTTTTTATATAATTCAGTTTGAGTTATGTCTAATAGATGTTTTGGATGAGGATCACGAATTTTAGACCCCACTCATAATTTTAAAACATCTCTAACATTAGATGATACCCTTGTATTATCATGCCAATATTTTTCAATTAAAGATTTGATTTCACTATTTAATTTCATGTCATACTTTGGGAGTCTACCACTAAAAATCTAACATTGGTTAATTAGATCTTTTTCAATAGATTCTCTTCTCTTTGCTACTCTTCTCAAAGTTTTAGGATTTATCATTAGAATTTCACTTGTCTTACTTATCATTCTTTTATTAGAAGATGATTTATTGACTAAAGTAGTTGTTATAGCTCTTCATGCTACATTGCTATCTTTAGATAGACTCTTTTTACCAATAGAATCAGTAGCATTAGCAACACTAGATAAAACTTGTTTGATTGATTCATCTTTTTTTTTTAGGTTTTACAAAGATACCTAACTTTTTCATTACTTTTCACAATTTCTACATCTTCATCAATTGCATCATAAGTTGACATTGAAATCCAAGACTTTTTCTATAAATTTTTTTTTTATATAATCTATTTGCATGAGTTCTCATTTGTCTCCAAGAAATCTTACCAGGAAGATTATCTAAGACATTTCTTTCAATCTCAAATAAAACATTTTTATTTTCACTCCTAAAAGGGATATCATTCTCATTCATATCATCAATAGGTGGGTTTGAAGACATACCTAGATTTGTTTCTATAGTCGTGTTTTCCATATCATTAAAAGTTGGCTCCGAAGACACACCTAGATTTATTTCTATAGTCATGTTTTTTATATTATTAAAAGTTGGCTCCAAAGACACACTTGGATTTGTTTCTATAGTCATGTTTTCCATATCATTGAAAGCTGGCTCTGAAGACATACCTGGATTTGTTTGTATAGTCACATTTTCCATATCTTTGAAAGTTGGGTTTGAAGACATACATGCATTTGTTTCTATAGACACATTTTCTTCCAAATTCACCATTTCCACATCTGCATCATCTACATTCATCCCATCATTTATAGTCTCTTGAATGTCTTTCTCTTCAATACTCATGGAACTAGATGCTTCAATATTCTTCATCTCTTGAATCCTCGCTCTTCTATCTCTTTGCCTTTTTGCTTTCTTCTCTCTATTTGCTTCAATTTCTTGAGGTGTCATTACCCTCCTTTATTTTTTTCTTTGACGTTCATTTGATCCCATGATTACCAAACCCTCTTGATAAAATAACAATTGATACTTAATCCAATTTCATAATTGATGTCCTTATTTGAAATTTTGAAGTAGAATTAGATGTAGATCCTTTGTTCCATAGATTTTGAAGTAAAAGGTAGATGTAAAAACAAAAACCTTCTTTCTTTATTCCTCTTGAAAATAGCTCATGCACTCGATTTGACTTTAGAATTGTTCATATGATTGACTCCTTTCAAAATCTAAATAGAATGTGACCTGTCAAGAGATTCCACAAAACACTTGTAAGTAAAAAAATACAGAAATTATCGTTGTCGCGCCGTACTGATCAGACTTGCAAGTTGCAGGGATACAATAATAGTATGTGTTTCCCTAATATGGGAAATAATAGGTATAATAGAAACGAGTACCCATTCTTAAAAACATAACGGGTACCTATTTTATAACAGGTACCCGTTATGTAACGCATACCCGTTTATAATGGGTACCCGTTATTTGAAATTAGAAATCTCCGACCACCTTTTCCCTTCCCTTTGATTGGGTTTTAGGCTCGGGATAGGCATGGTTGGTCGACCTTGAGCCTTGGACCTGCAAGTTTTTTTCTAAGTATAGAACAAGAAGAAACACTGAGTTTACCTATATGGCTGAGGACCTTTTTTCTGAGTTTTTTTACGAAATGAAAACCCATTACAGATGACATTGTCGAGTTTTCAAATATGTAATTTTTTTTGTTATTGGACATGTTCTTCTATTTATTATTTAATTTATGAGCAAACTAGTCCAAAAACTTGAAATGACAGGTGTTTGTATTTTTTTAATAACTTTTAATTTTTAATTTTTTACTAAAAAAATTATGTCATCAATCTACACATCATTCTTTAAAAAAAAAATTATGATTTTTTTTGTTCAAATTATGTTGGCCGTACACGAGGGGTTTTCAAAAGTAGCAATTAGGCCTAATAAAAAATTAATAAAAAAATAATTATTTAGAAAAAAATTATAAAAAAAATCCTCATCAAACTTCACTGTACTACACATCTTTTCCCAAAAGGATTTTAAAAAATAATTTTATTTAGGTCAAATTATGTTGGTCGTACACGTGCATGGTATGGTTAAAAAAAATGACTTTTAAATAGTGGTTTTTAGAAATGCCTATTGAAAATTAATTTGTATCATCTGGGTATTGAAAAAAATTACATAGTTGGAAACTAGACTCTGAGTACTAAATTTTATATTTAGTGACTTTTTTAAAGATTCCATCTCTAAGTGCTTCAAATTTTAAGGTCAAATGTGACAAATTCTGAAAATCAGGGAAAACACTTCCACTTTTTGGCCAAAAAGTGGACCTAACTTCTTGCACTGACCCGGTAGAAAGTGGTACGAATTCAGATAGATAGAAGGACTAGACATGGGATGGATGGTATAGTGGAGCCTTAGGGGTGCATTTGAGAAATGGCCTTGCCTACGTGACGATGCAGAAGTAACGTAGTTCATGGACACTAACGAGAGACACTATGCCAGGCTGACACGATGGATATGATATGCGATAAAACCTTGGTTGACAAGGCAACAAAGAGATAGAGTATCAAGCCATGATAGGTTATTGTTAGGTTTTTATTATGGGACAGATATGGATCGAATGGGACATGAGGAAGAATGGACACAAGGTGATTGGTTTCCCAAAGATGGAGGAGGTGGTTTATCACAAGTAACACCTGTTTACCAGGTTTTCACCACTTGCTTTTATTTGCACGAAAAGCTAGAGAGTAAACATGATGCCTGTTTGCCAGGTTTTCATCATGATATCTATCCAAGGCACCTGTTTGTCAGGTTTTCACCAAAGGATGATTTTTTTTGTATTTTTCTATTTTTTTTAAATTTTTTTGTATTTTTCTAATTTTTTAATTTTTTTTGTATTTTATGCCCCCCTTACATTGGGGTTCTCCTAGGTATAGAACTGGGGAAGGTGCATGCTGCTGATTAGGTCATCAAATAGCTCACCCTCTAATGTTGCCAACTGATATGCCCCCGATCCATAAGCAGCTACAATCACATAAGGCCCAAGCCAGTTGGGTTCGAACTTGCCTTTCTTTTCCCGATCTTGTTGATTGTGGGGATTCTCCTTAAGGACTAGGTCACCAACCATAAAGACTCTTGGGCGAACTCTATGGTTATAGCTTCTTGACATCATTTGTTGATATGCTTTGAGATGGTCAAAGGCTTTTTGTCTCCTTTCTTCTAACAACTCTAGTTCTTGCAATCTAGAAACTCTGTATTCTTCATCTGATATGAGACCTTTTAATGACACTCTGAGAGATGGCAATTCAACCTCTATGGGGAGGATATCTTTTGATCCATAGACAAGGGCATAAGGTGTAGCACCTGTGGGAGTGCGTATACTGGTTCTGTAGGTCCACAGAGAGGGATTGAGTTGGTTGTGTCAATCACGTCCAGCATCGTTGACTATCTTCTTGAGGAGTTTCAAGATGGTCCTGTTGGATGCTTTAGCTTGACCATTGCCTTGGGGGTAATAGGGTGAGGAGAAACAGTGTTGGATTTTGAATCGGTCACAGAGTTCTTGGACATCCTAGTTTTTGAAGGGTCTTTCATTATCCGTGATACTGGATGAGGGAATTATGTATCTGCAAATGAGGTAATTCAGGATGAATGAGGAGATTTGCTTACTTGTGACGGTGGTGAGGGGAACGGCTTCAATCCACTTGGTAAAGTACTCAGTGGCAGTTATGATGAATTTGTGGCCATTGGATGAGGGTGGATGGATCTTTCCCACAAGGTCAAGTCTCCATTGGCAAAAGGGCCAAGGTGTCGTTAAAGGTCTCAATTCTTGAGTTGGTGCATGTATCAGGTTCCCATGTATTTGGCACTACTTGCACTTCTTCACAAACTGGTATGAATTTGTTTCCATGTTCGGCCAGAAATAACCCAAATGCATGAGTTTCTTAGCTAAGGAAGGACCGCTAGAGTGTGTTCTGCAGATCCCTTCGTGCACGTCTTGTAAGGCAGTTAGGGATTCTTCTCATTCTAAACAACGGAGTAAAGTACCATCTAGACCACATCAGTATAGGGTGTTGACAATAATGGTATAGAGAGAGGTTTGGTGTATAAAGGTTCATCGTTGGTTTGAAGATAAGTTAGGTGGGAGGGTGTTGTCCTTGAGGTAAGTGTAAATCTTACCGTACCAAGGTGAATCAGATCCAACTAAAAGGCATATGGAATGGTTTTCAGGAAGATCATAAGTTAGTTGCCAAATAGTTTCCACTAAGAACTCATACCATGACTCATTCTCTGGTATCTCGAGAAGAGAGTCAATGGTTGCCATGGCATCTGTTGCTTTGTTTTCAATCCTAGGTATCTGCTCAAAAGAGATGATCATAAAGTATTCCTTAAATTCATCGAACATCCACTTGTATGGGATAAGCTTTTCATCTTTGGTTTGGTAATCATCATTGAGCTGATTTATCACTAGTTGAAAATCACCATAGACATGTAGCTCTTTGATTTTCCATTCTGTTGCCATCTTGAGAACAATTACTAATGCTTCATATCCAGCTATGTTGTTGGTGCATGGGAATAATAGACAATAGGACTTTGGTATGGTGTCACCATGAGGAGTTACAAACAAGATTCCTGCCCTCGATCCATGGTTGTGTAGGACCCATCAAAGTAGAGCTTCCAGGAATGTGTTGAGATGTTGAATAGGGATTCATCTGGAAACTTAAATTGCATTGGTGTGGTGTCCTGTAGTGGTGCATCTGCTAACTAATCGGCAATGACTTTCCCTTTGATAGCTTTTTTGTCTACATACTTAATGTCGTATTCACTTAAGAGCATTACCCATTTGACTAGGCGACCTGTGAGAGCTACTTTGCTTAGTAGGTACTTCAATGGATCTATTTTTGCAATGAGTTTGACTGGATGTGCAAGCATATAATGTCAGAGTTTTTGGGAAGCAAAAACTACCACAAGACATGATCTTTCTATCTGAGAGTATTGCAATTCATAGCCCACTAATGTTTGGCTGATGTAGTAGATGGCTCATTCCTTATTTTCATAATCTTGTTGTGCTAGAAGAGCCCCAAGAGCTGTAGGTGTAGCATATATATAAAGTATTAATGGCTTCCCTTGGATAGGAAGCATGAGAATGGGTGGATTCATAAGATACTCTTTTAGTTTGTTGAATGCCTCTTCACATTTCTCATCCCATCTGAATGGAATGTTCTTGTGCAGGAGATGACTGAATGGTTGACACTTGTCTGCTAATTGTGATATGAATCTACGAATTGCCTATAGCTTGCCTTGTAGGGATCTTAGTTGAGTAAGAGTCTTGGGTGGTGGCATGTCCATAATAGCCTTGACTTTGGCAGGGTCCACCTCTATTCCATTTGTTGATACAATAAAGCCTAAGAGTTTGCCTGAGGTGACTTCGAACACACATTTCTTTGGGTTCAACCTGACTTTGAATTGTTCGAGTCTTTGGAAGACCTTCTCCAACACATCTAGGTGTGATTCTCTTGTGAGTGACTTTGGTAGGATATCATCTACATAATCTTCCATTGTTACATGCATCATATCATGAAACATAGTGGTCATAGCGCGTTGCTATGTGGCCCCTGCGTTCTTTAGCCCAAATGGCATGACATTCCAACAGAAAGTGCCTCATGGACAAGTAAAAGTTGTCTTCTACTGGTCTTTCGGTGCTATCCCGATCTAACTATATCCTGAGAATCTATCCATGAGAGATAACATGGTATGCCCTATTGTTAAGTTGACTATGATATCTATATTTGGCAACGAAAAATCATCCTTGTGCCAAGCTTTGTTTAGATCTCTAAAGTCATTGCATAGTCTGACTCAGCCATCAGGTTTGGACACTGGTACTATGTTGGAGACCCATTCCAGATAGTCTATAGCTCTAATAAATCCTACATCCAATAGTTTCTTGAGTTCTTCTTTTACAAGCAGTGCTATGTGTGGATGCATCTTTCTAAGCTTCTGTTTCACTGGTTTCACTCCTGGATCTAATGGAAAATGGTGTAGAATCAAATCTTAATCTAACCCCGGCATATCTGCATATGACCAAGCAAAATTGACTTGCTTTCTCTTGAAGAATGGTACAAATTTAGTGTTCTCCGGTGGGGTTAAAGACTTAGCAAAGTGAATGACCTTAGGATGTTCCACTGTTCTAATGTTAACTAGCTTTGTGGGTTCCACAACAATCTAAGACTTCTCCTGGTGCATGTCATTGGGGAGAGTCTCAAGCCTTCCATCATCAGGTGCCATAGTTGGGTTTTCACCTTTGGATGCATCCTTTCTTTTTACTATTTTGGGATCTAACACTGTTGCAGAACGGTTTTCACTGTCAAATCCAATTTTTATTTTGATATTTTTGCAACTGGAAGGCTTGGCACCCTCTCCAAAATAAGCCACGGTATTAAGTTCAATAGCGAAACTAGATTTATGATCTCCTTTGGGTAGGTGGTCCCTAAGTTCTATGTAGTCAATATAAGCATCGTCGTTTTGGAACATATCTAGTTGAGGGGTTCCTCGTAGATCCCAGTCAATAAGTTTAGGATGCACAAGGGGGAGGGAGTCGGAGGATAGATCTGATTCACTGATAGTTTGAATGGATATACTAGGAGTATTGGGAGGGGGAGTGTTTAGGATGGTACTTTCCTCCAAGTTATTTATTGCGATAGAACTCAAACCTTCCTCGAAAGTTGTATTCTCAGAGATAGGCAAATCAGACTCTAGTGGTCTCTTTGGCAGCGTTTGTCCCTCATGGTAGGGGCTATAAGTTTGAATGGTATCGACCTCTTTGTTATCGTAGGAATGCTCCATCAGCTCATCCCACTCATATTCATTAGAATCTGTGTCACTATCCACTTGAAGTGTATGGATCATTTCCACTAGACAAGCATTTTCTTTAGCTTTGTCGTTATCCTTATATCCTAGGCCTTTTGTATTTCTAGCCAATGAGGATGAAGAAGGTTGAATGGGTTCTACAATTCCTTCTTTTCTTAGGCCGATGGGGCCTTGTTTGGAATCTGTGTCACTGTCCACTTGAAGTGTATGGATCATTTCCACTAGACAAGCATTTTCTTTAGCTTTGTCGTTATCCTTATATCCTAGGCCTTTTGTATTTCTAGCCAATGAGGATGAAGAAGGTTGAATGGGTTCTACAATTCCTTCTTTTCTTAGGATAGATTCACCTCACCCATAGATTTCTATTGGGAGCCTAGGTGGTTCTTGTTGTATGTTCTCTTCTTCTTCAGTATAAAGCCATTGTAGGATATCTCTTTCCTCTGTTTCATTAGATAAGGTCCCCATTTTACAAAGGGAGCTGTGGGTGGTATAGGAGGAGAAAATGGCTTTGGAAAATGCTTGGGTCGACCAAAGGATCTAGGAGATAAAGGCATCTTGGCTAGATTGAGGCTGTGCTCTATGGAGTATTCCCCAACTCCTTTTTCTTTGATGGTAATTTTCTACTCTTTGGACCTTGATGAGGAAGCTTCAGAGGTATGATCATGTTGTGGGGTAGGGGATGTAGATGCTCTATTGTTTGGTATGATGCAATCAGGTTTTGAAAGGACAGAGTTGTAATGCTGAAAGGGGTCAGGGTCGCCCTGGATGGTGACTTGCTTGCCATTATGTGGGAATTTTATGCATTGGTGATAAGTAGAGGGGACAACTTTCATGGCATGAATCCATGGTCTCCTTAGGAGAATATTATAGGTGAGCTCCCTATCTCAGACTTGGCACACAACATCTTTTATTATTGGTCCCACTTGTATGGGTAAGACTATTGTTCCCTTTGTAGTTCTCTCCTCTTCATCATAAGCTTTGATAGTAATCTTCTTCCTTGGATCAACAACATTTTCAGAGAACCCCAATGTAAGGACTAGCTTTAACGTGCAAATATTTAAATTGGCTCCCCCATCAATGAGAACTCTCTTGATGCTGTGCTTATGGATGAAGGCGACAATATGCAAAGGGGTGTTATGAGGTTGAGACACTGAGAGGTCATCTTGTTCGGTAAATAATATGGTACTAGAGGAGGTCAGATTACTTGCCATGGCCTGAAACTTCTCTTGGGCCAAGTTAGTGGGGACAGTGGTTTCCACTAAGGCTTTATTGAGAATCTCCTTATCGGAAGGAGATAGATGTAACAACTCCAAGATAGAAATGTGGGCCAAAGTCTTCTGTAGTTGGTCTATGACATTATACTGACAAAAGTTGGACTAAGAAGGTGATGACCTTGGAGGGCTGGTATTCAACGTGACTTTACCACTACGGGTAATGATACTACAACTAGTTCTGTTAGGTTCTAATTGTTGGTTGGGCATGACCACATTGATTTGTGGGATATGCTCTGATATGCAATTGATGGTGTAGTCAAATGGCACACTTACACAGTTGGCATTACTATTCCCACTATTCTGATTCTATTTGTTGCATTTGTTGTTGTTGTTACCATCGTTGTTGTTGCCATTGTTGTTATTGTTGTTGTACGACATGTCATGATTGAGAAGTGGATCCCTGTAAGCCACATGTGTCTCATTAGAGGTATGATGTTGGGTTCCTCCTTGATTTTGATCAAGAACATCTTGGATAACATGTTTGAGATGGATACAATTATTGGTTGTATGTCCCCTTCCTCTATGATACTCACAATAGTCGGTGTCTTTCCAATAGTGAGGTTTGACTGTAGCCTCATAGTTGCTTGTTGGCAGTAGAGAGATTTCATTTTTGGCCAATAGCTTCCTTAATGCGGATTCTTGTGACTCACCCAGTGGTGTGAACTTTCGCCTTGGATTTGCGTTGAACCACGGTCTTGGCTCCCGAGAGAATGTTTTGTTGGGTGTAACATTGTTTGCCTCTCCTTTGAGAGTATGGGTTGTTGCTTGGGAGCTTCCACCTTGGCATCGACTACTCCATTGTTGATGACATTTTTATTCTTAGTACAAAACTTTGATTTGTCAGTCGTTTAGTTGGAGGTAGGTGTGTCCTTGTATAACTTGATTTGCCCCTTGGCGATCATAACTTTTTCGATGAATAATCCCATTTCAATGACTTTTGAAAATGACATTTGTATTTGATAGCTAAGATCAGTATTGAGGTTATGGACAAACATCTCCATTAGTTGCTTCTTAGGAAAATCATATGAGCACTTGCTTGCTAGTTGTCTCCATCTTTGTAGGAAGGTGGCGAATGATTCGCCACTCTTTTGCTTGGTGTTGCATAAATCAAGCATAGAGACTTCGTGTTCAATACTGTAAGAGAAGTGCGTGATAAATTTGTTGACTAGCTCATCAAAAGATTTGATGCCTGGTGGGAGTCGTGAGAACCACTCCATAGCTTGACTACCTACAGATCTAGGGAATAGTCTCATTAAGTAGGTCTCATTGTGAGCTACTTCCATGCATGCTGCATTGAAATCTCTAATGTGATCTCTAGGGTCCCCTTTCCCTTTATACTTGTCAAACTTAGGAACTTTGAATCGAAAGGGAAATGGTATCATGTTCAAACTTTTATCAAAGGGGTACGGTGCAATATATTCCAAGGAGTAGGTTTTAGTATTTGTACCCGTCTTGAGATCCAACATTTGTTGTTTTAGACCCTCGAGTTGTTTCTTCATTTCTTCCATAGGAGTGCTTTGGTCTATGGCTTTCTTTCCTTTTTCATGTTTGTCCTCTGCATTTGGGTCTATGGCTTTCTTTCCCCTTTCTTCATGATTATTCTCCACATTTTCTTGGATTGTGCTTATATCGAAATCTGCGGGCAGTTTAATTCCAAGATTTGCAAGTTAATAAAAATACTTGTGACGATCATCATGGAGCATTTTCTCTAACAAGTGTTGGAATTTCTGATCTTGGAGGCTTCCTTGATAATCTTCCTTAGAGATTTCCTCATCACTGTCATGAGGTGTGATGATGTGGTTGGATGATTCGGCCATTTCAAGTTGCTTTTTGTATTAAGATCTAGTAAGAACCATGCAAGGTGACCTGGGGTGAGGTGGAATGGGACTAGAGATTTTGGCAAGGTGCCAATGGAGACTGCTAAGAATAGGATACTGATGACAAGACTTGGACAAGGGACTTTCTCGATCAATGATTCCAAGTAAGACGACCGATACAAGACGGTAGCCACTAGTAAGGGTACTCGATACCTGCCTTACTGTGTAGGGACTAGTCGTGCACCAAGATCACTAGCAAAGTTCTATGACCTACTAGGGTTACTTGACTCCAAATTGATACAAAGAAGGGGTCTATGCTGACCTAATATGGGATACTTTTGACTTTGTAATAGGAAGACCTGATAGAAGGTGAATGGGATGACCAATGAAAGAGAGATTTTGACGCGAAATGGATGGAAAAATGACTTCATTGAACCTGAAACTAGACTGAAATGGGTACCCAGAACTGGAAAAAATTTTCTCTCAAAAATTGTGTAAGTGCTCATTGTCATGCATGTGCCAAAACAGATGCGCTACGAAAATCGATAAATGCGCTGTAAGTTGGGATATATGCGTCGCACTGCTAAAAAGTAGATGCATTGTAATAGATAATAAAAGTGTTGTAAGTCACAACAAATGCACCGCAGGTCAGCACAGATGCACAACAAAAGAGGACGGATGCGTCACTCTAGTTTTTTCAATATTTTTGCATTTTTTTAGAAATTTTCTGATGTTTTTGGTACTTTAGTTGCAAGAAGGCCTTTTTGATCTGATCTTCTAAAATTATGGCAAGAAGACACATCAAACACAAAAAAATATTTTTATGGTTTTTTTTATTTTTTTGTATTTTTTAACTCTTTTTGGACTAAAAAGAAAGCAAGTACAACCCTAGGTTTCAAAGGATAGTATAAAACCAAATTCTCCCTATCTCTAGGTGAGGCATCTTCGGGAGGTAATAATCACCCTTCCCTGCACTAGCTTATAGAAGTTTTTGGTCTTTCTAAAACAAGGATGAGTAATAAAGGCAACTGTTCGAGTGGTTATACATGCAGCAACACTACTCTCCGTTATAAAGTCCCCCAGCCTGCAAGGGTTGTGCCTTGGAGGGTTTTGGGGGAGGTTGGTTGTCGGTATAACACAACTGCACTCATTGTTTGAAGCTTTTGCTCCAAACACAATTTATTTATAGTGGCTTGGAAGGGCTTGGCATCTATCCTGTTACCACTTAGGGTCATTCCTACTTGGATGAATGGTATCCAAGAGCAGGCCCCTCTAAAGGAAAAACACATACGAAAATGATATGTCTGGCATTTTTGTCACCCAAGATAGGGGAGAGCATAGGCCTGGTATCATTCCCAAAACACAGAATACAGTTGTTCTTTTCCCCTAATTAAAATGAGAAAAACTAGATGAGCTATCTACTTGGGCAAGCACAGAAATTTTGTTAACTTTGAAGTGATAACAAGATAGCAATGATGAGTTCAATTTTATCCCAGATAGCACTAATTGTTAACTTTGAAGTGAAGATCGAGATAGAAATGGTTCAGTTTTACCCAGATAGCAATGATGAGTTCAATTTTATCCACGTAGCACGAGTTGTTAACTTTGAAGTGATGGTCAAGGAGATAGAAATGGTTTAGTTTTACCCAGATAGCAATGATGAGTTTAATTTTATCTAGTTAGCAATGAGTTGTTAACTTTGAAAAGATAGCAATAGTAATGATTCAATGATATGCAAGATAGCAATGATTCAATTACCACTTTCCTAGTTAAAACTATGTGAGATTTGTATGAGCATCTATTTTACTTTCCCTTTAGAAATCGAAGTGTGAGCTAACAAGTGCAACTATATGAATCTAAACCAGTACCTAGCCTACAAAACAGATCAAGAGAGTTCCTGCAAAGACGTAAGCATTAGCAAAACCTTCAAGAAAACCCTAAAATCACTGCCTAAAATAGATGCACCACTTCAAAGATTAAATGCGCAGAAACAGTGAACAGAAGCGCCGTAGTACATATGTGTTAAGACAGAGGTCAAAAGCACTGCAAAATAGAGTATATGCACTGATCTAATGTATGCACTGTGACAGGTTGTAAATGCCCTGGAACAGTGTCTATATGCGCTGCAGAAATGTATGCATCGTGATAGGTAACAGATGCGTGAGAACATAGACTGTATGCACTACAAAAATATATGCACCATGACAGGTAACATATGTGTGTTAAGATGTATCAAATGCGTTGTTTCCTCCTGTGTACGGCTTTCTATAACACAAAAACTTAGTTTTTGGGTTAAATTTGGGGCTAGGTCCCACAGTGGGCGCCAAAAATGTTAAGGGAAAATTGGATCAACAATGAATAAACAATAATAATTAATATCAAGTTACCTAAAACTCAATGAAATGGTGAACAAAGAAGATTCAAATAAACAATGAACAACAAAGTAAACCTTCTTCAATTCGAAGCTTCCATTGATCGCCTATCACAATCGTTCTTGCATGTATGAATGATGCCCTCAAAGAGTGCACTTCCTTGCTATGCTTCAAGAATGTCAATTGGGAATGGCAGTGATAGTTTATTGCAATGAAAAGGAGCTTCACAACAATGGTAGTAGTGCATAGTAACGAGCGTGATCACAAGCAATAAAGGAATTGGTGCCAAAGGCACACTGTAATTCCTGCAGAGTAACAATACTTAAAGCTTGGATGACTGAAATGAAAGAAGAGGGTTCAATTTATAGACTTGGGAGAAATAAGATCAATGGTATAGAAAGAATGAGAAGATCAACGATTGAGAATAGATGAGGAACATGCAATGAATGAGAAGAAGACACGTGTCTTGCTTTCTTTTGCATGAGAGAATTTGCTAAGAATAGAAGAATGAGTTAAAGCAATTAAAAGAATATAATAATCAGTTAAGTGATTTAAAACAAGAAGAAGGGATTTACATGAGAATAAGAAGATATTTTGCTTTATTAAATATTAGGAATATTTAATTGCATGTGCACAAAGCTTGAATTATATTTAGAGATAACTCAATTTAGAAGAAAAGACAACTTAAATAAATATTTGATTTATTTAAATTTAGAGAAGATATTATTAGAAAAAACAATTAAATAATTGGAATTATTTAATTTAGAAGATAAGAAAACTAATTAAATGAATAAATTTATTTAATTGTTGTGCATGGTTTGGAAAAATAAATAAAATATTTGATTGTATTTTATTTTTGGAGATTGAGAGGATTTAAATAAATTTGATTTGATTTATTCAAATTTGGAAGAATGATTTGACTTAATTAAATAATTTAGAATTATTTAATTGTTTGGAAGAATTTAATTAAATAAAAAAAATTTATTTAATTTTGACTTTAGAAGAGGTAATTAAATATTTCAATATTTAATTAACTTAGAGGAACGTGAATCGTGTCATTTTTAGGCGTATACAACTACAAATTCTATTCCTACATATTTTTTCAAATTGTGTAGATAACCCATTCAAATCTTCATGTGAAGTTGCTTAAGTGTATTTTTTAGTATTTTCATTACCACTTAGAGGTATTTTTGGCCCATGATGATCCTACAATCACCCTATAATCTTTCATGAAATGTTCATATATTTTTCTAAAGTCACATTTGTTGACTTGGTGTTATTATTGTTGAGTTGGTGTTGCAACACCGTAAAACTTACCTAAATAGTTTAGGAAGAAAATTATTTTTTAGTTGGTGTTACAACACTATAAAACCTTTCCAAAGTGGCCTAGTTTGCATAGTGTGTGTTATATCAAGGTTTATCTGTTGGCACCCATTTGGTACGTCTTGTTGTTTCTAATCGAAGATGTCATTTTTGTGGGAAACTTGAAACACTTCTACACCTCTTCTGGTATTGTGCTCATGCCCAAGATGTCTAGCAATGGATACATGATTTTTTCACACTTTAAGGCCTAAAGTATTCACTTGGCATACTATCATCCTAAGAGAAGGGGCCAAATTTTCAATTGAGTTCTTCCAACTATGGCATGCTTTCAAACTGGAGATTCTTTTCTACATTTGGAAAGTTAGGAATTTTGCTAACTTTTTGTGGATATGAATTTTTCCACTCAATCCAAATCATTAGTTATCTCTAATGTATTCTTGTAGATTGAAATTCAAACCACCAAGGTGGTGTTGGAGCTCCAACATGTCTAGACATTGATTGACCACTAGGGAAATGCTCCTTACATGGTGGCTAGGGTGTCGTTTTCACCAACTGATGACAAATCCCTTACTGGTCCAAGTCCAATCACCATCATTAAAAAAGAGGACATAAGGCCACCATGCCACCCACACCGTTGCTGATTAGGCAACAATCTAGATGGATTCCCCGCTCCTTAGCATTTTGAGTATGGGTGGGCCCATCTTAATCAAGGGAAGTTTTCTTTGCTCTCGTTGGTTCTCTCCACCTCGACATGACCAGGCACCTGTGTAGGAAGAGGAAGAAATTAGAGCTAATGATGGATGGGAGCTAGTAGATAGTGGTAGACATTTGCAAGATGGTGGGTGGTATAATCCTGATGATTAGGATACCCCTCCTACTTTAGGACTACTCTAATGGCTTAATGTTCTTTTTTAAAATTATGTTAATATGGTAACTTGATAGTTGTTTCCTTTTTTGGAATTGTAGATTACTTTGTGTTGTGGTTTTTTCCCATTTCAAGGCTACATGTTTGTTTGGTCAGTTTATCTTTAAGGATTGATTATATAGGTACCACCTACAGTTAAAAAAAATTAACCATATACTTTAGTGCATTTATTTTAATATTTAATATTTCCAGAAATATATATATTTTTTTATATGGATAAGAAAAATGAAATTGAAAAGGGAAAAATAACCAACGCAAATAGTTCCTAGGGAGGTACTAATAAAGGGTGAATAAAGCAGCTTTTCAGACTCACAGTTTTCAAAGTGCTAAATTGGTGTGATCTTATAAAATAATCTCCATTTATGGCCCTCCATATGCTAGATTCGCTTCAACCATTATGGAATTAAAGTTGTCCCTGCCCAATGACACCATGCACATAAAAGGGTTAGTGTGTAAACCATAATACATTTCCCCGTCGTCCACCGAATCGTTGACTCAATTTAATTCTTGTTCTTGTGCTGCTGAAATGCAGATTGCTTCATATATATATATATATGAATGTAGTAAGTGGAGGTGTGTAAGGCCAAATCTTGTATAAACATGACACCGTCTACTGTTTCTTTAGTATCTGATCTTCGAGTTAAAAGGAAGAGTTTTATAGTTGTACATCCAGAGAAGATCAAAGAGAGACGGCCATTGTTTTTGAGTAATATGGATCAACAAGCTGTGCATAATGTCCAGAAATATGTGCACTTTTTTTCTGCTCCATCATTAATACCATTCGACATGATAATTGGCGTACACACAGAGGCGCTGAGTAAAATCATGGTTGAATACGACTTCATATGCGGGAGACTAAGTTTTAATTCAGAGCAAGGAAGGTTTGAGATCGACTGTAATGTTGCAGGAGTGCCTCTTGCCATCTATGTAAGCGAGCTATGTTTAGAAGAGTTGGAGGATATCACCATTCCAAATCCTGCCTTCTCACAACTTTGCCTACCCTCCAATTCTTCAAACCCAACGCTAGAAGATGAGCCTCTCATATCCTTTCAGGTAAATGCTTGGTTAGTGAAATTATTTGTTACAAGTTCTATTACTAGGCCGGTTAAATGAAATAATTCTTGAGAAGAGCTTATGAGTTAGTTTGAGAACTAATTTAATAATATTACTAATTAGGTAGCTCTGTCAATTTTTTTCAATTTTGATTAATCAACTGAGTTAGTTTTACTTTTTAAATGAATATAAATATATCTGAAAACTCTCACTCCTGTGTCTGCATCTGGTCCCTTTAATGCACCTATTTTTCGGGTAAAAAGGTTCAACAGTTTTCATCAAGCTTTAGCTTGTAATCTTTTTACTCTTAAGACAGAATTTAGCAGTAAGGCCTCAAACTTGGCTATTAAACATCAGACACATGCAGACACACAAGTGTAGCTTTCATGTCTTTAAAATAAAATCAACTCACTTAATTAATCAAAACTCCATAACAAATTTAATGATATTAATATAGGATTCAATTGCATAATTTTTGAGTCAAATTTATTGACCTATGTTTTATGAGTAGTGATTGACACGGATCTATCTCTCATGAGAATGAATGGTCCATTTAGCATTCATTGGATCTAGGTGATGCTCACAAGGGTGAAACATCGGACTTTCTAGAGGTCACCCATCCTGGTACTATGACTCAAGTGTGCTTAACCATGGGGTTTCCCCAAGATCAAGCCCATTTAGCTTGCTACACCATTTTCAAAACCTTCAGCAAGTGTTGTGTCTTATGAACCATTCATCATAAAGCCCCTTCAGTTCATCAATTAAAAAATAGGAGATATTTTCTGCAGTGTGTCAAATTATGATATCTCCTACTGACCCATCATTATGATAATATATTAGTTTCAAGATAGTCTTTTTGAAGTAAGAATTCAAACCTTGCAATTAAACACCCCACACAAGTAGATCCAAAAGTTTTTAGTAACTTTTTTTTTTTTTATCAAACAAACCACTCTCAAATTTAACAAAATTATTGTTCACGTTATGTGGTGGAGTGCAGGTAACTCGGTTCAGATGTGGTGCCTTCGCTCTTGGAACCTCTGTAAATCATTGTCTTATGGATGGGTTTGCCATACAAGAGTATGCAAGAAATTTCACACATATGGCTATAAAAGGAGAACTAGCATTTGTACCAATCACTGATCGGACTTGCTTGAAGGCTGGATCTCCTCTCCAAATTAAGTACGAGCATGAGGAGTATAAGCCTTCCCAAACTACCTCAGATATGATTATTTTGTCATTAGCGATGCGAAGAAACAAGGAGCTATGGTACACAAAGGTGGCAGTCAACAATGCCTCGGAAAAGCATGTCTATAAGCTGTTCTCGTTATCAGGAAATATGATAAACGCCCTAAAAATGAAGCGGCAGATGGCATGGTCAATCACTGCACAAGTTTTATTGCAGCACTGGCACACCTATGGCGGGCAAGGACTGCTGCAATCGGAAACTTGAATGCAGATGATGTTTGCACCATTCACTATGTGGCAGATATAAGGTCTACTATTATTGTAGTGAATTTTTTTATTGATAAATTCCTTGCAGTAGCAGCAAATCAATATAAAATGTAGTGGGTAGTAATCAATCTTTGTGTATGGATGGATTGTGATCAGGTCAAGGCTGGTTCCTTCTCTTCCACGCGAATTTGTAGGGAATGCAATGGCTGCAGTCTATGCTAAGGCCACTTTCAAACAACTACAGGAAGGGCCATTTGGGGAGACTGTGAAGAAGTTGAAAGAAGGTGTGGATCGATTGACAGATGAGTATTTGAGGTCGTCGATAGATTGGTCGGAATTACATGGAGTACCAATTCTGGAAGATGGGTTTCATGTAACGAGTTGGAAGCATTTGGGATTTGCAGACATGGAATTGACAGGAGGTATTAAGTCTGTGCATGCAGGGCCTGTACTTTCAGGGGTGTCCAAGGTTGTACGATTTTTAGCACACCCCCAGGATAACCAAGGGATGCAGTTCTATATTGGTTTGGAGGCCCCTCACATGGACAAATTTGAGAAACTAATTGAAACTATTTGATCCATTCAATGCTGAGCCTGGCACTATAATAAACATAATAATAATTTATGCCTTTGCATTAATAAGTGCAATTTGATAGATATTTATATGCTTATTGGCTATCCTTTGCACACAACTTCTCATTTAAAAAAAGTGCCGTAGTATGTACTTACTCACTATCAAGGCCTAAATTGGTTTATTTAGTCATTTTAGTGGAAAATACAATTAAAATTTTAAGAAGACTGTATTATTTGAAAGGCAAGATTTCAGGTAAACTGTCAAATATTCTATGTAATTACTGTAGTGACAAGCAGAGGTTGCAAATAATTGAGTGGTGGTTGGACATAGCGATAGTTGGAAAATGGTTGAGAGTAAGCAGATTGGATGGGTGGTTGAGAGTGATATGAAGACACCTCAGGGGCAAGATTTTGATAGTTGAATCCGACAGATCTATAATTTTGTGAATTAGTGCCATTAGATACTCCAATACCAGTGGTGATGTTACTACAAGCATTTGCATTAGTTGTCAAAATATTAGATGTAAACGTAGATATTCCCGTGGTCGGTATAGGTATCGATACTTGCGTATGAGATGGTGACAAAGTGTTATTTATCACTTTTGCACATTTGGTGACTGGTATAATATTGGTTTGTACAATATGTGCTAAAACACAGATTGCATTAACACCATCTTGTCCTTTTTTTATCAATTCTCTTATGTTATGAATTGCAGGATTAGCTTCTTTAGCGATCCTCTCATTTTCCATAAATGTTTGGAATTTGGCTAACTCTTTATCAAGTTTATCTATTTGCTCGTTAGATACATGTCCTATCACCTCAATAGTATCAACAACATCATGAAAATTTTTCCCTTCCATCGTACTTGTGATAGGTATAGTATCTTGTATCATTTGTGTCTCTCCTTTTGTAAAAAAGGTGTTCAGTGTACCAATTTCTTCAAGAGCACTAGATCCCATGAGTCTTATGCTTCTTCTTAAAGGGATATTTCTATTAGGGAAGCGAGTTATAATACTCAGGCAACAGCATGCACATACTAAGAGAGTAAACCCTAGAAGCAAGATATGTGTAAAGGCAAAAATGCTTGATTTTTCAACTTTTTTTTTCAATGCCAACAAATGGAAAAAGAGGTGTTGTGAATATTTTCAAGAGGGAAATAAAATTATATGCCTACTAATAGTCCACTAATACAAGAATACCTTTCACAACACGCTTTTGAAGCAACTCTAGAAAGTTGATAAGCCAAAACCTAGTGAAAATAGGCCAAAATATGCGATTTTTCACCAAATCTCCATGCAAACATATGAAAGAAGAGGTGTTGTAAATATTTTCAAGAGGGAAATAAAATTATATGCCTAATAAAATTTAACTAATGCAAAAATACCTTTCACAACACGCTTTTGAAGCAACTCTAGAAAGTCGATAAGCGAGAACCTAGTGAAAATAGGCCAAAATATGTGATTTTTCACCAAATCTCAATGCAAAAGAGTAGGGAAACAGGTGTTGTAAGGAAAATGATGATGGAAAACAACTTATAACAATAATAATAGCCACTTAATGACAAAAAATCTATTGCAACATGCCTATAGTGCCACTGTAGATCAAACCCTAATGCAAAGATAGCCAAAAATATGAAAATTTCACAAAATTTCAATGCAAAGGCCTGAAAGAAAGGGTGTTGTAAGGAAATTGAGAAGGGGAAACAGATAATAACCCTAATTACAACTAATTTGTACCACAAAATCCATTACAACACACTTGGAGTGCAAATCTAACAGAAGGCCAAATCTAGTGAAAAAATGCAAGTTTTCAAGCCCTAGACATGAAATTTTACAAGGAGGCCACTATGATGCAACACTAAAATTATAAATCAGACCTAATTAGTATTTTAACAAGGTGGTAAACTATGAAATAAGATTTTAACTAAAACCCTAGTTCATGCAAAACTAGGTTTTCATGAAAAATGCATAATTTTCAAGCAATTTCCAACAACTCAAGCATGCAAATGAATTGTAAATGATGAATTTCTATATTTTGGATCAAATATAATGAAAAAAATAGAAATTAACTGATATTAGATGCAATTTTTTTCAAATTTTACACAAATGCAAGTCTAATATGCTAATTTTTACAAATTTTCTAGTTTTTTTCAATTTTTTTGTAATTTTTTAAATGCAATATTGAAAATAATGAATTGAATGATAATAAATTTCAGATCTGATGTAAAAATTAAATAATTAATGAAATACAATTGAATGAATGCAAACTATGTCAAAAATCAAACCCTAGAATGCATTTTTTTTAATTTTTCCAAATATATCAATTTTTTTGTAAATTTTCGAATGCAATGAAATGAATGAATGTAAATCTATCAAATGACATTCAGCAAGGTGCCAAAAATCCAAAACACACGAGTTCACCAAAATATTTTATATGAAAAGGGGGATGACGGGGTTGTTGTTTTGATTTGAATCCTTCTTTCCACAAAACATTCCAAAGACTTTTCAACCGAGTGCTTCTCCCATCGAGAGGAGAGTCATCTATCAAATTGGGTTACCACTTGGTTTTCTGCTGGGAAATTTAGAAGTTATCACACAATGTTTCCAATTAATGCGTTTATGCTCTTGAAACCCTAATTTAAGCAAAACAATAATGAAATATGTAAATTACGACAAATGCTATAGGAATTAAACAAAGGGAAGAGAACCTTAACTCACTATTTTTCGTAGTCTAGAAAACAAAAAAGTCAAGGACAATAGTGATGGCACCCTAGTCCAAGATGTTGGTTTTTCTGTGGATTCCTGATCTCCTTCTGACACTAATCTCTACTATGTCTTCTATTTTCGGTGATCTGACAGTGGAGGACAATGTTGATGGTGCCTTTGTCATGAAATCCCACACAGTGTCTGCTTCTTTTTAGATCCTGAATCTTCAATGTTTCCCTATCTTACCTACAACTCCACTTTCTCCAGATCTGATACCTGTAACCTGCAATCACAAGGAGTGTGGGAGGGGGTTGTGGTGTTTAGAGGCTTACCTCATTCAAGCCCCAAAGAGACATTCAAGTCTTTCAAACACTGTTGTTAGAGAGAGAGTGTGTATCCTCGTGGGATAGAGGAAAAAATCCAAATGATAATGATGATAAAGAACAATAAATGTCACATTGATAATGAAGCTCTCATGGAAGGAAGACGCTCTTCAATGCCATGAGAAGAAGATGTAAATCCAACCTGCAAAACAAACACAATAACAATGCTATGCTATGCTTTGCAACACAATGAAAATCACAAGTATGCCAATAGCTTTTGAAACATGAACATCCGCTAGTTTCTAAATGATAACCTACACATGCTTATATATGCAACTACTAAGATTCCCACCAAGAAATTTATATTTGAAACTTATGATGTCGGCCTGGAAACCAAATACCGGTCATAAACCCGACATTTGAATTTAGGGCAGACCTAAAATAGGGCTAGACTAGGGTGCTAGCACCCAAGTCCACCCCCTTGTCTTTGCTCAGGGATCATCAAATTAGCACCCCCTAGGTCCTATTTTCCACAAGACCCATGGGTTTTCTCATCGGGAGTCTGAATTATCATGCAAGATGCTCTAAATGCAATTTAAGACCAAGGAGCTAAACCTTAAAGGAAAAAGCCCCCAAGGGTGCATTTTTCTGACATAACAATAATATGTTTTATCTTGCTAATATATATTTTTTAAATTTTATAATGGATGCAAGTCCATTACAAAAAACAATGACCTATATTAAAGACATTGGAAAATTTGTGTCAAAAATATGCTTTTAGTAGTCGTCCTCATGAAATTGCCAAATTTTACATTTTATCATCTCTCAAAGTTAACAAGATTGCATTATTGATTTCAATCCATTCATAAACCCATTTGAAACTTTTACATAAAGAGATTTTATCATTTTAATAACTATAAGTGTATAAAAATTTATGTCTAAGATTATTTACATACAATTTTTATTTCTATCCTTGTTTAGTCAACAATGTTTTATTTCCAATGAATCAAATTGAAATATTCTTTTATGATCAACATTGCCATAGAAATAAAATAATAAGCTATAATACTATAACATGATGTAATTATAGCTTTTGACAAATCCAATTATCACCATCTTCACTTCCAAACATATTTTCAATCAACAAATTATCGGTAGGAATTCAATGCAATTCATCTCTTGTTACAACAAATACTATGCCATTGCGTGACCCCTATTAATATTAAAAGTGAAATCTTAAAAATAGACTAATTTTTTAGTGTTCTATTTTAAATTCTGAGTTCTAGATGGGACAAATTTGATTTTTTAAATAACTTTTTACACACCATCTCTCATTTAACAAAATAACAAAATAAATATATGTGTTATTTACATACAAATCTCATTCTAACAAAACAAACTCTTTTATTACAACAAGTACTATGTTATTACATAGCACTTGTTAGTATTAAAAGTAAAATCTTTAAAAATAGACTAATTTTTTCCTATTTAGTTTTAAATTCTAAGTTTTAGATGGGACTGTAAATTTAATTTTTTTAAACAACTTTTTACATGCCATCTTTCATTTAACAAAATAAATATACATGTTATTTACCTACAATTCTCATTCTAACAAAACAACATTACAAGATTAAAAAAAACTCTATTATTACAACAAGTACTATACCATTACGTGACACTTGTTAATATTAAAAGTGAAATATTTAAAAATAGACAAATTTTTTAGTATTTAGTTTTAAATTCTCAATTCTAAATAGGACAAATTTAATTTTTTTGAACAACTGTTTACACGCCATCTTTCATTTAACAAAATAAATATTTGTGTTATTTAGTACAATTCTCATTCTAGCAAATCAATATTACAAGACAAAACAAACTCTATTATTATAAGTACTATGCCATTATGTGACACTTGTTAATATTAAAAGTGAAATCTTTAAAAACAGATTTTTTTTAGTATTTAATTTTAAATTCTCAATTCTAGATGGGATAAATTTGTTTTTTTAAACAAATTTGAATTCTACATGCCATCTTTGTGAACTTCCAAACCAAATCTTAGTCTCCAAAGTGAAGCTTTCGTTTTCGTGTGATCCATTTGAAGAGGTTTCTTTTTATTGGTCAATTTGGCCTTAGATGACCATACCTATTAATATTGATATTCAAAAAAGATACAATTTATCAGGTTGCTCCTATGGAGAAGCAGGAAAAAAAACCCTACATGGATACATATATTTCAAAATGTTGTATACAACTGATATATTATCATCGATTTGTATCATAATATATTGCAATTTTAACCTTCAAACTTCTGTTGCAACACCTATGTCATCATCTTCACTTGATTATGATCTCCCAACCTCTACAATGAAAAACCAATCCACCCCTTGTGGTAATTAAGAACTAGTAGTTGTCTTCAAGAATTTGATTCCCCATTTGGCCCGTTGTTTACATGCAATGTCATTTTGCCCAAATGCAATAAAAGTGAATGGAATCCAGGGATCGATACATATGGAGGATTAATGATTGGCCAAGTCCCTTCTTCGAGATGGAAACCCAATCCTACTACTGCATCATCCAATATTTTTCTCATCCCATATTGTCACCTTAGTTTAATTAAGGACTTTGCAATCATCTTGATAACCTCCTTGGATTCTTTGGCTTCTAGAAAGATAGTAATGAACATTGAGGAGATTTCCATGTTAACATGATATCAGTGAGCCAACAACAAGAACATCTCCCCCAACACCAAATGAATCACATGAATCATAAATCATAGATTTTGTCAAGTAATAATCTTTTTCAATCTTAAATCTAACACCTCCACCAAGAATGTTGTTTGTTGCTTCTTATCTCTTAAGCACACTGGTATCCATGTTCCACTTTCTCTTGTTTATTGCACAACAAAATGTGTCATAGATTTTAATAGCCATCAGTGGCAACTTCGGTGTAATCTTTATCATTAGTTTTTGCCTTCTTGTAGTATGATTTCTCTATACTTCCCTTGCAAGAAGCGAGTTGAACTGCACTCAACTACACACCATTATTAATAAATTTAGCTCAATTGTGTGAAGAAGGATGGTAAATTTGGCATGATCTCAAACCATGTGCTAGGGGACCTATTGCTACAGTATTCCGTTTCCATGTCAATCACCATGTTGGCTAAAGCATCTATTGCCCCGTTAGCCTCTCGATAGGCATGATCAAGATAGTGTAGGTAGGGAAGCTATCAAGTAACAACTAATAAATATTTAATATTGTTGATCTTCTAAGTTAGAGAAAAATATTTTTGGAGGGCATTTATAATGATTAATGAATCTCCCTCGTTCTGGATATTAGAAATGCCTAATTGCTTGCAAATTTGAAGCCCAACATATGGCTTATGTTTTTGCTTCATTATTTGTACCAATTAGGAGTTTTTTTGTTGTGCCTACCATCATTCCATTATGGTCTCTAATAATTCATCCAACCCTAAATAGTCCAAGATTCCCTTGGACGCACCATCAAAATTAAGTTTGTGCCAACCCTCAACCAATGGAATCCATCTAGCATCTGCTCTAGAATTAGAAGCTAGATAATCCCATGTGGCCCCATAAATGAGGGGAACCACCAATCCCTTCCACACTTTTATAATTTCATTGTCCCACACAGTAAAAAAGTTGTCCTTCAATTTTTTATTTCTAGCATCATTGTTGACAACTTGTATAGTGACATTTTCCACTTTATTGAGAAAAAAATCATACTTCAATTCATTATCCTAGAAGATTATTCTATTTCTTTCTTTCCACAACTCCCAAACCACCATTGAGGACAAATGTACCAGATGCTAGAGAAGACCACCTTTTGTGAAGTACTCACCAAGCAATAAATAATGACAAGATGTCTTGGGGAAGAGGGTGGCTCCAACCTAGTTTTTCCATTATACTCTTCCAACATGTTTCCATAAATTTGCACCTTAATAGTAGATGGTATGTTGATTGCTTTGCTTCTTTTCATAATACACATTCGGATGGGCCATTGAACTTGAGCTTTTGTAACCTATCCCTAGTGAGAATTCTATTTTGCAAGGTAGCCCAGGTGAATGCCCCTACCTTAGGTAAACACTACTTCTGCCAACATAAATGAATAGGTCAATCCTCCTTTTTTATTGTAGATTCTTCAATTATGTATCCTATTTTCACATTATAATTCCTTGACTTTTCACTGCACCATTTTATCTTCTCCCTCATATATGAATACCTTTTTGCTTACAAATTCTAACTCCAAACATTCCCGTTGCTCTACAAGGATACCTAGGCCCTATAATGATTTCCACTTCCATTCACACCATCCATCCTTTTCTATCAAAGTTAAATAATCTCTCATGTGATGCCCCTAAGCATTTACTAGTATTTCTCTAGCTTCAACGATGTTAGGTAGCTCCTTTAGGGCCAAATACCCATTCCATGAGTCCTCCCAAAATAAATCCCTTCTCCTATTTTTTACTTACCATGTGATGTGTTTTATTATCAAATTTTTTCTTGATAATAAAAAATTTCATATTACTGACCCATAGGGAAGATTAACCATAATGAGAATTCTCATAAGGTATGCAGAATCCAAATACTTATTTTGTAAAATTTTGGCCCATTTGAGATGGGGTTTTGAATAGAGATTCCAGACTAGTTTTCCCCCAAAGTAGTATTGAGAATTTGCCATCTTCTCAATCCCACACCCTCGGTCATTTCTGGGCTACAAATTTTGTCCCAAGCAATTAGTGGGAATTTCTTGTTCTTAAAGGTCCCTTCTAAAAAAATGCATTTTCTAATTGATGATCTCACATGCTTTTTTGGTATTTTGAAATAGGACATGATGTAAATAGGAATTGTAGATATAACATCCTTTAGCATTAGAATTATGCCTACAAAAGAGAGCCATTTGCCTTTCCAAAATGACATTTTTGTATTACAGTTTGTAATGAGAGACTCCTAGAGTGGGGACTTACTAGAACCAGAAAATAATGGAATACCAAGATACTTACTTGGGAGTTGACTAATTTTGAAGCCAAGAGTGTGGGTGATCTCTTTTTGTTTTCTTAACTCTGTATTGAAAAAGAAAATCTCATATTTCCTCTAGTTGATACTTTATCTCGAGGCTTGGCAATAACAGTCCATTGCTTGCTTCATAACTTTTGCTTCTCTCTTGCGCGCTATGCTAAACAAGAGTGTATCATCAACAAATTGTTTATGTGTGATTGGGCTTACATTAGGTGCCACTCCCTAAACTCCTTGTATGTACCTTCCAAGTGCCTCAACTATGATAATGAACAAAACAGGGGATAGTGGATCACCTTGCCAAATCCACTTAGAAGAGGGAAATAAACCTTGTGGACTTTTGTTAACTAGTATTGAGAATCTAGGAGAAGAAATGTAGTTTTGAATCCAATTTGATCCATTCCTTACAAAAGCCAAACTTTTCTAACACATCTAGGAGCTGCCTATTAACTTAGTCATATGCTTTTTTTATGTCAAGCTTAATTATCATTCTTTCTATTTTTATTTTCCTTATTATGTGAGTGGCCTCATGTGTTATTATTATTCCATCAGGGATTGATATCCCTAGAGTAAATCCACTCTACTCCTCAGATATGATATTAGGTAATATCACCTTGAGTTTGTTAGCCATAACTTTTGAGATTATCTTATATATTGTATTGCAGAGGGAGATCAAATAGAAGTCATCCATGGTTTCCACCATGTTCTTCTTTCAGACCAGTGTTATAAATGTATTGTTTAGGTATTTTAACATGGCAACTTTCTTTCTTGACTCCTCTATAGCAACCAACAGTTCTTTGCCTATAATCTTCCAATATTTTTGGTAGAAACGAGCAAAGAAACCATTAGGGCCAAGAACTTTGTCTAGGGCCATTTGAAATATAGACAATTTACTTCTTCAGAGAAAGAGTGATTAAGAAATTCATTCTATTTTGGTTTTAGTAGGCATGTAATTCTTCTCAACACTTCATCTTTTGCTTTTTCATTTGTGGTACCCTGATCATTCAAGAGATCTTTAAAATAGTTTACCACCACTTTAGAGATGTCTGTCACCTTCTCAATCACACATCCCTCGCTATTTTTTCATTTTAGTTATTCTATTCTAGTTTCTCTTAATCTTGGTAGAGTTACGGAAAAACTTTGTGTTCCTATATGTCCCCTCCATTGCTTCCATTTTGCCATTAGTGCATTTGTCTCTACAAGCTCCATTTTTGTTTCTTGAATTAGGAATATGTTAGGTTCAAGGACATATCCATTTGATACTTAAACAAGCATCTTTTGTTAAGGGCATTGATGTCCCTAACATTCGATGTTATGCTCGTTTCATGGATCATTGGGAAGGGTTATCCCTTTCCTTGATCTCAACTTTATTCAACCTTTCACCCTCCCTATGATTTCCAGTCTTGCCTTGTCAGTTTTTTTGCCTCTCAAGCTCTTTTCACCACAATTGGGTTTTTTTTTATTTTTGACTTTGGAACTGGCTTACCATTCTTTCTTGTAGCACATCATTTTCATCTTTAGAATATTTGCTTCTTGAGTTAAAGTCTATGCTTGGCTCCACTTCAAGGTTTTCTGTATATGGTTGTGTGTGTTCATTTTTTCCTAGTCCCTTTACAACCAAGTATTTCCAAAGCCATTTTGAAAGTGAATCTACCCTTTTGGATTTTGTCAACAACCACCATTGGGGATTCCTATGTCACCACAGGTATCTTAGGAAGCATATCACACATTGGTGGATTTTTATCCAATTTTATCTCTGGGCCATTCTTGAGTTTAACGCCCATAGTTTGTTCCTCAATAGTCGCAAGATCTTGCACAGTTCTCACTTTTTCATTTTTCTCCTTTTTGCAATCCTCCAATGTATGCCCAATCAAATGACATTTTTTACACTTATTTCAATATCCTAGATTTTGTTTTTAATTCTATCTCTAGCAAGGGTGGATGGTCAAGGTCTATTGTTACATATATTCTTGCTTACATGCCTATATATCCTTCCTTAATGAGATCATATGTCTTTATGAAGGTTCCTATACCATCACCAATTTTCCTTAGAATGTCCCGGTCCTAGTATTTAGTTGGAAAATTATATAATTTGATCCACATAGGTGTGTTATTAAAGTTTGGTGTCTAATCCTTCACATAAAATCCAACCCCATCCATTAGAAATGGGTTGTGGCTAAGGATTTGTACCTTTCTTTCACTAGATGTACACTCCACTGGAAAAAACCTCTAGGGAGTGATTTGACTTTGATATCCTTGCCCTGTTGACTTTTGCAACAATTTTGCACTTTTACCCTAATAGAAAAAACTTGCCCATTGGATTAAAAAAGCGCATGTGCTAAGGAAAGCCAAAGAGCCCTCTAAATTTGCTATTTCTAGAGAAATGGATATACTATTTATTGGGGAAATAGGGTTCAAGGGAATCGTGTTTGCACCTATAGTAGGAGTTTTCCCTTTTGGTAGCCAGATCTTTTTTACATTTGTTTCTTGAATTCTTCCTTTGTTCTATTTTTCTATTTCTCTCAAACTCCACCCATAGTTCATTATACTTCCTATCCCTAGACAATATTATTGCCTTGGGAGCTCCACCACAACCATTGTATATCTTTCATTCATTGTTGCCTTGCCACCATCCAACACTCATGTTCAACCCTTTTTGCTTCAATAATTCCTACTTTGAGGATCATTTCTTTGATAGTCTTCTCTAAATTGTTCCACAACTGATTTATGAAACTTAGTCATAGTCTCCCCATGTCTTTCCTCCAGCCTTTGCTCATAATTTATGTTGCCAAAATAAAATATTTTGCTTATCGATTGCTCTTCCTTATCTGTACTTTATTGATCCTCACGATTTTGCCTTAGTTCCTTGAATAGAATTTGGTTGTGAGCCATTTTCTTAGCTATAATAATTATATTATTATAATTATTATGAGTTTATACTTATCATTTATTTGAAGAGGTATTTTATTTAAGAATTATTTTATTTTATTGCATTGTTTACTCTATTTACGTCATTCCCTTTGTGAGATGACGAGCTGCCTTTCTAGATCCACGGTCTCCGTTATTCCATACGCGTGCAAGATGATCGAAAGTTTTTGGATCGTCCGCTTTCGCTGGTAGTTGGGTCTTTTACTGTTTGCCATTTTCTTGTTCTTTATGTGCTTTCCATTCATTTTTGAAAGTATCTGAAAGGATTTACACACCTGGAGTAGCTATAAAGGATGGTTTAAAAGCTTGTACCCCACGGAATACAAAAGCACGTGATAAGAGAAGAACGTCAAGAATGGAAATGAAATATCAAAGCTTAGATAGCGGCTTTTTTCTTCTCTAGTTACGCCGCATTACAAATGACGAATTCGCCAAATTTAGCAAATTTGATTTGAGAAAATGTGAAGATTATTTGTATTCCAGTTCTACCACCCTTACCTAACCCTGATGAACCATACATTACATTTATTTATGCTTCAGTGTCTCATGAAATTCCTTATCACACATTTTTCTATAGCCAAAAAAATCTTCCTAGCGATTAGGGTTTAGCTGACCAAGGAAAAAAACCAGTGGCTAAACGTAGAAGTTGTGAATTTATAAACATTAAGGCTATGCAAACACAATTCTAAAAATATCTTTTTAATGCCAACTCTTTTAATTTCAACTATAGATTTGAAAGATAGTATGACCTAATTAAATTTAAAAACATGTGTTATTAGCCATCCTTTGAAAAAAAATTCAAGAAAAAATTATGTAATATTTTAAATTTTGAGAATTGTGATTAAATTAATAAATAGTTTTTATGGATTATCATTATAGTTATGTTTTAGCTTTGAGTTTTTTAATAAAATTTCATTTTTTAAGGGTTTAGGGTTTGCATATAGATGTATTTTCTAGAATGAAAACTTTAAATTAGTGGAACCATCATTTTTTACTCCATAGTTTCATAAAAGAAATGTTTAATCCTCTAAATTTTGGTGGATCAAAATTACCAAAAAAAATCATGAACTACAATTTTGAAGGTTGAGATCCAGTTAGCCTTGCAATATAAATTCACATAATCCTTGCATAGGTTTTGGGTACAACTGCATCTTTGAAGACTTCAAATTAAAAATCTGCCAACCATCATTCTTTACCTAATAACTTGACAACTCAATTGTTTAATCTCCCAAAATTTGGGACTTTGAGATCGAATTATTAAAATAATTTCATGAACTACAATTTTAAAGGCTAAGATCTCAACCCAGTTGTTCTTGTGATTGTGAACTAAAAGCCATAGGACACTAAATACCATAACTTACCCTTGACAAGATATTCGGGTTTAGGGTTACCTAACCTGGACATAGCATCAAGACCATTAAAATTGAGCAACCAAGCAACCAACCATAATGGCCTCAACAAAGGATCCCTGACTACATAATGGCATTTGGCTTCCGTAATATCTTCACAATCTTACACAACCTTGAAGAAGCTCCTTGTCATACAAATTGTCAACAAAGAAAGTCATCGGAAATGCATTGTGAGGGTGAAGTGCATATGTGACGAGGTTGTCATCCACTATGATCACCCACCTCAAATTGTGTTTGAGCAAAGAAAGATCCCTTTTAGAACATAGAAACTGGTAGGCTTGCCATCAATGACAATATTGATTATAACTTTAAAGTATTTGAGAGGCTCCTTGCTCAAATGGATTAGGGTTTCATCCAAATCAAGAGTAGTTGTCTTCTCTTTCGACCTATCATGGGAAGCAAGATGAAGAGCCACTCTCTATTATTTATCAGCACTTGTTTTGTCATTTTATAGTCGAGGGCTTTCTTGTTTTAAAAAAAATGGTTCCAATTCAAACAAGTGTGTAAGAAGCCTAAAGATGATTTATTTAGCTTCCTTGGAGTGTTTTGGCGAGTTTAATGCCACTCACCACCTCCAATATGATTGATCTATTCATTAGAATTAATTACACTAAATGAATGTCTAATGGTGAAAATGCATCCCAATAGATTATACATGATGACAAATGGCACAATCATGTCTTCTTGCATCTCATTTTCTTTTTTTACCCCTTTCTTAGATGCTTTTCAAGAAAATTTCACTCCCTTATGAAAAATCTTTTTATTTTTTTGTAGATAATGTTACCAAGAATTTGTTGCCTCTGAGAATATGGTGGTTCCAGAGCTGACAGGCTACTTTCATGGTGTTTTCTCGGTCTGGTTTCCTTTATTTTCCATCTTGATTTTAAAATAAAATATGCTAATAATTAAGACATCTTCGAAGTGTTCTTCCATGAAATCTATCTAGAACATAAAACACATTTGATTTTGGTTAAAGTGGTTGCGATCTCTCAAAATCCTTTTATCCTGAGAAGGATAAGGACACTAAAGGATAGTGCATATGTGCCTCCAAAAAATCAAGAAAAGGACATGCATGTTGATTACACATAATTTAGTATTTCCATTAAAACTTTTGTCATTGGTTCAATGTTTATCAAAGGTATAGCCACCATACCTAGGTATTGACCTGCATTGACATCCTTGTTGATGCATCAACTACTAATTGGTCCATGTATCTCCACATGGATAGACTCATATGCTTGCAAGTTTTAACATCATACACTAAGGACTCTCCCCATCAATTTTAAGGTAAGAAGTCATGAAGCTTTATAATGTGAAGCCTGTGCTACTTAAAGTGTGATCAAATGAGTTGCACATTATGAATGTGCATCTAACTGGTAGTGCTAAGTTAACTTTTTTTCAATCATTTCATGTCAACAATCCAAAGATTACAATGTCCATAGGGATCTACAATAAGCACAACATATCATTTGCTTAAGGACCCAACAATTCACCTTTAAGACCTCTTCGACGTACCCATTGCACACTAATAGAGAGAGAGAGAGAGACTAATTTAAAATAGACATGAAATTATATAGAGAGGTAGAGAGAGAAAAAGAGAGGCACAGATATATATATTCTCTTTTCAATTCCCTGTGTAGTCCTTATTGCTTCTCTTACAAGACACTTAATAGAGCACTCCATTTTGTTATCCATCAAATGCTTTTCTAAACATCTATTCACTACAATGGAAATTTGAACATACATGAGAGGAGATGCTCACTAACCCCATATCCACCAAGACTTGATATCCTTTGCAAACACAAAATCTTCAAGGAAGCCCTATTGGCTACATTGCACAACATCAAGACAATTGTTCCTACCACTTTTTCGTTTCATGTAAGGTGCCTCATGTATAGAAATGTGTCATCTATCTCTTCTTCCAAAGAGAGGGACAAAGAGACAATGAGAGAGAGAGAAGTGACAAAAAGAGGGAAAATAGAGAATGAGGGAAATATATATATAGGGAGGGAGGGAGATTTATTTATAGATAGAGAGAGGAGGAGGAGAAATAGAGAGTGAATTTAAATTGGTCTTTTCATGCCAATGATCTAAAGATGACATGAGTTGTTTTGAGAGATCAACAACGGATAGCTTACTAGAGCGATGCAAGACAATTCAAATAATCATGCCCATTCATTCTACCCTATACCTTCGTCTCTACACATGGAAAGAAAGGAGAACTTTTGGATCGACATTTACCAACTATTGGCTCATATAGATGAATAAAACCATTAGGTTTGAAAGTATTCACTTCCTACGTGTATCGAATGAAATGCTAGGATTGAGTAGAAGGAGCCCATGATTTATGTTAGATGAGGGAGACTGGTTGGTTGTGTTGCATGCAAGTGGTGATGCCTGTGGCAAAGGTGAAGGCTATTGATCCATCGACCAACAGAGATGATCACATGGAAAAAAGTATATTCAAGTGGTGATTGTCGACGATCACAAGTTCTGATTCATGGGATTTATTAAATACCACAAAGCTCTTTCAATACTATATAATGACATGGCCATAGGGATACAAGAAAATCATCATTCACTTAAAATACATGGAAATTGAACTTCCACAACTCTTCGGCGTACCCATTGCACACCAACGTGTGATTGCTAGTTTTATTTGAAGAGGTATTTTACTTTTGAAAAAAAAATTATTTGGCTGAATTTTTGTTTTGTTTTTATTTTGAAAATTGTAGCAAATATTATATACTTATATGTTATTTTAAAATTTATGTTTATTACTAAATATTAATTATCCACATACAAATGACTATAAATTTAAGTTAAAGGTTTTTATGTACATGATCAGATATGAGACTCCTTATGCCACACCTCTAGGCATAAATATTTTGTTTTCAAGTTAATATTGATGTGAGAATTTGTTTATGAATTATTAGTTTTATTTTTTATTTAAAGTTTAAATCCAAGAAGATTGATTTAACAAAATAAATATTTGTGTTATTTAGGTACAATTCTCATTCTAACAAAACAACATTACAAGACAAAACAAGCTCTATTATTACAACAAGTATTATGCCATTACGTGGCACTTGTTAATATTAAAAGTGAAATCTATAAAATTAAACTAATTTTTTAGTATTTAGTTTTAAATTCTTAGTTATAAATGGGACAAATTTGATTTTTTTAAACAACTTTTTACACACCACCTTTCATTTTACAAAATAAATATCCATATTATTTATGTACAATTCTCATTCTAACAAAACAACATTACAAGATAAAACAAACTCTGTTATTACAAGTACTATGGCACTTGTTAATATTAGAAGCAAAATCTTTAAAAATAGACTAATTTTTTAATATTTAGTTTCAAATTCTAAGTTCTAGATGGGACAAATTTGACTTTTTTAAACAACTTTTTACACGCCATCTTTCATTTAACAAAATACATATCTATGTTATTACGCCGATAGGGGTTCCCTTAGTGAGCAGCACTACCTGAAATACATAGATAAAAGGCCCGGATTAAAAGAACTACTATAGAACAAATCTCAACCATTGATTTGATAAAACAAGTAATAAATGATAAAAGACAAAATAAGACCATTGTCATGAAAGCTAAGGAAAAAAGAGCCCACGTCCATCAAATTTCTGGGAAACATGTCATTCAATTTATTTGCAGATTTTGTTGACTGTCTGTTCACCTAAATTGATTAGGCGGGTGTCCTTGTGACTGTGTGAGAAGCAGTTTGTCAGGACAAGATAAAGTGGGTAATGAATAGCTAGCATCAAGCATCAATTCCATGGCTAGCATCAATTCCAACTCCAGCGGCATCTAACACAGTATGAAGACACAACATCTTTACTCGTTTATGGTTTATCCTACCCCAAACACGACTACGCTCAAATTATATTCTAGCTGGCCTATTGTACAACAAACGGCTTTTAAGGAACCAATCTCCTCCTTACGGTGTGACGTAATTCAGGTTTTGATTAATTAAAAGTGATTGCGGCTGCTCACAGCGACCTTGAACTAAACGCTCTACAAAAGCAAAGCCTACAATTTCACAACACCCCAATTCCGCTAAAATCGTTGCTTTAATAAATTTACATTCAAAAATAATCTGCCCTTTATATTTTTCGATCTTTGCAGAGTCAAAGTCAGGTATGATAAATTAACTCTGCCCTTATTTGCGTTGCACACGTAGACATCTTCGTTGTATTTACACTTTATCTGAAACTAATTTTTTCAGATTTTACTCCCTTGTCTATATATTTTAACTGCTATTATCGATAGATTTGATGGCATTTCAAACGTGTGAAACATATATGTTACAAAATTTTAAGTATTATCTGGTTTGCATCAAGAGCCTTTGATACTGTCACCCTACTTGTGTCAACAGAGAACTCAACCGACTCCCCGTACATCATATAAAAGAGGGTACAGACGAAAATGCCAATGCCCATACGTGGACAAAAGTCTTATTAATATGACAGTTTTAAAAAACCAGCGATTCAATGCATCCGGCCTCACTCTACTTAAATATCATCCACTTCAATGGTCAAACAGCCAATAGCTATTTTACATCTCATTCACAACAAAAAGTGGTAAATATTTGTCTTATTTTTATTGGCCAAAATTAACCTTTGACTGTTGAAGTGGATGATATTTAAGAACAGCCGTGTGGCCTCGTGGAATGCCATGATTGCAGGGTATGCACAAAATGTTGTTCATAATGATGATGTAAGGCTTTTCAAAGAAATGTGGTTTCATGGAATGCCATGATTGCAGGATATGCACAAAATGGGTTGGTTGACGAGTCTTTAGAAACTATTAAACAAATGCAACTGGCAGGACTAAAGCCAAACTCCACAACAAATAGATTAAAATTTCACATTTGAGGCATTTTGTCAAACAGTTCACGTGCTTTGTGCATGCTTCTGTATTTCGCATGCATATCTACCAGGGCACTTGCAACAACTACATCTGATAAAAATCCCTTCTCCATTACACTTTGATGGATGTCTCAGATATCTAATTCACTCAAGCATGGATTTTTATTGTCATCTACATCATCATACTTGTTGTTGCTTGCACAACTAGAACTTAGTTTTTTTGGAAAAATTAAGGGTCCCCTTTTTAATTGAATCCAAAAAGTCTTATGGTCTTAAAAATCATGATTTGAATTCTTAATATGGTTTAATTTTTTGTTTCAAGCTTTACTTCTATTGTATTCTTAGATAAATTAAAAATCTTTATTTTGTGGGTCTCACCCTGAAGGCCTTTTCTTCAAGAAATCTCAAAGATTTACTTCAAGAAGTTCAAATACTTTTTCCTTAGAAGGTTTGAGAGATCTAAGTGCTTTGAGCCTCCTTTGATTTGAGAAATTTGAGTCTATGAGTTTTGTCTTTCCATCTCTCATAAGACTCTAAATGTGGTTGTCTTCGACCACTCCAAATTCTTTGCAATAAATCATATTTCATGAACTTTAAATTATAATCCAGTTAGTTTATAAGTTTCTCATGTCCACCACTATGTACTTGAAGTGAACTTCCTAATATGTAGTTTGGTGTCTTTGAGGTAGTTGGTGTATCCAAAATTTGATTCTCCAATTTGATTCTCTTACACATCTAGACCAAAACGTCAAGTTTAAATGCTTTTCTCCCAAAGTTAATTAGTTCATGCCACGTGTCCTTCTCAAAGTAGTTAGATTTCTTTTTCCTAGCTAATTTTTACTTAATCAAAGTTAGCAATGAGTTCTTCTCAAAGATCCTAAGATTGTTCCATGTGTCACTCCCTGAATGAATTACCCCTTGAGACCCTTTAGTATAGATTTGAAACTTAGTTTCACCTAGTTTAAATTTCTCACTACATCTAAAATTAAGAGACCTTGACTTGTAAAATTTTTGCTCTAAAGCTCCACTAGATCTAAAATCTAACAATCTTCAAATTGGTGTCATTTTAGGTCTAGATTCTAAAGCCTGGGTAAATGTAATGTCCCATTTTTAATTAATTTATGTTTGTAGACCAAAATCACATTCCAATATTCCCTATAGGATAAAGGGAAATAATTATTATTTTTAGCCTCCATTATTAATTATATTTTTTTATATTTGGAAAATAGGCAAAATAGATATTAAATTATTGTTTAATTGCCCAAATGGGGCATGGGAATTCAAGCATATGTAACTTCGAAATAATTTGGTATATTTATTTATGATAAAATCTATGATAGGGTTGCGATAAATCCTATGACAACTCATAATTGGGGAGTTATGGTTTGCAATGAGTGGGGGAGTTACAAAGAACTTATTTTGGGAAAAAATCTTGAATAAGTAAAATATTATTATTCTACATGTTAGAGGAGCATCTCATAATTATTTATGAGGTGTAAGAAGAGCATCTTCACTAGCTAAAAACAATAGGAGTGTGTCACATCAAGAATTTATCTCATGATGGATATGTTTTTGTAGTCATAGAAAACCAATTGCCAATTCGATTATCTCATAGCAGTAAATATTATTATTCTACATGTTAGAGGAGCATCTCATAATTATTTGAGGTGTACGAAGAGCATCTTCACTAGCTAAAAATAATTAAGAATTTGTCACATCAAGAATTTATCTCATGACGGAATTGTCTTTTCAAATTTATATTCATAATCCAACACACCGAAAAGATCTAGGTAATATTATTGTTAGCAATGATTGGTCGTTTGAGCTTCTTTGTTGGTTTATGGTAAATATTTTAGAGCTTAGTGTACTATATTAGACAACAAATTTGCCAAATTTTAATTGTTTTGTGGTTTTATGTAGTAAATATTTTTGTTACCTTGTTTTATGAATTATTGTCAAGATATAAAACATTTTCTACCTACAATTATTTAAAACCTAGTGTTTTGCTTATGATTGCCACTCATATGTTTTTTCGACAATATTTTAATAGACTTTAATTTTCTAATTTTGTGTATTCTTTTCTAAACTTAGATGCATTAGATTTGTAAACAATATTGTTCATGGATATATATACTTGTATATGCTTTTGGATACATAGTTACATAAATGACTGCAATGTGGGAAATATCTAAATTCTACCATTATTATTTAGAGGTAATGGCTAATGATGATAAAACTTATTTTAGTAGATTTTTCTGAGATCATTCTTTAATGATTAGAGATGAATTATTTGTTACACACGCTGAAGGCGTATGGATATATGTTTTAGTTTAGGTTGTAGGAAAAGATAATATGTTACTGCCAATGTACTAATTTCTTTCATACATTGAGTGTTGGTTTATCGAGTGACTTCAAATTGTGAGAATATGAAGTTCATGTATTTGTCAACTTTAGTGGAATATTTTTGTGTTGAGTTACAATGGTATGCAAGGGGTCATTCATGAAGTATTTGGTTTTTATGTGGATTTTAATTTTAAATATTTTTTGTTGCTTTGTGATAAGGATTGCATTTGTTTCTACATACGATTATATAAAAATGAATAAGGGATTTGATTAATTTAGTTTATATATAAATTACATACAAGTTTCTCATAACTTTATTGCAAAACATATAAAATTATTGTAGTGATTTTCATCCTACAAGCAATCAATTTTAAAAAATGCATAAATTTTGTATTATCTTCCATATAATTAAGAATTTGATTATGGGAAAATCAACTATCCTTAAGAAAAAAATATTATAATAAAAAACTATCGGCGTGCCCATTGAACCTATGGGTTCAATTGCTAATTTACATACAATTCTCCTTCTAACAAAACAACATTACAAGACAAAACAATCTATTATTACAACAAGCACTATGCTATTATGTGGTTCTCATTCTAACAAACAAGATTATAAGCCAAAACAAACTTTATTATTACAAGAAGAAGTACTATGCCATTTGGTGGCACTTATTAAGATTAAAAGTGAAATCTTTAAAAATAGACTAATTTTTCAGTATTTAGTTTTAAATTTTGAGTTCTAGATGGGACAAGTTTGACTTTTTTAAACAACCATCTTTCATTTAACAAAAAAAATATCTGTGTTATTTATGTACAATTCTCATTCTAGCAAAACAATATTACAAAACAAAACAAACTCTATCATTATAACAAATACCATATCATTGGCACTTGTTAATATAAAAGAAGAATCTTTAGACCCCATGGATTAGCTCACTCTGTCTCTGCTATTGCTTTAGGCAGCCCATGTGGTCGGTTCACTGCACATCCCCTGAGAGGTTATAGGGGGGTCTTGCCCTGTCAAAGAGGTAAGCTCTAAGAACGTGTAGATTCCTCTCGATTATTAAAAAACAAACAAATAATAAAATCTTTAAAATAGACTAATTATTTAGTATTTAATTTTAAACTCTGAATTCTAGATGGGACAAATTTGAATTCTACACGCCATCTTTGTGACCTCCCAAACTAAATCTTAGTCCCCGAGGCGAAGCTTTCAAGTGATCCACAAGAAGGCCGAAGTCCCACGGCACGCCCAGGAATATCTAGAAGATATGATGTTTAAAAAAGTTTTTCATTCCTCTTGTTCCGAGGAAGAGTAGACTGGAGTGGAATCATAATTCAGGCCGAAATGAATGGAAATTAGGCCCCACACATTGGGTATCGAGATAAGTCCCTTCTTAAAAATTTTCCCTTATGATGTGTTGTGGCCCATCACTAAATTTGCAGTCCAGAATTAAGATAAGAGAGGAATGGGCATAGTGAGCGTTCTGGTTCAGGTTGTGGGTCTGTTGGCCACGCTTTCAGTAGGTGCAAATGTTTTTGCTTTCAGGAAATACCGCAAGAAATATCTTTCCCCAATCGATAATCCTTTAGACGAATCACAGGAGGTGCTCGCTACATTTGATATTCATAAATCTGGTAATTAAACACTCTTTACTACTTACTCTTCAGTTTCACTCAAATATATTTTTTCTGAATCCGATATTGTATTTTGAATTTCTATTGCAGTTCTATTCCTCTCAATTTATTTTGAAAATTTTGTTGTATTGCAGAAGAAGATGGGGGCTTCTTCTTTGGCTTGGCAACTGCCCCTGCCCACGTTGAAGACGATCTGCATGATGCCTGGCTTGAATTTGCCCAGAACAAGAAGCAGGATTCGAACCCACAATCTTCTACAGAGCAACCGAACCGTGTTGAAGAATCAACATTGCAATTGGATGCTTCCAGTAAAAGGAAGAAGCTTTTGAAAGTGGGCAAGGAAGCCATGATCAGAAACATTAGCAAATTCTCTGAAGAAGAGGAGGAGAGCCATAACGTTGCTGCCTGGCACAATGTTTGTCATCCGTAAGTAGTCAAACCCAAAGCTTGAACTTGGTGGGATTTGAAATTCTTAGCTGGTAATTTTTGTTATCGATGAATAAAGAGCTAATGGGCTCCACAAGGAATGGTTCATAAAAACACGATACTCTATGATGAAGGTTTTGCAAATGAGTGCCAAATGAATGATTCATGTTAATGAGAGAAGCCTGAAGGGTTCTTCCGAACCACTAATCATGAAATATGGGTCATGAAGATTGACCCTAAATTAATGTAGCTGATTCCTGAATGATGTTCTGCAATGATGCACTGGAAATATGAATCGAATAAAAATTGAAGTTTTTGTCATTTAACAGGGAAGAATAATTGCGCCCCTGGTTTGATCCAGACACTTAAGTGTCATTAAGATTTACTCGAGATTAACATAGCTGGTCCCTGAAATGATATCACTTAATTATGCACTGGAAACACCAATTGTATAAAAATTAAAATGTTTGTGATTTAACAGGGAAGAGCGATTGCGCTTCTGGTCTGATCCAGATACAGAACTCCAGCTTGCAAAAGATACAGGTGTAACTGTTTTCCGGATGGGAGTGGATTGGACCAGGATTATGCCTATAGAGCCCATTAATGGCATTCACAAATCGGTATGACATAAATTACAAGGTTCCATTGGACCTTTATTGGGCAGTTGCTGGTCATGTTTTTAAATGCCGAAGTGTCAGTTCACTGCACACATTCACAGTCTATAATTGCACTGCAGACAATATTGGGTCAGGTCTTTTTCTCTTTAAGTAGGATAAGTTTGTTGAAAGGTCTGATACACATCAGAATTAACTAAGAGAAGAAAAGAGAGCTAAGGGCATAAAATAACATGCATATAAAAGGAGATAACAATGTGGAGGAATTGAGACATTCAAAGAAATTCTCCCTGGTACAAAGAAGGACAACCAACAAGACATATCAGTGTCTCTGAATTCCATGGGTTTACCAGTGTTTGCTTTACTTTAGGATTAGCTTTGAGTTTTGAATGGGCATGTATATGGCTACCTCTAAGATTGTGCGCAATAGGCAATTTTGACATGAAAGACTTCCTCGCTGTTGCAGGTGAACTGGGATGCCCTGAAACACTATAAATGGATTATAGAAAGAGTTCATACCCATGGCATGCGTGTGATGTTAACATTGTTCCATCACTCTCTTCCACCGTGGGCTGCAGCATATGGAGGCTGGAGGCTTGAGAAGACCGTAAATTATTTCATGGAATTTACCAAGTGAGTGTTCTGCTTCTGTTCATCTTGTTTTGATGGACTAAGATTAGATTTGAATGTTTGGAAGCTAGCAGTTGATTTTATATATATTGGTTTTGTCAATAGTCTCGAGAGTTCGAAACCAAGCTTGGTGAAAGAAAAGAGTAAATGAAATGTATGTTTAAAAATCAAAAGCGATAGTTGACTTGCTGTTGAAATATTTATGTCTGATAAACTTTATTTCTTTTCAAGTCTTTGATTCATTCCTGCATTTTCTGTTCATAATGAGATTGTTATTCAACAACTGTATCTTTTGCTATGAGATACTTTCTTCTCCTATTGTGACTCACATTTTCTCATTATGGTTTTGTTCCCCAATTGACATTTTTATAAATGATTTACGGTTGAAAACAATTCGTCAGGGGGAAGAGAGATTCATCAAATTCCACTCAAGGTGGTTAATATCTTATTTAAAATTGAGTGTGTAAAGAACATGCTTTCAAGAAGGCAACAATAGTTTGATAGTAATTCTTGATTAGAATAGTCAAGCGCTAAGTATTATTCATATAATTGTTTATGAATAGATATGTCCTTTGATTGGGATTTTTTTGTCTTTCCCATTAAAGATTATTTATAGCTACATTATCGTTTGTACTATTTGGAATTCTCAATATACTAATTTTTTTCTGTATCAGATGTCACCCTTTCTTGAAAAGATTTCTCCTTGAAGCCTAATCAAGATTGATGTTATCTCCCCCCATTCACTTCAGATCATAAGTATGAGCTCTTGTGTATTGAATATGAGCTCTTGTGTATTGAATCCTTAATGCAACATTTAGAAGCACATAAATCTCATATGTAAATCGTTACTGGTCATTTGTGATAAATGTTTGTCATCTTTTAAATAATGCGACTTAAGAGTGAATCAGATTCTGGTTATTTGGGAATATATTTACTTCCTAAGAAAAAAAGCAATCAGACCCACTCGCATATACATCTTTATGATAATAGCCTTTGATTGATGCTCCCGTGATTACGTTACTTTGATTTATTCAAGGACACATTTGAGTTTTACTAGGACACACCTCATTGTAAATGAAGAGGCCACCAATGGTGTGCCGGTCCTGAATGCTTCCTACAAGTTAATTCAAGAACTGTAAATTGTTTCCAAGAACTGTTTAATTGTCGATCCATCTTTCCCTTGCATAATTTTTGGTTCTTATATCTCTACAAGCTCTTGTACCCTGTAAATATGCATTGAACACCTATGGCCCTAAATTTCTTTAAAATATGCCACCGCACTTAGCATTTATATAATCTTTGATCTCTTAATACTAATAGTAATAGGAGCTTACGATGAATGCTTGGGCCTCGCTAGGGTGATTTCTCAATCCAAACTACCAGCATATGCATATTCAAAGTAAAGGCATAATTACTCAAGCTTTGATGTGTTCTTAACTGTAAAATGGTATGCTTCTCTATTAGTTTTGATGTGAATCAAAGGAAAAGCTTAATATAATATTTTTGATGATAGACATCGCTTGCTTATTTGTTTGAACTAAGATCTATCAGTCTATTGCCTTCAGTCTTTATTCTTTTGAGAATATTTTGATTCAGCTTGAGATGCCATCAATAATATTGATTCAAACTATAGTTAGCTGAATGCATAAGGTGAATTTCATCTGACAAACCTTTTAACATTTGGTAAAGAGATAATCTATTACTTAACTTACTGGTCACTATTATTATGAGTTCTAAATGCAGGCTAGCAGTTGAAAACTTTGCTGGTTTAGTCGACTACTGGATAACCTTTAATGAGCCACATGTGTTTGCAATGCTGACTTACTGTGCTGGATCCTGGCCTGGAGGTCACCCTGATCTGATTGAGGTTGCCACTGCTGCCATGCCTATGGGTATTTTTAGTCAAGTTATGCACTGGATGGCTGTGGCACATTCAAAAGCTTTTGATCATATCCATGAGTTTTGGTATCTCTCTTCTGCTATATTCAAACTTGCAGCTTGAAAAGACACACACGTGGGTCACAGGGAAGACTAGAGTGGCTCCAAAATTGTTATTTCTTCATTTCATCATGCAGAGTACTTATTCTATGATTTTTTTCCTTGTATATGAAGAAGGTTTATTGTCCATTTTTCTTCAATATAAATGTAATTAAAATTTTTTGCGGTTAGCTTCTGAAATGATTTCTGATATTGATATTGACAGCAAGAATGCATCATTGGGAGCAAGAGTTGGTATAGCACATCATGCTTCATTCATGCGCCCTTACGGGCTTTTTGATCTTTCAGCAGTTGTTTTGAGTAATAAAATGACTCTCTTTCCATATGTGGATACCATCTGTGACAAGCTTGATTTTATTGGTATAAACTATTATGGCCAGGTCTTTCCTGATCCCTGACAAAATTTGCTTGCTTTTAGCTTTTATTTAACAGCATGTTGAACTGTGGGATTCTTGATTTACTCGGTATTAAATTTTAATTGCTATCATGGGGTTTTCCTATGTTCTTGATAGAATCTATTTGCTTGTAGCTATAATTTGATACAATATCAAAGAATCAAATTTAAGTTTGATATTTTTGGGACTAAATCCACATAATTTTTTCATATCTATGTATTGCTTTTCAGGAAGTGATTTCAGCACCAGGCTTGAAGCTAGTGGAGAATGATGAATATAGTGAATCTGGGCGAGGTGTTTATCCAGATGGCTTGTATAGGATGCTGCTTAATTTTCATGAGAGATATAAACATTTGAATCTTCCTTTCATCGTTACAGAGAATGGTGTTTCTGATACAACTGATTTAATTCGTCGACCTTATATTTTAGAACATCTTTTGGCTGTGCGTGCAGCCATGGACAAGGTTCTTATAGACACGAGGAATTTATTTTATTCTTTATACCTAAGGTTGCTTGAAAGTTGACACCATGAAGCTATTAAATGTATGTTGGGACTTACTTTTGACAATTTTCAGGGCGTTCCTGTTCTTGGCTATGTATTCTGGACAATATCTGACAATTGGGAATGGGCAGATGGTTATGGTCCCAAGTTTGGATTGGTCGCTGTGGATCGTGCTAACAACCTTTCTCGGATCCCTCGACCATCTTATTTTCTCTTTAGCGAGGTAACCTTTTTCTAATGCGTACGCATGCAAGTTGAAGATACTACTATAGGAGCTAGTTCTCTGAAGAACTTCATAACTAATTCATAATGGAGTGAATAGCCCATTTCTCTCCAATTGCTTGTGTCAGAGTAATTTCGTAAATTTTTTTTAGAAAGCAGTTCCAAAAGTTCTATAAGGAAAATGGTATTACAGTGGAAAGCTGAATGTTTTGTTGTTGCACCAAAAGGCTTCAATTGGCACTTATAAAACTCTACTACAAGGATACATTGTTTATCTTCATTTTTATTTTTTAAATTTCAAATGTTATCTTTTCTGCATTTGCAATATTGTGCAGGTGGTAAAAATGGGCAAAGTGACACAGCACCAAAGAGAAATTGCATGGAATGAACTTCAGATTGTCTCTGCGCAGGGAAAGACACGACCTTTTTATCGAGCAGTAAACGATCATGGGCTTATGTATTCTGGTATTGTTTTGAAAGCTTGTGTGGTTTCAAATGATAATAAGTAGTCTAGTTTTCATTAAAGACTAATGGAAATAACTAGATCTGCAAAATTTGTTTCCAGAAATCTTTCGTTGATACAGAAATCCATTGATCCATGATTTTTTCTCTCTCATTATCCTGAAGTTGAAACTTTAATGAACTCAATATGGTGCAAATCGAGATTCAAATACAAAAGAACGGATCAATGATGTCTTTACTTGACTAGTAGTTACTAAAAGTAAACTAGTGCTTGTGAATTTAAAACTTTGAAATTATAAGCCTTTAGTGCAACAGAATTGTTATGTATTGTGTCCAAGTTGGAAAATATTTGAAAATTATGTTGAATAATATCTATTCATTCTAAAGTTTTTATGAATTAAAGTCAGCAAGTTTATGTTAATTTATCCATCTAAGCTAGCTTATAGCATGGTCAAGATTATAGATCTCCAAAGACCAGCACAATAAGCTACATCTAGCTTTTATACGGTGTCAGATTTCATCATGACAACAACGCATGATTCAATGATTACAGTGTCTGTTCTTCCCACATTCCATGACAATCATAATTAAGGGAGAAAACGTTAAGAAGGTTATAACTTATTCTCTTTCACAATCCCTGAGCCTATTCATTCATCAGAATTTAACTGTTTTCTCATACCCAGTTATAAACATAAATGCAACATCAAAAAATTGAAAAGAATGAGAGATCAAAGGAGTTTGAGTTCATCCAGATTACTGCCAAGCACCAATGCACATGCTTACCATAAATTCTGGATTTATCACCCAGCCAAACTCCAAGTCTACTCTTATTCCTCTCAGGTTTACTATGCCATGTAGATGAGTCTCTAGGGGTGAGGAGGATTGCTGGTGATGATGCTCACACAACCACAATGTAGCCAAGGCTACTGCTTGGTCCAACTGGAGTTGTAATATTCAACATTCATGCCTTTATGGTATGTACAACAATCTGAATTTTTGTGGCAGATTTCACGACTGAGGGGCCAAATGTAGCAAGCTTTTAAGAAGCAATCCTACATGTTAGGTATATTTTGATTGATGAGATAAGTTTTATAGGCCAAAAGATTGCTTCAAAATTTAGATTATCAACCACCCCAAGCATTTCCATAAATTGCTAATTTGTGCGTTTGTGGAAGGTCTATAATTTTTGTTGGGGTTTTGGGACAACAGCCTCCAGTAATGGATAAGCCTCCGTATGTAGGTGCAACACTAGCAAAGTTATTATGGAAAAAGTCCAAAACAGGTTACACTACTTAAGGTTTTCAGAGAGGAAGGTCAAAATAATGAAAGCTAGAGTTTTGACAGCTTCTGACGAATTTAAGGGACACCCATCTAATCATTGAAGATTAGTAGTTGTTGATGTTGGGATAGGTGTGTAATATACTTTGCAATCCTGATTTATTTATTATTTATTAGTTATTTATAAGCCCTTCATGGAAAAGGGCATCCCACTTTGTTTTAACATTATGTGCCATGTGTATTGTTAAGAAGTTGTAAGAGCATCTAATGTCATAGAGATATGTAAGAGCAAGTTATGACATTGTAAGATGTGGAAGAGATCTTATGACGATTCTATGATGTGTAAGAGCATGTAAGAGGGAGGTTACATAGTGGATTTGACTTATTGACCAACTTATGACGTGCTAGAAGGCATTTTGAATGGAGATATTGCCAAAATGGAGCACCCAACTTGAGGAGGTGGTTATGATGGGTATAACAGATGTAAAAGAATATGCAAAAAATACCTTGTGGACTCCTTTGGAATAGGATGTTGGAATTTGAGCCCTTGGCTTGGGTGCTATATTTGGGTCATGGTTTGTGGTTTACCATTCATGGTTTTTTGATATGTTTCTCCTATATATTGGTGCTTGGGATGAAGATTGTGATTTTGCAGGGGGCTTATGTTGCTGAAATTTCTCCAGACTTGTGTTGGTTTTTCTCTTGTGAAGGCTTGAGCTTGCTACTGTATTGTCACTATTCTTGTTGTTGTGAATATATTGGTTCCAGATTTGGAGGCTAGATTTTTTCTCGAAAGGGTTTAGGGTAAACACTGTGTTGTGTGGTGAATATTTTTTGTTTATATTTATTTTCTAAACTGTTTGATTGTATTTTCTATGCATTTCTCTTTATTGATTAGTGTAGGAAGCATTTGTGAGGATTTATTGTACCATTGAGGATGAATGTTGAGTACCGCATGGAGGTTTTCCAGTGTTTGAATTTGTAAGTTTGTTATTTCTAACTGACGCCATGTTTCATGTGGTATTGGGCTTTGTGCCATCTTGGAGCCAACATAGAGCATTTGGAAAACTTGGGAATGCTATATGTACTTGGTTATGAGTTGTTTGAAAGCCAAAGAAGAAGACATGATGAAGCAAGAGAATAGAGAGTGAGTTTCAACAATGAGGGAAGGAGAGGAGTGAGGTTTGAGAGATAGAGTGAGGGAATAGGAGTATGATGTGGAGTGCAATCTTGAGGAAAGCGAACACTGAGGAGTTTGATAGTGTCACATAGTGGCTGTCATTACAATAAAGTGGTGTTTAATAATGTGATTGTACTTGAATTATTGCATGATAGTGTTGTAGGAAGTCCGTTACAACAACTATCCATTTGTGAATCTTAGTTAATAATCAAGCAGCTGCAGCCTGGCATGTAAGAAGCCCACTAACATGTCCCCGTTTCCGACATGATCGCCCAGTGAGAAAACTGAGTTAGCCTATCTCATTCCCATAGGCTAGCCCATCAGAGCAAGGGAATAATCTGGCGAAGATGGTAAATGAAATTAATGCACTTGCATTAATTATTCAATTGTAAATAATTAAATAATAGTAATTTATTATTATTATTTAATTGAGCGCCATGGAGAAAATAATAAATTAAATAATATTATTTAATAAAAAAAGCCAAAAAATAAAATAGGTTTGGACCTATTTGAGCGGCCACTTTGGAATTGCAAAAATTATTGATATTTGTAAAGGCACTCACCTTTGGAGGAATAAAATAATGCAATGAAATAGGTCCTAGCATTGGATCAAGCACTCAATTGGAGGGAATTTGTAAATTCAAATCTTTAATTTGAATTGGCTATAAAGGAAGGATTGGTGCTTCAAATTCGATCACCACGATTATCTTGCAATTTCATATGCTTGACATTTTGCTCGTTATTCTTCCAGTGAAATTGGATGAAAACCCAATTGTCATCATCTTGGGCGATTTCATACAGAATTCGTCATTGTGCTTCAACAAGTTCTTGCTTAAGTTCATTGATTGATTCATTCATGAGTTTGCTAGGAGACCTTGGAAGATCTCTCTAAGTTCAGCAGCTTGCATTTTACTCCAAATATACCTGTCCAAAATCACCTTGAACATAATCTACAAAATATTTCCTATGGGGTGTGGCATGAAATGAAGCCCTTGAATCTATTACCCAGGAATCATTAGCATTATCTAAACACAGAATTAAAGCATCCTGTAATTTATTACTTGCAACATTAGCTTCCTTACTGTCATCATGTTGTCCATCTACTTGTTTGCCCTTTCGAGACCAGCAATCCTTCTTCAAGTGTCTTGGCTTTCCACAGTGCCAGCAATCCATTCTTCCTCTAGATTTAGATCTGCCTTTCTTCGACTTCCCTTATGACTTCCCACGATTTGTTAGGCTTTTTCCTCTCTCCTTTGTTCTTCCCCTGTTCTCTACAGTCAAAGCATTACCCGATGTTGAACTCTCACCTGTGCTTTTCCGTCGCATTTCCTCGCTAAGGATAACACCACCAACATCATCAAATTTCAAAGTATTTGAACCAGAGATAGAGTTATTTACAACCATTACCAAGCTATTCTAGCTTTATGGCAAATAACATAAAACCAAGAGAGCCCTCACCTCTTTATCAAATTTCACTTTTATAGAAGTTAACTGACTGGTAATCGTATTAAACTCATTTAAATGATCTGACACAGATCCACCTTCAATCATTTTTTAGATTAAACAAACACTTCATGAGAAATACCTTATTAGAGGCTAAGGGTTTTTCATACAATTTAGCCAAAGCTTTCATGAGACCATCTGTTGTTGTCGCTTCTGTTATATTGAACGCCACAGATGGTGCCAAGAACAATCGAATGGTTCCCAGTGCCTTTCTGTCCAAAAGATCCCAATCCTCATCAGTTATTGTTGCCGGTTTCTTGGCTTTTTCTTCCAACGGCCTCCATAAATCTTTCTGATAGAAATAATCCTCCATTTGCATCTTCCATAATTGATAGTTCTGCCCATTGAATTTATCTACCTTCTATTTACTTTCGTCTGCCATTGCTCCCATTTAACCGTGAGACTCCCACTCAACCATGAGACCTTCCTGTAGACAATAGTCAAACACAACCCGCTCTGATACCAGTTGTTAGGGTTCAGGCAGATCGGAGCAATAAACACTAACAATTATATGCAGATTAAATAACCCAAATATAACAATGAAGGATAACACAAAAGAGATCAACACAGAAATTTAACGTGGTTCACCCAATATGGGCTACATCCACAGAAACTCAGCCATCCAACGATTTTATTATCCAGTGCAAAACAGATTACAATCTCGCGAATTCCACACCCGCAACATACATCCCAGCGGCTTATATCAAGCTTTTTGGAAGCTTTTAGAATTGGGGTTTTACAATGTCGTTTTTCTTTTGTCAGATAACAAAAAATTAACAACCGACTCCAAATGGGCAAAAAGAGGGAATTTTTTTTTTTGGGGGCCTATGCCCCCGAACCCCGGCGATGATACATTACGAGTGTACAATACTTGCATGATCAGTCACCACATACCAACATGATTTGAGTACGAAAACTCACTTGTTCATAAGAGGTGATTCTGCCCGTGAATCACATTTGTGCTCAAAGAATTGAAGTCATTTTTAGCTTGCTACAATGTCGCTACAGTGAATTGTTGAAGATTTCAGCTTGTAGAGATTGGATCGAATTATACTAGCAAGCAAATCATTGTTATTGCTGATTTTCATAATTTAACAACATATGTTGCTATTGTTCATCATCAATATTCATTGTTTAGAGCGCCAAATTGAGGATAATTATTATTTGTTGTTATTACTATAAAAATTAGGCTTATTTCAGGGTTTGCTGCTGTCATACATTGCCTCCATACAACACTATTGTACCTCCTAGTGTTGTCGCTTCCGTACACCATTGCCGCTGCCCATATCTACCGCCGTATCATCTTTGTTGGAGGGTTTTGTGAGTTTTCAGATCTGATGAGTTTGATTTTGTTGTTCTCATTTAAATTAGTGAGTACATCCATTTTCTATTGTTGTTCTAAGAGTTTACATTGCTGTACCATCAAAAATCAGCAAGTATATTCATGATTTATTGTTGTTCTAAGGTTTACATTGGTTTGCATTCATAAATCAACAAGTTCATTTGAGATATTGGTGTCTGAGGTATACTATTGCTGTTCATTCACAAATCAATGAGCATACTTGAGATCTATTGCTGTTCCAGGGTTTGATACTACTATTCATGCACAAATTAGCAAGCATACTTGATACCTAATGTTGTTCTAGGGTTTCATAATTGTTGTTCATGCACAAATCAACAAATACATTGGTTGGAATTGATCATCTACATGCTAGATCGACTGTTGTGATGCATTTGAGGGTTTATACCAGCATATGAGGGTTTGATCTAGCTACTTGAGATTGTGATCAGCATTGGGTTTCATTTCAGTTTAATGTTGTAGTTTCATTCTTGTTTCACAAATCAGAAAATACAATTTTGTTTTTTCATGTTTCAGTGTGATCCCAATTGAGGACATTACACCATCCATGATTATGCTGTAGCCACGTGTCACCCAATTGGCTTTCCTCTCCTCCATCAACATGTAACCTTGGAATAACTTTTTTTCCAAGAGAGTGGTTCTCAATCTAGTCTTGCTAGGACCCACATAGCCAAGACCACCTTTACTTACCTTGTCAAACAATTCCTTGTACAAAGGAGATCGAGCAATATGAAACGGAATGTCGTTACCAAAATAGAAATTGGCAATGGCCTCATTTGCAGCCTCCCTTCCTTCCACATTGAACATATCTGTGATTGGATTTGGTGAGGATGAACTTGTAGTTTTTCGTTTCCCCCTTGACTCCACTGCACTCACCCCTAATGATGAAAATGAAGGTGGTCTACCTAAACCTCATGGTGTACTAGAAACTGATGGTGCAATAATTTCTCCTTGAGCTAATTTGATCATCTCAACCCTCATTTCAACTGAGTTACTCACAAGCCCTAACTCCTTTACCAGGGATATGCAAAAAGTGTGCATTGGTCCTTTTCATGCTGCCATTTCAACCGTCTGGGCAAATGTTGCATTTCCATTTTCGACTTCCACTTGAATTAGGTGTTCTATTTGTGTCAACTATTGTTGCAAACTGCTGTAAAAGAATTTTCTTACTAAATGGCCCTTGAAGTGCAATTAGATTTCAATACAATCGCAGTTGAATTGTCTGTGGTTTTGCTTGGGGTTTGTGTGTGGCTCCCTGCAACCGATTCCTTGTTAATTTTGTCCTCCAAATCAAAATCAGCATTAATACTGAATGTATACATCTTGACTCAGGGATTCTGAAATAGATGCACCATAAAATAACAATATATTATATAAAATTAAATTATTAAAATGAATGCTTTGAAGTATAATTAATAATAATATTGTAAAATGGATAGCTGCTGTTGTGCATTGTATAAGTTATTCTTGTGCAGAAATTTCTAAATTTCTATAGAAACAAATATGAAATATTATATGATGGCAGCAGTCCATCACAATTTTAAATTTGAATTTTGGAAAGTTGTAAAAAAATGACTTGTAAATGTCAGATGAAATTGGAAAAAAATCATGAATTCCATGGATAACCAGATGTAGAAATGCATACTTATACTAATACATTTTTGACAGTTTTTGATAACCGTAGGATATGCTTTAGAATGAATATGCCTGTATGTATACAATAAACTTATTGTTATCCAAACAATTCTAAATTTTTATATAAACATATTGAATATTAATATAATGGCAGCAATCCATCTCAACAGCAATTTGAATTTAGACCTGGTTGGCACTATGAATATGATTTTATAGTATATACACACACATACACAAATAAACCGTTTCATGTGCAGAAATTTCACTAGTACCTGAAAGTCTGAAACATTTTGCCCTGCTGTTGCAGCTCATTGGTCTGTGAAGTTGAAACTTAGAAATCATAAAAATGATAAAAGAACAAATACTTAAAGTGCCGAGCGGACTTGTAGGGCCTAGAAGAAGCTTAGGGTTTTTTATTTTTTCAAAGAAGTCCACGTTTTGATCTACTTTGACAACAAATTTTTTTTGGTCTGCATGGGATGGTTGGGTGTCCCTAGGATGGTTGAGCACTCCCTAATAAAAGGACATTCCACTTGCAGAAGGACGCCCCCATTTTTCAAAGAAAACTTGGGATGGCGGGGGGAAGTTTTGTCCTTGTCCCCAAGGCGTTCTCATTTCCGCAAGTAGAAAAAAATCAGGGGGGATGCGTCCCCGGGGACCATTGGGTACCACCAAGCATCAACATCCTTCCTATAGTCATGGAGAGCGAAAACACTTTGACTATTGGAGGTTACAAAATCAGCAAACTCGCTCGTAAGTAAATCCTCCATATCAGGATTGGGGAAGAGTTTAGTAAGTACTTTCTTGTACCCATTGCTGACTTTTGCATCTCTATATGGTGGCACCCTTGATGACATAGCAAGGATGTCATTGTTGTAAAATTTGGGAGTCAATGCAAAGACAAGAAGATGTAGTGGGGTGGTCATTTTGTTCCACCACTAATCACAAATTGACTGCACCTCTTTGAAGAAAGTTTCTTCAAGATCTTGTTTTTTTTCATTTATGGACTCTATCTTCTTAATCATCGAGTTGATGCCATTGTATACCTTTCTTAAACACGGCTTCTCAATGTCAATAAATTGGATCATATTCATGCTGGGCTCGGTGAAACTAAGAAGATATTTCATGCGATCTCATCAAGTGTCATCTAGGATCATTTGCTTTACATTTGTTGCCCTCTCATTATTGGATTTGCCTCCATAGGGACCAACTTTGGCTGATGGCCATGCTAGAAAGTGCTTCCTACACCTTCACAAGTTGTCTCAAGACGATTGTGTTGGATGTGAATCGGGTCTCAGTAACCTATTCAAAAATAAAAGATAAAAAAATTAAAAACAAAGAAGAAAGCATACTTAAAATTAAAAAATAAATTAATAATTACTAAAGTGAAACATAAAATTTGACAATTGTATTGTTTCAATTACTTTCAGCAGCTCCGATTGCGAGAATGATCTAAAAATAGCTTGGGACATGTGGTGGTTTGTGATAAACATTTGGATCTCTTCAGCATCAACATAGACTTGTTTGATCCAATCTATTTTCTTGCCCAACTTTTGTAACATGAGGTTGAGCGAATGGACAACACAAGGTGTCATATATATATATATTTGAGAAAACTATGTCTCAACCAACATATCAGCTGCTCTGCAATTCTTTGCATTGTCCATTATGACTTGGACTACATTTTGAGGACCCATTTCTTGAATGCACTGTATAAGGATGTTAGAAATAAATTGGTGCATCCATCACCCACCCCTCACAATCCACAACTTTCAAAAACATTGCCCCTTTAGGGCACACTGCAATCACATGGAATAATGGCCAACTTTTGACATCCTTACATCCATTGGAAACAATGGACACCCTTGTTTGTTTCTATGAATTCTTAATGGGAGCTAATGAAGTGTCTATATTTTTTACCTCATTTGACAACAAGGTGGTGCACACCTAAAAACTTGGGCTCGTGAATCCTTTTGGAGCATCATTTACTTCTCTCAACATATCTTGCCAATATGGTGATCAAACAACATTGAAGGACAAACCATATGAGTAGAGGCATCTTGCAATGGTTTGATCGAAAATCTCTCCATCGTCCCTTTGAAATGCCCTCTCTAATGGCCCCATCGTTCTCTTCACATTAGCGGGCTCTTCATTCCTACCCAAAAACGAGTGGCTATCTACAACATCAGGGATGACACTATGACATGGAGAAGTAAGGGTCCCTCCATGACTCCCTTCTTCTCCTCAAAGGATGCCCTATTCTAAGGACAACTCTTGCATCTACTTCTTACTGTTTGATATATTTTGCTATTTGATGAGGTGAAATAGGTGCACCATTCTTCCTTGGATAGGCTTTGATTCCCATGCCAGGAATGGCACACAAATGGGCTTTTACTAGATTGTATATGAGATCTTGTATACCTTTGACAACACCCATAGCATTTCCAAACATATTGTTCCACCACCTAGAATTTGTTGTATCATTTTGACATGCTTCCACAAAGGTGAACTTGGGTCAATTTTGAAGGAGGGTTGGTTGATGAAGCTAGAACTGGCTGCCATTGTAATCCCTATGCCCTACAACAAGTTTGAAAAACAAACATTGAACAATACGTTCTAGAATCCAAACAAATGAAACTCAAGTAGTTTATAGATCAATAGTTTGTGTCGTATGAGTAAATTGTTTTTTAATGAAATACTTATGAGTTGAAAAACAAACCAAGAAATCTAGGTTTTAAATTTTGAATGTCATGATGATGATTAGTGATTACATATTATCAAATACGGACCACGGTTAAAAAATAAAAATATTTAAATAAATAGTAATACTACTTAGTAGCAGTTAAAATGGAGAGGAATCTTGAAGTTAAACAAGCATTTTTATTTTTCTAGGTTTAAAATTTAAATGCTGAAACCTATGTTCTCCACCTTGTTCTAATTTGTGATTGCACACTCTAAATTCTAAAATGATAATTGTATCTTCGTATGCTAAAACCTATTTGTGATTTTTCTAGGAATCCCATAGAGGAGTACCTATTTGTGGAGACTGGAGATTGGTATGAGCAAGGGATTGTCGGCCAAGCAGCAGAGAGTGTTTTGTGAAGGATGGCATTCGTGTATTCTCCTTCACATTTGAGCAAGGTTCAGGTGTATTCTCCTCATTCGAGCATATACTCAACAAAGGTGTATTTGGAGTAGTGTTTTCATGGCACCTAAGACTCAGTGAACTCATGAAAAGAATGAAACACAACTCCTAAAACTCACGAAAAGAATTAAAAATGGCTCCTAAAACTCATAAAAAGAATGAAATGTGATAGTTTAGGGGTTTTTTGGAGGTTAAAAAGTCAAAAAAACCCCTCTAAAATCGATGCCTATCTCTGGAATCGTTGTAGAAACAAACTAGAATTGCCATGTCATCGTTGGAATCTCCTAGGTTTGCTAGTTGCCAATTCTAGATGATTTTGATGGGGAAAAATGGAACCTTGTTCGAACCCACAAGATCATCGTTCTAGATTTTGATTTTGGGATGTTTTGTATGCAAGATTGGTCTAGTTTTCTATTGATTTGGTAACCTAGGTATTTTACAAAAAAAATCATGCACATGCTAAATATTAAAAAAATCCTAACCCTAACCCTTAATCCTATTTTGTTAGGGTTTTAGGAATTAGCGTTAGGGTGTAAAACATAAAAAATCCCTAACCCTAACCCTAAATTGCAAGAAAAAACCAGCATTTAGGGTTAGGGTTAGGAATTTTATCTTTTATGTTTTAGTACGCCCAAACCCTAACCCTAAATTATGATATCCATGGCGTCGAAAAGAAAAATCACAATATGGAGTCATGGACTATGGTAGAAAGGATCTTGTATCGCTCAACCGAGCATTGCTAGCTCTATGTGGAGTCATGCGCTTGTATCTCAAACAAGTCTACAAATGCTACTATAGCCATAGGAGCATTACTTAGGATAGGGATTGACTTAGCAAACTAGAAGTATAAATGTAATTCAATTACTTGGCATTTAATTGGGAAAAAGTCAAAAGAATAAAATAATGTTGCCTTCCCATCCAACATGGCCCAAAATGATTTTTTATTTTTTTCTTTTTAAAACTAGAATGAGGATTTGGGGGTAGTGCCCCCAATGGGGTTGAGGGGTGGCGCCCCTAGTACACTCCCTATTGCGATATAGGGCGGGGTTGGGGGGCAGAGCCCCCACCACCAAGCCCAAATTAAAGCCTTTGAGACCACACAAACCTTCATGGTGCATGTCATTTTTCATAATATTATTGCTTTTAAACAACCTTCAAAAGTCCTCCAAACCCTTCAAAAAATGCTTGACTTTCACACTTTTACGTTTGAGCATTTTTAATTTTTTATTAACTTGGCCAAGTCTTCCTAGCAGGACTTGTTGGGTCTGGCGAGTTTGGTAGACTCAGCGAGTTTGACTAGACTCATCGGGTACCTGGGTCATGAGTCCTTGGGCCTCATTTAGGTTTGCTTGCCTCAAGACTTGTCGAGTCTAGGCGAGCCTGGTAACACTGGTTAAAAGGAAGCCCATTGGTATAAATGCAACACACAATGAGCTCATTCACGTTGTTCCTTGCCTTATTCTAGAATGTCCTTTGTAATGGGTCCACATCCTTTGTTCTTTTGCATGAAGAGTGGTAGTATCATCTTCTAAAGATGATGTTGCAAAGCATGGAAGCCACTATTGAGTAGAGGATGGCCTTACAGGTGGCTTGTGGGATCTTTTCTTGGACAAAGGATAAGACCTTGATTGAGGATTTTTGATAAATGTAACTTTTGAGGTGACCTTCGGCTTAGATGCCATGACCGAGGGTAGCTCTTCTGTCGAATTCATCCAGGACTTGCACTTGGCTTTGTCCATTGAGGTATGTTGCACCTAGAATTGGATGTGGTAGTTTAATTCATTCAACATTTGTATATTTTGATGCATGTAACATGTCTTTTGGGGATTTGAACACGGATCTCCATTATGAAAGCCCTAATGATTTACCATTTAAGCTTATCCCATTTGACCAAAAAAGAACAAGATATTAAAAAACAATAACAAGTCATTTAAAAAAGAAAAAAATTCTAGTGAAGATTGGAAAAATTTGCCTTGATTGAAGATTCTCATTGTAAGATCCTTGATCTTCTTGGCAGCTATCTAACACTTGTAAAGACATAGGAATAGCAAGAACATGATGTTTGAATACTAATTGAAGTTGCAGCACTGACTGGTGAATAGCAATGGAGTTTTGGGTGAGTGAGGAATGAAAGGTAAGAAGAGTTGTCCTCTTTTGTGTTTTATGTTGTTAGGGTAGTTGCTTTTAGGATTAAGATAGTTTTTACTTTCTTTTTTTGGTCTGGGCCGCAGTTGGGTTCACCTCAGGTATGGCTTAGGTATGTTGCTGGCATGGTCTCAGACAAACCCATGCTATACTCAGGCAGTGCCCATAGGAAATGACGAATTTGGGTCGTAACCATTTTGACTACCGTACCAAGACCAAACAAACATAAGTCATACCCCAGGACCTGCACGAAGCAACAAATTTGGGCTGAACCCATACACGGACTGTACTGAGACAGGATTGGGTACATGCACGTTCTTGCTATTAGGCGAACTTGGTAACAGAGCCTAAATTTGTACATGGCAAATCCCTGTATCTAGGGGCATTCCAACCACCATTCCTGCACGGCTTTGAGAAATCAGGGTGCTGAAATGCATTGTTATCAGGTTTGAAAATTTTGATTTGTGTGGGAGATAAAAAAAAATCAGAAATCCAGAATTTTCAAAAAGTTAGTTAAAATTTCTGTAGCAATTGAAAAAAACAGATTGAATCAAACAAATCTGGCTGGTTAAAAAAATCTGGACCGAACCATAATTGGTAACTATGCTGAAATCACATTTCAAATTCAAAATAGTGGTTTATTAAGGGGACTTGTAATTTATGGTAGAAAAGGAAAATCATCTAATAAGCTAGAGTCTGAAACTGGCGTTGAAATTTGCCTCCTTAAATAGATCCATGTATCTGAAATTGCGAATCTATTTAGATTCCAAATTTTCAGTGATACAGCGAGTAAATTCTGTGTTGCACCATGTGAAATTGCCATAGGCAACCACCAGCTTATATGTATCAATGAAATTCTGTAGTAATTGAGCTTGGTGAGGATCGAACTGCTGACTTTCTATTTTTCCTCTTTGATTTGACTGAAGTGAAATCCCCACTCAGAATAAATAAAAGATTTTGAACAGTTTGTAACCATCCTGACAATGCTCATAATGTCTGCTCCCTCACTCTTCAGTCAGGAGGAATACAAATTGAAAGGATGCTGATGAGAACATTGAATTCAGCTGAAAGGCCTGAGGAATGTCTTTAAGACGATAGCAAAAGCATATTATCAACCTTGTGGCTGAAAGAAATTATTTGTTCTTTCCCCAAGATGAAATACCAGATAATAGAAGAGATTGCTAATACATTCTAGTTTCCTGTTGTAAAATTCGATCTGTGTGGTTAGAATTTATCATCTCTTGAGTTCCATGAATAATTTTCACTATAATGGATTTGTTTTTAAAAGGCCATAGTATCTTGCAAATGATTTTGACAGGTCAGAGACTCAGATGAGAATAGCTGCTGCCATTCCCCAAGGTCAGAGCACTTTCTGTGAGGAACCTGGGACATATCTCTGATAAATCATAAGATCCTCTAACTTAGGAATTTCTGTGACTGATTATACTTTTCTTTTCTCCATGTGGGGGTTTAGGGGATGCTGATGGGTTCATGCTGGAGGATTTGAGCTGTATCTTATGAACTATTGTTAATGATGTGGCATTGTGGAGCATGGAAGCTGCTCTCCTTTATCAATGGAAACCATGTGTAGATCCATGGCTGTGGGGGATGCTTTGGTCTCTGAGGAGATGGTTGAAAGAGTCGAGGGATGGACTGTATATACAGTTTAAGGCATAAGAGTGAATGCGTTTGTTTCCCCAGTCATACTTACCCTGATCTATTGAATCAAGCAAGTGAAATGGTTTTGAGATTGGATGACTTACAGATTGCTCTCTTTACTGTTTGATTTTGCTGAAATAAGTTTTCCCACTCCGGAATGGCAGTGAGGTGTCCCTGGCTTGAAATTGAAACTCTGCATTTCTCCCCTTATTTGTATTAAAATTGTTCAGATCGGGAGTCTTCTGATTTTGATTTGTCTGATGTCTTACTGTCTGAGAGTCCAAGGTTGCTTGATCTCTTGAAGATGTTACTTATGAATGTTGGTGTTTAAGGAAAACATTTGCCAAATGCCCATGGAGATGACAAAACCTATGATGAAAGGGAAGGCCTTCATAAGCCACTCGATCTTCCCACTTTATCTCCCTAATTGAGGGGAAATTCTATTTGGTAGAGGCTGCACCAAGCCAAAGTGGACATGTGTGCATAATCCAGAATTCACGGTCAGAAAGTTCTGAGGGAGACATGATTTTCCAATAGAGTTGCCTATCCTGATCAGGGAACTCTCTTCTGAAAAATCACTTGGCAATAGAGGGAGGTGTATCTAAACCAAGACTGTGCTTGGTAGATCGTTTGTTGGGTTGAAAGCTGGGACCAACATTTCATGAATGAGCCATCTTTATTCAGAGAACAGGGCTCTTCTTGAAAAATGGCTTTTTTTTGCAGTACTTGAGGAGATGACGGCCATGAAATAGCCTTTGGGCATTATAATGATGTTGATTGAGCCTGACAGTTTCCACTGGTCATAAACACATGTTTTCAGAGTTCTGGGTCCAAGGTTGAAATGTCCCGTTCTCAAAATTGTTGCTAGGGACATTACAGGGGTGTTGTAAAGTCTCATTGCCCTGAGCTCCTTTGAGATTTCCCTTAGGAGAAATGATATGTTCCAGTTACAGCTTTAAGGCAATCACGGTATAGGAATACAGTGTCACAGTTTATATGATCTCACAGTCAACCAAACAGCGCAATAATTAAACTGAATAAAAATAAATGTTTTCTTGAGTTAATCAAAATAGATCTCTGCTACAACAAGTTCTATTGATAGAAATTAACCAAAAGCCATATCACATTGTTTACAGCAAACACTGCTTGTATAATAAATGCAACATAGTTCTGTGTGGGCCTGGGAAATCAGAAAAATGGCTGCACTCACATGGTTTGTCCAGCAGCGATCCACCCTAAACTCCTATAATGTGAATCCTTGCCCAGCCGCTAAGATTAAAGGAAAATCGCTGGAGTTTATAATTAAGGTGGTGCCAATCTTACATAAAGCGATGGAGAAAAATACTTGAGGTGCTAGTGATTTGGGATAAGTCAAGTTTAGTTAAAAGTAATTAAATCATAAATTTAGTCCAAAGGGCAGCGGTGGTATTCTAGAGGGGTGCAACTCTTTTAAGTGTTAAACTAGTGTTAGTTACATCCTAATGGTCATCTCTTATCTCGTCCTTATCCCTTCTGCTTTTTTCCCTTATGGCTATTTTTAGCCTTTGTACATTCTATATATACAGCTTTGCTGTATCTTGTTATTTATTCACTTCTGATCAATATACCTTAAGTTCTTGTAACATGGTATCAGAGCTCGGGTGAGCCCTTTGGGTTGTCAGGGATTTTTTGATGAAAGAATAATTGTTTTCATCTAGCAACGATTTGAGGGTTTTTCAGTCTAAAAGTCGCGCTTGTGATTTATACAAAAATCGCGACGGTTCCAGTCTGAAGGTCGAAATCCGTGATTTTTTTGAGACGCGTTTTTTTTCTATGTTCGCGACACTATCTAAGGTCGTTTTTTCCTTTGTTTCTTCATGGATAAACGTTTTTAAAATCTCTGTTTGAGGTCGTCATTTTGGAAATCACGACTTTCCCTGGTATTACAAAGACGTGATTTTGGAAAAATCCGTTTTTGTTATAGTCTTGCGGGTTTCTTCTTCTAAGGCCGTGACGGCTAGGGTACAAGTGTGCAAAGGAGGGCACGATTTTTGTTCTGTTCTGGATTGCATTGCGATTTCCGTTTTTTTAGTGGATGGTTTGCCCTGAAAACCCAACTCACAATTTTTGATGGATTTCGGCGGGATTTTGGTCGCGATTCCGTTTTTGGCTGCTTGCGATTTCTTTTGTGATTATCATTTCTGGATCCAATTTCTCTTTTCTGTCGGTGGGTTTTCTTCAGTAGACTCCTGATTTCAGTGGGTCTTCGGCAGGCGTCCTCTTTGATGAACATGGGTATTCTATTTATTTTGAACTTTCTATACAAAGTGTTTGATCTCAGCAGCTATTTTTGTCTTTTTATCTCAATAATTGTGTTCGGGCTTATACGTCAACCTTTCTGCCTCGACATTTGTGTTCTCTGGTGCTTATGCCCCTTCAAGCATCTCGTTTTTTGTGCCTGGAAAAACGTGAAAATGGGGTCTCTTGAGCAGAATGATTATGCGGTCTCTGCCTTCATGGCCAAACGACCTGCAGATCATGTCAAATCTTCTGCTTGGTACATTGACTCCGGTGCCTCTCGACACTTCACACACCGACGAGACTGGGTTACGGAATACACGCCTTTCAAGGATTATGTCATCTTTGGTGGAGGTGAAGAATACACTGTTGTTGGAAAAGGCAACGTACAAATCCAGTCTGGCGGGAGAAATTTAATATTTCTCGATGTATATTTCGTACCAGGAATGGAGTTGAACCTCCTCTCTGTCAGTCAGATAATGCGACATTCACCTCATTTGGATGTCGTTTTCAGCATGCATACTTGCAGTATAATGGATCGTGAGACACGTACTGTTGTTGCCAAGGGTCTTGAGGATCATGGTCTTTATAGGCTCGTAGACTCTGCTGATTCTCACAAGCATGCCATGGCAGCCAGGAATACCTCCATCAACAAACTCTGGCATCAACATTATGGGCATCTCAATATGTACTATCTCTCTTAGCTCGCTTGAGAGGGTCTGGTTGGTGGTCTCCCAGAAATTTAGACTCTAATTCCTGGTGTTTGTGATGCATGTCAGGCTGGCAAGCAACATCGTACTCCATTTCCAAATAGTGATAAATGGAGAGCATCCAAAGCTTTGCAGTTAGTTCACGCTGATGTCTGTGGACCCATGAATACCCCTTCAGTTACTGGATGTCGATATTTCCTGCTTCTGGTTGATGATTTTAGCAGAAAGATGTGGGTGTATTTCCTAAAAAGGAAATCAGATGTCTTTAGTACTTTTCAGCAGTTCAAGGCTTTGGTGGAAAAAGAGTCCGGCTGTCCAATAATCACTCTTCGAACTGATAATGGAGGGGAATTTTGTTCTTCTTCCTTCATTCATTTCTGTGCTGCACATGGTATTAAACGCCAGTTGACTACACCATACACGCCTCAACAGAATGGTGTGGTTGAGCGTCGCAATCGCACTATTACAGAAATGGCACGGTCTATGTTGGAACATAAAAGTGTTCCTAAGAAATTCTGGGCTGAAGCAGTCTACATTGCCGTCTATCTTTTGAATCGATCTCCCACCTATGCCGTTCGAAAGAAGACTCCTGAGGAAGCCTGGTTTGGTCGTAAGCCATGTGTCAACCATCTGAAAATTTTTGGTTCCACTGCTCATGTTTGGATCCTAGATGCCAAGCGCACTAAGCTGGATTCCAAAAGTCAGAAACTTATGTTCACTGGGTATAGTGAAAATCATAAGGCTTACAGACTACTGAATTGATATAGATACTGACCGTCTTATATTCAGTCGTGATGTAGTTGTTGATGAGACTACTGGGCCCTTTCTTCTATCTCCTTCATCTATTCCTCTTGAGGATCAACGTTTGAAGGATTAAGATTCAGGTGTTTGCATTCCTCTAGCTTCATCTGATGGGAGGGCTCCTGCTGTTCTGCCCGCCTCTCAGCCTGGATCTCCACTTGCCACAACTCAGGATATTCTGGATCCTCCTGATCTTGTTCCGACTCCTTCCGATGATGATTCTGCTGTCCCTCTTCCAAATGCTGGCTCCTCTGCTCTCCGGCCGAAATGGTGGGCCAAAACCATTGGTGACCTTCATGATAATGAACTCCTCGAAGGAAGATTTGCTCGGAAGAAGAGCAAGCAGTCAAATTCGGTCAATTTTGCTCTTGTGGCTAATCTTCACAGCATTTCAGAACCTCAATCTTATTCTGAGGCTCAAGGTGTACCTGAGTGGGAACAGGCTATGGATGCTGAGCACCAGAGTCTTCTGAAGAACAATACTTGGGTTTTGTCTAATCTCCCTCCTGGAAAGAAACCTGTTGGCTGCAAATGGGTATACAAAGTCAAGTACAAGGCCGATGGGACTCTTGATAAATATAAGGCTAGGTTGGTCGCCAAAGGTTACTCTCAAAAAGAAGGTGTTGACTATGAGGAGACTTTTGCTCCTACAGCAAAAATGAGCACCATTCGTCTTGTCTTTGCTATGGCAGCTCAATTTGGGTGGAAAGTCCATCAAATGGACGTCAAGAGTGCCTTCCTCAATGGAGAGTTGCAGGAAGAAGTCTATATGACGCAACCTCCTGGTTTCAAGGTTGCTGGGAAAAAACATCAATTATGCAAACTGGTGAAAGCTCTCTATGGCCTCAAACAGGCTCCACACGCATGGTATCTCAAGATTGATCAGTATCTTGTTGATCGGGGCTTTCAGCGGAGTCCATCTGATTCCAATCTGTATGTCAATCAGTATGTTGATGATAGACTACTTATTGTTGTATATGTTGATGATTTGATCATTACTGGCAGCTCAGAATTGTTGATTCATCAGATCAAGCATGATCTCAGCCACACGTTTGACATAACAGACTTGGGCCTCTTGCATTATTGCCTCGGTATTGAGGTATGGCAGCAATCTAACAGTATTTTTCTCTCAATCGAAGTATGCTCGGAGTTTGTTGGACAAATTCAGGATGACAGATTGCAAACCGGCTTCTACACCAATGGAGAAAGGCCTCAAACTCTCTGCTCATTCAGACTGTCCTGTAGAGAATGAATCATCATTTAGGCAATTAGTTGGCAGTCTCATCTATCTCACTACCACTCGACCTGATCTTAGTTTTGCAGTTAGCTACATCTCTCGATTCATGACAGCTCCTAAAACTGAACATTGGGTTGCAGCCAAGCGTGTGTTACGGTATGTGCATGGCACTTCTGACTTTGCCATTCTGTATGGCAGGTGCAAAGATCCTCAGCTAGTTGGTTTTATAGATTCCGATTGGGCAGGCTTTGTCGATGATAGAAAATCTACCTCTGGTTATGTTTTCAGTTTGGGCACAAGTGCAGTCACTTGGACGAGCAAGAAGCAGCAGGCAGTGGCTCTCTCCTCCACAGAAGCTGAATATAGAGGAGCGGTTAAAGCTGCCTATGAGGCAGTTTGGCTTCGACGGATGCTTTCAGATATCCACATGTCTCTAGTTGGTCCTTCACCTCTGTATTGTGACAATCAAGGGGTGCTGAAACTTGCCAAAAATCCTGTCTTTCATGAGTGGACAAAGCATGTTGATCTTCATTGTCACTTTATTCACCAGCTTGTTGAAGATGGTTCTGTTGTGTTGCAGTATGTTCCTACAAAGAACCAAACTACCGATATTCTCACCAAGTCTCTAAGTTCGGATAAGTTTATCAAATTTAGCAGGCATCTTGGTGTTGTTGACCGATTGACCATTATGGGAGGGTGTTAAACTAGTGTTAGTTACATCCTAATGGTCATCTCTTATCTCATCCTTATCCCTTCTGCTTTTTTCCCTTATGGCTATTTTTAGCCTTTGTACATTCTATATATACAACTTTGCTGTATCTTGTTATTTATTCACTTCTGATCAATATACCTTAAGTTCTTGTAACATTAAGAGGGAAGAGGTGCATATGAAGAGGTGTGACTCCTTCAACCAAGAGAGTATAAAAGGAGAGATCATACCTTGGGATTCAGACGGAAAGGAGAAATTAAAATATATAATAAAGATCTACAATAGAAACAAAATATATACAACAGAGAATACTTTATTGCAGCCATTTGAGAATAAACTTGTCAATCCATCAAGAGGTATTCAATCAGAAATAATCTAGCAAATCCTTAAGCAATCAGTTTTGAATTTAAGGGAGTGATTTGCAAATAGGAAGGATGGCCCCCCTTCCAAGTTCCCGAGAGATGAGAGGATGGCCCCCCTCTCATGCTCTTATCAAGTTTGGACAAGAGTTGAAGGACGGACAGCCTTTCATGCTCTGGGTCTAACAGGAGTTGGAAGGATGGCCAGCCTTTCATGCTCTGGGTCTGACAGGAGTTGGAAGGATGGCCAACCTTCCATGCTCTTGGGCTTGATCAAGGAAGACGGTCAACCTCCAAAGTGGACTGAGAGTTGGAAGGATGGCCCACCTTCCATGCTCTCAGCAAGTCAAGGACGACCAGCCTTGATATTACCATTTGCAAGTATTTCCAAGGAATTCAGAATGTAATTGGCTGTGAGGATTATGCTATGATGTATTGATCTGAATATTATCATAATCTCTTGATCTTTAATATTTCTAATATCATTTCTAGTGATTATTATTGTTTGCAGGCAAAGAAATCAGGAATATCCCCAAAAGGGACATTACAAAGGTAAGCTCCCATAAATCCACATATTAAATCTTTATTCTTGAGTAAACATAGCCAGTTTTCTACCTCTTCTAAAGGCAAGTTGAAAGATCCCCTATGGATATTTTCCCCAATTTTTCCAAATGTTCCATAGAAAATTTAAACAGTTTGCATGAACTAATTTCTATTCATCCAATAACTTGGAAGCAAATTTCAATATAAACATATTATAACAATTTTAGAACAAGGATCTGAAATTACATATGAATATTGCTTTCCAATCTTCAATAGAATAACAACAGAAATATCCAATCGTAGCCACAGAACTTACAGTTGGATTGGATAACCAGAAGTATGAATTTGAAGCACAAAGTGAGACGCCTGAATAATATCTCCAACAGACAATGGGTTTCCGTCCACTGCCTCCAAGCTCAAGGGTTTCCGTCCTCAAACCTGCTGAAAGCCAAAGCTTCCCAGAATTTCTCCAAGAGAAAATAAAAACCAAGCATAAACCAAGCATAGCTGAAAGTGAGCCCTTGCATCACTTTTATAAACTTCTCATAAGAGCTCATTCACACTTTTAACCAATGTGGGATAAAACATAAACTTCTTTTTTTTGCCTTTTGATGTCTCATGTATTTTAAAATAAGGAACCCCTTTTACTATTCATTTCCCCACTTAACTTTGGCTCACATTAATAAAGTTAAATAATTGAATTTAACTTTATAATTTAAACTTTATTAATGTGGAGATGAATTAAACCAATGGAGCTGAAATCATCTGACAATAATAACCAATTTTCCATTGAAAAGACACTGTCATTGGAGATCATGGCCCGCCAAATGAATTACTATTAATAGCATTAATGACTTACTAAAAATAGTAAGTATACCAAAACTGCCTCCAAACGCCTCAGATTGACTTGCAACGAAAATTGCCTAGGCCAAAAATTCTCAAGATTCCTTAAAAGCCCTGGTTAGCCTATGGAACCAAGGAGAAATAGGCTAACAACAACATCATACAATGCGTGCTAGAAAAGGGGACATTACAGTCCTCCCTTCCCGAGATTGCTTGCCCTCAAGCAAACATCAACCAACCCGCTGCTCCACCCTGATAAAAACACCATACACAAGCTGTGAAGCAACATCATGGAATCCATAAGAGACAATGCACCAGTCGTGTCAGTATCTGGATCCCAAACCAAAATGTAGAACCCACTGTAAGAGATGAAAAAGAAGTTTGTCAACCAAGTACCCTTACGTAACCATCCGTGCATGTAAGGCATCCAGCCAATGTGAAGATGAACCCCCATATGCCCATAAACCAGTACAAATGGCCACCAAACCTCGCTGTCATAACTCTGATTAGAAATATAGATGATATCAAATATGTCATCAAACCAATGCCAATCAAGGAAAATTACTCCACATTCCAACTCAACCCAAAAGAATTGCCCTTCAACATTCACATACTGCTGAATCACTGATGTAGTCAATGCAAAATCAGAAAGTGCTACATGATCCAACTAGGACTGCCATTAGTCCATAAGAGATCGAAGACTATGAAGTCACCAAACAACAAAGATATCGCTGCCATATTAAGAGGAACAGTTAACCAACTCAAAAGTGAAGTATGTATGCCAACACTGATCAACATAGACAACTCTTGAGTGGCTGGCCCACTAAGAGATTCATCAACCCAATCAATATCACCATCATGGGAATGATCAACTATCTCAACTGGAGACTCTGGGTTAGGCAATTCATGTCTCTCATCATTAAAAGGATGGCGAATATCACAGATATGTTGAAAGTGAAGCTTGGCTTGGTGAACCACAATCTTAGCTTGTTTAGCTCTTTCCAACCATTTTTCATTCAAAACTTGGGCATATTCTATGTCAGCTGTATAAAAATGTATAAACTCAGTCCTATGACAAGAGACAACATCAAAATTACCATGTACCATACTTGCCTCTTATAGTCCATCAGTAGGTGAAATTGTACCCTTACTTTCTTCATGATTGTTAGTAGCAACATTATGGGAAAGCTGAAATATATCACTGCTGTTCTCAAACTGAAATTTAGGATTGGTTTCAACCTTTGTGTCCTTGCCTATGCCTCCATTTGGGTATCATCATAGGAAGATTCCATAACGCTATCCACCCTATGTAACCAAGTTGTTACCTCTTGATGAAGGAAAGAAGTATTACTGCTGTCATGATCAACACTTGAAATCTTGGCTTCATGAGTAATCCCAAGTGTATGAGCTGCAGTATCAAGGGGAAGATGTAGATTATCGCTGCCCAAATCAGACTTTTGGGATTCTCTTCTTTGCTTCCGCTGGAATCATCAAACATTATTTCATCCTTACCAAATGCATAGATCCCTTCTCCAAGTTGCATGATTTCCGTAGTTCTACTGCTCGTTTTCTGTTCCATAGAGGTGGCTGCTATAGGAGACTGATCTTCTGCTTTGTATAATGCACCATGAGCCATACTTAGCTGCAAGCACAAGTCATCAACTTCTTTTTCTCTGTCTTCAGCAAACTTGATTGCAAGATCCCTATCCTTGAGCAACTGCAAGTAATCAGATTTCATTCTTTCTAATGCTCCTTTGATTTTGCATAAGAGGGTGCTATTGAATCCACTTGCCCCTTCTCCTTTCTTTTCCTTACTCTTACTTTCCCAAAGAAGACCTTCAATGTCCCTATGAATATTGTCATAATGAACCAAGGCTGCCACAATCAAGTCTTCACTAACCTTCAGCTGATTCTTGAAACCATATAGTTCAAAAGCCTCATCTTGAAAGACATTTTCTGATTTGCCTTCCAATTCAGTCCCTAGAGTGTCATCTTCTTGGCATGTTTCATAGCCGCTCATGTTTTCCATTCCTGAGTTCATCAAATAAGCAACATTATCTTCATTCACTTCCTCAGCAAAACCACTATGCTGAGCTTCAAAAACATAATCCTGTATGAGTAAACTACTACTACATGATTCATCAAATCTTTCAGTAGTGTTATAAATGTCTTCATAGGCCTCATACTCATTGTTGGACTGATCTAAATGCATGGTCATTGATGCTGTTGTGTTACCATTCTCAGGGGATTCTTTGTCATAAGAAGATGCACGTTCTTCATTAGAAATACCCTGGAACTCTAACTTATTCCCGTCTGGTATTAGATCATTTTTAATAGGAACAATATCAGCAATTTCACAACAAGTGTCAATGCATTCTTCATGAAGAAATGGAGAGTTTAAATCAAGAGGACTTATCTCTTTACAAAGTTTATCTACATCGATCTCGAAACCTCCAACAAAAAACTTAAGAGTACCTCTCACTTGAAGCAACTTGTTCTCCATCCTCTTTCCTGCTTGTTCCATCTTCTTTTTCTGTAACCACAGCTGATTCCATCTCCTCACAAACATTCGTGTCATTCTGTTGGGACAAAACTGTGGAATTCCTATCTTCTTCATCGCTGGTCCAAACTTCTTTGGCTGACTTATCTTCCTCACTAACCCCACAATTATGATCAAGTGTCCAAGTCTCCAGACATGTGAAACAAATCTACTCTCTCCTTATTAGGTTCTTACTTTTTTTGGGAGATCCTGTAACCTGTAAGCCCATAGAGATTAGTTCTTTTTCAGTCATTTGTTTCTTGAACCTTTCAATTTTCTGCTCAATCAACTCTTTTGAGAACTCATAAGCCATAGGTGAGATATTATGCTCCTTTCTCCAAATGGCTAACAAATTTGATTGCAATTGCCTGCAGATATCATCATCTTCATCGACAAATAAAAACAAAATAGTTTGCATACATGCTTTAACATTGTCTGAATGTTGTTTTCTGATTTTGGTTAAAAAACATTGAAACATCTGAGGAATTAATTTATCACACTTGAGATCAATCATAATGACACATGATCTCACTCTTGCCATAATTTTGAAAATTTTAGCCCTCTTACCAAAGGTAGTGCCTTTGACATCCTGTAACCCATGAAAGCTCTTCAGGAACAGCTGTAATACCTTCCTTAGTACATCATCTTTATAGGGTGCTATAGGAGCTGTTATTCGAGTGATCTCGCTGAGACAAGAAGCAATTGCAAGTCTTACCTTCTCACAAGGATGTTCCAAAAACCTGTGCTGAACCAATGTTAGCATTGATGGCTTCAAAGCCCAATTGAAGATCTTCAAATCTGATTGGTCTACCTTGGACAAATATGAGTCTAATTCTTCCAACTTAGGAAGGACATCATCTGAACGTTTCATAGACTCCAATTCCAACCCAAGTATAAACACCCAATTTCCTATTTCCTCTTCTTTCTGCAAGTTCCTCTGCTGAACACCTTTAAATGTATCATTGAATTCTTTTGAGAAAATATCACTTTTCAAATCTGCCATTGTCTTGTCCCTATCTGGATTATACCTCTAAACTATCAAATTCTGATTTTTGTAGTGTTGACATTCCGTCAAACACTTGGCATCTTGGAGCTGCTCTGATTTTCTTTTGAGTATGTCTATGTGACAGCTGATTTGGTTCAGTACGTGTCTATGGCATAACAGTCAAAGGGGTATTAAGAACTTGATGGTTCGTAGATTCACTACTATGCTGTACCTGTTCTTGTTTGGACTGCTGATTATATCTTCCAAACTGTTTTGTCTGATAGCTCTGATAATTAGAACATTGCCCCTGTATCATTCCATCCAGAATTCCTTTGAAACTTATAACACCTCAATCACAATGCTTTAGATAAAAATGTTCAATACATGTACTGCAGCAAGGAGTGATTGTTCTAAAAGATGAGATTCCTTTTAAAAAGCCCAATTAACTTCAAACTGCCCAGCACTTCAAAATATACTAATTCCCATATATGGCGGGGTCCACAATCCACTTTCAACAATGTTTGAACTTGCAAATGCTGACTACACTAATTTGTCAGACCTTGTTCCCTATTAGGTAGCAATACCAATCTTTCAAAAGAAAACACAAATCTGTATAACATTACCAAGCTCTGCCTTGTAAGATGGTGTTTCTTTTTAAGAGCTGCTATCATTTGAATTCCTACGTCAGATATCTGGGCTCTTAGTGGGATTTGGGACCCACCGAATTCCCTCTTATACCACACGAATTGTCTTAGAGTATAGGATTTATTAACCAATTTGCTGACTAAGCTCTCTGTCAGATTTGTCTCCTTTTTACCAGCAGATCTAAAACCACAAATTTCTTTTAATTATCAACTGGGACCCACGAACTATTCTATATGATATCTGCCTTCATTAAAATATTCGATGCCTTCTTAGTATGATCTAAATCTTCCTTAATATAAATCAGCGATCAAAGCTTGAAGGGCTGCATCCAAGTCTGGGCCCACGATCCACTTAGAGCATCTTGATTTTAATAGTTTATATTAGAAAAGAGACGTACTGACCTCCTGTCAGATATTGTTTCCCTTTGAGCGGCAGATTTTTTTTTTGTTTCTTCAATTTTCCTTTTAACCTTTACAAGCCCACGATCTTCCAAAGAGAATGAATAGACTTGAGCACTTATTCCTGATTAAAATATTTTTGTGCTTTGTCTCCTTATTTGCTGGGACCCGCAGAAATCCAAACTCTGTGGTATCAACTGGAGGCTGCGTATGAGTTTCAGCAAATACAAGAAGCCTTCATACATATACAAATTCTTTATAATACTGCGATTACCACCTCAATACATACAAACGCAAATCTGAGTGCTTTCCGGGTCCCACGATCCAGAGCTCCTGTCTGAAGCAGGTCCCGAGTGGGGCTTTTGTCTTAAGCTCAGATTCTGGAAATTGCAGAGAGTATATTATTTCTGAAAATAAACCCTTTCATACAATACCTCCAATCTTGTCCTCAAACTTCTGCAAATCTGTCACTATCACTCCTTTAAAAAAACCTCACAGGCTGGGCAGGATTTTTAGCTCTGATACCACTGAAAGATCCCCTATGGATATTTTCCCCAATTTTTCCAAATGTTCCACAGAAAATTTAAACAGTTTGCATGAACTAATTTCTATTCATCCAATAACTTGCAAGCAAATTTCAATATAAACATATTATAACAATTTTAGAACAAGGATCTGAAATTACATATGAATATTGCTTTCCAATCTTCAGTAGAATAACAACAGAAATATCCAATCGTAGCCATAGAACTTACAGTTGGATTGGATAACCAGAAGTATGAATTTGAAGCACAAAGTGAGACACCTGAATAATATCTCCAACAGACAATGGGTTTCCATCCACTGCCTCCGAGCTCGAGGGTTTCCGTCCTCAAACTTGCTGAAAGCCAAAGCTTCCCAGAATTTCTCCAAGAGAAAATAATAACCAAGCATAAACCAAGCATAGCTGAAAGTGAGCCCTTGTATAAAACTTCTCATAAGAGCTCATTCACACTTTTAACTAATGTGGGATAAAACATAAACTACTTTTTTTTTTTGCCTTTTGATGTCTCATGTATTTTAAAATAAGGAACCCCTTTTACTATTCATTTCCCCACTTAACTTTGGCTCACATTAATAAAATTAAATAATTGAATTTAACTTTATAATTTAAACTTTATTAATGTGGAGATGAATTAAACCAATGGAGCTGAAATCATCTGACAATAATAACCAATTTTCCATTGAAAAGACTGTCATTGGAGATCACGGCCCTCCAGATGAATTAATGACTTACTAAAAATAGTAAGTATACCAAAACTGCCTCCAAACGCCTCAGATTGACCTGCAACGAAAATTGCCTAGGCCAAAAATCCTCAAGATTCCTTAAAAGCGCTGGTTAGCCTACGGAACCAAGGAGAAATAGGCTAACAACAACATCATACAATGCGCGCTAGAAAAGGGGACATTACACAAGTGTACCCATTGACATTTGTCCATCTTTAGGTCACATCCATTTTCTTGTTTGGTAGGAAAGTATCCTCGATTGCCATTTTCTGGTCATGCAGATGGAAAAACATTAGGAGATCACTCCCGGAGGGTGACATGATTCTCGTATAGTGCTTTTGAATGACACTTATATGGTTGCTTTGAATGACACTTTGAGGGGAGGAGAGGGGATGGGGGGAAGTCATTGGAGGTCTTCAGTATGAGGCCAAATAGTATCAGACTGACCAAACACAATGCTTTGAAATTAAAATGATATATGATTATGATATCCATTATATTAGTTCATTTTTGAGTCTTTTTTAGTATTAAAGTCCCTTCTGGCTTGCAAAGCAACAATGATTTATGCTTGAGGTGAAATAAATCTAGGTAGGACCATATGTATCCTGTATACTAAATATATTTTACTTCGATTTATGTCAGTCAATATGTAGGCCAAAGATGAGCTCAGAAATGTTTAGTAAACTACATTGGAAAATTTTTATACAAAATTAATACAAATATCACTTCCATTTGGGTACAACAAGAGGCATTTGAGTCTTTCCAAGAGTAAAGTCTTTGAATGGCAATGCTGCAGTTCTGATTTACATTTCAGGCCAAATAGTTCGAAACTGTGCTGTAAACAGTCTCTCTTGGGGTATGTTGATGATGATTGTTAGTCATAACAACATGCATAAAAATTTGCACAACAAACCTTTATTATCTTTAAAAGTATGATCAGTTTAGAACAAATTGATGACTCCAAGTCTCCGTTGATCAAGTCATGATCTTCTGACGTTACTCAGAGGATGATGTGAATGTTGTTTTCCATTCCAAGGGGTCTCACACTGTATTGTGAATTATTGCCTATTTATCTGATCCTGCATCTGTTTCCTGTAAACTTACTTCACAAACGAGGTTATTTCCACTATGCTCCGCAGATTATGATTATATTTATAAATTTGATCAATTCTTCTGAGCATCTACTGTTATGAACTTATTTTATACTTCTGCACATGTGTATTCAATCAAATGATGTGCCTATAAGCAGATATTTACATGTGTATCATTGATATTCATATGTATTTGCATGATGTTTGTCATTTTGACATGCTTTCACTTAAAATATGCTCTGTATGTTCAATTATTTACGAGTTATAGGCATATTTCATGTTTATTTGCTTTAGATTGTATGTTATTTGCAATTATGAAGGTGATTTGTAATGAAATTCAAAGAAATTTAAAGAAATACTTCTAAATTTGGTGAACCTTTAGCTATTGAGTCACATACATTCCAGATACTGTCATGAGGAGAAGGAATCAAACCATAATTTCACCAGGGTGTTCCACAACTAGGTATGGTTGATGCTAACTTCAAAGGAGCAAGGAATGAAAACAACACATGCAGACTGACAAGCACTCCAAGGGACGCAACTAATCAATTCATATATCCAGATTCCATCCACAAATTACTCAAGATTTACGATTATTTGTAATCAAAACTTCTCTTTCATTAAGTACTCAAAAGACATGTATATTCACAAAAAGCCTTGAAATTAGTCTTGAATGCTTTAGCAATCCAATTTCAATTCAGTTTCTAATAATCAACAAAATGCACATCCAACTCCTTTTATAGAATAAGGAGAGGAGTCGGTTACATATGACCAACGGTCAAGATTTATCCATTCAGATCAACCACCAACATTCTCTCATTGACTAAGTCAACAACTGTGTATGGGGCATAAGTTGCTAGCTGGCAACTATCTAGTAGAACTCATTCGCTTGCAAGTGGATTATGCATATGATTCTATTATCATGCATCTTTAATTACTCTTCATCTCCTTCTTCACTTTCATCTTCTCCATCATTTTCTACATCATCATCATTTTCATCATCACTGTCACTCTGATGTAGATCACCCCTTATGTGTACCCTTATGGTTGCCCTGATGGATTCATATAGCTGTACTATCTATCAACTTCACCTCCATCCTGGACCTTGGCCTTCATTATTGCATGACTGTGAGAATGAAACTTTGCTTGAAGGGCATCTATCTTATTCTTCCTGCTAGTCAACGTTTCATTGTATGTTTCCACCCCGACCTTTATCCTCATGACTTTGTTTATTATCTCTTCTGTCAAATGGTGCAGGGGATCCTCTGCAGCTTGCTTAAAATTATTATGAAAAACTTGAACAGCAAAATCAGTATTTTGATTTTCTATTTTCCCTTCCACCTTTCCTTCTAGAGCCTCCAAGGTTTCTACTTCTTTTGCCATAAGATCATATAATTTGACACTCATGTCCATAAGCTTGCCATTGCATCTCTTCAAGATATCACACTCAAATCCAGTGTCCTCATACCAAATACTGAGCAGCTGGGAAGTGTTATTATCTAGTATTTTGTTATCCATAAGTATCTTCATATCAATTCTTTTCATTTCTCCCAAAGCATCTAGGTGTTTCTCTAGTTTGAAGGATCTCCTGCCTACTTCATTCTGCAGCTTATCCACTTTACCCTTCAAAGCACAAAGAGAATTCCAATTTTCCAGGGAGGTTTTCACCACCTTTTTAGGTTCAAAAATAGAAGAAATGAACCACTTGCCCATTAATTGTGCCTTATGCTTCATTAGATCTAATCTTGTAACTTCTTGGGATATAATTGTTAATGGAGTGGATGTACTAATAGGTGTGTGCTTAGGATCAACTAATCCCTTAATAAAAGAATGCAATTGAGCAATGTGCTCTTTATGTTTCTTATTCTTATCCTTTTTTTTTTTCACCCTTTGTGTCAAAGAATCAATAATATCTTTACCTTCTTGACCTTCCTGGTCCTCATTTGCAAAACCTAAATCAATATCAGTTATTTGAAATTCATCAAGGCCTATTTTACCTTTCTCCTTTTCAACCGTTGGCAAGGCTACTTGAGTTGTTCTCCTACCTGTAGTAGGGTCTCTTCTTATTGCAGATGTAAGCCTTGCCTTTCTTCTAGGTTTTATCATACTTTCAGTAAACAATGTAGAAACGTCAAAATCATGTACCTCATCCATTTGTTGCAGATTTATTTCTTGTTGCAACCAATAAGGGACATCACCCTTGGGCTCTTGACGATCATCCTCTTTATTTTGAGTATCCTGGGGCTGTGTATCAGGCCTTGCCCTCAATGGTGAATTCTCTTTTCTGATTTCTTCCTCATGCACATTCTTATGAGGAGACTCTTGTTGAGGGATTTCTTTCTGAGGTGGAGGTTCTTGTAAAGTATGCACACCTCGATCTCGTACCTCCTCTTGTAAAATTTCCTTAGGAGTTTCTTGAACCTTTTCCCTTTGTTCTTCGTGTGGCACTAGGGTTTCTTGAGAAGATTGTGTATTTGGGCCTTGGGTGTATCACCCAGATCAGCCTTGGTCACCTTTTCTATTTCTTTCTGCTGACCTCCACCTTGTGCCAAACTCTGCTCTTTGCCTTTAGATGTACTAGCTTCTCCCAAGCTCAATTCTTTCCCACTTGATTTCTCTTCTAGTCCTGGATTATTTCCTTGATTACCTCTTTCAGCATGCGGTGATAAAATACTTTAATCCTTATCACCCTTACTCTGAAGCCGTGCCTCTGACTTTTCTTGTTCTGTAAGTGCATTGCCCTAGTCTCTGTTTTGATTGGGTGTCATATCATCAGCTTCTGTATGCATTGTAGTTTCAGCCTTTTCAGGCTCCAAAGGCTGATGATTATCTTTATTCGGGTTCATATCACCCTAGTAGGTTAAATCTATCACTGCAGGATTAGTAACCTACTCTACTAAATTAGTCAGCCCTATCTGTTGGGCTACTTCTTCAGGATTATCCTGCTCCATTTCATCCATTTTATCTTCCATTTGACTAGTCACCTTTTGGGCCAATGGGGTCCCATGAGGGGTAATCCTAGTATTAGCTATTAAGGTCTCCATATGTTGAGCGGCCACATCTTGAACTACCTCATCATCTGACAATTCAACAATGTTATCAAGTGGAAAGGGGGACTCTTTACCAACCATATGCATCTCTTTTGCCTACTCCTCTACCTTCTTAGTTTTAAATTGAATAATTTCAGGAATGGGGACATCATGCTGTAACTCCATAAAAGTCAAACCACCTGCACCTCTTAATATGATAGGGTCAGTGTTAACATTTCCCCTCATTGCTGTCCTTTGCTTCTTTGGTGGTGGTGTTTGTTGCACTTTCTTTCTTTTCTTCCTTGTTGTTAATAGATCATCATCTTTAGGTCCCTTATCCAACTGCTCTCTTTCAAGGGATTTTCTTCTAGTGGTTCATCATGCGATGGCTCATCCTCCATTTGTTCCTCTGTAACTTCAGGAACATGCTTTTTACCCTCTTGCCTTTTTGTTTAGCAGGGGATTGTTGTGATGTAGATGTAGGTGCAGATGTTGATGCTCCATCACCTTTTGATTGAAGTCTTTTAATAATCACCCTTTTGCTGCACAGGAGCAGCCTTCTTGCCCTTGCTTGGTGGCTTTTGTTCCTCAGTAGGTAATCTTTCTCCATTAGATTTCCTCTTTTCAATGAGGAAATCATCATATTCTTCTTCAAATACTCGTTTCTTCTTCTTATTGTCAATAGTAAGGGCTATACCCTTCTTTTGCAGCTCAGTGGCTTTAGCCTTTACCCAGCTCTGAGTCAATTGGATAACCTTTTGCATTATTTGATCCAATGAGGTCTCCTCTGGCTGTGTTAGATCGGGAGCTGAGATGGTGTCATTATACACCTTATTATCCTCATATTCATTAGACTTTATCCTCCCATCATCCTCGTGCAACTGTGTAGGCACTGGAATGCAGTCAAAAGTCCAGATCTGATTGAGAGTGAACCTTTGATGCTTCCTTCTTCTGACTTCTTGTTCATCATCACAATCAGTCCAATAATCTTCAAGGTGTTTTTGATGTATTTGTTTACCCAATAATTTCTGCATTTTGCCATATGGGTCATACGACCTAGCTATAGAAAATGGTTGCAGATGTATTAGCTTCAATCCTCCAATGGCATCTTTAATGCTCTGTCTGTCAGGGCATATATACCAGCCCATGTATACTGGGAACAACACAGGAGGGATCTTCCCTTGCTCCAAATGAGCATCAACTGAGGTTGATACTTGTCTAACAAACTCCATCAAGATGACCTTATCAGTGGGGTATCTTGGTAACACGAGGGGTTGTCCCTCAAATCCTTCTATTCTTATGTATGAAAAGGTAGGGACCTGGATAAACCATGCGCCATATTTGTAGATGACTACATGAGCTTCCATACTCAATCCTTTCATTCTATCCTCCTCCATGGTCTTGACCAGATGCATAGAGAAGGCGTCATTTACAAGCTTGTAATTCTCGAGGTATTCTCTCCTTTTCAGCTATGGGTAATGGTCCCATATGTTTACATCACCATGGTTGTTTCCAACCCTGCCCACTGTTTGCAAAGCATCAAATGTCCCCCAGAAAGCACAGGCATATACAACATAAGAAGTCATATGGAATATACAAGTTTTGCCACCCAGCCTTCTCATCTCTTCATCTAAGCAATCACTGATGATCTTGGCCTAGAGAGGTTTGTTTTTTGAATACAGTACCATCTGGATGATCCCATACATCCAATTTTCAAAGTTCCCAGCGTGCCACATACTAGTTGTGAATATCCTATCCAGTATGAAATTATCACTTTCATTGTCCAATCTCCTTGTCCATGCATCCAAATCTGTCTTCCCTTGATGTGTGTCATCTATCACCCTATATCTAAATCCTACTCCCTCAAGTTGTAAGAACATGGGTTTCAAGAACTCGGAGTCAGATCTGTTCTTTCTGACATCCATTAGATCCTGCGACAGAAATATGCATTTCTTACCCTAGGGTGTTTTTATGGGGAGGGTTCAAGGATATCATGCATTTCATAGTCACTACTCAACATTTCAATTCATTTCATGCATCATCATGCAGATTAACCTAATAAAGAACCATTTTACCTGGTGATTTGCAGTAAACGACAACGGAGAGGGTTTTAATTTTACTTACCTGATATTCGCTTTTCCCTTTTGCTATATGACTAATAACGGGGTAAATGCAGGTATGCTGTATCGTCTGCTCTGTTCCGTTACGTTGAGTGTCACGTTCCGTTTTGTAGATGACTGTGAGGTGTTGACTTTCAGAGCTCTGTAAACTTCAATTATTGCAGGGTAAATGTAAATAATCCATAAATTTTACTTTTAAACCGATCAATAGGACAAATTAGGGCGTATGTGTCATTTTGATTGAATCCGTTGATCATCGGCATGAAGTTCGTAGATGTTGCCAAGTGTCGGGTTTATATTTGAAACCGAAAGGGCGCCACTTACTGTTGGGCTCGCATTTAATGCCGGAGGGTGACCTTTGGAAGAACAGGGATATTTGAAAATATGACCCCCCCCCCTCGGCAGGATAATCATTCACTAACGATCAGGGTGATATGGTCAACCTTTGACTACTAAGCAAGATCGGGTCATATAATCCTTTGTCTATAAATCGCGATTACTCTGTGTTCATATGATCCCGAGGATTTGCCACTTGGCATGATTGGATTGGTTATTGTGAAATCGAGCATGTTGGGTCATAAAGTTAAAGATAAGGGATATTCGAAAATATCCGGGTCTTTTGATACCCACAAATATTCTCCTCATTTGAGAATGCAGGGGTAACGTCATTGTCGTATGGACTTCAACAATTATTTGCAAAAGATGACGTCATGATCATTTTGCTAAAGTTAGGGATATTTCGAAATGTGACCTCTTTGGGGTTAGATCGTGATGACATCATCATGCCATCTATTGTTCTTGTTATCGGGTTATGGTGACGTCATGGTCATATTGAGAAATATGACGGATATTTGGAAATATGACCCTCTGTGGGTCGGGTGAAATGATTACGTCATCATCAGGGTGATCTCTTTTATTCGTTGGAATTGAATGACGTCATAGTCATATTTGCGCAAGGTGATATTCATGAAAGGTGATATTTTGTAAGATGACGGACATTTGGAAATATGGCCCCCCGTGAATACATGAAATTCTTGATAGGTAGATATTCATCATCATTTAAGTTTGATGTTCGCGTATTGAGGATCGAATGGACATCGGGTGATTTTCCTAAGTTAGGGTCATGTTAACGAATGTGACTGATTGATATTTAGAAATATGACCCTGTGGAAAAATCCAGGTTAACCAATCTTTGACTTAGCCTAACTTTCTACCCTTAAACAATATCAGGGTGATCGAAAAGGTAAACCTGCTTAGAATTTTGTGTTCTTTTAAATTATGAGGTTTATGCTGACATATTCTAACTTTTGCAACTGATTTCTCCTTGTGATGCACATACCTAAGCAAAGGTGACATACATGACTGAAATTTACCAAACCGCCCAAAGCAAGAAAGCAAGCAAGCAGAAGCAAAAAGTTGGGTCCCTCTTTTGCTAAGGCAAAATGGGGCGTGTTGTGTAGCCACACAACAGGGTACAATTCAAGAATATCTTTATGATGACATTCAGATTTTAAACCGAAGTCTCCATGCATGTCTTTCTATTAATCTCTAATTGTATACGTCTGCCAAATCTCAATGCGTTTAATTGCTTGTCTTCTTATTATATGGTTGTCATTATTATCATATGTAGACACTTTAATTCTTTTCCTCTATTTCAAACTAGAGGTTTTTGACACTTAGCCGGTGTGCATCATTACATCTTTAATAATTCATTGCAATATTGTGGTGAGATCAATGTTTACAAATTTGATAGTTCTAAAATCCCTTCCCTTTTGGCGGTAAAGAAATGGATGAAGAGATAAATAAAACATTCATGGCAAAAATAAAATCGCAAATTCAAGTAAATAGAGAAATACAAAGAGATCAGTAAGTATAAAGCATCAAGGATTCAAGATATTTAAAGATACAATTCCTATCTTTATGCCACTCGGAAACCCACACACAAAGCTTTACAGAACTAGAGTTGGCCAAGCATTTAGGAAGAGGTTTGTTATTATAAGGCATGTTAAAAGGAAAAAGCAAGGACCATATGGCAAGGTTACTTTGATGGTTCGGTGATTGAGTTCAATGAATTGTTTCTTATATAAGTGCTTGTTCAGACAGGATTTAAATTGTAGAGTTTATGTAGCTGTTCTACATCTTGAGTAATAGAAAAGTGGTTTCACTTTCTGCAGTTCACATGGTTTCAACTTTCAAATATAATATATTATATACACAGCGAGGACCGTAATTGAAATTTCAAATGTAGATTTCAACAGTTAATGAGATTTCAGGCTCAAGACCCTCGATAAATGTAGTTTTTTGCTTCTGCAGGAGGTTTGGATGTTCCAATTTGGAAACCTTTTATTCAGCGTGATTGGAGATTTGGCCATTATCAAGTTGAGGCTCTTCATGACCCACTAAGCCGTTTTGGCAGATTTCTCTTGGCTATTTTGTTGTCGAAGATACCAAAGAACAGAAAACAGGACAAGAGTTCTGCAGGTGGTCATTTGGCTCTTCAATATTCCACTGCACCAACAAAAGAAAAATCTATACCAGACATCAGTGCTGAACTCAGAGAAGAAAATCTTCAGCCTGCACTTGCAGCAGTCTCCTAGTAATTCTGTATTTTTATAAGATCTAAAGAGCTCTGTTACAACAAGTACATAGTTGGAGTCCTGAGTTGTTTGACAGGAATCTCGGCGCTCACTAACCAATCTGTTGCATGACAGCAAGTCCAATTGGTGGTCGGTCACTGGAGACAAGGCTCTTTCTGGTCTTCTATGTTTTTTATTGCTTGTTAACTATGACAAAAGATAAAGTGGCAATATGTAAATTGTTGTTTTCTATTATTCTATTGCATAAATGATTTTTGTCTTGAGTTTTTATTTTTTTCATACTACTGAAAAGTTAAAACAAAATATTTAAAAGACTAGTAGTTATGACATCTAGCATTTTGAGTATACAATGGTGGTACAGATACAAGGCTCATCGTGAAACTCTAATATACTACTCACTTTGCCTTCAAGTTTCAACATGCTAATTTTAAATAGAACTAACCTTTTGATCAAACTGAGGACAAGAACTTTACACAGTTCTGAATTATCTTATGGGTGCGCCTGATATCAGGCCCATTTTTTATTTTCTGTTCAGGAACTTCTGAAATCTATTGCGGCTAAATTAGTTCCAATTCCATGTTAACTTCAACATTGCCTTATCCATATAATGATTGACATTTTCTTTGTTTGGAAATGCCAAAGATTGATGATGCACGCAGTTCCAGGTATATGAATTATAAAAAAAAAGCTTTCAGTTTACTGCTTCTTGTTTTATGTTTTAGCTCCCATGTGAAGACTTACACTACAGACATTATGCCTTTTACTTTGATGTGGGGGACTGTCTAGGGTGAAACTCTTACAGATAGTTTGACTAGGCATGATACTCCTTGTTTTATGATTTGTTGGTTTTGTTGTATTGCCGTTATGTTTATGCCCACTACATAGGCATACTGTTGTTTTATACACTTTTATTTCAATATTTAAAAAAATATATTAAAGGTGATATTTTAGGTTTTGGCCTAGTCATCATGTCAACTCGGCATATGAAAGGACCTTTTCTGTTCAAATTTTTTATCCGTTAGGTTTCAACCTCATTACCAAGCTTAAGAATAAACTGAGCCTTGCGTTGCTAATTCACAATGCATCTCTAGGTAAATGAGTAGGATGGGATTTTGGAATTAACCCAAATGGCTCATAGGCACACATATTTATAGCTTTATTATCAGCCATTTATATTTATATCTATTGGCCATTTAATATTATTTTCAAGTGTTGTGACTAATTTTCAAGAGTGATAATTTAAGAGATCTTTGATGATTTTATAAGAAAGAAGCGAATTTGAAAAATAATTGAAACCAATAGAAGAATTGTTTCTAATGTCTCTAGTCTTTAAATGGATCTCTCCCTTTGAGAAGGGGCCTACAACTTGTAAGAAAGAAAAAAAATAATATTACAATTTATGAAAAGACTATTGTCAGACATTGAAATTGAAAATTTGGCTATAAGGCAACATAAACACAATGGCGACAATGATGAAATTACACCAAGATTTTATTAACATTTCAAATGAAAATATTGGATGTATACCTTTTTTAAGCAAACCACTTTTCCAAGTATGCATTATTTTGATGCTACCATGATAGAACAATGTGTTTCTATTGAAGGAAATACATACAATCATTCAAAATATAGCTTGTGATTGTAATTGATGCCACATCATTAGCACCAATTCTTGGGGCAACTCTTCTCACATCTCTCTTGCATTCTTATTGCCTTTTGATTTTCATCTTTTCTATTTACCTTAATATCTATTATAAATATATATAGTTGTCAAAAAAAATTATTTACTCCTATTCACAACAAAACTGTGAAATATTCATGGTTAAAGGAACCATTATTTTTTAGTGCATATGATACCTCATACCATATTCTTTTGACCTAAGGAGATTGCAATTTGATTAAATCTAAACCCATGATCATACACCTTATATATAAACAAGAGATGCCAAAGTTAATACTCCTATAGCTTGTAATAAAAGTATGAGGGCAATAATAGATTAAAAAAATGATGGGTAAATACTTTTTTTTTAAACTAAAAGAGGGTTAAAAATTTATTCAAAACAAAAGAAATACAAAGCACGGGCTTTACACAGCCCTATCAAACTCCACTAAGTGGTCCAACTTTTGAGACAAATCCAGGGGTAATTGACCCCAAGCCACAATGTTCCAATTTTGCATGTGATCAGAAGCCCATTTGGCCAAACAATCCGCTACTCCATTCCATTCTCTAGGAATATGAATGAAAGTAACTGAATCCAAAGAATCACACAGATTAAGAATATGTTTAACAACAAAAGATAAATGCCAACTAACAAAAGCTAAATGATGTCTATTCAACAAATTCACCACCACCTGGGAATTAGACTCACAAATGATCCTTCGCCACCCAAGATGACAGTCGCTCTCCACAACATATAAAATGGCAAGAGCCTCCATCAAATTATTAGAATGAAGATCCTTATAAACAAAAAAGATAAACTGCACAGACCTAGAACTATCTCGACCAACTCCAATACCAGCATGACCAGGGTTTCCCCGAGAAGAGCCATCTGTGTTGAGTTTCAAAACTCCCTGAGGAGGAGGAGTCCAACACCCCTCCCTATTTATCTTCTGAAGAGAGTGTCGCCATTTATTTCTCATGTATCGACCTTGTTAAGGAGGAAGATGAAGACGATTGCAGCAAACAACATCTCGAGGATCCACTGCTTCCGCCAAATCACAATTTGCCGAAATAATTTCTCCCAAAGAATGAAGAATTTTCCACCACAAGTGATGGGCCATCAACATCACGTTTTGAAAAATCCTACGATTCCTCTCCAACCAGATATGCCAAATAATCAAGGAAGGGCCAAGAGCCCAAGTAACTTGAAGAAAAGAGGTTTTAACAGGGGCTGTGCCCCAACGATCAAAAAACTCAGCCAAAGAGGAGACATGCCAACATGCCTGGGTCCAAACACGCCACCATAAATGCCAAATCTCCCTAGAGAAAGAACATTGGAAAAAGAGATGAGAAACACTTTCCTCACTATTACGGCACAACACACACATCGAGGGACCCTGAAAACCATGCTTACTCAGATTATCCCAAGACAACGATTTTGAACCACCAACCACATGAAGAAATTGCACTTGGGCCACGAAAAATTGTGCCAAACTTGCTTCCACCAAGGAACCTCAGTGTCTCCGAACATTTGCCTAACAAGCTACACATAAACTGCTGAAACAGAGTACTTCCGAGACAAATCACTGCCAGCCCAAGACAAAACATCATGCCCCACCAAAGTATTGCATTCCGGAGAAGCAAGAATTTGAGCTTAGATATTGAATATTAAAATGAAATTTTAAAAAAATATTTATATAATACAATCTTACATATCTATGAAGTTCAAACAAAAAATATAGAGCAACAATGAAATTAGTAATAATCAAAAATGAAATAGTAAAAAGATTTTATTAATCCTAAGATTGATCAAACTTATTTTTCCAACAATGTGAGATTAAAAATAAGAATAAATATTGCTAAAATAAGGTCTAACCCATAAACACTTACACAATGAAATTTGTTATTGGATTAACCCAAAACTACCTCAAGCCAAGAAAATTTGTGAAATTTGCAACATGCTAATAAATTTGAAGATGGACATCATTGTCTTCTAACTATTTATATAACAATGTGAGAATCAAATTCACTATCTTCACAACTCAAATAATATAAATTTGCAACATGCTAAATTTTTTGAAAATGAACATCATTGCCTTCTAACTATCTATGTTAGAAATGAAGGTGCAAACCACACAACGAAAATCTAATTCAAACCTTATTTATGTTCTCTAAACAATGTAGAATCAATGGAGATTGCAACAGAAATAAAACCCACTACACATAATCGACATGCATTAAGACCGGAACACATAACAAGTATGTAACGTGTAGAAAACACTTTCAGGTAAAAAAATCCACCAAGAAAAGAGGCTCCAAGTTATATTATTTTCAAATATGAGATTACAATACATGCACTTCTTCTTCCTCAGTCTTCAATCCAGCGGCATTTGTTACTCTCAACTTTGCTAAAAACGTAGTACAGATATCCTTATAAAAGGGGGTTGCCTTCTAGGGCAAGAAAACCGACATAATATCGACTGTCAGATCTGTGACCTAATGACGAACGGTCCAGATTTACAATGATAAAATATAAATAAAATGTGGTTTCGAGGGCGTTGCCCCTGAACCCTCGCCGGGGTGCGCGGTCCTCTGACCCCCCGTCGGGGGGACAATCCCCCGGACCCCTCACAGGGGGGAAACCCCCCTGCGACCCCCGTCGCGGACGAATTAGCGTCAGATACCGGTTATAAACATGTAGTTAAAACAAGATCGCTACTGGTGAAACCTCTCATCCCTTATGGGTGATTTATAAACAATAATAGGAATAATAAATTACATAGGATTTACAAGGTTGATGACACCTTAATCCTAACAATCTATATGACAATGTGAGAATCAAATTCACTCTCTTCACAACTCAAATAATTTAAATTTGCAACATGCTAATAAATTTGAAGATGAAAATCATTGCCTTCTAACTATCTATATGACAATGTGAGAATCAAATTCACTCTCTTCACAACTCAAATAATTTCCAATATCTTTTCAATAAGAAGCGCTAACTCCAATTTTTAATATACAAATTGATTTTGAAAGAAAGACGCTATAGACATTACACTCTACCAACACCACTCTCAGTTATGGATGGAACTTAATCCTCTCAATATAATGAATCTTTGAGCAAATATATAGATATTCTTACATTGACCATGTCTTCTATCCATCTTTTGGGGCATTGTCGGCATTGTCAAGCCACATAGTGGGAGCCAACATATTTATGGAAAAATGAGCATTACCATCATAGTCTTGGGTTTGTGGTCTAGGCATATTTCTTCTGCATCCTTAGCATCCTCTTGCCTCTTGCCTCTTGCTTGAAGTGTAGCCTTCTATAATCCTCTTTTGAAGAAGAATTGTTTCTCTCATGTAACTCTCAATCTTTTTGCATATGAGAGTTCCAATCAATTTTGTCAATATATGAGTCAGAATTGGATAAAAGAATATCACAAGGCCAACCATTTTGCTTTGCCCAATTCCTTTGCTTGGCCATCTAAAAAGCTTCAAAGGTAGTAGAATCATCCCATGGAAGAACATTTTCAAATCCTTCCAATTCATTGTTATTGTCAGAAACTTGATTCCATAAGAGACTAGTTGTTTCACAAAACTCTCTTTCCCAAAATGGTATAGCTAGTTTTAAGGCCTTGAAGAAGAACGTCTATGTTGGAATATGTTTAGTGAATACAATATGCATAGATGGCCAGAGCAATGCTCATTTAGATAAATCTAATGATTTCATATCTTTATAGAAGTAAAGAACATATAGTCGCAAATACAAACAAATAATGAGGGCAAATGAAAGCATCCATTTACATATAGAATAGATCTCAAGAAGATGAAACTATGAATATTCACATGCTACAAAATAAGGTGATATAGAAATATATGAATAATTTCATTTACCAGTTAAGTAAGCATATAAAAAAATCTTCTTTTTGTAAGCAAATTATGTAGGACATATGAAGCAACAACCAAGACAAATTTGTAAGGTTCATGCCAATAATAGAATCATATTTTTAGGAAATACTATGAGTAATTAAAGTGCATTTTCCCTCAATTGCATCAACGCTTTGTTCATTATAATGATCAAAGAGAAAGATCTCCTTGGAGCCGCGAAACTGCCTTAACCCTCCAATCGGTCCCTTCACCTGGTATTACCACTATACCTAATGCAGGGGCATTCGTTTAAAATTCAAAAATTGTCTTTGACAATGGATTTTTGGTTTGAATGTGTGGGTCAAGTGACAGAAGCATGAGAAAGGAAGCTCATGTCGCCTTGATGTTTAATTATTATATTCTAGAAAAGTGGGATAATGGAGATAATGGTGATTCTATCCTAAATTAGATGCGTGAAGGATCGTTGGCTAAGTTGAGGAAGTACCAGCCATGTTAGTAAACTGAAGGTGGCAAAAGGCAAAAAGAGACTGAAAATAGACAGCGTCAGAAGGCGGATTAAAGGCACGACTAAATGGTGGGACAACTTGTGGCAAGGCGGGCAATTAATTTCAAATGTGCATGGTGCAGAAGCATAACCATCGAATGAAGGCCAAAGGCTTAGTAGAGATAGACCGATATAAAAATAGGCCAGAGGAGTGATGGATGGTTGGATAGAGAAACCGCTGATGCAAGGAAGACAGTGCTAGAAGATGCACCTAACAGAAGGAGACCGTGAGTTAATGCAGGTCGCATAAAAGGAGGGCGACCACGAATAGAAAGAGCGGAAGAAATTAATAGGAGGCCGCATGTATATCAAAGAGGGAGGTCGCATATAAGTAGGAGGAGGCCGCGGGTATTGAAAGAAGTCACACATAAGAAGAAGGCGATAGATATGTGATGAGGCCGCATAAAGATTTAGAGGAGGCCAATATGAAATAGAAGGGACCGTGAATATAAAGAGGGAGCGGCCAGAAATATAGAGGGAGAGTAGGCCGTATAGAAAGAGAGGCAGATAGGCCAAAGGAAGGAGCAGCATATAAGAACAGAGGAGGCCGATTAATGAAGAGGTGATATAGAGATAAGGGAGGATAGAAGGCGGCAGATAAATGGAGACAGGCCATCGATGAGAAGAGGCCGATCATTTAGAAGGAGAGATCATAAGACTTTGTTTAGAGGTCGAATGCATTAGAGGAGACTGTGAAAAGAGGGCTGACATAGTAGAAAATGGAGAAGGTCGTATGCAGAAGATGGAGGATTAGAAGCGACGAAAAAGAATTGGGGTGGCCGAGTTACTGAAGGGACATAGAGGCCGAATATTGAAGGATAGAGCAGACAAGTGGAGGAGAAGATGAAGAGGGAGATTGCAGGAAGCGAGTCGCAGCCAACAAGAGGAGATCAAATGTGGCCATAGGCCAAATAGATTAAATGTAGAATTTTGATATTGTAATAGAGAAGCCGATTTGGTTGTTTTGGCTGTTTGAATGAAAGCCTAGTTCTGTTATTCTGTATCTTGTTGGTATGTTCCTGTAGCAAGTCGGGACTGAATAGTATAAACATTGTTAATGCATATTTCTTTAAGCTCCTGTCGTATTGCATATGAATGACTAGTGAATCTTTATGTTGCTGCCTAGTTCCTGTTATTTAATTGATAGAAGTAATAGAAAGCCTTGTTAGTTGGGCAGAGACTTGTTCCTCATGGATGATTGTAAGGGTATTTGTGCATGGTTTGTGGTCCCCGTGCTATCAGATTGGTATCGGAGCAAGGTTGGTCTTGAGTGCTGAGTAGATCGCCGAAGAGAGACAACTTAGCCAGGACTGTGAGTATGGGTGTGTAGCATCAAAAGACTGGGTAGACTGAAAAAAAAAAGAAGGAAGAAGCCCCAAGTGAGGTGCCTGAAAGATGAAAGAAGATAGAAGGATGCCGAAGCAGATGAAGACAGAGAGTCTCACAAAAAGAGACAAAAGAAAAGAAGGCAAAAAGATGGCAGATGAAGAATTCTAGAGAGTTGGCAAAGTTGAGGAGAGATTTGATGTTGGTAAAGCAATGGAATGAAGAATAAGACCAAGGATATTATTGGGTATGGCCAATGAGTAAGAAAGTGAAACAGCCAGTAAAGAAGATTGTTAAGAAAAGAAAGAGGCAAAAGATGAATGCCTTGAGAAGAGAAGAGAAGTATGAAAAGAGTGCCCACAAAGATTGGGACAACAAAGAGTTGCCTATGGAGCAACATGGACCGGAAGAGGTCAAATAGGTGCTCATTGAAGAGAACATGAGAAAAGAGAAAGAGGAAAAGGTGCAATAGATAGCACTTGAGGAAAAGAGAATTGAAGAAGGAAGAATGTCCATGAGGAGGGCATTGAAAGAGACATTGTGGTCTCTCATTTTATTTGCTAATGTTATGTTTGCAAATATGTATGCAGTTATGAAGGAAGTGATGAAGAAGGTCAAGGATGAGACCTTAAAGAAGATAAGAGATGGGGCAAGAATAGCTACTGAAGAAAGAATGGAAGATGTGAACGAGGAAAGATTGATGGCAGCAGAATGCCAAGAAGAGTTTGCAGCAGAGGTGCATTGCAGAGTGCCTAAAAAAGAAGAGGAGATCGATGCTGAAGATGTTCAGATTGATGATGAAGATGAAGAGGAAACCATAGAGTTTCACGATGCATGTGAAGATATTGTAGCAGTAGCACAAGATGCTTATGAAGAAGAGGAGTTGAAAAGATAAGAAGCTGAAGGTGGATGCAATTTGGGACAGCGGATCCTTGCACAAAAGAATGAAAGTAAAATTGTTATTTTTGATCATGAATGTAGCAATGAGAGTATGGATAAGCAAGTTGATAAGGAAAAGAAATGGGATCATGGATATGTAGTGTCACATTGGCAAAGGAAAAAGATTGATGAAAAAGGTTGTAAAGAGGTGAATACTTTTAATTATGTTTATGCTAACAAGCAAGTGCAGAGAAAGAGGAATGTGTAGATGAATAAGTGGCAGTATGATGCAAGAATGAGTTGGCCAACAAAGAGGCCTAGAGAAAAAGATTGGAGAATGAAGACAGAGCAAGTGAAGAGAAGCTCAAGTGCAACAAAAAAAGGACAATAGTCCAGTGGCAGAGTATGGGTAGTGAAACAAGCAGCATCAAATAAAGGTGTTGCAGAGAAGACAAAGGATTGGAGGCATGAAAAAGAGAACAAACTCCAACAAACTGGAAGCATGAGGAATCCAGGAGAAGATGGCAAGAAGGAGAAGAAGTGTATAGCAAAATTGCAGCAAGAAAAACGTGTATGGAAGATAATAGTGAAGAAATCTGATTTGTATGTTGATAAAGCTTTGAATAAAATTCATAATGAAGAGGAGAATATGAGGAGATTGTTAGATTAAAAAGAGATAAGGAGGAATAAATATGTGAGGAGGCAAGAATGTAGGCAAAAGCAAAGTGAAAGATGCAGGTATGATAGAAGAGAGGAAAGGGGGAATAGAAGAGTTGTGTGGAGGAAGAAGACACTAGAGGTGTGTTTTGAAGATGCAGATTTGAATGTGAGAAAAATTGTAGATGAAGAGGATGATAGTGGAACAGCCATAATTCCAGAAGAAGATGACAAACAAAGGAAGAATGAAAGTAAAGAAGAAGATGGAGAAGCAAAATAAAGCATAGAAGAAGATTTATGGAAGCAACTGGCAGCTATTGAGCAAGAATGGAATGAGAAGATTGGAGGTGAGAGCATGGGTAGTACAACGGAGAAGATTGAAGACCATGGTGCAGAAGTGGTTATAGAGATAAAAGATGAAGATGTTGCAGACTTAGAAAGTAAGGTGGTAGAGGATGAAGCTGAAATTGATTTGATATTGCAACAGATGAACATGAAAGAAGAATGGTTAGAAGATAGGACAGATAAAGAGATGGTGGATGATATAGGGATGGTGAATATTGATAATGCATTAGATGTTGTTATAATTTTTCAATTTGATTATGATTTGTTTAATGAAAGAAGAATTGGAGTGTGGAAATGGATTGTAAGTGATGTAAGCAGCCATATGAGAGCAACCTATAGTGTTGAATAGAGATGTTGGAAGAATGAAGCATGTAAAATAAAGAAAGTATGGAAAGGGCGGAAGAAAGGTTTGATGAAGTTTGCAGAGGAACACATGTGCCGAAGCACATGATCTTTGTCCCTAGGGAATTTGATGCAGGGGCATCCGTTTAAAATTCAAAAATTGTCTTTGATAATGGATTTTTGGTTTGAATGTGTGGGTCAAGTGACAGAAGCATGAGAAAGGAAGCTCCTGTCGCCAAAGTGATAGGAACAATAATATTTAATTATTATATTCTAGAAAAGTGGGATAATGGAGATAATGGTGATTCTATCCTAAATCAGATGCATGAAGGATCGTTGGCTAATTCGAGAAAGTGCCATCCATGTTAGTAAACCGAAGGTGGCAAAAGACACAAAGAGACTGAAAATAGACAAAGCGTCAGAAGGCAGATTAAAGGTAGGACTAAATGGTGGGACAGCTTGTGGCAAGGTAGACAATTAATTTCAAATGTGCATGGTGCAGAAGCATAATCGTCGAATGAAGGCCGAAGGCTTAGTAGAGACAGGCTGATATAAAAATAGGCCAGAGGAGTGATGAACAGTTGGATAGAGAAACCGTCGATGCAAGGAAGACAGTGTTGGAAGATGCACGTAATAGAAGGAGACTGTGAGTTAATGCAGGCCGCATAAAAGGAGGGCAACCATGAATAGATAGAAAGAGTGGCAGAAATTAATAGGAGGCTGCATGTATATCAGAGAGGGAGGTCGCATATAGCTAGGAGGAGGCCGCGGGTATTGAAAGAAGAAGGCGGCAGATATGTGATGAGGCCGCATAAAGATTCAGAGGAGGCCAATATGAAATAGAAGGGACCGCGAATATAAAGAGGGAGTGGCCAGAAATATAGAGGGAGAGCAGGTCGTATAGAAAGAGAGGTGGATAGGCCAAAGGAAGGAGCGACATATAAGAACAGAGGAGGCCGATTAATGAAGAGGTGATATAGAAATAAGGGAGGATAGAAGGTGACAGATAAACGGAGACAGGCCGTCGATGAGAAGAGGCCGATCATTTAGAAGGAGAGATCAGAAGACTTTGTTTAGAGGTTGAACGCATTAGAGGAGACTATGAAAAGAGGGCTGACATAGCAGAAAATGGAGAAGGTTGTATGCAGAAGATGGAGGATTAGAAGCAACGAAAAAGAATTGGGGTGACTGAGTTACTGAAGGGACAAAAAGGCTGATACATGAAAGGCTGAATATTGAAGGATAAAGTAGACAAGTGGAGGAGAAGATGAAGAGGGAGATTGCAGGAAGTGGGTCGCAGCCGACAAGAGGAGATCGAATGTGGCCATAGGCCAAATAAATTAAATGTTATTTGTAGAATTTTGATATTGTAATAGAGAAACCGATTTGGTTGTTTTGGCTGTTTGAATGAAAGCCTAGTTATGTTATTCTGTAGCTTGTTGGTATGTTCTTGTAGCAAGTCGGGACTGAATAGTATAAACATTGTCAATGCATATTTCTTTAAGCTCCTATCGCATTGCATATGAATGACTAGTGAATCTTTATGTTGCTGCCTAGGTCCTGTTATTTAATTGACAGAAGTAATAGAAAGCCCTATTAGTTGGGCAGAGACTTGTTCCTCATGGATGATTGTAAGGGTATTTGTGCATGGTTTTTGGTCCTCGTGCTATCAATACCCATACCATCACATGGTCGTGGTTTTAAACTTGATCTTTTCCAACTTTGGTACATATGGTGTAATGCCCCTCAATTTTGGCTTGTGTCAGTTGATAGTTTTCCATTGTTTTTAGACAATTTTGAGACGTTTGAGTGGTTAGATTTATGGTTTATGCTTATTATGTTCATGATGGACTATGGTTGACTAATGTAGTTATTGACATGTGTTATGATGACATTATTGTTATTACAGTTTATGTTGTGACATGGTTAGTTGATAGTTAATTGATTATGCAGAATAATTTTACTATGTTATATAGATTTAATGTTGTCTGATTAGAGATGTTTGTGTTTATTGTTATACTTGTGAGCAGGGACGGTGTAGTATTACTCATTTCGAGCACCCTACTACGCTGTGATTCCCTGACTCTGTGTGTTTGATATATATGTGTATGTTGTATACAACCTATCGTCTTGATGTAGGTTGCAGGTACCGGGCATCGACTCCACCTAACTTAGCAGGTCTGAGCATGCCCTTGCACCAATGGATAATGTTGATGGGAGATACATGAGGTTTCCCCTAGGTCAGTTTCAGTCTTCAGGTTATTGGTCGTCAAGTGGTATGTTTGTTTAGTTAAGCCTATGTGTATTTTGATAATGCATTAATGAATTAATATTATATTAATAATGTTACTAATATGTCAAATATAATAGTATTTTCTTAGTCATAAATTATTAATGAGATTTGGGAATATTATTTAAGTAATTTGTAATAAAGATTAAATTAATTATTTTAATGTTTTTTTATTAAGATTTGAGTCATAAGTACTTAATATTATTTTATTATTAATAGTTTTAATGTTTTTAATATGATTTGAGTCATGAGCATTTAATATTGTTTTATTAAATAGTATATAGTAAATTATAGAATAATATTAGTTAATAATTCTTGTTAGTTGTCGAATAAGTTTTCAATTTTGGGGAAATCTCCAAGAAAAGTAAAAATTTAATTGTTTTCTATTTTTAGAGAGAAGTGGGATTCTATAACGGATTTTGGTAGTGGACAATTAATGGATTTGGGTCTATTTTTGGTGTAATGGGAATTATTTGACTTGGCCTATTTTCGGTTTATGGGGAGTATATTTGTGAGAGGAGTCTTTCTGAGAAGGGGGAGACAGAAATTGGGAAAGAAATTGTCATGGAAAATTTGAGGAAGAACTGGAGGTAGCTGAAGAATTTAAAGCTTGGGTTGAATTTTTGGGTATGTTTTACTTGTGTTTTTTGTAGCAATTCAGACAAAGTAGTTTTAATTTCTTGAGGAATCTCTTGTGTATTGGAGCCTATATCTTTATCCCAGTGAAATTCTTGCTTCCTGTCAAAATTCAATTAGGAAATCTGCAAGTTTGCCAAACAAATTAATCATTTGAAATTGTTCTAATTAAACCTCTCCCCAGACTACTCTGCCAGAGAATGAGGTTTTATTTAAAAGCCATTTTTGAAATGAATCTTAAATGTTATTCTATCTAAATTCTACCTCTGCCTGTTATACACCTCTTATGGCCTTATTTCTTCCAGACTAATCTAATGATAATTGGGGAATTTACAGCCTCCTCATCCCTGCCTTCTTGTATTGTTTCTGTTTAATTTCTATTCACCTGCAAATCTTGGTCTGACCGTATGGCTAAGGAATGTTAGCCTGGTAAAATTTTAGAAATTAACTTTGAGTCTTCTCTTGACCATTGTACGGCCTCATTTTGGCCTGCTCTAAGTTAGCTTTCCTGCTTGAAAATCATACCTCTCTTCTTACTCTCTGGAATTTTTGCTTCATTCTTCTTTTGCAGACCATGTATTCTTAGCTTTCTTGAAAATCTCTGGAATCTTTCTTCTGGTAAACCAATCTTTTTTTTTTTTGCTAAAAACAAGCCTCCTTCAGCACAAAATTAAAATTATATATAAAAAAGAATAAAATAATAAAAGATATTAAAACTGGTTCTTGCCTGTATCCAGTACTTCTTTGAGGTCATATTTCATCCTGAATCTTTGATTTACTACTCCTTTGCCAGACATTTGGTGGGCCTTTTGTCCCTCTATAAATTTCCTGCTCTCTCTTGCATTGGAATCTCTGCAAATTTATATTGGATTCATCCTGTATCTCTGAAATATATTATGGATTCATTATTATGGATTCATCCTTTGCCTCTGAAATCTGTATTGCCATGGCTTTCTTCTGGAAGACCTTTCTCCATTTGTTTGTTCAAACCTAAGAAGTCTTCCTTCAATTTCACCTCTTTGGATTAAAGAATCCTAAATAAAATTATATTATTAATGTTCATTCCTCATAATGAAGTTAAAGCAAGAGTCCATTTAAATAGAAGGATAGGCAAGTAAATTTATTTAGAATGTTTCTACTAAAAAACTCCAGGAAAGTTTAGTTAACTTGAATAAATGATTATCTTTTTGAGTTAGTTAAAATTGTTAAATAGAATTTAATTTTCTCTGTAGGAATTAAAAATGAGGAGATAATTTATTAGTATAACTTATATATATATATATATATATATATATATATATATATATATATATATATATATATATATATATATATATATATATATATATATGATGGGATAAATTTGTAATATTTTATTCTTTAGAATAAATGCCCCTATGAAGAATGGAATTGAATTAGTAAATGCAAGAATATTTAATAAATAAGTTTTTAAATGTATGCAATTGTAAGCTAAGAATTAGGAAAACTTCTATTTTTGAAACTCCTTGATCAACTCATAAATCTTGCTTTGTGTTTTTTTAGTTTTGATTTATTAAAATTGTTAATTTGACTTACTTTTTTATCAAACTCATTAAAAGGCAATAGTGATAAGATAATATTAGTTTATCTTAAAATATTAGGATAGAGTTGTATTATTTTAAAATTAATTTTATTTAAATAAAGTTGTTTTAGTAGATGCAAGTTTGTTAAATAAATAAATTAGCTTTTTTTTATGTAAAGTAGATTTTATGGTGATGCTAGTTATTAAACAAATGATAAATAATATTATAATTCTAGAATTAAATATATTGAGTTATATTCTTTTATCTTATTTAAATATAAATTTGTTTAGTTATGATTTAGTAATATACTATCTTGTGGTACATTGATTTTAATTAATAAATTAGAGATTTATTGTGAATTGAGATATTATGGTATTGATTAAACAAATAATAGATGAAATTAAAATTCTAGAATAGAATAGTATATGTTATTATTATTAGAATTTTATTTAAAAGAGAGTTAAAATTTTATAGTATTGTTGTTAGCAAATAAATAGGAATAAAGTCTTAAAACTCTTTTAGATTGTTTGATTTATGTTATGGCTTATGGTCGTGTTTGTGACGCCATTGCCAGTTAATTATTGTCTTATAGTAATGGAGGCTGGTAGTTTTGTTAAACATTGAAACTAGTTCAAAGAATCACTATCATATTAGAATAAGAATAATTTCGATAGAGTTTCTAATTAGAATGCTAGCTTAGGTAGATAGAGATTCATATTAAGGCAAATTCTTACTTAGATATAATGTACTTTTATGTTATAACCTTGTAAACTCTTTCTCTTGCATTGTGTACTCTGATGTATGGTCATATTGTTTGTAGAATATTGATAATATAGAGAGTGTGTAGCATTTAACTCGTATACTTTCTAAGGATTTAAATGAATGTTTAGTTTTTAATCTACCTTACGATCCCTTATGTTCTGCATGGTTGGTATAGAGTTATCTAATGTTGTCAGTAACCTTATATAATGAGGGTTCTTAGTAGTGGGAATAGGACTTTAATGCATCATGGCTTCGACTAACATTCTTGATAGTAAGGTGATAGAAGCTTGATGCCATGCTTCAAATCTTAATATCATTTTATTGTTTTAAAAATCATTTTTATTTTATATCTTTTTAGGGTCATAGATTTACTTGCAGTTTGAGTTGAGATTGGGATGATTATAGTTATAGATGTGAATTATAGTAGTAAGTTATTAAATAAATCTTAGAGGGAATTATAGATCTTGAGATTTGTTTAGAATATTGTTATCTTAAGTAAGTTTATGATTTAACTAAAAAGGGAGATTTCAAGTATTTTATTGAATCCATGTTAAATAGTCCAAAAAGTGTTGTAGTATTTGGGTCTTGGATATATATATATTCTTTGATTGTTTATTGCTAATTTTAAACTGATGTGTATCAATGATGCAATTGGGTCATTGCATTTAATTTGGTTTTGAGTCTTTCTGTTATGTTTTGTCTAGCTTAATGTAATGGTGATCATGTTAGTTTTGTGAGATGTCAAGTTTGTTAAGCATCATGCTTTGGTTAGTTGTTTATTGGTATTTGTGTTAAACTCTTTTTAGCTCCAGAAGCTTGTTACCTTGAATTTAGTGTGATATTGTGGCAAGGATGTTTTGGTGATGTGTCATTTGGTTTGAGGTCTTGATGTAGATTGGAAAATATTGTTGTTTTGAATTTGAAAATTGTTGATTAAATGTTTTATTTGATTTGAGATTTTGGAATAGATAGGGGAAAGTTTTGTGGTTGAGAGTTTGGATTTATAATGATCTATGTAATGGTTTGGTTTGCGAAAGTTTGATGCCTTTCAATCCCTTGTCCATGCATGTTATTGGTTTATGGGTGATGATTAAGGCTTTCTAGTTGTATGTAGGAGAGTGGCTTTCATGGTGGGGCCGGTGCCCAAAGTGGCTGCCTAGAAAACCCCATGGAAGTTGTAATCAAGTGATAACTTAATAATTGATCTAGGTGGGTTGGGTAGTAATTCACATAACAAGATAAGTATGATGCCTCACCTACGCCTTGAGTGCTTTCATAGGCTAAGGATGGGATGAGAAGGCCTGGTTGGCAAGGTCGACCTCCTTGTCTCCATGAGAGGATGTGTCGGCTCTGCATGTGTCACCATATGGGGTCAGTGCCTATAGAGAGGTCGCCAGGAAAACTATAGATGGGGGCCGGTTTCTAGTGAGAGATAGCTTGGAAAACCCATGCTAGGACCATGTGATGACACTCTCCCTACTGTAGCTTAGTTATTTCCTATTTATCTTTTGTCGTTGCCTCTGGAGTACAAATTTGTCTTAATGATTTGACTTGTCTTGCTAATTTAACTTGACTTGAATAATTGACTTGTCTTGATGATTTGACTTGTCTTGCTAATTTGACTTGTTTTGATGATTTAACTTGTCTTGATGATCTGAGTTGTCTATGCCAAGTCTGTATCTATCTTCTTGTATCCCTTGACTTAGTGGAACCTCATTGTTATCTCCTAGCTTGGAGGGGTGGACCTCAGGGTTCCACATGGTTGGGTGGAAGAGTTTAATCCATTGGTTTTTTCTTGGCCGACTTGATTCGTGTTCATTGCAGATGTGCTTCCAGCTCCAAATTTGCTCTTGCATCCCTAGAGCTGTGTTCTACTTTTAGAATTATATAATCTTGTTGTATATTGTAAACCGATATAATCGGTCATCAAGCTTGTAACCTTGTAATCTTGTAAATGATCTTATGTAATTGTTCATCTCTACAAATGAATGATGTAAATCCTCATCTGTTGTATTTTAATGTATATCACTTGTATTGCTATGATTTCATGTTTATCTGATGTAGTTATGTTCCCTAGAGGTGTTAGTTGTACAATTTGTTTAAATGTTGTTAATAGTGTAATTTTATCTAATGAATAATGCATTTACTTGCTTCAAAAAAAAAAATTCTGTAAATTTTTCTCTTGTTAGTCTTACACTCTAGGGTTGCATGACGGGGCATCACATATGGTAGCTTCTCGGGCTCTTGCACTCACATCACCACACAATCATTGGCTCCAAAGTAAAGGTGAAAATAAACAAATAGATATAGATGCATACGGTCTAGTAATCGAAAAGAATAGATGAAAATGGTATATTTTCCTTTCCCTTGATGACTTTGTCGGTTCCCTTAATCATGTATGAAACCAAAGAGTTTCTTGTCAGTTTAGACTTCCTTTATTCCCACACAATCAAACACAAGACATCTAGGAATATAAAAAGCAAAGCTTCCAAACTTCAACCCAGTATATATTCACCTATGCATATGAAAAATTAATGCAACCCTTAATTATTTTAAAAATTAGTATTTGTAATGAATGTAACTCTTGATTAATGCAAAAAGCACAAAGAAATACATAACCTTTATTTTTGTGACAATGAAAGGAATGCCACCTTTTCACTTCACTTGCATATTCTAAACCAACATCTCTACAAACAAAAAGCAAACATCTTCATTAAGATAATAGATTGTCTAAAAGCAAGCATGTGAAGGTATAAAGCACAAATTTTGTACCAAAGAACTGGAGGCCAACATTCAACTATTTAGGCATCAATTTCACCAAGCATAAGCATAAAAAAATCCCTCTAACCTAGAACTACAAAACTCTGTCAAACCACATTGGCACCTAAATCATGCATATGATCTGCAAATGAAGTTGCTCCATAGCGTAACCCAAAAAATAAACCCTATAAGCATACCATCTTTGTAATGATTGAAAACTTCATTATGACTTCCATCCTTAGACAAAATTACTATGATACAATTTATGGAATATGCAAATTGGAGCAAGGATAAAAATAAGCATTCGTTAGAATCAATAGGGGAAACTCTAATTTTTTTCCATTGCAAGATGATTTTGGTGAGTTTTTGAACTAAGATTAGGGCACAATGATTACTATAAAGAGATGCTTCGAAAGAAATCCCAAGGGACCTCTAAAATACAATGGAAAACCTTTATTTAGGTTAGACAAACCAAAACCCCATAGTGGCTACAAAACAATAAACTCTTCAAAGCTTGCAACACTACTTAAATCCTTCAAAACATATAGATGTGAGTGAGATAAAAATACTCACCTTTCACATCCTATGAATCTCAACACAAACAACTAACTTAAACAGCCACCTCCATGCTCCATCAGCTGAGACACCATCTCTTGAAGCCACCACAAACAAAACAGATTAGGTTTGGCAATTGAGAGGCTTGGAGCTTCTTGGAAATTTTTAAGTTTCCCTAGGCAATCATAACACAATATGCTCAAGTAATGTTAACACCATCTTTGAACCCCATAAAAAGCTCATAATTTGAAGAAAAGTAAAACAAATGAGAGTTGAGACCAATCTCATCTATTGTGCCAAAAAATAAATAAACCATCTACAAGCTCCTTTTTTGGGCACCATTTTTAGTATCACATATTGAGCCCAAATATATTAGAAGAGAGGCATATCAAATTTGTAGTGCCAGAAGTACTTGTAGGGGAAAACATATTGGTTTCAACAAAGCTAAAGTTCCATTGAAGACAAATGTATGGATTTTTTGAAAGAATTTTACGTCTTGAAGTGTAGACCATAGCACCCTATTCTTGTAGCATTTAAGAGCTTATATTAAGGATTAAGCCCATACACATGCCACAAAACATGCAAGAAGCAATGAGGTTGCATGTATGTTGCGAACCTTTTGGTGGAGACTACACACGAGCTTCACATCTAAAACATTACGAACTATGGTACTTTTTGTATCCCATTAAAGGCTTGCTTCAAGAAGCTTTCTAATGGAAAACGAGGAGGTAGAGCTTTGCAACACAATCAAGTCACTTAATCTACACTTTTATCTTTATATCATCCACTTTGATGTTAAAAGCATGGCAACAATGGCCATTTGAACAACAAAACCAAGATAAACATCATAAGATACATACGAAACATGTACAAGTGTAAATCTCATAGCTTATTACAAGACAACAAGCTAACATACTAAATAGTATAGAAAAAATAAATTTTTAGTCTACAATCATTGATACTTTGTTATTTTTTAAATTGTTAATCTTGTTAACAAAATTAGAGGCTTTCTTGGAGATGAAATGATAAATACTCAAAGAACATAGTACATTTTTACCTCTTCCTTGCAAGACTTTGTGATTAGCATGAATGACAATACCACAAGTGAAGTTATAAAGAACAAATGTTTTTTAATACTAGTGAATTCTCGATATAGCACTATACCCATAGTACCACAACAAGGTTAACAAGTTTCAACATGAAAGTCTAAAGAGTTTTCTAGCCTCATTGAGCCAATGGCACAAACCTTGGAAAATGTTGCCTAATAAGATTGACCATTAGAAGTAAAAAAATTTAAACATTGCATAAGGTAAATTCAAATAAATCCCCTTGTAGAATTCCACAAGAAGGTTTCACAAACCAAATTGGTATATGGTTGTGGCTAGGACTTAAAAATCAACATGTTGGAGCTTTATTTTTCTTTCCCTTTTATTTCTAGTCATTTTCCCCCATCCCATCTATGATAGAGAAATTATAAATGTCATTTGAGGAGGCATCCTACACAAGCAATTGCACTAACTGGGCCAAAGGTAACTGGATAAGTTTAAAGTGGCTAAACTTCTAAAGAGATGGAATCAGAGGAGAGATGCAGTCAATGTAGATGAGATAAAACATCAGTAGAATGCCTATCAGACTACACCAACAAAATTGGTGTTTTGTCCATAAGGAAAACTACATACATGGGAGGGGAAGTGATAAATTAACTATGTGCAATAATGTACCTAAGCAATAGGACCTTACAATGGTGAATGTGGCCAAGGCATCAACTATAACTATGCAACAACAAATAATCCATAAATCTTTCAAACATACACAACATGTGTGAAATTAAGAGCCATGAAACAAGAAGTTGAAATTTTTCAACCAACCATGACCATGTCAAAGAAAGGGCTCAAAGATCCTAGAAGGGCCTAACCAAACCAAGACCATCACAATGGGTCTCAAGGATATTAGATGTACCATCTATAGTCAAGATATATTAGATCAAGGCTTGCATAAAATGTCAAACTAGTTTTTGATAATAATAGCTGCATAAAGGTATTCCCAGTAAAATTCAAAACAGTAGAAAAGATGCTCACATTTCCACTTACCATAAGGGCACTACATGTGTTTGTTTACTAGAATGAAAGCAAGAAAATCTCATTGATTTCATCTAAAAAATGCCTCCCTAAAAGACTATTCTACGAAGTTATATTTCTCCTCTTCAAGATAATCTAAGGCATTGAGGTCAGTAAAAAATTCTAGAACTTGATGCTTGCTAATCAATCTAAGTGAATCAAACACCAATTGGCTAAGAAGTCAATCTAATGCTTCCTTGAAAAATCTATCTCTATGGATATTACAAAACATTATAGTCCCAGTGACTACTCAAACAATAATTGTTGAGTTGTTTGTAGCTTCGATCAGATAACATAATAATAAATATGAATATATAAGTAATATTAAATATTACTTATATATTCATACTTAATATATAAGGTATGTTAAGATAAATATCAATATAGCATGATCGAATGATATATTACCAAAGCATAAACATCTTCTGCATTCTAAACGGTGATTAGTAACTGTTAAAATCAGTGAAACCGATTACAATACAAACGGTGACAAAGTCACACCTGTGATAGGCGTGACTCCTTGAGGAGTCACGTCTATCACAGATGTGACTCCTACCGTCACTCACATATTTATATCAATGTCTTTGCCTTGCAATACCATGGATTGACACAAAAATCGGAAGTGTATGAGAAGTGGAAATTGCATCTGAAATACAAAAGAAAGTAATAAGTTAAGTCTGCTATATAAATATCCAACTTTCAGAAAATATCCAAGTTAGAGATTATAAGTTTGATTTGAATTTACATGGTATCAGAGCCAGGTTAAGCAGAATCTGGGCAGAAAATTGAACTTGAGAAATTCAGATTTAATACATCTCATTTCTCAAATGGCAACAACAATCCGATTCGAAGACATTGGAAGGAAAGAATAGCAAAAAGAAAAGGGTGTAAAGAAAATCAAGATGCGTAAATCGTTATCTTCATAACAGCGATCCATGAGTATAAGGAGCAGCAATCTATGTTAGGAGGACAGATCTAATTAAAGACAACAACAATCATGAGAAAATAATATATGAAAAGATTTGTAATGATTGGTGAAGTTGCATCCCTCAAAGGGAAATAAAAGGAGTCAATGAAGAAGATCGATAGGCATCAAGGAAGGAAAGGAATCAATCGATCTACAATTAAATCAGCAAAGGTATGGAATCTCTATTATATATTGAACTTATAAATGCCTTAAGGCAATTTCTGAAGATATGCATATTCATATTGCAATAAGTAATATATAGTTGCAAATGCATTACTCAATGATACATTGGTAAATGATAGAAATGAATGACATGAAATAAGATATGATTAGCTTATACGAATGCATTACATTATATTGACTAGAATAACAATCAAATGAAATTAGTCATATAATTGACATAGGATATTTATGTACATTATCATCATGAATATGGAATCTTGATTACATACAATGGATGAACAAATGAATGTCATTATAAATGAATATACAAGGAAGAATGAATTAATATGATAAATGTGTATATATAGAATGAACATGATCAATAATGATAATGGAAACAGATCAAACATTAGATCATATGTGATGGGCCATATGATATGAGGCCAAAATGATAAGTCATCATATGAAATATCAACAAAGACTTAGAAATCATAGGATTGTGCTATATCCAAGAAAAGAATTAGCCTCATCATTAATCATCTCATTATCCTAGGTGTATGGGTAAGTTAGGAGATTGTATGTTGGACCTAGGTAACCCTCAAGTGGATGAAGAACACTGTGTGGGTGTGAAGTCCCTTGAGCCAAGAGATGAAGAACACTGTGTGGGTGTGAAGTCCTTGGGCCTATGGTAATGATGAGCTCATCAATGTTAAATGTGCCTGACGTGAGGTGACTCTCGGTGGGATGAAGAATGTTGTGTGGACATGAAGTTCCATCAAGCCATATGGTGAAGAACTCTGCGTGGGAGTGAAGCCTTTAGGCCTCCGTATGGGATGGTTAATGTCTCCTCAATGAACCATACCTATGGAGCTAGAGATGGATTAATGATAGGGTGACACATGATCCTCTCAAGGGTAGAGCATAAGGCCTTTGATCATGAATATGAATATGGATATAAATATGAATATGAAAGTGAATATAAATGATTATGAATATGAAAATGGGATTAAGAGGGAGTTCACTGTACCTTATAATCCTCAACAAAATGGAGTTGCAGAAAGAAAAAATAGAACCATTGTAGAAGCTGCTAGGGCTATGTTATTTGATCAGAATATAGACACTTCACTTTGGGCAGAGCATCTAGTACTGCTGTCTATATACAGAACAAATGTCCTCACTCTCATATTGATGACAAAACTCCTGAAGAAACCTTCACTGGCACAAAACCAGACATTAGTCATTTAAGGATATTTGGTTGTCCTGTTTACATTCATGTGCCCAAAGAGAAAAGAACTAAGCTAGAACCTTCTGGGAGAAAAGGCATCTTTGTAGGCTATAATGAAACATCAAAAGCTTATAGAATATATATACCTGGTCAAAGACAGATTGAACTAAGCAGAGATGTGATTTTTGAGGAAGACATAGCTTTCAAAAGAGCCAGAAATGATATTGAGTCAGAAATTCAAACTTCCAACTCAAGCATAGAAGAGGATCCTACACCTGAGTTTCAGAGGAAGTATCTTGAGGAAGAGGTAAACCATGAACAAATCACATCACTAGAAAATCCCAAGAAAAGACCACTCTGGGCCACCAAAACAATGGAAGAAGCTAAAAATTATGCCGCTCCATCAGGGACTTTTAGGGAAAGCACAAGACCTAAGAGATTCTCTAGTTATGTAGCTTTAATGAATGAATTCATTAAATCAGAACCTTCTAGTGCTATAGAAGCTCTTAAGCACCAAGTATGGAAGGATCCCATGACAGAGGAGTATCAATCCATCCTGAAGAATGATGTGTGGGATATAGTACCTAGACCAAAAGGGAAATCTGTTGTTTCTTCAAAATGGCTATTTAAAATCAAACATGCTGCAAATGGCAGTATAGGGAAATACAAAGCAAGATTTGTAGCCAGAGGATTTTCACAAAAGGAAGGAATTGATTACGACGAAACCTTTGCTCCAGTTGCTCGATATACATCAGTCAGGGTAGTTCTAGCTATTGCAGCAGCCAAAGGGTGGAAAGTCCATCAAATGGACGTAAAAACTGCTTTCTTAAATGGAACCATTGAAGAAGAGGTTTACTTAGAGCAACCCGAAGGATTTGAGATTCACAATGCAGGATCCCATGTATGTAAATTAAAGAAAGCTCTATATGGACTTAAACAGGCCCCCAGAGCCTGGTATGAAAGAATTGGCAGTTATCTCTTGAGATTAGGCTTCTCAAAGAATGATGCAGATCCAAATCTCTACTTCAAACAAAGCAAAGGTGATATGTTAATATTGATATTATATGTTGATGATCAAATCATTACAGGAGAAAATTACCTTATTGATCAGTGTAAGAAAGATCTAGCTTCAGAATTTGACATGAAGGACTTAGGTCTATTACACTACTTCCTTGGATTGGAAGTATGGCAGAAATCAGACTGTATTATTCTAAACCAAGGGAAGTACACAATTGATATATTAAAAAGGTTTGGTATGATGGAATGTAGACCTATGTCTTCCCCCATATAAACAAATCTTCATAAATTGAAGGAAGCAGCAACAGATTCTCCGTTGGCAGATCCCACTCTGTACAGATAGATAATTGGATCCTTGATGTATTTGGTCAATACCAGACCTGATATCTGTTATGTTGTAAATGCCTTAAGTCAGTTTATGTGTGAGCCCAAGGAGATACATCTTGTGGCTGTGAAACATATAATGAGATACCTTCAAGGTACTCTAAATTATGGCTTAAAATATGAAAAGGTTGACTTAGATCTACATGGATTCACATATTCAGATTGGGCTGGAAGTGTAACTGACCGGAAGAGCACCTCCGGATGTTGTTTCAGTTTAGTGTTAGCAATGATATCGTGGATCAGCAGAAAACAATCTTCAATTGCTCAGAGTTCTACAGAAGCCAAATATATTGTAGCTTCTATGGCTGCTAGAGAGGCAGTATGGCTTAGAAAACTACTTGTGGGATTATTTGGTAAACCTCTGAAACCAACTATCATCCACTGCGACAATCAAAGTTGTATTAAGCTATCTGTGAATCCAGTATTCCATGATAGATCTAAACATATTGAGATTCCTCATCACTATGTGCGTGATATGGTGGAAAGGAATGTGATTCAGTTGGAGTATATTAGTACAGGAGATCAAACTACAGATATTCTTACTAAACCACTCCTCAAGGTAAAAGTTGAATACTTCAGAAAAAAAATCTTGGTATGATTGAAATGTAAAATTCTAATTGATTTGTACTAATATATTAAAGATGTTTAATGTGTAAACATCTTTTGTCATATGTGTGACTCTATGACATTATGGGCCTACCCATTCTGTGTTTATTTTCAAAAGGTGACGATTTTTTGGATAATCTACACTTGTACCTAACATTATAAGGTGACGATCTTATAATGTTCATTAGACTGATATCATGTGACTTGATATTGGTATGAATCATGGAGTTACAATGATTAAGTTATGGTAGACATTATGTGACTTAATGTCAGTGCACATACCATAACTGGGATATATATAAGGAGAATGTAATGTTCTCGAGTATAGTATATCCTTTAGTATCACGAGGTAGGTATCACGAGATAGGTGATACTATATATCATGAGTTATGTGATATTAAATTACTTTGAGTAATTCATTATAGATCAGATATTTGATATTCACAGAGATTATTGTGATATTGTTATCTTCCTGAGCTAAGAGGGAGTGTTGAGTTGTTTGTAGCTTCAATCAGATAACATAATAATAAATATGAATATATAAGTAATATTAAATATTACGTATATATTCATACTTAATATATAAGGTATGTTAAGATAAATATCAATATAGCATGATCGAATGATATATTACCAAAACATAAACATCTTCTGCATTCTAAACGGTGATTAGTAACTGTTAAAATCAGTGAAACCGATTACAATACAAACGGTGACAAAGTCACACCTGTGATAGGCGTGACTCCTTGAGGAGTCACGTCTATCACAGATGTGACTCCTACCGTCACTCACATATTTATATCAATGTCTTTGCCCTGCAATACCATGGATTGACACAAAAATCGGAAGTGTATGAGAAGTGGAAATTGCATCTAAAATACAAAAGAAAGTAATAAGTTAAGTCTGCTATATAAATATCCAACTTTTAGAAAATATCCAAGTCAGAGATTATAAGTTCGATTTGAATTTACAATAATAACAAAATAATTACCTCAAAGGCAAATGTAAATTTTCTAATAGACACTATAAAATACGATAGATAAAAATTGATTTAGCAAAATTTTAAGCTTCTACTTTTGGGACATGGTTTGGATAACTAACGTGACATGATATGTTTCATTTCTAGTTCAAAAACATTTCATCTTATCCTCAATCACATTTGATGTTTCTATAAATTCTTTTAACAAACATTGACGAGCCCAAGTAACCAATAACTCTTGCAAGTTTCAAAAGAAAACCTCATAAATTATTTCCTATAGAAATATGTTTGCTAAAGCATATTAAATTTCCATAAGTTTGAAAACTAAGTAAAGAAGAGAAATGCTTACACAGAGTACACCCAAACCAAGGCAGAACATAAAGAGTATTATAGCCAAAATAGTTCATAAGCTTATTTGGAAAATCTAGATATCTTTGTTTTCATATAGTAGTAATATATGAAGTAGAGATAGACATAGATAGTTGCTAATGCAGCTAAGAAGAATGATGTCCGTTATGAATGATAGTTTTTCATGTTTAGCAAAAAGTATATTCCAATAATTGTGACACAAATGGTGACTATAATGAGAATCAAGAAGGCTAGCAACATAAAGCCATACACAGTAAATCTTCAAGATAACAACTAGAAATAATGAGGTAAAACTAAAGTCTCAAAACACTAAAAATAAAGAATAATGGAAGGTAGTGCAATTTCAAATAGGTATAAAGAAAGAAACCAACTTAGATCTTAGAAACATTCAACTAAATCTCTCTTTTTAATGGCAACAAAGGAATTCCAAGTAAAATGATCATGAAGCAAAAGGAAAATGTAGGCATGAGGTTACTCAACAAGAAGGATAATAATTAATCTATATGTTAATATAAATAACTGGAATCTTGTGTTGAGCCATCCTCTCATTTTGAGCGATGCTTTTTCCAACAAATATGTGGGAACTACTTGAAAATCAATTTCAATGGCTTAGTGCACCAAGCAATTATTGTGTTAAAAAAATGAGTGAGAAGCACACCTACTTGATTTGTGAATCTTGTGTTGAAGCCTATCATGATACACCCAATTATGAGCATAGCCACGTTTATCATAGTGTTGTTGAGTGTTAATGTGAATAGGGGTATTTTATATCTAGTTTCATTATTTACTAGCTATTTATCCCCTGTTGTATGAATAATTCATATTATTTAACTATTTATTAGTTAAATAATATTCACACACATATTCACATGTTAAGTTGACTTAGGAAGCATTCTAGTTGTTTCTAGATGTTGAGAGTTGTCTCTAGTTGTTGACAGTTGTCATATAGTTGTCTTATCCTACACATGTGCTATAGTTGTCACATGTCATAGGATTAAGATACTTGTCACATGACTACAACATCTTAGCTCTCACCCTTGCCTTTATAAGCAAGGTATGTCATAGCATATTGTAATGAGAGTGTAATCTTGTATTTGCATTCATTGATAGGAATACAATTCATTCTTGTCATATTGATCTTCTCTTTTCTTTGTGCTTTCCATTAGGCTTCTAGATCTTGGGTGGCTATCTCCATAGCTAAATCTTACATTAAGTGCTTCTCTGAACTTTCTAGCCAAAAACCCCTGGCAAAATATTAGTATTTATTTTAACTAGAAAAAGTTCTAACTTCTAATTTGTTGACAGGTACAATTAATAATAACTAATTAAACAATTTTGATTACAATAATATTTTCCTAAAGGCAAGTACTAATAATTCCTTGCAATAAACAAAATTGAACACAAAAATGCCCTTATGCCAGAAAAAGCTTTACCATCTCTTTCACTTTGTAGGTGAAGTAATCACTGGAAATTCCATATATCAATCGACTAGAGTTGTTGGACAAAAAGCAAATATTTTTTTGATGAATACTTTCTATTTAGCTTATATTAAAAGATTGAAATAGTACAATATTCACAAAAAAGGGGTAGGGTGGTATGAAGGCACACCCATGAAGTCTCAAAGCCATAAACAAAGGCAATCAAAACAAGCATCAAACATAGGTGAGAAAAACAACAAAGGGTTGAGCCCATAGCAAACTAAGAAACTAATGCAACACCAGTAGAGGGAGGAGGATCCTAATCATCAGGCTTCCCCTAAACATCTCTAGGGGCAGCATCATCAATCGACTCCCAACCATCGAGAGCATCAGTTCCTTCTTCATTCTCCTCAGGAGGTGGCTGAGCACGAACATGAGAAATGGTGAGTTGCAAACAAGGAAACTTACCTGTGTCAGGCTAGCCAGAGCCCCGCCTTAGAGATGGTAGTCTAGATCATTGAGACCATTGTCCATGGGCAATAGAATCCCTAGAGGCCTGAGGCAGGGGGCCATGGGAGTGAGATCCATGGTCACCATGGTTGCCACAATCACATCTAGAAGATTGGTTGCGACCACACCGATGCCCTCTAGAATAGGTGGAGTCAGGTGGGACCCAAGCAACAGTGCAAGGGGCATTTGCCCAGTGGTCTAGCAGCTCCTAGAGATGGGCAACTTCAAGTGCAACTTTGCTAGCTTGCACTTGAATCTGCATCTGAACATTAGAGCAAATGATAGCTTTAGTGTATAAAGAAAAGTGCTTATCAGTAGTACAATGATTGAAAGTAGCAACATTCCTATCCTTCCAAATGCTAAAAAGAATTTACACCCTGAAAGCATGTCATATCTTAGTATACTTGAGCAGGAGATAGGGAAAAACCAAAAGAGATGTTTGAGAGACTCGAGCTATCCATAAAATAGAGAATGGGGGATGGGAATGCCCGTGTGAGCAAGACAGGATCCCAAAGGGAGGCTCTAGTAGAGCAAACACCAAGCAAAATCAGCCAATTTGGGCTCCAACATCTAAGACCAAATGCAGTGAAATCTTTTGTGCTAGGTCCCATGAGAGGAATGAAGTTGCCAACGGTGATTGAGTTGATCCACCACATGCAAGTGTGGAGACAACCAGGAATAGCCTTTCCACTGCTTATAACTCTGAAAAGGGGTGTCCAAATACCATTTCCAATCCTTCCACCAAGGTTTGAGAGTCTCACCTCTATCTTATGAATCATCTAAGGAGGAATACCATCAATAACCGATTGGTAAGTCTCTTGATCTATATTGATCAGCGTGTATTTGTGTTTTAACTCAGGGCAGGATAAGAAATTATCAGTGACCCGATGTATAAAGTTGGGTAGAACCCACACCCTATGCTTAAAAAAATTTAAAGCATGAATCCAAGGCAGCTTAGCAAGTGGCCTGTCTTGAGCACTGAGAATAGGGGACTACCATATGGATTGATGGTTAATGGACAAGCCATTACGAAAATCATCTCCAGCCTAGTGAAGCCAGGGCTTGAGGGCTTCCTAAGCCTTCCAAATTCTTTTGATAACAAAGGTGCCTTGAATGGAGACAGGTTCCCTCATAGTGAGAAGGGTTCCTAAATCCAAGCCTTTCCAGGCTGGGTGACATGTAGGAGTGCCATTACCAATGCAATAATGAACGAGAATTTTCCAAGCTTCATTGCCATGAATGGCTCTAATGATCCCTTTAGCACACAAGGCAATGCCTTGTCAGAGAATGGAAATCAACCCAAGCCCTCTGGCCTCACGAGGAAGGCAATAAAATTCCCAAGCAACACGGTGGAAGCCTTGATGCCCCTCATTGGATGCCCAAAAAAAATCTCTAAGGAGTTTCTCAACCTTCAAATAGGAAGCCTTAGACAGGACCTAGCATGAAGAGTAATAAACATGCGTGGCAACCAAAATTTTGGAACAAATTTGAAATTTACCTACCAGAGAAAGTGGCTTGGTAATCCAATAGTGCAATTTCTTCTCAATTCATGCAATCACAGCCTGCCACAACTGTGAGGGGGAGGTTTGGAAAGTAAAGGGAATTCCCAAAAAATGAACAATTTCCCCATGATCAATTCATTTCCAGCCAAATGAGTCCAACCAACCTTGTTTAGGAAAGAAGGATTGTCTGTAACACAGTTTTCTGCCACTGAATGCTAGAGCCAGAGGCTTGGTAGAAAATGTCAAGGCATCGAAGCACCTGTTTGACATTATTCTCCTCCTCAATAAGAGTGAGGAAAGAATCATCTACGAAATGTCTATTCACCAGCTGTTGGGGAGTGTTAGGAAGGGAGATCCCCCTCACATGGGATTGAGAAACATCTTCAGCTAATAAGTATCCAAAGCCTTCAGCTACTAAGACATAAAGAGTCGGGGCAAGAGGGCAACCTTGCCGAATGGATCTAAAGAGGCCAAAAGAATTGGATTGTTGGCTAGATATGGTGATGCAAGTAGAAGCATCAACAAAAAGCATTTGGACCATTTTTATGAAACAAGGGTTGAAACCAAGGGCCTATAGCATGGCCAGGATGAAATACCACTCAATGCGATCTTATGCCTTAGCAAAATCAATCTTAATAAAAACTGCAAGTTGCTAAGAGTGGCGAGCCCACTCCATTCCTTCCCAAATGGCAATGGTATTATCCAAAATAAATCTGGATTTAATGAAGCCAGTCTATTTAGGTTGAACAATAAGAGGAAACATAGACCAGAGTTTGAGTGCCAACGCCTTAGCAATGATCTTGTAGGAGACATTTAATAGTGTAATAGGCTGCCAGTTAGTGATATCATCGGGATCACTAGCTTTAGGTATGAATTCAATGTTGCATTTGTTAATGAGATTGCCTAACGAACTAGTTTATATTGCTTCAAGATAAACATTGTGCATGTCACTGCCCACGATATCCCAAAAGGTTTTGTAGAACTCACAAGGGAAGTCATCTAAGCCAAGGGCTTTATCATTGGCCATAGAAAAGACCGCTTCCTTGAGGTCACCTTGAGTTAGAATCTGGTCACAAATAATGCACTAGACATTTGAAGGTCAACGAGGCACAGCCACATGACATTGCTGCAAGGCAAGTTGCCTAGCAGGAGTGATGTCTTGAGCAACAAACACCTGCTCATAATGTCACAAAAAGGCTTGAAGAATATCAGGAAGCTCTTAAAGAATTTGTTGCCCTTGATGAATTTTCTTAATAGATTGGGATGTGTGACGTGCTCGAAGAGCTTGGAAGAATTCTTTAGAAACCTTCTCCCCAATCTTGAGTCAGTGGAGTCGAGCTTTGATTTGTGCTCCACGGGTTGAATGAGCATCATCAATTTGTTTTTATTGTCTTAGTTAGGCCAGCCGAAGCTGAGCGACGAAGTCAAAAGGTTGAGCCTCTAAAGTGGCGGTGGGGTGACAAAGCTATTGGGTGGTGGATACTTACAAGCGACGGTGAAAATGAGCAAGCTGCCTCCCATAAATGTGAAGAAACCACGAAGTATATGTGATGGCATCATTCCACCAAGATATCCATCCCACGCCATGCAGAGAACATGGCGCCAAGTTCCAAACACATTGAATATGCATTGACGTAGCTTTGTGATTGAGAAGAGACGTGTTTAGAAAAACTAACTTTTCATGGGTTTGGGTTTGGAAAGTTGTCACTTGATATAGAATCATATCGAAAAGTGGTCAGACAAGACAACATCCACCAACAATTCAATTGGCAAAGAATAACAGGTGGAAAAAAATAAGAAGGATTGAGCGTATATCATAGCTCTATCTAGTTGCTTTAAGATCCAGTTAGGTCTGGCTCTCAAATTGCTCCATCAAAAAGACCCAATTTACTACACATGAAGAACCACACCTCTCTTTCGCCAGCTGTCCAGTGCATAGGCAAGTTGCCACATTTATCATAGTCCATCTCGATCATATTAAAATCTTTGCATAGAACCCAAGTGACAACTAGCATTGAATTTGCAATTCATCTCCAAAGGGAAGATCTCTCTACAGCATCATTGGGAGCATAAACATTAATAATCACAAAGGAATGATTACTAACATTGAAAAGAGCCCACAGAACGCGGTTAGTGGGGTCACATCCATGATCAACCAGGAGCCGATGCCACGTGGGAGAGAGAAAGGTGACAACTCCATCACGACCAACTTCATGGTTACTGCAGAGAAAATGGCTAGAAGGCCAAATAACACAGAAAGCTGCAGAAAGGAAAAAACCTGACACTTTAACCTCCTAGAGGCAAAGAATGTCTAGACCTAGAAATTGTAAATGAACATCACGAATGGAGTATTTCTGTGGGAGGTCAGTGAGACCTTGAATATTCCAAGAAATATAGTTCATTTAATGATTATTAAGAGGCATGTCCTCATTATCCAGCCCCTCTAGGGTAGAATAGTTGTTCTGTAGCACAGCGTTAAATGCATTAAAGATCCCAATTTGGAAATTAAGCGACACTGGTTGTCAGTGTCTTGGAACAAATTTGCCTTCCTCCAATCACCTAGATGGTCTATGAGACCTCTTCCCAACAATAGGGGAATCCTAATGGGCAGTGATGGCTAGCGGTCAAGAAAATTCACTGGTTGAGCTTTAGGCACTATCGCCACACTCAACGCTCCAGCATCGGCGGGCATTGAACATTCGAAATCAAAGCCCCCAAGGCCATGGGCTTAGAGGGGGCTTAGAGGAGCTAGCATTTTTGGCCTTCCGACTAGCAACTATAGACCAACCTTCATCTTCTTTTGTAGGAGGAGCCAGCGCAAAAGAGGGTTGAGTTGAGGGCTTTGGCCGCTAAGAGGCCAAAGGATAATCCTAAATCTTGTGTTCAGATTACTGACACCGATAGCAAGTGTTGGGAAGATTGATATATTGGACACGCCGAGAGTAATGGGTTGGACCAATCTAAATGTCCATTGACTCCTTAAAATCTTTGGAAAGGTTGACCTCGACATAGACCTGGCGTTGAGGACGAACCACATAGAACTTCTCAGGGTCTATACAAACAACATTACCTAGAGAAGAAGCTATTTGGCTGAGAAAGTTCCAGCAAGGCAAGGGTAAACCGGAGAATTCAACCCAGATAGGGACTCGAATGGACTTCTCATCAAAGAGAGTGAAATCTCAAGTCCAAGGTTTGAACACAAGGAGGGAAAAGCAGACTTGCCATGGGCCCCAACTGAGGATAGCCTCAACATGGTTAGCTTCAAAAAAATGGAAAAGAAAAAACCCCTTTGTGAGGTTTTGCATGGCCTCCAAGTGAATCCCAGGTGGGGACCAGGCCCTGCCAACCCAATCTCAAAGTATGCTTTCAGGGGGAACCCTACCCACAAAATACCCAATCAAAGTAAAATTTTCTAGCCATTTGCAAGCATTATCAAATTCTGGAATAGGAAGCACAACATCTAGAGGTGTTTCAAGGGGCGTACTTCGTGGAACACCTTGGGAACAAATTTTTGAGGATGCTTGGGTGGGGATGCCATTGGTGGTCGCCGTCAAACCTTCAGCGCCAACAACAACAACTGCGGAGGAATGAAAGACTAAGGCCATATAAAGGGGCAGAAAAATGCCTACAGTCCTAACAAATGACAGCGCGTCGCAATAAATGACTGTGGAGGAATGAAAGACTAAGGCCATATAAAGGGGCAGAAAAATGCCCACAGTCCTAACAAATGACAGCGCGTCGCAATAAATGTAAGCTAGCGCTAAGGAATTCATGCAGAACACTGCAGTATAACATGCACACTACAAAGCCAAAAAAAAAAAAAAGGGGGCAAATATTTGAATTCCAAGTGAATCTTCAAATACTTCAGTAGCAACGGGTACTACTCATAGAAGCATAAATCGCAAAAAATACGCAATTAATCGAGAAAATCGCAAATCGCCCTTGTCGGTGATTTATTCACCCAAAAAATCGTGATTTATATGAAAATTGGGGTCAACATTTCTTGATTGATTTTTTCGAGTTTAAATGTGTTAAAAACACATTTAAATCGCGTGCAAAGTTCGCCAAATGTCATTCACAAATTTAAAATCCATCGAACATAATTAGAAGCCCTAAGAATAGTTAAAACTCACTTGCAAATATGCCACCGAACCAATTCATTAATTTGCCAAAAATTGGGCATAATGACATAGATATCAATCTGGGTATATGTCGAAACCATTAGGTTATTCTGTTAAATGTCTTCCACTGAGACAAAGCACACGTGAATGGGATTGGTGATTTAGGTAGCATTTGTTAAAATTAGGAGTGGCATACTTTATTAAAGTTAAACAACAAAGCACATTACTTTTAATATCTTACAAATTTTAATATAGTTTAATGTCATATTTTATATTTCACTTCTAGTTTTAGCTTTTGAAATTTTCATAATATTTTAATTTTAATTTAAAATATAAACTTAAAAATGTTTAAATTTTTTATTAAATATAAATATATAATTTTGAATATTAATATTATATTTTTATTTTTATTTATTTTATTGAATATAAATATGAATTTATAATTTTAAATATTAAGGGAAAAAAGAATAAAAATGGAAAATGGTTAAACGTAAAAGCATGAAAATCAAGTATTTTTTGAAGGGTTTGGAGGATTTTTTAAGGTTATTTAAAAGCAATAAAATTATGAAAAATGGCATGAGCCATGAAGGTTTGTGTGATCTCAAAGGCTTTATATTGGTCTTGGTGGCAGGGGCTCCACCCCTCGACCCCACCTTGTATCACAACAAGGGGTGTACCCTGGGTGCTACCCTCGGACCTCACGATGGGCACTGCGCCCAAACCCTTGCGAGGGGCGCAACCACATGACCCCCGCAAGGGGCACTGCCCCTTGACCCTGTTGTGGGTGCTACCCCAAAACTCACAAACTTGTTTTCCGAATTTTACCTTTGACTTAGGTTTGTGAAGTATGAAAGAAAAAACCCTGCTTGATTGGCATTGATTGAACAGGGACGGCTAGAAGTATTATTGTTAAATAACAATCATTTAAGCTAATAAGAGACATAATCTTTCCACAAACCATGATAGTGATAGAGAGTGATTTTGGATAAACCTATGTCATAGGGTTAGCCGAATTTCAAGCAAAAAAAATGAAATCCGATAAACTTCAAGAAAATCTTGAAAAATCGTTCCAAGAAATGCAACCATCTAACATGATGATGGATGAATGACTTGGTTTTCATTCATCACCCTTTGCTTGAAGCTAAAGAAAAATCAAGGTTAGTGTTTTGAAATATTTGCAAATCGTCAAAGGGCCCTTGGTCTATGGTGAAGTTGAAAGGTAATGAATGAGCCCACCAGGGATCAAGTCTTGTTGAATGCAAGGCCCCCAACACCATAAGGGATGAGGCCATGATCGTGCCTCGAACAAATTTGGAAGAATGGATACCCCTTAGTCCTTGGCTCTCGGCTGAAGAGGTTCATCCTAAGGCTCTTGCTCCCATATAGGGTAGTAAAAATGAACTTGTGGATGATCTCCATCAAAAAATATGTATATTTGCACATCATAATTATAAATTGTAATCGTTGTTTTTTACTTTCAATTGCCAAAACTAATTTTTATATGGAAAAAATTATGTTCCATTGAGGATGACAAGCTAATTGACCTTGATGAGATCAATCCAAATTTTGAGTGGATTGTAATTGATGATGTCCTTCTTGATCCTGGAGATTTTAATATCCTAACAAAGGCCAACCTTGATAGTGATCTAGTTGAACAACTTAGGGGAGGCTCTCACCTAGGAGCTTCGTCATCAAGACCCGCAACCTTCTAGTGTAGCTCTCTTTGTAGCAACAAGAGTCATTGACTACATCTAATTTTTTGGAATTTTGTTGGTTGACTTTATACAAAATAGATTGTAATTGAAATTTTGAAAACTATTAGCATCTAGTTATTATTTATGCACTATGAAGTAGATTATAATTTATGCAATGTAATCAATAATATAAACATAAATTACAAAAATCTATATTCTACAATTAATAGGCTAAGTTCAATTTTATTTGCTCTGTATATCTCTATGCTATTGAAATGCCTTTAAATTTAAAAAACAATGGGTTTTTTCTATTTTTCCCGTGTTTTTTAAATATTTTTAACCCATTTTTCCCATTTAAATCCCAATTATAAAAAAAATCTTATACTTTTGGTTTGTTGTTTTTTCCCCAAAAGATTTTTGTTGCTATGACTAACAAATTAAAAAAATAAAAATAAAACTCAGCAAGGCATTTCATGCACATATGTTGAATATAGTGTAAAGCCATTTGGGAGGTTTACTTTTGCTCACAAGATTCAATGCTTTAGAGACCTATTAATTTCTCAAGGATTGTGTGCACCAGGGAACTAGTTCCAACATCTAAGCAAAAATAGATAAAAATATATTTCAAACATCTTTCACTTGTTTTCAACAATAATTCAACAACGGTTATTTTCAATTCAACAATGCAATTGATAAGTACCAGTAAGACGAGAAGTTTATCCTTGTTGATAGTTAAATTTAGGTAGTGAAGATTATTGAAAATTAACCACAAAAAAATGAGGTACAAATGCCTAGTGGTAATTAACAACCAAAATTTGATTACTCATGCTTGGTTGGTGTTGGTACCTAGATTTTCCTATTCCTGAGCATGCATTAATTGTTCCCTAAATCCAATTTTGTAATCTATCAATTGTCCCTTTTATCGTGCCCCTATTTTTGCCATGTTGTGTTTTCCTTTGGAGGTATGAAAAATCCCTAAAAAATAGCTAAGGCATAGAAAAACAATGAAAAAATGATGTGTTCCTGGTCATCAGAGAAACCCTGATAGACAAAAACAAGGCCAAAAGGAAGTGTTCCTGGTCATTAGAGAATCCTCGACGGATAGGAACAAGACAAGAACAACATGCTTTTTAAAACGCCAAAGTGAGTTTTAACCTATTTTTTAAAACACATTTTCACTTGGACATGCCTGCTTTTTTCCCTGCACACCATTAATGCTTTATTTGATCAGATGAGGTGGATATGGGTCCAATTTAATGCTTTGTTGGTGGTGGTAGGTAGATTTGAATGGGCAGTTGTTTTTCCCTAATTTTTCCTTCCCAGCAAAAGGATTGCAGCTCTATATTTATGAAGAACAAAGATTTTTTAACAGTTGGTATGGGAACCAATTGTCTAGTCTGGAGTCACTGGCTAAGGATATTTTAGGGCATCAATCCAAGTCAATGGTCTGAGTTGCAGTGAAGGAGTGCATCTGATTCAATGAAGGAAGGTTCCTCAATGCACATATGTATGCAATGGCATGTCTCCATGGTAGTTCTGTAATAACTCATGAAAATGTATGTTTGTAGATATGTATTTTCTTTCACCATACTTGCTAGTGCAAATGTAACCAAGATTTGACAATGTGTGCCAACATTTAATTTGATACAAACTCTTTCGTATTGGTCTCTCCTTTGTTGCATATGGGTTGTTATGTTTCTGCTCTGGATTACTAAGTATGTCCATTGTAAGTGGAATGTAATATTTGATGTGTATGCAAGTGCATATCTATTTCTATTGATATTATATTAGATATCATCTCCTTCTTGCTGCTCATGACTCTGTTGTCCAATGAAATAGATGTTAGTGTAGGTTTTTATTTCCCAGTTGGGTTATTTATTATCCCTTTATTTCTAAGTTTTTCCTACACCTTTTATTAATCTTGCTTAGGTTAATAAAGCATGTTTAATTAGGTGAGTGGGTTATGAGGTGTCACCTTCCTACAAGTGAGCATCCATTAGCTATCTTGGGAAGATACTTTGATATCTTTAGTTTGATAGATGGTTGCTTCCTATTGGTCAGTGTTGCCACCTCCACCCTCTCCCTTTTCTATATAAACATGCTACCTAGCTTGTATTAGGCATCTTTTGCTTTTGCATCCTCATAATGCTATTCTACTTCTAGCATTTGCATTACTTTCATGGACACTAACTCTATGCTATTATTTCGATCTTGTATCATTTGCTTTCACAGTTTTATATCCATTCATTTGCACTAGTTTTCTAGGTTATTAATCTTTTTAGATTCTAACATGATATTAGAGCTTTTCTAGTGCAAAATAGATTGTAGTTTCCTTATTTGAGAGATTTAGGGGGGCTAATAAGATTTATTACTGGTTTTCCCAAAAACTCAGTATGCTCTTCTCTTGCATCTTCGGATGATCTAGAGAATTAGAAAAGTTTGACGGAAACATTTTAACCTCTAGGTTTTTGCATATGTGCTTGTGAGATCTAGTGATTGTAGTATTTTTGGTTATACTGGCAGTATTTCTGGTTGTTCCAACGCATCCAGGAGGCTCGAGAAAGTCAGATTTGGCTTTCGTTTCATTGAATTTGGAGATCATTTGACATAGTTGCGGAACCAGGGTTTCAGACTCAGATTTGGAAGTCAGCTTTCAATCTGAGTGTTTTCAAGCCAAATAGACCTTTCCATTGCGTCCAAGAGGCCTCACAGGCAAATTTTGATATGTTATATGCCTAGTTTCGGTGCCGGGAGTCAGAAAGGCAAAAAAAATTGCCGGAAGGCCATTTCGGCCCCCTAGCATGCATTCAGAGCAAGTTTTCTATCAAAATTTTGTACTTCCTGCAAATATTTTTGTTTTCCCTGCATAATTTTTTTTTAAAATATGTGTAAAATAGGCAGGGTTTTGTTTTTTTAAATAAAAAACAATATTTGCAAATTGTAATAGTTTTTTTTTTAATTTTAAAAAATAATAAAAAAGTTATTAAGCGCTTTGAAAAGTGTAGCCTGCATCAGCAGGCTGCTCACCTCCTAAGAGGTAGTGGACTTGCCTTAGCAGGTCATGCACCTCCTAAGAGGCTGCGAGCCTGCCTTAGCAAGTCGTGCACCTCAACAGGCAGCGAACCTACTATAGGACATCGAACCCTTAGGGTAGCGGGTGTGGCTTCGACCCCCACCCCCCTCTATTTAGGCCTTTGACCTTTTCTAAAAATAGTTCCATTTAACAATAGTTCCAACTTGATTTGACATTCATGCCATTCTTTTGGTACTGCCTCTGCTAAATTTAGCAGTTAAACCCTATATTTGGCAGAGTTTGCCACATTAGACAGGTTTTCTAATATTGGCTGGAGATTTGACTTTTTTGGTAGAGGTCTATTTTTGCTAGCAGGTTCTACATTTAGCAACACCACTAAACTTGGCAGTATTTCTGCCAAATCTGGCAACAAACTCACATTTGCAAGTTGACCCTCTCTCTATTGGCAAGTTCATTTTTGAAGACAAACTTTGAACACTTCTAACTTAGGCTCACAACCTTCAATATTTGAGTTTCTTTTTTTTTCAGTATTTTTCCATGCTCTTTGTGGTGGTGCAAATGATTCTTGATTCTGATACGCGGATTTCCTAGAAATTGTAGATTCTCATGGGTGACACTGCATAGCTCTCATTTTTGGAGCTTCGGAGACTCATAACTTTCTCATACGACCTCGGATCGAGGCAATCCTTTTTTTGAAAGTGTATGATTTTTCAAGTAGATTGCAGTGGTGTTGTTAGTTTCACTTGGCTCAATTCTAATATTGTACTTTTAGCATACACCCAATTTGTGAGGATTTTGTAATGCATTGAGATCAAGACCACTAAGTATTTCTTGCTAGTGGTAGTTGTAAATGCACTAATTATTAAGTGCCAAATCATCTTTGCTTGGGGGGTTCTTTGATTGAGTGAAAAGGGGGGGTTTGTCCCGTGTGTGTTCTCTTCTTTTTAGTATTTCTTTTTTGCATTTCTTCATCAAGGATCAAACAACAATACCCATCTTAACTCCCTACAACTACTTTGAGTGGAAATCACGCATGACAATCTACTTAAGGAAAGTTGGATTACATAGGATAACAATGGGACTTGAAACTGAACCTGCTAAAGATGAAGATAAGTCTAAGTGGTTTAACAAATGTGATGAGGCCTATGGAACATTGTGTTTGTCTGTATCTCTTGATTTTCTCATTCACATTGAGTCTTTGAATTCACCAAATGAAATATGGACAAAGCTAGAAACACTATTTGGCACACAAGATTCAATGTAGGGTCATATGTTGAAAAATGAACTAATTAGGTAAGTCCAGGCAACTTCAACACAATTCAGGATTTTTTCACAAAATTGAAATCACTAAGGCTGCACTTACTACAATGTGGAATTGAAAATAAAGATGAACAACTGATTCTTAGTAATCTCTCTAAGCTAAGTTCATAATATTCTGTATTTGTTTCTACCTTCTATGCTACTAAGGGTGCACTTGGGACACAATTCACTATGCCATATTTGGATGACTTTGCTATCTCTCTCACATGGGAGCAGGATAAGCTAATCCAGATGGGCCCTCTTAAATCCTCTAAGTCACATGCCCTGGCTACCAACTAGGGAATAAAAGAAGATAAAGGAAAAGGTAGTAACAATAAGGATAAGAAATAGCAAGGAGAAGAAGGATCAGATACCAGTTGCTTCAAAAGTAACTAATGAAACCCAATCTTCTAGAGGCAACAAGTCTAAGAAAGAGAAGGTCCAATGTGCCTATTGTAAAAGCTAGGTCATGTTGAACATAAGTGTTTGAAGAAACAAATTGATCACTTGACACACATTCTTGAGAAGAATAATATCAGTGTTCATGAGTCTATGAAAGAGAATTCAAATGAGGGGTCTAACAAGACAAAAGAAAACAAGGGGAAAGGAAAGGGTAAGGCCCTTGTAGCAGTTGCTTCACAACAATCCACTTGGGTTCTTGATTCGAGTGCTTCACACCACATGGCTTCATCTAAGGAAGAAATTGCATATTTAGAGTCATGTACCATTCCTTCTATTTTGATGGGTGATGACACTCCTATTGAGGTGTGTGGGAGAGGGTATGTTGATGTGGGGGATGGCACATTCCATGATGTTATTTGTGTGCTATCATTATCAACTAATCTCCTGTCAATATATCAAATCACTTACACAAGTTCAAGCAAGTAGGTTGATTTCACTCTTGATTCATTAGAGATTTATGAGTTGCGCAGTGGTTCTATAGTTGCAGTTGGGAGAGCAGATCATCAGTCACAACTCTATCTGTTTTCTCACTTTGTTCATGATCCTCCTTTGACTATTTTGCTCACTCATTCTAATGATGTGAGTAAGTTATGGCATGAGCGGTTTGGCCACCTTAACTTCCGCTACTTGTAGCAGTTCAACCAGCAGAGCATGGTCACAGGGTTGCCTTCAGTTCAGTTTTTAGGTGGTGTTTTCCAAGGTTGCATTCTTGCTAAGCATCCTAAGGAAAAATTTGACAAAGGTAAGACATGGAGGGCTTCATAGATACTAGAGTTAGTTCATAGTGATTTGGTTGGACCATTTCCTTGTCCATCCTTCAGTAAAGACAGATATGTTCTAACCTTCATTAATGACTTTTCTTGCTATACTTGGGTGTAATTTCTCAAACAGAAGTCTGAGGTATTTGATCACTTTTAGGACTTCAAAAATTTTGTAGAGAAGCAATCCGGGAAAGCCATCAAAGTTTTACGTACTGACAATGGTGGTGAATATGTCAACGATCATTTTGAGCAGTTTTGTACTTCAAAGGGGATTGATTTGCAGCATTCAGTTCCATACAATCCTTAGCATAATGGTGTTGGAGAATAGGTCCTTGAAGGAAATGGCAAACTGCATGATATACTCCAGATCTCTTGCACCATAGTTTTGAGTAGAGGCCATTAACTATGCTTGTTATATCCAAAACTATGTTCCCCATCGAGCCTTGAAGGGAGTCACTCTTTTGAAGCCTAGAGTGGTCAGAAACCATTAGTTAAGCACTTTTGAGTTTTTGGTTCTCCTACATGGGCCCACATTCCTACAAAGAAATGTAAGGCCTTGGATTTGCAGAGTAGGCCTTGCATATTTATAGGCTATCCTAATGATGTGAAGGGTTATCGATTGCTCCACCCTATTACACACGAGATGTTCATTGAGAGGAGTGTTCAGTTTGAGGAGGGCTCTTCGAGCTCCATTCCTATCACTTCTCCACCTCCTTAGACTTTGACATTGGAGTCAATTGGGCTACATGACAGATCTTCTGATGGGTTAGATTCACCTGAGCAGTTTCTTGATGATGAGGAGTCTTCTACCTCCACTTTTGACACTGAGAGCGATTAAGAGGATTCACCTCCTTCCTCTCCTAGTCATCATTCAGAGGGTGATGCTTCTCATCCACATTCTTTGACTTCTAGTCCACTTTGGGCTAGACAAACCTTGCAGTTTGCAGATGATTGGTTTGGGGATCCATCAAACACCAGGCGAACTCATTCACAATTCTAGGATGCTCCACACGTCTTCATTGCTACTGCCTCTAATCTACAGTCCTTTAGAGAGGCTTCTGGTATTCCTGAGTGGGATACAGTTATGCAGGAGGAGTATAGTTCCTTGGTGAGGAACCACACTTGGGATCTTGTCCCTCTTCCTAAGGGAAGAAACTCGTTTGATGTAAGTGGATATATCAGACAAAATTTGTAGCAAATGGGTCAATTGATAAGCATAAGGCTTGCCTGGTCACCAAAGGATTCTCCCAGGTTCCTAGGATTGACTACTCTGAGACTTTTGTTCCAGTTGCCAGAATGAACTCCATCCGACTTGTTCTTGCCATTGCTGCAGCCAATCGTTGGGAAGTACACCAGATGGATATGAAGAGTGCTTTTCTTCATGGTGACCTTCAGGAGAAGATCTACATGAAGTAGCCACAGGGGTTCATTAAAGATTCTTCACTTGTGTGCTGCCTTCAGAAGTCTCTTATAGCCTCAAACAAGCTCCTCAGGTCTGGTATGCCAAGATGGACTCCTTCTTTCTGACAGTTGGGGTCACTCGATGTCATTTTGATTCCAATGTCTACATTTTGCAGCAAGATGATTCACTCCTATTTCTGGTTATGTATGTTGATGACTTGCTGACCACAGGGAGTTCTTCATCCACCATTAGGGTAGTCAAATCTTCCCTTCATGACAAGTTTTTGATGATAGACTTGGGCTTGTTGCATTGCTTTCTTGAGATTGAGATCTACCAATCTACTTCCAGTATCACCATCACACAGTCCAAGTATGCTCTAGATTTTCTATCACAGTTTCATATGGCTGACTGTAAGCCTGCTTTGACTCCCTTTCTAGAGTCAAACTTGAGGCTCAGTGTTCTTCTCCATTTGTTGATGGCACTTTGTATCGACAACTTGTTGGGAGTCTCATTTATTTGACTCATATGAGACCTGACATTTCATATGCTGTTGGCATGGTCTCTCGATTCATGCATGAACCCCATGAGCTGCATAAGAAAGAAGCCAAGAAGATCCTTCACTACATTCAGGGTACTCACAGTTGTGGGATTCACTACATAGTGGACATTGATCTTGACTTGGTGGGCTACACAGATTTAGATTGGTCAGGCGATTCTTAGGATCGCAAGTCTACTTCAGGTTACACCTTCTCACTTGGTTCAGGTCCTATTTGTTGGTCGAGCAAGAAGCAGTCTGCTATTGCTCTATCATCTATTGAGGCCGAGTATCGAGGGCTGTGAATGCCACCACTGAGGCCATATAGCTTTAGAATCTTCTCATTGAGTTTGGTATCCATATCATACAGCCATCAGTCATATTTTTTGACAACCAAAGTGCCATTCATATCTCACATAATCTGGTCCATCATCAGCAGACCAAACACATTGAGGTCCACATGCACTACATCCAGGAGTTCATCCATGGCCACATCATCGACCTTCACTACTATCTAACTTCCAAGCAAGTTGTTGATATCTTCACCAAACCCTTCACTGAGAGCAAGTTCCTTCATTTGCGAGATTTTCTCGGGGTGTGGGAGGTTTCATCTTCTGGGGGGGCTTCATCCTCTCACTCGGAGTCCCGACTCTCTCTACTCTAGGGGTCTTTTCTCTCTCTATTTGAGGGGGCTATTCTCTCTTTTCTAGGAGGGTCTTCTTCTCTTTGGGGGGGATTTTTATGTACATGAGTACCTCATCAGGCTTGATTTATCGAGACCCATCTCTTCATCCACCTAAGCTATTCTTAAGGGGGCTGTTAGTGTAGGTTTTTGTTTCCTAGTTGGGTTATTTATTTTCCCTTTATTCCTAGGATTTTCCTACACATTTTATTAATCTTGCTTAGTTTAATAAATCATGTTTAATTAGGTGAGTGGGTTATGAGGTGTCACCTTCCTACAAGTGAGCATCCATTATCTATCTTGGGAAGATACTTTGATAACTTTAGTCCAATAGATGGTTGCTTCCTATTGGTCGGTGTTTCCACCTCCACCTTCTCCCTTTTCTATATAAACATGCTACCTAGATTGTATTAGGCATCTTTTTCTTTTGCATCCTCATAATTCTATTCTACTTCTAGCATTTGCATTACTCTCGTGGAGACTAACTCGGTGTTGTTATTTTGATCTTGTATCATTTGCTTTCACAGTTTTATATCTGTTCATTTGTACTAGTTTTTTGGGTTATTAATCTTTTCAGATTCTAACAATAGGCATTGATCCATATTGAGGAAGGATCAAACCCTTTTTAAATTAACCTCTAATCTGGGTAGTTGTAGGATTAGATTAGGGTTCTTTGCTACAATTCATGATTCATTGTTGTAAATCAAGGAACAATCATAAGTGATTTGTAATGTTTATATAATCAAAGAATCATGCTATTGCATGCATGCATCTTGCATTGTTGCAATGATGCCTTTGGCAGCTTAATAAGAGGTCAAATGATGCAGCAAGTGTGTTTTAATTCAGTGATAGTCTTGGGGATTAAAACAACAACTTATGTATTCATGCAGTGTTGTAAATCTGATAATGTTTTGTGTTGATTTTAATCCCTATTGGGGGTACATCTAGGAACACCCTCCTTGGTTTAGCTGAGCCAAAAGTGAAGAGGAGATTACCCACTCCTACCAGTTCCCCCAAAATCATCTTAAACCTATTGATGAACCCCTTACCAATCCTCTTAAAGACACCCCTGGCCTAGGTGATTAGGTAATGTTTTAGGGTTTTGGACCTTGGTTATTTTGGGAACCAAAAAAATGGTGTCATTTCTGAGATTAAATCTTGATGGTATATTTTAACAGGCTACCAACTCATGCATTGTTGGGTTGAAAAGAAATTGAAGACTCTGTTGGTATTGAACCCAGAAAAATTTATACCTTGGTGGTTTTGTTTGCTCCAAGGAAATCCTCTTTTGAAAAGAGGTGGCGATTCTACTGTCACAAGCAAAGTTTGTTTGTTATTATTGCTTGGTCTACTGCTGGTAATCTGGACGCCTCATTTCATTCAATACAATAGTAGGTTAAGGTATATATATTATCAGTTGTCTCTCCTTTCATATCTTGAAGCAAGATTTATTTCATAAAGGATTTGTTAAGGAAAGATTTGCAACTCTATGTCGGCATGCTTTGAATGATTAGTCATAGCTTCTTGGCACTGTAATGGCCCTAGGGCAGATCCTTTCGGGTACTATGATTATGAAGATGCTTATGATTCCTATGATAATGCTTCATTCTATTATTCAGAATACCCTGCATCTTGCATTCCCCTACCCCAATGTCAAATGCCCATGCAAAACCAAAGTGATTCAACTATGTTGCAATATGAAATGGATAAAAATAGTCAACTGCTTGAATCTTTGTTGCAACAAGAAAATGAAGTAGAAAATCAAATCAGGTTGTTTCAATCCAATGTGCAATCCTTTGCTAGGCATGCTGCTACCAATAGTTCATATTTTCAGCTTCGTCTCATTGGCAATGAAACCACATATAAACAACTTGACCTCTCATGGGTCAATTATGAAACACAATCCATGCCTAGCAATGTCTATCATTAGATGCCAATTTTTGATGGGTGTGAATTCTATGATGGAGAAGCACATGTTGTTACATTCTTAGATTTTATGCACAAATTTCAATATGAGGATGAAGACATGTGGATGAGATTTTTTGTTAGATCTCTATGTGGATTGGCACGGAAGTGGCTTGTTGGTTTCCCTGCACATCATTTTGCTTCTTGGAATGATTTGGTGGCTGCATTTGAAAAGTTTGCACATGGTTTACACCCTTCTATCCTTGTCCAAGAACTGGCAAAAATCAAAAGCTATGAGGGTGAATCCAACATGGATTGCATTCACCGATTTTTTGTTGCATTGTCAAGGATCCCAGATGCTTTTAGACCTTCTATTCCAGCTTGCATTAATTTGTTTTTTAAATCTTATGAGGTTGGGTGGAGTTTGGTGTAGGAAGATTGGAAGCTTACTAATTTGCAGTAGGCCTACCTTGCTCTTGATGCCTTGGTTAGAATGAGAAGTGAATATATTGTTGGGTTTCTATCCTCAAAGGAAAGTTCTACAAGAAGTCAATCACCTACTATGGATAAAAATAATGCAGACCAGGTTGAGTGTGTTGTTAGAAAAGTGGAGCTAGGTGAGGCAACATCATGTGACAATTGTGTTGAAAGTGAATATAGTGTGGCCACCTATCTTTAATTAGATGAATCATCTCTTGTAGATGATGATGTTGTTGCTTTGCCTTGTGATTCCCAACTTGAAATTAAATATGGCAATGCCATGTTTGTACCCAAATATAACCGGTCTGAGATAGATTATGGTGTAGACATTGAGTTCAGCCTTGAGGCTTTTTCCATGGTTGGTAATGGAGATGCCATGTGGGGGTAATTCAAAAATATAAACAAGAAGGCAGTGGCATGTGATGTAACATCTTTTGGCAGCAACAAGGAAGAGGACATCATGCGCGCTCATTTGCAATTATACGGGTCAATCCACGGGGATGATGACAATAATGAATTTTATTTGATGAACTCCCATTCTTCATTCCTTTTGAAGATAAATTGCATGATAATGATGTTGTAGATGCTTGTACGGAAGTTGAGGAATCTCATGTTTCAAATGACATTTCTCACACCTTTTCTTCCTTTGCTAATGACTTGTTTACTAATTGGTTTCAGTCAAGTGATTCTACAACTGCTGGCATTGTTAAATGTGATTTCCATGATGATTGTCCTTATGTTGATCTAGTTATGTGGGTGTGAATAAAATTCCTTGTGATGGTATGGAAGAGGATAGTCTTGTGCCTGTTTGTAGCAACATTTTTATTGCAGCGAGTTGCCCTATTGAGATTGAAACAGAGAGGCTATGGGAGGGATACAATCCATCATTTGAAATGCCTCAATATGATTCTTATGCTGTTGCTGATAATGATGATATGGATCTAGTCTATGATCCATGTGTGGAGCAAGATACCAACATGTGTGAAAGTTTTGTATGTTGGCCGCTTAGTGTCCAAGATATTAATGATGACATTTGTGAATATGAAACTTTCTTTTGTGATGAAGGATATGTTCCTAATGCTAGGGATGCTTGTGTTTTTCCTAAATTTGAATATTTCAAATGGGCTCTGCATACATATGAAAATATTGTTGAGCAATAGTTCGAATGCCAAATTAAAAATAAATATATGGTTGTTCAACTTGATGGTGTACTTGTGTTTGAATCCATTCAGTTTGACTTGCTAGGTGAATCTTTCCCCTGTGCATATCAGGTTTGCAACCAGGTATATTTTCTTTTCCATGTGAATTGGAGGAGTTATCTTTTCCTCTTAGTTCATATGAAGAGGTCAGAAAATGTGACAACATAAAAGTTGATGATGGAGGTTTGTCTTCATCCATATGCCTTAGCGTTGACCTAAATTTTAGTTTCTCATTCTTTGTTGCTGAGAAAAAAATTGATATGATATGGAATAGGTTAGACACCTTTTATTTATGGTTACCATGCAGTAGTGTTGCTTGTGGTGGAGTGGAGCTTCATTTCATGGGCATTTTTTGTAGCTTTTTGTGTGAAGATACACGTCACTTTTTTTTGCAGCTAGGTGATGAGTGCAAATTGGGTTTGAGGGAGATCAACTTGTTCATCAAGCTTGACTTCAACAGGGGCACACAATTTAAGCTAGCTTTTGCAGGCTCACCCTGCCTTGTGTTAAAATTTTGTTTGCAGTTATTATCCCTCTTGTGCCTTCATGCCTATGACTATAAGTTGTCTTGTTGTATATATGTCCTTGTTGTTTGTTGCCCTTGTAAATACATTCTTCACCTTGTGTTTTTTGCTTTTTTTCTACTCAGAGATGGCTGGTTCTCACTGTGCCAAATTTGCCACACACACCCAACCAAATCTAGTATTGGTACCCATATTTTCCTATTCTTGAGCATGCATTAATTGTGCCCTAAATCTAATTTTGTAATCCATAAATTGTCCCTTTTGTTGTGCCCCTATTTTAGCCATGTTTTGTTTGCCTTTGGAGGTATGAAAAATCCCTAAAAATAGCTAAGGCATGGAAGAACAAAGAAAAATTGATGTGTTCCTGGTCATCGGTGAATCCTCGAAGGATAAGAAAAGGTCAAAAGTAAGAGTTCCTGGCCGTCGAAGAATCCCTGATGGATAGGAATGTGACAGGAACATCATGTTTTTTAAAACACTGAAGTGAGTTTTAACCTATTTTTTAAAACATGTTTTCACTTGGATGTGCCTACTTTTTTCCCTACACACCATTAATGCTCTATTTGATCAAATGAGGTGGATATGGGTCGAATTTAATGCTTTGTTGGTGGTGGTAGGTAGATTTGAATGGGCATTTTTTCCCCTAATTTCTTCCCCCCAACAAAAGGATTGCAGCGCTATATTTATGAAGAACAGAGAATTTTAATGGTTGGTCTGGGTACCAATTGACTAGTCTAGAGTTGCCTAAGGACATTTTAGGGCATAAGTCCAAGTTAGTGGTCCGGGCTACATTGAAGGAGTGTGTTTGGTTCAATGAAGGAAGGGTCCTAAATGCACATATGTGTGCAATAACATGTCTCCATGGTAGTTCTGTAATAACTCATGAAAATGGATGTTTGCAGATATACATTTTCTTTCACCATACTTGGTGCAAATGTAACTGAGATTTGACAATATGTGACGACATTTAATTTGATACAAACTCTTTTGTATTGGTCTCTCCTTTGTTCCATATGGGTCTTTATGTTTCTTCTCGGGATTACGAAGTGTGTCCATTGTATGTGGAATGTAATCTTTGATGTGTATGCAAATGCATATCTATTTCTGTTGATATTGTGTTAGATATCATCTCCTTCCTTATTTATGCTCATGACTTGGTCCATATTGGGGAAGGATCAAACACTCTTTAAATTAACCTTTGTTCTAGGTAGTTGTAGGATTAGATTAGGGTTCTTTGTTGCAATTCATGATTCATTGTTGTAAATCAAGGAACAATCATAAGTGATTTGTAATGTTTAGATAATTAGAGAATGATGTTATTGCATGCATGCATCATGCATTGTTGTAATGATGCCTTTGTCATCTTAATAAGAGATCAAATGATGTAGCAAGCATGTTTTGATGCAGTGACAGTCTTGGGGATTAAAACAACAACTAGGTATTGTTGTAGTTGTTGAAGGCACAAGACAACTGAGAGGGGGGTGAATTAGTTGTATCAAAAACCTTAACTTCTTTAAAGAAAATCACATTCACATTCACTTACTTTAACTCCTTAATCTGTTATGAAGATTAAACATGAATAGCAGAATCAAAACATAAACACATCAACACCATACACACATGAACACCGAATTTTTATGTGGAAAACCCTAAAAGGGAAAAACCACGGTGAGTGTTAGCTCACAAAATAATGTAGTAACAATACCGAATAACAAAGAGGCTCACTACCCAAATGAATGCTCACTGCCAAGTGTTGATGAGTGTTTTAGCACGCAGCAACGTAGGTGTGATTGTTGGTTTCACACCTCTCTTGAAAAGTATCCTACCTTGGATAAGACTACTCCAAGGACAATACAACTAGGTCTTAGCTTTCTTGGAATAACTTCAGTGGAATGTCTAGCTGTACCAACAAGGGGTCTTACATGCAATCTATAGATCTTCAAGTTGGAATAGAAAATACACATAAACCCTTCAAGATTTCAGCTGATAAATAATGTAAAATGCTGCTGAAATTCCTAATCTAACCAAGGTTTTTAAAGAAAATGCAAAAGGTATAGGGTTTTAGAGGAATCCTAAGTGGCATTCACAATGCATAGATTTTACTTTAAATAGACAAATGCTCTGAAACTTAACCAGTTTTCTGAGTTACCAAACTAAAATAGGTGTTATAGCACTGCAGAAAATGGTGCTATCTTCAATCGAAATCTAGAGATTTTCAGATTACATTCATTCATTAAATACCCAATGACTGGCACAATTTAACTCACGAAATGCATTTGAACTAAGCACAACTAATAAGTCCAGACTAACTTTACACAGCTATCTACCATCAGCAAATAACCAAAAGTATGGACTAGAGAATTCATCAAATACTTTCAGCAAACTATAAACATTATAAAGCACAACTAACTAACTATGGGAGAGCAAGAAGCGAACTATGAAAACCATAATGAGCCAATACAAAATACAAATTCTCAAGATAATTGCAAAAACTTGCTTTGCATTACTTCAAATGGCAGAGTGTCAACAATTTGGTATCAAAATCTCTCTTGTTGCAATGAGAGAAAAGGATGGCCCTTTTATAGGCAAGGCACCATACTGAGTTTTTCAATGGACGGTGGAGATTAACTCAACACCAATGGCCCAGATTACATGGCATTTAATAAGGTACATCAGTTAGTTACATTTTTGAATTTTACATTTGTGCTCTAGGATAAAGACAAAATACAGCTTGCAAATACATTGAATCTGGACAAAATGGATACCCATTTGGCTATATATGATAAAAAGTCAATTTTCAAGGCCTAATAAAGCCAAAATAGAACCACATGATGCTTGAAAACTTGAGATGATGTGGATTCATGGGATTACAAGTGTTGAATGGACCAAAAGGAGTATGTGGCACTCTATTAGTGAAGATATATCCAACTGGATGCTTGTTGTCCTGATTCTTGATGACTGGACTGTTGGAACAACTATATGCATGTCTTGGACATTGGACTGGATCTGCAGGAACAACAATGAAATAGACTTGATCTTCTATGTATTTAGCTCTTGTAGCTCATCTCCATCATCTTGGACATCATACTGACTTTCTCTTGTAGGTGCAACAGCAATTTGGTTGGTAGAATGTCGATTCTGCAAGTCTGGGTCGATAAGGTACTTCTGTGTGTTCATCCTTCCAAGATAGTTCCAATTGACTCCTATGTCCTCCAAGACCTGCAATTCACCATGCAAAGCATAAATTCCATTTTAAAGAGTCATTTCCCACCATTTTAAATCAAAACATGCCCATTTGTAGTCATGGATTGGTAAAAAATAGCTCAAACTTAATGTCATTTCCTTATGAACAACCTCATAAATCTAGTGATTTTTACATGATTTTCTACATTTTTTACCATTTTCAAGTACCCATTTGGCGAATATATTGATCTAGGAAGTTTTTGTAGTCATTAGAATCTATTTACAGACTTTTATTTCATATTTTTCTAGCATTTTCTGTAAAAAGTGGGATTTTTGGGGGTCACGGACTTTTCATGTGCAGTAGCATTAATTATCGTAAAACGTGCCAAAAAATTCACACAAACTTGGTAAAATGTTCATCACGATGTGACAAATAGATGTTCAAAACAAATACACCACGAAAATCTAAGTTGTACCTTGAAAAACTCAATTTATAGGCCAAAATACCAAAAGCGTGGGTTTTGGGTGTCACGGACTAGAGTTGATTTTGGGTCTAACTAACTTTAGGCGGTGAAGTGCAATTCTAGCGCAGGTCAAAGAAGGAGGTTTCTAGCACTAAATAGGTTTGGCACTAATTTCAAGTCCGACTGACCTATTGCAGTTTTAAAGTCGGTCGAAGGCGAATCCCGCGCAAGTCTGTGGGAGGTGAATTTAGCGCTAACTGTTCTAGGTGCAATCGGTGGGGATTTTGGGTCCATCTGACTAGCGCAGATTTTGGTAGTCATAGACAAAGTCAACAAAGGTCAAATTTAGCGCAAGTTTGTGAGGTCTATTTTTAGCGCTTTTTCTTCAAATTGTTCACAGCGGGGTTTTTGATGCCCGCCGACTTAGCGGTGGTATGCAAAGGTCGGTGCAATCACTTTCTAGCGCAAGTCGATGAATTTCCTATAATTTAAATATTTTTAAATATACTTTCAGGATGTTTGAGATAGGTTCCAGATCCATAGGATTTCACATGCAGATTCTAGAATTTTGTGGTTCCAGCAAATTTCAGACTTAGCCATTTTTCAGGGTTTCAGATTTAGCCAAATTAGGGCTTTAGGACCACGCAACAGAATGAAAGCATATGAACCCCTTAGTGAAATATAATGGATTTTGACATGATTTTGCAACTCTAAGACCTCGAAACTAGGAATTTCAACATAAAACATCCTGCAAAAGCAATCTCAAGGGCAATATTCAGTGACATAGGATTTTTGAGCAAAGTGCAATAACACCCAATTTTAGCGCAAAAGGCAACAAATTTCTATCTTTCAAGCACAAGACTACCCCAAACACCTCCAAATCAATCATGCACAACATAAAATGACTCCAAACATGCCAAGAACTCAAATTTGAAGCAAATCCTACATTCTTAAGCACATTTTCACCTTCTCATCATCATAAGGCAAAAAGGTTGAGACTTCAAGCCAAAGAGAAAAAAAGGGGTCTCCATTTATCAAAATGGGGCGTGTGTGCAAGGCACAACACCAAGGGGTGTCTCATTGCCAAAGGGTGGCTCACTGCCAAAGGGGTAGCTCACTTCTAGGATAGGTGGCTTACTACCATGAACTGATATAATAGCATCTACAACATGCCTGAGTTCGGTTCCATTGAAGTGTAGTATGTCTCTTCTTCTTTGCCTTTACAACACACACACTTTATCTTTGCATCTTCACACTCTCTCACATCACTCACAGATTCATTACATATATTTATACTGATCATTAGCCTTGGAACATACATCAAGGTCAGCAATACAACTTATAACCATTGGAACTATCTCCAAGGTTGGCATACATACATAAATCAAATTAGGTCTAGACCTAAACAAACTTGTGGAGCAAATGAATGAAGTAAGAACATTTCAAAGCTTAGCTTGGACCCAAATACATCCTTACATGTTTCCTTATGCTTCTACAATCCAAGAAGCATATCCGCAAAGAATGTTAACACCCAAGTCGACCAAATTGGTGCAATCATCAAGAATACTTAGACACACTCTTCCAAGAGCTTCATTATAGCTTGCAGATCAAGGACACACCTTCAATACATTTTGGAGACATCCACAAACAATATAGAATCACTCGGGAGCTGACAAATCCAACTGCAACAGATCTCACTTGAAGACAACAAATATCACTTGAAGATAGATCACAGATTGCTCACAACAAACACTGTCGAACTCTACTTATCAATAACTTGCTTTCCAGAGCACCAAATCACAAATCCTTTGGAATGAAGATAGCTAAGGACCTTATAAACTTAATTCCAGAACCACAAGACCAAAATCCAAATTGCGGAGAAATGCAAAGCAAAATACTTTCTCCCTATCACACTGCAAACACTGGCAGGTGTTGCCCTATTTTTGAAATTTTACTAAAGCACTCATGCCTTGGAAAATTTTCCATTCCTTTCTTGCCACTTCCTTTTTCTTCTTTCCCAAGTTGAGTTTTACTTATCCATTTTGTGAGTCATCAGTGATTCCTTGTGTTTTTGAACCGAAGTCGCCAGGTTCAAGAGTTCATGAACCGCCCGACTTCTTGACTTGTCTTTAAGGCCGGTGTCTAAAGTTATCCCTTGTGTCAGTCTTAGTCATTTGTGTTATGAAGGTTCTATGTTGTTGGGAGGTTGGAAGTTCTTTGAACTTCTGAACTCTCGACGTTAAGGTTCAAAGGTTCCAAAAGTCTCCGACTTGCTGACTTCAAGTACTTGTCGTTTCCTGTGGCGTCTTTTTATGAGCTAGCGTGCAGTACCATGAAATGACACTTGTCACCCTGCATTTAATTTGAAGTACGTGCGAACACATAGGCACATTTTTCAGAGGGAAACTCGAGGCAAATGTTTATGATTTTTGAAACTTGATTCTCTGCCAAAATTTAATGTTCTTTATGACCGAGTTTATGAGAAGTGACATGAAGTTCTAATAAATTCCCTATCTGACCTGAAGTTGCATCATTTTGCTAAGGGAATGTGTTGCAGAGTGAAGAACAACTAATCCACTACGTACAGAATATCAGCAGAATTCTATGCTTATAGGTTAGCGTGATTGGTCGTTTCTATCTTATTTCTTGCTTTCCTCTACTATAAAAACACAACACTTCTCTTTGGTGGTAGAAATTTTCTATTTTCATGTATCTACATAGAGAATTTTCTGTAAGTGCACTGCATTTTCTTGCATTGTCTGTAAATGCTTCGAAGTTTCTAGCCATCTGGTTTCTCAAGTCGGTGAAGATGAAGTTCAAATTTCAAGGGGCTCCTATGGTTCATGTTGTGGAGAATGGTTTATCCGGTGTAAGGGATATGAAATTGGGTCATGTCGACTTTGAGGATTTCTGGAAGAGGATGCAGTCCGAAGGCAAAAATCCCCTAGCAAACAAAATTGTTAGCAGTGGATTAGACAAAGCTGGAGGATTTCCACTCACAGTGTGTTGTCCTGAATTGGTAGTAGTCTGTGCCAATAATTACATTCTGGAATCTCAAGAAATTAGGGCCACAGATGGCTATGTTGTTGCAAAAATTGATTCTGAATCGGTTGCGCAAGCCCTGAACTTAGACGAGCATGAAGAAAATGTCGATGTCTCTATGCCTTCTGCATGGACGTACTATAATGAAAAGAAGGACTAGTGTCAGAATTGTATTTCCAAAACCTGGCTAGAAATCGAGAGAAAAGGGAAAGCACGGCTCCCTGCCAATCTTAAGAGGAGTCATTTCAAAGAGGAGATTTCAGACATGATAACTCTGCTAAACCATGAGGTTGGGAGCCTAGAATTATATACATTCACCTTTTGGATGTGTAGATTTATTTTGCTAATTTATGGAGACCATCATATCGATTAGGCGAGAATAATTAGTGAAAGTATGCATGAACAACTGATAAATTTTCTGCGAGATGTAAGGTTTCACATGTGTTCCCAGCTAGTTTATGTGTCCTCGATGCCTGTATACCTGGCTTAAGGATTCAAGGAGTCCTTGCTGCCGGTATGCCTGTGTAACAAACTTTTCCTCAGTTGCAAAAGATTGAAGGTATGAAAGATTTTTGGAGGGTGAATGATGCCTTTTCCATGTGGTTGACTAAGAAGATTGACGACTCACTGGAACGAAGATTTTCTATTGAAGCAGCCAGATTGGTCGTGAATTTTGGAAGTTTTAATGTCCACTTTGATCACTCCTCTTACTTGAGAATTGGGGGTTACGAAGATTCCCCGTTGAAATTGCCATGGTACCAGTCTTATTATCTCATGTTCCTAGAGGTGTGTCGTCAAATGGCGGCTATGAATACAAGGTACCATGCCATGAAAAAGAAAGGTTATTCTTTTCCTATGACTCTTGCATTTTATTCTTGTAAGAGTAATGATAGTACCAGAATTGTGGATAAATTACTGTATGAATTCAGTCTCCATAGCTTGTTAGCTCATGTAGCCTTTGATAGTAAAAATTATGTAAAAGAAAACATGCATGGAGGAGGTTCATATCTGCATAGACCCCAGCTCGAGGAATTTTGGGAGGATTGTTTGGATGAGAGGGAAGTGCAGAGAAGAAGTTGGATGAGATTGACCATTGACCAGATTCGTGCTTTTGAGTTGCATATCCAAGTTCCTGACATGGTTGATGACAACTCCAATATTATTTATGAAGGCTATCATGATGCTTCACTATGGCCTCTGCCTCCTATGAAATGGTCTAAAAAGGAGATCACTGATGTGAATTTTCACTCTTTCCAAGTGATAAGAAGAACAGAGAGATGGTTAAAGGGAAAGATGAAAGAACATGCTGGCTCAGCAGCACATAAAGAATCAACTTCTCAGGGCCAAAATAGATCCTAGACTACACACTCTCAATGAAGATCATCTAGTTTGGACCCAACTCTCCAGAGAGTTGGCTCACAATCGAATGGAGATGGTGATCAACCCCCTGAGGAGGTTAGTAAACTAAAGATAGCGTGTGAACAAGATAGTCAACCAGTGAAGAGCAACACCAAATTGGCTGCTTCCCCATCAAAAGCAGACCATATGCCATTTGTCAATAACCTTGTAAGTGATAGTGATTCATTCATTTTTACTCAATTAGGAGAAGATAGTGTACTACAATCTTTGCTAAGTGCTCTGAATTCCCCCAATCTAAACAAACCTCTAGAGTACAATTCTCCACTTGTGCATATGGATGGTATAATGAGTGTTGTCAATGTTGCTAATATTCCCTCCTCGTCTCCCGCCTGGTTAAAGAAAGTTGTTGAGAAGAAGAAAAGATATACACCAACGGTGGATACCTATATAGATACTATGACCAAGTCATTACAAGACACTCCTAAACCTAAACGTGCCAGAAGGATATCAAGAATGGTGGCTGATCTTGCCTCAGGGAATCAATTTTTGGAAATTACAGATCTAGTGGGAAATAAGAATGAAGATGAAGTGACTGAAGCTAACTTCAAAATGAGCAGAATAGACTTGGGACCTTCTACTGCTGAAGGTGATCTCTATCATGTTAAACACTTGGTCAGCAATATATCAAAAAGGGTCAAGAGATAGCAAGAGGAGAACTCTAAGTTGCAAGCTCAAGTAAGTTCCTTATCATTATTTATTTAGTCAATTGTTAAGATAATCACACCCTTAGCAGAAGCCCCTCCTGATATGAGTTTGAGTGCCCCCGATCCTAATCTATTACAACAAATAAAAAGATCATTATCTCTGAGAAATGCCATGGACCAATGGGTAGGAAAAGTCATGTTTGATGGTCTTTTGTTCATTAAGGAGGCAGTTAAATTGTTTGATTCCATTTATGGGAAAAGAGAGGCTTTAATAGTAGAATTCCAAATGGCTAGGAGTGATCATAACAACCTATCTTTAGCCTCTAAAGAGATACAGGAGATGGCCAATATGGATGTCGGTATCCTAGTGGCTGAGAAGATCTCGAATGATCCTGGGGAATTGAATACACATGTATGGGCTGATGTAGTCGAATGGAAGTTATGCCTTATAATATCTGCTGAGGATGAGATGAGAAAAGCAATTGCAACTTATTTTTTAGAAATGATGAGGATCAAAATGAATTTTTCTATTATAGAAATTGAAGCTAATGGGAACGATGATGAAAAATTGTTAGATATTAAGGAAATAAAACATAATTTCAAGAAATTGGTGACTGAGGAGGTGATGAACTATGACGCTATAACAGGGGAATCACTTGGAAAACTTGCAAAGATGGTGGCCTATATCAAGATGGTCAGGAGTGGTTTTGATGGCATCCATCAAAAGGTGGCTGATGTAGATAGAGCGGTAAGCAAAAGGAAACGTCGGATTAGCATGACTAAGACTCCATCTGGAATGTCTTTGACACCTGTGATCAACAAGTACAGAGCATATAAGGCGAAACTGCGGGCATAGGCATCTCAAACGGCACAAAGTGACACAGGGAATGAATATGAACAAGCGAAGGAAAAGGAAGCGACAGATGAAGTTGATAATGGGGAAGAGGATGTGGCAATCCTCAATTGAATTTCTTTTCATATGCTTTAGTTATATTTCAATATTTTCTCAAAAACTATTGGCTCTGGAGGGCCCTTTATATTATTGTTTAAACTTCTTTTAATCAGCTGTCTTTAAGAAGCCATTAGGGTTTAAGGACGGTTATGGTTCGACTTAGCTATAAATTTAATTAGCTAGTTGATGTATGAATCTTTTGGCAAATTGTGTGTTGGTTATAGATCAATTTTGGCTTTCTGTTCAATTGCTTTATATACATGAAATAGAAATCAATGCAGTGGAGTTTTGGATGATCATAAACTTTGTGTTATGGTTATTTGAATTCATATTCTTCTTATGTTGGATGTGTTGTTGCTGGTGTTGATGATATTTGTGTATTGAAGTGGTTGGATATCTTTAATTCTTGTTCACTGCTGGGAATTGTTAATCTTTTGATATATGGTTCATGGTGGTCATTGTGTGATATATGGTATTTGTTTTATCGATTCGTAGATGATAGCTTGGCAGAAGTCTTTGAGCTTCTGATTGTTTGGATGTACTCTGCCTTTACTTCTTTCTGGTTAAAAGTGTCGCCTTTATCTTGCTTTCTGGTTAAAATCAATACTAGTTTTCCATTCATAGAATATCCATCAAAGGTAGATGCGCCTTGTAAAAGAAGCAGAGAGCCTTTGTAAAATACCATTACAGTAGGCTCAACTATTGTTACATTTGTCATATGTCTGGGCGAGACTATATAGAGTTAGGTGACAAATCTGTTAACCAACACCAGGCACAGTCCTCAAACTGGTGAATGGAACTTTTTCTGCATAGCGATCCGGACCACCAAATTTTAGATTTAGCATCTTCAAACACTTCTCTAAAACATATCGAAATATGATACCCTAATCTTCAACACAGAGGAAATGTGGAGCAAAAACTCAGACAATGTCCTTAACATGACAACTCAATCCATCAACAAACAACAATATCAGAAGACATAATTGGCACAAATGACAACACAAACATGTTGACATCAATGACAACACCAATTAGCACATACTTGCAACGATAGTGTTGTAAATCTAATAATGTTTTGTGTTGATTTTAATCCCTATTGGAGGATACCTTTAGGAACACCCTCCTTGGCTTAGTTGGGCCAGAAGTGAAGAGGAGATTACCCACTCCTATCAGTTGCCCCAAAAACATCCTAAAACTATTGATGAACCCCTTACCAATTCTCTTGAAGACACCCTTGCCCTAGGTGATTGGGTAATGTTTTAGGGTTTTGGACCTTGGTTATTTGGGAACTAACAATTAGAATTAACACATTCTTCTTGCCATAAAAAAAAATTAGAAAGCACGACATTGCAAGTACCTGTCACAAAACTAAGACAAGACTTGCCATCCTAACAATAGATATACACATTTCAGTAGTCAATGATGCTACATGGAGAGCCAAAAAGTAATAATAGTAAAATGAAAGTATAGTTAACACATATATTGATCATATAAGGTACATTGCAATTAGTAGTGTAAGAATTAACAATTGTAGTAAATTTCCCATTATATGAATAGCTGAGCTACGCTACTGAATGTGCCAAATACAAAATACTACATAAATAGAAACAAGCAACTAGAAATGCATTTGGTTATAAAAGTTGTTCATAACAAAAAACTAATATTCCAAATAATCTTGTTCTCACTCATTAGTCATAAATAGAAACCCCTTCAATTAAAGAAATGCCCATGACTTTTCTATAAATGTCAATTTACTCAAACTACAAGCTCCACAAAGCCTATTAAAAAACCATTGGATAAGCTTGATAGCAGAGATTACAAAGCATTTGCTAAGCTACTTAGTTCTTCCTACAAAACTTTCTTCAATACAGGAAATCTCCTTCCCTACCATAACACACCTCCCATGTTGATAACACAAGGAGATGTACTAGCTTCATCATGAATAAAATTATTTCCCACCTAATGTAAGGAAATTCTAAGGATCACCAATGCTTGGGGCCTCAGGTGGAAGAGCATTATCACTACCACCAAAGACACCCATAAAACCTCCCCGATTACCACGCCCATGACCTCTACCTCAGCGTCCACTATGATACCTCTCACCTTCAATAGGTTTCAGAAAGTCAATTGATACTCATTAACTTTAATAGAACAAAAGTAAAACATTTAGTTTAGCAAACACCCAGAGATGAGTAGATATGATATTATGTTCAGAATAAATTATTTTGACTCACCTTTCTCATTCTTTCATCTCGTTCCCATACATCATTCTTCTTTTCCTTATCCTCCTCTAAAGACTATCAAAGTATATCAAGTTATCAATAGCAGCTATTAGAAATCATAAGCATAAAAAATGTAGCAAGAGCACATTAATGTTTGGTAGAAGATATCCCTCCTCTTCAAGGAAGAAAACTTTCAAAGAAATTAATTGGATACCACTTTTCAGAACACAACATCTTCATCTTTCTTCAAGAACGACTCCATAGATGTAACACCCCCTGTAGTAACAAAAATTAGCATTTTAATTCAAAATCATGGACACTTCTGAATCTCGAAACCCTACAATAAACGATACCCACAAAAATTGCTTCCTCGTGGCGAATGGCAAGGCAACTCCATTGGCTTTAAGCAAATCGTTTATTCCACTTAAGCCCTCAAATCTTTGCATTTTGACAAAAATTGAAGCATTCTAGCAAAAAATGCCCTAGCATTTTGGTGGCAGATTTCACATCCTCTGTAAGATTCTCTTCATCGTAGATGCATGTGAGACAGGAAAAGTGGAGTTTTAAGGCGGCCTGACGTGAAAATGTTATCACTGGATGTCCTATGTTAATTCATGATATTATGAACTGAAAAAGTCTTGATAAGCTTCACTATTTAGATGTGGAATTGGATTCCTCATCTACATTTCCACCACACAGACATATCGCCCACATTGTGGCATACACTAACTAGAACGTTGGCATTACCTGCTTCATCGAGTTTTTTCTTCATGATTTTTGGGAGAGGGACCGAACATTTATTTACTCTACTTTTTTTATGGTTATGAAATTTGCAGTCTTAGAAAGCAGATCAACCAATGGTGTTGCTTCTTGTTTGAAACACGATGAAGACCGTCGATTCCAGACTAACACTACATGGAGCTTGCCTTACTCAAGTGAAACTCCTATCAACATAAAAATTATAAAATAAATAAAATCCTAAAAATAGTATTTAAAGTAGTGTTCCAAAATATCCAAAATAATGAATTATAAATTTGTATTTACATTCAAATTGAAGAAGGAGCTTTGTCAAAAGAAATTTTACCAAGTTGAGTGAATGACGTCTTACTAGTCCAAACATATTTAACTTATATGAGGGAGTAAGCTTAAAGTCCACCTTTATAATCCCTTGAATGGCTTGGTCTTTTGTTCCATGAAACAAAAGTTGGATGGGAGAAGTGCCAATAACTAGGTCCTCTTGAGGCTCTAAAAACTTCATTGATAAATGTAGGGTAAAAGACTTTTTAATCTTGGTCATGATGGGAAGAATTCCATGTTTTGATTGAATTATTTCTTTGGTTCAATCTCTAATCTACATTTCTAATCAAAATAAGAGCTATAAGAGTGGTGGAACACAAGATAATGTGTAAAGAAGCAAACATACCTATAAATATTATGTGGTCATCTCACTTTTAGAATCAAGCTCTAAGATAAATAGCCCTTCAATCACATTCAAGAACAACCTTGCAAGGCCTTGTGCAGAACAAAAGATTGAAAGAAGGTGCATATTTATTGTAGATTTTGTTTCTATTTGAAATATTAAATGAGGGTCTACAATGTAGAAACTTTTATGTAAACCATATGGGATCTAGTGCTCCTCTTGGATTAGAACTAAAACACAACCTATTTCATTTATCCAAATACCAAATGTTTCTATCATTTGGATCCTATGAGGGATACAATCACAATGTTAATCTCTAGTCCCTGAAGTTATAATATGAAAAACATCAAATAACAAAATTGTCAATGTCAATACTATCCATTACACCACATCATCCCTCTCGATAATAATGAATACCATGAATCCCAAATTTATGAATTGTTCATAAAGTTATAAAGTTGTACTTAAAGTAGGATATTTTTTCATTTAACACCCATATGTTGAATGTATTAGAGTACAGACAACACTAAGAGGGGGGGTGAATCAGTGTTGTAGATAAAAACAATTCATTCACTTTTTTATCAAACTTGAAAAATAGAAAGTAATGATGCTGATAGTATACTTTATCAAAGCAAGAACAACAAAAAAGACTGAATGTTCAAGCATGAAATATAAATGTATCACACATAAATTGAGACCATGACACAATAAATTTCATGAGTGGAAAACCCTCATGGGCAGAAAAACCACTCGAAAATTGCCTCACTGGCTTAATCATGAAAATCACCAATTACAGAGCCTCACTGGCTTTTATGTCTCACTGACTTATTTAATTGCCTCACTGGGAATACAAGCCTCACTAGCTACAAAAAATGTCTCACTGACAAGAACAAATGCCTCATTGGCAGAATATGCCTTACTGGCTATTGGATGCCTCACTGGCAATTAGTGTCTCACTGACAATCAGGTGCCTCACTGGCATAGTGTGCCTCACTGGCATTTTCAACATCTCAAAGATCAAATGAAGATATAAAATACAAAGGGTTTCTCTGTTTCTTTACAATCCAGATCTTGACTGTCTCATCTCATTTGAGACTCAAGAATCACAAATATCAAAATGTGCACATATAACTCAACAAATCAAGAATGATTCTGCAATGATACACTGCTGCTATCTTAATGATATTGCATGAAGGTAGAATCTCATTGACATAACACCAAAGTGTTTTGCATTTTTATAGTATCTCACACCTTTCTTTTTCTTTCATTTAACAATTTATACATGTAACTGTTCCTCTCCAACTGCCTGAAGTAGTTTTTCCTTGAGCCAATAACTGTCATGATTAGGAGGTCGAATGGACCCATTTAGGAGAAGTTTGAGCATTTAAGACTTGTCAACAATGTTCATTGTTTGAGTATTGCAAAGTTTAACCACGAGGGTTTGAGTAACCACAGAAGTATAACAACAAAATTCTCAAAATGCCGTTTAGAATGAAAACCTAACCATTTCAAAGAATGGGTTTAATAGAGTTCAGTTTACAACCACATCAATAGTCCATTGTAGCAAACCCTAACCATATCAAAACCAAAACCTCAACATTCACCCAAGAAGGAAAGATATCACCTGAATAACTGCCAACAAATCAAGGTCTTTGTTGTGCCCTCAAGCTTCAAATGACAAAAATAATTGTCAAGCTCCTTTTATTCTTTCCTACTGCTCACAATATTCACTGAATCTCCAACACTTTCAGCACTAGTCAAACCCTAAGTCAAGAGACCTTCATTTTCCAAAGTTCAACCTTGTGAAATGAACAACAAAACTACCTTTTTTCCTGATATACCAGTCATCGAGAGTCTGTTTCTACCCTAAAAGGGCGGGTGACCATTAAACAAAAATGTCAACCTTTTACCTGCTGAGAAAACTGAGACCTGCTAATCAGGTCATCAACTTAAGAGCCCATCGAATAGCCTTTGTCCATATTGATTTTAAATCAAATAAAATCAATAACATTTAACCAAATGATGACCTTAAAAGATTGGATATAGTCCTTGCACTAATATCATCAAATGACACTATCTCTTTTGAATTGAATATACTTGCCAAAAAAGACTTAAGGACCCTTTGTATAATGTTGTTGATCACCAACCATTGACCCTTGTAAACCAATACAAGAGCCACTATAACAATAACATAATAAAGTTGAAACCGTTATACAAGTCCTAGTTATCACATGCCATATTTACCAAATGAAAACTATTGGGATTCTTGTATCTATCAAATACTTTGCACTTTACCACTGCAATAAACAACATTGAAATGCCTTCTCAGAAATTTACCTTGAAGCAACATTCTACACTTCACATTCTCTACACCTATTAACATATAACAAGGATGGACACTAATGTTAAGCACTGTGATTTAACTTTAGAATAGAATGCATAGACCATGAAGGAATAAACCATGAGATGCATGACCTTTGACATCAATGCCAAAACAATGCCAAGGCCAACAAACTCCCCCTTTGGCATTGATGTCAACCCTCAAACTTTGCTCCTTTCCTTATGAAAATAAACTGCCTACTACTCAAAGATAATCACTGAATCAATGTGCATCTTGATGAAACAATTTTCCCTTGGAATGTCACAAAAGTCAATAAAATATTTGTAAGGATATAGAAGAAGCAATAAACAAATTGTAATTATTAAAGATAAAAAAATGGATGAGCTGTGGTTACCCAATTTTTTTGGCCATGTAGTATTCAAGAACTAGACAAAGTCATATCATTGATTTCCAACACCTAGGTGCCTCTTCCATCATGCCCTGTAGACCTAAATACCTTGGCATACATTACATCCTACTCTATGACCACTACCAAATCTCTTTCATAATCTATCTTCAACATATAAGCTTGAACATATTGTATAAATTACTCTACTTTCCTTTAGAACAACCTTCTAGTGGTGAAGAATATTTTCTTTTGCACTCAATCTCTAGCTTAGGCAATGCACAATCGAGGAACAAAAGCAACATTATAATGTGCATTGGACTTGTAAAATTCATGTTGAAATCATGTAACAAACAATGATGTCCTTGTGATAATGGAATGTGTGGCCTCTCTTGGAAGCTCACTCTACATGAAAATCTCCATTCCTTTCCTTCCTACTAAAGAGAATGACAAAAAGAAATGCTAAAAAATAATTGTTTATCAAAATTATAACTATCCCAACATTAAGCCATCACCAAAATTTCTATTAATGGAAAATGATTGTGCAAGACAACGAAGGTGCTAAGCCTCCCAAAACGCCTAGCTGAGGTAGGATAATGTTTCACTTTTGTTGAAGTCATTGGCCAACATTTTTCTCTGTATTATTATGTCTTTATGCTAACCTTTCAGTTACATTTTCTATAAATAGGTTATTCGCTGCATGTAAAGGCAAAAAATAATATTTGAATGATAAAAAAATGATTTTTGGACAACCAAAAAGATGCATCCATATTTCTATTTTTTTGACAACTAAAAAACTAAAAAAGTTGAATTTTTTGTAAGATGCATCCATATTTCTATTTTTTTGACAACTAAAATACTAAAAAAGTTGAATTTTTTGTAAGATGCATCCATATTTCTATGCTTCCTCGTGGCAAATGGCAAGGCAACTCCATTGGCTTTAAGCAAATCGTTTATTCCACTTAAAGCCCTCAAATCTTTGCATTTTGACAAAAATTGAAGCATTCTAGCAAAAAATGCCCTAGTATTTTGGTGGCAGATTTCACATCCTCTGTAAGATTCTCTTCATCGTAGATGCATGTGAGACAGGAAAAGTGGAGTTGTAAGGCGGCCTGACGTGAAAATGTTATCACTGGATGTCCTATGTTAATTCATGATATTACGAACTGAAAAAGTCTTGAGAAGCTTCACTATTTAGATGTGGAATTGGATTCCTCATCTACATTTCCACCACATAGACATGTCGCCCACATTGTGGCATACACTAACTAGAACTTTGGCATTTCCTGCTTCATCGAGTTTTTTCTTCATGATTTTTGGGAGAGGGACCGAACATTTATTTACTCTACCTTTTTTATGGTTATGAAATTTGCAGTCTTAGAAAGCAGATCAACCAATGGTGTTGCTTCTTGTTTGAAACACGATTAGTCTCAAACAGGTTCGATAGAGTTTTCCTTCTATATGTGAGACTCAAACATTTACTGGTTTTGATTTAAATTAACTTGCATTGCAAGCATCCCCACAATTGTATTTAGGGACATTGTTCCTATTATTTCACATGAGCGGTTAAGATTTCTCTAATGGTTGTCATGTACCCACGCTAGAAGGAAGACCGTTGTTTCCAGACTAACACTACATGGAGCTCGCCTTACTCAAGTGAAACTCCTATCAACATAAAAATTATAAAATAAATAAAATCCTAAAAATAGTCTTTAAAGTAGTGTTCCAAAATATCCAAAATAATGAATTATAAATTTATATTTACATTCAAATTGAAGAAAGAGCTTTGTCAAAAGAAATTTTCCAAAATATCCAAAATAATGAATTATAAATTTATATTTACATTCAAATTGAAGAAAGAGCTTTGTGAAAAGAAATTTTACCAAGTTGAGTGAATGACGTCTTACTAGTCCAAACATATTTAACTTATATGAGGGAGTAAGCTTAAAGTCCACCTTTATAATCCCTTGAATGGCTTGGTCTTTTGTTCCATGGAACAAAAGTTGGATGGGAGAAGTGCCAATAACTAGGTCCTCTTGAGGCTCTAAAAACTTCATTGATAAATGTAGGGTAAAAGACTTTTTAATCTTGGTCATGATGGGAAGAATTCCATGTTTTGATTGAATTATTTCTTTGGTTCAATCTCTAATCTACATTTCTAATCAAAATAAGAGCTATAAGAGTGGTGGAACACAAGATAATGTGTAAAGAAGCAAACATACCTATAAATATTATGTGGTCATCTCACTTTTAGAATCAAGCTCTAAGATAAATAACCCTTCACTCACATTCAAGAACAACCTTGCAAGGCCTTGTGCAGAGCAAAGGATTGAAAGAAGGTGCATATTTATTGTAGATTTTGTTTCTATTTGAAATATTAAATGAGGGTCTACAATGTAGAAACTTTTATGTAAACCATATGGGATCTAGTGCTCCTCTTGGATTAGAACTAAAACACAACCTATTTCATTTATCCAAATACCAAATGTTTCTATCATTGTTGGATCCTATGAGGGATACAATCACAATGTTAATCTCTAGTCCCTGAAGCCGTAATATGAAAAGCATCAAATAACAAAATTGTTAATGTCAATACTATCCATTACACTACATCATCCCTCTCGATAATAATGAATACCATGAATCCCAAATTTATGAATTGTTCATAAAGTTATAAAGTTGTAGTCAAAGTAGGATATTTTTTCATTTAACACCCATATCTTGAATGTATTGGAGTACAGACAACACTGAGAGGGGGGGTGAATCAGTGTTGTAGATAAAAACAATTCATTCACTTTTTTATCAAACTTGAAAAACAGAAAGTAAGGATGTTGACAATATACTTTATCAAAGCAAGAACAACAAAAAAGACTGAATGTTCAAGCATGAAAGATAAATGTATCACACATAAATTAAGACCATGACACAATAAATTTCATGAGTGGAAAACTCTCGTGGGGCAGAAAAACCACTCAAAAATTGCCTCATTGGCTTAATCATGAAAATCACCAATTACAGAGCCTCACTGGCTTTTATGTCTCACTGACTTATTTAATTGCCTCACTAGCTACAAAAAATGTCTCACTGACTTATTTAATTGCCTCACTGGAAATACAAGCCTCACTAGCTACAAAAAATGTCTCACTGACAAGAACAAATGCCTCACTGGCAGAATATGCCTCACTAGCTATTGGATGCCTCACTGGCAATTAGTGTCTCACTGACAATCAGGTGCCTCACTGGCATAGTGTGCCTCACTAGCATTTTCAATATCTCAAAGATCAAATAAAGATATAAAATATAGAGGGTTTCTCTGTTTCTTTACAATCCAGATCTTGACTGTCTCATCTCATTTGAGACTCAAGAATCACAAATATCAAAATGTGCACATACAACTCAACAAATCAAGAATGATTTTGCAATGATACATTGATGCTATCTTAATGATATTGCATGAAGTAGAATCTCATTGACATAACATCAAAGTGTTTTGCATTTTTATAGTATCTCACACCTTTCTTTTTCTTTCATTTAACAATTTATACATGTATCTGTTCCTCTCCAACTACCTGAAACAGTTTTTCCTTGAGCCAATAACTGTCATGATTAGGAGGTCGAATGGACCCATTTAGGAGAAGTTTGAGCATGTAATACTTGTCAACAATGTTCATTGTTTGATTATTGCAAAGTTTATCCACGAGGGTTTGAGTAACCACAGAAGTATAACAACAAAATTCTTAAACTACCGTTTAGAATGAAACCCTAACCATTTCAAAGAATGGGTTTAACATAGTTCAATTTACAACCACATCAATAGTCCATTGTACCAAACCCTAACCATATCAAAACCAAATCCTCAACATTCACCCAAGAAGGAAAGATATCACCTGAATAACTACCGACAAATCAAGGTCTTTGTTGTGCCCTCAAGCTTCAAGTGACAAAAATAACTGTCAAGTTCCTTTTATTCTTTCCTACTGCTCACAATATTCACCGAATCTCTAACACTTTCGGTACTAGTCAAACCCTAAGTCAAGAGACCTTCATTTTCCAAAGTTCAACCTTGTGAAATGAACAACAAAACTACCTTTTTTCCTAATATACCAGTCAATGAGAGTCTGTGTCTACCCTAAAAGGGCGGGTGACCATTAAACAAAAATGTCAACCTTTTACCTGCTGAGAAAACTGAGACCTGCTGATCAGATCATCAACTTAAGAGCCCATCGAATAGCCTTTGTCCATATTGATTTTAAATCAAATAAAATCAATAACATTTAACCAAATGATGACCTTAAAAGATCAGATATAGTCCTTGCACTAATATCATCAAATGACACTATCTCTTTTGAATTGAATATGCTTGCCAAAAAAGACTTAAGGACCCTTTGTATAATGTTGCTGATCACCAACCATTGACCCTTGTAAACCAAGACAAGAGACACTATAACAATAACATAATAAAGTTGAAACCGTTATACAAGTCCTAGTTATCACATGCCATATTTACCAAATGAAAACTAGTAGGATTCTTGTATCTGTCAAATACTTTGCACTTTACCACTGCAATAAACAACATTGAAATGCCTTCTCAGAAATTTACCTTGAAGCAACATTCTACACTTCACAATCTCTACACCTGTTAACATATAACAAGGATGGAAACTAATGTTAAGCAACTTGATTTAACTTTGGAATAGAATGCATAGACCATGAAGGAATAAACCATGAGATGCATGACCTTTAACATCAATGCCAAAACAATGCCAAGGCCAACAAACTCCCCCTTTGGCATTGATGTCAACCCTCAAACTTTGCTCCTTTCCTTATGAAAATAAACTGCCTACTACTCAAAGATAATCACTGAATCAATGTGCATCTTGATGAAACAATTTTCCCTTGGAATGTCACAAAAGTCAATAAAATATTTGTAAGCATATAGAAGAAGCAATAAACAAATTGTAATTATTAAAGATAAAAAAATGGATGAGCTGTGATTACCCAATTTTTTTGGCCACGTCGTATTCAATAATTAGACAAAGTCATATCATTGATTTCCAACACCTAGGTGCCTCTTCCATCATGGCATGTAGACCTAAATACCTTGGCATACATTACATCCTACTCTACGACCACTACCAAATCTCTTTCATAATCTATCTTCAACATATAAGCTTGAACATATTGTATAAATTACTGCACATTCATTTAGAACAACCTTCTAGTGGTGAAGAATATTTGCTTTTGCATTCAACCTCTAGCTTAAGCAATGCACAATTGAGGAACGAAAGCAACATTAGAATGTGCATTGGACTTGTAAAATTCATGTTGAAATCATGTAACAAACAATGATGTCTTTATGATAATGGAATGTGTGGCCTCTCTTGGAAGCTCACTCTTTACATGAAAATCTCCATTCCTTTCCTTCCTACTAAAGAGAATGACAAAAAGAAATGCTAAAACATAATTGTTTATCAAAATTATAACTATCTCAACATTAAGCCATCACCAAAATTTCTATTAATGGAAAATGATTGTGCAAGACAACGAAGGTGCTAAGCCTCCCAAAACCCCTAGATGAGGTAGGATAATGTTTCACTTTTGTTGAAGTCATTGGCCAACATTTTTCTCTGTATTATTATGTCTTCATGCTAACTTTTCAGTTACATTTTCTATAAATAGGTTATTCGCTGCATGTAAAGGCAAAAAATAATATTTGAATGATAAAAAAATGATTTTTGGACAACCAAAAAGATGCATCCATATTTCTATTTTTTTTACAACTAAAAAACTAAAAAAGTTGATTTTTTGTAAGAGGAATGACTACCAACTTTTTGATAGTTACAAGATGCGTTCACATATAATGGCCTATTGATCAAATTAATATTTTATTTTTTAAAACATAATTAAACTAAAACATCCAAAAATAACATAAACCAATCAAAAGAATATGAAATTTTAAAGAGTAAGGACGTGATTCCATAATTCATGTGTTTGATTGATAGTTATAATCATTGACATAAATGTGTAATGGTGAAATAAGTATCTATATGTTTTTTCTTTTAAGGGTAAAAGTCAAATTTTGAAAGGGTCTGGAACCTTGTACAAAGAGGAGCTAGTGGCACTCAATGATCAAACAATAGCACAACTGCAACAAAGCTACTAGGTCCAAACCACAACACAAATGGATAAATGATACCATACCCTAACCTAGCTATTCTCACACCCTTGACCTAGGTGTGGGACTGAGATACATGTTTTGAAAGACCTTTCTTCTTTCTTTGGACAACAGTCTAGGAAACCTCATTATCCATATCCACTAATTGAGGAGAGGGGAAGAGAATCCCTCTCTGATACCCCATTTGGAGGCAACACATGAGAAAAAAGTGTTTGGCTGAGGAAGCTGACCGCTAGCTGGAATCCAAAACACAAATTGGAGGAGGCATGCCAACATTACCCACCAAAAGGGGGGTGGAAATTGAGAGAGAGGCCACAATACGAACAATAGGAAAACTGGACAATGAAGGGACTACCACTCCTTCAACAACATGAGGCTCTAAAGACTTTGAGGAAGATGCCACCAAGACCACATTGTGTCTAACCACCAGGGACACATGAGGAGAACTATCATCCCGAGATTCTAAGCTAATGGAAACATCAACCATCAAATGTTAGCGGATAAGAAAATTAGTATCCATATGCTATGTCTCATTTAGATATGTGTTTATTTTGAGGAAATGACTTACTACATATACATGATGACAAATGGCATAATTTCATGTAAAGTTGGGCATGTTACGTAGCTCTATCCACACATGATCCTATGCTTATTGTCTTATCATACTTATATGTGTACATTTCTATACATACAACATATTGATGCAAGGACACCTATAGACTCATGGGCAATTTGCATTAGACAATTTTTCTTTTCCTATTTTTATTTTATTTGCTTTGTCTTCAAGTGTCTAATGGGAAAAACATAACTGATTTTATTTTATCCTCACAATTGCTAGAAGTATATATGATCTCATATTATCCTCACAAGTTCTAAAAGTATATCATATCCTATTTTATCTTCACAAGTTCAAGAAGTTCCCAAGCGGAGTGTGGTAAAAATTGTTGGTGTAATTAAATATTTAGTTACACTTTATTAAGTTTACTTAGGGCTTTTTAAGTCACCTAGGGTTTTCTTATCTTGCAAATATAAAAGCAAGATGTCATATGTAATTATATAATCCAATTTCATTATTGCATCCAATATTGTGCAAAATCATTCTCTTGTGCTTTTTTTTTCTCTTGTAGAAGACAACCCTAAGTTTTGCAAGTGATCTTGGTAGCTTGAGTCAATTAGTGACTATTACATGCTATCAGAGTACCAGATCTACAAGCCCCTTCTCAAATCTAGGAAAAATTCAAGAAAGAGTTTTTTGCAGGGTGCTTTTTTGAGCAAAATTTATCCTATTTGCTTTTTTCTCTTGTAGAAGGCAATCCTAGGTTTTGTAGGTGATCTTGGTAGCTTCAATCAATCAATGACTCTTACAAAAATAGAGCCTATTTAAAGATGACTGGGTAAAAAGATGATTAGGTAATCCATGGGCACATCTTTTAGCAATTAAAGAGTTACCTTCTTGTGTTTGTAATTGGGATCTTTGTGTCTACATATTGAAGTAGGATATTTTTAGTGCTTGAAATAGAAGAGAGGAGCATTTGAATATTGTTGTGAGCCTAAGTTGTTGGGATTTTTTTGATTCCATTGTAAATTGTTTTCATTGCTTGTGTGGTTGTAATAAGATTGAGAATGCCTTTTATGTTGAGTTTGAGTCTCATTTTCTTTTTTAGATCTAGAATTTCAAGGTTAAAAATACTTTGTGTTTGCTTGTTGAATTTTTTTAAAAATATTTTGTTGTATAATTGTTATTTGCATTAATTAGAGTCTGTTGTTTTTATCTAACCCACTTCAACTACTATGCCAATTGGTATCAAATCTTATTGAAGTCTCTGGGAGTTGAACAATTGCACATAGAGACAGGGGAATATGTGTACCTATTTGGGGTGGAAGAGGCCCTAGAAATGTTAAGAAAACACAGTTATTAGAAGCCATTAACAACTTATAGGCTCAAATAGAAGCCATGGAAATTTCCCAATGAAGAAGAGTGGAGGTAGGAGTGAGTGATTTAGAAAAAAAATGAAGAGGAAGAAGAATGAGATTAAGGGGAAGCAATTGAAGAAAAGGTAATCAGAGCTATTGCTAAAATGGAAAGCAAACCTAGGATGGATTTACCCAATTATGTTGGTAGTTTGAATCTAGAAGTGATAATCAATTGGATATCAAACATGGAGAAGTATTTCAATTTAGAGCAAATTGAATACCCCAAGAGTGTGAAGATTGTTGTTACTAAACTACATGGCCATGCATCATTATGGTGGGACCAAGTGTAACAAGAAAGAGTTTGTGAAGGAAAACAAAGAATTAGAGTATGGGATAGAATGGTAAGTAAGTTGAAACATATCTTAATTGTATTCTATTATGTTATTAAAGTTATAGAATCTTTGTCAAAAGGAGTTGAGTGTAAAAGAATACACAATAAAATTCTACAAATTGACAATCCGAGTTGGTCATTCTAAAGATATAGAAGAAAAAGTTTCAAGATATATCAATGGGTTGAGACTAACAATTCAAGATGAAATTAATAATATGATTAATATTAAATTAGTGGAGGAGGCATACCACTATGCATTAAGGGCTGAAGATTAGTTGGCTAGAAAGAAAAAAACAAAGTCATGGCAAAGGAGAGGTTGTGGAAAGCAATCAGTTAGACTTGGACAAAACTCCAACAAAAGGAGAATAAGATGCAAGTAGTTAACAAAGAGGAGGATTTTAGTCTTTGAGAGGAAGAGGATTTGAATCATGAGAATGTGGTCGAGAGTTAAATGGCACATGCTATATAACTCTAGAGCACATGGGCATTGGGCATATGAATGTCTAGAAGCTACTAAGGAAATAGGAGTGACAATAAAGCTAATGTTTCTCAACTCAAAGAAATAAAAGATGATATAGTTGCACCCATAGAACCAAAAATGGAGAGAATCTGATGTCTACTTTTGAAACCAAAAAAGAAAGAAGTTAAACCATGACAAAGGAGGGGCATATTTATAACTAAATGTGATTTTGAGGGTAAATGTTGCAAGCTAATTATAGACATTGGTAGCACCGATAACTTGCTATCTATAGAGATGGTGGAGAAATTGGCATTGAAAATAGTGCAACATCCCAAGCCATACAAAATTTCATGGCTACAAAAGAGCCATCAAGTCATAATGCATATTGGTAAGTATTATAATGAGGTACAATGTGATGTTATTCCAAAGAATGTGTGGAATGGTAGTTTAAGAAGGCCTTGACAATATGATAGGAATGCGATAATGGGAGGAAGAAATACAATTACAATATCAAAAGATGACAAATGGTATGAGTTGCTATCTATGAAAGAAGATGCATAAGAGTCTAAAAATGGAGTAGTGTTACTATAAGCAATTTTTGAAGGAAATTAGAAAGACCAAATTGTGTTATATTGTGTTTCCTCAATAAGAACCTAAGGAGGATGAGATTCCAATAGAAATTGTAGATATATTGAAAGAGTACATAAATTGTCTCCAAGTACTTAATTGTAGGGTTGCCACCTATGAGGAAAATCTCACATTAGATGGATCTAATCCCAGGAACTAGTCTACACAACAAGGCACCCCATTGAATGGATCCAAAGATGATTGAAAAATTAAACAAATAGGTACGTGATTTATAAGATAAGGGGTTGATTGGGGAAAGTTTGAGTTCATGTGCAATTCCAATAGTTCTAACACCAAAGGATGATGAATGGAGAATGTACATTAATTCAAGGGCTATCAATAAAATTACTAGTTGGTATAGGTTTCCCTTACATAGAATGGATGATTTATTAGACTATCTAAGTGGTGCTAGACATTTCTCCAAGATAGATTTAAAAAGTGCATACCATAAAATTAGGATAAGAGAGGGTGATGAGTGGAAAATTGTTTTTAAAACTAAGGATGGATTATATGAGTGGTTAGTTATGCCCTTCAACTTAATTGATGACCCTAGTACCTTCATGAGACTAGTGAATGAAATTTTAAAATCATCAATGAGAAAAATTGTTATGCTTTATCTTGATGATGTATTAGTATTTAGAAAAACTAAGGAAGAAGATTTGTAGCAATTGAGATAAGTTTTATAAAAAAATGAAAGAGGTGGAGTTGCTAATAAATTTGAAGAAGTGCTCATTAGTCCCCTCGTGGAGGAAGAATTGATGTATTTGGGTTTTATGATATATAGGAAGGGATAAAGATAGATCTTGCAAAGGTAACCACAATTTAGGAGTGACCTGCACTGCAAAGTGCTACAGAGGTAAGAAGTTTCCATGGATTGATAGTTTTTATAGAAAATTCAAAAGACATTTTAGTGGAATGTATGCCCACTAATTTCTAGTATGAAGAGTGTAAGGAAGCTAAGGTAGCAGAATAGTTTCCTACACTAATCTTGAGAGGAGGGATATGCAAAAAAATTTAGATCTTTACAATAGTTACATAAATTATACATAAATAAGAATCATACCACAACATAGTAATTACGTGGGGAAACCCTTTTAGGAGAAAAACCCCACACTCCAAAAGTTGCCCAATATATTATTTAGAAATCAACAAGATTATAATAAGAGCAAGCTTTCATAGCAGTATAACCAACCAGAGATCTGGAGGCAACTCAATATCTATAAGATTCTCACACACAACCTCCATCTCAAGATCCTAATATATAAGAGATACAATACAATAAACCATCAATGGTAATTACAAAACCATGAGCCAAAACCACCCAAAAGTGGTGCCAAAATTATCTCCAATCAAAGATGCCTTGTGATGTGCCAAATCACACACCAACATATGTAACTCTCCCCTTTATATCTCTTTTAAGTGTCCAACACATTTTCACATTTCCCAAAACGGTAAGCCCAAGTTCCAGAGTCCATAACTTTTGATCCAGGTGTCCGATTAACAACCCGTTTGATGCATCAAAAAGATCATGAAGAGATATATCAATCTATAATCCTCTTTTCTAGTTACAACAACTTTCAAGGCAAATTAAGGCCTCTAAATGCCTCAAACCTGAGTTCAAAACTTTTCCAAAAGTTTCAAAAACGGGAACATTAATATCTTGTAATCTAGGTATGATCTTGCGTCGAAACTCACCCATGATGTTTATTTGGCAATTCCGTAGCTTTTGGAAAACTTTCAAGTCCATCCAAGCTCAAATGTAGACTTACTAAAAATAGTAAACCCTGCCATTTTTGGCCCCTTTTAGAAACTTTGAAAGTTTTAAACCATTCTTCAAGATAAAGGGTATTCGAAAAGATCAAAATTGAAAAAAATAGTAACCTTTTGTAGTTGCAAGGTTGAGACACCTTTCCTAGCATTCTCACAATTTTCAAACACATTCCAAGAGCAAAGGGAGTATCAACACCATGATTTAATTGCTAGGGGCTGAGAGGACCATATACTCTGAACACCATCTAAACTTCTTTGTGCTCATAGGTTTAGTTAATGAATCTGCAACATTCATCAAAGTTGCTATCTTAACTAGCTTCCCTCTGCCATCCTCGACCATATCTATGATAAAATGATACTATACATCAATGTTCTTGGTCCTAGCATGAAATGTCAGGTTCTTAGCTAGGCAGATTGCACTTTGAATGTCACAATAAACTGTCACTACACCTTGTTTTATTTTGATATCTAAACACAGTCTCTTAAGCCAAATAGCTTCTTTACAAGCATGAGTAGTTGTCATATAATCAAATTCAGTAGTGGACAAAGCAATCACATCATGTCACTTACTCATCCAACTAGTTGCACCACCAAATAAAGTAAACACATAAGTAGTAGTGGATCATCTGTTATCAACATCACCTGCCCAGTTTGAATCCACATAACCATGAATATCAAGGGAATGCATGTCTCCTATCAAAGTACTACATGATAACACAAGGATAACTTTAAGGTACCCCACAAATATCTGAAGACTCTTTTAATTGCATCCCAATGAATATTAGACATATATCTAGAAAGAACTCCCATTGTTTGGGCAATGTTTGGTCTATTAAAGACCATAACATACATCAAACTTCCAACTGCACTCTGGTAAGGCACTCTGCTCATGTCTTCCATCTTTGATGGGGATGTTGGACATTGCAAAGCAGATAAGTTCATTCCAACTATAAAAGGAATACACAATGGTCTACAATCCGACATGTCAAACCTCTATAAAACTGAATTGACATACTTACTCTGTCCAAGCCATAGTTTTTTGTTCACTCTATCTTTTCTTATTTCCATCCCAAGAATGTGTTTAGCTGCACCAAGATCTTTCATTTCAAATTTAGTTGCAAGTTGAGACTTTAGTTCTAAAATCATTCCTTTCCCTTTACCAATAAATAACATATCATCAACATCTAATGCAATAAAAAGGAAACAATCACCATTAGTTTTATAATAAACACAGTGGTCGTATTTAGAACACTCAAATCCCAAACTCAATAAATATGTACCAAATTTTTGGTACCACATCCTAGGACTTTGTTTGAGGCCATACAAAGATTTCTTCAATTTACAAACCAAATTACTTTTACCTTTCATTATGTAGTGCTTTGGTTGTGTCATATAAATATCCTCCTCCAAATCACCATGAAGGAATGTTGTTTCCACATCCATTTTCTCAACCTCTAGATCATAAGCAACAACAATAGAAATCAAGAATCTAATGGATGTCATTTTTTCAATAGGAGAAAATATCTCACCGTAATCAACACCCCCAACTTGAGAGGAGCCTTTCACAACCAACTGTGCTTTGTACTTCTCAATACCTCTGTCTGAACCAATCTTTTTCTTGAACACCCATTTTCAACCAATAGGTTTTCATCCTTTAGGCAATAGTACTAGGTCCCATGTATCATTCTTTTTCAGAGCTACCATTTATTCATCCATAGCAATCTTCTAGGACTCTACATCATTCATACCTAATGCCTCTTCTACATATTCGGGTTCATCTATGTTAGTATTCAAAGAAAAAATACATCTCCAGTCATCAAGTGAATACCTTTCAAGTGCTTGTCTATGCCTTGTAGACCTTCGAACAAGCTGAGTTGGAGGTTTTTTCTCCTCTTCTGAAGATTAAGAGCTAGATGAGCTCTCCTCAATTTCTTGTCTATCTAGGGGCCTCGATTCAACTTTCTCATGTGTAGAAGGGAGTTGAATCACATCTTTTTGTTCACTTTGTTCTAGTTGTAATGTAACAAAAGAAGACTTATTTTCTCGAAAAATAACACTTCTACTATATATTACCTTATGTGCAATAGGGTCCCAAAGTTTGCATCCTTTCACACCATAATGGTACTTGATGAAGATACATTTCACATCATTGTTCTCCAACTTTGTTCGCTTCTCCTTTGGCACATGTGCATATGCCTTGCAACCAAAAACTCTAAGATGTATTAGTGAAGGCTTGTGCCCCAACCATGCCTCCATAGGTGTTTTATCAACAAGAGCTGATGTAGGGGACCTGTTAATCAAGTAGCAAGCAGTGGCAATAGCTTCAGGCCAAAACCTTTGTTCTAGTCCAGCTATAAGGCCTACTCTTTTATTTTTCTTAGACATGTGTGTTTATGACTTTAGACTTGTGGACTTGTTATTGGTTGTGTTTTGAGATTGTTTTATGGACTTTGAAACATGTGGTTCAAACTATTATTTGGTTAATGTGTGTGGTTGAGATTTTATATCTATGACATGATGGTTATCAGATGATTATTCATGAAGTGTTTTGAGAAATTGGTGTTCAAATAAATGTTATGATGTTAGTTTGTGCACATGTTCATTTTTATTATGAAAGAATATGATGTTCAATTATATGAAATTTAATTTACTTGTGTAATGATCTAGTATGTTTAATGTATTTTTCTTTTATTAAAAATTGTCGCTTCGACTATATATATTTCAAGACAATCTAATGTTTCAAATGTAGTTTTGCAGGGGGTGACCAAGGATTATAAGATACGGAGGTCTATCCAGTACTTTTGTGTGTCAAACCAATAATTTTACCCAAGCCTATTTTGCCTAGAGGAATGAGGCTAAGTTATTTTTGGTATGGATTTAATGTTTTGCTATGTTATTATTTTAATTTTTGTTTTCAGAGTGGAATGAAATTTGTTTTAATTTTATATTTGTCATGGTTTTTATTTTGGAGAAAATATTTTAAAATTGATAATTTATTTATATTTTCTTTATTGATCTATAAGATAATGATTAGTTTTACTTAATTATTGTTTTTATTGTTTAGTTTTATTTTTGTTTTATTTGGATTTATTGTTTTATCTTTTTATTGTTTTATTGTTGTGAGGAAGATTTATGGTTTTAAAAATAATTCTTTTTGTTTTATTTTTTTTGGGGGGAAAAGAAAGGAAAACTTATTTTCTTGAATTTTAAAAAGAGATGTGAGGAAAGGAAAGGGTTACACATTAAAATTTTGGAAAATTTTGAGAGAGCTGGAAGTTTTGAAGTATTTTGGTTTTCTGGATTGAAGTTGCTCGTGCAAGCTTTCTTTTTGATATCTAGGTTTTGTGCCTCTCCTAACTTGGAAGGCAGAGGTAGGATCTAAATGCAAAAATTATGTTTTTAAACGAATGTGATGATTTTGGGTTTTGTTGTTAGGTTTTGAGGAAATTGTTTTTTAGGGATTTGAAGAGGTGTCATACCTCTCTTTGGGGAACAACATTCCGAAGTTGGGTTTTGTATTTTGAAGGGTTGTGATATTTCCATAGTTGGGTTGATATATTTGAAGGGTTGTGATATTTCCGTAGTTGGGTTGATATATTTGAAGGGTTCTGATATTTCTGTAGTTGGGTTGATATACTTGAAGGGTTGAGATATTTCCACAGTTGGGTTAATATATTTTGAAGGGTTGTAAATATCTCCCTAGTTGGGTTTATGCACATAATTGAAGGGTTGTGAAAATTTGGAGTTGGGTTGTGTGAAGTTTGAAGGGTTGTTTCTCTTGGTTCCCCAAAAGAGGTCACTCTCTCTCTTTCCCTGTGTTCAGGAATCTAATAGATTTTGGTGTCTTTATTGTTTTCTATTTAGGTTTGGAAAATGTTTGTGTACTTGCAAATGTTGTGTATGTGTGTTATGTTTGAATCCCAAGTTCTGGATAGACTCTCCCATGCTCGGGGGTGGGTTGGTATTCCAACCCTGCAGTAGAGTGGAGAGCGAGCCGGGCCATCCAATTTGGTTGTTTTTGGTGCAGGTTATTGCTGACCTGGTTGATTTGAAGAAGTTGGATTCATGTAGTGAAAATTGTGTCTTGGAAGTTTTTGTGTTGAAGAGGTGTTGTTGGTTACTTAGATGTTTTGGCAAGAAAGGAAAAGAAAAGTTTGATTATGCAAATTTATTTGAACTTGTAATGGTCAATTTTGTGTAAGTTTGATTTGTAAGAATATTGTAATTCAAAGCTTGTAGTGATATATATTCATGGCTAGAAAAATCTTATTTGGTCAATTTATATATGTAATTGTTTAATTGATTGTGTTATTTTTGAGATTATTCTTTTCTTAATAAATAATAGGAAACTAAATTATTTTATTAAAACGAATAGATCTGTTTATGCAAATAAATATATATATATATATAGAATCCTCTGCCAATTGCAGAGGTGTGTATATATATATACACCTCTGTGATTGCAAAGGATTTGTTTTTGTGTTATTATATTAAGCATTCTATAGATTATTGAAATAGAAAACTAAATTATTTTATTAAAATGAATAGATCTATTTATACAAATATATATAAATATATATAGAATCCTCTGCCAATTGCAGAGGTATATATATAGATACCTCTGTGATTGCCAGAGGATTTGTTTTTGTGTTATTATGTTAAACACACTATAGATTATTGAAAAATCATAATATGGGAGATTTATTTCTGTTAACAAGTTTAAAAATACTTATATTTTTCTTTCCTTGAGAGTTTCCTCGCAGCAAGGCATGGACTTCCCCCATGGGAGCCACGGCTTCCCTTGGTGGAAGTAAATCTTTTTAAATAAAAGTTTATAATAGTTTTTAAAAAAAAATAGTATAAATTCATTGTTCTTTTGTTCTTTTCGTTTATGCCTGCAAGCTGGAAATTTAGAACAAAGATTATGAATAAAACAATATTATATTTATTTACACTCACTTCTTTCCGAGATTTTAGCAAATTTTCACAGCAGTATTTAAAAGAATTATGTATTCTTTTCTCTGTGTTTTTCCACCAGTAGTCCACAAGAAATTAATAATTTTAATTTAAGAATATATTTAAAATGCAGATATATCTTTATTTCTATTAATATAATTGTTTTGTTTTTATCTTTATAGATTTCCTCTTCTGTCATGGAACCTGTAACCTTGTACAAACCAGAGAAAAAAAATGATTGTGATTGAAAAATTGAGTTTTTGCACAAATTTATAAAATTCTTAGAATAGGAAAAGAATGCAAGAAAAATTGGGGAAAGGAAGTAAAAAAAAATAGAAAGAAAACCATAAAAATAAAGAAAACAAAAAGAAGATAAGGATGAGTAGTTAGTTTTAGAAATAAAATTGTTTGTGAATTGTAAAATATATATATATATATATATTCAAAATCAATTTTAGTATCTTATTTTATGATCTGAAACGTTGAAGCAAAAACATACACAGTTTAATCCAAAAGCACTCTACTCTATTTATTTCATTTTGAAACATATTGTTTATTTAAGATTTTATTAAGTTCTTTGTTTTTTATTTTTATAAGTTAATGAGAAATTAATTTAGAAAGTAAATGTGTGATTTTATAAATTGATTTTGTTTAAATAAAAAACTTAGAAGGAAACTATGTAGATAATAGAGGATGTAGAAGACAAAAAAATTAATATAATTAAATTAATTAATTTCATAGGATTTGTTTTTGAAGTTAGCCACTAATTTTACCATTTTAGTAGAAATTGAAATCGTGGCTATATTAATTCATGTGATTATTGGTTGGTATTAATTTATTTATTTGGTTCTTTCAATAGTTAGAATTAATTAAGTAAAATAAACTAATTTATCTTTCCATGAATAAAATAAAAGAGTTAATTTATTAAATAATCATCTTATTTTAATATTAATATATCAATTAATATTGTCTAAATTAAATTGGTTGTATTATTGTCTTTAATAAATTAAGTAAATAACTTAATTATTAATTGAAAAACTTTGCCTTCATTTTTAACATTAATTATTATCACCTTTATGAATTTGTTTTTTTCGCATGGTGTAATGTAAGAAGTCTTTTATGTGGAAATTTTACAAAGTTGTCTTTTGTCTATGAATGCTACAATCTTTACAAAATCTATCAAAATAATTAGAGCAAAATTCACTGCCATTGTTAGTCCTCAAACATTTTATTTTCTTTCTAGTCTACAACTCAACTATTGCTTTAAATTCTTCAAATCGACTAAAAACTTCAAATTTACTCTTTAGAAAATATACCCATGTTCTTCTGCTATAATCATCAATAAATGAAACATAATATGTGGATTTTCCAATGGAAGGAACATCTACAGGAACAAACACATCAAAATGAATAAGATCAAATACACGACAAGATTTATGAGAACTCAAGTAAAAATAAATGCAGTTTTATTTACCATAAATGTAATGCTCACAGAAATCAAAATCAAGATTACAATTAGTCAACACTTCAACAAGGTTTTTATTTTTCAAGGTTCTTAGACCCTTTTATCTAATGTGGCCCCTAATCTCTAATGCCATAGCATAGTCTTCTCTCTAGATAATTTTGATTTTAGAAGAAAAGGCACCCTTAGGTACCTAGAAGCCACGACCATCCACTGAAAATGAAACCCTCTCCTTTTCCAATGAAGTAGTCACAAACTTACTTTTCACAGAAGTGATATTGCACTCAACAGTGCATGCATCAAGCTTATACAATGTGCCAAATCTGACACCTCTAGATCACCATAGCACCTCTGACCATCTTACATCCTATATCAAAAAAGACTACCTGCATACTTGCATCTATCAGTTTACTCAGATAATAAATTTTGTGCTAATCATGGATATGCAACACACCATTAATCCTTTCTACTCTACCATCAAGAAATCTGATTTTAACTTTACCATGACCAACAATGTTTAAATGAGAATAATCACCCAACTACACGTTATCTCCATCAAATTGTTCATATTCAGAAAACCAATCTCTATTAGGGGTCATATGGAAAGATGCACTTGATTTCAATTAACCATGCATCATTACCTGCACGAGTGGCCAAAGCCACAATGAATGCATCACCATCTTCCTTCTTAGACTTAGAAGCATAATCAAATTTCTTCTTTTTCTTCTTCTTTTCTTCTTTACACTCCTTATGGAAGTGTCCAGGATTACTGCAATTCCAAAAATAACTTTGGACTTTCTAGGAGATTTGGATCTCCCCTTGGACTTGGATTTGTCATGCTTCTCACTCTTCTTGCCTTTTTCTTTAGGTCTTCCATGAACATTTAGTGCTTCTTTGGCAATCATGGATACATTCCTCCTCATCTCTTCAAAAAGCAAAGAACCCATAGCATCTTGAACTTTCAACACAATAGAAGTACTTTCAATAGCCATAACAAGAGAATCCCATGAATCAAGCAAAGAACAAAGCAGGATCTGACATCTTTCATCCTCATCCATTTTTACACCAACTGATACCAATTGAGCCACCCACATATTGAATGCTTCAAGGTGGTTTGCAATTCATCCACCTTCTTCCATTCTCAAGGAATAATTTGTTTCTCAAGAAAATCTTGTTCACCAAAGATTTGGCTTGATATATCTCACCAAGTTTCTTTCATAGTTTCTTTACAAAGGACTCTTCATGGACATTGATTAAAATAGAGTGTGTCAGGCACAATATAATTAGACCCTTGGCTTTACGGTCCATAACATCATATTCAGCAGCCAAAGTAGCATCCGTAGGCCTTGAAACATTATCATCAATAACATCCCACAGATCTCAATCAATTAATAGATCCTTCATCTTCATCTTCCACATCTCAAACTTGTTACTAGAAAATTTTTCTACCTCTATTCTCCCTGATGTGCTCACCATCTAAAAATTTCTGCAACAAGATCACAAAGTATCTTCTGACAAGCTCTCACTCAAAACTAGATTAGTTCAAAAATCCCAACAACCCACAACTAAAACCAAAGGTGATTAAGCTCTAATACCACTTGTAAGGAAGCTAAGGTAGCAAAACAACTTCTTACACTAATCTTGAGAGAAGGGATATGAAATTTTTTTAGATCTTTACAACAATTACATAAATTATACAAAAATAAATATAAATAACAATCATACCACAACACAGTAATTACATGGGGAAACCCTTTCAGGAGAAACCCACCACACTCCAAAAGTCACCTAATATATTATTCAGAAATCAACAATATTACAATATACTTGTAAAGAAAGATTTCACAAGAGTATAACCAACCAGAGATCCGGAGGCAACTCAACATCTATAAGACTCTCACACACAATCTCGATCTCAAGCTCTTGATATATAGGAGATACAATACAGTAAACCGTCAGTGGTGATTATAAAACCATGAGCCAAAACCACCCAAAAGTGGCAGCCAAGTTATCTCCAATCAAAGATTCCTTTTGATGTGCCAAATCACACACCAACACTTGTAACTCTCCTCTTTACAGCTCTTTTAGGTGTCCAACATGTTTTCACATTTCCCAAAATGGTAGGCCCAACTTTCAGAGGCCATAACTTTTGATATGGGTGTCTGATTGACAAACCGTTTGATGCGTTGGAAAGCTCATGAAGAGATCTATCAATATATAATCTACTTTTCTAGTTATGACAACTTTTAGGGAAAATTAAAGCCTCTAAGTTCTTCAAACCTGAGTTCAAAACTTTTCTAGAAGTTTCAAAAATAGAAACTTTAATATTTTGTAATCTAGGTATGATCTTGGGTTGAAACTTACTCTAGGAAGTTTATTTGGCAGTTCCGTAGCTTTTGGGAAAATTTTAGGTCCATCCGAGCTCAAATGTTGACTTACTAAAAATAGTAAGCTCTGCCATTTTTGGCCCCTTTTGGAAACTTTGAAAGTTTTAAACCATTCTTCAAGATAAAGGGTATTCAAAAAGACCAAAATTGAAAAGAATAGTAACCTTTTGTAGTTGCAAGGTTGAGACACCTTTCCTAACAGAGAATGGTATATTTACATGGACAATGGAAGTAGAGAAAAAAAAATCTTTATAGAAATTTCATATAAGAATTTTTAGTGGGATTTATGTGCCATTGATTTCTTATATGAAGAAGGGTATATTTACATAGACAATGGAAGTAGAAAAAAGATTTGATCTTTTGAAGAAGAATGTGACATAATAGCTTGTATTAGTACCACCTAATTTTGAGAAAGTATTTCAAGTGGATTGTGATGTGAGTGGAAAGGACATTACAGATATGTTGAGTCAAGAGGGTAGGCCTATAGCCTTCTTTAGTGAGAAATTAAATGAGGAAAAATAGAAGTATTCTATTTATGATAAATAATTTTGTGTCATCATTCAAGCATTAATGTTTTTTTCCACATATAGAACTTTAACTATCACACAACTCTGACAGTTGCCTGACTCACTACATCACTTGTACTTCTCCATGTTTATGCTCTTTATTAATGTATTTGCAACATTATGCAAAGTATCAACCTTCTCCAACATCGCCCTCCCATCCTGTACCATGTCACAAATAAAATGGTACTATACATCTATGTGCTTCGTCCTTGCATGAAAGGTCAAGTTCTTTGCTAGACATATGAAGCTTTGACTGTAACACAAAACTCTAATAGCTTCTTGACTTAGCCCTTCATTTAAGCATAATCTATTAATTTAGATGGCTTCCTTATAGACACGAGTAGCTACCATGTACTCAACCATTGTAGTGGAGAAAACAACCATATCCTGCTACTTTCTCATCCAACTGATAGTACCACCAAATCATTTGAAAACATAACCACTGGTGATCTACTATTGACATCTCTAGCCTAATATGAATTCAAAAATACATGAATATCAATAGAGTGTTGACCCTAGATATAACATTAACATGAAAGTAAATAGAGTACTCAGAGGTATCCTAGAAATATCTGAGTACCCTCTTAATTTCATCACAATAATCTCATCGAAGCTTAGCCACAAATTAGCTAAGGAGTCCCACTGTTTGGACAATGTCTAATCTTGTATAGACCATAGCATACATCAAACTCCCAATAACACTAGCATAAGGTACTTGAGTCATGTCCTCCATCTCACATGGTGTAGATGGACATTGCTCTATAGATAACTTTGTCCCCATTGAAACAGGAACACTCAAAGGCCTACAAGTTGAGTTCACATACTTGCTCTAATCCTAGAAAAGATTTTTGTTTGCTCTATCTCTTTTGATCTCCATGCCTAAGATATACTTGGCTTCTCCCAAGTCTTTCATACAAATTATGCTAAAAGCTGAGACTTCAACTCACAAATCACTTCCTTATTGTTACCAAAAAATAATGTGTCATCTATGTTCATTGTGATAACAAGGAAACATACATACTTTTTGGGAAAGGTGTCTCAACCTTGCATCCTAATGTTCATATTTATTAATTATTCATATTTTTATTTATTATTTTTTCCTCATATGGGAAATGGGGTGTGCCACTTTGTGTTGACATTATTGTCCATGTGTTAGATACTTTGGGAAGTGTGTAAGAGGTAATAAGAGCATCCAATGTCATTATGATATTGTAATATGGGAGTTACTTATGGGTAGATGGACGAACATGAGTATACATTTTGCAAAAGTTTTTCATGCAAGGAAAATTCTGATTGGAACGGGCATCCATTTTGAAAATAATGGGTGCCCGTTTAGGAATGGGAGCCCGAGCCTAAATGGGTACCCTTTAAGGAATGGGCTCCCATTTAGAATCGGACTCCTATTAAGGAACGAGCTCCCATTTAGGATCGGGCTCTTGTTCCTAAATGGACACCTGTTATGAAACGGACACCCATAAAAGGAACGAGTACCCATTTTTTAAAAGTATTTATTTTTTTAGAAATAGGCATGTGGCTTCATTTTAACAGCCACAAACCGCAGAACAGGATGAGAAAGGATGCCTAAAATAGGTACTCATGTCGTCTAACCTTATCGCCCACTTCTAGGACCTCTTTGCCTACTCTAGACCTTTTATCAGTTGTGCCAGGTTGGTGCTCTGTGCTTTTCTATTATTTTTCATTATTTTTGTCTTGTTTTTGTTATTTTTTATTGTTATTTCATTGGAAACCCTAAGTGCATTTTAGATAGATATTTAGTTATTTTTCATCATCTTAAACTGTAAATGTTAAACCCTAAACTAAAAACACTAAACCCTAATTCATAAACTGTAAACACTAAACCCTTAACCATAAATAGTGAACTCTAAACACTAAACACTAAACCCTAAATCGTAAATAGTAAACCATAAACCCTAAACACTAAACTCTAAACTCTAAACACTAACACTAAACCCTAAACCGTAAACACTAAACCCTAAACCCCAAACCATAAACCCTAAGTTCCCTAGACCATAAACCCTTGAACAAATCAATTTTAGGAAGTAATTTGATAGCCCAGAGCTTTCCTATATGTTTTTTAAAAACAAATGGATAAAAATTTTATCGTAGTGGATTATGATTAGGATAATGGATGGAAGATACATGATTAGGATAGGGTTAAATGATTAAGGGATGATTATCTTGGATGAAAGGATTAGTTGGAATGAGATGGTTGGATGAGTATGATAAGAGGGATGAATTCATTAGAATAAAATGGGGTGATTAGGATAAGTGAAAATGAATGATTAGAAATATGAAATGGATAAGACAAATGATTAGGATAGGTGAATATTGGATGACTAGGATGACTAGGAATGAACTTGATTGGATGAAAAAGTGTCCTCCACAAGTGTAACAAGCCACTGATGATTTTTTTGATCATCCATTTGGTCCTTTTCTAGATTTAAGTTGTTGAGAGATTTAGATGACTAAATGGCCTAGATTGGTTCCCTCTAAAAGTTGTAGTGATCTTCTTCATGAAATCTTTGTCCAAATTCCTAATCCCTTTTCATGAAAATCAAGATGATTCACAAGAGAATTTTTTCAATGATCTGGGTTTTGATCAACCTCTTAATCTTCCTTGAGACAACTCATGTCCTCTTAAGTTACTATCAAAATAATATTTTCTAGTAACTTGTTCCTTGGTCAATTGTGCCTTACAAGTTCTATCCAATAGAGTTGTTGATTTCATGGTCTGCACTTTCCCTTTAATTTCTAAGGATAATCCACTAATTTATTAATTTACTTTAGTCCACTTAGGACATATATCCAACATATTTCAAGAGGCTTAAAAACTTAGAATTATATTCAAGCACCATCATGCCTTGCTACATGAGAAATTAGAAGTCATCCATTTTAGTGGTATAATATTCATTCATTAGATATTGGGCCTTTGAAACTACTCCTTAAATATTTCCCATATCACAATGTCACTATTGACTATAAGAATATTCGAGCCTAGTAGTACCACCATAATGTGGCTTCATCTATGAGCTAGTAAATGGTAAGGTAATCTTTCAAAAGTCAGAACACCTTCTCATTCTAATCAACTAGGCTTTGGATTCACTCCCAAAGTTTTTCCCATTAAACTTTAGTTGTAAAATATTTTTGAGTTCTTACATGATGCATTTTGACTTTTTGATTGTCCTTTAGTTTTGGGTCCTTTTCTTGACCCTATCTTGACTACATTCAAGGTCTCTTAGCTCTTGCATGGTGTGAAGTAATTTCACTAAATAATTGTTCTTTTTAGTTCCTTTTCCATTCTATTGCAATCATATTGGTTTGGCTATATATACTCTTCTCCCATTTAGGGCTTGGTAATTCAACCATTATTTGTGTTCCTTCTTCCTTTTCCATCCATTTAATTGACTAGTTAAGGAGTAAAGTTGATCTCGATAAAATCAAAGCTATTGTGGAGTGGCATATTCTAAAACCCTTAATAACTTGAGAGGCTTCTTAGGACTTGAATAGGATACTATATAATATTTGTAAAGAGTTATGACCACATGATAGTCCCTCCATGAACTAGGGTTTCACATAACTTCTAGGGTTTCTTTTATATAGGCTTAACAATAAACCTTTAGCAATGATATTTCAAAATCATTTGAAATTGTCTATATAGACCTTGAACTACTTAAACCTAAACCTAACACTTTGAACTCACTTTCAAACCTAAATAAGGGTTAAAGGGGGAAGTCTACCTTAGTCAGCACACACATGGGAAAAGGGATAAAATGGAAACAAAAGTTTAGTAAGGGTATACAGATTACATTATATTATACTTACATACATGATGATGATACTTTGATGCATGAATTTAGTGATACATTGATTGATAGAGCTAAAAAATGGTTTAATTCATGTCATGATTCTTACACATTCTTTCATGCTTTGTCGTGCATTCCTTTATTGATTACTTTATTCTTAAATCCCTATACCATGTTTTACTCACATGATTCTCACATTCACCCCCTAGGGGACTTTGTCCTTGAAATCCAATTATAAAAATAGGTTTAGATATAGTTGCCACATTCCTTCAGCCGAGCTTCCTAGGTGGTTAAATTAGGATGATAAATTGATCCTATTGTAGTTTAACCTATTCAATGCTAGGTTGCAATCATGTATTTATTTGCAAAATATATTTATTGAAAAGAATTTTAAATATATTTATGGAATTAAACACAAATTTTGATTTACATGTTCTAACTTTTAAATTTTTTTTGGAAAAGGTCACTTGGTTGAATGCATATATATGTACATTGTTATGTAAAATTAACTGTTTTAATGTATTGTTTAAACCATGCAAATTTATATATTTCCAAGTTTTCAATTTATACATGTATTTAAACACATGTTTTTTTGTAATTGCAGCTCTACTTCTAGACCTAATTTACACATGGTTGATCCCCCCAGGACACCCCCCCCCACCAAAAAACCCCCCACCCCAACCCCCCCCCACCACCACCACCACCCAATGAGGCTCGCTTGTGAGCAACCATCAATGAAAATATATAGACATTGCAAGAAAAAATCATTTTTTTGCAAAACCAAATCCAAGCTCCACCACATATTTCATGGTTTGCATCTATAATGCATACTATTATTGATTCGATGAGTGCTATTCACACTGATTTAGACACATTCTGCTCATGGTGGGAAGAGAGGAGGCAATTTTACGAGGATGGTCTCTCCTGTAAAGAGATCAATGATCTACATATTACAAAAAATATGATTGCCGCATTTTTCATTGATCCCTCCATAGGCCAACAACTAGCACCAAATAAAAAAGAGAATTTCAATAAAATGGTGCACACATCAATAGATAGCTGATAACTTTTGGGAGTAGTGATGGATGGTCTTTGACCATCCACCACATGCTAATTATGATGTTCCCTTATATTTTTTGAAAAAATTATGAGTTGAGTTTGTGATGGGTTTAAAGCCCAATTATTTTGATATGAGATCATTTCAGGGCATGGGTGGTGGCATGCCACAACATAGACCAGGGGCACATGTCAATCCAAATTGACATTTCCCCCCTGCACCTATTGTTCCTTCTCTTCCCTCTATTCCTGTGCCCTTTCACCAGTGCACAGTTGTCTCGACACTTGGAGCTTTATCATCGCTCTCAGGAAACTTAACTGACCAAGCTACCTGCTTGGCAGATGAAGTCAATCTTGTAGAGCTTGGAGGAGATGGTGCTACTCCTAGCACCTCACAACCATTGACACCATTGCGGTCCACACCACATTTTTGTCAGAATTGTAATCATCCATGTTTTGGTAGTGCATCTACTTCAGAGGAGGAATCCTTTTTGGATACATTATTTGCTTCTATGGACTCAATAGGTATGCCACATTTAATAAAATTAAATTTAATATAAAAATATAGATCCAATTATCAATTATCAATCTAATTAATAAATTTTATATATTACATGTTGATTGGTACAGATGACTCCATTAGCTACTACCACTACATCATGGTTGGACCATTTAGTGTCAACGGCTGTAGAGATGGGTAGAACTTATACAATAGAGGTATAAAAATTTCCCTTAACTATCTATCTCGTTCATTAAATACAATGTGTGTTTAAAAATTAGTCTCTAGATTATTTAATTGGATATCTATTTTAATAATTATAGAATAATATGAAAATGTGATGAACCTTTTTTAATTTAAAGCAAATGGGAGGTCCTAACACTTTTGTGTCAAACCAACCAATCCATCTGGACCACCACCATCATCTATGCAGGAGCCTACTTCATATTCCATGGTTTGTAGCTTAAAATTGTACATTTTTAGTTTAAATTTGAATTTCCAGTATAATTTCATGATTTTAAATTCTTCTTGAGTTGAATTTATATATATACATGTACATATATATGCAGGATGAGATTAGTATAGGTGCAGGCTCAATTAATCATGCCATTGATGAGCCTGCACAGATGCACGAGTCATTTGCCGTATTCTAGGTCCTATAGTTAAATCCTATGTCATTTCAAACTCTTTTATATCATTCAACCTTGCATTTTTGTATTTATACTTTAGCCTAATTCATGTTTTATTGAAATATAGGACTTGGCGACATAGACCTTTAGTCTAGCAAAATCAATATTTGTTGTAGGCGAGTATGACACGAGAGATGATGAGCCCATTGTGGTATGCTTAGACATTTTCAAGTCTAGATTTAAAAATTTAATTTGATGGTTTGGTTTTAAATATTTGATTTAAATAATTTGCATGCAGTTTTGACACTAAAATTGATTTGAAGCTTTTTTCTTGTACACAACATGAGCCACCCTCTGAGTCACGTGGAACCAAAAGGCATCTTGAAATGGATGATGATAAAACTTAGGGCATAAAATGTAATTTGTTATATTTTTTTCATGTGCAGACTTCACACATGTGTATTAGAGTGTCTATTTCATGTGGATTTTATGACTATTTCAATATTGACTGGACATAGACTGTGACAATTTTCACTATTTTTTACATGGATTGTTATTATGTGAGTATTTATCTCATAGATTATTTCATCTATTTCATAGAATATTTTACTATTTATTGAATTTCCACTATATGCATCTATATTCAAACTTTTATTTCATATCTCATATTTAATACTTAAAATTATCATGTGTTTAATTTTAAAATTGCAAACTACTAATTCTAATTAGATAAGAGGAAAATTTACACAATTACATGTCTTAATTGCAAGTCCTAATTCTAATTACTAGTCAAAATTATGATTGATTGATTGTGATTGTAATTGATAGTCTTAATACTTAAAATTATCATGTGTTTAATTGTAATTGTGATTGCTAGTCAAAATTGTAATTGATTCTAATTGCTAGTCAAAATTGTAATTGCTAGTCCTAGTAATTCTAATTTCCATATTGGAGTTAAGCTACTAGTTAGATAAATAAGTTTCCTATAATTTAACTTTGGAGAGAGAATAAAAATTCTAGATTATAAATGATAGGTTGACAATCCAAAATATCATACATATATAAAAAGCACAATATATTTAAAAATTTAAAATTTTCAATGATACATGTACTAATTAAAATTGTTGTAATTGAAAAATTATATTCAATATACAATAATCTTCAACATATATGAATATCAATCACTTGATGACCCTACTAAATAGTAACAAGAAATATAAATTCTCACAAGAACAAATAAGACATAGAATTTACCTATAAACTGTTGGGAATTAAGGTGTCTTAACCTTGGTAATTCCTTGCATTTATTATTGTAATGTAATTTATTTACTTAGTCTATGTTGTAATTTTGTTGCACATCATGTTTTGTCATCTAGTGCGAAGTGGCACAATGAGTTGTCACTCCGCTTGTAAGGTGATTAGGATGGTCAACTCACTCCATGTGGAGATAGGCATCCTTTTTGTGTGGTAGAGGTTTTCTGCCATGTGTCGGCATCTTGACTAGTGTGTAAGTGAATCTTGACCGAAACGGTTATGACAGATTCCTATGACAGAATCTGACATGTAAGAGTCAGAAATAGAAGGTTCTATGATAGGTGAGGACATGTGTCACAAGGCATCTTGGAAGAAGGCATCTTTGGGTACCCTAAGGAGGGTTATGACATGTTGTAAGGGAATATGCTATTTATAGCTTGTTTATGACAGATTCTCTTACAGATGTAAGATATGACAGCTATAACGGATTCTATGACAGTCGATTGGTGTGTAAGAGCATCTGTCATTGCCCAACTTGGAAATAGGCAACCATATTGGGATGGGGTGATATGAAAAGTGTCATGACCAGGCTGCAGTGTTGGACAAGTGTCCCTAGGCGTGGGTTTTGGGCCATGAGGCCAAGTTGGACGCCCAATCCAAGATATGTTCATTTTTGCCTTGAAAACTTCAATATAAGCAGTGCTTGGAGAGGAGATGTAGAAAGTGATTAATAGGTGTTGTTGTGCTGCCAGTTTTTCTCCAGATACGAGTGTCAAAGACTCATGAGAGCTTGCATTGCAAGTGTATTGCAAACCATTACAGTTTTGATAATACATTGTGCAGGTTTTGGAGTGGGGTTTTTTACCCGATAAGGGTTTTCCCCACATATATCTTGTGTCTCTTTTCTTCTATCTTACATTCTTATGTTGTTTTCTACTATAATATCTCTATTGTTGTATTAAACATTATGTAATTGTAAAGGTTAAAATGAATTTGCACTCTTCTCTCCTCATTAGATTAGTGTAGGAAGCAATTTCCGCACACCTAGCTTCCTTTCATAAACATGTTATAAAAGAGATAATTTATTATGTGTTGAACCATAACATATTAGGTAAAATAGGTAATAAGATGAAGTAATATATTGGAAATAATAAAATCGGCAATATTGAAATACATTTATAGTTTGTATTCATCTCATAATGAAAAGAATATTTATTTATAATGGCCATGTTTTATATAATTCAAGTGAAAATGTAGTGAACAATTTATATAGGATTCTAATCTTCTTTTACTTATCACTCATGGGATCATTAGATTATCTAGCTTCACTTTTGTTATGTTAGGGAGTTGTAATATTGGTGTCACCCAATATGTTATGCTAAATCCCTCTCAATCTAGTTTGCATATATATGATAGGATGAGTCAGGTTTGTAGCTTATTAGGAAGTGATAGGAGAATCAAGAATATTAATAAGAAGGTGGAAATGCTACCCTCTCCTACTACTTAGGTACTAATGTTAATCAACTTCCTTCTTCTTCTTCTAGATCAAAGGGTTGAGGAAAATCTTCCATCAATATTCCAGCTTCTTTTAAAAAGATGCATGAATTCTATCTATCTTAGGTGAATCAAGTAGAAATTCTAGTTCAAAGCAAAATAGCACATTTGTTTGGAGAAGATTAAAAACTAAGAAAATAACTTGAAAACAACTCCAAAATTGAAAAAAATTATTCCATTGTCAAGTCTCCAACCCTTGTATAAATTTTTTGTTGACTATTTAAATAGGATATATATCAAAGAAGGTTTATTTACAACCATGACAACTTGGAATAATCATTAAATCTTGAGTTAATAGTATATATCTTATAGGATGATATATCTTTTACAATTTACTATTATAACATTCTAGATACAAGTACAAGAAAATTACAAGTATAGGAGTCATAATTCCAAGTCAAAATATATAGTTGAAATTACAATTACATGAGTCCTAATTCAAGGTTTTGGACTCCTAGATTATAGTAAATTGTAAAATATAAAATTTCTTTGATTTCAAGGGATGTCAGTTCTCACCTGCATAGAATGTACAAATGATGACAATTATGTCATCTAGTTGTAGGATCTACCTGAAACAAAGATGATAAAAAGTACAGTGAATATAAAATTTCTTTGATTTCAAGGGATGTCAGTTCTCACCTGCACAGAATGTACAAATGATGACAATTATGTCATCTAGTTGTAGGATCTACCTGAAACAAAGATGATAAAAAGTACAATTATTGCAAGTAAATAAATTAAAACTATAAATAATTAAATTAAAACAATAAATACAACTATAAGTTAGGTGAGAAAATCATATAAAATAAAGTTGTGAAATTATGGTAGAAATTTCTTACATTGAAGTGATGTGCAGCATAGGAAAATCCAATATGAATGTCAAATTTTGAATGCACTGACTTAGTGGTAATCATTCTAACTAGTTGTAGAAGACCTGAAATACATTAAATTAAACCAAATCTAACAGTTATTATTAAATTAAATTAAACTTACCTAATTTTTGAAACTTGGTTAGGGGATGTCTTAAGGGGAGATGCAATCAATTAGTATTTTGGTAATGGTGCATGCTAGTAAATCAATTACCTATAAATATACTTAATCCTAAACTCACATTCTAAGAATTACCTAATTAAAGTAAATTTTAGTCACCTAACTTATGGAACATAGCTAGGGGATGGCTTAAGGGGAGATGGAATCAACTCTAGTATTTTGGTAAGGGTGTGCTAACTTATATCAATTAACTACATTGAAGTTATTAAACTAAATCCTAAGTTTACCTAACTTATGGAACATAGCTAGGGGATGGCTTAAGGGGAGATGCAATCAATTAGTATTTTGGTAATGGTGCATGCTAGGAAATCAATTACGTATAAATATACGCAATCCTAAACTCGCATTCTAAGAACTACCTAATTAAACTAAATCATAGTTACCTAACTTATGAAACATAGCTAGGGAATGGCTTAAGGGAAGTTAAGAGGATGACTTAAGGGGATATGGAATCAACTCTAGTATTTTTGTAAGGGTGTTTTAACTTATATCAATTAACTATATTGAAGTTAATAAACTAAATCCTAAGTTTACCTAACTTATGGAACATAGCTAAGGGATGGTTTAAGGGGAGTTAAGAGGTGTTAGGGTTCAGGCAGATCAGAGCAATAAACACTAACAATTATATGAAGATTAAATAACCCAAATATAATAATGAAGAACAACACAAAAGAGATCAACACAGAAATTTAACGTGGTTCACCCAATATGGGCTACATCCACAGAAACTCAGCCATCCAATTATTTTATTATCCAGTGCAAACAGATTACAATCTCACAAATTCCACATCTGTAACATACATGCCATCCGCTTATATCAAGCTTTTTGGAAGCTTCTAGAATTAGGGTTTTACAATAACAAAAATTAACAACCGACTCTAAATGGGAAAAAAAGAGGGAGTGTACAGTACTTGCATGATCAGTCGCCACATACCAACAATCTCCCACTTGGAGACTGATCCTGGATGACACCACTGCACTTGCAGCTCCCACCGGATTACAGGCCTAGTTGGTTTCTTATGTCGACCATTTTCAGTCATGAAGACCAACGAAAACTGATGAGGAAATCATTTTCTCCTATGTAACTTCCTTTGTGAACATATCTGCAATATTCTCACTTGTGTGAATTTTCTCCAGCTTCAACTATCCATCCTCCAAAACTAGCCGGATGAAGTGGTATCTGAGTTGTATATGCTTAGTTTTTTAATGCAGAGCTAAGTTCTTAGCAAGATGAATGACACTCTAGCTATTAGTGTACAAAGGGCTATCTTCTTGTCATTGTCCCAATTCCTCCAGAAAACATTGTAACTAAATCATCTCCTTGCTAGCTTCCGTAGTAGCAACATACTCAGCTTTAGTGGTTGAAACCGCAACAACCTTTTGCAACCTTAAAATCCAACTGACTGCAGTACCTCCTATAGTAAAAACATACCCTGTAGTACTCCTACTATTAATATCACCCGCTAGATCAGAGTCAACATATCCTTTTAGAGAAGAATTTGTTGCTCCAAGACATAGTTTCTTTGAAGTAGTACCTCTCAAATATCAGAGAATCTATTTTACCGCATTCCAATGTTCCATTCCTAGATTTCTCATATACCTACTCACAACTCCCACTAAATGTGCAATATATGGCCTTGTACATACCATTGCATACATCAAGCTACCAATTGTTGATGCATATGGTTTCTTAGACATTTTGTCTTCCTCCTCTTATGTCTTTGGACACATCTCCTTAGTCAACTTAAAATGACTAGGCAAAGATATACTAAGTGCTTTTGCATTCTACACGTTAAACCTTTTCAACACCTTCTCTCTATACTCACTTTGAGACAAAAATAATTTTTTGTTTGTCCTATCCTATGTGATCCTCATACCAAGGATTTGTTTTGTTGCACCTAAATCCTTCATAGCAAATGAATTTGCTAATTTCTTGTTAAGTTCATTAATATGCTACATGTTAGACCCAGCAATGAGCATGTCATCAACATAAAGCAACAGGATAATATAGCTGCCATTACCCAATTTCTTGAAATAAACACAATAATCAGAATGACATCTTTTGTAACCTTGTTCAGCCATAAAATTATCAAAGTTCAAATACCATTGCCGAAGTGCTTTCTTCAAGACATACAAACTCTTCTTTAACCTGCACCCAAAATCCTTCTTACCCTTGACCTCATATCCATGTGGTTGTTGCATGTATATTTCCTCTTCCAAATCCACATGGAGAAAAGTTATTTTCACATCTAGTTGTTCAAAATGTAAGTCTTCCGCAACCACAAGACTTAGAATAGTTCTAATAGAAGTCATCTTTACAACCGGAGAAAATATTTCATCAAAATCTATACCTTTTTCTGTGCAAAACCTTTTACCACGAGTCTGGTCTTATATCTTTTCTTGCCTCCATCTTCTTCCTTCAACCTATAAACCCATTTATTTGGCAATGCTCTTTTTCCTACAGGCAATTTGACTAAGTCCCAAGTCTGATTTTGCAGCAAGGAATCCATTTCCTCTTTCATGCCTAGGTCCCACTGCTTTTTGGTATCTACCTACATTGCTTCTTCATAACCTTTAGGTTCAACAAAATTAGTTAATAATATAGAATATAATGGTGGAGAAAATCTTTCTGGAGGTCTAGTTATCCTTGTAGAATGTCTAACACTTGCAGGAGTCTGTGGGATAACTTGTTGTTGCTAAGCATCAGGTACCACTGGTATTTTATTTTTTGGAATCTCATATAGCACCACATATTCCTTGTTGGCCTGTTCATGCTTCTTTTCCTACAACTAATCCTTATACATGACCTTCTCACTTAATATAACATCTTTGCTCCTAATGATTTTATGATTTTCAAAATCCCATAACCGATAACCAAATTCATCTACTCCATATCCAATGAAGGTACATTTTTTAGACTTAGCCTCAAGATTGGTTCTATTTTCAATATCAACATGGACAAAAGCTTCACAACCAAAGGTTTTTAGAAATGAATAGTTTACCTTTTTACCCATCCATGCCTCCTCTAGAATGCCACCATCCAAAGGATTTGAAGGTCCCCTGTTTGTTTAGATGTGTGAGCTTCTAGCTTGACTGTGTGTTGCTTTTTTGAATCTCACAAAAAAGCAACCCACAGTCAAGCCAGAAGCTCACACATCTAAACAAACAGGGGACCTTCAAATCCTTTGGATGGTGGCATTCTAGAGGAGGCATTGACTGTGTGTTGCTTTTTTGTGAGATTCAAAAAAGCAACACATAGTCAAGCCAGAAGCTCACACATCTAAATATCATAGACTGTGGAAATATCATGTCTATAATAGTCCCATGTTTATTAAATAAACAACAGTATGTACAATATCTGCCCAAAAGTGTAAGGGTAGTCCAGTATGCAATCTCATGCTCCTTACATGCTCCATAATGGTCCTATTCATCCTCTCAGACACACCATTTTCTTGTGGGGTTCCAGGAATCATTTTCTACCTACGGATTCCATTATATGAATAATAATTCTCAAATTCTCTGTTGTAATACTCACCTCCATTACTAGATCTGAGACACTTCAACTTTTTTCCTATCTCATTCTCAACCAAAGCTTTCCACTTTTTAAAAGTTTCAAATACTTCTGATTTTTGTTTTAGAAAATACACCCATGTTTTCCTAGTTGCATCATCAATAAAAGTAACATAATAGCAAGAGCCACCAAGAGAAGATACCTAAGTTGGTCCCCATACATCTGAATGCACAAGCTCTAATTTCTCACTCTTCTTCTCTTTCCCAACTTTAAGAAATTAGACTCTTTTCTATTTTCCATAAACACAATTTTTGCAGAAATCCAAGTCAATCTTCTTCATACCTAGTAGCAACTTTCAGGAGTGAAGGATCTTCATCCATTTATCACTCATGTTCCCAAGTCTATGGTGCCACAATTTTGTTTCTGTCCCTATAGCAACTACTATAACTGTCTCAGTAGCAATTGTTTTTGTAGCAGCTAAGGTAGAATAAGTATTATCAGAACACAAATACAATGTGCCTGCCTTTTCACCTTTAGCTACTACTAATGCACCTTTAGTGACCTTCCAAACTTTGTCTGAAAAGGTAACTATGCAACCTTCACTACCTAGTTGTCCTGCAGAGATTAAATTCCTTCTCAAATTTGGAACATGCCTTACCTCTTGTAGCAACCATTCATTTCCATTCTACAACTTGATTTTTATCTTTCCTTTTCCAACAATCTGATAGGGTTCATCATCACCCAAATATACCTGTCCAAAATCACCTTGAACATAATCTACAAAATATTTCCTATAGGGTGTGGCATGAAATGAAGCCCCTGAATCTATTACCCAGGAATCATTAGCATTATCTAAACACAAAATTAAAGCATCATGTAATTTATTACATGCAACATTAGCTTCCTTATTGTCATCATGTTGTCCGTCTCCTTGTTTGCCCTTTCGAGACCATCAATCCTTCTTCAAGTGTCCTAGCTTTCCACAATGCCAGCAATCCATTCTTCCTCTAGATTTAGATCTGCCTTTCTTCGACTTCCCTTGTGACTTCCCATGATTTGTTGGGCTTTTTCCTCTCTCCTTTGTTCTTCCCCTATTCTCTACAGTCAAAGCATTACCCAATGGTGAACTCTCACCCGTGCTTTTTCGTCACATTTCCTTGCTAAGGATAACACCAACAACATCATAAAATTTCAAAGTATTTGAACCAGAGACAGAGTTACTTATAGCCATTACCAAGCTATTCTAGCTTTCTTGCAAAGAACATAAAACCAAGAAAGCCCTCACCTCTTCATCAAATTTCACTTTTACAGAAGTTAGCTGATTGGTAATCGTATTAAACTCATTTAAATGATCTGACACAGATCCGCCTTCAATCATTTTCAGATTAAACAAATGCTTCATGAGAAATGCCTTATTAGAGGCTGAAGGTTTTTCATACAATTTAGCCAAAGCTTTCATCAGTTCATCTATTGTCTTCACTTCTGTTATATTGAATGTCATAGACGGTGTCAGGCACAATTGAATGGTTCCCAATGCCTTTCTGTCCAGAAGTTCCCAATCCTCATCAGTCATTGCTACAAGTTTCTTGGCTTTACCTTCCAATGGCCTCCATAAATCCTTCTGATAGAGATAATCCTCCATCTTCATCTTCCATAATTGATAGTTCTGCCCATTGAATTTATCTACCTTCAATTTACCCTCGTCTGCCATTGCTCCCACTTAACCATGAGACTCCTAGTCAACCGTGAGACCTTCCTACAGATAATAATCAAACACAACCCGCTCTGATACCAATTGTTAGGATTCAGGCAGATCAGAGCAATAAACACTAACAATTATATGTAGATTAAATAAACCAAATATAACAATGAAGAACAACACAAAAGAGATCAACACAGAAATTTAACGTGGTTCACCCAATATGGGCTACATCCACAGAAACTCATCCATCCAATGATTTTATTATCCAGTGCAAACATATTACAATCTCGTGAATTCCACACCTGTAACATACATCCCAGCCACTTATATCAAACTTTTTGGAAGCTTCTAGAATTAGGGTTTTACAATGTCATTTTTCTTTTGTCAGTTAACAAAAATTAACAACCAACTCCAAACAGGCAAAAAAGAGGGATAAAAAAAATTTAGGGACTGCGCCCCTAAACCCTCGCTCGGGGCCCAGCCTAGCCTTAAACCTCGGCGAGGATACATTACAAGTGTACAGTACCTGCATGATCAGTTTCCACATACCAACAGGAGGATGCTTAAGGGGAGATGTAATCAATTAACTATCAATCATATTAATCCTAAACTCACATCCTAGACCAAATCCTAAATCTATTAAACTAAATCATAATTACTTAATTTATGAAACTTAGCTAGGGGATGGTGTAAGGGGAGTTAAGAGGATGGCTTAAGAGGACATGAAATCACTTAATAATTTGGTTGGAGCATGAAAGTAAATGAATTAGTGCTATCAAGTAAATATTTATATAACTATAAATTAGTCAGAAAATAAAGATTAAAAGTTTAAAAATTTCTACATACATGTTAACCATTTAAAAAAATTACTCCGTTATACCATCTACATCCTCTCTTTTTTGTAATGCATCTATGATTTCCTCATGCTCTTCCATAGAAAGTGTCCATAAATCTTTTGTGATAGGTCTCCCTTTATATCTCACTAATTGTATATTTGTTGCCACAACCAGCTGTGAGTAGTGCAAAATTTTCTTATGTCTTTCATAATCTTCAAATGTAGGTATATCATTCATCCTTACCAAATATTTACATAGCCAAGTGCTAACAACAACCACAAAACCTGTTGTATACTCGTAATTATCATCATCTACTCTAGGCTATAACAACTTGTGTTTTCACTCAACACATCGGGCCAACCAATACTCTATTTCCTCTTCATTACCCTCAGGTGCAACAACAACATACACATGTCTTGCAAAAACTTTCAAAATCAATAAGTCACAAAAATATACATGCATGTATAGAATTAAATATATATTACAAAAACATATATTGAAACCAAATATTGAATTAATGTACCTTCTTGTACAAGGTTTGAAATATGATCATAGTCATCTAATGCTTGCAAATGATTATCCTCTTCAAATGTTATCTCATTTTGATCATGTGTTTGTAGAGGTGTTAGGGATCTATATTGTCATCCTTCAACCCAATCTGTATTTTTACATGCCTCCCACTCACCTCTGATACAAAACTAACAAAAACATGCAAGCTCCCTAGTCCATATAGTGCATGTGCTTGTATTTGAACTCTTAAATGAATATCATTTTGTTGATCCACTAATTGTATCACAATCATATCGGGGAGGAATGTTTTCTTCTTCAACCAACCAAAAAAACTATTGAACTTTAGAGTTTTCACTTGATCATGTAGTTAATTTTGCATTACACAATCTACAATTGCACATGCATCTTTAAACTTTGTTGCATCATCAAATTTTAGTTTCTCCCTAGCAAAAGCCCTTTTCACACATGCTCTAGCTCCATCATGTTCTCCTTTACCATGTCCAGCTTCAAAGAAACTCCACATATGTTGGATATTATTTTTTTTGTAGGCCCTACATAACCAATAAAATATTCGAGCATTTTTTAATTGTCCTGTACAATTGTCTAACCATATAAGATGTTGTGTCATCTAGATTTCTTTCTTGTAAGTTGTCATTAAATACTTTGAAACAATACTACACAAACTCTGATGAATGTAATCAGTTATCACTCACATAGAAATGGTACTCCCTCAAAGTTTTCCTGTCATCTTCTGTATTGTCAATTGCATGTCTGTATATAATATGAACAAATATGGCCACCTGTATTGAGTTATAATATTGAGACTAAATCTCGTCTTATGGAGCAAGGGTATAGTTTTTTGTAAAGTCAACCACTAAAAGTATAGTTCTAATTGGAAATGTGTTCTTACATCTATGGAATTATTCATCAAGCCACCAAGCATATTGAGAGCGTTTCACATATTTATACACAATCTTATTCTTGAACTATGCAATGAATGCATGTACACTACTTTGTTCAGTGACTAACTCACAACGCTTTCCATTTTTTCCATCCTTTAATGGATATTGAACGGTATTGAACCTCTTCACATCCACTAATTGTTGTCCAAAATCATGTGAACTTCTTTCATGCATGAATTCTCCTAATAATGAAAGGTTACCACATCTATTGCATTGTCCAGAAACACATGGTTTTAAAAAAAAGAATTGCCCATCAATTGTTTCACAAAGTAAACTTGTTATGAACTCCTTAATTATTATAGGTGGAATATTAATACCACATTCCTGCATAATTTGGTTAGTATACAAAGTATAACATATATATCAAAAAACATCATAATAATAATGAAATTGCACATGAGTTTTGCAACAACAATATATTTGTTGCTTATTAATCTTGAGATACCAAGGTTTACATTTCTCAAATGATCTTTGACTTATGCTAAAATTTTCTATAATTGAATCATCTAGAAAAATTCTATATAATTATGTTTGAGTCATGTCCAAAAGATGTTTTGGATGAGGATCACGTTTTTTTGACCCCACCCTTAATTTCAAAACATCTGTAGCATTTGATGAAACCCTTGTATTATCATGCCAAAAATTTTCAATCAAAGACCTAATTTCATTATTTAATTTCATGTCAAACCTTGGGAGTCTACCACTAAAAGTCCAACATTGGTTAATTAGATCATCTTTTATTTCTCTTCGTTGCTCTTCTTAAAGTTATAGCATGCACATTTAAATATACACTTGTCTTACTAATCTATCTTTTGCTCACAACTAATTTATTAACTAAAGCAGTTCTTATTGCTCGACATGTTGCATTCTTATCCTTAGACCGACTAGTTTTCCCAATAGAACCAATAACATTAGCAACACTAGACATAACTTGTTCCATTGATTCATCCACCTTTTTGGGTTTTACAAATATGCCTAATTTTTTCATTAATTTTCTCATTTTTGACTTTCTCATCAATTGTAATACAAGTTGACAATGAAATCTAAAAATTTTTCTATTAAAAAATAGTTTATATGATATATTTGCATGGGTTCGAATTTGTCTCCAAGATAACTTACCATGAAGATCCTTCAAAACATTACTTTCAATTAAAAAAACATTTTCATTTTCACTCATACAAGGGTTTTCATTTTTATTTTTTATTGTCTTGTTTGTAATAGAAGAATTTATCTCAACAATGTTATATCCAACTTGTTTTAAATCATTAATCTCATTATCATTCAAGGGATTTGAAGACATATCTGGATTCATTCTTATATTTTCATTTTCCATATTCTTGACCTCTTCTACATTTGCATATTCTACATTAACTTCATCCATATTGGTCTCTTCAATGTTCTCCTCTTCAATGTTCTACTCTTCAATAGTCATCAAATTGGATGCTACATCATTCTTCATTTTTTGAATCCTCTCTCTCCTATCTCTTTTTCATTTTGCCTCTTTCTCTCGATATGCTTCAATTTGTTCAAGTGTCATGACCTTCCTCTTCTTTTTTTGTTGACGTTTATTTGATCCCATGATTACCAAAATGTGTTGATAAAATCAACAAATAATATTGTATTATACTTAGAGTTGGATCCCTTCTTAAAATTTATGAAATACAAGTAAATGTAGATCCTTTGTTCAATATGATATTTGTTTGATCTCTCTAAAAAATACATCATCTACTTCATTCCATCTAAAAATGCTCCTTATGATTGAATCCTTGTAAAAAATGCATAAAATATGTCTTGTTGAAAGCTCAAATTAACACCTGCATATAAAAAATCATAGGATTCGTCATTGTTGGTCATACTGGTATAAAGGAATGTTGCAAAAAATATGTCGTACTATGATTTTATGGAAAAATAAATAATGGCTAAATAAGAAAGGGGTGCCCATTTAGAAACAAGTACCCATTATTTTTAAAACAAGTTCCCATTTCTAATAATTTGAAATTGCAAACCTACAGATTTGCATTGGTTTTAGGCTTGGTAAAGGCTTGGACACCCAAGCCTTAGCCTTGGACCTGCAACTAGGAGACCATGAAAACAAAAAGAGAAAAAACTAGTTTCACCACTATGGCTGACGACTTTTTTTTAGAATCTTTTAACAAGATTAAAACCCATTGTAGATCTGAAAGTCTAGTTTTCAAATATATAATTTTTTGTACTATTGGATATAATTTTCTATTTATTAATTATTTTTTAAACAAATAGACTCATAAACTTGAAATAACATATGTTACTATTTTTTTAATAACTTTTGATTTTGAAAGTTTCTTGAAAAAAATTATGCCTAACCAATCTAGATATCATTCGCTACATGATGAAGAAAAATTTAATGAATTGATTAGTTTATCTCAAATTATGTTGGTCGTACACAAGAGGTTTTAAAAAGCACTAATTAGGGCCGTTAAAAATTAACAAAAAAATATGTATCAAAAAATTACAAAAAAATATCCTGACCAAAATTCAACATCCTATGCATCTTTCCACAAAAGGAATTAGAAAAATACCTTCATTTAGGTCAAATTATGTCGGTCGTACACATGCATGCTTTGGCCAAAAACAGGGGACTTTTAAAAAGCCACTTTTTGTACATCCAATTAAAAACCAACTTTCATCATTTGGGTATTAGAAAAATTTACATATTTGAAAACAAGAAACAAAATCCTACATTTCTTATTTTTACATCATATTAATATTGTATGTGCAAGTGTTTCAAATTTTCACTTCAATTATGACAAAATTTGAAAAAAAGGAAAAAGACTTCTACTTCTGGCAAAAAAGTGAACTCATCTTCTTGCACTTACCATTATGACATATTCTTATGATGTGTAAGGGCATTATTATAGGGGAGTTATATTGGAATCTTGACTAACATTATGACAAGTCATAAGACATATTTGAATGAGTTTGAATATGTCAAAATGAGGGCACCCAAATTGAGGAGTTACATATGACAAAATCTATGACAAGTTGTAACAACTCTAGGAGCATATTCTAAAAATAGTTTTGAAGACCATGACCAACTTGGGCATTAGAATTTGGGCTAAATATGATGCCACTTTTGGTTCATTGTTTTGACTCATGGTTATGGAAAACCACTCTTGGTTTGTGGTTTGATATTTTCCTATTTATTGGTGCTTAAGGATGGAGTATATATGGATGATTTGTAGGTATTTGTAGGAGTATATACAAGTATGTTCAAAGATCAATGCCTATGAGATAGAGAAATTATGGAAAAGGCAGAAGAAAAGGTTTGATGAGGTTTGCAGAGGAACACATGTGCCGGAGCACATGATCTTTGTCCCCTGGGGAGTTTGATGCAAGGGCATCCTATTAAAATTTGAAAATTGTCATTGACATTTAATTTTTCGTTTAAATGTATGGGTTAAGTGACAAAAGCATGAGAAAGGAGGCTCTTGTCGCCATGGCGACATGAACAATAATAATTAATTATTATTTTCTAGAAAGTGGAATAATGGAGAAAGTGGTGATTATATCCAAAATCAGGTGCAAGAAGGATTGTTGGCTATTTTGAGGAGGTGACGTTGTGTTGATGGTGTCTTAAAGGAGATTCTATAGTGACTAATAGTGGAAAGGTAGAAAAAGACTAAAAATAGACTAAGCGACAGAAGAAAATAAAAACAGGCTGCATGCAAGGAAAAGGTCGATTGTGCCAAGAAGGCACACAACTAAGAATAGATGGTGAGATAGTGTGTAGCAATGTAGAAAATAATGTATGGTTGAGCATAGTGGAGAGAGAGGGAAGAAAAGAGAAGCGGTAGAAGAAAATGCGTGGTGGCCACAGTCACTAATGAAAACATGAAGGCCGACTATGTTTAGAGGCCGAGGATAGAGGAAAAGGCCGTTACAAGAATTCAAGAAGGTCGCATTTATTCAGAGAGGCTGCACATATAGGAGGGAGAGGCCGATAGGCAACAGGATTGGAAGCAACAGAAAATAGTAGAGTAGGCTGCATATATATTCAGGCAGGCCGCATATATCTCGGGAGGAGGTCGCACATATTGGACAGGAGAAGGCCAATAGAATAAGGAGGCTGATATGTATGTAGAGGGATGCTTAGGAAGCTAGAAATAAAGAACGAGAGAGGTCAATTTCTGATAGGCCGATAGTGCTTCATGAGCATTGATAAGGAGAAATAAGGCCGTTCTTTTTCGTCTGCAAAGAAGATAAGTGCAGGCCGATAGGATAATGAGGAAGAGTGAGTATAGAGAAAAAAAGGCCACAGGCCCAGCATAGAGTGAAGGTCGATGAGAATAGCTTAAAGGTTGAAGACTGAGTGCAGTCGAGTTCAGAGAGGAAGAAGTCAAGGATAGTAGAGGAGAGTTTGAGGAAGGATGACAGTAATAGGAAGAGGTTGAGTAGTGAATGGCAAATGAAGAAGGTCGATGGTAGGAGTGGACAATCCAAGTATGGATCGATGGAATTGTTGAGCAGTCAAGAGATGAAGGTGTAGATGTGATAATTTGTAATAGAGGCCAATTGATAAATGAAATAAAAGATTAATTTCTTATGCATTAAATCTATGTATTATGAGTATGGACAGCTCCTGTAGCTGGTTATAAAAAAGTCCAAATTCATGCCATTCCTGTCGCATGTTAGAGTTGATTTAGTCTCCTGTCACTTTTGGGAATATTGTGATGAATCTGAATTACATGTGAATGATTTTGTGAATCTTTTAGTTGTTTCCCTCGTTCATGTCACTCTAATGATAGAAGATATGTTAAAGCCTTGTAAGATGGGCAAAGACTTGATTCTCACTTAAGGGTTGAATGGGTATGTGTGCATGTTTTATGTGACTGTGCTATCAGTTTGGTATCAGAGCACAAAATGATCAGAGTGTGAATGTTTAATATGTTATTAAACCTTTTGAAGGTTGCACATTGTATTTTTGTTACTAATTGACAGGGCACATTGAAAGAGAAGAAAGCGCTAGTGAGGTGACTAGAAGATCTGTTGATAACTGAGAGGGGGGGTGAATCAGTTATCTTAATTATCTTAACTTTCTATTCTTTTTATAACTAGTGCAGCATCAAAACAAATAAGCATCCATTATCATGAAAGCAGAAACAAAGATAATTCACATAACACAATGATTTTGACGTGGAAAACCTTGTTAAGGGAAAAACCACAGGGTGACTAACCCAAGAATGTATTCTCTGTTAGAAGAATAGAAATACAAAAATGGCACTTGCCAATTAGGGCTCACTGCCCGAGCACACTGCTCACAAGAGGCTCACTACTTACAAGAGACTCACTGTCTACAAGGTACAATGAAAGTAACAAGATACTTGAACTGATAAGAAGCATCCATATGTGCTAAGGTTCAGTTCCAGTTAGGCTCAATACACTGATCTACTGCACTTCATTCTTCCTCTTCTTTGGTACTTCTGTCCAGTCACATACCGGACCTGTATTACTGCTGCCACACTGCTCTTCTACTTTTCTTCGCACTTACTACACACCACACACACCTTCATAGCGAAATCAATCTGGTATATATATATATATATATGCATCAATGATTTCAATCATCTTTCTAGTCGGCATCCGGAATACTCAACATTTTCCCAAACTCTAGTCTGTCGGCTGAATCCTTGCTTATTAAGTGATGCGTATCAAAAAGATGCTTAAAGAAGTCAGCAAACATGTCGGCCAGCCATGGATGATTCCTCAAGAAATTTGATCACCATCAATAACTCATCCGGAAAAAGGTCTGATGCTCTGTCAATCAGTTCTTCCTCAGTCTACTCTACCAAACAGGAACCCAACACTTAGATGTTCATATCTTTTCACTCTTACATCACTAAAGGCTCAATCTCTAGAATATATTAGTCAAGGTACTCTACTTGACTTTCCCAAGTCCGTGCTTTATTGAGATACTTCCTCTGAGAGATTTGGACCTGACTGTCGGACCTTGCTACATACTCTGTTCTTACTTACCGGACCAAGATACACTTTAGTCTGTCTTCCGGTATGGTCATATCATGTCCTACGGATGTGTGGAATGGACTTTGTTGCCATCAATGATAACACTCATAAAGCCACAACATGTCTCTTGCCAACAATCTCCCCCTTTGGCATTGATGGCAACACTTAGTGAAAAATGACTAAGTGTTATAGTATACTCCCCCTTGGCTGATGCTCTTGTTCTTATGTAGACTTTTCTAGAGTTCCCCCTTAGCTGGATTCATCATTTTTCACTGCTCCTCACTCCCCCTTTGACATCAATGGCAAAGGGTAGGATCTGCATACCAAATTTTCTAAAGACAATCTATACTTGGCCACACAAATATATATACATAGCATACTTACATATACTAAAGTATATCAACAAAAGTTGTCTTCAATTGGACAAATTCTGTTGCCCAACTCTACTTCATCCTATCCAAAATTGAGATGTGACCACTCAACAGGAATGCAAAAGTGTCTTCCCTCTTTAGATCTATCAGATCACTGGTCCGGGCTGTGGTCTGAGCATCACTTAGGGCCTCATGCATGGCCTCTAACTTAGGGATAATTATCCCTCTAAGTTCACTCAACCTGCTTATTCTATTTTTCTTCTCTTTTTCAAGCTTCTTAATTTCATTTAAGACTGCAATAGTCTGACACTCTTGATTTATTATGGATGTGGTAAGAGGATCAAAATTCTGAGATAGTCTTGACAGTTTATCCTCCTATTCTTTCACTTTCTTATCAATATCCATTGTTACTTTGGACCAGGATAGACAAAATTTATACATTTCTCCACCATCTTTAAGAGCATTTTCTAAGCTCTTTATCCCAATTTCCATATTTCTCCTGTCATTGGTTATTAGTCCTTGTACTTCAGAGAATCTCTTTCCCAAAAACTCCTTCCAGACCTTTTCTTCTGCTAACTTCTCTAAGGAATCAAAATGTGTATTAACAAAATTTACAAGAGACTTTAGATTACCAGATGTGGAGGCTGAAGGATCCTTTTGAAAGGATGGCATGATCTTCTCCAATACACTGGATGCAATTTCTATTAGCTCACAGTCCTCTATGTGAGACTTCAAAAGTTTTTCTTTTGCCTTTGCATGGGCAAAGGATGCTATCTTCATAGTCTAAACCAGGGAGAGGGAATCAAAATTGAATGGTCCTTGAAGCAATTCCAGTTCATCAATTTTGATCATTTCTTTGGTCAAGAAGTCTTTGACTACTTCTGCAGTGTCTCTTGCGAGAGACAGAGTTTTCTTCCCTTCTGTAGCCTTAGCACTGGCATTTGTGGTCTTCTCTGTTTGACCTTCTTCTCTTCCCTTCTCCTCTTCTTCTTGATTGATCTTCTCTTCTACTCTTTCTTCTCCTTTAGATCTAGAGTCTGCTGGAGAAATCAGAGGAGAGATGTGTGCTTCTTCATGGACTTCCTCTTTTGGAGTAGAGGAATCTAAGTCCTTAGCTTTCTCTTCACTTGTCTCCTTTGCCTCTTCTACCACTGTCTCAATAGATTCTCCTTTGTCATCCATGACAGAGGTTCATCACCTAAGTCCTCTATAATAGGAAGATTGAATCTTTTAAAGGCATTCAAGAGTATATCTTATGTTTCCTTTGCCACTTTGTCAGTTTCTCCAAGCATAAGTTGATTCATTCTAGCTTTGCTCTGGAACTCGTCCTTGCAGTCCTTGAAGATAATATTCATTTGTTTAGGGGTAATGGACGGATAGAGCTGAATAGCAATCTGCTCCTAGATTTCTAGATCTTTTGCTTAGGCATTGTTCTTCCTTATTTCAAGTTCCTTTTCTAAGCTTTTGGGAATCAGAGATATAATTTCAATGAATGCTTTGTTGTAGATGTTTAGATACCTGACTGTGGCATCTTGCAATATCTTCTTATCAGTTTCATTATATTCATCATAAAATTCAACCATTGGTTGTAGGTGCCCATCCACAGTAACTGATTTGATGATATCATCAATGCGAAGATTAGGTTTTTTAACAAATTCCTCTGCCTTCTCTTCTTTGTCTTGACTGGTAGAGGGATCACTAGTTATTTTCTTCTTCTTCTTCATTTTCTTTACTTCCTCATCTGTCTCTGTCTCTTCATCATCCTTGAGGCTTGTGTATGATCTTGTAGCCTTTGTCTTTGTTCTCTTTTCTCCTTTACCAGATGATTTTGCTTCCGGTTTTGATGTCTTTGAGCTCTTAGTAGTGGTAGGTGTAGAGCTCTTAGAGGATCTGGTCTGGGAGGGGGCTTCTACCAGAGCACTTTCTTTTTCTGCTTCTTCCTTTCGTTTCTTTGCCCTTTCCATCTTCTCTCTATTTGCATCAAGTGCCTCTTTTGATATTCCATGCCCCTTGGCAAATTCTTCTACTTCCCTCCTCACTTTTCTTTTCATTTCCGGTTGTCTTAGCTCCACATGAATCTTTACACTCAACTCTTCAAAGGTTCCAAACATTTATGCCTTAGGATCCTTGGGTTGACTAAGCATGTGTTGAACATATAGCTCTACAATTTTCTCATCTACTTCATACCCCATTAGCATGATCCAGACTATCCTTGGCTCTACTGCGTCCACTAGGCATTGATCAGTTTCTACCATAAAGCATATTGTATCCTTATACTTTTCAACTAGAGATTGCGGGATTCTCTCTCTTGCTTGCATCATACTCTGAAAGTTCTTGAAGTAGCCCCATAGTGTTGTATTTTGTGCCTTGGCATCACCTATTCCATGCAAATAATCCCTGATTTGTATGGCTACTGGTCTATCATTTTACCACATTCAACCACTAGATCCGGGTAGCTCATTCATGTAATAGAAAAATAGACAGAGTATCAAGCCATCGTATTTGAAAGAGTTCTTCTTGTCCTTCTTTATCTTCTACAGATTCTCCAAAAGTTGGTTTAGAAGGAGCTCACAAAGATCATAGTTAGCATTCTTTCTTAACATTTCATAAGCAGTATATACAGCAGTTCCGGATACAGAATTCTCCCTGCTGGAGTGATATATCTTATAGCCAATTATCATAGATGCAAACTTGATATCCGGATCAGTGATATCTTCTACAGTCATTTCTCTCTTGTCAAATTTTGATCCGGTAGCCTCACTCACAATTTAGTTTTTGATGGATTTGAGAGTAGGCAACCCACCAGATGAGTGCAATCCAGTTACCGCCCTAATGGCATCTTTAGTGATCTTAAACAGCCTATTCAACCACATGAAGTTGTCATGCATTGTGCTTAAAACATACCGGACCCATTCATCTTCTGCAAAATAGGGGAAATGGATGCACTGACTAAAATGCTTATCCTGGATGGCCTTGTATTGGGGTTTGAGATCAAATGAGTCTTCTATCAGTTCCTTGTGGTAGATATCCATCAGCCTAGAATCCCCAAATTCTTTAATGTTCACATGAATGTATGCCCTAATGTCTTCAACATGCAAAACCCCATGCAGAATGCTGGAAAATGTGCCTAAGGGATCAATTGCGAGAGATTTGTAGGGATGTTTCTTAAACTTAGGGTGTGGCCTATCAGTAATCTTCACAACATTCAGAGTAGCCATCTTAAAGAATCAGAAAGAGTTTGATCAAGAATGGAAAATACCTTTTTTGCTTCTAGGGTTCACGATATGAGCCGGATCGGGTGGTAGGATGAATCAACTTCTACGGTTGATCTTTGAGAGGTTTGAGACAATTTAGCTGCAGAGCTCCTTCTCTCTTCTTCTCGAGTGTAAAATGTGCAAATGATGTGTTAGGGTTAGCCGGAAAAAGATATCAATTAAATGCAAATAAAGATTAAATAGAGGAATGGAAATACACACCTCCGAGTCTAATTAGGCTCCATATAACAACAATCTCCCACTTGGAGACTGATCATAACACCACTGACCTTGTAGCTCCCACAGGAAATAAGCACCCTGGACTCTGTTGTTTTGTTTTTGTTATTTTCAGTCTAGAAGACCGACCGAAGCTAAAGAGGAGCTCAGCTTCTCCCTTGTCATTGCCTTGGTAATTATATCCGCTGGATTGTCATCTATATGTATCTTTTCCAGTTGTAATTGTCCATCATCCAACACTGACCAAATGAAGTGATACCTCAACTGTATGTGTTTGGTCTTTGAATGCAAGGCAGAATTCTTTGCAAGATGTATGGCACTCTAGCTGTCCATAAACAAATAACTGTTAACCTATTGTGTGCCTAATTCTATCATGAAAGATTGCAGCCATATCATCTCCTTGCTTGCCTCTGTTGCAGCTACATATTCTACCTCTGTGGTGGATAAAGTAACCACCTTTTGCAACTTGGAAATCCAACTCACCACTATCCCACCTACAGTAAAGACATAACATGTAGTACTTCGCCTGGTATCAACATCCTCTACCAAATCTGAGTCTACATAACCTGCTAAATCAGTATTAGAGCCCCCAAAACATAAGTGTTTATTGGATGTCCCTCTCAAATATCTGAGAATCCATTTTACCGCATTCCAATGCTCCAATCTAGGATGACTCATATACCTGCTAACGACTCCTACAGCATGTGCAATATTCAGTCTTGTGCATACCATGGCATACATTAAACTTCCTACAACTGAAGCATATGGTATCTTGGACATTTTCTCTTCCTCCTCTTGTGTCTTAGGACACATCTCCTTAGTCAATTTCAAATGACTAGGCAAAGGTGTGCTGACAGCTTTTGCATTCTCCATATGGAATCTCTGCAACACCTTTTCAATATAAGCAGCTTGAGATAGAGTCAATTTTTTGTTCTTCCTATCTCTGCAAATTTTCATAGCAAGGATTTGTTTTGTTGCCCCCAAATCCTTCATATCAAATGACTGTGCTAACTATTGATTTAACTCTCTTATGTGATCCATGTTAGACCCAGCTACAAGCATGTCATCAACATATAAACATAAAATAATGTAGCTATCATTATCCAACCTCTTAAAATAAACACAATGGTCAGAATTACACCTGTTGTAGCCTTGCTCAGCCATAAAACTATCAAATTTCAAATACCATTGCCGATGTGCTTGTTTCAAGCCATACAAACTCTTCTTCAATCTGCACACTTGTTTCTCCTTACCTTTGACATCAAATCCTTGGGGTTGTTCCATATATATCTCCTCTTCCAAATCACTATGGTGAAAGGCAGTTTTCACATCTAGCTGTTCCAAATGCAAATCTTCAGTAGCCACAATACTTAAAATAGTACGAATAGAAGTCATCTTGACAACCGGCGAAAATATCTCATCAAAATCAATGCCCTTTTTCTGTGCAAATCCTTTTACAACTAACCTGGCCTAAAATCTTTTTCTTACCTCCATCTTCCTCTTTCAGCATGTAAACCTATTTGTTTGGTAAAGCCTTTTTACCTATAGGTAACGTACATAATTCCCAAGTCTGATTTTTCAACAAGGAGTCCATTTCTTCTTTCATGGCAAGCTCCCACTGAACCTGTGTATCCACCTGCGTAGCTTCATCATATCCTTCTGGTTCACCAGCATCTGTTAACAAAATAGAATACAAAGAGCGAGAAAACCTTTTAGGAGGTCTACTTATCCTTGTTGACCGTCTAACATTCAATGGAGTTTGTGGTATTTCCGGTTGCTGTTGCGGAGCATGAGGAACCACTGGAACATCACTATTTGGAGTATCATCCAGCACCACATAATCTTTTTCTTTCTTCTCATGCTACTGCAACTAATCTTTGTACAATACCTTCTCATTGAATCTAACATCCCTGCTTCTCACAATTTTTTGATTTTCAAAATCCCAAAGCCTATAACCAAAGTCATCAATGCAATATCCAACAAAGGTATACTTTTTTGATTTTGCATCCAGCTTGGTTCTATTTTTAGAATCTACATGTGCAAATGCTTCACATCCGAAGGTTTTGAGAAAAGAATAACTCACCTTCTTACCTGTCCATGCTTCCTCTGGAATACCATAGCCCAAAGGAATTGAAGGACCTCTATTAATTAAATATACAGCAGTGTTGATAGCCTCTACCCACATGTTTAAAGGCAGCCCAGCATGCAATCTCATGGTCCTTGCACGCTCCATTATTGTCCTATTCATGAGTTCAGCGACTCCATTTTCTTGTGGAGTCCTTGGAACCATTTTCTGCCTATGGATTCCATTAAGGAACAATAATCTTCAAATTCTTTGCTGCAATACTCACCACCATTATCAGATCTGAGACATTTTAATCTTTTACCCGTCTCATTCTCAACCAAGCTTCTCCATTTCTTAAATGTTTCAAATACATCAGATTTCTGCCTAAGGAAATAAATCCATAACTTCCTAGTTGCATCATCTATGAATGTAACATAATATTGAGAGCCACCGAGAGAAGATACCTAAGCTGGTCCCCATATATTTGTATGCACAAGCTCCAACTTTTCATTTTTCTTTTGCTTCCCATCCTTAAGAAAATTGACTCTCTTTTGTTTTCCATACACACAACTTTCACAAAAATCCATATTAATACATTTTAGACCTGGTAAAACTTTCTTAGAATGAAGTACCTTCATACCTTTTGCACTCATATGCCCAAGTCTGTTATGCCATAGTGTTGTCTCAGAACCTGCAGCAACTGTTCCTGAACCTGTTTATTTTTTCTCTGCAACAGCTAAAGTAGAAGGAACAGTATGACCTATACAAGGTGCCTACTTTCACACCTTTTGCTACTACTAACGCACCTTTTGAAACCTTCCAATTTTTATCAGTAAATGTAACAATGCAACCTTGTTCAGCTAGCTGCCCTGCTGAAATTAAATTCCTACTGAGCCTTGGAACATGCCTTACCTCTTGTAGTAGCCAATGATTCCCATTCTACAACTTAATCTTGATTCTTCTCTTTCCAACAATCTGACAGGGTTCGTTATCTCCCAAATAAACCAGCCCAAAATCCCCTTGGACATAATCAAGAAAATAACTTCTATGGGGCGTAGCATGAAATGAGGCCCTTGAATCTAAAACCCATGAATCATCAGCATTATCTAGGGAAAGAATCAAAGCATCATCTTCAGACTTATTACTTACCACATTTGCCTCCTTATTGCCTTCTTGTTTGTCTCCTTCTTTATTCTTCCGAGACCAGCAATCTTTCTTCAGATGACCTGGTTTCCCACAGTACCAGTAATCCTTCAGTCCTCTGGATTGGGATCTCTTGTCCTTTGATTTTCCTCATGACTTCCCATGACCTCCAGAACCTTTTCCTCTCTCCTTTGATTTGCCCCTGCTTTTTGCATTCAAAACACTGCCTGATGTGGTCCACTTGAGCTTTTCCTACAAATTTCCTCACTCAAAATAACACCAACAACATCATCAAATTTTAGGGTATTTGAATCAGAAACAAAGTTACTAACCACCATTACCAAACTATCCCAGCTTTCAGGCAATGAACATAATATCAAGAGAGCTCTAACTTCTTCATCAAATTTTACATTTACAGAAGTCAATTGATTGACAATTGTATTAAAATCATTTAAATGATCTGTCACAGGCCCACCTTCAACCTTTTTCAGATTAAACAAGTGCTTCATGAGAAATACCTTATTTGAGGCTGACGGTTTTTCATACAATTTAGCCAAAGCTTTCATCAGACCATCTGTTGTCTTCGCTTCCGTCATATTGAATTCCACTGTTGGTGCCAAGCACAACCGAATGGTTCCCAGTGCCTTTATGTCAAGAAGATTCCAATCCTCATCAGACATTGTTGTCAATTTCTTGGCTACTCCTTCCAACGGCATCCATAAATCCTTTTGATAGAGGTAATCCTCGATCTGCATCTTCCATAATGGATAGTTCTACCCATTGAATTTATCGACCTTCAATTTACCCTCGTCCGCCATTGCTCCCACTCAACCGTGAGACCTTCCTGCAAATGATAATTGAACACAACCTGCTCTGATACCACTTGTTAGGGTTAGCCAGAAAAAGATATCAATTAAATGCAAATAAAGATTAAACAAAGGAATGGAAATACACAGAAATAATAACAATGAGAGACAAGTTTTAACATGGTTCACCCAAACTCGGGCTACATCCACCAAACAGAGAGTCCAATATTATTATCCAGAAAATCAAACCGATTACAACCAGCAATCTCTGCAACTCAATACCGCTACAAATGCTACAATACAATATATCAAAACCCTAACCCTTAGCCGCTTTTTATCAATCTTTTTTTTGGTTACAAAATAGGGTTTTTTTATGTCAGTCAATGAAAAAATAACTCCCAGTGCCTTTATAAAATAATAAAAAACTGTGTGAGGTTTCGGGGGCACTACCCCCGAGCCCCCGCGAGGGCGCTGTCCCCAAACCCCGGCAAGGGGCGCTGCCCCTTAACCCCGTAGGAATTTGGGGGGAAACCGCACTGATAAAAGTGGGATAAATTTAACCTCCAAGTCTGATTAGGCTCCATATAACAACATGATGAACAAAAGAACCCTTATATTTCTGCACAAACCCTAATTTCACATTGTAATAAATGCTTAAGTTATTCTGGTTGCTTTGTTCTCCTTGTCTTGAGAGAGATCTTTCCGGATCATTGGTATGCACTATTAGTTGTCTATCTACCTTTCCCCAATCATTCCACTTATCCATAGATTAAGATACCTCAAATTTGAGTCATACCGGATCTAACTGTGAGAATTTAGTTCTTACCAAATGACTGTTAAACTGGATCAATCTAGGAAGATTAACCTCTTCTAAACTTCTTGCGGATCTTCCATATCTTTACCAAGGCTCATTTAGATGTTGCTCTAAAAACCCTTTAATCTGCAACTTACCATGTGCCAATTTCAGGCACCAATTGACTGGCTGGGGGAAATTATTTTCTTTTGTGACTCCCCCTGAGCCAAAGCTCATCTATTTAGTTTCCGGAAGGAATATCAGCACCAAATTCTGGTGTGGATCCATCCTCAACATTTTCTGTACTCCTCTTCACCCAAATCTTGTTCATCTCCCTTTGAATTTCATCCGCATTCACTTTGCCTTTTCCTTTGTCTTGGTTTTGATTATGATGCACCAGACCCTTTTTGTCCTAATTCTTACTTCTACAGAATTTGGCAATATGACTGGATCTATTGCAATTGTAGCAAACAACATTTCTTTGCATATTTGACTAATATCCTTTTGATCTACACTGATTAGCCATATGTCCCATTCTATTGCATGCAAAGCATCTACCATTGAATGAATTCTTCATTTGCATATTTCTACACTCATGAGTTTTGTGACCATACCTTTTGCAATTAAAACACTGTCTAGAGAAGGATGAGTTAGTTTGATTCATTCTTCTTCTGCACTGATTTGCTTTATGACCAAAGTTGTTGTAGTTGTGGCAGTATCCATTGAAGGATGGATATCTCTGAGCATTTAGTTGCCTTACCAGAGGTCTTCTAGGCCTGTTCCTTGGATTTTCAGATCTAGAGTTCTTGTGACCAGATCCGGAGCTTTCACCTTTCTCATACCCCAAGCCTTGCTTGTCATCTATCATCTTTTGGCTTTGAAGAAGAACTTCAAGTTGAGCAGAACTTATCTTGAATTTCTCTTCGTATTCATTTGTTGTTTGAAGATCCCTTTTAAGAGAGTCAATCGGATTCTCAAGTTGTTCTTCATTATCTCTTGCTTCTTCAAGATCAGATTCCAGATGCCTGATTATTCTATCCATTTTGTGGCAATCTTTTGACTTCTCCTTGAGAGATTGTCTTAGATCATCTTCAACTTTTCTTTTCTCTTCAATTTCTTGAGTGAATTTCATAACCCCTGATTCCATATCATGTCTTACCATAATGACCTCTTTTGATAGTTTCTCACATAACTTGTTCTTCTCTTTCAAATCGTCATCAGCATTATTGGCTTCACTTTGACTGGCTAATTGTTGAAGAAGTTCCTTTCTCTTTTTCATAGAGATGCTCAGTTTCTCTTTTAGTTCATTTATAAAATCATCAGCCTGTTTGAGTCTTTCCTTCAAGTTATTGACCTCGGAGTGAGATTGTTCAAGATCATTTAGGGTAGACTGAAGTTGTTCCCTCATGCCATACATATCCATTGTGATTCCAAGATCTTCCTCAAGCTGTTAGGCTCTGTTTAGAGGAACTTGGCTCTGATACCAATTGTTGATAACTGAGAGGGGGGGTGAATCAATTATCTTAATTATCTTAACTTTCTGTTCTTTTTATAACTAGTGCAGCATCAAAACAAATAAGCATCCATTATCATGAAAGCAAAAACAAAGACAATTCACATAACACAATAATTTTGACGTGGAAAACCCTGTTAAGGGAAAAATCATGGGGTGACTAACCCAAGAATGTATTCTCTGTTAGAAGAATAGAAATACAAAAATGGCAATTGCCAATTAGGGCTCATTGCCCGAGCACACTACTCACAAGAGGCTCACTGCCTACAAGAGACTCACTGTCTACAAGGTACAATGAAAGTAACAAGATACTTGAACTGATAAGAAGCATCCATATGTGCTGAGGTTCAATTCTGGTTAGGCTCAATACACTGATCTACTGCACTTCATTCTTCCTCTTCTTTGGTGTTGTTGTCCAATCACATACCAGACCTATATTATTGCTGCCACACTACTCTTCTACTTTTCTTCGCACTTACTACACACCACACACACCTTCATAGCGAAATCAATCTAGTATATGTATCCGCATCAATGATTTCAATCATCTTTCTAGTCAGCATCTGGAATACTCAACATTTTCCCAAACTCTAGTTTGTCGGCTGAATCCTTGCTTATTAAGTGATGCGTATCAAAAAGATGCTTAAAGAAGTCATCAAACATGTTGGCTAGCCATGGATGATTCCTCAAGAAAATTGATCACCATCAATAACTCATCCAGAAAAAGGTCTGATGCTCTATTAGTTAGTTCTTCCTTAGTCTACTCTGCCAAACAGGAACCCAACACGTAGGTGTTCATATCTTTTCACTCTTACATCACCGGAGGCTCAATCTCTGGAATATATTAGTCAAGGTACTCCACTTGACTTCCCCAAGTCCACGCTTTACTAAGATACTTCCTCTGAGAGATCCAGACCTGACTGTCGGACCTTGCTACATACTCTGTTCTTGCTTACCGGACCAAGATACACTTCAGTCTGTCTTCCGGTATGGTCATATCATGCCTGCAGATGTGTGGGATGGACTTTGTTACCATCAATGACAACACTCATGAAGCCACAATGTGTCTCTTGCCAACAAGATGAAGGAAGAAAGAATGATACAAAAGCAAATGGAGGAAAAGAGTCATGAAAAGAAACAAGAAGAAAGAAGATAAGAGAATGAGAAATGCGGAGTTCAAAAAATAGTTGGCAGCATTGAGGAGAGAATTGATGTTGGTAAAACAATGGTATGAAGAAGAAGAAGAAAGCCAAGGATATTATTGGGTTTGGCCAATGAGTAAGAAAGCAAAATGGCCAGTAAAAGAGATTGTTGAGAAAAGAAAAAGGAAAAATATGAATGCCTTGAGAAGAGAAGAGAAGAATGAAAAGAGTGCCCATAGAGATTGGGACAACAGAGAGTTTCCTATGGAGCAACATGGACCGGAAGAGGTCAAAGAAGTTCTCATTGAAGAGAACATGAGAAAAGAGGAAGAGGAATGTTGGAATTAAACTGGACAACTGAGAGGGGGGGTGAATTAGTTGTCCCAAAAATAATATTTTCTTCCTTTTAATCTTCTTTGACAATTTGTAAATTGATTAATGACGTAAACATTAAAGCATGAAACAACATCACATAAGCAAAAACATAATCAACACATTTGACACCAAGATTTTTGAAGTGGAAACCCGGTTAAGGGAAAAACCACGGTGGCTGTTAGCCCACAAGATTCGTACCCTATTAAAAGTACTTAACAAGAATGGGAAGGTACTTGCCTTTGGGCTCACTGCTCAAAAGAGAGGCTCACTGCCTATAAGAGATATAAGTTTAACACATAAAGAATTAACTAAGAAATAGCATCTACTTCATGCCTAATTCAATTTCATTGAATGCTCATAAAACTTTTGTTCTGCTTCCAAACTCTTCTTGACTAACTTTTCACTTTATTCTGCTTTTGCTCTTCTGCTCCTCATCTTCTTTGCTCTTCTCCAGATCCTTTCTTCAGATTTATTATTTTCGCTCAAGGATGATTTTCAACGACTCAACTACACTCATTTATATGCTTCATCAACCTTGGAATAAACATCAAGGTCAGCACACCAAACATCTTACTTAATGTGAATCACTAAGCTATCAGCCAAACATTGCTAAGACTTGAATCCTCTTTCAACAACATGCCACGCTCTAGAGAATTGCTTCTGGAACATCTGCAATAAGCTTGAATCATCTGGTTGGCCAGGACTAGGAAGAACAGCAGCACCAAGAAGGAAATCTTCACCAACAAGCTTAAACTTCAATGCGAACCTCCAACACAGCAATCACATGATCCAAAGACCTCCACAAGCACAAGGAATTCTACAAAAACATCCGCACTCCTCCAAATCATCAAAATCACTTGCATCTTCATCCAGAACCTCAAGAATATTATATGCCATGACTGTCATCTTAGAAAGATTGCTTGCAGGCCTCCAAACCACTAACCACTTGAATAGAAGATACACACTGACTTCCCAAACATGCCTTTAGAATCACAAATCATTATTTGACATATCCGGAAGGGTCCAAACCACTTCTCTGATGCTCTGTCTCTTTTGAATACTACAAAAACTGGTACTACTTAGATGGCCATAGTTTCTTCAAATCTTCATGCGGACCTCTCAAATCCTGACTGGAGTTACTTCACATAATCCTCTATACTGCCATAAGATATGCATCAATTGAGCTTTCTTAATTTTCTTAATATTCTCAACATTCTAGTCTTCTAGTTAGGCAACAAGATAGGATACAGTTGACACCAATGGCAACAAGAATATGTTGACATCAATGACAACACTGATTACGCATATATTTGCAACAATCTCCCCCTTTGTCATTGATGGCAACATATGATGTGAAAAATTGATTCAACCATCAAGACAAGAGCTTCTCTCCCTTTTTCTTATCACTTCTACAACCACTATCTTCACTGCTCCCCCTTTCACCAGCAACTAGTTTTTCACATGACTTTTCTCCCCCTTTGACATCAATGGCAAAGGACGCATATTTGCAATCTTTTCTCCTTAGTTTTGTTTCAGATCAAACTCAAAAATTACATGCAGACTACTCCCCCTGAGTAGTGCTTTCTTAACATCAATCTGGATCACAAGATATGACTGTGAATTCCACCGGACTGATGCACTCCAGTGCATTTTAATTCTAATCGGGAGGGGTAATAACCCCTAACTTCTCTCTGAGATACTCAAAAGTATCCTTGGGAAGAGGCTTAGTGAAAATATCTGCAATCTGATCCTTTAAGGACACAAACTCCAACTTGACTTCATTCTCATTTACCTTTTCTCTCAAGAAATGAAACTTGATGGATATATGCTTTGTCTTTGAACGCAACATCAAATTCTTTGAGATACTTATTGCACTTGAATTATCACAGAAGATTGTGACAGGCTCCTCAAACACAATTCTGATGTCCTTCAACATTTGCTTCATCCACAGGACTTGAGTACAATTGTTTGTAGCTGCTATATACTTAGCCTCTATTGTAGATAGGGAAATTGCCTCCTACTTTTTACTTAGCCAAGAAACTAATCTACTTCCCAAGAAGAATGCACTACCACTAGTACTTTTTCTGTCATCAACATCTCCTGCCCAATCAGCATCTGTATATGCATGAAGAGTGAATTCATTATCCTTTGGATACCATAATCCATAATCAATTGTCCCTTTGAGATATCTAAAAATTCTTTTGACTACTACAACATGGGATTCTTTAGGATCAGCTTAGAATCTAGCGACAAGCCCAACTACATTCATGATATCAGGTCTGGTCTGAGTCAGATAGAGCAGTCCTCCAATCATTGATCTATACCTTTCTGATTTGCCTTAGGGGAGTCATCATCTTTACTCAACTTACATCCGGTTACCATAGGCGTACCTACTTGCTTTGAATCTTCCATTCCAAACTTCTTCAACAATTCTTTCACATACTTAGACTAAGATATAAAGATACCTTTGTCTGACTGATTGATTTGTAGACCTAAGAAGAAATTCATTTCACCAAACATGGACATCTCAAATTCACTTTGCATCTGATCACAAAATGTTTTGCACATACTCTCATTTCCACCAAAAATGATATCATCAACAAATACCTCAACAATCAGAATGTTCTCATGATCAATCTTGAAGTAGAGATTACTGTCAGCAGTACCTTTGATGTAACCTAGCTTTAGCAAATACTTATCTAATCTTGCATACCAAGCTCTTGGAGCTTGTTTGAGTCCATACAATGCTTTCCTTAATCTGCAAACCGTGTCTTCCTGATCAAACAACTGAAATCCTTCTGATTGCTCAATGTAGACTTCTTCCTCTAACTCTCCATTTAGAAATGCTGACTTGACATCCATCTGATAGACTTTAAAATCTTTATAAGTAGCAAAAGCAAAAAACAATCTGATTGCCTCTATTCTTGCCACTGGAGCAAAAGTTTCTTCAAAATCAATTCCTTCCACTTGAGAATATCCTTTGCATACCAACCTTGTTTTATTTCTTACAACTTCACCTTCTTCATTTAGCTTGTTCCGAAAGACCCATTTAGTTCCAATCATATTTTTGTCCTTAGGTCTAGAAACAAGATCCCAAGTGTGATTCTTTTCAATTTACATTAATTCTTCTTTCATTGCCTTTACCCAGTTTTCATCTTTGCAAGCTTCACTTATTATTTTTGGTTCAATCTTTGAGATCAGACAAATCTCTTCTTGATCTTCAACAATTCTTCTTCTAGTTCAAACACCTTTATTTATGTCTCCTATAATTTGATCTTCAGGATGATTCATCCTTACATACCTGGGAGTTTTGGGAATTTTTTGAGATTTTGTTTCTTGAGCTTGTTCCTCAACTTCTGCACTATCCTCTTGAATTACTAGATTTTCTAGATCAATCTAGATCTAGATCTGAGTTTGCACTTGCCTTTCTTGACTTGGATTTTCATCTTGATCATCTGAATCATATCTGCATGACCTAGAATGTCCTTGTTTTCTCTCATCAACTCTGATATTAGCACTTTCAACAATCTTTTTCAACCTCTTGTTAAAGCATCGGTATGCTTTGCTTTGAGTAGAGTAACCTAGAAAAATTCCTTCATCACTTCTTGCTTCAAACTTGTTTAGATCCTCATCTCTTTTGATGTAGCATTTACTACCAAAAACTCTGAAGTATCTTATAGTAGGAGGATGACCAAACCATAGTTCATAAGGTGTCTTACTAGAATTGCCTTTGATTTGCACTCGGTTAAGAGTGTAGACAACAGTACTCACAACTTCTCTCCAATAAACTTGAGGAACATTTGTTTCCATCATCATGGTCCTGGAAGCTTCTTAAATGGTCTAGTTCTTTCTTTCTACAACTGCATTTTGTTGAGGAGTCTTAGGAGCAATTAACTGTCTTTTAATTCCATGCTTTTCACAAAATGAATCAAACTCACCGGAGGTAAATTCTCCACCTCAGTCAGATCTCAGACACTTTATCTTCATACCAATCTCATTTTCCACCATAACCTTGAATACCTTGAATTTGTCAAGAGCTTCTAATTTTTCTTTTAAGAAGGTTACCCACATCATCCGAGAGTAATCATCAATCAGCAACATAAAATATATGTCTCCTTATACACTCCTAATTCTAGCAGGGCCACATAGATCAATATGCACAAGTTCCAACCATTCATTTGAAAATTGTTCTTTACTTTTGAATGAAATTTTGTTTTGTTTGCCCAATTGACATTCTCTACATATGTTATCAGGTTTCATAAGTTTGGAAGATATCTTACAGCTTGAGTAGAACTTATCTAGACAATGTTATCAAAATTTACATGACACATCCTCCTATGCCATAACCAACTTTGATCTAACTAAGCAATCAAACAACTTTTGCCAGAACTATTTAAATGAAAGATGTTACCTCTAGTTTGAGTGCTAGATGAAATTTCAGTTCCAGAGCTTTCCAAGATTCTGCATTTTCCATCCTTGAATCAGAGATCACAACCCTTGTCAACTAACTGTCCAACACGAGAGGATTATGCTTCAGTCCTTCCACATACAGAACATCGTTAGTGTTATTCTTACCATAAAAAGAGATGGATCCTCTGCCACGGATTCTACCGGCTGAGTTGTCTCCAAATTTCACAATTCCACCTTCATATTTTTCAAATCTTACAAACTTACTTTTATCACCATTCATATGATGAGAACATCCACTATCAATCAGCCATTCATCCTTTTCAACAACCTGAGCAGCCAAGGCACTTTCCAGATTTGTACAGCTAGCAGATTCAATAGACACCGGATCTTCTTCCTTAAAAGCGATGAACACCCAATCATCTTCAGTGGAACCTACATGATCAGATTCATCATCTGTGACTCCTTCTTCCACAGCTTCTTGGACATAGTAATATTTTTTCTGACCTTTATATCTGTTAGGGTTTGGTTTTGAGAACCTCTCCGGACATCTTGAGGCAAAATGACCAATCTTATTACAAGCAAAACATTTGAGTGGCAACTTTCCTTCATACTTACTGGATCCTCTTGGTATTCTTTTGGCAATAAGAGCTTCAAGATCTGTAGTCTCAATTTCATCATCTTCAAGATCCTTTCTTGTCTTCACAAATCGGTTTAATTTTCCTAAGAACTTTCACCTAGATCATATCTTTTCTTTCCATACACACAGGCCTTAAATGCAGATTCAGACTTAGGGAGAGAATCACCAAACTCACTCATTTCAAATTTTGAAAGCTTACCAACTAACTGATCCCTTGTGACAGTTGTTACTGTCCTAATTTCTTCAATGGCTGCAGCTTTATGCTTGTATGTTGCAAGTAAGGATCTAAGCACTTTGGCAACAATTTCTTATTCTTCCAATACTCCACCTGCATTTTTGATACCAGTCACAAGTTCATTTACTTTCTGCATGTAGGAAGTAATGTTTTCATCTTCCCTCATTACCAATCTTTCACATTTACCCTTCACGCTTTGTAGCTTGGCACATTTAACATATTTGTCACCTTCATACAGATTTTCCAACTTTTTCCAAATTTCATGGGTAGTTTTCAAATCCAGGACATTTGCCAATTCTGTATCAGACAGGGCACTCAATAAAGCTTCTTTGGCTCAAATATTGCATTCAGCTTCCCTGAGTTCATCTAGAGTAGTAGGGCCATTCATCAGAATCTTATACTCATTCTTTGTTATCGACCAAAAGTCATTACCAATACATTCCAAATGACACTACATGCGTACCTTCCAAGGGGAGTAATTTGTTCCATCAAATCTTGGACTTTCCTTCTTATAAGTCGACATCTTGGATCTCCTCAAGTGGTCAAGCTTCTTTTAGAGGATCTGGCTCTAATACCAATTGTTGGAATTAAACCAAGCAACTGAGGAGGGTGAATGAGTTATCCCAAAAATAATATTTTCTTCCTTTTAATCTTCTTTGACAATTTACAAATTGATTAATGATGTAAACATTAAAGCATGAAACAACATCACATAAGTAGAAACATAATCAACACATTTGACACCAATATTTTTGACGTGGAAACCCGGTTAAGGGAAAAACCACAGTGGGTGTTAGCCCACAAGATTTGTACCCTGTTAAAAGTACTTAAAAAGAATGGGAAGGCACTTGCCTTCGGGCTCACTACCCAGAGCTCACTGCTCAAAAGGGAGGCTCACTTCCTACAAGAGATTTAAGTTTAACACAAAGAATTAACTAAGAAAGAGGAGAATGATGCTAAAGAAGTTTAGTTGGAAGAAACCATAGAATTTCATGATGCATGTGAAGATGTTGCAGCAGCAGCACAAGATGCTTGTAATGAAGAAAAGTTGAAAAGAGGAAGCTGAAGGTGGATGCAATTTGGGACAGCAGATCCTTACACAGAGGAATGGAGGTAAAATTGTTACTTTTGATCATGAATGTAGAAATGAGAATATGGATAGGCAAGTTGATCAGAAAAAGAAATTGGAAAATGTAAATGTGATTGAGGATCATGGATATGTAGTGCCATGTTGGCAAAAGAAAAAGATTGATGAAAGGCAACAGTTAAGTTGTAAAAAAGTGAATGCCTTTGATTGTGTTTATGCTAACAAGCAAGTGTAGAGAAAAACAAATGTGTAGATGAATAAGTGGTAGTATGATGTAAGGTTGAGTTGGCCAGCAAAGAGGCCTAGAGAAAATGATTTCAAGATGAAGACAGAGCAAGTGAAGAGAAGCTCAAGTGTAGCAAGGAAAGGACATCCATCCAGTGCTAGAGTATGGGTGGTAAAGCAAGTAGCAGCAAACAAATGTGTTGCAGAAAAGACAAAGAATTGGAGGCATGAAAAGGAGAACAAACCCCAAGGAATTGGAAGCATGATCAATCCAGTAGAGGATGGCAAGAAGGAGAAGAAGCATACAGTGAAGTTGTAGCAAGAGAAGCCCAGTGTAAGCAAGGTAAGAGAAAAGAAATCTAATTTTTATGTTGATAAAGCTTTGAATGAAATTCATAATGATGAGGAAAATATGAGGAGATTATTAGATGAAAAAGATATAAGGAGAAATAGATATTTGAGAAGACAAGAATGCAGACAAAGGCAAATTGCAAGATGCAGGTATGACAGAAAAGAGGAAAAGTGGAATAGAAGAGTTGTATGGAAAAAGAAGACAGTAGAGGTATGTGTTGAAGATGCAGATTTGAACCAGCAAGCAGAAGATGATGATGGAGTAGCCATAGTTCTAGAGCAAGAAAGCAAGCAAAAGAAGAATGAAAGCAAGGAAGAGATAAGATGGAGCAAATATAGAAAATGTTGAAGAAGATTTATGGAAGTAGTTGACAGCCATTAAACAAGAATGGAATGATAAGCTTAAAGGTGTGAGCTTAAGTAGGATAGCAGAGAAGATTGAAGACAAGGGTGCAGAAGTGGTTACAGAAATGAAGCATGAAGATGTTGCAGATTTGAAGAGTAAGAGGGTAGAGAATGAAGCTGAAAATGATGTGGTGTTGCAGCAGTGACCATGAGGGAAGAACGGCTGGAAGATATGATAGATGAACATATTGATGATGATATAGGAATGGTAAGTATTGAGAATGAAACATGTGTTGTTATAATTTTTCCATTTGAGTATGATTTGTTTGAGGTGAATGAAAGAAGAATTTGAGATTGGAGGTGGATCATAAGTGTTGCAAACAGTCATGTGAGAGCAGCTCACAGTGTTGCAGGAGTATGTTCAAGATCAATGCCTATGAGATAGAGAAATTATGGAAAAGGTGGAAGAAAAGGTTTGATGAGGTTTACAGAGGAACACATGTGCCGGAGCACATGATCTTTGTCTCCTAGGGAGTTTGATGCAAGGGCATCCTATTAAAATTTAAAAATTGTCATTGGCATTTAATTTTTGGTTTAAATGTATGGGTTAAGTGACAGAAGCATGAGAAAGTAGGCTCCTTTTGCCAAGGCGACAGGAAAAATAATAATTAATTATTATTTTCTAGAAAGTGGAATAATGGAGAAAGTGGTGATTATATCCAAAATCAGGTGCAAGAAGGATTGTTGGTTATTTTAAGGAGGTGACAGCCGTGTTGATGGTGTCTTAAAGGAGATTCTATAGTGACTGATAGTGGAAAGGCAGAAAGAGACTAAAAATAGACAAAGCGACAGAAGAAAATAAAAGTAGGCCGCATGCAAGGAAAAGGCCAATTATGCCAAGAAGGCACACAACTAAGAATAGATGGTGAGACAGTGTGTAGCAATGCAGAAAACAACATATGGCCAAGCATAGTGGAGAGAGAGGGAAGAAAAGAGAAGCGGCAAAATAAAATGCGTGGTGGCCACAGTCACTAATGAAAACATGAAGGTTGACTATGTTTAGAGGCCAAGGATAGAGGAAAAGGCCGTTACAAGAATTCAAGAAGGCCGCATATATTCAGAGAGGCCACACATATAGGAGGGAGAGGCCAATAGGCAATAGGATTGGAAGCAGCAGAAAATAGTAGAGTAGGCCGCATATATATTCAGGCAGGCCGCATATATCTCAGGAGGAGGTTGCACATATTGGACAGGAGAAGGTCGATAGAATAAGGAGGTCGATATGTATGCAGAGGGATGATTAGGCAGCCAAAAATAAAGAACAAGAGAGGTTGATTTCTAATAGGCCGATAGTGCTTCATGAGCATCGATAAGGAGAAAGAAGGTCGTTCTGTTCTAGTCGTAAAGAAGATAAGTGTAGGCCGATAGGATAATGAGGAAGAGCGAGTATAGAGAAAAAAAGGCCACAGACCCAGCATAGAGTGAAGGTCGATGAGAATAGCTTGAAGGTTGAAGACTGAGCACAGTCAAGTTCAGAGAGGAAATAAGTCGAGGACAGTAGAGGAGAGTTTGAGGAAGGATGATAGTAATAGGAAGAGGTCGAGCAATGAATGGCAAATGAAGAAGGTCGATGGTAGAAGGAGTTGACAATCCAAGTATGGATTGATGAAATTGTTGAGTAGTCAAGAGATGAAGGTGTAGATGTGATAATTTGTAATAGGGGCCAATTAATAAATGAAATAAAAGATTAATTTCTTATGCATTAAACCTATGTATTATGAGTATGGACAGCTCCTGTAGCTGGTTATAAATAAGTCTGAATTCATGTCATTCCTGTAGCATGTTAGAGCTAATTTAGTCTCCTGTCACTTTTGGGAATATTGTGATGAATCTGAATTGCATGTGAATGATTTTGTGAATATTCTAGTTGTTTTCCTCATTCCTGTCACTCTAATGAAAGAAGATATGTTAAAGCCTTGTAAGATGGGCAAAGACTTGATTCTCACTTAAGGGTTGAATGGGTATGTGTGCATGTTTTATGTGACCATGCTATCAGTTGACACATTCTGGTTATGATTTGATTCCTGACTTATTAGATTGCTCAAGTCATTATGAAGGTTGATGACTTGACTTTCCATGCTGCTAACTGATTCTGCTACCAGATCAAATGTCTTGGACGTGTTCAACAGTTTCTACTCCAAATCCTTGATCTTCTCTGTTGTTTTCTTTGTGACTTTCGGCGAGGATAAACAAAATTTGTATATGTCACTAGCTTCTTGAATGGCACTTTGAATACTTCTAATTCCTTGGTCTAAAGAGATCTTATCATTGATCAACGTGGTTTTTAACTCTGCTAGTCTTTTCTCATCAAATTCTTTTCTGACCTTTGTTTCTGCCAATTTTTCAAAGGATCCAAAATGATTACTGATTAATCTTATCATACCTTTTAGTTGATCTGTAGATGATATCACTGTATCTTATTGGTAATCAGGCATCAACTTTCTAAGTACACCAGATACTACTGTAATGAGCTTATTGTCTTGCATGTGAGTTTTCATCAATTCTTCATGTGCCTTTGCTTGGGAAAATGATACTATTCAAATTATTGTTCCAGAGACAGGGAATTCAGATTTATTCATTCTTGAAGAAAATTGGGTAGATCTGAGATTTGTGCACTTTGTAGCTTTTCCAAAGGTTTGGCAACAGTGTCTTTTGCCACTTTTTCTTCACAAAATGAAACTTTCTTTCTCTTCTTTTCTTCAGTTGTGGCATCTATTATGGATGAGGTCTTTGATCTTTTTCTGAGACTAGATGTTGGCCTCTTCTTCAAATCTCTTATCTTTCCTTTCTAGAGTGCTTGAAGTCCATTCTACTAGAGCACTTATGGACCTTGATCCTTCTAAGCTAGTTGTTGCCTTACTTAATTGTTCATCTCATGTTTTCTCTAACTGCTCAGATTCCATCAACATTCTGGAAGATAATTTTGAGAATGTCCCAAATCTATCCTCTTTGAGATTAATAGGTTTACTTAGTAGTGCATCAGCTAATTCAATCAAGACATCTTCTTCAACTTCATAACTTAGTGCAAGGACCCATACAGTTCTTGGTTCCATAGCTTCCATGAAGCATTTGTCTTTATCCACCATGAATACAATATCCTTTTCATACTTTATCACTACATTTTCAGGTATCCAGAACCTACTTGACATTTTCTTTTGAAAGTCTTTGAAATAATTCCATAAGATTTTGTTCTACTTATTTGCATTGCCCAAACTTTGTAAGTGATTTCTTATTTGAGTGGCTACATGTATGTGATCATGCCAGACAATATTTCCTAAACCAGGTAACTCTCTCATGAAGTAAAAGAGTAAACATGTAATCAATGTTCCATATTTGAAAGGATGATTAGTTTCTTTTGTTCTTCTCAAGTTCTCCATTAGTTCACTTCTAAGCAATTCACAAAGGTCATAGTCCGTATTGTTTTTTATCATGTCATGTGATGTGTATATAGCTGATGTAGACACAGTGTTTTCTTTGATGGAGAAGTACACTTTGTATCCAACAATCATTGATGCAAATCTGACAGTTGGATCCTTGATATCATTTATTGTAAGGCCATTCTTCTCAATTTTAGCTCCTGTTAGTTGCCCTACCACATTGTTCTTCATTTTCTTTATGCCTAGAACCCTTCCGGAGGAGCTCATACTGGTTACAGCTTTGATGGCTTCTTTAGTTATCAAATAGGGTTCATCAAGCCATAAGGATTCATCATGAATTATGCTTAGAATAAGCTTGACCCATGCATCAATCAGAATTGTGAGAAAATCCAACCAGGTGTCAAGTTTCTTTTCTCCTAGAACTTTATAATCATCTTTCAACACAATATCCACAGTAGTCAATTCATCAAAATATAGTTTTCCTAACTTCATGTGATCATATTCTTCTAGACTAATATGAATTTATGCTCTGATATCTTTCATATGCATAACCCCATGTGGGGTAATTGAGAATGCCCCTGACAGATCATTTTCCAAATATTTGAAGAATTGTTTCTTAAACTTGGGGTGAGGCATCTTTCCTATCTCGATTACGTGAGGAGTAAACATTTCCAGAGTAATTTAATTTTCACAGTAGGGTTTCAAGTTATAAATACCTCTTTCGCTAGATTAGGGTTTCCTTGATCTTGATCTAAAATCCTTTGGAGAATACTGTAGACGCTTTGAATCTTGCTTCAATTCCCTTTAGTCACTTGAGGGCATGAAATGTAGAATAATTTTTCCTTTAGATACAACTCCTTTTATCCTTCGCATGCCAAAACCTAAGTCATTAATGTCACCTTACAAAAAGTTGTTAGGCACCTTCCTGGCAACCATAGACACTTCAGATTACTCTGCAAATCTTCGCAGTTGGACATTTTCTTCTAGAACTTGCTTCAAAGGATCTGTCATATGATTCTTTTTATCATATCTTCATGCCAGATTCCAGCACTGGCTGACTGGCTAGGGGTTTTGAATTTTCAATGCAGCTCCCCCTGAGCCAGAGCTCTCACTTTACTTCCTGGAGGAAGTATCTGCACCAAAATCTGGTGCGAATCCATCCTAGGTATTATCAACATCTTTCTTAATCCAAACCTTGCTCATTTCCTTCTTTATTTTAGTCAGATCAATCTTTTCTTTTCCCTTATCATTCCTCTACTCTATTTTCCTTTCTTTAGCATAGTAATTTCTCTTCACATTCTTGCTTCTGTAGAATCTTGCAACATGTCCAAATTTGTTGCAATCAAAGCCCACAATGTTTCCTTGTCCTTGATTCCTTCCTCTGAATGAATTCATCCTTGATTTGCATTGATTAGCCATGTGTCCAATTCTATTGCATGCAAAACACTTTCCATTGACTATTCCTTGCATAGTAAGACCCATTTCTTACCAGATTTATGCATTCATTTGATTTGTGACCAATTTTCTTGCAATTGAAACATTGACCAGAGAATGATGGAACATTCTGATTTACTCTACTCCTACATTGAGTAGATTTATGACCAAACTTATTCCAATTAAAATAGTGGCCATTGAAAGATGAATACCTTTGAGCATTTGGCTATCTGACCGGAGGTCTTCTAGGTCTTCTTCTTTGATTTCTGTATTAGTTCCCTCTGTTTTGCTTTAACCCGGTGTTGGTTTGACCAGTTTTTGAACTTTCTCCTTTTTCAAATCCCAAACCTTTCTTATCATCAACACTCTTTTGACTAGCAATCATTTCATCAAGCTTTGCAGTACTTATCTTGAACTTTTCTTCATAGCTCTTGGCCTTTTCTAAGTCTGCTTTTAGACCCACAACTTCTTTTTCAAGTTTGGCACAATCTTTAGATTTGCTTTTCATCATTAAATTCAGATCTTCTTCTGCTTTTGTTCTTTCTATAACTTCTGCTTCCAAATCATCCAGGGTTGCATTTGCTGATATCAATTGACCACTAACTTCTTTGTATTTGTCTTTGAATTTCTTGACTTGTTCTTTTAATTTTGAGATGCATTCATTAGCTTCTTGTAAGTTATCCTTCAGATCCCTAACTTATGCTTCAGACTTTTCAAGATCAATAAGGGTTGCTTCTAGTTCTTTGTTGCTTTCAAAATTTCCAAATCTTCTTGCTGCCATGATTACACCACCCCAGATCTTCCTCAAGTTGTTAGACTTCTTCCAAGGAACCTCACTCTGATACCAATTGTTGATAGTAAGGAATACTGAGAGGGAGGTTAATCACTATTCTGTAAAACCACTTCATTTCAAGTTTGTTGATCCACTTTCCAAAACTAATAATATAAAAATAGAATAAGCATAGGAACAACAACCATAAAGACATAACACATGACCACTAGGATTTTTATGTGGAAAAACTAAAAAGGAAAAAACCACGGTGAGTGTTAGCTCACAGTATATTAATATAGCACAATACCAGCTTACAAGAAGGCTCACTGCCCAAAAAAATGCTCACTGCCAGAACATGCTCACTACCTAGAGAAAGAAGGAAGAAAGAAAAATGGCTCACTACCAATTTGAACTACTCTGATTGCATCTACACATACATAGTTGCAGCTCCAATGAAGCATAGAAATATTGTCTCAAAACTCTTCATCTCTGACTGCTATGTTTCACTGCTTTGCTTTTACATAGAAGCAAGATCTCTCTTTTCCTGCCTTTACACAATTGCTTTACTTCTGATGTCACACATTCACATTCGCATCACACCCCAAACACTGAATTTGATCCCATATATATATCCACAACACTTAAGATCTTCATATTGGGTCGGCATACTCAGATGAAGCATATAGTTAATAAACTTGTAGCTTGTCGGCCAAATCCATTCATCAAAATACATGGTGGACCTAAATAACATTTGAAACACCTTCTCATATGTTGGCTTCAATTATAGAACCACTTAGGATAAAGTTCTAATCAATAGAACTTAACACACATAAATCAAATTATCATGTCGGCCTCAAACACAAATTGTTACTGACTCAATCTATCTGTCAGATCGCAACTTTCACTGCGGCCCACATGGCTTGCTCAAAATCATGACAAAGACTCCTCATACATCACCAATCATGCCTTCATAACCGCAAAGCAAAGTATTCTTCCGCGGCAAGATGCGGACCATCAGAACTCAAACTCTATCATAGTCAAACTCTGTCAAACACTGTAGCGATAATCAACAGCTTGCAACTATCTTTCCAATGGACTTCAAATATTACAACTCTAAAATTAGACACTTCATACAAGTGTTTACAACACCTCAAAACCACATAACAAAATATGCACTTGCGGAGAAATGCGGATCATTTTACTTCGCACTATACACTGTCCCTATCTTACTTATGTTCATCCAGACTTAGATATTTTCTTCAAATGACTTCTGGAGGAAGTCATGACCTGAACACTTGAATATATCGTCATCAAGTGGCTATGAGTCAACATACTTGAACTACATTTGCTGGTCTTCATCTGCGGAGGCATACTAATCCACTTTCTGTCCCTTACCCTGAATACTGTCCATAGTCATTCTGGCCTTCCAATCTTGAATACTTTTGTGCCTTGTTGCCAAATCAAGTTGGTCTTTTGGAGTGATGTCTTCTTTGCCTTGTTACCATCAATGACAACACTCAATTATTCAACATAGCAGTGTCTCTGCCAACAGAAGGATCATTGTATGTCACTTCTTTGTTCTTTGCTAGACTTATGGGATCACCTTATGATGACCATCAGGAGCATTGCTTCTAAGCTCAAGGAGGACAAGGTAGTGGCATCATTAATCTTAGAGGAGATACAAAGAAAAGCTTCTGAATATAAACTAAAAAGGTCTTATCAATTCACAAAAGACAAAATAAGAAAGGTAAGAAGAAGGACAAGATGAGAGCAAAGTCAAGATCCAAATTTCCTAGAAAGTCCAAGGCTAAGTGTTGAAACTATGGAAAGCATGGATACTACTGTAGAGACTATGAAGAAGAGAAGAAGAAAAAGAAAAATGATTTAGATGATGATGTAGAAGCATTTGGATTCATAGTCAATCCTACATCACCTAAAAATAATAGTTGAGTTTGTTTTCAATTTTATGCACCAACACACCATTTTAAGAGATCTTCAGGAAGATTTAAGGTTCTTATGTGTTATGAAGATCATTGTAGTACTTTTAATAGTTGTCAATGTGTTATTTTAAGAGCAAAGGCCAAGCTACTACATATTTATCTCTTGTTTATAGGACTATACTACATATTTATCTCTTGTTTATAGGACTATTATAAAAGTGTTATCTAGGAGTTGTATAAAACTACAAAATTGCATTGAGTTTCAGGATATGTGTGAGCAATATATAAGTTGCATTAGGAATTGGTAGTGAGCTATAGAAAGACATCTTTGTGTGGATTTGTATGTTGACTAGTCACCATATGTGTCATTGATTTAGTGCAGTATTAAAGGCCACAATTTTATGCCTAATCTCAATGTTTATTTTCCTTATGGATTTTTATTTACCTAGCTATCACCTTTCTAAAAACAGATTTGACATCTTATTATTCCTAACCTTGGTAACATAATACAAATCAGAATTGGGCGTCAAGTTTTCTTTTCAACAATATGGACTTCATGCAGTAAATTATTTTGTGATTTGTTAAATTTTTTCCCTTACTCGTGACATTGAATTGAGGCTGTATGATTCACAAAAATCCATCATTCTAACTTGGTTGTAACCTTTCTCTACTCTTGTTTCATGATTGATGTTGTAGCTTTGTTTGATTAGAAATCATTTGTAGAATGTTTTGTGGTGTTTCCTTTTGGTTGCATGGTATTTTCTTTAAGCATTCTTGGTCATTTATATCTTTCTTTGGTTGTTTTGCTTAGTTGTGAGCCGTATGAAGTTTATTCTACATCTTCTTGGTCATTTAATTTCATTATGAAAAATTATTACCTTCTACGGGACATGTACGAATGCCATAATGGTTGGTGGCAAGATCTGGCTAGAGATGCAAACAATTTCTTGGCCATTCCATTTTCTTTTGTAGGGGTCGTGTGTGTAGCACATTTCTATTGAGCATATTGTCTTTTCATTGATGTCAAAATGTTGGTAATAATGGTAGTGATATTTCAGAATATCAGGTATATTTGATCTTGCATTTCACAGTTGATCATGGCAAGAATTAATCAGAAGTTGATCATGTATCAGGATGTTGTTTTTCACAAGATGTTTGTTCAAGCAAGGATATTATCTTCTTCAGTGGAAGTTATGTTGATTCATGAGAATTCTTCTCATCATATGATGATCATGACAAGACACAGTATTGATCTTCTATATGGTTGGCAGAAGGGTACTTCAAGGAGTCTTGATCTTTGTTCAAATCATGTCTTCTGTGTTAATTTATGTTAGTGCAAGTTATATGTCTTGATCAGATGTGGGTATCGGGTTCATACTTGGGGCAAAATATTCTTATGTGAGCTCACTAAACTCTAAGTTGAAGATCATAAATCATGTTCTAAAAAGTCCTTAAACAAACGTCATAACTTTTGTTCTAATTGGCAGTTGACCAGTCGAGGAGGTTGTCGAGGTTTAAGTGACAATATAAAGGGTTGTGCATCGTCTGTATTACCGGCCCCATCGGCTAGGCTACCGGTCATCGGGTGTGGCTCGAAGGTGTCCCGGCGGGAATTCTGCATCAACGGCAATGTTGAAAAGGTAAGTGGAGCGAAATCCATATCAGATGGATAAGATTCAAAACTAAAAAAGTGTGAAACGGTTATGACAGTCAATTAAATTTGACGTGCATTATGATGCAAAAAGACAAAAGGCATGTATGTTTCCATTTCTTCACCGAAGTTCAAGAGACTTTGAAGATAGAAAGTCTTGGAAAAGAAAGAGTGAAAGTTTGGAATGTTTCTAAAGGTGCAGAAGATAAAAAAAATAGATCAACGAGAGTTTGTTTTTTGTTTTTTTCTTTTTGACAAGAATGTGATTTGTTTTGAAGGGAAGAAGAAGAATGGGTTGGAAGTTGAACCGAATTAAAAACTTGAAAGTTCCTTTTTGATGGTGTGATTTTTTTTTTTAATTTGTAGGGGTGTGTTCTTAAGCAAATAAGAGAGATGATCTTGTAGTGTGTGAGAAGTTTTTTTAGAATGGGATTTTTGCTGTGAGATGTATTTTTGTATATTGCAGGTATGAAGAAACATTTTCTTGGACAGGGAATTATGTTGAGTTTTTGAAATAGTGATGGTGCAATAAATGGATGGAGTTTTTCAATGATCAAGATGGATCAATATTTGTTCAGAGAAGGTGAAAGTGTTGAAAGACAATAATTTCTCAGAGAGGGTCAATTGTTCAATAATGCACAGTGAGAAAGTTCATGAAATGGTGAATTAAATTTTGAAGAGGTATGAAGTATTTTGAAAATCAAAATTGATTAATTGTAGATGATGATGACAGTTGAAGATTGATTTGATTGCAGAGAGTATATTTTTGTTTGTTTTTGAAAAGAAGAAATAAGGTGTTGCTTTATTGAAATAGGGAAACCCCCTGAGCTTTTCAATGAAATTTTGATGTTGTAATGTCAGTGAGATATGCAGAGAAGTACAATATGCCAGTGAGGCAAAATTGTAATGTCAGTAAGACAGTTGTAAATCTGAAATTTTTGTTAAGCCAGTGAGGCAGTTGAGTGGTTTTTATACCCCAGGAGGGTTTTCCACTCGGGAAATTTCTTGTGTCAAATTTTGTGTTGATACTCTGCATAATCTTTTTATCTATCTGAAGAATTCTATAATTGAGAAGTTAAATTTATCAAAAGGTGTAAAAAGTGTTAAAATTGTTAACAACACTGATTCACCCCCCCTCTCAGTGTTGTGTGTATTCCTACAGTGTGAACAGTTTGGAAAGAGTTCAATGTTTTTAAATATTTAGACAACAAATGAAAAGAGAGGGGGCCCAAACAAGAGAATAGAGGAGAATAGAACATGGGGTATGAGAATAGAGGAGGTAGTAGGAATTAAAAGAGAGGTGGAGAAACATAGGAACTAGTGGATTTGACTGCTTATTGCAAGAATCAGAACATAGTGAAAGTAAGGGTTTCAACCTATTGTTGCTCTCCATGAGGGGTGTTTGAATCCCATAGTGTTGTCAAATAATTGGCTATAGGAAGAGTTTTTCTTTAGTTTTTGTAACATTGTTTTTTTAATTTTGTAATCAATGTATAATAAACTACAAGTACATAAGTAAAGTAAAGTGTTGTCATTCAGTTTTTTTATTTCCATTGTGTGTGAATTTGTGTGAATAAGGTTTAGGCTAATAGTTTAGGTCAATTTTAATTAATCTCCCTAAGTTAGATTGCACCAAGTGGTATTAGAGAAAGGATTAGATAGATTTTAGGTATCTTAAATATCTATAGGATTGTTGTATATGTGTGAGAATAAGTCATGTAATTATAGAGGGCTATGAGAGACCTCATTTCATCTTTTGGAAAATATGAAGCTGATGAGTTTATGTTTTTTCATAGTAGTGTGTGGGTAGAAAAATAGTGAGATTTTTTTGTGAAAATGACATTGATATTGGGAAGATTCCCTCAAGAAGGATAGTTCCTATAGTGGATAGGATGGAGGAAATGATTGAACAACTCTGGACTAAGCTCCAAAATGAGATAGTTGCTTTGGTTGTTGACCAAAGAAAAAATCCAAAACATGATGAAGAAGAGGGTAGTGATGAAGAAACTATAATAAAAGGAAGAAGAGAAAATGAACAAATAATGGATGAAGCAAAAGAGTGTTTTCTTGGAGCTCTTACAAAGATTAGCAAAGGGACTAAGATGGAAGTTCCAAACTTCTCCAGTGTCTTGAATCTGGAGGAACTAATTGATTGGATTAGTGAGTTAGAAGATTACTTTGAATATGAAAATATTCATGACCCTCACACGGTAAATATGGGACAGACTAAACTTAAGGGACATGTAGAATTTTGGTGGAGAGAATTATAAAGAGAAAGAGTATTACACGAAGGAATGAGAATCACCGAATGGAATCAAATTGTAGCAATGTTAAAAGTAAAATTCCTTCCTAGAGATTATGAGTTGGAGTTATTAAAAAGGCTTCAAAATATGAAACAAAATGAAATGAGTGTGAAGGACTACACAAAAGAATTCTAAAAGATGGTTATCATATCAGAACACCATGAGATGGATAGAGAAAAGGTAGCTAAATACGTGAATGGGTCGAGGTTTAATATTCAAGATGAAATGAGTATGCTAAGAATTAGTATAATGAAGGAGGCATATTAGTTTGCTTTAAAAGAAGAAGAGAAGTTATCTAGAAGGCGTTAGAATCCGTAAAATAGATTATAAGCTAGAATTAATTGAAAGAGTTAGAAACATAAACTGTAAATGCAAAATCAATTGAAATAGCATAACAATGATACCAAGAGATTGATGTGAAATGCTTGAATGACAAAATAGCATCAGATAACTATCTCCAATATCGAATGAAAATACAAGCTAGGTAGCATGCTTATATAGACCAGGGAGAGGGAGGAGGTGGCAACACCGACCAATGAGGAGAAACCATCTATCAAACTAAAGATAGTAAAGTATCTTCCCAAGATAGCTAATGGATGCTCACATGTAGGAAGGTGACACATCATAATCCTCTCGCCTAGTAAAACATGCTTTATTAACCTAAGCAAGCTTAAATAAATGTGTAGGAAAAACCTTATAAAAAGGAATAAAAAATCTACACTAACAGAAGACAATAAAATAATTAAAGAGGGAGAGGAAGGTCCTCTATTGGAAAAGAACAAGAAAATAGTAGCAGATGAAAGCAATCGTATGAAGAAGAAACATGTAATTCATGCAACAATGATCCTAGTCAAAACAGAAGAGGAAGAGAATATCTAGAAAAAGGACGAGGTGGTAGCAATAGAGGGTTCACTAAAACTTGTCCCAAGTGTGGAGAAGTTAGGAATAAGGCATTTAAATGTCCTCAAACACAACATGATAATATTAGGAAAGGGGTGGCTAGAAACCATGTAGCTCAAGCAAATGAAGAAAGTGTTGCATTGCTTAGACACATAGATGAAACTAACCATGTATGAGAATGAGCCATTGCAAAGAAAGAGTCTTTTTTGAACTATATGTAAATTGGAAGGTAAGTTCTATAAAGTTATAGTTGATAGTGGTAGTACAAATAACTTAGTTTCTAGTAAAATGGTAGATAAGTTAGGATTAAAAGGAAAAGAACATCCCAACTCTTATCAGTTTTCCTGGTTATAGAAGGGACATCAGTTGGTAGTAAATGAACAATGTTTAGTGAGTTTGCAAATTGGTTCTTACAAATATGAGATTCTATATGATGTTATGTCTATGGATGCATGTCATGTCTTGTTAGAAAGGACTTGGTAGTTTGATAGAGAGTCTATGTATGATGGAAGAAAGAATATATACACTATTGTGAAGGATGGAAAGAAATTTACCTTAAGTTCATTGAAGGAAAAAGGGAGAAATGAACAATAGTCCTACAGTGTGGTCGAGCACCAAAAAACAACTATTGAAAGTAGTAAAAGAAGTGGGAATTGACCCAAAAAAAGTAGGTAAATTGAGAAGTTTAAATTCTTTGGAAGGAGGTGGTGTTGAGTACATGCATATATTATCCAATGAAGTGAAAGAAGACTCAAGAGAGGACACTAATAATCAGTGGCCATATGTTGATTTCAAGAGTAAAGTTCAGAGATTTCATGTTGGTGATTTGGTATTTTCTCATGTACAAAAGGAGAGGTTCCTAAAAGGAATTCATGATGAGTTAAAATGCAAGGTACTAGGACCATTTTGGGTCTTGAAGAAATTTGCAGTAGGTGTTTATGACATGAAGCTTCTGAAAGGTGTATATTTTTCACTAATTTTCAAAATGACAGGCTTGTATCCTTATTATGAAGGAAAAATAAGTGTAGAGATAAATGGAGGTTTAGATGTACAAATGGATAAGTAGATGTAGTAGTTTCCTGAGAAGAAGCTAAAATGAAGATAAGATAAGGAATATGGAGTGAAGAATAAAAAATAGATGGATGGGCAAATCATTTGGATCAAAGGAAAAGAGGGGATTTCAACCCCAAATTTCTCAAAATGTTCATAAGTCTCAATATCAAAGAACATTTCACTTACCTAGCATGTTTGAAGTAGGAGCATCTGGGTTCACAAGCAACCCTACATCACCCAAAAATAATAGTTGAGTTTGTTTTCAATTTTTGCATTTTTGTTGTGTTTTGCCTTCTTGTTGTTAATGACAACACATTGTTTTAAGAGAGATTTAGAAAGATTTAAGGTTCTTATGTGCTATGAAGATCACTACAATAGTGTTAAGAGTTGTCAGCATGGTATATTAAGATCAGAGATTGGGAGCTGCAGTTGCCTGCTCGGCGCTGATCCCACAATACTGGGTTACACTTTTTGGCCAAACTTGACATTAAAATGAACATTTTGAACTAAATCTTCACTTTAGACACCTATAGCTACTAAACCGTGAGGAATTTGAAGATGATGCAAACTAGTGATTCGTGACATTATGTTTGTAGATTCTAAATATATTTAAAAAAAAAAAATTGGAATCAAATTGCATTTCTTTTTCCATCTCCTTCAATAACTAGTTTTTAACATTAAACACCATTTTTAAAGAGTTATGTGTGCTATAAACCACAACTTTTTTTCTATAAAGGATAAAATTATTTTTTTTTAATTTAGTTTTGTAACTACAATATCTAGAGGATGCATTTAGTTTCATAATGTTTTATTGATTTTTTTTAATTAAGTTTTGAAGTCAAAACAATTACAATTTAGACATAGGTGTACTATAAATAGCATTTTTTTTTGGTATGTATCGGAATTCTTTTTTTTTGTTGGAATAAGGACATCAATACCTAGAGGACATGTTTTTTTTAGAATTTTTTTTCTATATTTTCCTATTTTTTCGTATGTATGAAACAAAGACCTTGATGTTCATTCAAAAACCTACATTCACAAGAAATAAAAAATGAATATAATAATCAAATTAAATATATTTAAAATTATACTTTTTGGGAAGCTTATAATAAGGTCTACATACTTACAAAACATAAATTTTAAATGAATTCATTTGATCCCCCAAAAGGTAAATCAAAAGTGGTTTTTTATCAGCATTTTGATAAGTGTAGAGGAGACTCCATTATAGGTATGGTTTAAAACTAGCGGGGTTCTATCCAAGGGGGTTTGATCAAACCCTCTTCAATTAAAATCCTTTAAATGGAACCTTTCAAGGCTTGAATCATTATATTTTCTAAAAATATGTGATTTCAACAAAAATCAGGATGTCCCAGAAAGTGTAACCCATTATTGTGGCTCTTAGGTACTACAAGTTTATCTCTTGTTTATAGGACTATTACAAAAGTGTTATAGGAGCTATATTCAACTGTAAAATTCCATAAAGTTTCAGGAGTTGGTGAGAAATATATGAGTTTCATAATAAATTGGTGATTAGCTATAGGAAGACATCTTTGTGTTGAGTTGTGTGCTAACTAGTTACCATACATGTCATTGATTTATGTAGTATTGAAGGCCATGGTTTTATATGTAATATGAATGTTGATTTTCCTTTGGATTTTTGTTTACTTAGCTATTATCTTTCTAAAAGGGGATTTGTCTCATTATTCCTAACCTTGGTAGTGCAATACAAATCAAAATTGGGCATCAAGTTTTGTGTTCAACAATAGAGCCTTCATGTAGTAACTTTTTTTGTGATTTGTTAATTTTTTTCCCTCACTCATGACATTGATTTAAGGTCGTATGATTGGAAAAAATCCATCATTATATTCTATCTATGACCTAAAAATTCTCTCTACTCTTGGTTCATGATTGATGTTGTATCTTTGTTTGATTATAAATCATTTGTAGAATGTTTTGTGGCATTTCCTTTTGGTCACGTGCTATTTTCTCTAAGATTTCTTGGTTGTTTATATCTTTCTTTGGTTGTTTTCCTTAGTTGTGAGCCATGTGAAGTTTATTCTACTTCTTCTTGGTATCCATTTCATTATGAAAAATTCTTACCTTCTATTAGATGTGTGTGAATGCCATAAGGGCTAGTGGTAGGGTCTAGCTAGAGATGCAAACAATTTATTGGTCACTCCATCTTCTTTTGTAGGGGTCATGTGGATAGTTTGTAAAGAGTTTGTTATTTTTAAGTATTTAGATAGAAAATAAAAAGAAAGGGGGTTTGAGCAAGAGAACATAGGAGAATAGAATAGGGGGTATGAGAATAGAGGAGGTAATAGGAATTAAAAGAGAGGTAGAAACAAAGGAACTGGTGGATTTGGCTGCTTATTGCAGGAATCAAAACATGGGGGAAGTAAGGGTTTCAACCTATTGTTACTCTCCATTAAGGGTGTTTGAAGCCCATAGTGTTGTCAAATGACTGGCTCAAGGAAGATTTCTCTTTAGTTTCTATAGTATTATTTTTAATTTTGTAATCAATCTATAATCAACTACAAGGGCAAAAGTAAAGTGGTCATTCAATTTTATTGCTTCCATTGCATGTGAATTTGTGTGAATAAGGTTTATACTACTAGTTTAAACCAATTTTAATTAATCTCCCTAAGCTAGACTGCACCAAATGATGAGTTTAAAAAGTCTTCTCAAGATGATGTAGATGCCTTTGTCGCAGCCTTGGCAACTCATGCATCAGAAGGTGTATGGTTGATTGACTTAGATGCTTCCTTCCATATGACCTCCCATCATGAGTGGTTCTCTAAGTACAAAGAATATGATGGAAAGAAAGTGTACCTTAGAGATGAATCCCACTTGAAGATCTTATTTGTCATGGAAGAGTTCTAATTAAATTCCTAAATGGATGTGTGAACAAGATCAATTGTGTACTGTATATCCTTAGTTTGGCATGAAACTTTTTATTGATGAGAAAACTAAATGATGTGGTGTGCAAGTTGTTTTCTCCAGTGGAGGGTGTAAGATGGTGTGAGGAGCTATGGTGCTTGATAAAGGTATCTGCGTGGGCACTTTATTTTAGTTTTATGTAAGCATTGTTCAATGCAATAGTTCTTTTGTTCATGTAGTGAAAAGATCTAAAAAATCTACACTCTCACCATTGAAACTAGAATAAAAAAGAAATGTTGTTTCCACTTTCGGTGGTCATGCATTTTGGGTATCTAAGCACGTTCTTGCTTTAGAGAGAAAGTTACCTACAAAGAAGACAATGTTATGGCATTGGAGAATGGGCCATATAAATGAGAAGGGTCTCAATAACTTGAAAAATAAAAAATCTTGTAGAGGGTTTAAATGATTATGATCTTGAGTTTGATTTTTGTGAACATTGAATATATGGTAAACAAAACCACATTTAGTTTTACTTGAGCTCTAACAAATCTTTTGGGGTGTTGGATTCAATTTATTATAATGTATTTGGTCCTATAAATATTCCTTCTATTTCTAAGTCTTTATAATATATATCTTTTATAAATGATTATTCTAGGAGGACATGGGTGTATATCCTTAGAAGTAAATCTAAAGTCTTATGTTGTTTTAAGGAGTTTAAATCTCTTGTAGAAAATTAGACTAGTGGAAAGATTAAGGTTTAGAGAACTAATAATGGCGTTGAGTTTTGTTTTATAGATTTTGACAAATTATGTAAGGAGCATGGATTTGAAAAACACAAGATAACTCCATATACCTCTCAATAGAACGGAGTTGCAGAAAGGATGAATAGGGCATTGATGGAGAGGGATAGGAGTATGTTTAGTGAAGTTAGCCTAGATCAAAATTTTTGGGCAAAAGTAGTTGCTATGAATTGTTACCTAGTTAATAGGTCTCCTACATCAAATATTCTTAAAAAGACACCTATAGAGGTGTGGACAAGAAAACAACCTTCATTTCAACATCTTTAGGTTTTGGTTGCAAGGCATATGCACTTGTGCCTAGGGAGAAGTGATCAAAGTTGGACAACAAGGTAGTGAAATGTATCTTCATTGGCTATGGTGTCAGTGTGAAAGGGTACAAGCTTTGGGACCCTATGGCGAAGAGATTTTTGTATAGTAGAATTTCAGAGAAATTAAGCCTTCTTCCATAGTATTAAAGAACGTGAAGAAATATGTGGTTTAGCTACCCTTAAAGACTAATAAAGTTGAACCAGAAGCTCATGAAGGACCTATAGAGGAGGAGAAATTAGTAGTTTATAGAGTTTCAAAGAGGAGGTAGAACCTCCACTGGAGCTCTTAAGGAGGTCCATTCAACAAAGGCAACTAGACAAGTATACTCATTCTAATCCAAGGAGATATATTTTTTCTTTGATTACTAATATTGATGAGCCTAGAATTGTGAAGAAGGTGATATATATTGGATGGGAAGATGGTTGTGTTGAGGAAGAATGACATGTGGGACTTTCCTGTTAGTAGAATAAAGAAAACTAGTTGGATGTAAATGGGTATTCAAAAGGAAGATTAGTTTTGATGGCATTCCTGAAAAGTACAAGGCAAGATTGCTTGCAAAAGAATATTCCTAGGTTGAGGGGATAGACTTTGGTGAGATTTTCCCTAGTTGTAAAGTTGGCATCTATTAGGTTATTGTTATATATCATAACAAATTTTAATTTAGAGTTGAAATATATGGATGTGAAGACAACATTCCTACTTGATGACTTGGAGGAAGAGATCTACATGACACAATTGGAGAACTATGTAGAGAAAGGTAAAGAAACTTTAGTTTGTAGATTGAAAAAGTCTTTGTATGGTCTCAAGCAATCTCCTAGGATGTGGTAATAAAAGTTTGACTATTTTGTGTTGGGATTAGGATTTCTAAGATCCAAATTGGATCAATGTGTTTATTACAAGATGGATGGTGATTGTTTCCTTATTATCACACTGTATGTAGATAACATGTTAATATTTGGTAATAGTGAGAAAGTGATTTGTGATTTGAAGTCTCAATTTTTTGTACAATTTGATATAAAGGACTTGGGAGCCACCAAGCACATTCTAGGCATGGAGATCAGAAGACATAGAGAAAACCTAAAGCTTTGTTTGGGCTAGAGAAAGTATGTGAACTTGGTGTTGGAGATATCCAACATGTCAATTTGCAAGTCTTTTGAGTAATCTATAGAGAAATGTCCATCTGCACCTAGTGAGATAGAGGACATGGCTTAAGTACCTTATGCTATTGCTATTGGGAGTTTGATATATGTTATGGTATGTACAAGACTAGACATTTCCTAAGAAATGGGAGTCCTTAGTTGATTTATGGCTAATCTTGAGTGAGATCATTGGGATGCAATTAAGAGAGTCTTTAGATATTTGTGGGGTACCTCTAAGTACTCTATTTTCTATTACAAAAATGTTATAGAGGGCCAACACTTTGTTGATATTCATGGATTTGTGGATTTAAATCGGGCTAGAGATGTTGATAACATAAGATCCACTAATGGTTATGTTTTCAAATTATTTAGTGTTGTTATCAATTGGATGAGAAAGCGGCAGGCTATGATCACTTTTTCCATTACAAAGTTTGAGTACATGATAGCTACTCATGTCTATAAGGAAGCTATTTGGCTTAAAAGAATATGTTCAGATGTGGAGTTGAGTCAAACAACTATCAAAGTTCTATGTGACTGTTAGAGTGCCATATGTCTGAAAAAGAACCCAACCTTTCATGTGAGGACAAAGCACATAGATTTATATAGTACCATTTTATTCATGACATGGTAGAGGATGTGAGGGTAATGATGGAGAAGGTTGACACTTTGTAGAATGGTGTAGATGCATTGACGAAGCCGATGAGCACAAAGAAGTTTAGGTGGTGCAATGAGCCTATGGGCCTCAAAACCCTTAGTAGTTAGATGTCAGTGTTGGAGTCCCCCTTCACCCTTTTGCAAGGTATTTGACAAGTGGGAGAATGTTGGGAAAGGTGTCTCAACCTTGCATCATAATGTTTGTATTTATTTATTTATATTTATGTTATTTTTGGCCTCATCGAAAATAGGGTGTCCCACTTTGTGTTGGCATTATTTGTCATGTGTTGGATACTTTGGGAAGTGTGTAAGAGGTTGTAAGAGCATCTAATGTCATTATGACATTATAAGATAGGAGTTATTTATGATAGATTCTCATGATGCATAATGGCATGATTATAGGTGAGTTACATTGGAATCTTGACCAACATTACGACAAGTCATAAGGAATCTTTGATTGAGTTTTAGTATGTCAAATGGGGTTCCATGAGGAGTTATATATGACAAATTCTATGATAGGTTATGCTAATTATAAGAGCAGATTCAAAAAATAGTCTAGAAGACCATGACCAACTTAGGTGTTAGAATTGAGACAAATATGGTGTCAATTTTGGGTCATTGTTTTGGCTCGTGGTTTAGAAAATCACTCTTTGTTTGTTGTTTGATATTTGCCTATTTATTGATGCTTGGGGATGGCGTATGCATGGATGATTTACAAGTATTATTATGTTGCAAAAATTGCTCCATTTTTACATGTTAGTGATACTCTTGTAAGGGCATGTCCTTGGATAGTGTATTGTACCTTTGTTTCTAATAATACAATTGATTCATGCTTTGGAGTATGGCATTTTTCTCTTAAAAGGGTTTTCCCACATAAACCTATGTGTTATGGTATAATTTTCTTATGTATTTTTTCTTGTAATTGTAAAATTAGTTATTTTTGCACATACCTCCTCTCAACATTTAGTGTCGAAAATGTATTTCACACCATTTATTTCATTTAGAGGGAAGGTCTATAGTCTTCTTTAGTGAAAAATTAAATGAGGCAAACAAAGGTATTGTAATTATGACCAATAATTCTATGTCATCATTTATGCATTAGAGAAGTGGAGGCATTACTTATTGTCTAAGGAGATTGTTCTCTATATGGGTCATCAAGCATTAAAGTATGTGAACAACCAAGTGAAGTTGGTCCACAGATAAACGAGGTGGGTTTATACCTTAAAAGTTACTTTTTTGTTTTGAAGCACAAGTCTAGATAGTTAAATAAAGTAGTTAATGCACTAAGCTAGATGATATTGTTGTTGAAGTTTATGGAGGTTGAGGTACAATTGTTCTTGATTACTTAAAATATTTATACAATAATGATCATAATTTTTCTGAAATTTGCAGGGCACATTGAGATGCTAAGGTATTTAAGGATTTATTTAAGAAGGTTTTTTGTTTAAAAACAACAATTATGTATACCCCAAGGTTTTATGAGGGAGAACCTCATAATGGAAATTTAGGGAGGGGGTCTTAGTGGTCATTTTGGAAGGGGAAAAACCATTTTACATTTAAAAGAAGATATTATTGGCCTAGTGTAAAACAAGATGTAGAGAAGTGTGTTTCTAGATGTAGAATCTATTAATTAGCAAAGGGAACTAGTAGGAACACATGGTTATATAAGCCATTACCTATTCTAGATGCACCATGTGAAGATATTAGTATGGATTTTATTTTGGGATTATTAAGAACTCAGAAGGGAAATGATAGTATCTTCAAGTAATAATGGACATGTTCTTCAAAATGTCTCACTTTGTATCATGTAAGAAAACTAATGGTGCATCACATATTACCAAACTATTTTTCTAGGATGTGGTAAGGCTACATGGTTTACCTAGAAGCATTACATTTGTTAGAGACACTAAGTTTACAAGCCATTTTTGGAGGATGTTATGGAAAATTTTGGATACCATGATAAATTTCAATTCTGCCCATCATCCACAAATTGATGGACAAACACAGGTAGTCAATAAGAGTCTTGAAAATCTACTCAAAGGTTTAGTTGGAGATAGACCTACTCAGTGGGATTTGGTCCTTGCCTAGGAATAATTCACATAAAATGATTCAATTGATAGGTCAACTTGTGTTTCCCCATTCCATATTGTCTATGGGATAATTCCAAGAGGTATCACATATTTGATAAAGGTGGTTGTTGAAAGAAAAATTGTAAAGGACAAAGACTTCATAAAATATATGCAGCAATTGCATGAGGAAATTAGAAAGTAGATTCAAAGGAGTAATATTAAATACTAGGAATTTCTAATGAGAAAAGGAGAATGGAATCATTTGCAATCAATCATTTAGTTATGGTACTTTTGTAGGAGAGGTTTCTTAGAGGAACCTATAGTACATTGAAATACAAGAAAATTGGATCATACAAAATTCTACAAAAAATCTGTAATAATGCATATGGTTGGTCTTCCACCAGGGATAAATAATTCACCAATATTCAATGTTGTTGATCTGCAACCATATCCAGGTGATGATAGTGTTGCTATTGATCATGAGGATGCTACAAACATTTTTTATTAGATTGATTAAATTCCAAAACAAAGTAAAGAATAAATTGATAAAATATCATAGGAATGGGTTGTGAAGAATACCAAAAACAAAGATTATAAAGAGTATTTGGTAAGATGGAAAGGAAAGGGGTTTGCAGAGGATGAATGGTTATTTGAAGAATAATTTGCTCATTTGAGGAAAAGGATAGTTTAGGAGCTCCATGAGTAGGGCCTCATGTTTGTGTACCTTGGTCGTCTAATGTAGGAGCACCTAGAGGTTCATGGGCAATCTACATCAAACAAAAATAATAATTTTTTGTTTTATTTTTGTCTTATTTGTTTTGTCAAGTGTTTGATGAGAAAAAAATATTTGATTTTATTTTATCCTCACAAATTCTGAAAGCACATTTGATTTTATTTTATCCTCACAAGTTCTAAATGCATAAATGATCTTATCTTATCCTCACAAGTTCTAGAAGTATATTAGATCCTACCTTATCCTCACAAGTTCAAGAAGTTTTCAAGCAGTAGAGAGTGGTAAAAATAGAGCCTATATAAAGATGGCCAGGTAAACCATCTACACACATCTTCTTCCAACAATTGAAGAGTTGTCTTATTATGTCTAGAAGTAGGGTATTTGTAGTATTAAGAGCTTGAAATGGAGGTGAGGAGTATTTGAATATTGTTGTGAACCTTAGTTGTTGGGATTTATTTTTCTAAATTTGTTTTTAAGTCCATTGTGACTTGTTATTGTAGACGTCTGAAAATGGTCACAACCACTTTCATCCACTTACGCAATCCAAATCTATTTCACTTACATCATTCTATCTGATTCAAATATTAATTAAATAATTTAATTATTTAATTTATTTATTCTGCACCTTTTCCCTTTCACAAAAATCAAATTCCTCTACTATATTTCAAAAAATTAAATATTTTTGTGACTATAGTTCATAATTCATACTCCAAAAATTAAATAAATTACCATATTTATTTAATTCCTATTTTGTCCACTTTTGATTACTTTTAGTAATCATCATTAGTTCCTTCTAAAACATATGCACATGAATTAATTTTAATTAATTCTTCATTACAAACCCCCATGTTTCTAGAAGTCCGTTCGTCATTCCATGTGTAACCGAAAAATTTGGACAAAATATACTTGATAAAACAATAACATGCAATGCCTTAGTCCAAACCCTCTGAATACCTTAGATGCCTTGAAAGATCGATGCATGCATGTTTGATTGCTCGAATGATTGGATGTTGATTGCTTAGATACATAACATAATGATTGAAGATGAAGATGGAGATTGATGAGAAGAAGATAGATGGAAGGCTAGAGGAATATCTACAGAATGATGTTGCATGCGAGAGATGGGATCTTTTGAAAAGGAAAAAAGAGGGGTTTAAATAGATTTTTTGGTGGAAGAGGAGTTGGGAAGCTTTCCATTTTGAAATGGAAGATCCTCTCAGGGCTTAAATTTGACAATTGTATAGCTGTATTTAGGCATTTTTGTTGTAAAATGCAATCAAAATTTTAAAAAGACCGTATCATATGAAAGGAGAGATTTTGGACAAATTGTCAAAATTTATATAGGATTATGCTGATATATATATATATATATATATATATATATATGGTTTCTATATAATCTACTTATACTAATGTATGTCATAATATTTTAACGGCAACATTGAATAGATAATTGTCATAAAAAAATTGCTTGACAGGCAAGGTCGACTGTCAAATTTAAGCCTTGGATCCTCTCAAGTTAAGTGATGTGGGTTGGGGAAGGTTTCCATTTTGTGAGTAGTAGTGGAATTAGAGAGTTGATTGTGCAACAAGAGAGAAGAAATGGAAGGTGAATGAAGTTAACTTGAGAGATGATTTGAGTCATCTCGAGAGATGGAAATGGAAGGTAAGAATAATTTAAATAATTTAATATTATTTAAATCATGAGGAATGTGAGGATAAAATAAATAAAATTATTTATTTATTTATTTTAAGTGGGGAGACACAAAGTGATAAATTAAAATAAAATAAAAGATTTATTTTATTTAATTTAAGAGGAAAGGGGATTAAATAAATAAATAAAATTTATTTATTTATAATGTGAAGGGATGGGATAAATTAAATAGATGTTAGATTTATTTAATTTATTAGAGGAAGTACTAGCATGAAGACATGGGTACTTAGGGCAAAACATTAGGTGTTGCAAGAGGACATTTTTGGGTGTCTACATTTTGCCCCTCTTTGAGATGATGTTCGAGATGATGAGATTTGTGTCGAGTAACATCATTTCAAAGAAGCTAAGGTATGGATATAGGAAAAAGATAGGATGATGACGGAAAGATAGGATGAGGATGGAATGATAGGATGATGATGATGCCCCCTCGAGAGGATAGGCGGGTTGGACAAACATGGGTAGGCTCTCGAAATGAAAGGGATTGGTCAAGGAAGAAAGATAAGGAAATGGATAGAAGAAAGGATGTTGCGTTATGCTATAATGAAAGTGAGCAACCATGATGTTTGATATAGCACTAGACATTATGCACCAGGGTATGAGGACCAAGGTGACGATGTGTCTCGTGCCCCCGCGTAATACAACCTTGTCTAAACGTATGAGGAAGAAAACTTAGAGCATTAAAGTCCTAATGCACAAAAGGTATGATGTGACCTTAGATGTAAAGGATAATGCAAGAAGCTATTCCAACATACACAAGATATGAATATTAGCTGGAATGATACCGATGTGATACAAATGCAAGATAAAAATGATAACACACACAAGCAAGCATGCATGCATGCACAAATGATTCAAAAACAAACAAGGTATTGCCCCTATCAAGCTGTAAACCAATGATTAATTGACTGATTGATTGATTGATGATGATGATGATAGTGTTGTCATGGCGGGGAATGATGTATCCCTAGATCAACACAAGGATGAATGATTAATTGATTGATGATGATTGATTGGTTGATTGATTTGGTTTACGACAAGATTAGGATCAAGACCGTTGATTGTGATTGGATAATTTGACAAGCTTGATTGACTTGATTGGTATGAATTGATGATGACTTGCATTTGGATCATTGTTTGGATGATTAGATGATGATTGGAAGAAGTGGATTTGATTGGAAGATGATTTGAAGAAGTGATTTGAAGATTTGATGATGATGATTTGATTGAAGGATTTATGATGATGATTGATTGGATTTTAGGTGTGGAAGACAGATGATAGAAGAAATGAGATGGATAAAGATGATGATTGGCAAAGATTGGAAGAAGGATGAAAGATGGAAATGGGCTATCGCCTATGCCTAAATCTAGGTACTTCCTTCGTATCCCAGATTGCCTACATACCCTGTATCCACGGGATCAAGGCACTTAACGATAGAGATGAGATGTAGTTCTAATAATGTTTGATGATGAGGATGGGATGAATGATGATTGGATTGATGTAATTAGATGTAGTGATGATTGGATTGATTTGATTTGATAAATTGATTGGATTTGTTTTGATGGATTTGATTGATGATGATTGATTTTATTGCTTGGATTTTTTTTGTTGGATATTTGATTTTTTTGTTTTTTTTTTTATAATTTTTTTCAGGACTTTTTTATGATTTTTTTGTATTTTTTCAGGACTTTTTTATGATTTTTTTGTATTTTTTTAGGACTTTTTATGATTTTTTTTTGTATTTTGATATGTTTTAATTTTTTATATTTTTGACATGTTTCGATTTTTTTGGATTTTTTTAGGACTTTTTATGATTTTTGTTTTTGTATTTTTTCAGGACATTTTGTGATTTTTTTTGTATTTTGATATGTTTTGGGATGTTAATGGATTTACAATTTGGGTAGCCTTTGTGCTAGATACCAATGACAATGGAGGACCAAGTCTAGGTGCAAGGAGGTAGGTAGGTAGGACTGGATGGATGAAAGGATGGGTGATAAGGGATGGAAAGGATGTACGCGTAAGAGAGCAAGGATGTGATCTCCAAAGACTACGTTGCATAGGAATCATATGCCCCATTCTAGGTGTAATGCTTAAGATTTTTCATGACAATGCTTATGAAGATAGGATAGTGATAGGACTGGATGGAAAGGATGAGGTATGTCAAGAGGTATCCAAGGCATGTTTCAACATTTTGCCCCCAATCTTTATCAAGATCAAAAGAGTAAGGGTGGATAAGTGGACCCAATACGATAGGCATATGTATGATGGATGGAATAAGGATGGTGGGAAATGGTATGGTAAGATAGGTTGAAAATGATATGGTGGATGAGACAAGATGCCCCCAAATGTGGGTGACATAGAAGATCAACTTACAGATGACGCCTGTTTGTCAACTTTTCATCATGGTACTTATCCAAGGCGCTTGTTTGCCAAGTTTTCACCATTGGACGAAGGGATTTCTCTTTACTTTTTTGATTTTTTTTTTACTTTTTTGAATGGGATAGGTGGATATGGACAAGAGGGACTCAAGTGTCTAGTGCCATGAAAGGTGATAGTCCCATTGGAGATGGATGTCATCCCATGGACCATGTCAAGTGTGCTCATAGATGTTGGTAGGGGATTGGGTGAAAGTGAGATGGAGTAGGTAGATAGAGGATTATGGAGATAATGATAGTGGATTATGATGTGGATTATGTAGGACTTATATAAGAGGATGGGTGAAAGGCTTATGCAAAAGCATGGACCGTAGGAAGGTGATGTGGAAGATATGTAGGATAATGAATCAAAGGTGGGGAGATGGAGGTATGTGGAATTGTTGTGGGATGGAATGGAATCATGACCAACGGTTGCACACACCGTGAAAAATGTTGAAGCTTTTGGTTGGATGGTGGTGTAGGAAGCAATGGGGTTGTCTGTTTAGGAGATGGGTGATTTAGTGACTTAGGTACCCACATGGACTTAGTATTTTTATGATTTTTGCTTGACTTGTGGGATGGAGGAATTGGATATGTTTGAACAAAATGGATGGAAGAGGATGGTTGGGATTTTTGAGAGGTGGATGCCTTATTTGACTTGATTGTTTCTTTTTGCTTAGGGACTCATACCATTTTAGTTTTTGACTTTGCTTGTGAAGGAATGGGTTTGGATAACTTTTTGGATGGATTTTGCTTTGATTCTTTGCATTTGTGCCCTAAGGCATGAGGATCTTTAGGATTTTTTGCTTTATAAGTGTAGGCATCCAAGTTTTTATTTTTGAATCCCATGGGGTGAGTGGAAGGAGAGGAAGATTCATGTTTAGACAATATGTGCATTTGTTGGTCATGATTGGGATTTTTAGAAGATTTTTAGATGGATGGATAAGGTGTTGGAAGTAGTGGAGGTAGATTCGATGGAGGGATGTTAGGAGTTGGAAGCAATGGAGGCAAAGTTGATGGTGGAAGGTGTACGGTAACATGCTTTTGACATTTGTAGGATGAGGGAGGCGAAATGGCAACATATGATTTAGAGGTATGATGGGATTTGTGATGGAAGGTGGTGGACTTAGGATCAATGGAGGAAGTGGAGGAATTACCAACATATTTAGATTGATGTCCTTGAGGTGTACATCCAAGGCCATATGAGCGTGGAGGGACCTTGACATGGATTGGCTCCAAAATACCTTGTTCAAGAAGGCCTAGGCCTTTACCTTGATAATTCATGTTTTGGAGGATGCAATTGACAATGGGACTGTGCGCATGTTGGACACTAGACACGAGTTCCTTATTGGATGGAGAAGGTGAGTGGAGGACAAAGGTTGTTGTGTTCCTAGGGAGGAACATTCATGAATGAGGGTGGAAAGACCAATAGGATGTGATGGCTTTGAAATAAGGTCAATGGTGGATGCGGAAGGATCATTAGGATCTTGATTACGTTCATTTAGATCCAAGCTATTGGTTTGATCTGCTATGTTCACTTGGGAGGGATGTGTCCCATTAAGGGAAATGGATATTTGTAGATCATGGATAGGACTAAGCGGAGGATGGATAGGAGCAATTTGGATATCTTGCTCATGGATGGGTATGGGATTATGGATAAGATCAAGGTGCTCATGGATAGCTTCTTCATGGATGTCATCTTGATCATAGAAAAGAAATTGGTTATGGATAGGTTAGATTTGGATTGGTGGCTCATGGATAGGTATAGGATCAAGTTGCTTAGGAATAGCTTCTTCATCATGGATTTGATCTTGTTCATGGAAAAGGTACATGTTATTGATGGGTTGCATGGAAGTGATTTGATCTTGACTTAGACAAGAGGTTGATGTTTCCATGTGCTTTAGATTATAATCTTGACATGCCTCTTGGTTTTGGATGGAAGTGGAAGTGGGAGGTTTTTGGATGAGTTTGATGGGTTCTTGATATTCATCCATAAGAGAGTATGATGGACTTTGACTTGAGCTCATGATGGGAGGCTCTTCAATTGGCTCATTGGCTTGTGGGTCACATGATGGGCTTGAAGGGCTAAGCATGGCATTTGAGGGCTCGTTGCTAGGTGCTAAGATAGGTGTTTGACATGGGGAAAAGTTGTTCCTAGCTAATAGCCAGTGGATCGCATCCTTCATTAGGGTATGTGTGAATGGACAATATAGGGGATGGACGATAATGGTAGATAGCATGGTACTTAGGATTAGGATATGGTGGATGGTTTGGATTGGGATTAGATGGATTGGAAATATTAGGGTTTGGATTGGGACTAGGATTGGATGGAGGAATGTTAAGGTTGGATGAATTAGGACTTGGATTAGAATTAGGATTACATGAAGGTGTCGAGATAGGACTAGTAGACTCATGGATTGGCATTGGAATGGATGGTGATGGAGGATGCTCATAGGGTGCATAACCTAGATTGGTATCTCCCTCATCAAAGGATATCAAATCTTGCTCCAAAGATTGAATTAAGCATACTTGATTTATGTACAAAGGGCCACTTGGAGTAGCACTAGGTGACACCTAGGTATCTCCCTCGTCAAAAGATATTAGATCTTGCTCCAAAAGTGGACTTAAGGATGTTTGACTTATGTACAAAGGGCTATTTGGGCTTGCATGTACATCTTGTGAGAACACCTTTTGGCCTTGTGAATGGGTTTGATGGTGTGTTGGCATGTTGGAAGGAGGAATTGGAAGACCTTGAGGTGAATATTGTTGGGTAGATTTGGCATTGACATGACATGAAGATAGAGGTGATACATAGGATTGTGGTTGAATGTGTTGGAAGTTGTGATGGTGTTGTGATGTGATTGGTTGTTGTTGGATGATTTGTTAATGTAATTGATGAATGGGTTGTGGTTGTTGTTGAAGGTGTTGATGTTGTGTTGGTAGAGGGATCACATAGGCTAATGCTTGTTGAGATGGAGACTAATGTGGATAAGGGTTGACATTAGAAGAAATGGGATAAGTTGGTATAGGATTGACTTGATAAGTGGATGGATAGGGCTGATATGGTGATGACACATAGGATTGATTTGGCATTGCTTGATGATGTGCTTGTTGGATTTGACAAGTGGCAAAGAGGTGTTGGATTTGTGCTAAGAGGTGTTGCATTTGAGGTGATTGGCTTGTTTGAAATTTTTGGATCATGTCATGGACACCTTGAATCATTTTTTGGCTTAGAGGTGATTGTCTTGTTTGAGCTTGGTGAAGTATGTGAACGAGCTCTTGTGCTAGGTCCTCTAATGTTGACATGGTGTAGAATGATGTTGATTGGATTAGAAAGAGGATGATGTATAATGATTTGGGATTAAATGATTAGGATGAAGTGGTGGAGTGATTGGGATAATGATTAGGATGAAGTGATTGAATATCTTGGAATGATGGCTTGGAATGATGATTTACTATGATGATTAGGATTGGATGATGTGGCAATTGTTTATTGGAAGTTTGACTTGGGCAATATCAAACACAAGATCTCATATGCACATGCATGAGCACACACACCAAACATGATGATAAATTTGTACAACCTAGGTTGGTAGAGACAATATTTGTTGGATTCCCACTTGGATTGCTCCAACTGCACTTATTCAAAGCAGATAGCTTAGAAGTTTGGTAGCACTGGCTCCCCCTTGCTTGGCACTCATTTCTCGGGCATACCAAACTTCTAATTCCCAAAGGGAATTTTCTATCTCTACTTTGAACTATGAGAATGTGGGATGGCTTCATAGGTCTGACCTCCTGCACTAGCAAATAGAAGGTTTTTGGCTACTACACTAGGTTTCTAGTAAGAGCTTTCATTTAGGTGGCCATACATGCGGTGATTCACTCCGATTAGGAGGCCTCTTAGCCTGTAGAGGTTACACTCTATAGGGTTTCACGCACCATAAGGTACTAAGGGAGACATTCGTCAGTATGACATAATTGCACATGTTGCTTATGAGTTTTGTCATAAACACATTATTTATATAGCAGTTTGAAAGAGCTTGGCTTTAGCTTGTTACCGCTTGGGTCATTCCCACCTTTCAAAGCAGGGTGGTAGGCCCTCTAGAGATAACAACAATTTCACTTACACCCCAGATCCATTGGATAGGTGGGGGGAGAGGATACTCTTGTTGTTAAATCAAGTTACAATCACTCACAACAAGCAAACAAAAAAGGAAAATAGACACAGAGCATGCAGGGTTTATTTTAAGAACCAAGCCCAAATATGCCTAACTTAGTGAAAAATAAGATTTAGAGTTTGATCGATCGAACCTGCATGAAACATGTTAGTAGTTTTTCCTCCATTCTTCGACAAACGATTAGGACAAGCTGCATAGATAGATGTTAGTTGCCAAAGAGGATTAGGTCAAAAAGATGCAATCTGTTAAAAATCTATGATAAATGACCTGATATAGCAAAACAAGTTGCATAAATAGAAACTTTGGGAAATTCTAAGCAATTTTCAAAAAAAAATCATTGAATTTGGCTACGTTTTGCTCAAGATATGCTTGTTTGAAGTTTTGAAAGAAGCTAAAGTTTGACAAAGAAATTACCTAATGTAATAGTAGAATTACCTCATGAAAGTTGTACAACTACAAAGTTCATCCTATCACCTTTCTAATGTGTATTCGTTTGCACAATTTTGATTTGTTTTGACCAAGTTATAGCAAAAAGAAAAAATTTGCCTCCTTTGGCATGTAGAAAGAAAACTATGTTGACCGGATTGACCGGTTGACTTTGAGGTTGGATTGTTGATAATTTTGCAATATTTATGATCACATGCTATTTATGTTGTGTGATTACAGTTTTGGGTTGTTAGTTTGAATAAACCCCCCCCCCCCTTGAGAATTTTAAGACCCAAAGCACAAAAACCCTAGACTTTAAGACTTTGGGCCTAAATTTCTAAATTTTAAATGTTAAAATTAAATCCCACTCAAACCTAGAGACTGATTGTCATCGTTAGATGCTAGAGGCTAAGCTTAAGAGATATCGACCTTTCTAAAGGGCAATGGTTGACATTATTGTGAAAAGGTTTTGTTGAACCGCCAAAGGCAAATCAACGGGAAAGAGATTGTAATGGCGACGGTTGAGGTCGAAAAGTAGGCGTGGTTGATGAAATTGGGAATGACTATAGTATGTAGAAGAGGTGATAGTGGTTAAACAGGCCTATGTCAAGGGGCAGTCAATGGTGAAAAGAAGAGGGCAGTTGAGGTTTCTTAGCGACGATGTAAGGGATGGCCGAGGTATCTTAGTGGTGGCGACAATGTAGTCGCCACCAATAGTGGCGAGAGTTTAGGGTTTTGATAGGAGAGGCGATGGGAGATGTATGGCGATGACAAGAAAAAGAGATGGTGATAGGAGTATACAGGGTGTAGGTAACGATGTTTAGGGAGCGGTCGGCAGGGTTGCAGAGGGCAGTCGATGGGAGATATAAGGTGGTTGGCCTAGTAATTGATAGTGGTTGGCAAGGAAGATTTAAATTGCAGCTAACAAAATTTCACCTGTGAAACCCTATGAGAATCTTACAACATGAGCCCAATGTCCTGTAATAACAAAATCAGACCCAATGGTAGTCCATGCTATACGGATCCGTACAGTATGGCTGCCAAAATTTAAAAAAAATTCAAATTTTTACAAAGAATTTTCCCTTGAGCAAAATATATCAAGTTTATAGTCAAAAATCGTGTAAATGGCCTCCTGAATGTGATGGCGTAGTCGGTTTGAGCCCAGGAAGTCCCCTGTGACAAATCCTCTGCAAAACGTGAAAATGGGGGTTAGAGAAACACATATTTTTAGAACAAAAACTTGTAAAAACGTAAGATTTGATCAGGAGAAGTGACTCCCACCAGGCATGCCAAAAATGTAACTAAAAAATTTGTAAGATAAAACAATAACATGCAATACCTTAGTCCAAACCCTCCTAATACCTTAGATGCCTTGAAAGATTGATGCATGCATGTTTGATTGCTTGAATGATTGGATGTTGATATCTCAAATACGCAGCATAACGACTGAAGATGTAGATGGAGATTGATGAAAAGAAGATAGATGGAAGGCTAGAGGAATTTCGACAGAATGATGTTGCATGCGAGAGATGGGATCCTTCGAAAAGGCAAAAAGAGGGGTTTAAATAGATTTTTTGGTGGAAGAGGAGTTGGGAAGGTTTCCATTTTGAAATGGAAGATCCTCTCAAGTTGAGTGATGTGGGTTGGGGAAGGTTTCCATTTTGTGAGTAGTAATGGAATTAGAAAGTTGATCACGCAACAAGAGAGAAGAAATGGAAGGTGAATGAAGTTAACTTGAGAGATGATTTGAGTCATCTTGAGAGATAGAAATGGAAGGTGAGCTAATAATTTAATATTATTTAAATCATGAGGAATGTGAGGATAAAATAAAAAAAATTATTTATTTATTTATTTTAAGTGGGGAGACACAAAGTGATAAATTAAAATAAACTAAAAGATTTATTTTATTTAATTCAAGAGGAAAGGGGATTAAATAAATAAATAAAATTTATTTATTTAATAATGTGAAGGGATGGGATAAATTAATTAAATGTTAGATTTATTTAATTTATTAAAGGAAGTGCTAGGATGAAGACATGGGTACCTAGGGCAAAACATAAGGTGTTGCAAGAGGACATGTATGGGTGTCTACACCATGTACATGCATGTACATGACAAGTGGTACTTTGGAAGCATGGCCAAATCTTTCAAAATGTGTACACTTGTCCTATTTCTTCCATCCCACTCCAAGTGTCACTATTCATGCAAATTTAAAATTACATGTGGCACTATTCATGCACTATTCCTCTAATTTTTAATTCCACTTGTCCTCTCCATGCAATTTAAAATTTCTCACTAAATCCAAGCCTTGCCTTTTCATAAATGAGGCCTTACATGTCATACCCCTACCCAATCCTAGCCATCCATTCATTCAAACTTGCAATCTCATCCATTGATTACCCCTTGAATCTTGGAGCAAAATTCTCATCCATTCTCATCATGCCATTTGTCCAATTCTCCTTGCTTGAGGATACTCAAGCAATCTCCACCCTTGATCTCTCAATTTGATCCTAGCCCTCCATTTCTATCCCCAAAAATCTATAAATTGAGGCATCCACCTCCATTTTTTACAAGCCACCATATGCAAAGACATTTTGCCACTTTGAGTACTCAACATCACAAAACTTAGCTTAGTTGCAATCTAGAATAGCTTAGTTCATCATACTTAGGACATATCATCACTAATTTGTTAGGATAGGGTGCAAGAATAGATAGAAAGCATATTAGTGATTAGGTCCAATCTTGAGGTCCCTTGGGCTTGGAATTAGGAGCAAATTAGCATAATTGACACTCATTTAGGAATCCTATCTTTTAGGTAGATATTTTTGGCACGCCTGGTGGGACCCCCACCACCTTTTTCACTAACTTTTGCATGGTTTTTTGCATGTTTTCTCTTAACAGGTTGGATCAATGCCAATTTCCTGCAAAGTGACACCCATTTCCAGTATATCAACACCTATTCGAGGATCAACACATGGTATTTGTAGAGGTATAATTAGTGCTTGGGCATGTTTTTCTCATCATTTTGTAACTTCCCTTCATGCATTGTGCCTAAAACTGACTCCTACTGATCTTTTGCACTAGTTAGCTCTCTGTTTGTAGCAAAAAACACAGAAACAAAGAGGAAGTGTTATCCGTGGCACAATAGCACCTGCTCTCTGTAAAACAACACCTAATTCACATAACAACACCTACTTTTAAGAATCAGTGCCCATTTTGCGTTTGTCATAAATAGGGATTTTGTTTGTTTTTGCTAACCCCTATTGTCTGAAAAAGGGTTTTGGGGCCTCTAATCAGTGTTTCTTGCAGGTTTACCTTTCTGTTTTGTAGGTTTTATCAATTTTGCAAGGGGAGACTCTGCATCATTCGTTTTAGTGCTTGTTTAGAGCATAGTCATGCCCAACTGGTAGGTATACTTTTTTTTAATATTTCAGCACCTATTCAAAAAACGACACCTTCTCTTTAGAACAACGCCTGTCTCTGAACCAACGCCTATTTTTAATATCAGTGCTCAGTCTCTGGAAATATTCAAAAGTTGATTTTTATCATTTTTTTTGGACTAATCTTGGTTTCACAGCCTCTCACGACTGTCCAAGACTTGATTTTAAACTACTGACACGTTTGGTGTAGCCTCGCCATCAAAGACTTTGTTTTTCCACTAGTATTAGTTGCACTAAACTTTAAGTAGGGGTAAATAAACATTGTTTGCCATGTCTTTTGGTTTGAGAATTAGACATATGCTCTCCCCTTACACCTTAGGGTGATCTTGGGGATCAAAAGTCCATTTTCAAGCCTTTTTACTTGCTTTCATACTCGAGGGGGTCACTTCTTCACGTATGCTCTCCCCTTGCACTTCGTGTGATTTTGGGTAATCAAAAGTAGGAAGTGGTTTCTTCTTAGGAGGGTTGCTTGGGGATTTCATCCCCCCAAGGTGCTGTTATATGGAGCCTAATCAAACTTGGAGGTTAAATTTTCCCCACTTTTATCGGTGCAGTTTCCCCCCAAATTATTTAACGGGGGAGTGCAGGGGGGCAGAGCCCCTCTTGCGGGGCCCGAGGGGCTTATCCCCTCGACAAGGGCCTGGGGGTGGAGCCCACTGTGGGGCTACCCCCAGCGGGGGCTGCTGGCGGTAGTGCCCCTAAAGCAAAAATTGCCTATTATTTTATAAAGGCATCGAGAGGTATTTTTTATATTGGCCGACATAAAAAAAAATCCTATTTTGTAACCGACATAAGGCTTGATAAAAGTGGCTAAGGGTTAGGGTTTCTATTGATGTATTATAGCATTTTGCAGTGGTATTGAGTTCCAAGGATTGTTGGTTGTAATTGGTTTGATTTACTAGATAATAATATTGGACTCTCTGTTGGTGGATGTAGCTCAGGTTTGGGTGAACCACGTTAAAACTTGTCTCTTCTTGTTATTATTTCTGTGTATTTCCATTCCTTTGTTTAATCTTTATTTGCATTTAATTGATATCTTTTGCATGCAATCCCTAACAAGTGGTATCAGAGCAGTTTGTGTTCAATTATCATCTGCAGGAAGGTCTCACGGTTGAGTGGGAGTCTCAAGGTTGAGTGAGCCCAATGGAGGATGAGGGTAAATTAAAGGTAGATAAATTCAATAGGTAGAACTATCAATTATCGAAGATGCAGATGGAGGATTATCTCTATCAGAAGGATTTATGGAGGCTGTTGGAAGGAATAGCCAAGAAACTAGCAATAATGACTAATGAGGATTAGAAACTTCTGGACAGAAAGGCACTCAGAACCATTCGGTTGTCCCTGGCACCATCTGTGGCATTTAATATAACAGAAGCGACAACAACAAGTGAACTGATGAAAGTTTTGTCTAAATTCTATGAAAAACCCTCAGCCTCAAATAAGGTATTTCTCATGAAGCGTTTGTTTAATTTGAAAATGATTGAAGGTGGATCTGTGACAAATCATTTAAATGAGTTTAATATGATTACCAATCAGTTAACTTCTGTAAAAGTGAAATATGATGAAGAGGTGAGGGCTCTCTTGATATTATGTTATTTGCCAAAAAGATGGAATAGCTTGGTAATGGCTGTAAGCAACTTTGTCTCTAGTTCAAATACTTTGAAATTTAATGATGTTGTTGGTGTTATCCTTAGCGAGGAAATGTGACAGAAAAGTTCAGGAGGGTCCACATCAAGTAGTGTTTTGAATGCAAAAAGTAGGGGCAGATCAAAGGAGAGAGGAAAAGGTTCTGGAGGTCATGGGAAGTCACGAGGAAAATCAAAGGACAAGAGGTCCCAATCTAGAGGACAAAAGGATTGTTGGTACTGTGGGAAACCAGGTCATCTGAAGAAAGATTGTTGGTCTCGAAAGAATAAATAAGGAGACAAACAAGAAGGCAATAAGGAGGCAAATGTGGTAAATAATAAATCTGAAGATGATGCTTTGATTCTTTCCCTAAATAATGTTGATGATTCGTGGGTTTTAGATTTAGGGGCCTCATTTCATGCTATGCCCCATAGAAGTTATTTTCTTGATTATGTCCAAGGGGATTTTGGGCTGGTTTATTTGGGAGATAACAAACCCTGTCAGATTGTTGGAAAGGGAGGAATCAAGATTAAGTTACAGAATGGGAATCATTGGCTACTACAAGAGGTAAGGCACGTTTCAAGGCTGAGTAGGAATTTAATTTCAACAGGGCAGCTAGCTGATGAAGGTTGCATTGTTACATTTACTAATAAAAATTGGAAGGTTTCAAGAGGTACCTTAATAGTAGAAAAAGGTGTGAAAGTAGGCACCTTATATCTTTGTGAATGTCATATTGTTCTTTCTACTTTAGCTGTTGCAGAGAAAAAACAAACAAGTTTAGGAACAGTTGCTGTAGGTTCGCAGGAAGAGACTGAAATAGTTGTTGCAGGTTCTGAGACAACACTGTGGCATAATAGACTTGGGCATATGAGTGAAAAAGGTATGAAGGTACTTCATTCTAAGAAATTTTTACTGAGTCTGAAATGTATTAATATGGATTTCTATGAAAGTTGTGTGTATGGAAAACAAAAGAGAGTCAATTTTCTCAAGGATGGGAAGCAAAAGAAAGATCAAAAGTTGGAGTTTGTGCATACAGATGTATGGGGACTAGCTCAGGTATCTTCTCTCGGTGGCTCTCAGTATTATATTACATTCATAGATGATGCAACTAGGAAGGTTTAGATTTATTTCCTTAGGTAGAAATCTGATGTATTTGAAACATTTAAGAAATGGAGAAGGTTGGTTGAGAATGAGATGGGTAAAAGATTAAAATGTCTCAGATCTGGTAATGGTGGTAAGTAGTGCAACAAAGAATTTGAGGATTATTGTTCCTTTAATGGAATTTGTAGGTAGAAAATAGTTTCAAGGACTCTGCGAGAGAATGGAATGGCTGAACGCATGAATATGACAATAATGGAGCATGCAAGGACCATGAGATTGCATGTTAGGTTACCTTTAAACATGTGGACAGAGGCTATCAACACTGTTGTATATTTAATTAATAGAGGTGCTTCAGTTCCTTTGGGCTGTCGTATTCCAGAGGAAGCATGGACAGGTAAGAAGGTGAGTTATTCTTTTCTCAAAACCTTCAGATGTGAAGCATTTGCACATGTAGATTCTGAAAATAGAACCAAACTAGGTGTAAAATCAAAAAAATGTACCTTCATTAGATATGGCATTGATGAATTTGGATATAGGCTTTGGGATTTTGAAAATCAGAAAATTGTGAGAAGTAGGGATGTTGTATTTAATGAGGTGTTGTACAAAGATCAATTGTAGCAACATGAGAAGAAAGAAAAGGATTATGTGGTACTGGATGATACTCCAAATAATGATGTTCCAGTGGTTCCTCTTGCTCCGCAACAGCAACAAGAAATACCACAAACTCCAGTGAATTTTAGACGGTCAACAAGGCTAAGTAGACCTCTTGAAAAGTTTTCTCCCTCTTTGTATTTTATTTTGTTAATAGATGCTGGTGAACTGGAAGGGTATGATGAAGCTATGCAGGTGGATATAAAGGTTCGGTGGGAGCTTGCAATGAAAGAAGAAATGGACTCCTTGCTGAAAAATCAGACTTGGGAATTATGTAAGTTGCCTGCAAGTAAAAAGGCTTTACCAAACAAATGGGTTTATAGGATGAAAGAGGAAGATGGAGGTAAGAAAAGATTTAAAGCCAGGTTAGTTGTAAAAGGATTTGCACAGAAAAAAGGTATTGATTTTGATGAGATATTTTCTCTGGTTGTTAAGATGACTTCTATTCGTACTGTTTTAAGTATTGTGGTTGCTAAAGATTTGCATTTGGAATAGCTAGATGTGAAAACTGCCTTTCTCCATGGTGATTTGGAGGATGAGATATATATGGAACAACTCCAAGGATTTGAGGTCAACGGTAAGGAGAAACTGGCATGCAGATTCAAGAAGAGTTTGTATGGCTTGAAACAAGCACCTCGAAAATGGTATTTGAAATTTGATAGTTTTATGGCTGAGCAAGGCTACAACCGATGTAATTCTGACCATTGTGTTTATTTTAAGAGGTTGGATAATGAAAGCTACATTATTTTATGTTTATATGTTGATGACATGCTTGTAGCAGGGTCTAACATGGATCACATAAGAGAGTTAAAACAACAATTAGCACAATCATTTGCTATGAAGGATTTGGAGGCAACAAAATAAATCCTTGGTATGAAAATTTGCAGAGATTGGAAGAATAGAAAATTGACTCTATCTCAGGTTGATTATGTTGAAAAGGTGTTGTAGAGATTCCATAAGGAGAATGCAAAAGTTGTCAGGACACCTTTGCCTAGTCATTTGAAATTGACTAAGGAGATGTGTCCTAAGACACAAGAGGAGGAAGAAAAAATGTCTAAGGTACCATATGCTTTAGCTGTAGGAAGTTTAATGTATGCCATGGTATGCACAAGACTAGATATTGAACATGTTGTACGAGGCGTAAGCAGGTATATGATTCATCCCGGATTGGAGCATTGGAATGCAGTAAAATGGATTCTCAAATATTTGAGAGGTACATCCAATAAACACTTATGTTTTGGGGGCTCTAATAATGATTTAGCAGGTTATGTAGACTCAAATTTGGCAGGGGATATTGATACCAAGCGGAGTACTACAGGTTATGTCTTTACTATAGGTGGGACATTAGTGAGTTGGATCTCACGGTTGCAAAAGGTGGTTGCTTTATCCACCATGGAGGCAGAGTATGTAGTTGCAATAGAGGCAAGCAAGGAGATGATATAGCTACAATCTTTCCTAGAAGAATTAGGGAAACAACAGGCTAACAATTATTTGTTTACAGACAACCAGAGTGCCATACATCTTGCAAATAATTTTGCCTTGCATTCAAAGACCAAACACATATAGTTGAGGTATCACTTCATTCGGTCAGTGTTGGATGATGGATAGTTACAGCTAGAAAAGATCCATACAGATGAAAATCCAGCGGATATGTTTATGAAGGTAGTGACAAGAGAGAAGTTGAGCTCCTCTTTAGCTTCGATTGGTCTTCAAGACTAAAAACAAAAAAAATCAAGACAGGAGAGTCCAGGGTGCTTATTTCTAGTGGGATCTACAGGGTCAGCAGTGTTATGATCAGTCTCCAAGTGGGTGATGATATGGTGTGGAGTCTGATCAATCTCCAAGTGGGAGATTGTTGTTATATGGAGCCTAATCAGACATGAAGGTTAAATTTTCCCCACTTTTATCAGCGTGGTTTCCCCCCAAATTATTTAATGGGGGAGTGCAGGGGGCAGAGCCCCTCTTACAGGGCCCGGGGGGCTTATCCCCCTGGCGAGGGTTCAGGGGTGGAGCCCACGGTGGGGGTCTAGGGCAATGCCCTTGAAGCAAAAATTGCCTATTATTTTATAAAGGCGTCGAGAGTTATTTTTTATATTGGCTGACATAAAAAAACCCTATTTTGTAACTGACATAAGGCTTGATAAAAGCGGCTAAGGGTTAGGGTTTCTATTGATGTATTGTAGCATTTTGCAGCGGTATTGAGTTGCAAGGATTGCTAGTTGTAATCGGTTTGATTTACTAGATAATAATATTTGACTCTCTGTTGGTGGATGTAGTGCGGGTTTGGGTGAACGACGTTAAAACTTGTCTCTCACTGTTATTATTTTTGTGTATTTCCATTCCTCTGTTTAATCTTTACTTGCATTTAATTGATATCTTTTGTATGCAATCCCTAACACAAGGGACGACCTCAACCATGTGTTCTAGCGTGTATATAAATATTGTGAGAATCGAAAGACTTCTTTAAAGGAAGGACTCTCTCGCCTCCAAGCAATATACCTCCAAGACCCTTGGTCCACCAAGACTTGAGTGGTTGAGTGTCAGTCAATTGGGACACCCCCGTTCACCAACTTGGGCCTCAAGTACCTTGAGTATGCTAGAGGACACCCCTAGAGGCCTTGTTAATCCTAGATAGGACCTTTCGGCCATCATACCTTGTGGTGCACCACTGTAGAGGAGGGGAAGATGCTCACCATACCGATGTACTTGAGATAGGATATACTTTGGGCAAGATGAAAGTCTCCAAGGTAAGGGGGTAAGGTGGTCCAGGGCCTCATTTTCCCTATCTATCCAAGCTATAACACCAAAGGTATTAGTGGGGATGGGAATCTCGGTTCACTTTGAGTTGAGATTGACCCATGGCCAATTCGTGAGATTCACAAGATATGTCAATCCCACTTGAATAATTTTAGGTTGTATACAAGTGCTTGAAGTGTCTTCTATTATGAAAACCTGTAAAAGCCATTTGTGAACCACAAAGGCTAACCACCTCTCGCAAATCAATTCCAAAGTTAGTCAAATAGCCATTGTGATTGTTATGCATGAAATCTTGCCAAAAGTCCAACCAAACATCTTAAAAATCACAAATTATAAACAATGTCCCAAATTAACGCCTATTTACTGCAAAGTCACGCCTATTTTATATGAATCAATGCCCAATTTTAGAGACTCATAAAAATAACCTTTTCATCCTTTTGGTTGTCAAAATCATTTCTTCCACATCATCCCTTGACATTCCAAGCCACATCAACCTCATCCATGTCCATTTGTCCCTCTTGGCTTGTGATCCAACTTTAATCATGAGTCATTATCCTCGTCATCATACTAGCCATTGTCCTTGTTAATCTATAGGCAATCCAAATCATCCATACTTAACTAGTCTTAGTCCATCATTATCCTTATAGTCCATGATCAATCATCTTTCTTAATCATCACCATCTATCATTAATCCTCATCCCTAATCCATAGTCAATTGTAATATTTAATTATCCATTCTTGTTAATCCATAATCTATCCCATCTTTATCATCTTTAGTTAACCCAATCCTTATCATCCATAATCACCATTCTTATCCATAATCCATCATTGTATTTGTAATCTTTGATCAATCATTATCCTTAATCCATCCTTGTTCATCATCATCCATAATTAATCCTTAATCAATCCTATCATCCCTAACCCGTCACTTTTATCCATAATCAACCCCTATCATCCATAACCAATTATCATCCCAAAATCAATAAAATCCTCATCCAATCATATCCTTATTATCCAAATCCAAAATCAATCCCCATCACAAAACCAATCAAAATCATATCCAAATTATAAGGTTAGGATCTAGGTCAATCATCCCTTGTTTATGTTAAGCTTAAGACTTTGTCTATCTTAAGTTTAGTATAAACTAGGAATTATCACCCCTCTTGGATAAATTATCTTGGGAACTTAGACAACTCCTAAGTTAGTGGACTTCAAGAAATCCCATCTTGCTTGGTGTGTCTTGTCTACCAAAAGTAAGATAATCCTATTGTCCTTTTGCTTAGGCTCTTTGTCCACCCTAAGTATGTAGGGATAATCCTTGATCTTTAATCATCTTGATCTAGATTTTGAACTTAGACTTAATCCCCATCCATAATCATTGGGACCTCATCATCCAAATCTTATCCAAGTTCACCTTTTATGCCTCTCATCACGTGATCACAAGCTCAGAAGAAAATAGACTCTCGTTACCAACCCCTCTCTCCCCATGACTCTACCACGAGTAATATGGATGGATATGTCAACCAACTCTAAATGGGTGAAACATAAACTCATCACACCTATTCCCCCATCTTTGTTGATTTTCTCAATGAAAAGGGATTACATGACAAATTTGACCAATTCGTTGACAACCATAAGGATGAATTTCTCGAACATCTCATTGAACATGGTGTACCCCTTCCATACTCATACGATCATGATAAACTTAAAACCATTTTCCATGACAAACCACCATCACCCATTCAAGATCAACCATGGGGATGTGTCCCTAATCCCAATGAACTCATTTATGACAATCCATGGGCTAGCTATGCATCCAACACCAACAACATCCACACCCTTGATCAACACATAGGGCGTAATGTTGTGTCACAACCACAAGTATTAGAACAACCTTACGTAATGCCTTCACATATGATGCCCGATCCCAACATGCCCACCAATCCAAAAGCTATCATCTCACAAAACATGTCTAACACCCCTCGAGATCCATCCAATTCCAATCTTGTTCCACAATCTCTTCCTCCTTTGAATATCCCTCAAAGGTTGATCATCACTCAAATGGTGTTACCACCCACAACACAAACACCCATCCAAGCCACTAATCCATTCAACTAATCACAAAATCCCTTGATGAGCTATACCAACCCCACTCACACATATCAATCCTCCATGCATCAACAAACTCCCCATGGGTCCTTGATGCAAAATCTATACGTCGCTCAACAACAACCACCTCTCCAAAACCAACAAAATATTATGTTCGGGTCTCATGTTTACACACAAACTATGGGCCCACCTCCATACATCCAACAACAATAATACATCCACCCCCAACATCAACAATTGTCATCACAACAACCCCCACTCCAACACATGTCACAACCACCTCTAGCTAATCCTTTTGATCAAGAATGGCAAGAGATGAAAAATTCTCTCAAAAGCATCCAACTAGGGACCCTTATGTCCCTATCCATTTGATAGAAACATCGCCATCATACCTTTTCCTCAACACTTTGAAATGCCCAAATTTGACAAATACAAAGGAAAAGGAGACCCTTGTGACCACATAAATGAGTTATTCATGACATGCCAAGAAGTAGCCTATGATGACCAATTCCTCCTTCATCTTTTTCCACGAAGCCTAGGAGGACAAGCCCTCGAATGGTTTATGCACTTGCCTTATGGCTCCATCTCCACTTTCACCGATCTTTTAGAGAAATTTGTCGCCCACTTCTCATACAATGTAGATCATGAAATCACTATACTCAACCTTTGTAATACCAAACAATGAAGTGGCGAAAGCTTCGCCACTTATCTACAAAAATGGAGAGCCCTTGCTAGTAGGATACCTTGGACAACCCCTGAAAAAAAACTTGTCCACATATTCATCCAAAACTTGAACCAATAAATGGCCTTCCATTTACAAGTGCATTGTACATCTACCTTTGATGAGATCATAGAAAAAAGGGTCACCTTTGAAAAGGCCCTTATTGCAAAAGGTTTGGTCAAGATCTACAACAAAAACGACAACGACAAACCATCCAATGACAAACCTAAAAAATAAGAACACTGTAGGAGATGGTGCTACCAATTCCAAGTATATCCAAATTTCCGCTCCTAAAACTAAAGAGACTAATGTAGTTCAAAACGTTTCAAACAATGTCTCAGTCCCATTCGCTCCTCCAAAGTGGAATCCCCCTAACAATCCAAAACACAAGTACACTCCCTTGGGTGAACCACTGGAGGTTGTTTTCCAAAAATTAGTCCAAGCCAACATGGTTGAGTTTCCCATGATGAAACCATTTGATGAAAACCAACCCAAACCCGCGTGGTGCAAAGAAAATGAATATTGTGATTATCATTGCATAAAAGGACATGCCAAGAGTAAATGTATGAAATTGAAAAATTATATCCAAGACCTTGTTAATCGTGACAACATCCAAATAGAAGGAAATAACAACACCTTGCCTAATGATGGTCTAGGAGTTTATCAAGACCCTCTTCCCCACTGCAACCATAACCAAACCACATCCAAACCATCATCCTCCAACACCAATCCCAACAACTAAGCCAACAACATCAACTACAACAATGTTCCACCTCCTTACGACCTAAAACTCAAAAATACCAACCCTAAATGTGTTGTTACTACCCGCCGTGGGCATGTAACCATAAAGGGACCATCTCCATCCTCCACCCTTACCACTTCCGAATATAACCTCCTTGACCATCTTTGGAAGACCCCTACGCAAATCTCCATCTTGGAGCTCCTTAAGACATCTACCATCCATCGTGAAATCCTTGATAAGGCCCTCCAAGAATCCCATGTCCCCACCAACATACCTCTCGCTCAATTCCAAAACCTCATGGCTCAATTGTCTTCATCCTACCATCTCACTTTAGCCATGCCGATATGCCATCCTTTGATCCCACTCATAATAAAGCACTACATATCGAAGTCCAAATCGCCAACCACAAAATCAAGAGGGTCCTCTTGGATAATGGATCTGGTTTGAATATATGTACATTAAAATTCATAAAACTCATGGGGTATTCAACAATTGACTTAGAGTCTTTGGTCATCTCCATCAAGGCATATGACAACACAGAAAGAGAAATCAAAGGTACCATATGCCTCCCTATCAAGGTGGGTCCTCTCACACTGCCCACCCTATGTCATGTGGTTGATCTTGACCTTCCATATAATCTTCTCCTTGGACGACCATGGTTACATGCTATGCAAGCCATTCCATCCACCTATCATCAATGCCTTAAGTTCCCTCATAACGGTGTGGAAGTCACTATTCCTGTTGATCAACAACCATTTGAATATTGCAAAGCCTTAGAGGTTGTTTACGACTAACAATTCCATTGTCCAAGCACCTATGGGGAACATGTCAAGGACCCTTCATCCATTCCATCCATGCCATCATCCACTCCACTAGTCACCATTGACCCGTCACAAGCTTCCACCTCTACACCTCAAAAGGTCAAAATTGTAGACAAAGGGTGTGGTGAATATGAGCTTCACAATGCCTTCCATGTGGTCATCATCTCCAAAAGAAAGAACAAGAGCAATAGCATAGGATCAATGACAAAATTCCCTTTGTCCGAGCACAAATCTCTAGAGAAGAAGAAGATGAAGAAGCAGCTTTGAGTGATTGGTTATATCGCGATGAAATCCCTTCAACACCAGTAAATGTTGAATACTTCAAAGAAAAATATCTGGTACCTTTCCAAATTTGTACTAAGATGCCCTACATGGAAAAGGGCTAGGTGTCGACGAACAAGGTACTATAGAACATATCCCAGTTGACCCCACATCTCCTAAGAAATATGCTCAATACTTCAGTTTAGGATATGCCCCACCGATTGTGATAATTGATGGGACGACGAAAACTTTGGTAGAGGCAACGAAATCCTCTTCTATTGTTGAAAATATTACTCCAAGTGTCATCATAGCTTCATGCGAAGATCTTGATCTTTCATGCATCTTTCCTGACAACACCATCTTCATCATTGACCTTCCTCTTGTTCATCCCGAACCATTGCCTGGGATTATCAAGGACCCTTACCTCTCGACATGTTTCCACATGACGAGGATCTCTCCACATTCCTAGAACTTTGTGACACCTAATATGACATATGCTTGCACGCCTGTGCCTACTTTCTGGAAGAGAAGATCCTTAGTCTAGAAAATAAAAAATAAAAAAAATAGAAAATCGTCCCCTAGTGAAAAACTCTCTGAGGCACTTTCAAACACAAAAGAGAAAAATAAAGACATATCTCCTAGTGAAAACCTCTCCAAGATGCTAGAAGATGAGGATCTCCATCTTCCCCCCATGTCATCCTATTGGTAGGAACATTCCAACATTCTGATTTAAGGCACCCAAGAAATCAACCTCAGCACACAGGAATTGCCCAAGCTTACACACCTAACAGAAAGTCTTCGTACTAAAGAAAAATCCAACCTCTCAATTGTGCTTCATGAAGCACCTGACGTATTTGCTTGGTCCTATGCTGACATGCTAGGACTGGATCCATCCTTAGTCATTCACCATCTTGTGGTACATCCTGAAGTGAGACCTGTTAAATAGAAACTCTGCAAGATGCACCCTCAAGTCACCTTGCTCGTCAAAGAAGAATTGTAGAAACTATTAAATGTCAGCTTCATCCGCCCTTTTGACTATCTAGAATGGGTCTCTAATATTGTTTCAGTTGCTAAGAAGCCTGGGGGCATCTGAGTTTGTATAGATTTTTGAGACCTCAACAAAGCATGTCTGAAAGATGATTTTCCTTTCCCTAACATTGACATAATTGTAGATCTCACAGGAGGGCACAAGATGCTCTCCCTCATGGATGGTTTCTCCGAGTACAACCAAATCAGAGTCACCCCTAAAGATCAACACAAAACTACTTTTACCTATCCTTGGGGTATATATTGCTGACAAGTCATGCCCTTTGGTCTAAAGAATGTTGGGACAACCTATCAACGTGCAATGACTACTATCTTTCATGACATGCTGCACATAATCATGGAGGACTATGTGGACAATCTCCTAGGAAAGTCTAGAACAAGAGAGGAACACCCTAAGGTTCTGTGATAGATATTTGCATGCCTCAGAGAACACAAGCTTCAGCTCAATCCCAAGAAATGTATCTTCAGTGTAACATCACAAAAACTCTTGGGGTTTATTATTTCCTGTAGAGGCATTGAGGTGGATCCCGCTGAATTCACTGCTATAACAGAAATGCCACCTCCTAAAACACTCAAACAGCTTCAAAGTCTCCAAGGCAAGCTCCAGGCTATCTGTAGATTCATTGCCCAACTCGCAAACAAATGTCAACCCTTCACCCATTTGCTTCACAAGGATGTACACTTCAAATGGGATCAAAATTGTCAATAGGCATTTGACAACATCAAGGAATATCTAGCTTCACCACCAGTCCTAATGACACCTATCCCTGGAAGACCCCTATTATTGTATATATCAACAACATCAGTAGCACTGGGGGCACTTTTAGCACAACATGATGATACTGGTCATGAAAGGGCTATATACTATATTAGTAGGACCCTAGTTAGCTATGAGCTTAACTACACCTCCATAGAACATGCATGTTTAGCTGTCATTTTTTGTTCCCAAAGGTTGCGACACTACATGCTAATTCATTCTATCAAGCTCATCTCTAAAGTTGACCCTCTCAAGTACCTGCTTTCCAGGACCTCACTTATAGGGAGAATGGCAAAATGAGTTATGTTGTTGAGTGAATTTGACATTGAATATGTTGACTGAAGAGCAATCAAAGGACAAGTTGTTGCAAATCAGTTGGCCAAAGTGCCCCTCATAGATTATCAGCCACTCTCCATCAACTTTCCAGATGAGTCCATCCTAACCATGACAGAATTAGTAAACTAGAAACTATACTTTGATGGATCCTTCAACAATCATGGTTCAGGGGCAAGAATACACTTGTTTAACCCCTCAAGGCAACTATATTCCCAAAGCATATAGGCTTGCCTTCCCATGCACAAATAATGTGGCTAAATATGAAGCTTTGATTATTGGCCTTAAAACCACAATCCAATGGAATATCTTGCAGCTACAAGTTTACAGTGACTCTCAACTGATTATCAAATAGGTCAATAATGAATACATCACTAAGGATGACAAACTAGTACCTTACAAGAAAATGGTTGATGAATATAATCTATTCTTCACCTACATCCAGTTTGAACAGGTACCCCGTCTTCACAACAAAGCAGTTGATGTCATGGCCACTATTGGTTCCCTTCTAGATATGCCTCATGATAGCCATTAGTGTGAATTCCTTGTGGAACAACTCCTTATGCCAGCATATTGCATCGCCGAGTCAGAATTTGTATGTGAGATTGTTGGTCCTAAAAATCCTTGGTATCATGACATCTATACCTATCTCCAACATCACACCTTCCCACCTGAATCCACCCGCAAACAACAATGATCCCTCATCTATTGAGTTGCTCACTACACTATCCTTACGGACACCCTCTATCACTGAAGCTATGATGGCACTCTTCTTTGATGTTTAATCACAGAAGAAGCTTCCCTTTCCATACATGAAGTCTACACAAGTATCTGGGGAGTGCACACAAGTGGTATTGTCCTAGCCAAGAAGCTCCTGCATACCAGATATTATTGTCCTACAATGGAAGATGATGCATGTGAGTACATGAAGAAGTGCAAGCCCTATTAGCAACATGGAGAGCTCATCCACGCTCCCTCTCAGGCATTGTAACCCATCACCACACCACGGCCTTTCTCTCAGTGGGGATTAGATCTCATTGGAAAAATCCACCCATCCTCCTCCGACAGACACAAATTCATTATCATTGCCACAGAATACTTCACTAAGTGGGTTGAAGCCATTCCTCTCACTTTCACCACTGGAAACCAAATCTCCAAGTTCATCCTTTACCATATCATCTACCATTACGGTATCCCGTCTGCCATTATTACAGACAATGGTAAACCTTTCAAAAACCATGATGTTCAAGACCTTTGTGAACAATTCCACATACAACATCATTGGTCCACTCCATACTACTCCCAAGATGAGGCAACTAATAAAACCTTGCTCAAAATCCTCAAGAAAGTTGTCAATAAAACTAGTCGTGATTGGCACCTCCATGTCCATCCTGCCCTTTGGGCCTATCACACTAGTATCTACACCCCTATGGGAGCTACACCATATTCCCCAGTCTTCAAAGTTGAAGCTATCCTGCCAATAAAGATCAAATTGCCCTCATTACGCATCTCTTTGTATAATGTTATCATTGATGAAGAATACCAAGTTGCACACCTCCAAGAGCTTGAGCTATTGGATGAACGGTGTCTCAATGCCCTCAATCACGTCCAAGCATGCCAGAATTGGCTTTGTAGATCCTACAACAAGAAAATCTGTGCCAGAGAGTTTGCAGTAGGTGACCTAATCTTGAAAGAAAACCAAAGGAATTTGTATGAACGAGAAAAGAAAGGGAAATTTGAGCCTAATTGGCTAGGCCCCTTCATTGTCACTGCCAAGTATAGCTCTGAAGCATATTGCCTCTCCACCCTTGAAGGAGAAGAGCTTGAAGAGCTTATGAACATCATCCACCTGAAGCGGTTCCACAGTTAGCCCACTAAAATACCCTATGTCAAAATTACGAAAAAATAAAAAATAAATAAAAAAAGTAAAGAGAAATAATCCGTCCTATGGTGAAAACCACTTTTTGTGGTGCTTTGGATAAGTACCATGATGAAAACCTACTTGCATACGTCATGTGTAGGTTCAACTCAAATCCATTATTCAAAGCATTTTCTTATCCTCATCTGCACCATCTAGCATATCCAATGATCCCCTCATCTGAGCTTCAGAATAAACCCATCATCTGAGCTTCCGTTGTCCATCATTCCCCAAATATCTCCCATCTCCCCATATGTGTGTTTTGAAAGTGAATAATAGAAAAACAACATTCCCCTTCACCAGCCTACACTTTCACTATCTGTCCATTCTATAATCGCCCTTTCACATTTTTTTGATAGAAAATAGTAATAGAAAAGTAGAATTCTCACCTACACTAACACCCATTCCACCTATTTGCCTCCCCTATCCTCTTAGTGATGTCTGTATAAACATCACATCTATGCACCGCCACTTCATGTTACCTATTGCCAACTACCGACCCTGGGTCTTTCCCGTGGTTTTTGCATAGACATCACGTCTTTGCACCACCATGTCACTCACCTAATCCCCTCATCCATTACAATCCTAGGTCCCTTTAGTGGTTTTTACATAAATATCATGTATATGCACTGCCCCTCTACTCTACCTAATCTCATCTCCATCATACCATCCCACCTATCCCATTCACGGGACTGGGCTACATAGTACAATCTGAAAACTGACAGTTGCCCCACATCATTGCCATCTCCCTCCTCTACCATGGTACAGTCTGAAAACTAACATTCACCTCATCTACACAACATTTCATCCAATCATCAAGTCTCCCAGAACTACATATCAGCACCCGCATCATAATGTGCCTTGATCACGTGGATACAGGGTATGTAGGCAGTCTAGAATATGAAGGAAGTATCTAGTATGTAGGTACATATGATGCACCCATCCAACCTAATTGGATGGTCCCACTTTCCTGAGCTTGTTGATTTACTTGATTTATAAATGATACATTTGCTAGGCATTCTATCAAAACATAACACTTTCATGAAAAATCTTCCATCATCAGAATGACTTTTCCATAACTAACATCTTGTATCACCCACCCATCCTTTAGTTTATCTTAATCATCCATCGATTCTTGTCCTAGGATGCATCCTTCCTACAATGGACAAAATCACCAATCCTCCATCCATTTTTGGCAAGAGATATAATGGTTGTGTGTTTTGGGTCAATCAGTCTTCTAGTCTTTGATTTTTATCTTGTGCATCATTCTTGGATTACTTCAAAGTTGTCTTGATCTCATTATATCACGGCATGTGGTGAACAATCCAGAATGGAGCATAGTCATTGCTTTCGTATGTCGTGCTTGTGGGAGGTTCTCGTTACTCCATCTTAGTATTCATATCTTGTGAATTGTAGGGTCGGTTCTAGCATATTATCCCCCTTTTGCATCTAAGGTTCCTTATACCTTTGGTGTACTAAGGGCTTATGCCTCAAATCCCCTTCATTCATCTAGACAAGGTTGTACTATTATGGGCATGCATAGGTTCATCCTATTGTTTGCACTGTCAAGTCCTATGCATGGATGCCTTGTCACCTTGGTTCTACATACCCTGGTGCATAACATCCTATGCTATATCAATAGTAGTACTCAATACTTATTGGCAAAATTTATCAATATGATATCATCCCTTTCTCCTACATATCCATACTTAACCTGACCACCCCATCCTGTTGCTTTTGCTCTAAGTTTCATCTAGGTACACCCCCCTTTCCCACCTAATTTCTTCTATCCATTATGCCATCCCCATAAGTTAATCCCATGACCATTTTCAGGGACCCTTTTTGTATCATGATCAATCAAATCCCACCCCAACCCATCCTTATCATCCCATTTCATTAATCATATCATTCATATGGCATTATCATTTAATGTGTGTTTTTAAAATTAAACGCATATTATTCATATCCCTTAATCCATATTGCATTAATCCATTTTTAATATATATTTATTAATCTGAGCATATATTATTCACTTCACATTCATGTCTATTGTAGACACAACAGACAAAAGGTGTATTTTAAGTTATTCTTGACACCCTTTCTATTGCAAATTAGTAAAATTTCAAAGGAGTGTAATCAATTATTACACTGATAATACTTGGCAGGCTGCTTCCCTCATGTCGTCCACATAGTCTGATGCCAATAAAAGGTCTATTAATGGCTTTCATTAGTTTGCAAGCCCATTTTGTACAATGCCCCATGATCATGCCACATAAGCATGCATCACCCTGCATCATAAACATGTTAGTTCACCCATAATCCTCTAACATCTCATCATAGCCAAACAACTAATCATAACATGAAATCAACATAACACATACACATAGATCCATCCAAATACCATCACATCACATCCCAAATCATATTTTCATACAATAAGTGTTGGACATAAATTCACTACACCCAATCCATATATCACAATCTCCATCATATGCATGAAAATAAGCAACATCAACCCATCAAAAACATCACATCATAAGTCCATCCTAGGTCCACCATAATACACACATCCCATGAAGCATAGGATTCATATAAATAATTTATGTATGGAACACCATCCTGTGCCATATAACATGTTAGTCACATAAAACATATCATCCATCCATAACACATACAACAACATCCATCATCACATATCCACATACAATCCTACATCACAAACATGTTAGCACATATCCAAATCACTCATCATACCCATATCATTCTAGTCCATCATAGTCCATCACATAACATACAAACATCTCACAGTACAAATATTTGCTACAAATAACTTTTGTACGGAACAACTTCCTACACCAACCTCCTGTCTCATACACTCGTTAGACACCATACATAAACATAAATCCACAACACATCCTGCATTGCACATGAGTCAACCCATAGATAATCAATATCACCATCAAACATCATCATATGCATAAAACATCATAAAAATCCATACATGTTTCCATCAATAACACATAATACACAATCCATAGATCCAATAGTTCGTCTCATATATATACATCAAAAAATTGATCATGATACAAAAATATGGTCCTCGAACCTGTCAAAAATAATACATTTATACATAATGCCCCTAGATGATGTTGTCCCTGCCTGAAGTCCCTAACTCAGCTGGTCCCGAACCCCTTTAAGGAGGAGGCCCCATACTCTACTCTCCTATCTGCCCTGGTGCTTGTGGAGGCAACATCTATATTGCCGCTAATGTCTGTGATGGTGAGGGCTACTGCACAGACCTCTCTGACCATCCTGACCTCTTGGATCCAGAAGTCGTTGACCGACTCTGGTAGCTGGCTCTCTGTCCTGCTAGCACTAGCCCATTGTAAAACATCTTGTAGTGCTGGGCCTCTCTAGCACTCTTAGTTATTTGATGTTGCATCATCCATAGCATATCCCCCATCCCCAGTCCTAATGCCCGACGGACCTGATCTCTCTCCTATGCATATCATTACGCTAAGCCCTGAGCATGTGCCAACTACCCCTGTAACTAGGCTATCTGTGCCTATTACTGCTGCACTAAAGCCTATGCTCTTGCCAACTCTATAGAGCCCCCATCTCCACCCTATCCCTACAACTGGGCTACATGCGCCTGTAGCTATTGTATCAAAGCCTGTGCTCTTGCCAACTCTAATCCGTCGCCATCACCATCGTCACCCCCATCACCTCCTCCATCTCTACCATCCTCCTCTTCATCTACATCCATCTCCTCTATCCACACCTCCTCCTCCTCATCCCCATCATCATTGTCACCATCCACCTCATCTGTGGCTGCCTCACCTAGTACTACATACCCCACTGGAATCATGAGTCTCACCACCCTTTGCTGGGCCCACTACTGATCATAACCCAGGGTAGTCCAACATCCTCGACCTACCGCCTCGCATGGCATGCCTATGCCTGGAGTCCATCAAACTCTGTTATCACCATCTGAGGGTTTGGGGCCAATCCCCACTGTGCCTGCACCATATGCACCTAGGCAAACACTACCTCTACCTGTGGTACATCCTATACCAAGCCAAACTATCATTGCACTCACTCGAGCAGATACCTATCAATAATGCCCCATTAGATATCGGGACTGCAAGACATAACTGAGTTGCTCCCTATCCTCTGACCATCTCTCCACCTCTCTCCATGGCTGCCACACAAACTTCGCTATGTCATCTATAACACATCTCCAATACCTCATGTCCCCAGCATGATGATGTATCACATGTCCCCTGTATGCAAATACAAATGGTCAATGGCTCAGCCTATCTCACATAGTCAATGGTTATGTCACCGCAATGTACTTCCATGCCCAGATGTGTAGCAATGTCACACCTGTTGCAAGTATGAGGTGAGCCAGTGTTGTCATTGATGTCAACATACTCATATTGCATTGACAAGAAGGATTTGATGAGCTGTGTGCTGAGGATATTGAGAAAATTAGCCTCAGTCAGGAACAGTGAAGAACAGTGATGAGAAGAAGGCAAATGTACTGTATAGGATGAGAACCGGAGGATGCGGATTAAAGGGTTAGTAGATATGAGTCTTGAGATGCTTCAGTTAAGATTTCAGAGGTCCGCATGAAGATCTGAAGGAGTTGTGGCTGTCGGTATAGAACCGGTTCCGGCAAGTATCCAGAGGTGACAGAGGATCACAAAAAGGTCCGGTGAGGTCCGGAATTGCATTATCCTAATGTGCGGATTGGACGGAGTGTTTGGGATGTCCTTGTGATGTGTCATCCTGATTTGTGTATGATTTGGAGGTCCGGAAGTACCTCTTGCATTATGACAGTGGCGACAGACTGTGTTCTTGAAGTTCCGGATGAGGAAGACAAGAGATCCCAGTAAGTAGAGGAAGTGCGGATGTATCCGGACATTCAGACAGGCTTGTGAAGGTTATTGGATCATGTTTAGGTTGTGTTGTTGGTCCGCATTGATGGTAGAGCCCGGAATTGAAGTTATTCTTCCAGATGAAGTTCTTGCTCTGTTTAGCCGACTGAATGAGTTGTTCATCCTGTGAATGTTCTTGTGATGGCCGACCGGATGTGTTATTCATCTTGCGGATACTCCTATGGTTGTTTGCCGACTTAGATGTTTGTTCCTAAGTCGATGTCTTGTATAAATAACGGTTTGTGAGTTCATTTCAAAGTGTGGTGGGTGGATGAGTGTGGCATAGCGAAGAATCGTGTGAAAGGCAGAGCAGAGATTTTTGGGCTTAATTGGAACTGATCCGGACATGGTAGAGATGTCATTCTCCAGTTCAAGACTGTGATTTTTATCACTTTGTAGACAGTGTGTCTCCTTGTAGGCAGTGGGCCTCTTTGTGAGCAGTGTGCTCGGGCAGTGAGCCCTTATTGGCATGTGCCATTCATTTTTCTTTATTCTTCTAACAGAGAATAATTCTTGGGTTAATCACCCCGTGGTTTTTCCCTTAACCGGGTTTTCCACGTCAAAATCTTGGTGTTCAATGTGTTGATGCTTATCTGCTCTTGTGTTTATGTATTATGCTTCCATGGATGATTATTTGATATGCTGCTAACTAACAACAAAGAATCAAGTGTTTGAAAGAAGAAGAAGTTTTATACAACTGATTCACCCCCCCCTCTCAGTTGTATGCCCTAGATCCAACAATTGGTATCAGAGCTAAGTTCCTCTGATAGGAGCTTAACCGCTTGAGGAGATCTAGGATGTCGTCATACAAGAAGGATAGTCCGAAGTTCGATGGAACCAACTTCACTCTCTGGAAAGGTCGCATGAAGTGTCATTTGGAATGTATGGGAAAAGCATACTTGGCTATGATTTCAAAACCATATATACCTCCACAAGGTGGTCCGACAACTCTGAATGAAATCACAGAAGCTGAAAACAATCTACGGACCAAGGAAGCTCTTCTAAGCGCATTGAATGACTCAGATCTCTCGAATGTCATTGACCTACCAACTGCATATGAGATCCTAACTAAACTGGAACTTCTGTATGAAGGAGATGAGTTTGTCAAAAGTGCAAGGTTGCAAAGTCTGAAAGGGAAATTTGAAAGATTGAAAATGAGAGATGATGAAAACATCACTACCTTTATGCCAAGAGTAAATGAGCTGGTATGTGGAATCAGAAATGCTGGTGGAACTTTAGATGAAAATGAGATTGTCTGCAAAATCCTAAGATCCCTTCCTGCTGCCTACAAAATCAAAGTTGCTGCCATTGATGAATTCAGAGCCCACACAACTGTCACAAGAGAACAACTGGCTGGCAAACTAGCTGCATTTGAAATGACCGAGTTTGGAGATGATCCTCCCAAGACTGAATCTGCTTTCAAAGCCAGTGCCTATGTGAAAGGCAAACAGAGATTTGATCCGGGTGAAAACTCATCAAGGAAAATGTCATGGTATGATCAAGCAAGAAGAGACATGGAAGAAGAAGAAGCAGAAACAGCTCAACTTGAAGCCCTCATTGCAAAGAGACTGCCAAGAGGATCCGGTAAGTATGAAGGAAAACTACCCTTTAAGTGTTTCAACTGCAATAAGATTGGTCATTTTGCCTCAAGATGTCCGGAGAGATCTGCAAGATCTAATACTCACAGACAAAGGTCTCAAAAGAATTGCTATTATGTTCATGAAGAAGATGACAATGAAGGAGTAACAGATGATGAATCAGAACTAGGAAGCAAATCCGGAAATGAGTGGGTGTTTATAGCCATCAAGGAAGAAGATTCAATACTCTCTGAATCTGTCAATCACAAAGTTGTTGAAAAAGCCTTGGCTGCTCAAGTGGAAGAAAAGGATGATTGGGTTATTGACAGTGGATGTTCTCACCATATGACTGGTGACAAGAATAAGTTCTTAGATTTGGAAAGATATGAAGGAGGAATGGTAAAGTTTGGTGACAATTCTGCTGGCAGAATCAGAGGTAGGGGAACTATTTCCTTTGATGGTAAGAGCAAAACAGGAAATGTACTGTATGTTGAAGGATTGAAGCACAATCTTCTCAGTGTTGGTCAGTTAGTGGACAAAGGCTATGATCTCCGGTTCAAGAATGGAAAATGCAGAATCTTTACAAACTCCGGAACTGAAATTGCATCCGGTACTCAGACAAAAGGTAATATCTTTCATCTGGTTGGTTCAAATAAAAGTTGTTTGTTTGTCTAAATTGATCAGAGTTGGTTATGGCATAGAAGAATGTGTCATGTAAATTTTGATAACATCATCAAGATAAGCAATACTCAGGCTGTGAGAGATCTTCCAAATTTGATGAAACCTACAAATAGTGTGTGTAAAGAATGTCAGTTAGGTAAACAAAGCAGAGTCTCTTTCAAAAGCAAAGATCAGTCTTCTACCGGATTGTTGGAATTAGTACATACTGATCTATGTGGTCCGACAAGAATCAAGAGTCTGCAGGGTGATAGATATTTCATGTTGTTAATTGATGATCATTCCCGGATGATGTGGGTTACCTTTCTAAAAGAAAAATCAGAAGCTTTTGAGAAGTTCAAAATCTTCAAAGCTATGGTGGAGAATCAAACCGGATTGAAACTAAAGTGTCTAAGGTCTGATAGAGGTGGTGAATTTACATCTGGTGAATTCATTGACTTTTGTGAGAAACAGGGTATAAGGAGACAGTTGTCTGCTCCTAAGACTCCACAGCAGAATGGAGTAGTTGAGAGAAAGAACCGGACCATCCAGGAAGCTGCTAGGACAATGATGTTGGAAGCAAATGTTCCTCAAATGTTTTGGAAAGAAGCTATCAGCACCGCAGTCTACACTCTCAATCGAGTTCAAATCAGAAACAACACCGGTAAGACCCCCTATGAACTCTGGTTTGGCATCACTCCTACTGTGAAATATTTCAGAGTATTTGGTAGCAAGTGTTATATTAAAAGAGATGAAGATCTAGGAAAGTTTGATGCTAGAAGTGATGAAGGAATTTTCTTGGGTTACTCCACTCAAAGCAAAGCATACCGGTGTTACAATAAGAGATTGAGGAAGATGATAGAAAGCACCAATGTAAAGGTTGATGAAGGAATTGAGAAGCCTTCAAGATTTTATGAGTTTGATGAAGATGACCAAGACAGTGTTCAAGGACCTCAATCCTCTCCGGTGAGACAGAGTCAGCCTGATCCGGTAAATCAGGAAGAAGAGATAGGTCTGAATGAGCCTGATCAAGAAGCAGCAGTGCTGGATACTCCCAAAATTCCAAGGTATGTAAGACTGAACCACTCTGAAGATCAGATCATAGGTGACAGAAGCAAAGGTGTACAAACTAGAAGGAATATTTCTCAAAATCAGGATGAATGCTGTCTGATTTCAAAAATTGAACCTAAAACAATAAATGAAGCCTGCAATGATGAAAACTGGACCAAAGCAATGGAAGATGAATTGATGCAAATTGAGAAAAATCATACTTGGGATCTTGTTCCCAGACCTAGAGACAGGAATGTAATTGGAACCAAGTGGGTCTTCCGGAACAAACTAAATGAAGCTGGTGAAGTAATCAGAAACAAAGCTAGATTGGTCTGCAAAGGCTACTCTCAAATAGAAGGAATTGACTTTGAAGAGACTTTTGCTCCGGTGGCAAGAATTGAAGCAGTCAGATTACTTCTTGCATTTGCTGCCTTCAAAGACTTCAAGGTATATCAGATGGATGTCAAGTCTGCCTTCCTAAATGGTGATCTGGAAGAAGAAGTCTACATTGAACAACCGGATGGATTTCAATTGTCTGATAATAATGATATGGTCTGCAAGTTGAAGAAAGCTTTGTATGGATTGAAGCAAGCCCCAAGAGCATGGTATGAAAGGTTGGATAAGCATCTTGTGCAGATTGGATTCAACAAAGGTACTGCTGACAGTAACTTATATTTCAAAATTGATCATGAAAATATTTTAATTGTTGAAGTGTTTGTGGATGATATCATTTTTGGAGGAAGAGATAGTATGTGCAAAACCTTTGCAAATCAGATGAAAAGTGAGTTTGAAATGTCTATGCTTGGTGAAATGAATTTCTTCTTGGGTCTGCAAATTACTCAAACAAAAGAAGGGATCTTCATTTCTCAGACCAAGTATGTGAAAGAATTGTTAAAGAAATTTGGTATGGAAGACTCAAAGCCTATGAACACTCCTATGGCAACCGGATGTAAGTTAAGCAAAGATGATGATTCTCCAAAGGCAGATCAGACAAAGTATAGATCAATGATTGGTGGATTGTTGTATCTCACTCAAACTAGACCAGATATAATGCAGGCTGTTGGTCTTGTGGCAAGATTCCAGGCTGATCCTAGAGAATCTCATGTTATGGCAATCAAAAGAATTTTTAGATACTTGAAAGGAACAGTTGAGTATGGTCTATGGTACCCTAGAGATCCGGATTTCTCTCTTCATGCTTACACAGATGCAGATTGGGCAGGAGATGTGGATGACCGGAAAAGCACTAGTGGTGGAGCATTCTTTTTGGGGAAGAGATTGGTTTCTTGGCTAAGCAAGAAACAAGATGCAATATCTCTGTCTACAACTGAAGCAGAATACATTGCTGCAGCAGGTAGTTGCACTCAAATCTTATGGATGAAGCAGATGCTAAGAGACATCAAAGTTGAATATGAGGAGCCTATCACAATTTTCTGTGATAATTCAAGTGCAATTAATATTTCCAAGAATCCGGTATTGCATTCTAAGACTAAGCACATATCTATTAAATTTCACTTTTTGAGAGAACAAGTAAACAAGGAAGAAGTCAGATTGGAGTATGTTCCCTCCAAGGATCAGATTGCAGATATCTTTACAAAGCCTCTTCCCAAAGACTCTTTTGAATATCTCCGGGAGAAGTTAGGGGTCATGGCCCCTCCGGTGATGAACTAAGATGCACTGATGTGCATCAGTCCGGTGGCTATCACAGTCACATCTTGTGATCCGGACTAATGGGGAGCTACAACTAAGGGGGACCAGCTGATATGATTCTGATGTATGAAAATTGCAAGTATGAGCCCTTTGCCATTGATGTCAAAGGGGGAGAGAAGACATGTGAAAAACAAGTGGTTAATGATCAAAGGGGGAGCAGTAAAGGAAGAGAAGACATATGAAAAGTTGAAGTTCTTGTCTTAATGGTTTTTCACATCATATGTTGCCATCAATGACAAAGGGGGAGATTGTTGCAAGTATGAGGTGAGCCAGTGTTGTCATTGATGTCAACATACTCATATTGCATTGACAAGAAGGATTTGATGAGCTGTGTGCTGAGGATATTGAGAAAATTAGCCTCAGTCAGGAACAGTGAAGAACAGTGATGAGAAGAAGGCAAATGTACTGTATAGGATGAGAACCGGAGGATGCGGATTAAAGGGTTAGTAGATATGAGTCTTGAGATGCTTCAGTTAAGATTTCAGAGGTCCGCATGAAGATCTGAAGGAGTTGTGGCTGTCGGTATAGAACCGGTTCCGGCAAGTATCTAGAGGTGACAGAGGATCACAAAAAGGTCCGGTGAGGTCCGGAATTGCATTATCCTAATGTGCGGATTGGACGGAGTGTTTGGGATGTCCTTGTGATGTGTCATCCTGATTTGTGTATGATTTGGAGGTCCGGAAGTACCTCTTGCATTATGACAGTGGCGACAGACTGTGTTCTTGAAGTTCCGGATGAGGAAGACAAGAGATCCCAGTAAGTAGAGGAAGTGCGGATGTATCCGGACATTCAGACAGGCTTGTGAAGGTTCTTGGATCATGTTTAGGTTGTGTTGTTGGTCCGCATTGATGGTAGAGCCCGGAATTGAAGTTATTCTTCCGGATGAAGTTCTTGCTCTGTTTAGCCGACCGGATGAGTTGTTCATCCTGCGAATGTTCTTGTGATGGCCGACCGGATGTGTTATTCATCTTGCGGATACTCCTATGGTTGTTTGCCGACTTAGATGTTTGTTCCTAAGTCGATGTCTTGTATAAATAACGGTTTGTGAGTTCATTTCAAAGTGTGGTGGGTGGATGAGTGTGGCATAGCGAAGAATCGTGTGAAAGGCAGAGCAGAGATTTTTGGGCTTAATTGGAACTGATCCGGACATGGTAGAGATGTCATTCTCCAGTTCAAGACTGTGATTTTTATCACTTTGTAGACAGTGTGTCTCCTTGTAGGCAGTGGGCCTCTTTGTGAGCAGTGTGCTCGGGCAGTGAGCCCTTATTGGCATGTGCCATTTATTTTTCTTTATTCTTCTAACAGAGAATAATTCTTGGGTTAATCACCCCGTGGTTTTTCCCTTAACCGGGTTTTCCACGTCAAAATCTTGGTGTTCAATGTGTTGATGCTTATCTGCTCTTGTGTTTATGTATTATGCTTCCATGGATGATTATTTGATATGCTGCTAACTAACAACAAAGAATCAAGTGTTTGAAAGAAGAAGAAGTTTTATACAACTGATTCACCCCCCCCCTCTCAGTTGTATGCCCTAGATCCAACAACACCGCATCCCAGGCTCGTCAATCACCGGTACACCACCACATCCATGTCATGATATAGATGAGCCAGTACACATGGCCCCCATGTGTAGACCATGTCATCCCTGATCATCCACAATAATACCACTCCCCAACCAATTAGAAAACCCCTCGACCTCCTGTCTGGGACCAAGGTCCCTGCTATCTATCCTGCCAAAAATAGAGGCAATTTGTATAGGCCCCTACTCATCGTCTGCCTGTATATCATCTCTGACCAGCCAATGCCATATGACACATGTCCTGAAGCAAATACCTGGTCCACATATGCTGCTCCCCGCCCATGGTCATATACCACTCTCTCCCCATGTATGGGGATCCGCAGGATCCTTCACACATCCTCTAAAGTAATCATCGCCTCCCCCGTGGGCAACAGGAAGGCACATTGCTCCGTCTACCACCGCTCTACTAAAGCAGTCATCGTCGCTTGATCCACACGTATTTGTGGCATCTCCGCTATGAACCGAAGCCCAACCATCTGCAAAAAGAACCTGTCAGTGGCGTCTAGTTGTCCCCACAGTGTGAATGTCGATGGTCACCTCTCTCGAGACCGAAGCACATCCTCATAATCCTACACAATCCTGAAAACACTTCGTTAGCCTTAGTTTTACAACTAGGTGCTATTCCAGGCCTTTTTAGGCGCTAAAAACCCAGGCATGCCTATTTTCATAGTAGGTGTGCTACTTTTTGAAATTGGGTGCCAAAATCTAGACTGGGTGCTACAATCGAGACTAGGCGCTAAAATACCTTATTTTGTGTGCTAAAACCCCTCCAAACTAGGTGCTAATCTCCAGACTAGGCACCAAAATCCAAGCACTATTACTTTCATAATGGATGCTAAAATTCCTACTGGGTGCTGAAATTTCATTTCAAGTGCTAAAATATTCCTCAAACCCTAGGCACTAAATTCACCTGCTAGGCACTAATCGCCAGAGCAGGCACCACTTTACAGAGTGGGCGCTAAACTGCTTGACCGAGAGCTAAAATAATTCTAGCACCTAGTTTTTCCTACTTCTTGCCCCGCATTCCGTGCACCTAACCCACCCGATCCCAAATTCACAAAGAAGGTAAGAAAACCTACTGGATCACCTAGCACCACCGATCACAGGTACTCCCTCACATGCTCCGCATGGTGCTCCTCTCATGGAATGCTGACTATTACTTTGCTCTCACTCTTCTCTCTCCTAATCACAAATGGCTAGCAAATGAAGACAAATAAGGCTTATGGGCCCCTCCTAGCCTATATATCCATCCCCCAACCCTAATTTTTCTTTCCCCACCCCATTTTTTCTCCCCTTCCCAATTTTTTTCCCTTTCTGACATTTTCTTCCTATCTTCAATCTCAGGTTTCCCCCTTTTCCCTCTTTTCTATCACCTTTCTCCTTTTTCGAGATATCACCAAAAATTTTTATTTTTTCCACTATTCTCTTGAGGGGGCATCACCTTGTCACCTATTCCTCTCCTATCCACACACTAGGGCATTTTTATTAAAAAACATTCTTTGATATCTCGTCAACTGCGACAACAATGACACCATATCAAGGAGCGGCAAAATGTAGACGTTTGAAAATGGTCACAACCACTTTCATCCACTTACGCAATCCAAATTTATTTCACTTACATCATTCTATCTAACTCAAATATTAATTAAATAATTTTAATTATTTAATTAATTTATTCTGCACCTTTCCCCTTTCACAAAAATCAAATTCCTCTATTATAGTTCAAAAAATTAAAGATTTTTGTGACTATAGTTCATAATTCATACTCCAAAAATTAAATAAATGACCATATTTATTTAATTCCTATTTTGTCCACTTTTGATTACTTTTAGTAATCATCATTATTTCCTTCTAAAACATGTGCACATGAATTAATTTTAATTAGTTCTTCATTACAGACCCCCATGTTTCTAGAAGTCCACTTGTCATTCCATGTACATGACAAGTGGTACTTTAGAAGCATGGCCAAATCTTCCAAAATGTGTACACTTGTCCTATTTCTTCCATCCCACTCCAAGTGTCACTATTCATGCAAATTTAAAATTACATGTGGCACTATTCATGCACTATTCCTCTAATTTTTAATTCCACTTGTCCTCTCCATGCAATTTAAAATTCCTCACTAAATCTAAGCCTTGCCTTTTTCATAAATGAGGCCTTACATGTCATACACCTACCTAATCCTAGCCATCCATCTATTCAAACTTGCAATCTCATCCATTTATCACCCCTTGAATCTTGGAGCAAAATTCTCATCCATTCTCATCATGCCATTTGTCTAATTCTCCTTGCTTGAGAATCCTCAAGCAATCTCCACCCTTGATCTCTCAATTTGATCCTAGCCCTCCATTTCCATCCCCAAAAATCTATAAATTGAGGCCTCCACCTCTATTTTCACAAGCCATCATATGCAAAGACATTCTGCCACTTTGAGTACTCAACATCACAAAACTTAGCTTAGTTGCAATCTAGAATAGCTTAGTTTCATCATACTTAGGACATGTCATCACTAATTTGTTAGGATAGGGTGCAAGATTAGATAGAAAGCATATTAGGTGGTTACGTCCATTCTTGAGGTCCCTTGGGCTTGGGATTGAGAGTAAATTAGCATAATTGACACTCATTTAAGAATCTCATCTTCTAGATAGACAGTTATCATTGCTTGTGTGGTTGTAATAGGACTAAGATTGCCTTTTGTGTTGAGGTTGAGTCTCATTTTCTTTGTATTTAGAATTTAAAGTTTAAAAATACTTGTTGTTCACTTCGTGTTGAATTGTTTTAAAAAGCTTCTATTATGTAATTGTGATATGTGTTTCTTGGAGTTTGTTGGTTTTATCTAACCAACTCCAACTATTGTGCCAGTTATCAATTTTAATTTCATGCTTATCCTCACTAAACCCCAAATAGCCCCTGTTTGTCACGATCCAATTTTCTACTAATACTAGGTCGAGTCCATGGTTGTGAGGTTGTCCTTGTGAGTGTGAAGTTGACCCATCTAAATTTAAAATAAAAAATAAAAAAAAATGTTTATTAGACCCCTTTACCTTACCTGTCTTATAAGGGCAAAATCAACCTATCTAAATTCAAAATAATTTTGTAGAACTTTGGCCTACTGCCCCCCTTTATCTTTCCCACCCAAGGTCGTCTAAACACAGTTTCAGAATTTGATGTCATGCACTAGTATTGAAAGACATTTAATTGCATTTATTTTATCTAGATATCTCTCACATTCATGTACACTTCTCACTTTCTAAGAGCAATCAATAGAGACACATTTGAATTTGGTGCTTAAAAATAATTAAAAAAAATTGTATTCCCACACTTGTTTGCTATCTTCAATCTTGTTTCTATAAAATGATTGATTGAGATGAAGTGCCTTTGTAACTCAATTGAACAAGAACCTAGTAAAGGTATTCATCAATATCGCGAGTCTGTAGATTCTAAAGAGATCAAATAGTCATCTATCAAAATACCTAAAGGATAGAAGTTAGAACACATTAGAGCTTAAGTTTGTCAATGCAAGTCTAGTTCACGTTTACAATTTTGTACTTGATGACATAGTCAACCAGCTAGAGCAAAGCAAAAGGGAATATTCTAAGTCTAATTAGAACATCTAACAATTAAGAGAAATTTTTTATTGTTAAGCACACTGATATTTATAGTCTTATCCATTGGGCACTCATTCTTCAATCATAGAGCTAAGTGATCCTATCCTCCTTATTGATTTTTATTTGTAGGAAATTTTACATTTATCAATTATATCCATCTACAATTAGTTTAAGTTGATTGTGCTTATGCATATTCATTCTATTGGATTAGCCTACACTAACCACTAAAAGGACATTATTTTCCTTTTCTATATGAAACATGATCTATTGTGACACATGCCAAAAAAATAAACATTGCATTATGCATCATACATTGAGAAATACTTAAAAATTAGAGTCATTATCTAATGGATATGTTGGAAATCGTTCACCACTAGAATTGTTGGATTCAAAGTTAGTTTCCTTTTGCAAAAGTTCCTGACTAGTTGCACATCTTGGTCCTCATCAACTTGTCCTCTACATCCCATAATATTACAATCAATGAGATATAAGGCATGGTGTACAACAACAAGCTTCTTTGATCTCTTATAGGTAAGTTTATTCCTTTTAGTAGAGTGGATGAAGCTATAAATGAAATAATTCCATTTAGTAGCAAAGTGACTAGAAATTTGTGAGAGGTGAATGGAAAGTGGACTTAAAAATCCTAGAGCTCCATATACTCACCAGTTGCTATCCAACTTATCCAATACTAAAATGGATTTATCATTTTGTGTTGAACTTTTATAGTCATTTAAGATTAATAAATTTTATCCACTTTGTTATCTCTGATGCTTCATCTGGACTAGATACATTTATAGAAGGCCATCATGAGGCCATTTTTGACCTCATTGTCATCAATGCAAACAACTCTACTCAAGCTCGTCACATGCCATTTTGGATTCACCACATATGCATCTATGTGTAAAGGAATGTTTAGCTTGTCCTAACTTTCCTAAATAATGGGTTGAATATGCTTGTAGTAGAAATCTAGGATGGGATCTCTCTCATGAATGACAACCTTCATCTAGCCTAGCATGCTATCAATGCACTTGTGGATCTTCCCAAGGCTAGGATTGTTTGAACCCTCATATGAGATAATAATGAAAACTTGGGATACAATAGATGTGATGTATCTCACATTTGACAAAAAGACATGACTAACCACAATCTCTTTCACCCTCTTCCCCCACTCTATTTTAGACTCCTCCCACCCATTCCACTCTTGTGTCATGATCATAAATTGCAAAGGCTCTTGCAATTCAATCATCTTTTGTAATAGAAACAAGTATGAAGAGAATTGGGTCTCAACTAGTTCCATGAATTCCTTCCTTAAAAAGGACCAAAATAATGTAGAGGCATGGTGGTCGCAAATGACATATTCAATTCCATTACATCCACTACAACCTTCTCAATCCATTGAATTTTGTTGATGTTCTTGAGTGCATTAATCATGGTATGCCCACAAAAGGGGTCTAGTATGTGCTTGTAAATGGACTTGACCAATGCCTTTGTTTCTCTACCCACATTTGTTGAATTAGTAACCACCTGCACTACATTGAAAGGAACAACCTATAAAATGGAGTTTCTCAGGATTTGGAATTGGAACTTTTCATCTTTGCTAATCCTTGAATAATTAATTGCTCTAAGTAAGGCCTATCCTTACATTAAAATATAATATTGATGAATAGGCAATGTCTAATATCTATCCACATATTCATGATGATGTTGTAGCGATGAGAGACCCATGTGGCCTTCATTTTCTACATCAACACATTCATTTTGGACTATTGTTTGTCTAAGATGACATTCCTCGATTTTGTCTCCCTAGGAGGCATGTAAGAAGTATATGCTTTAGCTACCTTAGCCATAGCCTCTTTGAAATCATTAGATAACAACATGGAATAGAATGTCATTAGTAAATAAATGCTTATCAATGAGATCACTTTCCTTCTCAGACTTGTGCATTAAACATGTCCAACATTAGATTATGAGTTGTTTTTCCCCCTATAAACTTCACTCCAATTGTCTCAAAAGATGGAATTGTAGAAAGTGTGGAACTAGAAACTTGCCTTGAAGTTTTAGAGGAAAGGGTTGGTGTAGAGGGAGTGGAGAAATCTCCCTGGTATAATTTGACAAATTTGGCTCTTTGATCAAGTGTGACATTCTCACAAAGCCCAACCTTTTTGTGAATGGTATGAAGAAAATGTGCATTGACCTTCACAAAGTCATCCTTTAAATTTTGGAGCAAATATTATATTTCCAATGCTGACTCCCCTTGTATTTTATGTTTTTTTATTTTATCAACGATAGTAGCAAACTATGACAAAGGATTATTTTTGTTAAATATTCCCTTAGTCTCCCCCTGTTCAAGGGGTGTCCAAGGATAATCCATTGGTTAGTAGAGCCAATGCAAGATGACTGGCCCTCAATGAGGGTTGGGCCAAACTCAACTTCGATGGAGCCTCCAGGGGGAACCCGAGTTAGGCCTCAATTAGCTGTATTATTAGAAATGAGAAAGGTGAGTTGCTTGGTGTTGCTTCAAGGAGGATTAGAGTGCTAACTGATAATGAGGCAGAAATACAGGCTTTCATCCTGGGATTATAGTTGGGTCTATCTATTGGGATCAGAAGAATTAATATAGAAGGGGAATCCTAGATCATTGTGAATTCCATTTAAAATAACCATGCTCCAAATTAGAAATTGAGCAACTATTTGGCTAGAGGTAAGGAGTTACTAAATAAATTTAGGGATTTCAAAGTTAATCATATGTTGCAAATCTAGCCTTTGATATGACTAATGATTTTCAAATTAAATATTCTTTGGAGGAAATTAAATCCCTCTCCCCTAGACTAGAAAATTTGATCTTTGAGGAGGCCAAGTGACATGTTGATGGTGTGGGATAGTGTCAGTAGCGTGTGGTTGGTGAGGTGGCACAGTAGGCCAACATGGAGATTGATGTTGCTAGGAATGGATGGCTTTGTGTCACTTGTGTTGGTGTGATGGTAGTCTCAGTCTGTGAGGAGTTTGATGATGCAAGGATGGAATGGCATGCTTATGTTGTTGGTTGTAGATGTGGGAATTTATTTCCACTTACCTCCAGATCAAAGGAAATTTAAGGCAGGATGTTGTAGCGTGTGAACCTTGTTGACAATGGCTTGAGATGTTGTTTTATAGGCCTTAAGAGATGTGGCTCTCATTCCCTATCATGCTCTTTGATGATTTTTATTGCAATGTGTTTGAAGTGGGCATAGAGTCAAATGTTCCCCTACTAGCAGGAAAAAGCCAAATGGCCTTTTGGGGCCAATTTCTGATCAAAGATTAATGAAGGTCTTCAACTTGAAATCCCTTGTTAGGTTGAATGCTATCAAGGCGGTCCTTAGGGAGACTTTCTTGAGTATAGGGAATAAATGCAGGGTGAATTTTGACCTTGTGGCCATGTTTGTTGGTGTACTCTTGGAAATCAGGGAGCAGAAGGACTCGGTTCGGGCGTTGACGATGGCCCTGGTCAAAACAGAGTGGCATCAGGGTTTGAAGCATGCGCTGGAGCTAGCAATCCCAGGTATTGGGCTAAGGTGGGATGGCAACATGTGGCTAGATCTTCTTCCGACCTATAATGGGCCATGGACTCCTTTTGTGACTGTTTAATAGAAAAAGGGGGAAATGGGTAAATAGCTAGATCCTCCTTTCACTATAAACATTCAAGGACATTCAACTGAGTTGAATCACAACTTTTGTTAGAGGATTCACCTATAGGTTAAGGGTCACTTGTAACGCTGTGGAAATTTGGAATTTATTGATTAATTGATTAACTGAAGCTTAATTATACTAGAAACCATAATTATGCAAAATCATTTAAACAAACGAACAAATCATGACAAATGCTCACAGACAAAGATGTAATATTCAGAGTAGATACATACCAAGTTTTGAGATTCAAATTCTGAAAAAGTCAGGGACTAAGGGGAAGGCACCCAAGCCCAAGGTACAGTTTTCTATTGATGATCACGGGAGATATCTACAACTTATTCTTGTTGTTGTAGAGATTTTTGTGTCAGATATCCCGAGGGCTTTGGTGTAAGGCACCCAAGTCCAGGTCCTGCTTTTCTTTAGAGATATAGGATCTAAATACTTTGTTCTAGCCTCTTGCAACTCCACTCCTTCATATATGCCACCTATAACCTACAATCATAGAGAATGGGGTTGGGGGTTGTGGTGTTTAGTAGCTTGCCCCAATCAAGCCCCAGAAGGACATTCAAGTCTTCCAAACATTGTTGTCAGATGAAAAGAGTGTGTATGCCTATGGGATAGAGGTAAAAACAAATTAATAATTTGATAAATGATTGATTGAACACAAATAGATTTCACCTTGAAGGTGTAGCTCGTATGTAGATGAAAATCCTTCAACACATGAGAAGATGAAGCTAAATCTGCAATCACAAACACAACAACAATATTTTGCTTTGCAACAATGAATATCTTGAATGCTCTAAAATCATAAGTTTGCCAAAAGTTCATGATCATCTTCTAGTTTTCAAATGAAACCCTAAACATGCTTATATATGCATTCTCGCTTTAATTTCATAATTCAAACTTAAGATGTCAGTAACAGAACCTTTTAACGGTCACATAACTGACATTCAAATTTGGGACCTGCCTAAAATAGGGCAGGACTAGGGTGTGGGTGCCAAAGCCTTGGGCCCTTATTTCAAGGTAGAATTCAGATCAATAAGGTCCCCTTATCCCCATTTGACATGAGTTTTCAGGCATTCTTCATCGGGAGTTAAAATGAACACGCAAGATGCAAAACAAGGGACCTAGGAGCTAAACTTAGGAGGCAAAAGTCCTAGGGAGACATTTTATGACATAACATTTAGCCCCCATTTTAATGTATGTATGAATGCATGGCCCATACATGCATTAAAGTACGGTCAAAACACAACAAACATGCTAGACACTTGAAGCTAATGCATATACAAAGATTGAGGAACTACTTCTAGCCCCCAGTCTCATGTATATATTAAAGAAAACATACCTCAGACATGCCAAACACAATGAAGACAATAACAGGCATGCAAAACATAGAGAAGACAGTAATAGGCACGCAAAACATGGAGAAGATAGTATGATGAATATAGTGAATGTAGTGATTATTTATTTTTCATTTTCATATATAAATGAATGAATGTAGATACATGGAAAGTAAAAATGCAACACACAACCCAAAATGTAGGAGGGGCATTTCGCCACACTCTTTGGACTACATATGGGGAAATATACATGCAATACAAATCTCAAAGCATAGGAGGGGCATTTCGCCATACTCTTTGGACTACACTTGAGAACAAACATGCCATACAAATCCCAAAGCATAGGAGGGGCATTTCACCACGCTCTTTGGACTATAATTGGGAACAAACATGCCATACAAATCCCAAAGCATAGGAGGGACATTTTGCCATGCTCTTTGGACTATACTTGGGAACAAACACACAGAAAACACGAGCACCATATAGCATGCCAAAGCCATACTATACGTCTAAACTATGACAAACAAGGTGATGTAAGGAACTTATTGCTAAACCCCCACCATCTCAGGCACATTATAGGCACACCTGACGGTTGGACTTATGCCACAACAACCGCCAAAGACACGCTTAAGGGAGGATACACCAACCTCGCCTACTCGGAGGACTTTTGAAATGAAAAGGATGTGCACTAGCTCAAGACATACACCATCCTCGCCTCCGCAGAGGGGTTTAAATAAAAGGATATGCACGATATCCCACCTCTACAGAGGGATAAAAATAAAAGGATATGCATGATATCCTACCTCCGCAGAGGACTTTCTCATTGCAATATAAAATAAAGATGTGCACTCGCGCAGAGATACAACATCTTGCTTCCATAGAGGGCTTACAAGCATGCTTCGTTAGTATCAAAATCATCAAACAACTTACCTTATATGCCCCCACCTTAAGGTGGTTGATGTCATGTACCAATATCAAGCACTTTAAGGTAGAGAGAAAACACACAAGGGAACAAGAGCTTTCACAAAGCCCATGCCCCCAAAGGTGACATGTACTTTACGATCGCTGAATGTTCCCACAAACACACAATTTCCTGCAAGAAGAGAGGTTAGAAAACTTTCTCTAAGATAATAACCACATCACATGATAAAAAGTAATGCATGACAGTAATCACATCAAGAGCCAAGGTTATACTATGGATTCAGAAATTGAGAATCACAGTGGGGCTATACTGCAAAGATCTCAGAACCAAGTGTAACCAAGGTGGGACTTGAGATAACCAAAGTGCACAGAGCATCTATATTCTTATGGTTTGTTACCAAATATAAGACATCATCAAAATATCACATGGAGTGATTCTACTAGCCAAGCATTGGATAATATATATCAACCCCATCGTCATGTATGGACTAGGTCCATTTTTGCTTACTTGCTGAAGGGACATGTGGTCCATATCAATTTATGTTTGTTTTTTGTCATCCACCAGCTAGATAAAACCACTAGAAGAAGGTAAACAATAAATGAGAGAGGAGAATAAGTGTCTTAGGGTCGTCACATAGGAAGGTGCCCCCAGGTCACCAATTGCAATGTTATGCCCCTAAGACATAACACACAACAATGAAAATAGAGGACAAGCAATATAGAAGAATGGTGATACAAATAGAAGAAGGGTCATAACAAAGGTGATCTCCCAGTATCCTTGACCTTACAAGAGTATCAAGGGTCATCCAAGGAGGCCTAAACAACACATAACACATCATGAGGGAAACACAACACAGAGGTAAAGGGTTAGAAATTTACTTACCTGTTGTTACACCCATACTAGAATTTGTGACTTGCGAGCATCATAGATAGATGCTCCATCAAGTTTTGTGTGAAGCTTGAGTGGTTCATATTAGACTGTTCTTTGTTCCCAAGATATTCATGTGGTGCTTGTTTTCCAACTACTTGTATGTTTGAAATCTTTTGTTGCTTATGAGGGGGGAACCATTATTATTTCCTACTGATGATAACCATCTTATTCTTTTCCAATCCTTTGATTTCTTATTTTGTTGAATTTGTCTATCGTAGTGAGAACTATCTTCCACTGTATCAACCTTTTCTTTTGTCATAATCTTTTGTTTCGGCTGTTCTATTTGTCTTTCCAATGCATTTTGGTTGACTCCCGATCCTTGAAGGGATAACGGCGGAGCAACCTCAACATATATACCATTTCTTCATGGATGAGGTAATACTTCAGTATTTTACTTCTCCACCTCTATTGTAGCAATTATCTCATCATAGTTCAGATAATCCTCTTTCAGTTCAGGTGTATTTTGATCCATCATGTTGTTATTTGCATGCTTAGGGAAGGGATTAGTAAAGATCTGTAAATTCTGATTTAGAGGAGCAACTGACTTATTTCCATTATCATTCACACCAGATACCTGTATAACATTCGATTCGATGAGGTCTTGTATTTCATGTTTGAGACACATACATCGTTCAGTATCATGTCCTTGTTGTCGATGATAATGACAAAAAGCATTAGCATCGAAGTAAGGTCCTTGCATTCTACTAGGATCCGATGGTTTAATCAGAGGAAGCTTCAAGAGATTATTACTCACAGCTTGATTCATGATAGAATGTAAGGAGTCAGATATCTGAGTGAATTGGCTTTGCTGTTGTCTATTTTGAAACGGTGTCCTCTTCGGGTTAGTGATACCAGATACTTGTGAATAATTATTTAATTTTTGTCCATTAACCTTGATGAAACTCTTATTATTCCTCTTAAAGTTGTTTTGTGAAGGTCCACCTATGGATTGACCAACTTGAGCCAATGAGTTTTGGTTTTCATATTGACTAGACAAAAGTTGGTAATCACGAAGGGCAGTGCATAAATGTTGAAAAGAGTTATACTTCATCAAGAGAATCTTATCACAAATGTTAGGTTGTAAATTCATAATAAATACCTTTTGAACATCCTCATTCTTCATCTGATATTGAATTTGTACATAAAGAGCTTGATACCGACTGATAAACTCAGTTAACTTCTCTTTCAGACCTTGTTTGCAATGAACTAAATCAATCAAAGAGACTTGAGGTCCAATGTTTGCTTGAAAATGTTGTAAGAATTGATCAACTAGCTGCGAAAAAGAGTGTATTGAATTCAGAGGTAAAGAGCAAAACCATTCTAAAGCAATATCTTTAAGAGATCACAGGAAAAGTTTTGCTAACAAGTCCTCTTCAAAGTAGAAATCACTACACATAGTTGTGAATGTTGCCACATGAGTATTAGGATCGCCTTTTCCACCATATTTTTTAAAGCGAGGAGTTTCAAACTTCTCAGGCATAGTAGTTCTCAAGATTGCATAAGATAGAGGATTACGAGCATGATAAATTGGTATATTAGGTTGTGATGAATTAGTCAAGTTCGTCACCTTTTGTTGTAAAGAGGTCATGCCTTGCAAGAGTTGGTTTAAGACGGCATCATTAGGAGATGTGATTTCAGAATTTGAAGCCATGTGCATGACATTTTGAGGAGATTGGTTGTGAGTGGAAATGAAAGGTGGTTGAGAGTAATTATGAATGGTAGGTGGTTGAGAATAAGTAGGATTGAATGGTGGTTGAGAGTAAGTATTCATATAAGAAATCACCTTAGGTGCTAAGTTTTGATAGTTGAATCCCACAACTTTGTAATGTTGTGAATTAGTGCCATTAGATACTCCAATACCAGTGGTAGCATTACTACAAGCATTTGCATTAGTAGTTAAAATTGTTGATGTAAATGCAGACATTCTAGTAGTCGGTATAGGTGTCGATACTTGCGTATGAGATGGTGATGACAGATTATTAATAACATTCGCACATTTAGTCACTGGCATAACATTATGATGTAATATATGCATTAAGCCTTGAATTGCATTAACACCATCTTGTCCTTCTTTTAGCAACTCTCTTATGTTATGAATCGCAGGTATAGCTTTGTCCGCTATCCTTTCATTTTCCATAAATGCTTGATAATCAACTAGTTCTTTATCAAGTTTGTTTATTTGCTCATCAGGTACATGCATCATCACATCAATAGGGTCGTCAACATCATGAAATATTTGTTCTTCCATTGTAGTTGTAGGAGGTATGTTATCTTGTAAGTTTTGTGTTTCTCCTTTTGTAAAAAAAAGGTGTTCGATGGATTTTTTGAGGTAGGAATATTGTTTGTTTTAGGGGCACTAGAACCCATTAGTCTAATGCTTCTTCTTAAAGGGATATTCCTATTAGGGAAGCGGGTTATAAGACTCATGCAAAAGCATACAACACTCAATGCACCAACTAGCAAAACAACCTCAAATAACAATATATGCTTATTGAAATACACCTAAAATGTTCACTTTTTCACAATATTTCAATGCAAATCACTAAAAGAAGAAGTGTTGTGAGGAATTTAAAGAGAGGAAGCAAATTAAATGCTTATTATCAGTCCAATAATGCAGCAATATCCTTCATAACACACCTATGATGCAAGTCTAAATGTAAGACAAGTAAAAATCAAGGGAAAATGCAGGGTTTTCAAACCCTAATTGTGAAATCTAAATGCAAAAGTGCACTATGATGAAACACTACAGTTCAAAATCAGATTTGAAATAGTATTTAAAAGAGTAGTAAAATCTGAAACAAGATTTTAACTATAAACCCTAGCTAATGCCAAGAGTATGTTTTATGAAAAATGCACAATTTCAAGCAATTTTTAACAATTTAAGCATGAAAATGTAATGTAAATGATTGTAAAATGATGTATAGCTGTAATTTATATCAGATCTAATGAAAGTATCAAAAATTAAATGAAATTAATGCAAACTATGTCAAAATGCAAGCCTAGGATGCCAATTTTTTTCAAATATTCCTTTTTTTTTGTAAATTTTCAAATGCAATAAAATGAAAATTAAATGAATGAATGTAAATTTGAAGTACAACACTCAGCAAGGTGCAAAATTCAAATAAAAATACGGGTTCACCAAAATGTTTAATAGAAAAAGGGGGAAATAGGTAAATAGCTAGATCATCCTTTCACTACAAACATTCAAGGGCATTCAACTAAGTTGAGTCACAACTTTTGTAAGAGGATTCACCTATAGGTTGAGGGTCACTTGTAACACTGTGGAAACTTAGAATTTACTGATTAATTGATTAATTAAAGCCTGATTATGTTAGAAACCCTAATTATACAAAATCGTAAACAAACAGACAAATCACGACAAATGATCGCAGACAGAGATGTAATATTCAGAGTAGATACATACCAAGTTTTGAGATTTAGATTTTGAAAAAGTCAGGGACTAAGGAGCAGGCGCCCAAGCCCAAGGTACAGTTTTTTTTGAGGATCATGGAAGATATCTGTAACTTATTCCTGTTGTTCCAGAGATTTCTATGTCAAAGATCCTAAGGGCTTTGGTATAAGGTGCCCAAGTCCAAGTCTTGCTTTTATTCAGAGATACGGGATCTAAATACTTTGTTCCAGCCTCCTGCAACTCCACTCCTTTAGATATGCCACCTGTAACCTGCAATCATAGATAATGGGGTTGGGGGTTGTGGTGTTTAGGAGCTTGCCTCAGTCAAGCCCCGAAAGGACATTCAATTCTTCCAAACACCATTGTTAGATGAAAAGAGTGTGTATCCCTACGGGATAGAAGCAAAAACAAATTGATAACTAGATAAATGATTGATTCAACACAAATAGATATCACCTCGGAGGTGTAGCTTGCATGTAGATGAAAATCTTTCAACACATGAGAAGATGAAGCTAAATCTGCAATCACAAACACAAAAACAATATTCTTCTTTGCAACAATGAATATCTTGAATGCTCGAAAATCATAAGTTTGCCAAAAGTTCATGATCATCTTCTAATTTGCAAATGAAACCCTAAACATGCTTATATATGCATTCCCTATTTAATTTTGTAATTCAAACTTAAGATGTCGGCAACGGAACCTTTTAACAGTCACATAACTGACATTCAAATTTGGAACCTACCTAAAATAGGACATGACTAGGGCGCGAGCACCCAAGCCCTGGGCCCCTATTTCAAGGTAGGATTAAGCTCAATAAGGTCCCCTTAGCCCCATTTGACATGGGTTTTTAGGGATTATTCATTTGGAGTTAAAATGAACATGCAAGATGCAAAACAAGGGACCTGGGAGCTAAACTTAGGAGGTAAAAGTCCTAGGGAGATATTTTATGACATAATAGTGACCAAGGCAGTGGGTGAAGACTCGCAGGCTCGTAAGAGCATAGCACAGGAAGGGGCAGATTTCTTGAAGCAGCTCGTTGGAGTGACAGATCCTATGGGGGTGGCAGAAGTTGTGGCAACCTACTCTCCGGGCTTGGGTGCAGAAGACTATGATGTTGATTAGTGATGGAGGCTGAGGGAGATCTAGAGTAACTAATATGTTATAATCCTTTTTGCTATCGCTGTAGTAATGTTGTTTTTTGTTTAAGGTGAATACTTTGATATGTATAGGAGACTATAGTATATAATTGTTGTTCTCAAAATTAGCTACACTCATTTTTGTAGACAACCCCTACGAAACTTGTATGTTTCGTAGACTACACTCTATGTTCGCTTATCAAGGCAAGTACTCTTAGCCTCGTGCGAAGTCATTCGACACCATATACTAGCTTGTTACATTCCCCTAAGTCATTTCCTTGAAGTTTGTGAAAACTGACTAAGTTACAAGCTGGTCAAAATATCAATTTTGATTGTTGTTAGGGCATTAGAATTTTTTCAAGTTTATATGCATTGGCGGTGAAATCCACCGCTCTTGCATGTTTATTGTTATTTTGATATGCATAGTCAGTTGATTTCGTCATTTGTGCATATGCTTGTGATTTGGATTACACGTGTAATAGCGGCGGTTTTCATTGTTCTTACATGTTTCAAGTAGTTTTACATTACATGTTCGAGCAGTCTTTTCCACCGCCCGTGCATGTTGATCGCCTAATGTAGTGACGGTGAAATCCGCTGCTCAAGAAAAATCTAAGCGAATCTATGGACTTAAGTTTGCATTAATGGCACTCGTGCCATGTTTAATGCAAATGTTAAAACCTATTTAATCACTTTTGATTTGTTTTGTTTGTTTATTTTTATTACCAAGCCTTCTAATCAACTGGTAAACCATCTTTGAGATCATTTGAGCATGACGTTTGCGGATTCAAGTGTATTTTGCCATTTGTGCGTGAACTAGGGTTTCAGGTCAGCCTTTTCAGGTAAGCTTTCATTTTTCATTTTTTCTTTCATTTTCCTACTTGAAAATAAAGGTATGTTAATAGTATTGTTGTCATTTATTGTCATTTCATTGAGGATTTTCGTCAAAAATTCGTAAGTTTAGTTTCTTCCTATGTGAATGGATTTTTTGTTGACATGTTAGACTTAGGTTTTACCAATAAGTTCCTTAATGTGTCAGGTCGGCCTTTTTCACCGCCAATACACGTTCCTACCATGTTTCAATTTATTGGTATGCAGTAGCGGGCCTTTCCCCCGCCATCGCATCCTTCATGTGTTAAGTGTTTCCTTCATGTAAGGGCGGTTAAAACCGCCACCCTTACATGACCCTTATGCAGACCTTCCAACGTGCGATAGCGGCTGAAACTACTGCCTCTACATGTAACTCAGAGTTTCCAAAACCAGATGCAGTGGCGGTCCATTTCACCGACCATACACCAAACCTTTTTAGACAACATGTATGGGCAATCCATTCTGCCGACTTTACATGTATTTCAAAGACTCAAATTTACCTTGATGTAAAGGCGATAATTTTGACCGCCCCTACATCTAAAGCTTATATTTTTCCAAACACATGTAAAGGCAGTTTTTTCGCCGACTTTGCACGAGAATTGTAAACACTTGCAATTAACATGTAATAGAGGTCAAAATGACCGACTTTACATATGTGAATAGTCCCTCATGTAGGAGCGGTCATTTTGACTACTCATGCACAATTTCCTAAATTTTTCCTAACATTGGGAAAATTTGCCTTTCAAGACTTGTTACCCTGCTTTCGCCCTTTACCTTGATTTATGCGCACTCAAGCCATTCAATGCATGCTTTCCTGTTCATGATCATCGAAACGTAGTTTCCCAGTTTATCTATTTTTCCCCTAACTGCGAGATCATGGCCTTTTGTAGTTCTCAACAAGTGTCTGTGGTAGATATATCTTCCAGAGTTCTCTCCAGAGATGATGTCGGAGCCGTCTCCATCTAAAGCCAAAATCATGAAGTACAAGTACCAAGGTGTCTTCTCAGTGACTTCAGTACCGTCAAATATTGATGAAATCAGAGATACAGAAATTAAACATGTGGATAGAACAAAACAAACAAATCCTTCTAGACACATGCAAAAGATCATTGACAGCAACATTCACTTGGTTGCCTCATTTCCAGTTTCTGCCCATAATCCCGAGTTTGTTCTTCAAGTGGCTAGCCATTACAACAGGGACACTAGGGTTGTGACAGATTCCCAAGGGAATGTGATCATGAGGTTGGATGCAGAATTCCTTTATAAAATCTTCATGTGTCCACCTATTGTAAGCATTAGACAGATTGATTTTGCTCAAGGGCAAAAAGACTATGATACAGATGTGGAAGTAGCAATGAGGTATATAAACAATAAATGGTTAAAAATTCCTCGAAGTAATCTGACCAAATGGCTGAAGGATCTCCCTAGGAGTGACTTTGTAGAGGAAGTTTGTGACTTGATCACACTTTTGAGTTGTATCAGAGGACTCCCTTCTTCCTCCAAGTTTCAAGAATGGATGTACACATACATCAAGGTGATTCTTCGGGGCACATAGAGAATATTCTGGGGAGAGCAGATCAGTAATGCATTGCATGAACAATTGGTGAAGGTCAACACAACATTCAAATTCTATATGACCTCATATCTCGTATATGTTGCTGCTAGCATGAGGAGCTTTCCTAGTCTGACTCAGGTTGGTGATAGGAGATTGGTTCCTATGTATGAGTATTATCCTCAAATTACTCTAAAGGGATCAATCCATCATTTTCGAAGGGTCAATGATGCTTTCTTTTCAATATTCATGTGCTTATGAGATAATGAACTTGTTCAGAAGAGGGTCTCAGATGAAGGTTGGGAGGTTGTGAATTCTTTTGGTTGCTTGTTCTTACAATTCCCCATTTTCAGGTCTCAGATGAAGGTTGGGAGGTTGTGAATTCTTTTGGTTGCTTGTTCTTACAATTCCCCATTTTCACATATCTCAGAGTAGGGTATTATCTCGGCTACCCTTATATTCTTCCATGATATCCCAATGACCGTATTGTCCTCATGGAATTATGTAGACAGTTGATTGTAGTACATAATAAACAAATGGAGCTGAAGAAGTCAGGGATAAAGTTTCCTATGGAAATTGGAAGGTATTCAGTTCAGTCAGCTAACAAGGCAAAAATAGTTAATTCTGAATTGCAGTTGGTCACCATGAAAACTTTCAAGAAAAGGGACCATTTTGACTTTAGGAGAGTACAAGACAAAATCAAAAGGAAGTCAACTTTCCATGTGCCTATGGTGGAAGATATATGGGTTGATCTCAGGACACAAAATGAGATCAGGAAGTTAGACTACTGCAGACTTCATCTGAGTCAGATAGAAGCGCTGGACCTCGCTGATATTCCAAACGGAATGGAGGATTATGGGGATGTTCTAGATCCCAAATATAACACTGAGAATGTTGAAGTCTCACCTCTTCCAGAGGTGAAATGGTTAGTTAAAGAGGAAACATCCATAAGGAAAAGATTTCAACCAATCCGGGCTAACACAAATATATGGCTGGAAAGCAAAGGGATCAAATTGAAGGAATTTCTCATAGGGTCAGAGACTGAAGCACAGGAACAAACAGGCAAGAAAGTAGAAAATAGGACCAAGAATAAGAGGGACACCTCTTCTTCTTCCAAAATATGAAAACCAAAACATGAAGTTTGTATCCAAGGGAGGGAAGAAGAAAGAAGTTGCAGAAACCTCCAATGTCATAGAATCAGGTGCTAAAGATACAAATGTTGAGCAAATGGAGGTTGAAGATGTTGAGACTAAAGAGCAAAATATTCAGAAGTCTAAGGATGCTCAACAAACAAAGGTGTCTGATAAATCTGACGAGGATGACGAAACTGAACAAGGCAAGGATGGGGATGCAAAAAAGGAACAACTTGGTGATCCACATCAATCCCCTAAGAAAGATCTTCCCCCTGAATCACAAGTTTCTACACCCCTTCCTCATGCTCCTGTTTCTGGTAGTTTTCCAGTAGTTTCAAGTGTTCCTCTTTCACCTATTTTCATTGTTTCTTTTGATAATACCCCTACTTCTGTAAGAACTAGTTTTGGGATCGTGTTTGATTCTTCTGGTTCTATCCCAAATTTATCTTCTCCGTCTTTTGACATTTGTGAACAATCTATTTTAGAAAATCTTCTAGATGGTTCAAAGAAGGTTGTTGATACAGGTGTAGTTTTTACCAACACCAGTCCTATTGTGACCATAATAGGTGTAAATATGGATCCGGCGAAACAAGTAGTGGACTCACCTCTGATTATCAATGCTTTTGTGCTCCCTCCATGGTTGTCTACATATACCCCAAAGAGGAAAAAGCAAGCAATTTCACTAGATGAAATTGATATAGAGAAGTTGTTGCCTTTGAAATCAAAGACTCTAAAGAAAAGGCCTAAGACTGTTTCTAGGCTCCTCAATGAAAAAGGAATCAGATATGCGGAGATTGCTAAGCCACCAGAAGATGCTACTATTGACAATTTTGACACGAATGATTATGTCGTCTCAAAGGTTGAGTTAGGCAAGTTAACTCATGAAGGCATAAAAGTAGATTTTCAAACTACTGCCAGCACCTTGCTCAAAAAATATGATGAAGTCAAAAAAGAGAAAGAACAGTATAAAGCTAAGGTGGAACAACTTGCTGCTATTCTTCAAAAAATAGTAAAGTCATCTAAAATTGAGGAACCCATGGCAGTGACTGTAGAAGATCCCCTGATCCAGAAAGTTGAAAAAGCTCAGGCCAGAGGAAGGGTGGTAGGAGATACTGTGGAACATTTTCTAGCTCAAGGGCGAATTCTACTGAAGACCATTGTAGAAAGATAAGACACGATGGATAAAGCCAAAGCCAAGCTTGATAACATGGTTGACCTACTTTCCAGAGAGCTGTAGGATCAGGAAGAGAGCTTGGAGGAATGGACAGAGATGAAAAAGATTAAGATAAAGAATCTAGTTACCATTGGGGTCATCACCAATCGAGAATCATATCTTAAGACTAAGGAGTCTCTTGTTCATCATATCCATATAGTAAAAGGTTTACTTGATGACTTATGCCAAGCTCGTGAAAACAGTGAAGACAACGATGTCACGCTTCTGCACAGGCTGGAAGAACTCTCATGCATCCTCACAAGTGAAGATCATAAGTTCCTTTCAGCAAATGAAATGATAAGCTCCTTCGAGAAGATGGTTCAACAGAAATTAGAAGATGAAGTACCCTCAGTACTTTCCATGGACAGCCTCTATGATCAGCATTCAACTTTTGATAACCTGAAGGATAACCTCGACAAGCATGAGAAGGCAATAAAGGTAGTAAAAGATGCAATTCTTTGGGCCCACACCATCTCAGAAAATACAACTAAACCAAATGCATGTGAAATGGCAGCTATATAGGCCATGTATCAGAATTTTCTAAAGAAGAATGATGGAGGAAGTTGATACCTTGGTTTATTTTATTTTTGTATATGTATGTTGAATTTTGCTGTGGACATATTCATATGTAATTTTCCAAAATGTAATTACATGTGAGGCAAAGGAAGTCCTAAGTCAAATTAGTTAGGATTTTCCTGTTTTTTCTCTCAGTTTCTCTTATAAATAAAGAGGAACCCTATTGTAAATATCATCTTTTAGTTCTTGAAGCAAAACTCTGCCCAATTGAAGAGCATTTTGAGACTTTGTGTCCAAATTGTAAACCAAATTTTATCAAGTGAATAGAAAAGCAAGTGATCGTTCAATCTTTGTGTTGGAATAACTTGTGGCGTATTGGAAATTGTTCCTATGTCCTTTTCCTAATACTATCTTATTTGCTTGATCAAATTGTAGTGTGAGTGTGAATAATTTGGGAGATGTTCTAAAGCTAATTGTGGAGACTTTGTGCTACAACAATTATCTTTAGTTTGTGATTTTATGTTTTGAAGCAAAAGATATTGGAAAGACTTTGAGTTGCTATTATCTTTTGTGATCATATGTTTTATCATAGCATTCGGTGAAGACTTTGAGCTGCATCTTATCCTACTTAGTTCTGAATTTTAAATCAGTGAAAGGAGCAATGATAGACTTTGTGCTCTCATGGGTTTCTTGGTTATTCAAATTTGTATTAAGAAAGTGCTCTTTCATTTTGTAAACATCATTTCTAAAAAAAGAGAAATGGATGATATGGTCTCACCCCTAAGTTAGTATTTAGTTTAAATAAGTTTGTGATAGTTGATAGGGAACCTCCCCTTGCTGAGAGGAGAGATTTATCTCATTACACTGTGGTTGATATAACCATTTTGCCTTCAGTTAGTTGAAGACAAAATATTCACCCAATAGTTTTTGGTGACTCTACTGGGGAAGGAACGCGCAACTTGAAGCCTCATGCTCTGAGTTGAAGCATTACAGTTCTTTTCCATTGTTTCGAGATTTTTTAAAATTTTGTTGAGTACACTACATTCTGGCAGATTCATGGTATACAAGAAGCAATAGAGCTCAAGGTATTATTGATCATGTATTTGAGTTGATGCAGCAAAATAACTTTGGTCTTTTGCCTCCACGACCTCGACTTCAGTGAACTAGGAGTTTTCCTCCTACTAACGCTAGGTCTCCAATACCAGGTGAAGCTTCTAGTACTAGTACTAGTAGAGTTTTGTCTATTCATACTCCACAGAGGTTTGTTATCCCACCCTTTAATTAGCATACCATGGCAGCTCAAGGCCCTTGGGGTAACACTTGGTCCTTTGAATTTAACTCCACCATTGCATGAACTACCTCGTAGTTTGAGGAAGAATTTTCTTAAGTTCTATGGCGATGGGAAAGTCCACCCAGATGAACACATTGCAGCTTTCTGCATAGCTTGTGGTGTAATAGGTGTCGAGCATGAAGACGTAGCAGTAAGACTTTTTGTGGAAACACTGCAAGGTGCTGTTGTAGATGGGTTTTATCATCTTCAAGCTCAGTCTATAACCAATTGGAACTCCCTCAAGACCAAGTTTGAGGCTAGGTTCAAACCTGCAGAAGATGCACATACCTTATTGGCTCAGCTCACACAAATGAAGAAAGAGCCTCACGAACCCATGCGAGACTTCATCGCTAAGTTCAATAAGCTGAGAAACAAGATTCCTGCGACCGCTCAACCAACGGTGGAGAATCTCAAATGCTTTTTCATCAATACTCAGCTTCCTAAGGTAAGCTTTTTGCTAAGACGGGCTGGTCTTGCCGATCTTCCCGCAACTCAAATTTTAGCTATGGAAGTGGAAGATGATCTTATCCTTGCAAGTAAGATCAGAAGAGATTCTAACAGAAATAGAGGTCCTTCTTCTGCTGATAATTCTTCCACAAGCACCATGGATCATATGGTACAAAAGTTAGCAAATGAATTGCTAGCTCTGAAAAGGCAAATGTCACAAGGTATGTCTACCCCTCCTTCCTATCGAGATATACCAAGGAGAACATTTCCTAACAATTCATATCAAGGCAATGCTACCAAAAATCAAGGGCAACACAATCGTCTTCCACCCACACAGGGGAAGCTTGCCATTGAAGCAGTGCCGGTCAACTCAGCAATTGGCTATTATGAAGCAGAACATGATCATTCTTTTCAACCTGAGTTGGACCAGGAGAATGATGCTAATCTTTTTATAGAAGGAGAAGAAGAATTAGTTGGCGACTCTACCATTGGTTTTCTGAATTACCAAGATGAAGCGAAAAGAGAAGGGGAAACGTATGATAGAGCATATGATGTTTTTACTAGGTCCCAAAATCAGCCAAATCAGCAAGTTGATAAGGGAAAGGCAAGAGAGGAACCTCAGCCAGTGATCTCAATTGCCAAACGAGGAACTCTGTTACCTTTTCAATCAAAGGACCCAGTGGGCAATAAGCAAGTAAGTACATCTAACAATCCTCTATCTTCTACTTCTGTCCCTCAGACCAGTACTACCCCTAATAAAACTCAGAATGATGGATTTCCTTCATCTGTCTCTAGTTCATTTCAGCTATTTGATATAATAGATCATGCTAGGAAGACCAAAATCCAAATGTCTGAGGTTGAGTATTTGCAAGCTAATCCCGAACAGTTTGATAGGTTGGCTAAATACGTAAAAAACAAGATTGCCCCTACAGGACAAGATTTTCCAAAAGTTGCCCATGATTCCTCAAAGAACAAATCCACCCAAAATAATCTTGTCACTACTCCCCTTGTTGCCTCCGAAAAAATAGAACCTTTCTATGTTTCCCTATTGGTAAATGGTCATAAGTTGAGCAATTGCATAATAGATTCTGGGGCCTCTGATAATGTTATGCCTGCCAAAGTGGTAGATGCCCTTGGACTCACTCTAACCAAGACCTTTGGGAGATGTTTCTCCATGGAAAATAAGCAAGTGTCGTTGTTGGGCCAAATCAAAGATGCCCAATTTGCATTTGTAGCCTTTCCAGACAAGAGGATTAAAATGACTCTCCTAGTGGCTGATGTTCCAGCCTCTTATGGTATCTTGCTTAGGCGTAATTTTTGTAAAGATGTGGGTGGGGAACTGAATATGGACCTATCTGAAGCAAGGATACCTATTAAAGGCATCATGCAAAAGTTGCTTCTTGAGAAAGAAGCAAAATATATTGTTACCCAAATGGTAAATCCCAAAGCCCAAATTTTGTTTGAGTCCTCGGGAATGGGTAATTATTTCTTGTCTACTGAAGATACTTCTAGTTCATCAGATGAGAGCTCAGACAATTCAAATGGAGAATCAGAAGAGTATTCAGATGAAAGTGTAGATGAATGTATAGTAATGCTAGATTCTTCCATCACTGATGAAGAAGAATCTTTTGGTCAAAGAAATTCTAAAAAATCAAATTCTAATGAGATTTGGGTTTTAGAATTTGATGGCAGTTGTTCCTTTACTGGTTCTGGAGCCAGAGTTGTTTTGATATCTCCACAAGGTGATATCTTTCCTTTCTCATACAAACTTCAATTCGACAATACCAATAACACTATTGAATATGAGTCATTGTTGCTCAGATTGGAGGTTGCTCATGCTAAAGGTTTTAAAAATCTTCATGCTCAAGGAGATGCTGAGTTAGTTGTTTGCCAAGTGAGAAATTTGTATCAGACCAAAAATGAAAGGTTGAGACACTATCGTAATCATGTATGGGATTGCATAGAAAGTTTTGATGCTTTTAATATCTCTATGGTGCCTAGGGAGTTTAATGATCGTGCAGATTCATTAGCCGTCTCCGCAACCCTCATGGTTCCTCATAAAGACTTCAAAGGAAACAAGTACATAATTGAGCTGGTCTTCTGACCAAGTGTATTAGATAATGTTGACCATTGGCAGGTGTTCAATGGTGATAATCAAATCATAGCTTTCTTGGAAAAGATGGATAGCTTTGATGAGCTCTATTTTGAAGGTAGTGAATCTCCACCATGGGAATACGTTTCCGAAATAGATTCACAAACTAGTGAAGAGTTTCTTCAACTAAAAGGGAATAAGATTCCAAAAGGTTCGGTTTCCCTGGAAAAGCTATTTGATAAGCATGATAGATATATTAAATAGCAACAACAACTTGATTCAAGTTCCTCTATGGAATTTGAGCAAGTAAATTTGAGTTCTGAGGCAAATCCCAAAATGGTCAATATTGGGAAGTGTTGCATTGCCGACGACAAGTTCAAATTCATTACACTCCTTCGCCATTACATTGATGTCTTGGCGTGTTCTTATGATGATCTAAAGTCCTTTAGGCCTAAGGAGATTCAGTATGAAATTCCTCTCAAAGTTGGGTCATTGCCTCACAAGCAGAAACAAAGGCAATACAACCCCAAAATATCAGGTACTATTCTTTCCGAGATTCAGAAGATGTTGAATGCAAGAATAATCTTCCCTATTCATCATTCTACCTGGATTGCGAATATAGTTCCTGTAAGAAAGAAGAACGGATAAATCCGTATCTACGTTGATTTCAGGAATCTCAACCAGTCTTCTCTAAAGGATAACTACCCCTTACCCATTATGGACCAAGTGTTGCAAACTGTAACTGGTTTGGAAATGTTGTCTATGTTTGATGGTTTTTTGGGATCTAATCAAGTAGAGGTCAATGAAGCAGATCAGTACAAAACTACTTTCACAACACCTTGGGGCACATTTGCATATCACAGGATGCCTTTTGGTTTGATCAATGCGGGCGCCACGTTCCAGAGAGCAATGGACCTTGCCCTCAGAGATGGGATGGGGAAGTTCATTGTGGCATATCTTGATGACTTGACTATTTTCTCCAAATAACGTCATGATCATGTGTGACAAGTGCTGGAAAGATGTCGACAAAATGGTATCTCTCTCAACCCTAAGAAATCAGTTTTTGGGGTTACAGAAGGTAAACTTCTCGGTCACATTGTATCCCGAGAAGGCACTAAAATCGACTCAGAAAGAGTCAAATCCATCCAAAGTCTTACTTTGCCTGCTAGTAAGACTACAGTTCACTCTTTCTTTGGAAAGGTGAATTTTCTTCAGAGGTTCATTCTGGAATTCGTAGAGAAAACCCTTGACATTGTCAACATGATGAAGGGTAAAGCTACTTTCTGTTGGAATGCAGAAGGTAAAGCAGCATTTGAGGACATCAAGAGGGCCATAGCTCATTCTCTAATTCTAGTTTGTCTTGATTATACCAAGGATTTCGTAGTATATAGTTATGCTTTCGAGCATACACTTTCAACCATTCTTGTTCAGCAGAATGAAGAAGGTGTGGAATCTCCCATTTCATTTATGAGTTGTCCTCTGAAGGCTCATGAATTGAAATATTCAACTCTGGAGAAACATGCTTATGCCATGGTCAAGACGGTAAAGCATTTCCGGTTCTATATTCTGAATTCACATACTATTGTTTTGGTGCCTGATACAATGATAAAGTCGATTCTGACTCAACAGGAGTTCAGAACCAAAAGAGGCAATTGGATTGCTAAGATCCAAGAGTTTGATCTTGATATCAAACCTACCAAGCTTGTGCGTGGCAAAGGTTTGTGTCAATTGATTGCTGACAATGTACCAGAAGAGATAGGGGATGAAGAAGAAGAAGTTGAAGATATGTTGACTGTTCTTTTTGTCACTACTATAGATGAGTGGTATTCAAATATTGCTCATTTTCTTACCTATGGTGAGTATCCTTCTCATCTATCCTATAAGGAGAAAAGGACTGTCAAATTGAAGGCTACTAACTATGTCCTATGGCATAATGGTTTGTATAAAAGGAGCCTTGATGGAGTTTTTCTCTGTTGTGTGGATAAAGCACAACAAAATAGACTTTTGGAGTCTTTTCACAATTTGGCTTGTGGAGGACATTTTTCTGCACCTGTGACGGCTCAAAAGATTTTGCGTGCCAGGTACTATTGGCCCAGACTGTTCCAGGATGCGTACATTTAGGTACGTAGGTGTGAGTTGTGTCAACAGTTTGTTGGAAAGCCTAAGTTGGTTGCACTACCTCTCAAGCCAGTTGTGATTGAAGAACCTTTTCAGTAATGGGGCATTGACTTCATTGGTGATGTGAACCCACCATCAAGTGCATGACACAACTTTGTTCTCACTACTACTGATTATTTTATCAAGTGGGTGGAAGCCATCCCAGTAAAGCATGCCACTTCTAAAGTGGTGTGTAATTTCCTTAAGGAAAACATTATTTCCCGGTTTGGAGTCCCAAACAAGGTTGTAGCAAACAATGCTACTTGTTTCTCTTCTAACAAGATTACTAGCTTTTGCTATGAACATGGGATCATTCTTTCCCACTCTTCAGACTATTATCCGCAAGGAAATGGTCAGGCAGAATCAAGTAACAAAAATCTGGTTACTATTATTAGGAAACTGGTGGAAGATAATTAGAGAACTTGGCATAAAGCATTGTTCAATGCTTTATGGGCAGATAGGATTACCCCCAAAAGGGTAATAGGTATGTCACCATTTCAGCTTCTGTATGGTCTGAATGCAAAGATACCTATTACTTTGGAGTTGTTGGCATTGAAGTTAGCAAAGGCAGTAGAAGATAGAACTTTTGAAAGTTCTATTGACAAAATAATCATGTACCTAACTGAACTTGAGGAGCAGTGAGCTATGGTAGTAGATCATATCGCTGAACATCGAAGTTAGGTGAAGAAACTCTTTGACAAGAAAGCAAGGGCTTGTGAGTTTCAAATTGGAGATCAAGTCTTGTTATGGGACAAGAGGAGAGAACCAAAAGGAATGCATGGAAAGTTTGATTCCCTATGGAGAGGCCCATTCATCATTCATCAACTTTGTGGTGAAAATGGCTTCTTACTGGAGTATCTGGATGGAACACCATTTTTGCTGCCTCACAGCAGACAACATCTGAAGCACTTCAATCCTTGAAGTATCAGATAAGTTCATTTGTACATTTGTATAGTTTTGTGTTTTTGTTTAGTCTTTTGTGTCTTTTTCTTTTTTGGTAGCTTGACTCTATGGCCCAATGGCATGGATGAAGGCACTTAGAGACTGGATTCTTCTCCCTTCGATCGTTTCAAAGTTTGATCGATGGAAGTTCCCCAATTAGAGCCAGCTGTTGTTCTCAAAATTACCTACACTCATTTTTGTAGACAACCTCTACGAAACTTGTCCATTTTGTAGACTACACTCTAAGTTCGCTTATCGAGGCAAGTACTCTTAGCCTTGTGCGAAGTCATTCGACACCGTATACTAGCTTGTGGGTAAAAGCACAAACTTGTGTCACACTTTATAAAGGAATCGACCAACATCAAAAAAATATCTCAACTTCGACGACATAAAAGTGGTCTTTATGTTTTGAATCTCAAAATGATGTAAACTAAGAAAATGTAGATCTCTTATTGAAGTTTATTAGTCTAATTTTTTAGATTTTTTTTAAAATTGTTTTAATTTTTTTTATCAATTTAACAGTAGATTTTGAAATGCTAAAAATTTGAAGAAAAAGTGACGTTCAGTTCACGTTGATAAACAAATAGAAAAAAAAAAGAATTTTTCCCTAATTTTTTTTTCCCCAAATAGATGACTTCATTATCTAGGGCATGGGAAAAAAAAAAGAATTTTTGATCTATATTTTTCTCGTAATAACGTTTTAAAGTCAAACTTACCTGATTTTGATAGTTTTCAGTTAACGTTAACTATTGTTTAATTTATTTTCATTTTCAAAAAACAAATTATACCCTTTTGAAGAGGATTGTCTCCTCTAGGGCATGATATATTTGTCAAATTTTAAAATGATGTTTTACTATTTTTATGTTAGTTTCAAATTAGCCTCTTTTTGAATTTGAACAACCTACTTGCATTATTTTCAAATATTTATATCGTAACATTACTCAAAATATAAAAATATATATATTTCCACATTCAGCACTCCGAGCTCTACAAAAAGGTATTTTTTTTTTTTTAATTAATTTTGATTGTAAAAATATTGAGCAGAAGTTGGAAGTTTTAGAAAATATAAGAAAATGGTGACTTTGCTGTCTAGTAGGATGCCACATAGACATATTCGGTCGAATCGCATTCGCCCTAATAGTATTCGGCCGAATCTAATTCGGTCGAATATATTTGTTTGCTTTTTTTTTTTTGGGGAAAAATTTGTGGCTTTTTTATTGTTTTTAATTAATGAATTACAATAAAATTAAAAAAAAAAGTTTTCGAAAGAAAGAGTCATCTTGAAAAACACAATGATGTGAAAGCGTTTGTTTAATGGCTTTTTTTAGTTTTTTTTTTTTTTAGCTTTTTTAAATGAATAAATTATAAAAATTTGGAAAAAAAAGAACCACTAATTTGAACAAGGGTAAATTCATATTCAAAAAAATAATGATCTAAAAGTGTTTTTTTAATGCCTTATTTGGCTTTTTTAACTTTTTGGTGGTTTTTTTAAATTATTAAATTATAGAAATTTGGAGAAAAAAGAACCACTGATTTCAACAGGGGCAGAGTTGTATTCTCAGGTACCATGCTCTAAAACATGTAATTGATTAAAACCATTGATTTATTGAATGTAGACCTAGATCTTCAAAAAAAGAGGTTAAAGTGTTTGTACATGTGTTATTTTTGCATGCAGGTGAATTCAAATTTGATCAATTTGTGATGGGCAATAAAAAGACAAGAAAAAGGTTGTATGATCGAAAAAGAGATACTAAAAATGTCGATGAGGGAACATCTACTTAAGAAGAACCCATGGAAATTGTTGATGACCAAGGAGTACAGGTACGAGAAGAAATTGAAGGTGGTGATAGAAATTTTTTCCTTGGTATGGAAAATCTGATGGAGATGGATGAAGATTCTCTTTTCAAAAATATTTCATCTAAAGATATGGTACCTGAAAGCACAGTAAAATTACACTCTAAAAAAATATGGGACGAATTTTTTGAAAATAAGTCTATAATTGGAAGAGCACAGTTATTTGCAAAGTTATTTAGGAAGAAAGAGATGGCCCCTGTTTTGGAGTTGTTAGGGGTTGATAATAAGAAAAAGTCATCAGGTTCATTAAAGCAAACAATAGTTGAAAACCTACAAGAAGCATTGAATTCTATTGAAAGCAAGAGTCGAGCTATTGATTTAAGTGCTGCACGTAGAGCATTAATGACTGTAATTTCTAGTAAGAAATTATCACATAGAAGACAAGTTCAAGCAATTTCCCAATTACTCAATGTTTCTAGGAGAACTGTTCAAAGATATATTGCAAGGAGAAATAGATTGGATGGAAATGTTGAGAAAAATTGGGTAAATATTTGCAGGGTTCCCCAAAAAGATAGAATCTCAGAAGATGTAAAGGAACAGGTGATTGAATATTAGACCAGCCACTCTCATGTTTCTTTTAATAGAAGGGACACTATACAGATAAAAGGTGAAGATGGTACAAAAATTTCACATCCCAAACATTTTATAGATACAACACAAAGTGAACTTTTTGAAGCATTCAAGCAAGAATTTTCAGATGTGAAGATTTGTCAAAGGATGTTTGAGAGTCTACGACCAAGTTTTGTACATATAAATAAGGTACGTGAGACTTGTTGTTGTCGAAATCATGTTGAATTTCATCTACACCTACAGTCATATAAAAAAGCTATGGCAGTAATTAATCCAAATATAGTCATCCCTAGAAGTACAACACAATTTGTGAAAACTCTTCTATGTGAAAAATTAGAAGATTCAGATGAATTCAAAGTGCAGTGTATAAAAAATATATGTAATGATTGTGGAAATTTGAAGAATCTTGTACAGGTTGACAATATTGATCATTCGATGCAAGTTATGTGGAAGAGATTTGAATATGAGAAGTACTCAACAAAGTCAGGAGTTGAGAGCAAAAAAATTGTTCTCAAAGAGAGTGAATTGTCAAGCAATGAGTTTATGAAAAAATTTTGCAATATCATATATCCACATATTAAACATTGTCATGGTGCTAGATGGCAAGCTAAGCAATTTCGTGACTCAAAGAATTGCTTTCCACCAGGTTGTATTCTGTCTATTGTTGATTTCTCTGAGAACTATACATTTAGTCCTCAAAGTGAGATTCAAAGTCAATATTATCATTCAGAGCAAGTTGCAATATTTGTACAAGTTTGTTATAGGCATGCTGAAGAACATGTGGATGGTGTACAAAGTAGCAAAGATGAACGAATTATCATCAAAGAGGTGCACTTTTATATCAGTGATGATACAGGTCATGATAGAAGCTATGTAGCCCATTGTTTTGCAATGTTTTTTAAAGACCTAAGACGACGTCAAATAGATGCTTCACAACATTGGATATGGTCTGATGGATGTGCTGGTAAGTGTTGATTTAATTATTTTTTAAAATAATATTATATTTATTTGTGTAATTAACTTGTAGACTTGAATTATTCAGTTACTTAAATATGTTGTACCTCGATGTATATAATTTTTTTTTTTTTTAATTTTAGTTTTAAATTTGAAATTGTTTGTAACTTCACAGGACAATTTAAGTCTGCAAAAGCTTTTAATTGGTTAAGCCAACAACGTATTAAATGAAACATTCAATTTTGTGGAATTTCTATGAGAGTGGACATGGAAAAGGAGAGCATGATGGAGCTGGAGCATGTGTGAAACGTGCACTTCGACAACATGAACTTGCAGGTAATACAATATGGAATACAAATTTAAATTCTTAAATATATTTTAAATAAATTTAAACATGTTAGGAAAAAAGTGTAGATCTCAATATATTGCATGTGTTCAGAAGTGGAAGCTTAAGCCATTATGCAATTTAATGGTTTTGATATATATCCAATGTTGCAGATTTTCAATATTTCTCTTGTTGGATTTTAAAAAAAATCTAATTATATTTTTTGAGATTGTCTTTTCCTTTCAATTAGAAAACCGAGCTTAACCTAACATTTCACCTTGACATGAACTTGCAGGTAATGCCATAAGGAATGCAAATGAAATTGTTGAATGGCGCAAAAGTCATTTTGTCGTCCGTGACTCAATAAACAACACACGTTATTTTTGGGAAGTTAAATGTACATAAATATTTTGTTTTGAATTTCAATGTGTGTACATGAATTTTATACACTTTTTAATTGGATGATTGAAATTTAAACAACTATTGATAGATCAACTCTTACTAATTGTCAAACAATTAGTGGTATTAGAAGTTTGCATCAAATCATGACAATAGGACATAGCAGGCCTCCTGTAATTCAAGTGAGAGAAAAATCATGTTTTTGTGCTGATTGCATTGAGAACAATGCAAATATTCTACAATGTGAGAATATTAGAGATGGGTATGTTTCAGAATGGGAAATAAAATAATTAGTGGCCACGTCGGACCCTTTTGAAGATAATGACATTGTAGATGTCTATAATCCTTTGTATTTAACTGATTACGAATGTGTATCAGATTTAGTTGTTACAGGTAAATTTTTTAAATTTTTAAATTGAATTTTAACTTGTAGTATTTGATTTATAATTTTTTAAATTTTTAAATTAAATTTTAACTTGTACTACATGGTTTGTACAGGAGATATTTTTGTTGTTCTTGCAGATCCTGACAATACAGAAGGTGTAGATTACTATCTACTAAGATGTACGCAACCAAAATGCAAATTGTCAGAATCAATGATAGATGATGATGGACAAGAGTATCCAACTGGATCAGTGGTTGTTGAAGGCACATACTATCAACAAACAAAGATAGATACAAATGGTATTATATTTATTGATTATATGCCAAGTCAAAAGGTTCTACATTATAGTCACTTAGTTATAGCAACACGAATAAATCTTGAAACTTTACCAAAAAGAGGACGTGCCAAACAAAGGTGGAGGTTGCCTATTGAAGATCATGAAAGGATTTTAGAGATAATAAAAGATAGAGAGGATCCATATTATATGTACCAAGAACTTTAAACTATTTTTGTACATATATATTTTCTATGACAATTTATTTTATGTTGAATTAAAATAATTTCATTCAATCTCAAGACCAATTTAGTTAAGCTTAGTTCTTGAGGGTAGGGAATGCCAATAATTTTTGAGTGATAATAAATTAAATTTACTCTTTTTTTATTCATGCATTTTACTTAGAATTTGTTTTTGGTTGGAATTTGATGTTTCCTTAGAGAATGTTTGATGCAAGCTCCTGTGCCATCATGCCCACTCTAAAAAAAAATCTAAACATGTGGTATATTGTCATTCAATAATATCTATATTGGTTCTTGAATCTCAATTGTTGATATAACCCAATCTAGTGACTCCCAACTGATTCTAAAGATTGAAGTCTAAGCAGTTAAAGAATATAGTATCACTCCAAGATCTCAAAAGTTGAAGGACTTTGTTTAGAGAACACTTAGTAGCTATAGTTTTTTGAAACCACGATCTTTTGCCAAATTTACATAATATGAGACTTTCGTGACTTTGGAAGATCTTATGATTTTATTGTAGTTAGTTTGGCATTTTTTGAATGCATGATCTTTTGCCAAATTTGCATAATGAGACTTTGGTGACTTTGGAAGATCTTATGATTCTATTGTAGTTAGTTTGCCATAGAATAAAATGGACCAAGATCTCAAGCAACCAAGAGAAAAAAAGCTAAAGCATGAGGTCGGCCTAAGCTTGCCCAAAACAAATGCAAAGAAGTAGCATGAATAAGTTGGTTCTAGATTTACCACCATTGCCCCTAAATGCTCAAGGAGAAGGAACATCGGAAGAAAAATTGAGTAGCATATTTTTTGTTATTGCCACAAATGACACATTTTTTTTTGACATCCTTTTGAAGGGCTTTGAAATCCTTTTTTTTTTTTTGGACACATTTTGAAGGGCTTTGAAATCCTCTTTTTCTTACATTATCTCAAGTGAGACATTTGTTTGGACAGAACAACTAGATAAAGAAATAGCACTAAGTTTATTCCACTAGGAGAAATCTCTATTCTCCTTTTTTTTTGTTCCAAATACTGATTACCAAGATCCATCAAATAAGCCCTTTTGGGGTCATGTCCCCAAGCGGAGATCATGGATGGAGGTACCAAGCATTATTGTAAAAAGGAGCTCTATGATAATTTTTGACAATTTAGAAGAAATCTTCTTCGACAATTGAAAGCCTTCTTATCATCATCAACATTAACTTCTCTTAAATACAATTTACCAGTGAAGGCTTGCCTCTTGAACATAGATTGCTTTGCAAACTTGATTGGTTAGACTATTTTTGAGAGTCCAAATGCCTTGCCCATAAGAATTTCTTAGAGTTAAAAGTCCTTGAGAAAGCTTTTGAGAGTATATGACACTAAGAATATATATAAATAGGAAGAGCTTGCAAAATAAAGGGTCAATGAAATTGACTCAAATTATATAGTTGAATTTTGATTTAGGAAATTATAAAATTAATCTCTCTACATGGAGATTTTTTTTTTAAACACATAGGAAGAGGAATATTTAAAATAGCATCATAGAAATATAAACAATATATGACCTTGAAGTTTTCCTTTTATTACAAAATACACTTCTTTGGATTCAATGGATTTTTATATTTTCATAAATTGGAATGTTAATATAAATTGGAATGTTTTTACCAATAAAATCTTTAAATGCAATATTCATAGTGTGCTGAAAAGTAGCACTTGGTCTTTCAACAACACTTATTAAATTGGTAAGTAAAGCTTTCCCACTTTTTATTTTGTTTTTATAATTTATTATGATGTGATTATATCTCGAATAGCCATCTAATAGAGACATTAGTTGAGAACCATTTATTATTTGCAACACTCACTTTAACATCCTTGTAGCGTTATATTATAACTTCAGTGTAGTCTTTATGAGTTTGTGTTATTACTTTTTTTTTTTAGTACAACCATTCCCTTGGAGGATTTTTTTGGGATTGTTGTGTTTCTAATATTACAAACATCAAATAACATTATTGATATAATTATGTTGACTTTAAGAATTTAAAACCTTGGCACAAATTGAGGTATTGTTCTAATTGATGAATGATAACCTAGCAGTGGAATTGTAACTAATAGAAGTCAATTTTGATCGTTTGTTTAACTAGAAGTATGCATTCAATTAGGAGCCTTAGGCTTTACAAGAATTCTAAACATGTTTATCCTTTGATATTTACTTTGTTAGGGTTGATATTACTTGTTAAAGTTTTTCATGTGCATGAGGGTTTGCAAAGTCAATCATTTTTTTTGAAGCTTAGTTCATAGTGTTGAAATTGTGTTAGTTTCAATTTCTTTTTCTAAAATAGCTAGAAATAAGTCTAGTCGAGAATACATATGTAAGGTGGCATAAGAGCTTGTTCATTAACATTATTATTTCTCAATTTCACCTTCAAGATCTTGACTTTAACAATGATTAGATACCTAAAAACATTTTCAAAAAGCATGTTGTGTTTTGATTCACATTTGCTTGGAGCATAACATTTGACAATGCTCAAACCAAACTTTTCAGTTCATGTTTTCCTTTAGATAAAACTATAATTTAAATCCATAGTTTAGCAAAAAATATGCTTTATCAAAAGCATGCACTGAGATCCTTTGGTTTGCTATATTTTGATATAATTTTGTTGGTAAAAATATAATTAATCCATATTAAACATAGATGATTTAGTATTCAGCAACGTTACCCTTTGTTTGTAAAGTGTAATTTTTATCATTAGGTGCTCCCTACGTAACATTACTATAGTCAGCAATAATTCTTTATGTTTGAAATATTTATCAACTCTAAAACATGGCAAAAAAATCTTCTTTCTACTTAAATTGAGGTACCATTATGTTTTGTATCTACTTTCTAATTCTAGTTGTAAATAGTGATATTTATATGTCATTTACAATACATACTTTCAATTAAAAAACTATTTAAATTTGCTACTTTTATTTCTTTGAGTTTTTTTATTTTCACTAAGAATAGTGAACAATGCACATAATGAAATTGTTTTGTTTGGAAAAAATAAATTAACTATGTACAAAATATTACAAATTCCTATTTCTAGTGATATTTAATCCCTATGATCAAGAATACAATGAATGTCTTTTCCAATTATTTATTTAAATCTAATGTATTTCTTGGCATGCAAGGATTAAACAAGAATCATTTATGATTTGCTGCTTTGCTCATGAAACAAATTTATTATTTACCATAATCCTAGTGTAGTGATGTCTAATTAGAGTATATAATGTTCAAACCATATTATAAAATGTCAAACCATAATGTCCAATGTCAAAGCATAATGTCAAAACACAAAGGCAAATGTCAAATGTCAAACTGGATAATGTCAAACATAATAAGATCTAGATCAATATGCTGATCCATGTGTGGATCCATGCCTCGATCTCTCTCCGGATCCTGATCCATGCCTCGATCTCTCTCCGGATCCTGATCCATGCCTCGGTCTCTCTCTAGATCCTGATCCATGTGTGGATGCATGCCTCGATCTCTCTCCGGAAGCCGATCCATGACCTGATGCACCTTCCTGCATAAGGAAGTACATAATTTAATTTAATGTACATGTGTATATATATGTAAAATCATCTTAAAGTTTTGTGCTTTCAACATGTGTGAATTTATCATGTAATTTATATATATATTATAAATGTACCTCAAATGTATCGTGCACAGGATCCTCTGCATGCTCTAGATCTCCGAAGCGCGACAAATTATCCCCTTGTTGCTATAAATTTTCAAATACAAGATTTCAATGAATAGTGAGAGCTACTTTTAAGTAAAGTTTATTTAATATATACACATGTGAATTTGTAGAACATAAAATATAGAAATTTGTCAAGTACCTGCACATCCTGGAGCACTCTACCAATCCCACTAATCTCAAATGAATGAATGGTAAAATTAGGAACACCTATATCTGAAGGTAAAGGACCAGTGCCAAAAAGAAGTGTGCTATATGTGCCATGTACATTAGGTGCACCCTGATGCTGTGTGGGGGCTGTAGGCTGATCTGAAATATTCTGGTGCTGTGTGGGGGCTGTAGGCTGATCTGGAATATTCTAGTCCTCTGAAGCTGCCTCACCCTGACCCGTCTGTCTACTAGTATGTCATCTAATATGAGTCGATATAGCATCCAAAGGAATACCATACTCATCACTGATAAACTGGTATGCTGATAGTAAATCAAGAATGGAAGCTGAAGCAACATTATGTACAATGGTGTGACTCATATGGGTCACATCTGATGGGGATGGTAGATCGGCACGAATGTAGGGGTCATAATTCACAGATGTAGCCTCAGTGGGAGGAAGGCCAATCCGTGGACGTAGTAAGTATCTCCCTACACAATCAGATGACATCTGATCAACTTGAGTAGCAATGGTGGTCATTCTGTCAAAAAGCCTGGATCTAGTTGGTGCGATAGCTGCATCTCCTGCTGCTGCTAATTCCAAACGTTTTGGAAGAACCAAAAGGTTTGGACCAACTAATGCCCTCTTATTTTGAGGCGGTGGCAAATCTAGACGTCTAAATTGAGGTTTATCAGCAAACCTCCCCTTGCCCTGTCCAGCATGTGCAGGCATAGATGTGTAATCCACAGATAATCCTAAATGAAACTCAACATATAATTGTTTGCAAAAATATAGTGGCAACTCGTCATTATGAGGCCATCTATGATTGGCTGCCAAAAATCTAGGATATATAAATGGACCAACTAGTGGATCTGTACACCTGGTAACAGTATAACCTCTAACTTTGTCTTTCCCAATATAAAAAGGGAACATAGTATGCACATTATGTAATGAAACTCTATCAGAAATAGTTTTGATATTCTCAGTGCCAGTAATAGTCCTAGCAAGGGACCTATAAAACTCCTCAGTGCTAATATCATCATATGGATTGTATGATTTTATTGTCTCAATCATATGTCTAATCTCGCACCGAATATTAACTAATCTATCTCTATTAGCCAAATTTTGGGGGTTCTGTATAGTTTGATCCAAACATTTCAAAGCATTATCTAATCTAGAAATGCTGTCATTGTAAAAATTATTCCTAGCCTCAGCTTCGCGCTGAGACTGCGTGGAATGGTGAGATGCCTGATCATCAGCCATATCTCTAGATAAAACTATGTAAAGAGATCTGCATTTAATTAAAACAAAAAAATTAAATATGTATAAGCATTTTTCTTTTAAGCATACAAAAATATAAAAATGCAACATGTAGATCATCTAAATAAACACAAAGTTTAGATTTGCATGCAAAGGAAAAGGATTCAAAGATAAGCTTGGACAATTTACAAGATTCAACTTTTCATAAGTATATAATGACCTTGATAACTACTGGAAGCGTGCAAGATAATATTGCTTCATGAAAAACCTTCTGATCTCATAATAAGGTACAATTGTTTATTACTATCATCCATGTTTGTTGTTGATCCCAAAGATTTAGTGGTTGTCTGCTTGTGTATATTATTTCCCATATACCTTGTACTAGAATTTTTATTCTAATTTAAACATACAATGAAGAACATAGAGATAGTAACTTTCAATGTAAGAAGTAGTTTCTTGAAGGTATTTTACAATGTTCAATATCATATGGAATTTACACCCAGATTGGAATCATATTAAAAGGTAAGTCATTATCAAATAATGCAGATGGTAAGTGAATAATGCAATTGGAATATTTAAGTTATCAAATATCAGTGGTAAGAATCGAAATCTCATTTGCCTCAACTCTTGTAGGGGAGAGGACCCAAATTGAGCACCCTAACTTCATGCCTGCTGTATGCCATAACAAAATACAATAATGTGCAGTTTCCATATGAAAGCATAAGATAGCATATTTTGTAATTGTCATCTACCTTACCACCGAAAGTCACCAAAACAGCAAGAGATGCTTATATACACCTTATATATATACACCCATAACCGCCCTACCCTGATTCTACTAGAGGCAACTAAAAGTAGATGTACACATGAGCAGATTTTGATTACCTTACCACTGAATGCCACAAATCTCTGCCATGAAAACAACAATAGATGCTTATATATTCACCCATAACCACCCTACCCTGATACTGCTAGAGGCAACTAAAAGTAGACGTATACATGGGCAGATTATTATTAAAATGATCTGTAATGACCAATCTATGATTATCTACACAACGCATAAAGACCAGATTTATTTATTGTTATTGTTATTATTTATGCAGATTGAGGCGATGAGGGAGCGTGCAGTGTTTTAAATTGCTGATGACTTGTTCAGTTGTCTTAAATTTTTAAGGCAATGAAGTGTATCTTCTATTCTCTTGTGTGTTGGATAGCATCGAGTTCCTGGTTTTGGACTGGGGAATCTTTGTCTTTGGAAATGGAGAAATTGTCATTAGATTAATGAATGCTAGAGAGAATGAAAAGTGGGCTAATTCACATCAGTCATTTTATAATAGAAAAAATGGAAACAACATTCAAAAGTCAACAATCAATAACAATTTTACACCTCATCCACAATAAAAAGTGATAAATATTTGTCCTATTTTTATTGGCCAAAATTCGTGCTTTTGACTGTTGAAGTGGATGATGTTTAAGAATAGCCCTCATAGAGAGATGGTTTGTGGCAAGGCTATGCACACCAGCCCTACTTAAACAACACGTATTCAACAATTTTAGACTACCAAAAACTTTGGTCATGAATGGAACTTGCAATCTGCATGCTTTTAATGTGGCAGCTTATTAATTTGTATGCACATTTCAAAGTGTTAAATATTCGTTATATATTAAAAAGATAAAAAGTTGTATAGTATGCGCTTTGTATGCACATTCTAAATATGCCTGCGATCTTTAGGAATTTATAGATATCAACATATTTCATGTTTTGATTTTCATTTATCTGTATATTTGCAGTTAGATGATGGTGATGATTCAAATGAAATTTAAAGAAATCAAACGAAATCTTTCTAAATTTACTGGTTTGACCGTGCTCTTTTCTTTTTGTCTTTATATAACTTCTTTATATAATATATTACTTTAGCATTAATGCCGGTTAACTGTTAGGCATAACAGTGATGGTGTATGTTCAGAACAAGTATGGATGGGTGTGGGGATTTGGTATTCCTGCAGGAGCCACGTTGGTTTCTATACTTGTTTTTCTATGTGGAACTCCTTATTACAGATTAAGGGATCCTACTGGCAGTCCATTCACAAGATTTGCTCAAGTTTTGGTTGCATCTGCAAGGAAGTGGGGAATGAAGGCTGATGATAACACTATTCTGTATGAAGTGAAGGGCACAGCATCTGCTATTCGAGGAGTTCGGAAGCTTGCTCACAGTCATGAGTACAGGTATAGTTTTCTGTGCATTTCTGTTGTTTAAATAGAATTTATTTTAATAATCTCTGCTTGAAGTTATACTCCAACTTACTTTAACTTCTTTTAAGTACAGTAATTTATAAGCTATTCATGTTCATAAACTAGGATTGTAAGATATAAATCATGTAGGTTACGTTTGTAAGTAGAGCCTTACTTAGCTAAAAGATACTTCCAATCTCGATCTTATAAAACAATTCACACATGACAAAAATAATATAGACCTTCCCAAATCGTCACTAACTATAGTTGATTATTAAAATTTTCTCAATGGAAAAGGAATCACACTCCTAAAAGTCTATGTTGAAGTTATATAAAGACAAAAAGAAAAGAGCACGGTCAAACCACTAAGCCATCAAGACAATATTAGCAAGGGAAAGAGGGGGATCTCTATTAGGGGAGGCCCCCAAGTATCCAGGAGATTCTGACCATCAGCAATGGGCTCCTTCTTCTTTTTATTGAGTAGTAGCATGCACATGGGAGCCACGTTGGTTTCTATACATGTTTTTCTGTATGGAACTCCTTATTACAGATTAAGGGATCCTACTGGCAGTCCATTCACAAGATTTGCTCAAGTTTTGGTTGCATCTGCAAGGAAGTGGGGAATGGAGTTTTAAATAAATTTAATTAAAACAGAAAAACCCATTCACAATGGTGCTCAAGATTTGCTACTGGCAGTCCATTCACAAAAAAACCCATTCACAATGGTGCTCAAGATTTGCTACTGGCAGTCCATTCACAGAAAAACCCATTCACAATGGTGCTTCACAAAAACAATATAAACCCTAACATTTAAATATCATTCCAATTTACAAAAATAAACAAATGCAATAAAAACCCATTCACAATGGTGCTCAAGATTTGCTACCAGCAGTCTATTCATAGAAAAACCCATTCACAATGGTGCTTCACAAAAACAATATAAACCCTAACATTTAAATATCATTCCAATTTACAAAATAAACAAATGCAATAAAAACCCTAACAATTTAATAACTGAAATAAACCGCACAACAGAGCAAAAAATAGTCGTAAACTAAGAATGGAGTTCATGTGTACCTGGTTATGAGAACAAAAAGACTCTTACGCGGGCTTTGTAGGTTCCAGGTGTTCGTCAGAATCCTCTCCAGTCGTAAACCACTTGACCGAAAACATAACAAATGACCGACACAGCTTTATTTTTTGCTTTTTTATGGTTGATGGATTCGATCGAATGGTACTCGGCCGAATACCACTTGACCGAGTAAATGCAGCCACATCGGCGCCAAATGCACGCCACGTCGGTGACGAGTCAATTCGATCGAAACCTACTCGGCCGAATAGTACTCGTCCTAAACCCACTCGACCGAAATTACTCTATTAGCTCAAAGTGTGACACAAGTTTGTGCTTTTACCCTTGTAACATTCCCCTAAGTCATTTCCTTGAAGTTCGTGAAAACTAACTAGGTTACAAGCTGGTCAAGATATTAATTTTGACCGTTGTTAGGGTGTTAGAATTTTTTCAGGTTTATATGCATTGGTGGTGAAATTCACCACTCTTACATGTTTACTATTGTTTTGATATGCATAGTCAGTTGATTTCACCGTTTGTGCATACTTGTGATTTGGATCACACATGTAATAGTGGCAGTTTTCACCGTTCGTACATGTTTCAAGTCATTTTACATTACATGTTCGAGCGGTCTTTTCCCCCACCTGTGCATGTTGATCACCTAATGTAGTGACGGTGAAATCCGCCGCTCAAGCAAAATCTAAGCAAATCTATGGACTTAAGTTTGCATTAATGGCACTCGTGCCATGTTTAATGCAAATGTTAAAACCTATTTAATCACTTTTGATTTGTTTTGTTTGTTTATTTTTATTACCAAGCCTTCTAATCAACCGGTAAACCCTCTTTGAGATCATTTGAGTGTGACGTTTGCGGATTCAAGTGTATTTCACCGTTTGTGCATGAACTAGGGTTTCAGGTCAACCTTTTCAGGTATGCTTTCATTTTTCATTTTTTCTTTCGTTTTCCTGCTTGAAAATAAAGATATGTTAATAGTATTGTTGTCATTTATTGTTGTTTCATTGAGGATTTTTGTCAAAAAATTGTAAGTCTAGTTTCTTCTTGTGCGAATGGATTTTTTGTCGACATGTTAGACTTAGGTTTTACCAATAAGTTCCTTAATGTGTCGGGTCAGCCTTTTTCGCCACCAATACACGTTCCTACCATGTTTCAATTTTTTGGTATGCAGTAGCGGGCCTTTCCCCCGCCATCGCATCCTTCATGTGTTAAGTCTTTCCTTCATGTAAGGGCGGTTAAAACCGCCGCCCTTACATGACACTTATGCAAACCTTCCAACGTGTAATAGCGGCTAAAACTACCGCCTTTACACGTAACTCAGAGTTTCCAAAACTAGATGTAGTGGCGGTCCATTTCACCGACCATACACCAAACCTTTTCAGACAACATGTATGGTTGGTCCATTTCGCCGACTTCGCATGTATTTCAAAGACTCAAATTTACCATGATGTAAGGGTGGTCATTTTGACCACCCCTACATCTAAAGCTTATATTTTTCCAAACACATATAAAGGCGGTATTTTTCGCTGACTTTGCATGAGAGTTGTAAACACTTCCTATTAACATGTAATAGTGGTCAAAATGACCGACTTTACATATGTGAATAGTCCCTCATGCAGGAGTAGTCATTTTGACCACTCGTGCACATTTTCCTGAATTTTTCCTAACACTGGGAAAATTTGCCTTTTAAGACCTGTTAACCTGCTTTCGCCCTTTACCTCAATTTGCACGCACTCAAGCCATTCAAAGCATGCTTTCCTGTTCATGATCATCAAAATGCAATTTCCCAGTTTATCCATTTTTCCTCTAACTGCGAGATCATGGCCTTTTGCAGTTCTCAACAAGTGTTTGTGGTAGATATCTCTTCCAAAGTTCTCTCCAGAGCTGGTGTCGGAGCCATCTCCATCCAAAGCCAAAATCATGAAGTAAAAGTACCAAGGTGTCTTCTCGGTGACTTCAGTACAATCAAATATTGATGAAATCAGAGATATAGAAATTGGACATGTGGATATGGCAGAATTTGTGGACAGAACAAAAAAACAAATCCTTCCAGACACATGCAAAAGATCATTGACAGCAACATTCACTTGGTTGCCTTATTTCCAGTTTTTGCCCATAATCCTAAGTTCGTTCTTCAGGTGGCTAACCATTACAACAGGGACACTAGGGTTGTGATAGATTCCCAAGGGAATGTGATCATGAGGTTGGATGCAGAATTCCTTGATAAAATCTTCATGTGTCCACCTATTGTAAACATTGGACAGATTGATTTTGCTCAAGGGCAAAAAGACTATGATACAGATGTGGAAGCATCAAGGAGGTACATAAATAATAAATGGTTGCAAATTCCTCGAAGTAATCTGACCAGATGGCCAAAGGATCTCCCTAGGAGTGATTTTGTAGAGGAAGGTTGTGACTTGATCACACTTTTGAGTCGTATCAGAGGACTCCCTTCTTCCTCCAAGTTTCAAGAATGGATGTACACATACATCAAGGTGATTCTTCGGGGCACACAGAGAATATTTTGGGGAGAGCAGACCAGTAATGCATTGCATGAACAATTGGTGAAGGTCAACACAACATTCAAATTCTATATGACCTCATATCTTGTATATGCTGCTGCTAGCATGAGGAGCTTTCCCGGTCTGACTCAGGTTGGTGACAGGAGATTGGTTCCTGTGTATGAGTATTATCCTCAAAATATTCTGAAGGGATCAATCCATCATTTCCAAAGTGTCAATGATGCTTTCTTTCCAATATTCATGTGCTTATGGGACAATGAACTTGTTCAGAAGAGGGTCTCAGATGAAGCTTGGGAGGTTGTGAATTCTTTTGGTTGCTTGTTCTTACAATTCCCCACTTTCACATATCTCAGAGTAGGGTATTATCCCGGCTACCCTTATATTCTTCCACGATATCCCAGTGACTGTATTGTCCTCATGGAATTATGTAGACAGTTGATTGTAGTACATAATAAACAAATGGAGCTGAAGAAGTCAGGGATAAAGTTTCCTATGGAAATTGGAAGGTATTCAATTCAGTCAGCTAACAAGGCAAAAATAGTTGATTTTGAATTGTAGTTGGTCACCATGAAAACTTTTAAGAAAAGGGACCATTTTGACTTCAGGAGAGTACAAGACAAAATCAAAAGGAAGTCAACTTTCCATGTGCCTATGGTGGAAGATATCTGGGCTGATCTCAGAACACAAAATGAGATCAGGAAGTTAGACTACTGCAAACTTCATCTGAGTCAGATAGAAGAACTAGACCTCGCTGATATTCAGATAGAATGGAGGATGATGGGGATGTTCTAGATCCCAAATATAACACTGAGAATGTTGAAGTCTCACCTCTTCCAGAGGTGAAATGGTCAGTTAAAGAGGAAACATCCATATGGAAAAGATTTCAACCGATCCTGGCTAACACAAATATACGGTTGGAAAGCAAAGGGATCAAATTGAAGGAATTTCTCATAGGGTCAGAGACTGAAGCACAGGAACAAACAAGCAAGAAAGTAGAAAACAGGACCAAGAATAAGAGTGACACCCCTTCTTCCTCCAAAATACGAAAACCAAAAATTAAGTTTGTATCCAAGGGAGGGAAGAAGAAAGAAGTTGCAGAAACCTCCAATGTCACAGAATTAGGTGCTGAAGATACAAATGTTGAGCAAATGGAGGTTGAAGATGTTGAGACTGAAGAGCAAAATATTTAGAAGTCTAAGGATGCTCAACAAACAGAAGTGTCTGATAAATCTGATGAGGATGACGAAACTAAACAAGGCAAGGATGGGGATGCAAAAAAGGAACAACTTGGTGATCCACATCAGTCCCCTAAGAAAGATCTTCCCACTGAATCACAAATTTCTACACCCCTTCCTCATGCTCCTGTTTCTGGTAGTTTTCCAATAGTTTCAAGTGTTCCTTTTTCACCTATTTTCATTGTTTCTTCTGATAATACCCTTACTTCTATAAGAACCAGTTTTGGGACCGTGTTTGATTCTTCCGGTTCTATCCCAAGTTTATCTTCTCCGTCTTTTGACATTGGTGAACAATCTATTTTAGAAAATCTTCTGGATGGTTCAGAGAAGGTTGTTGATACAGGTGTAATTTTTACCAACACCAGTCCTATTGTGACCATAACAGGTGTAAATATGGATCCAGTGAAACAAGTAGTGGACTCACCTCCGATTATTAGTGCTTCTGTGCTCCCTCCATGGTTGTCTGCATATACCCCAAAGAGGAAAAAGCAAGCAATTTCACCAGATGAAATTGATATAGAGAAGTTGTTGCCTTTGAAATCAAAGACTAAAGAAAAAGCCTAAGACTGCTTCTAGGCTCGTCAATGAAAAAGGAATCAGATATGCAGAGATTTCTAAGCCACCAGAAGATGCTACTATTGACAATTTAGACATGAATGATTATGTCGTCTCAAGGGTTGAGTTAGGCAAGTTAACTCATGAAAGCATAAAAGCAGATTTTCAAAGTATTGCCAACACCTTACTCGAAAAATATGATGAAGTCAAAAAAGAGAAGGAACAGTATAAAGCTAAGGTGGAACAACTTGCTGTTGTTCTTCAAAAAATAGTGAAGTCATCTGAAATTGTGGAACCCATGGCAGTGACTGTAGAAGATCCCCTGATCCAGAAAGTTGAAAAAGCTTAGGCCAAATTAAGGGTGGTAGGAGATATTGTGGAACATTTGCTAGCTCAAGGGTGAATTCTGCTGAAGACCACTGTAGAAAGAAAAGACAAGATGGATAAAGCCAAAGCCGAGCTTGATAACATGGTTGACCTACTTTCCAGAGAGCTGCAGGATCAGGAACAGAGCTTGGAGGAATGGATAGAGATGAAAAAGATTAAGATAAAGAATCTGGTTACCATTGGGGTCATCACCAATCGGGAATCATATCTTAAGACTAAGGAGTCTCTTGTTCGTCGTATCCATATAGTAAAAGGTTTACTTGATGACTTATGCCAAGCTCATGAAAATAGTGAAGATAGTGATGTCATGCTTTTGCATAGGCTGGAAGAACTCCCATGCATCCTTACAGGTGAAGATCATAAGTTCCTTTCAGCAGATCAAATGATAAGCTCCTTCGAGAAGATGGTTCAACAGAAATTTGAAGATGAAGTACCCTCAGTACTTTCCATGGACAACCTCTATGATCAGCATTTGACTTTTGAGAACCTGAAGGATAACCTCGACAAGCATGAGAAGGCAATAAAGGTAGTAAAATATGCAATTCTTTGGGCCCGCACCATCTTAGAAAATACAGCTAAACCAGATGCGTGTGAAATGGCAGCTATACAGGCCATGTATCAAAATTTTCTAAAGAAGAATGATGGAGGAAGTTGATACCTTGGTTTATTTTATTTTTGTATATGTAAGTTGAATTTTTCTATGGACATATTCATATGTAATTTTCCAAAATGTAATTACATGTGAGGCAAAGGAAGTCCTAAGTCAAATAGGACTCTTCTTTTTGAATAAGTCAAAGTAGTTAGGATTTTCCTATTTTTTCTCTTAGTTTCTCTTATAAATAAAGAGGACCCCTATTGTAAATATCATCTTTTAGTTATTGAAGCGAAACTCTGCCAAATTGAAGAGCATTTTGAGACTTTGTGTCCAAATTGTAAATCAAATTTTATCAAGTGAATAGAAAAGCAAGTGATCATTCAATCTTTGTGTTGGAATAACTTGTGGCATATTGGAAATTGTTCCTATGTCCTTTTCCTAATACTATCTTATCTGCTTGATCAAATTGTAGTATGAGTGTGAATAATCTGGGAGATGTTCTAAAGCTGATTGTGGAGACTTTGTGCTACAACAATTATCTTTAGTTTGCGATTTTGTGTTTTGAAGTAAAAGATATTTGAGTTTGGTATTTGCAAAAGAAAACAAAATTATTCAATGTAAAATTAAATATTAAGTTTTGCAAGAAAACCTTCCACTTCTTATTTTTCCTCTTTCTCTTCCTCTTTTTCTCTTTTCCTCTTCTTTTATTTTGGTGATTATAAAACAACATTTGGCACAAGTTTTAGATTTTATTTGGATGGGAGGACCTTGGTGGACCTCTCTTTTAGGGTTTAAGCATTTTAGATTGTTTTTTTTTTTATTTCATTTTGTTTTTTGTTTTTTTAAAGGTGATGTTGGGGATGCCCAAACATTCATGGGATGATTGAGGGATGTCCTAGGCATCTTAGGAATGTCAAGGAATCTACATTCAATGGGGTAATCTTAGGGACATCTCTAGTTGTTGGAAAAAAGGGGGGATGAGTAGCATAAGGAGGAGTAGGGATGTGACATTCCCATCCCAAAAATATTTGAGATGGGAGTATAGAAACTAGGGATGCATCCTTGGAGAATGTACTGCAAATTCACTTGGCATGGTTGAGCAAAAACTTATAGTAATGAAGTAGAATTGGAAGGTTGTGGCTAGCAATGACCACCCATACACAAATCTCCCTTAATCACCATGTGATAAAGAAAATCAAATGGTCTCATTTTTAAATATTATAAATCAAGTCATCCTTACACAAAATTGTTTGTTATAATCCACTTCCTTGCATTCAAATATGAGGGAGGAAATTAAGAATCTATGTACACCATACACCTATTTAAAACTTTATTGATCAAAATTAAGTTAGCAATTTAGGGGATAATACATTAGTTGAGGAACTTAATGTATTATAAGCATCAATTGAACAAACTTAAATAAGAAATAAGTGTGAGAATTATTGAATAGCTATATAAAATGGATTTTATTTCAACATAAAGCTTATAAAAAATGGGTGAACTCTATAGGAGAGATATATGCCTTCTACTATGCTTACTAAATTTAAATTAAACTATCATATAACTATAGAATACTAGATATAAAAAAACTTGCTAAAATTAAGAAATTAAGGTTCTTGGTGAGAACTGAAGAGTCACCCCACATGGTAGTGACCTATGTCCTTGGAAATTGAAATGGATAGTCAAATAAGATTAAACTTACTCAAAATAAAAAAATATTTGTTTGAGTTACTACTGTCAGGATACCAACTCCTTGCCCGCTACGCAAAATTTAAAGTTCATATATGCATTACAAAGATTAAGTGACTCAAACTAAACTATTTTTGGTCATATCATAGCATAAACAAGGATCTATGGGTGCATCACCAAATTCCACTTTGAACGCCCTCTAAAATGTAAAATACATAAACATAGATACAACCAAAAGATTTTCAAGTTTTTATAATTTTGTGCAAAATTACCACTTGAATGACCTAGGGATTTTTAGATAATTTATCTCTCCTCGAGAAGCAATGGGCCTCATTGCTTCTAGTTTTTACATTAGATGATAGAGCTTTTTATGAATCCAATTCTTGGTGAACCAAGTTTGCTTTGATGCAAAATTGCCCTACATTCACCACAAGATAGAGAAATTTGTTGATTCTTTATTTCCTTGACCAACCCAACAGTGATACGTTCTATAAGGATTGGAGCAATAGTGTTAACATTCAATTCTATGCATTTTCAACAACAAATGATGTGTTTAACAATGAAACCTAAAATATGGCCAAAGTAATTATGCATTGAACATTGTGTTGTAAGTATGAGGTTAACCAGTGTTGTCATTGATGTCAACATACTCATATTGCATTGATGAGAAGGATTGGATGAGCTGTGTGCTAAGGATATTGAGAAAATTAGTCTCAATCAGGAACAATGAAGAACAGTGATGAGAAGAAGGCAAAAGTACTCAATAGGTTGAGGATCAAAGGATGCGGATTAAAGGGTTTGTAGATATGAGTCTTGAGATGTTCCAGTTAAGATTTCAGACATCCCCATGAAGATATGAAGAAGTTGTGATCGATCAAATAGAACCGGTTCCGGGAGATGCTCTAGAGTGACAAAGTGTTACAAAAAGGTCTGGTGAGATTCAGAAGTGCATTGTCCTATTCTGCGGATTGGATAGAGTGTTTAGGATGTCCTTGTGATGTGTCATCTCGATTTGTACTTAGTATGGAGGTCCAGAAGCACCTTTTTCAGTATGACAGTGGCGATAGACTGTGTTCCTGAAGTTCTGGATGAAGAAGAAAAGAATTCTAGTAAGTGGAGGAAGTGCAGATGTATCTGGTCATTCAAGCAAGCCTGTGAAGGTTCTTGGATCATGTTGAGGTTGTGTTGTCAGTCCGCATTAGTGTTAGATCTCAGAATTGGAGATATACTTCTGGATGAAGATGTTCTTGTTCAGACTGGCTGACCGGATGAGTTATTCATCTTGCGAATGTTCTTGTGGATGATTGTCAACTTGCGAATGTTCTTGTGGATGATTGCCGACTTAGATGATTGCTCCTAAGTCGATGCCTTGTATAAATAAAGGTTTGTGAATTCATTTCGAAGTGTGTTATGGAGTGGATGAGAGTGGTATAGCGAAAGAACGAAAGGCAGAGCAGAAGTGTCTTGGGCTTAAATGGAACTGATCCAGACATGGTAAAGATGTCAATCTCCAGTTCAAGTTTGTAATACTTATGATCTTGTAGACAGTGTGTCTCTTGTAGGCAGTGTGCCTCCTTGTGAGCAGTGTGCTCGGGCAGTGAGCCCTAATTGGCATGTGCCATCTATTTTTCTTATTCTTCTAATAGAGAATAATCCTTGGGTTAATCACCCCGTGGTTTTTCCTTTGACCAGGTTTTCTACGTCAAAATCTTGGTGTCTAATGTGTTGATGTTTATCTGCTCCGGTGTTTATGCTTCATGCTTTCATGAATGGTTAATTGATATGCTATTAACTAACAAAGAAGAATCAAGTATTTGAAGTAGAGCAAGTTTTTGTACAACTGATTAACCCCCACCCCTCTCAGTTGTGTGCCCTAGATCTGACAATTGGTATCAGAGCTAAGTTCCTCTAAAAGGAGCTTAACCGCTTGAGGAGATCCAGTATGTCGTCATACAAGAAGGATACTCCGAAGTTCAATGGAACCAACTTCTCTCTCTGGAAAGGTCGCATGAAATGTCACTTGGAGTGTATGGGAAAAGCATACTTGTCCATGGTCACAAAAGCATATGTACCTCCATAGGGTGGTCTGACAACTCTGAATGAAATCATAGATGCTGAAAACAATCTGTGGACCAAATAAGCTCTTCTAAGCACATTGACTGACTCATAACTCTCAAATGTTATTGACCTACCAACTGCATATGAGATCTGGGTTAAACTGGAACTTTTGCATGAAGGAGATGAGTTTGTTAAGAGTGCAAGGTTGCAAAGTCTCAAAGGGAAATTTGAAAGATTGAAGATGAGAGATGATGAAAATATCACTACCTTTATGCCAAGAGTAAATGAGCTGGTGTGTGGAATCAGGAATGCTGGTGGAGTTCTGGATGAAAATGAGATTGTTTGCAAAATCCTCAGATCCCTTCCTGCTGCCTACAAAATCAAGGTTGCTGCCATTGATGAATTCAGAGCCCATACAACTGTCACAAGAGAGCAACTGGCTGGCAAACTGGCTGCATTTGAAATGACCGAGTTTGTAGATGATCACCCCAAGACTAAATCTGCATTCAAAGCCAGTGCCTATGTGAAAGGCAAATAAAGATTTGATCCGGGAGAGAACTCTTCAAGGAAGCTGTCATGGTATGATCAAGCAATGAAAGACATGGAAGAGGAAGAAGTAGAAATAGCTCAACTTGAAGCCTTCATTGCAAAGAGACTACCAAGAGGATCCGGTAAGTATGAAGGAAAATTACCCTTTAAGTGCTTCAACTGTAATAAAATTGGTCATTTTGCTTCAAGATGTCCGGAAAGATCTACAAGGTCAAATTCTAACAGACAAAGGTTCCAAAAGAACTGTTATTATGTTCATGAAGAAGATGATAATGAAGGTGTAACAGATGATGAATCAGAAATAGGAAACAGATCCAGAAATGAATGGGTGTTTATTGCCATCAAGGAAGAAGATCCAATATCCTTTGAATCTATCAATCATAAGGTTGTAGAAAGAGCTTTGGCTGCCCAAGTTGAAGAAAAGGATGATTGGGTTATTGACAATGGATGCTCTCACCATATGACAGGTGACAAGAACAAGTTCTTAGACTTGGAAAGGTATGAAGGAGGAATGGTAAAGTTTGGTGATAATTCCGCTGGTATAATCAGAGGTAGGGGAACTATCTCTCTTGATGGAAAGAACAAAACCGGTAATGTACTGTATGTTGAAGGATTGAAGCACAATCTTCTCAGTGTTGGTCAGTTGGTAGACAAAGGTTATGATCTCCGGTTCAAGAATGGAAGATGCAGGATCTTTGAAAGCTCCAGAACTGAGATTGCATCCGGTTCTCAAACAAAATGTAATATCTTCCATCTAGGTGGTTCTAATAAAAGTTGTTTGTTTGTTCAAGTTGATCAGAGTCGGTTATGGCATAGAAGGATGTGTCATGTAAATTTTGATAACATCATCAAGATAAGCAATACTCAGGCCGTAAGAGATCTTCCAAAATTGGTGAAACCTACAAATAGTTTGTGCAAAGAATGTCATCTAGGTAAACAGAGCAGAGTCTCTTTCAAAAGCAAGGATCAATCCTCTACCGGATTATTAGAATTAGTTCATACTGATCTATGTGGTCCGACAAGAATCAAGAGTATGCAAGGTGATAGATATTTGATGTTACTGATTGATGACCATTCCCGGATGATGTGGGTTACCTTTCTAAAAGAGAAATCAGAAGCCTTTGAGAAGTTTAAAATCTTCAAGGATATGGTAGAGAATCAAACCGGATTGAAACTGAAATGTCTGAGGTCTAATAGAGGTGGTGAATTCACATCCAGTGAATTCATAGACTTTTGTGAGAAGCATGGTATAAAGAGACAGTTGTCTGCTCCTAGGACTCCACAGCAGAATGGAGTAGTTGAGAGAAAGAACCGGACAATCTAGGAAGCATCCAGGACAATGATGATGGAAGCAAATGTTCCTCAGATGTTTTGGAGAGAAGCTGTCAGCACTGCAGTCTATACTCTCAATCGAGTTCAAATCAGAAGCAATACCGGTAAAACTCATTATGAGTTTTGGTTTGGTATAACTCCTACTGTGAGATATTTCAGAGTATTTGGTAGCAAATGTTACATTAAAAGAGATGAAGATCTAGGAAAGTTTGATGCTAGAAGTGATGAAGGAATCTTCTTCGGTTACTCCACTCAAAGCAAAACATATCGGTGTTACAATAAGAGACTGAGAAAGATGATAGAAAGTACAAATGTGAAGGTTGATGAAGGAATTGAGAAGCCCTCAAGGTTTTATGAATATGATGAAGATGATCAGAATGGTTCTCTGGTGCAAGGAGCTCAATCCTCCTCTAAAAGTCAGATTCAGACTGATCCGGTAAATCAGGAAGAAGAGGTTTGTCTAAATGAACCTGATCAAGAAACAGTAGTGCAAGAAACTCCCAAAGTTCCAAGGTATGTAACTCTAAACCACTCTGAAGATCAGATCATAGGTGACAAGAGCAAAGGGGTACAAACAAGGAGGAAAATTGCTCAAAATTTAGATGAATACTGTCTGATTTCAAAGATTGAACCTAAGACAATAAATGAAGCCTGCAATGATGAAAATTGGACCAAAGCAATGGAGGAAGAGTTGATGCAAATTGAGAAAATTCACACTTGGGATCTTGTTCCCAGACCTAGAAACAAAAATGTGATTGGAACCAAATGGGTCTTCCGGAACAAACTAAATGAATTTGGTGAAGTAATCAGAAACAAAGCCAGATTGGTTTGCAAAGGCTACTCTCAAATAGAAGGAATTGATTTTGAAGGAATCTTTGCTCCGATGGCAAGAATTGAAGCAAGCAGATTATTTCTTGCATTTGTTGCCTTCAAAGACTTCAAGGTATATCAGATGGATGTCAAGTCTGCCTTCTTAAATGGTGATTTGGAAGAAGTATACATTGAACAACCTGATGGATTTCAATTATTTGATCATAATGATATGGTCTGCAAGTTGAAGAAAGCACTGTATGGATTGAAGCAAGCCCCAAGAGCATGGTATGAAAGGTTGGATAAGCATCTTGTGCAGATTGGTTTCAACAAAGGTACTGCTGATAGTAATCTATATTTCTAAATAGATAATGAAAACATCTTGATTGTTGAAGTATTTGTTGATGATATCATCTTTGGAGGAAGAGACAGTATGTGTAAAACCTTTGCAAATCAAATGAAAAGTGAGTTTGAAATGTCAATGCTTGGTAAAATGAATTTCTTGTTGGGTGTGCAAATTACTCAAACAAAGAAAAGCATCTTTATCTCTTAAACCAAATATGTGAACGAATTGTTAAGGAAATTTAGAATGGAAGATTCAAAGCCAATGAACACTCCTATGGCAACCAGATGCAAGTTGAGCAAAGATGATGACTCTCATAAGACAGATCAGACCAAGTACAGATCAATGATTGGAGGATTATTGTATCTCACTCAGACTAGACCAGATATAATGCAGGCTGTTGGTCTTGTGGCAAGATTCCAGGTTGATCCTAGAGAATCTCATGTTATGGCAATCAAGAGGATTTTTAGATATCTAAAGGGGATAGTTGAGTATGGTCTATGGTACCCTAGAGATCATGATTTCTCTCTTCATGCATATACAGATGTAGATTGGGCAGGAGATGTGGATGATAGGAAGAGTACAAGTGGAGGTGCATTCTTTTTGGGAAAAAGGTTGGTTTCTTGGCTAAGCAAGAAATAAGAGGCAATATCCTTGTCTACAACTGAAGCATAATACATTGCAGCAGCAGGTAGTTGCACTCAAATATTATGGATGAAGCAGATGCTAAGAGACATTAAAGTAGAATATGAGGAGCCTATCACAATCTTCTGTGATAATTCAAGTGCAATAAATATTTCTAAGAATCCGGTGTTGCATTCTAAGACCAAGCACATATCTATCAAGTTTCACTTTCTGAGAGAACAAGTGAACAAGGATGAAGTCAAATTGGAGTATGTACCCTCCAAGGATCAGATTACAAATATTTTTACTAAACCTCTTCCCAAGGACTCTTTTGAGTATCTTAGGGAGAAGTTAGGGGTCATGGCCCCTCCGGTGATGAACTAGGATGCACTGATGTGCATCAGTCCGGTGGGTATCACAGTCATATCTTGTGATCCGGATTGATGATGGGGAGCTGCTACTAAGGGGGAGCAGCTGGTATGATTCTGATGTGTTAGAATTGCAAGTATGAGCCCTTTGCCATTGATGTCAAAGCGGGAGAGAAGACATGTGAAAAACAAGTGGTTGATGATTAAAGGGGGAGCAGTAAAGGAAGAGAAGACATGTGAAGAGTTGTTGCTGATAGGGGGAGCTGTGACAGAAAAGAGAAGTTCTTGTCTTGATCGTTTTTCAAATCATATGTTGCCATCAATGACAAAGGGGGAGATTGTTGCAAGTATGAGGTTAACCAGTGTTGTCATTGATGTCAACATATTCATATTGCATTGATGAGAAGGATTGGATGAGCTGTGTGTTGAGGATATTGAGAAAATTAGTCTCAATCAGGAACAGTGAAGAACAGTGATGAGAAGAAGGCAAAAGTACTCAATAGGTTGAGGATCAAAGGATGCAGATTAAAGGGTTTGTAGATATGAGTCTTGATATGTTCCAGTTAAGATTTCAGAGGTCCGCATGAAGATATGAAGAAGTTGTGATCGATCAAATAGAACCGGTTCCAGGAGATGCTCTGGAGTGACAGAGTGTTACAAAAAGGTCCGGTGAGATCCGGAAGTGCATTGTCCTATTCTGCAGATTGGACAGAGTGTTTGGGATGTCCTTGTGATGTGTCATCTTGATTTGTACTTAGTTTGGAGGTCCGGAAGCACCTTTTTCAGTATGACAGTGGCGATAGACTGTGTTCCTGAAGTTCCGGATGAAGAAGAAAAGAATTCTAGTAAGTGGAGGAAGTGCGGATGTATCTGGTCATTCAGGCAAGCCTGTGAAGGTTCTTGGATCATGTTGAGGTTGTGTTGTCGGTCCGCATTAGTGTTAGAGCCCAAAATTGGAGATATACTTCCAGATGAAGATGTTCTTGTTCAGACTAGCCGACTGGATGAGTTATTCATCTTGCGAATGTTCTTGTGGATGATTGCCGACTTAGATGATTGTTCCTAAGTCGATGCCTTGTATAAATAAAGGTTTGTGAATTCATTTCGAAGTGTGTTATGGAGTGGATGAGAGTGGTATAGCGAAAGAGCGAAAGGCAGAGCAGGAGTGTCTCGGGCTTAAATGGAACTGATCCAGACATGGTAAAGATGTCAATCTCCAGTTCAAGTTTGTAATACTTATGATCTTGTAGACAATGTGTCTCTTGTAGGCAGTGTGCCTCCTTGTGAGCAGTGTGCTCGGGCAGTGAGCCCCAGTTGGCATGTGCCATCTATTTTTCTTATTCTTCTAACAGAGAATAATCCTTGGGTTAATCACCCCGTGGTTTTTCCCTTGACTGGGTTTTCCACGTCAAAATCTTGGTGTCTAATGTGTTGATGTTTATCTGTTCCGGTGTTTATGCTTCATGCTTTCATGAATGGTTAATTGATATGCTATTAACTAACAAAGAAGAATCAAGTGTTTGAAGTAGAGCAAGTTTTTGTACCACTGATTCACCCCCCCTCTCAGTTGTGTGCCCTAGATCTAACATATTGGACACAACCTAATATATGATAGAAAAATGAGTTTAAATGCATATGACCCACCATCTTAGTAATGTTCTACGAACCATACCTTAAAGAATCGATTTTCTTGTTTGGGCCTTGAAGTCTTTCTTTTTGAAGGTTCCCACTTGGGATTGAAAAGTGACATGGTGTTGATCATGTCATTACTTGTATTTTTATTAGGTCATTGCAATACCTCATGATTTTATTATTGAGCATGTCAAATTCTTTCAAAAAAATAAAATCCTTATCCAATTCCTTCTTCATTTGTGATGATGCCTCATTAATAGAACACAAAGTGTTACATCAATGGGTGCCAATGGTAGGAACCTGAGGCATACCTAGAACGTGGACCATGTCTCATGGAATAGTGAAGAGAAAATTGTAGTTGTGTTGGACATAGGGGAATATCTCATTCCATATGTAAAGATGCTTCAAGCACTCTAATGTCCCAGGAGTGGCTTAAACCTCACTCTTCATCTTGTTGAGGTTAAATGGATGTTTGTTGATTTCAATCACTTCCCCTAATTCTCTTGCGATAATTTTCCTCTTTCAGTAGGACCTTTGTGGCCTCTAAGTGAATGTGGTGTCTAGTATTGAACAAATGTTTAGAAAGTTTAGTTTTGTTAGTGCATTTATGTTTGATTTTCACATCATGTTCTTTGATCTTAGTGGCAAATGAGCACCCTATTTCACAAATATGGGGAGCACCCCAAGAGCACTCAATTTTGTAGACTCTAGAGTTATGAAGTCAAATCTTTATGATCTTTCAAGGAGGAAAGCAAATTTCTAAATTTTTTATGCCGTTTAAAGGATGTCTTGATGCCTTTTCTTCTCAAAATTTTGAAATCTTATTAGAGATGCCTTCAACATGAAGAAAAATGTCACAAGAATATTAGTTGACTCATCTACACTCCTATGAACCCCATGGCAAGTTAAATGGCTCAAGTGTTCTAATAACATGCTTATTCTTGTACCCATTGAATTTCTTTTTCAATAAAGTTAAATACCAACAAAACTATAACATAAATATTTTAGTATGTTTTAGTTGAGTCACCCTCATGCTCACTTTCACCTTAGTATATGAAAAATTTGTCCTTTCTCAACTTTTCATATAAATTAATTAACGAGTCATTTACAATTGTCGCATTGAAAACTAAAGCATATTTATTAATGATTGAAGAGTTCAAACATGACCAATTAAGATCTCATAACACACATTGTTGTGATGCTTTCACTAAGATTATTATAGAAATCAAGGTACCATTTTATCATGCCCCTAAAATTTGTATATTTGATTTGTTATTAAATAAATAATAGTAGTTGATATATTTTTACTTAGTGCTTTGTGATAATCTTTTGATGTATTATTATGTCTGTGATTTTGGTATGAAATTACAATTAATTGTATCTTTAGATTAGTTGATTTAGTTACGGATTATTTTATCTATGTAAAAATCTAACCATATTGCCTTTATGAGCATGTTTCATAAGAGTAGGTCCTTTAGGCATTACTAGAGGGAGAATATCATTGGGGAGAGAGTTCATTAAATTTGGGTGACACCTAGCAAAGAGAAAGAAAGAAAACACACACACACTCGTGTTTAATTACATAATTACTAGTGAATGGTTAATTGATTAATAGGGTGAATCATTATTATTATGCATACATTTCTTAACTTAGTCCATTACCTTTAATTTCATGGTAGTTTATCATGATATAATGCACGGTGTCTTATATTATTATTCATTTGTGTGTTTGGTGCTTTGTTGATTCGCCTTAAGCATTGACCTTGTGCTTTGACAAATGTTTAATTTGATAGACATCAGATTTCCACAGTCCATAATAAATATTTACTTGTGTAAGTGTATGTTGTAGTGGTATGGTCTCTTTATGGACTTAACACAACATTCTTATACAATATTGTCTCACCACTCAAGGGATCAATATGAAAGATAAGTAACCCAACATTCTTATACAATATTGTCTCACAACACTCAAGGGATCAATATGAAAGATTGATACTTGTCATCCTAAAAGTTGATTATACTAGCTCAAAAAATTGGAGTGTATTTTTTTAGCTCTTATAAATAGGATTGTTAAAAATTTTCAAACAAGAAGAGAAGAGAGACTACCAAAATGACCTAACTGATAGACTTCACAATTTTATTATGCATCTTTATATCTAAAATGATAATTTTCGATTAATATCTATACCTCAAAGTCTCACTACGATCATCCAAACCTCTCTAAACACTAACAATCTAATGATACCTAAAGTTCAACAACTTTCCATCACACCACATGCCCATACACTCTTTGCTTACTTATCCATGCTTATGGTTCTCTTTGTCACTAATATAAGGAATTAGTGCTTAGTTGCCTTGATTTTTCCCTCCAGGGCATCTAAAACTTTGTTAGCTTTTGCTTTAATTACTTTATTTAAATATTAAATCATTTTTATCATTATTAAAAAATAGACTTAACTAGTGACTGGCCCACCTCTAAATTTAGAGGCGGGTCCCACACAAGTTGCAAGTCCTCAATATAATTAAGCAAAGCTTCTTAACTTGCAATTAAATCCAACGGAAGTGTACGCAAGTAGAAGAACAGAAAAGAACATAATACAAGGCATTGTTGGAGTCGACATACACATTAATACCGTGTATATACGTTTACATATATACATATATTTATTCATGTGTGTATACGTCTACGACTATTGTTCAATTTGAAATAATGTGTGTTTATCCGTTGTGAAGAGCAGGTCGATCCGCCTCCTCAGCTGTGTTTTCAAAATAAAAATAGATATAAAACAAATTTTCCAGCGGATCCATTCATTTCTCTTCACTGCAAAGAAAAGAGGTAAACCTCACATCTCAGTTTGCCCGGATTCGATCCCGCGACCTCCCAATTACGGATGCGAGATTCGAGCACGGGACCTCTTAATTGGTAAGGCAAGATTCGACCAGGAATCCTCCTACTGATTAAGGTGAGTTTCGAACACGAGGCCTCTCGCTCTTCAGATCTATTTAAAAACCTAAACCCTTGGATTTTTGTTTCAACTGTTATGAGGCCGCAAAGCATTATGCCCCGTTGTTTGTTTCTGCTTTGCTATTGGTGGAGAAACGATCAGTGTGGAAATAGATTTTGATTTTCGTATTGTTCTACAGGCGATTGTATGCTCTTTCTTTTTTCATTTTTTGGTGTGTTTTTGAGTATTGATTTGAAATTTAGGGTTAATATTGGACATATGCTTAGGTAAATAATGTTTGAATGGATTAAATGTCGTAGAAAGCGTAGGAGTTTATAATGCCAGCTAAACACAGTGGTTTCAGTCGGTGATTGCTACTTGCACCTGTAGAATCTTATGTAGCTTTTTTATTGAAGCCTGTGCTGTTTTTGTCACGAGTGATATTTGCTCATTTTCATAATATTTTTTGATATAAAAGATAAGAAACGCCATCTCAAAAGATGGTGATTTTTTTTTGGTGAAATATAAGTGTTTTTGTTGAATATTTGCCCTGAAAGAAGCCCAAAAAACTTTCCAATGAGATTTTCTCTGTTTTGAAAGTCCCCAATCAGGGTATCCGATGAATTATGTTTTAGATTTTCACCGAGTGATTTCAGAAGCACTTAATTGAAATTTTAATCACTGATGGAAGCTTCAGACATTTCAATATAGAATATGTTTAAGATTTCTACAGAGTGATTCCAAAATCACATAATCAATATTTTAACCACCAGTGCAAGCCTCAGAAATTTAATCAGGGTGACGTATGAAGTATGTTCAAGATTCTATCACAGTGATCACAGAAGCACGTAATTAAAATTCTAACCACCATTGCTTATAGATTTAATCAGGCTATCTTATGAAGTATGCTGTAGATTCTCAGATGGTGATCCCAGAAACACATAATCTTGATTATAACCACCGGTGGAAGCCATAAACATTTAGTCAGGGTATCTTATAAAAATATTTTAAAGATTCTCACAGTGATCCCAGAAGCATGTAATCAAAATTGTAACCACCAGTGGAAGACTCGAACATTTAATCAAGGTGCCAAATGAAATAATGTTAAAGATTCTCACACGGTGATCCCAGAAGCATGTAATCGAACTGTTAACCACTGGGGGAAGCCTCAAACATTTAAACATGATTTATCAAAATTCGTTATGATTGCTTTTCCTTACTGGAGATTAAGCACCATGGCATGACTGAATGTTACTATTCCATCAGAATCATCCAGGTCTTGCACTGTTTGTTAATATCATCAGATATTTTTTTCATGGCACATAAACTTATATTCAAATATATATCTATATATGTATATTTATATATACACATACATATATAGATATATTATATGTTATATAAATATAAATATACATATATAAATATATATGTATAACATAAATACATACATCCACACCCACACACACACATATGGAGGTGCTATCCTTTAGAGATGCAATTACATGTGTCTATGGTTTGGCTTAGCTGATCAGTTTGGAACTGTCTGAGTGATTCCATCAGAAGTGGTTTCGATAGCAATGGGTGGAAGTCCACGTTGATTCAATGAAAAACCATAGAAGAAGTAAAGTGAAATAGGAGTTTAACATGGGACTGGATTTATATACGAGAAAATTGGAAGATATGGTTGATTAACATTGGATGGATAAGGTTTCTTCTTTCAGGGACAGGACAGGGACGACGGCATCTCCCCAGCATGGAGCCTGTCTATTATTCGTTACAGATCAGGGTGCTTTGGAATAACATTCCTGGTTTCTTTCAAGATGCAATTTATTATCAACATTTATAGGATTTGTAATGATCTAGTTGGTAGCATGCAAATCAAAAGTGAGAAATCCCAGTGATTCTAGACCTACTTTTACATATGTATAATTGAGTGGGCAGTCAAATGTGAGTTTCTCAGCAAATAAGCTCTAATAAATATAATAAATATAACTCATATATATACCTTTTTTTTGCAGTGAGTCAAGTTTTGTTGACAGAAGTGCTTCAGAAAACATTCTTGCTATAAATTGTATAATATATGGCTGCTTAAATAAACATTTGGGCTTCTGTCTTGGAGACGGAAGTTTCAATTCTTAGACAATTTAAAGGAGTTCTTTGTTTCATGGAATTGAATTCCCAACCAAAAACACCACAACATGCCATTAATATTATCTGCGTCCATGCTAGAAATATTAACTACATCCATCAAACTAGTTAAAATATTTTAAAAATAAAATTAGGTCTGAAATACGGTGACGAATTTCAAAGCAGATCCTCATTAAATTGTGCTTCATTTATTCTCATAGCAAGACAAAGAATTCAATAATTTTTTTTGTCTCATTGAAGATTCTGTTTGTGCGACATTCAAATTTGTAAGCGTCTTCTGGATCAAAAAGACTCTTAACAAAATGTCTTAAGGATCTCCACTTTTGAGTTTTTCAGATACTTCTTGGCATGTATAAGATATGTATCGCTTCCTTTGCTTTATGCTAAGCTGACTTCCTACCTTTCTCATTGTCAGTGGATTATTATGAAAATACTCTCTTTCTTGGTCAAGCATTGGCTTCAGACTGTTTCCTGACGATGGGTACAGTAGAGAGACCTGAAATGTTGCTGGTTGGACCTCAACTTGCCTACACAGTATGATCCAGAAGATTGACAAATTGATACACTGCAAACAATCTACTTTCAAATAAAAAATGTCATTCATAGTTCTAGGATCTAGAGTAAGCACTTGGAGCAGTTTAATTCCTTGCATAGACTGTGCCTGGAGCTGGAAATTACATGTTCTCTCTGTACTTCGTTTCCAATTTTACAATGCACAATGCATTGCTTATCTAGGCAGAAAATTCAGTAGAGCAGTTCGCACATCAGTTGTCTTGAAGAGTGCAGATTGCTGGTTCCTCTGTAGTAAAATTTTCGTCCAAAATGTATCTATGTTGATTTAAAATTTTACTTTAGGTCTCTTGAATAAAACTGTTGTCAGATGAGTTTTGCAGCCATGTATAGGATTCTCAGAGGTTTGAAGCTTATATTACTTTCTTGGAATTTTACTGTAACATGTGGGATTAACATAGCTTTTGTGCTGCTTAGTCCTTTTTCATGGCTTCTCTATACATGGTTATGCTGAGAGGCATAACCTACAGTGGCAGCAAGGGGAGGTAATGGCTTGACAGTGTTCACAAAAACTATTTAGAGCCGACATTTATTTTTTAAATATGAAGACATCAAATTTTAAAGCATATATTAGTGCCCACAAGTGAAACTATTAAAAAGTTATATATAAGTATATAATATTTACTACACTTTTCAAAGGAAAATTAAAAACAAAACAAAAGAATTACCGAAATAATGAATGGTGACATTTTCAAAAGTAGAATCAAATGTTACATATAAATATAAAATATATATTATCCTTTTTAAAAGAAAGAAAAACAAGTGCATTACGAAAAAATAATTCTTCAAATAAAGATAAAGTAAATAATGTAAGATTGAAAAAGCTGTGTATTTTAGTAAGTATGATAACATATAAAACTATTGAAACTAGCATAGGTATCTTAAATACATCTATGATCTATCTAAAAGGTGTTGAGAGATATCAGTCTCGAGGTGCCTATAGTTTAGATAGGCACCTTGAGACTGATATCTCTCAGCGTCTTTTAGACATATGTATCTAAGATATCTATGCTAGTATTTTTTTCTCTCTTAGATTAATATTTTAGTTGACACTTTCCATTCTGTTTTTCTTCCTTTTGCAGGTGGAGGTTTTGGTAACTACAAGAAATTTCTAAGGATACTGTGGTTCATATTCATCTTTGGGATTGTCCAAATCCATTTGCAAGTTGCAACCTTAATGGGGGACATTCGTGATAATGCAGATGTTGCTCCAACAGACTTAGAGCATTCTGCCTGCTTAGAAGAGAAAGGTTTAATTAGTTCCGTGGGTTCTCATGGAGAGAGCTGTGTGTTCAGTTCTGATGGCTGCTCTGGAAATGTCTGTGACTCAGAACCAAAAGGTCTTTCCGTTGGAAACAATGTATCTACAACTACAGGTGAAACAGAAAATTCTCCTCGAAAATTTGGTCAGAAGCCTCTTATTGCAAGTGTTTATAGATCAGATGTAGTTCGAAGTAGAGAAGAAGAGGGTGTGTTTGGAATGGTAACTAGAGTTGCAGGTGATTCAGACTCCTCAGATACTGATAATGAAGACGATGATGATGCTGAATCTGTTTCAGGGGATCATGCTCGGGTAATTTGGTCAAGTCTTGTTGAGACAACCGAGAAACTTGAAGATCTTGTTGTAGTTGATAGGAGTTTTATGCACGGTGATATCGTTGCATCTATTGCAGATCCAAAAGGACAGACAGGTACAGTAATCAGCATTGACCTTTTTGTTGACCTGAAGATGCCTTCTGGAGAAATTAAAACAGATGTCCCTAGCAGGAAGCTGAAACGGATAAGAGCCTTTACAGAAGAAGATTATGTACTTCATGAATCTTGGCTGGGCCGGGTTGTTGAGGTTGTAGATAATGTGACAGTTTTGTTTGATGATGGTTCAAAGTGTAAAGTAATGAGGGCAGACCCTGAGCGCCTTATGTCAGTTTCTAAGAATGTTTTTGAAGATACACACTTTCCTTATTATCCAGGTCAGCGTGTACGAGGTACGTCTTCAGTTGTTTTCAAAAGTGCCAGATGGCTCCGAGGTACATGGAAGGCATCTCGTATGGAGGGTACCGTCAGTAATGTTGAGGCAGGTTCGGTATATGTTTACTGGATTGCTGCAGCAAATCCTGGATCTAATATGAAGTCAACAAGTGTCCCTGCAGATATGCAAGACCCTAAACATTTAAAGCTTTTATCTTGTTTTTCATATGCTAATTGGCAACTAGGTGATTGGTGTTTCCTTCCAATATCTGGAAGGAAATCAGGCATAACTTTCCCCGTCAAGCTAGATGCCTTACCAGATAAAGACACAGAATTACCAGCAGACTGTGACATCTTGCTTGCTTTTGATTCATCTTCCCATACTACATCAGGATCAGTACAGAATGGCACCATACCTGCTCAGGATTCTTGTGTTCCTGCTGGCCTGGGATCGAAAGTTATGACACATGAAAACTGGGTTTCACACCGCAAGAAATATCGTAAGCGCAGAGTGAAACGCGATAAAAAACTTCCTAAGAAAGACAATGTTCTTGAATCAGCACTGCTTATTGTGAACACGAAGACAAAGGTTGATGTACTTTGGCAAGATGGTACAATGTCATTTGGAGTAGATTCAAAGGTCTTGTTTGCTGTTGATAATCTTGGAGAGCATGATTTCTGGCCTGAGCAGTATGTGCTCGAGAAGGGTTCTGATGAGGAGGGAGAAGATTCTCAAACTAGGCGCATAGGAGTTGTGAAAACTGTGGATTCAAAAGAACGCACTGCCCTAGTAAGGTGGCAGAAACCCGTGTCACGACCAGAGGATCCTCAAGAGTTTGACAATGAAGAGGTAGTGAGTGTCTATGACCTAGTTGAGCATCCAGATTACAATTATTTTATTGGGGACATTGTGATACGGCTTCCCCCTGTAGAAGAGGTATCACATGTGTCTGATGCTGTTAAAATGTCAGTTGAGGAAAAAGAATGTGAAATTGAGGCAAAGATTGATAAAGATTGTGAGATTGAGTTAAAATGTGGGGAGTGTGTTAAATCGGATCCATCCTCAGAACAAAGAAATTTGAAAAAGCGACAAAAGACTAATCTTGGTTTTGATTTTGAGGATCACTTTGGCGATGATAAAGAAATGGACTTTCAGATAAAAGGTGTAAGTGATACCAAAAGTATGGATGCTTCTTTGCAGCAGGGGGCTTCAAGAAGGCGCCGCAAGGCTAAAGTTGATGCGAAGGTTGAAGATATGGATTTCTCATGGATTGGGAATATTATAGGTGTTAGAGATGGGGAAATTGAAGTGATGTGGGCAGATGGAACAGTTACAAAGGTAAGCGCTCTCTTGATTTTCTTGTATCTATTATGAGGTTATAGCTTATACCCTTTTTTAATACCTCTTCTGAGATTTGCTTCAGTACTGTCGCAATGAGTGGTGTCTAATTCTTCGTTGTGAATTTTTTATGGGTTTTGTGGTTGACTGAGATATCCCTACCACAGTTGCGTACAGGAAAGATGGAGAATGCTATTTAATTTGCAAACCGAGTTTTAACAAAACTTCAATAACCTCATTCCACAGAATTAAATCAAGGACAGTTTATAATTATGAATGACAGAGCAGATCTGAATCATATAACCTTTCAAAAAAAAAAAGTCCTATGTGATTACAACTCAGTTACATACCGACATATGTCACTGAGAAGACAAATTGGATCAAATGGAAATATGGCGCTGTATAGTCTTATCAGCATTACATTAGCATTGTTGACAGTGCTTACTAACCAATGTACCCGATTGTCTTTGCTGGAGGATCCGATGATGGCCAAGCTTAAATTTAACCTAGTCGCGCACCTGTGGTATGTCCCTATGAGTTCTAATGTCAACTGGGGACTGCTGGTCCGTCCACCAGTATGCTTAGATCCAAATCCCTTGGACTTTCGCGGCACTAGGGAGTCGCGACTCTTGAAAGCATGTGATCTGGAATGCTAGGTGACACTGTGCACCCTCTCCCAGTGATGTCCAGCGATGGAAGAAAATATTTGCTTCGCAAATGCTTGCTCCTCTCAAATCAACGATTAGGTACTCTATGCTAGGAAATGTTGATTGATTTCTGGTGCTAGCTTGACTGACATGTTTGATCTGATCGGTACCTCACTTTCCTCAGTAGAATTCCTTGCTCCCAGCTGAACTTCAGATTTATCTGCACCTGAAATTTCCCATACAATATATGATCAGCACTATGGAAATCTGTGAGTCGAATTGCAGCTAAAATGAGGATTAGGGGTTGTATCCTAACCGTAGGATGCACAAGCAAGGGATCTCGTCTGTAATGTCCCTTTCTAGGACATTTCTTATTTTTGCCCTAAAACAATAATCCTAACTCAAAATGATAATGGCATTAAATTTATAAATATGACTTTATCTAAAATTATGAATTTTATTATAATATTCAGATTTATAACTTATGCAATAATTCTGAAAATAGAATTTATCTTGATTTTCTGCTATAATTTTCCTTCCAATTTGCAGCTATTCTCCTTGAATGATTGTCCTTAATATCTACCCATGTTAGGGGTTTTTGTCCACCAACTTGCTAAAAGAAGTTAAGGGGTTTCGTCCTTACATCTCTCAATTAACCTTGGAGGGGCTTCGTCCTCTTTCGCTGTAATATTGACTTCTAATAAGTCATAATATTTATTCACAAATTGGTGCCTTCCTATCATTGAATGTCCTCCCTTTTATATCCTATTTTTTTGAAGAAGTCACAACCTTTCTTATGCTGCCCTTTGGAGGAGTCACAACTTTTCCCCATGCAACTGCTGCCCTTGTATTTAATTAATTTTAATTTAACTATGCTTAATCCAAATCGCTAGTATGAAACTAGCGCTACTTTCCCTTAAATATTATCTCCATTGATTTATGTGAGATTGGCACTACCTTATATTTCTTTTAATCGCCTTAGTCATTTTCTCATGTGATTTCTTAATTGGCGGCTAGCACTGCAATACAATTTGTTGTGTGGCCTCTGCAGTATAACCTATTGCACAATCTAAAGATATATGAATTCCTTTTCCTTTAATCGGTTGATGGCGATTGTGGAATATCACGTCCAACAATGATTATTAACACATATCCTTTCTTTTGTCTTTGATAAAATATTCTAGGAATCTGAACAATCAATTGAAATCAGAATATATTACAAGTGATTAATTAAATTCCTTGACTGAAGCACAATGGAGATGAGAATTTCATCCCAAATCCAAATCTCTGAAGCACAAACATAATTCTGTGGATAAGACTTTCAAATCTGAATCGGGGGGCTTCACATGATGCGAGCATCTTTATTTTGAAAATGGGACATTACATCATCCTTGTTGCCGGACTGAATTTTGAGAATGTATCAAAATGATGAATGCAAAAACGGATGCCTTCACTGGACGGATAGATCTTATTTTATACCTGATTTAGGATGGGTTGCATGGTCCCAAATTGGGTGCCACCATTTCAAATTTGAATTTAATTTAAATTTTAAATTTTATTATTATATATCTATATTATATAATATTAGTGTTTAAAAACATTATTTTAATTAATATTAATGACTAAATTATTGGTGGGAAAAAGGGGACATGATAGTCCTCCCTTCCCCAAATTGCTTGCCCTCAAGCAATTTCAGATTCGGATGATAAAAAATCTCCACTCCTTCCCATGTGGCATCTTTGAGCAGTAGGTTTTTCCATTTCACCAAATATTCTAGAATGACCTTGCTTCTTAGCTTCCTCTCTCTCATGTCGATGTTGGCTTTGGGCTCCAAAATCAATTTTCCTTCGTCATCAAGTGGTGGTAGCTCCAAGGAGGGAATAATATGCTGTCCAATCACCCTTTTTAGGCATGATACGTGGAACAGATTGTGGATTCTGCTGTTTTTTGGCAGTTCTAATTCATATGCCACCTCTCCTATCCTCCTTAGGACCTTAAAAGGCCCATAAAATCGTGGCTTAAGCTTGAGGGAAGATTGTCTATAGGGTTGCAATCTCAAGAAAACCATGTCTCCTACCTCGAAAGATCTCTCCAAGCGATGGCGATCAACATACATCTTTTGTTGATTTTGGGCCTTGTAAATTCTCCTCGAGTGCATTTAGAATGTCTAGACTTTGCTACACCAAATCTCTAGATCCAGGAACTCTGGTATCTAAAAGGATCAAATCCACAAAAGATAAAGCATCATATCCATATAGTGCTTCGAAACGGGCCACACCTATAGACATGTGAGGAGTCGAATTGTAGCAATATTCTCCAAAATGGAGCCACTTAATCCATGCTATTTGCTGCCCTGTTACATAATTCCTTAAATACCCTTTGATCCACTTGTTTACAATCTTCGTTTGTCCATTGGGTTGTGGGTGATAACTAGTGCTAGAAGTCAACTTTGTGCTTGTCAATCGAAAGAGTTCTTGCCAAAACAAACTAATGAATCTGCTGTCCCCGTCACTCACAATGTTCTTAGGCAGCTCATGTAATCTAAACACCTCTTTATAAAACAAATCAGCCACCTATGGAGCCCTATATTATAAAGATCTAGCATAAAAATGAGTATACTTAGTAAGTCTGTCCACAACCATAGAAATGCAATCCTTACCCTGCACCCGCAAAAGACCAGATATGAAATCCATAGAAATGCTCTCCCATTTCTGATTTGGAATGGGTTGGGGCTGCAACAAACCAGTCGAAAATGTCTGTTCTACTTTGTTCTGCTGACAAACAATACACTCTCTAACATGCTTCAGAACATCTCCTTTGAGGCCTTTCCATGAAAACCGTTCTCTCCCCTGCTTGTAAGTCTTGTAGTACCTCTGATGACCCGCCTGTTGGCCTCGTTTTCAACTTGTCAATTTTCAAACTTTTGCATCAAATCCTTATGTTCAGTCACCCCTAATCACAAATTCTACTAAAGTGTCAAGTTAATTTCTAGTTTGAAGGAGGAATTGTTTGCTTGTTTCAGCTGAAATCCTGGAAGCGGTTCTACTATGCCGGAAATTGCAAAAACAATTAAATTTCAAAATCTGCAAAGGCTGGAAAGAAATCATTTTACAGGAAAGTTTATATGGCTATTTTGCCTAATGTGGCAACTTTTTATGTCATAGCGCCCTATGGTTTGAGAGATTTTAAACTGTAAATTTTTCAACAGGCAGTTTGCGGAAACAATTAAAACAACAAATTTATTGGAGTTTAAAAAGAAATTTTTTTGCCACTAGGCTCGTATCAACTATATCAATGATTGGCTGAAATTTCATAAAGATTCGCGGCTTCAATCAAAAGTTATGCAAATTTTACTATTTTTCGCACTTGCACAATTGAAGAAGTTAAGGTTCGCACAATGGAGTCCGTCTACTTTCAAAATTAACTAAGTGCGGGTTTACTTTCATTTTTCACTAAGCGGGAGTCTACTTTTGATTTTTCCTAAGTTGGTGTTCACTTTCACTTTTGGCTAAGTGAAAACCCGCGTTGGATGCACTTTCACTTTTCGCTAAGTGTGAATTAAAAAAAAAGTCACTTTCAGTTTTCAAAAAGTGGGAAGCTACTTTTAGTTTTGGCTAACTTGATGCAACTTAGAAATTTTCACAAGTTTCCAACTTGTGAATTTGGCTAACTCAATGGAAAGAACAAGTTATAATTTTTATTAACTATTGGTGAAGTTAAAGGTTTGGAGAAGTCATAATTTTCTAATTGGTAGTTATTTCACGAAAGTTTGCGAAAAGCACAAGTCACAAGTTGTAACTAAGTTGTGAAAAGTTAGTTAAAAGGTTGAGGTTATGAAAAAGGAAAAGTCACAACTTAAAAGTTAGTTATTATTCGTGAATATCACTTCCAATGCCGATGCTTTATATCAATTTAACGCAGTCGCAGTAAAACTGCGATATCTTTGTCATTTCACAACGAAATTTAAAATTTCGAAGTGTTTTGGAAAGCTGATGAAGGGGACAATAAAACCCAGAAACAATTTGAAGATATCTTTTGTACTGAGTGAGCAGTTTGAAGTAGAAAATTGGGGCTGTAAGTTTTGACGTGATTGAGCACCATTGGAGCAGTGTATGATCTATTTGAAAGAATTTGTGATATTGTGGAAATGTCCACAATTTGAACCATAGACAAAACATGTGAACTGTTTGATAGAATGCTTTGAAAGAAATGTGGTCAAATGAAAGGCAATAAATGAAGGACAAAAACATAAGTCTGCATTCCTACAGTTTACAACACATCAAAATACTATGAATGCATTTAGACGTCTGAAAAAATAAGTTGTATTTGGTTGTCACGGGAGTGCAAAGGTAGCATTTATAGAGACTTCCATTAAGCCTAATGATGAAGCTATGTCAAAGGTGAAGACAATATTTATAGATGAATTGCTGAAATCTTGGGATGAAGAGCGTGTAAAGGAGGTTTCTGTGTTTAGCAATTCGTTGTGGCTCTCCAGGGTAATGTTAACTTTGTTATTTCTCACGTGCCATGCCAGAATGGAAGTTTTGGAGTTGCGTATAGTTATTCACCACAATACTAAAGAAGGAACGCCCTGACATATATGAATGCATAATGAATTTGTTTGAAAGGCTTTGAAAACTTTCAAGCAAATTTATTGGATGTTAAGTTGAATTCAGTGACCTTTGCTAGAACATCTAGCTGAAATGATAAGTGGATGTATTTGAAATACCTTGACAGTTTGTATGTTGACATGAGTTGTATGAGTAGTGGATGGCAATGACATTTTATGATTGCAATTACAACAAGAAAATGTGCAGTGTTATCAATCTATGCCTATCATGTTGGCATTCCTGGTAAAATATTTACTATTTCCACATAATTCATATCTTGTATGCATGGACACAGGAGTCTAAGATTTAGGTATTTAGAGTTGTTGTCAAGATTTGTGAGGATTGACCACCGAAATGGAGCAAATAGAGATAGAAAGTAACCTAGCAACGTTCACAACTCAAAAGTTACAAGTTTTAGTTACCTTTTTGTAAAAAGTGACTTACGTCACTTATTGTAATTCACAAGTTAGAAAATGAACTTTATTTCCAAAAAGTGGTGTAAAATATAACCAAAAATAAGGTTCATTATATTTTTGTTTTTTTAAAAAGGTAGTTATTAGGTAGTTGTGAGGTAGTTACATAGTGGTTACTAGGTGGTTATGGGAAAAAGCCTATAAATATAAGGCTATTTGAAATGTAAAGTGGGGGACTCTTTAGAGAGAACTTTTGCAGGGGGAACTTATGAATAAACTTCTTGGAACATTTTTGGTTCTACACATTGTATAGTCTACTTTTTGAATTGTATAATTTCGAAAAGATAATGAAGAATGCATTTTCAGTTCGTATGTTCTTGATGTATTTCTGAGTTATGATTACTAGTTTCTCGTATGTCAAACTGGTGATCTTTCTATGTATTTGTGTGAATCAAAGTTATCCATTAAAGCATGCAATTGGAGTGATAAAGCACAATTATGTCTCGGTATCTTGATTTGAAAGTGTTTAGATAAATTATCTCTTCGTATGTTGAGATTTGTCATCTTTCTTCATCGTTGTTGCATATATGTCATGAGATCCATCATAGAGTTTAGGAAAGTGGTTTCTAGCTTTGTGGTGAAACCCCCTCGTACTTTTCAATAAGATTGTGAAACACCTGTTGGTTTTTGTACGTCTACCACGAGGGTTTCTACATGCCCATTTCTCCTGTTATTTTCTTTTTCTTCCTTTTTGTACTTTCAGGATAAAAGTACACAAAAACCACAAATACCCCTATCATACGAGGGAGCTACCCCTCTCAAACGCAGAGGAAAGTTGTTAGTACAGTAACAACTTCTCCAACTGTTGGGACTATTTAGTCACCGCTCTAAGGGCAACGGGTCAATTTCAAAGGTTACTTCGCGGTGACAAATCTGTTTACCAACAACGCCATAGGTGTATCATGGTATGCTCTCATAATCTTCTCCTTCACCTTTGATCTGAGAACAAGGTATACCCGATCCTTGTGGAGTATGAGCTCACCCACTTCCCTGTACCCATCATCATGAAACTTACCATCCAAAATGTCAATTGTAAAATTGTTCTTGGCATACTCGACTATAATAGAAACCCTCCAATCGACAAATATATCGGTCAATGAGCACAAATAAGGTTTCCTAGAAAATGCGTCATCCACAACATTATTCTTTCCTTTCACATACTCAATATCAAAATCATAGGCCTGTAACTTACTCACCCACTTTTGCTGTCTATCATTCAAATCTTTTTGATTGAGGAAGAATTTCAAACTGTTATGATCCGTCTTCACCACAAACCTTTTGCAAACCAAATATTGCCCAATCTTAGCTAATGTATTCATGATGGCTGGCATCTCCTTGTCGTAAATAGAGAAACTCCTCTCTGACTCCTTGAGTTTCCGACTCTCAAATGCTATAGGGTGTTTGTTTTGCATCAAAACCACTCCAATCCCCTCTCTTGAAGCATCACACTCCAAAACAAGAGGAAGTGAACGCTGGAATGGATAAAACGAGGCATGAGCTCATTACCTCTGCGAGCTTGTCAAAGGTTCTCTGTGCTGAATCACTCCAAGAGAATACTCCCTTCTTTGTCAATTCTGTTAGTGGAGTAGCCAATTGTGAAAACCCTTTGACAAACCTCCTATAATAGTTGCAAAGGCCAAAGAAACCCCTCAAGTGTGATATGTTCTTCGGTGGAGGCCAATCCAATATTGCCTTAATCTTCTCATCATCCACTCTAACTCCTTGGGCATTAATCCTATGCCCTAGATATACAATCTCTGTCAAACCTAACTCACATTTTGAAGCCTTGGCAAAAAGTGACTTCTGCTCCAAGATTCCAAGTACCTCATCTATGTTCCTCAAATGGTCCTTCCGAGTCCTGCTATAGATCAATATGCCATCAAAGAAAACCAACACAAATCTTCTCAACTGCCTAATAAATACCTGGTTCATGCAACTTTGGAAAGTGGTCGGCGCATTAGTCAAATCAAACGACATGACTAGAAACTCATAATGCCTGTAGTGACACCTAAAAGTTGTCTTGTGCACATCCTCATCTCTCACCCTTATCTAATAATACCCTGATTGCATGTCAATCTTGGAAAAATACACTGCGCCATGAAGCTCATCTATCAACTCATCAATCCTGGGAATAGGGTAGCGATTCTTGATTGTCTTCTTGTTGAGTGCTCTGTAATCAATGCACATCCTCATAGTACCCTCCTTCTTAACTGACACTACGAATGAAGCAAATGGGCTAGAGCTTGGTCATATGTGTTCCATATCCAACAACTCCTTAATTGCCTTCTCAATCTCTTCCTTATGCTTCCTTGGGTGGCAGTAAGGTGTAGTGATAATCGGTTTTGACCCCTCCTCCAACTCAATGACATGCTGAAACCCTCTATTAGGTGGTAATCCTGAAGGAATGTCATTGAACACCATGCTAGTCTTATCTAGGATAGACTGAATATCGACATGAGTGGTCTTTTCACCTGTAGGTGAAATTGCATCTATGATCAAGCATTGTGCTGCCCAAGCTACATGCCCATTGCGGAAAGCTCTCTCCATCCTCTTGGCTGAAACAACCCTCGGTGCTCCATTAGATAAGCCTTGAAGAACCACCTTCTTGCCCTTGGATTTGAATTTCAGCTCCGTAGTCTAATAATTCTGTGTAAACTCACCTAGTGAATACAACCACTGTACACCCAAAACAAGAGGAAGTGAGAAATCTGGAATGGATAAAACGAGGCATGAGCTCATTACCTCTTTGAGCTTGTCAAAGGTTCTCTGTACTGAATCACTCCAAGAGAATACTCCCTTCTTTGTCAATTCTGTTAGTGGAGTAACCAATTGTGAAAACCCTTTGAGAAACCTCCTATAATAGTTGCAAAGGCCAAAGAAACCCCTCAAGTGCGATATGTTCTTCGGTGGAGGCCAATCCAATATTGCCTTAATCTTCTCATTATCCACTCTAACTCCTTGGGCATTAATCCTATGCCCTAGATATACAATCTCTGTCAAACCGAACTCACATTTTGAAGCCTTGGCAAAAAGTGACTTCTGCTCCAAGATTCCAAGTACCTCATCTATGTTCCTCAAATGGTCCTTCCGAGTCCTGCTATAGATCAATATGCCATCAAAGAAAACCAACACAAATCTTCTCAACTGCCTAATAAATACCTGGTTCATGCAACTTTGGAAAGTGGTCGGCGCATTAGTCAAATCAAACGACATGACTAGAAACTCATAATGCCTGTAGTGACACCTAAAAGTTGTCTTGTGCACATCCTCATCTCTCACCCTTATCTAATAATACCCTGATTGCATGTCAATCTTGGAAAAATACACTGCGCCATGAAGCTCATCTATCAACTCATCAATCCTGGGAATAGGGTAGCGATTCTTGATTGTCTTCTTGTTGAGTGCTCTGTAATCAATGCACATCCTCATAGTACCCTCCTTCTTAACTGACACTACGAATGAAGCAAATGGGCTAGAGCTTGGTCATATGTGTTCCATATCCAACAACTCCTTAATTGCCTTCTCAATCTCTTCCTTATGCTTCCTTGGGTGGTAGTAAGGTGTAGTGATAATCGGTTTTGACCCCTCCTCCAACTTAATGACATGCTGAAACCCTCTATTAGGTGGTAATCTTGAAGGAATGTCGTTGAACACCATGCTATGCTTATCTAGGATAGACTGAATATCGATATGAGTGGTCTTTTCACCTCTAGGTGAAATTGCATCTATAATCAAGCATTGTGCTGCCCAAACTACATGCCCCTTGCGGAAAGCTCTCTCCATCCTCTTGGCTGAAACAATCCTCGGTGCTCCATTAGATAAGCCTTGAAGAACCACCTTCTTGCCCTTGGATTTGATTTTCAGCTCCGTAGTCTAATAATTCTGTGTAAACTCACCCAATGAATACAACCACTGTACACCCAAAACAATATTTGTCTCACCTATACGAACCATATAAAAATCATCACATACTCTATGCCTTCCCAAGGTAATGTCAAGCTGCCGGATCCTCCTAGTACAAGGAATAGTAAATCCATCGGCCACAATCACATTAAAGCTCTCAAAATCATTTGTCTTCAAACCCATCCTGGTCACCAATCCCTCATCAATAAAATTGTGTGATGGCTCCACTATCGATCAATATTGTCACTCTATGTACCTGTAACACTCCTCGCACTCGAAAAGGATGATAACTAGGTGCTCTTGAAAGAGTAGCAAGTGTGCCTCCCGAAGACTCTCCTCCTTCCTTGCCCTCCTGCTTTGTCTTATCCAAAACACCCTCGGACTTTGACTCCTCTGCCTTTGAATCCTCATCGGATACTACCTCTATGTAGTGTACCCGTCCCTTCCCCAAGCATCTGTGCCGTGGTTCCCATGGCTCCCTACAAGTAAAGCACAATTTTTTTCTTTGAAGCTCATTCTTGGACTCCATTGTATTGCTTGGATTAGGGGTTAAGGCCTTAGGTGGTGGAAAATTCTTGTGAAAATGTTTTTTATGTTGTCCCAATGGTGCATTTTTGGGGTAGAACTTGTTCTTAGTTGTTGAATCCTCCAAATTCAAAGCCCTTCGGATAGGATTTTGTAGAGATGTCGGCTCAAAAGCTCTAACCAACCCTTGGAGTGATTAGGTTAACCCCTTGATAAACAAGAACACAAGTCTCCTCTCTGTCACATTTGGCACCATGATTGATACTCGCTGAAATTCTTCTACATAATCATCCATTGAACCATGTTGCTTCAAATGTGTCAATTCCCTAAAATAAATCTCAGGATCCTTCCTATCAAACCTGTCTATGAGCCTTTGTGTGAAGTCAACATATATGACAACATGATTATGCCCTTGTGTGATTAATCCGTGATGCCACCACTCATGAGCTATGCCCTCGAAATGACGAATCACAAATTTGATGGCTTCCTTTTCCATGATAGGGCTGAGTGAAAGATACGTATCCAATTTTTGGACCCAAGCCCGTGGAGTGTCCTTTCCTGAACCATCAAAAGTTGGAAACGTCAACTTACATACCCTCTACTGTAAATCGCTATTGGGCTGTTGTGTAGGATGTTTTCTTTCTTCCCTTGGCCCATTCCTTGATCTGGTACTGCTGTAATGTGCAAATGAAATTTGATTTCTAATATCCGGATGAAGTCTCATGTATTCATCTATGCAGACATTAATGTCATCTGCTGCTGGGTTTGGCTCCTTCTCTTCCTGTGGTGACTCAATTCTGGGCAAAAAGGTTAGGCTGGAAGGGTTTGGGTGTTGATCCAATTGGAATCATGTTATATTATTTGTGTGATTTACAAGCCCATTTTGATTCAAATTACTTCCTTCTCCCATATAATTTTCTGTAACCCTAATAGAATTGATAGTGGCATTCATGTTTTGCATCATTTGGATGAGCATTTGTGTCATTTGTTCCTGTCTCTGCATATAAGCCTTCTGCTCATCTCCCTGATCTGCCATTTTCTTCTTACCTTTGCCTCCAATCCCAACACTAATTTCTTGCGACTCGGCCTCTAATCGTCTTTTTTCTCTTTCCAATGTCCTCTGGTCTCTTTGACTCAATTGCATACATTAAAAAGATTTAGATCTGCAGGTTGGCAGGACTGCAGGTTCTGATACCACTGAGATATCCTTACCACAGTTGCGTACAGGAAAGATTAAGAGAGCTATGTAATTTGCAAACCGAGTTGAAACAAAAGTTCAATGACCTCATTCCACAGAATTAAATCAACGACAGCTGTTAATTGTGAATGACAGAGCATAGCTGAATCATATAACCTTTCAAAAAAATCAAATGTCCAATGTGATTACGACCCAGTTACATACAAACATATATCGCTGAGAAGACAAATTAGATCAAATGGAAATATGGCATTGTATAGTCTTATCAGCATTACATTAGCATTGTTGACAGTGCTTACTAACCAATGTACTCAGTTGTCTTTGTTGGAGGGTCCGATGATGGCCAAGCTTAAATTTAACCTGGTTGCGCACCTGTGGTATGTCCCTATGAGTTCTGATGTCAACTGGGGACTGTTGTTGCCTCCACCAGTATGCTTAGATTCGAATCCCTTGGACTTTCATGGCACTAGGGAGTCGTGACTCCTGAAAGCATGTGATCCGGAATGCTAGGTGACACTTTGTGCCCTATCCCAGTGATGTCCAATGATGGAAGAAAATTTTTGCTTCGCAAATGCCTGCTCCTCTCAAATCAATGATTAGGTACTCTATGCTAGGAAATGTTGATTGAATTCTGGCGCTAGTTTGACTGACATGTTTGATCTGATCGGTACCTCACTTTCCTCAGTAGATTTGCTTGCTCCCAGCTGAACTTCAGATTTACCCACACCTGAATTTTCCCAAACAATATATGATCAGCACTATGGCAGTTCGTGAGTCAAATTGCACCTAAAATGAGGATTAGTGGTTGCGTCCTAACCTTAGGATGCACAAGCAAGGGATTTTGTCCTTGTTGCCGAACTGAATTTTGAGAATGTATCGATATGATGAATGCAAAAATTGATGCTTTCACTGGAATATTAATAACTAAATTATTGTCGGGAAAAAGGGGACATGACATTGACTTAGTCTATTTTTGCTTTGTCATTGTGTGCCAGAATATTTTTCATGAAATGTATAATAAAAGTGAATTTTTAGTAGGATTACTATTTACTACAACTGTCAATTTGCAGAGTTTTAAATTTTTAATTTGTTGTGTAGATAAAGAATTAGGACACCATTTCTTTCTATTTAATGTTGCCATAGATTGGTGAAGAAAAAGCATTAGTCACTTAACCTTCATACAAACGATATGCAGAGTAGAAACTAAGCTGACTACTAGGTTGTTCTTTATAAGAAGATGCTAGAAATTCTTTTGATTGAAGGAACTATGCTTTCAGTAGCTGTTTGCTTCTCAACAGTGAACCAATCAAACTTTATTGATAAGCAATGATACTGATAATCTCTGTATGAAGTTATGAATCCTCAAACTGGCCATCCATTATCTTCATGATAGTATGTCCCAGCTTGACATATGTTGTGCTCATTTCAGGATATCATAGTTGTACATCTGTCATTGTCATTGCAGGTAAAGCCCTATATGTACCTGGTTGGATGCCCTGCACCATCGTATTACGGTTTCCTAATTTGATTTCCTCCATCTTTATCCGTTGAAGTCCTGATATTTTCCATCTTCATGAACCTTTTGACATTCTCCATTTTCTCATCATGAAATCTTATATCTGAGTTGGATATCCCGTGTCTTTCCTACTTACTGCTCCTTGCTAGAACTCCCTAGTTAGACATCCCACACTTAGCTGCTCCACTTGTATGCATTTAGCAGAATTTCTTATTCCCTACATACTACTTCTTGTAAGAATGACCCCTTAGACATCCCACACTTAGCTGCTCCACTTGTATGCCTTTAACAGAACTTATTCCCTGTGTCTTCTCCCTCAGTGGACTTTAGGATAACTAGAAAAAGAGAGCTGTTCTGAATAACACACTGCAAATCAAAAGGGAAATTGATGACTTTAAGGGAAAAAGAGAAGCAATGCATTTAAGCCAAGTTAGATTTTCAAATTCCATTATTAGGTGCTTCATGTGGAGTTTCTCTAAATAATAACGAGCATAATATACATATGCCCATTTTGTCTTAAAGATATACATATGGGTATCTGATTTTCCTGTTTAAATACTTGCTTTTATGTTGTAGGTTGGACCACAAGCAATTTTTGTAGTTGGCAGGGATGATGACATGGAGTCAACTCAAAGTAGTTTTGATGAGGATGATAATGATGATGCTGCAAGTTGGGAAACTGTTGATGATAATATGATGGCTACATTTGATGCCGATGAGCAGCAGGTAAGATACGTTCTTAAAATACGGCTATGTGATGCTTAGCTTTTAGGATGCTCTTTTTGAGTAAGTTTTTAATAACAATAATTCTCTGCATGTTTCAAACAGTTGGAGCAAAATGTAGAACCCACAATGGACCAGGCTACAGATGCTCCACATACTTCAAATGAAAACTCGCACAAAAGTAGTGATGCCAACACATCAATATTGCGAGCTTTTGGATTTGTTGCCAGGCTTGCCACTGGTTTCCTTGGATTCCGGGGTTCTAAGAATTCATCAGACACATTGGATCCAAGTTCTCAAGAGCAAGCCATGCAGAGGCATGAAATTGCAAAGAACACTGACAGCACAGAGGCTAGTGGCATCGAAGGAGACCAACTTCCAAGAGATTTGAATTGTCAGCTGGAACATAGTGTTGATTCCATGTGCATTAAAGATGGTTTGACTTCTTTGCCAGCAACTTTAGACTTAAGTGATAAAATGGACTCAGATTGTGGTGACCACAGGAATGTGGAAGGCACACAAGATGGCCAAGATCAAATGAAAGTTTCGACTGAAGATGATTTGACAAGCAGCATGCCTATCAATATTAAACAAAATTTAGATGAAATGCAGAGCTTACCTGTTTCTGTTAATGATGACCAGAACTTGTTCAAACACTTTGACAGTGTTCAGGACGCTGTGGACCATTACTTTTCCCATGAAACTGCCCAGGTATTTTCAGTGCGTGATTATCTTATACCTGCAGTTTAGTGTGATTGCCTGGTTTGTTCTGTTTGAAATGAATTTGATGGTAAATTTTACTATAATAAAGTAACTTTTCCATATCCCCTGACAGAATTGTAATGATAGAAAGTGGTCAAAGAAAGTTCAGCAAGAGTGGAGTCTCCTTGAAAAAAATTTACCTGGTAAGCGTTGATTCAGTTTTTCTTTTATTTCACTTCTTTGGAAGAACAGATTGAACTATTTGAGCTGAATCAACAAACTCACTTTTATGGTTGGTCAGAAAGCATTTATGTTCGAGTTTACGAGGATCGGATAGATTTACTCAGGGCTGTGATTATTGGAGCTAGTGGAACTCCATATCAAGATGGTCTTTTTTTCTTTGATATTTGTCTTCCATCTGAATACCCTCAGGCACCACCAGTAAGTGATTTTTGACATTTCAGAAGTGGGTCTAGATTTCTAATTGGAAGTATTAAGTTTATTTTTTGTCGAGTTTTGTATAATGAATAGCTGTAAATTTTCCAGGCAGTGTACTACCATTCTCGTGGGTTGAGATTGAATCCCAATTTATATGAAACTGGAAAAGTCTGTTTGAGTCTTCTTAACACATGGACTGGCAGAGGAAATGAAGTCTGGGACCCAACAACTTCAAGCATTCTACAAGTCCTTGTTTCACTTCAGGGTCTTGTATTGAATGCAAGACCATACTTCAATGAGGCAGGATATGATAAGCAAATTGGCACAGCTGAAGGAGAAAAGAATTCTCTTGCATACAATGAGAATTCATTTTTATTGACATGCAAGCTAATGTTATATCTTCTCCACAGACCTCCACAGGTAAGAGTTCTTGTGAAGGAATAAGAATTAGTTCTGTTTTTGTCTTTGCTGTTGGAGAGGGCCATTGATGTACTTTTTCTGTATGTACAGCATTTTGAAAGCTTTATTAAAGATCACTTCCGAAGATGTGGTCATTCCATTCTTTGTGCATGCGATGCCTTTATGAAGGGAGCTGAGGTTGGGTCTCTCTCAGAAGTGCCGTTGAAATCTGACCAAGTTTCTCAGAACAACAGTTCGGTTGGTTTCAGGCTTATGTTAGACAAAATTATTCCTAAACTTCAATCAGCATTTGATGAACTGGGTACAAATGATCATTGACATTTTCTGCCGACCATAAAATACGGCACGTATCTAATGTTTAGTTGAAATGTGAATAACTACAGAAATGGCCAGTCATATGCTGACTTGTATCTCGTTTGCAAATTGAACTGCAGTTCGTGATTTGTTGCTGTTGGCTTTTGCTTTCTTGATTTGTAAAGTTGTAGAATAGTTGAAATTATCAAAACAGCTCAATATGTTGTGGAGACAGAAGCCACATTGATTAGCTCCTACTGAATAAGTGCCAGTTTTGCCATTTGAGTCAAACTACCCAATGGGTTGTTCTTGTTGTCTGGAAAGCTCGAAGGGTGGCTATTTTGTGCCAGAATGACAAATTTGGTTGTTCTTGGTTGACTCTCAACTTCATAGTTTTTGACTTCGTGCTTGAAGAAAGCATGTTTACTATTTGTAATTGAAGATATATTGATGGTTCAGCACTAGAATTCTCAAGCTATATTTTCTAGTAGGTTTGGTGTTTGTACCAATGTTAAACAAGGGAGGCAAGATCGAGGATTTTCGGTAACATTGCAAACAAATATGTGGAGAACGATGGTTTTGGAGCAAAACTTATGAGTAGTATTTGTGAATTTGTGAATGTTGTTTTTATCATTTAGAATGATCAGAGTTCCATTTCAATGTGTATGGGGTGATGTTCCAAATACGTTTACACAGTAGGAGTATTACATCACTTATTTGATTTTGTCAAATTACTGGACAGGGGGAGAGACTAATCAGAAAGTGTATACCTTCACTATTCTACTGAAAACAAAAGTATGGAGTTATATTTGGGATGCCAGACACTCTTTCTATTCCTTGGTTCTTCTTTCTTTGTAAATTTAGTGGAAGTGCTCTCTATTCGTGTGATTGCAACGATAACCACCACTTGTAATTCTCACGATTCAATGTCTATCAGCTAGTGTTTTGGGCATGTCTTGGCCAACATTTCTATTGTTTGTCTTTGTTTTATGGTCATCCTTGCAAGGAACTATATACAAGAGATATCCAGAGCTGGTAGAAAACACGAGTCATAGGCCAAGATGCACTCACCCATGACCCTAACAACTTTTCTTGCTATTACTTTTGCATTCATTGTTTGTTGTATGGATATTCCTGTTGAAGGAATTTGGTGATGATAGGCTTCTATTTTGTAGCTGGCATGATTCATTGCCTTTTAAAATTTCAAAACAAAACAAATACTGAAAATAATTAGAGCAGTGGAGCACAAAGTGGCAAAATAAAAACAGGACAAAGTTCAATGTATAAATGTAATAAAATTAAATGTTTTTAAAAGTGCAGCCTGCAGTAGCCTCGTGGACACAGCAGGGGCATGACTGCACAGTGGCTGTGGGGGGGAAAATTAAATGTCTTACAATCTTTTGAAAATGCTAAGGGGAAAGGGGCTAGTTGCCACCCACGCTCCAATAACCACCATGTTTTTAATTAAAGTGGTCAAACAGGTTTTAAAAGGGGACCCCGAAACCCTTCACAAAAAGATGCATACAAAAAAATGTAAGCCAACCATCAGCTAACAAGAAGCTACAACCAAAAAATAAGCATAAAAGAGCAGCTACAAGAGTCCATATAAAACTAAAACAAGAAATTAGTTCATCTTTTTTAGAGTTTCAGCTGCTTCAATTTCTTGTTGGTAAAAGGCCTCATGCATCTTTGCGAAGTCCAAAAGTTCTTTCCTCTCCGCTTCAAATTGTTTCTTGTTTCTTCCTCTGGTTCGAGTTGAAGGTCCACCTGTATCATCACCAACCACCTGTTTTCCTGTGTTTTTTATTTCATCATCTTTAACCTAATTTTCTTGATCCATTGCAGTCAAAATATCCTCGACGTTGAAATCCTTGAACTGGGCCTTTCTAAGTTCTTTAAGTTTCTCAGTCAGTACACGCATCCTATTAAGACTGTCCTGGATAGTGAGTTTGCTAATATTGTAGATCTTTTCCAAGTTATTATTCACCTCAACGATTTTTTCCTCAAGATACTGAATCCTGGTATTGAATTTTTCTCTCATCCTGCTAATTTTCCGGTCCATATCCTCCATTTTTGGGATGGCATCCTAGTTTTTAAAAATCAGGGTGTCCTTTTCAGCAGTAGAGTGGATCCCACTTCCCAAGGTTTCCTGAAGCACCTGAAATTTTATGTTAATTCTGCTGATCTCTAGGAAAAACCACTTGGTCATTCTATGCTAAGAATTCATTGCATTCTTCACAAGCTCAAAGACTTCCACAACCTGATCTCTATTCCTCGCCTGGGCACACCTAACCAATACATGACATTAACCTAATCTCTATTCTAACCTAACCAATACCTACCCTGATCTCTATTCTATGGCACACCTAACCCCCCAATTAAAACCTTAAAAATAACCAATGCTCACAACCGCATGTGTAGCTTATAAATGCAGGGTTTTGTCTTATGCATATGTGGGTATATAAAGATATGCTTATTTTCAAGGTTTAATAGTTGGAAGTCTGTAAATATGTTATACATATGTGGGTTTATCAACACAACTGTATAGATCATCCACATAACTGTATAAAGATATACTTATATCATTAATTACCTTGCATATACGAGTTTCATGGAGTGCACCCCTATTACACTCCACTTTAAGTGTTTCAGGTTTGACTACGCAATGCCTTTCTAAACCTTTTGTTCAATTTAAATGTTAAATAAATTTACAGTTGCATGCTTCAATCGATACGAAATTATGATGCCACTTCTCATACATATATTTCAAAACATATTCAATCATATATTTCCTCACAACATTGAAAAATTTATAAAATTGTGAACATATGTTGCTTCCAATGATATATACAAGTATGCAGATATGTGTGTATTTACATATATATCACTCCAGCCAACCCAATCCATACTACTTTATTTTGCTGCAATACTCATTGTTCTCTCCTCTACTTTGAAGGATTGAAGCCACACATATAAGGAGAGGGTGACCACCATGGTGAAGCATCCTTTAAAATGATTAGGGTTACAAAACAGGGGAAACAACATTGAAAAGGCATTATGTTGTCGGACCTGAAGTGCTATATAATGAAACATAATAGGTTATGTAGTTTGACGCGAAATGTTATAAAATGACACGTATAACAATTGCGGTCTGTGCCAACGCATTGACATTTAGGTGCCAATGTAAAATATAACTGCCTCAAACTGATTTAAGTGGGCCTGATAATAATATCTTATTAGGGGTTTCTAAATCTATATTGTTGGAATTATAAATATTTATTAGAGGAGTGGGATGTTTACATTTGAGTGGGATCTTTTCATTTGAGTCTGTCCTTCTGCCATTACGATTTGCATACATATTTTTCCAAACATATTGTGTTACATAGATGTTCACTGCATTGAAAATTTTATATATCTATATGTCCGAAGTGGATACTCTAGGTATAGAATTGTATTTTTTTTTCCAAATTCTCAACATATCTTCTTTGAAGTTTTATATATTGTCATATACTTGTGCAATCATTCGTATTGTTTGCTTACTGACCAGGGTTACTCAAAGCTATGGAGGTAAAATGGGGAAGAGAACATGTGATAGGCGGATAGTTAGAGTACCACAAGGTGTGAAGTTCCTTGATGTACAATCTCAAGAGGAAGATACACCTATGACGAATCAACAAGATGTTGTGGAGTGTGTAATCCCCTGTGCACATACTGAAGACATGGAACCGGATGCAAATAGCGCTGTGTAGTTGGGATCTTCAAAGGCCTGCTCAAGTAATTGGACAAATGATGACAACCAAAAAGCTATAGTAGATGTCGAGGACAAGCATATGTCTATCAGAGCTGTGACAAAGAAGTGGGGAATGCCTGCAAGCGGCTTGAGGGCATGGTTGCTTGGTATTACCGACACAAAATAGAGGGGGCCAATAACCATTCTAAGTGAAGAGGAGGAGACAAAGATTGTTCAGTGGTGCAAGGACATGGTTGAGATTGGCCATGGACTAGAAGTTGCACAACTAAAAGCATCTGTAGCACAAGTCACTAAATCTAGGCCAAACCTCTTAACAAATGGGATGCATGGGAGGTCATGGTGGGAAGGGTTTAAGAAAAGGCATCTATGTTTAGCAATTCAAACAGTAGAGGGGGTGGACACTAATAGAGCGATAATGGTAAGGCCATGGATTGTTGCATCCTTCTATGATAACCTATAGAATCTTTACAACCAACATCATTATGGCTCCAACAGAATTTGGAACTATGACGAGACTAAAGTATAGGATGACAAAAACTGTGGGATGCATGCCATTGCAAAATTGGGTTGGAGATGTGTCCCCCATCTCATCTCAAAAAGCAGAGTGGATCAATGTTTTAGCTTTTGTAAGTCCAACGGGTAGTAATATCCCTGGATTCTACCTATTTAAATCAAAGACATTAAAAACTACATTGGAAATTGCGAGCCGACGACTTGTATGGCAACTCAAGAACATGCATGGATGACAAATGAGGTGTTTGTTAATCTGCTAGAACATTTTGCTGCATCTATCCCAGGAGGGATTTCACCAACAAACATAGCACTTCTTATCTTCGATGGCCATGGTAGCCACATTGCATTCAAGACAATTGAGGAGGCACGATGTTTATGCATCGATCTAATCACCCTACCAGCACATAGTAGCCACAACTTGCAGCGCTTGGATGTGAGTGTGTTTTCTCCATTCAAAACATATTTCAAGCAACAAAGGTCAGCATGGATGGCAAGCCACCCACAGATTGAAATTGGAAGGGAAGAGCTGGCCACTCTAGCTAGCAAGGTGTTCAAGCAAGCATTGACACCATGCAATATCATGAGTGGCTTTCAAAGTATGGGTATTTGGCCCTTAAATCAGACTGCACTTGAAAATGACATGAGACCAAGTGAGGCCTTTACAGTTGAAGAGGAATCAAATCTCATTGCAACATAGAATGAGGCAGTCATAGTTGAATAGGAAGGAGACTTTTTAACAATAGAAAGTGAGACAGTGATAGCTCAACAAGGGCCTCAGATTTTTGCTCCACAAAGGGAGGCCTTGACAGCTGAAGAGGACATGAAGATTATTGCTATTCAAACCTTCATGCAAATAGCTGGATATGGGGAGGAACATGTTGAAGAATTCACCAGAACATATAATAAAAAGCAATCTGAAAATACCCCTATGGAGTCACAAAACGAATGCACTAAAAATGCTGAAATTGGAATGCATGACACCGAAATGCCTACTGCTCAAACGGAATCAATTATAGACAACCAACCACTTGCAATTTTTGTAACAGCATCAGCTACCAGCGAAGATGGTCGAGAGGGTCTTAGTTTGCCCATCGAAAGTACCCAGCCAGATTGGTTGGTAAAAGCTACTAGAAACTTAGGGGTGCAAACCAACTTCAATCAAGTGGATGTGGGTCTTTCAATGCCATCAACACCACAAATCGATCCATTTGAGGTTGTCCACTACTTTACGAATGCAAGAAATTGGGATGATGTATAGAGTGGGGACAACAATGAAGATGAAGATGGTACAAGTGAGGTGGATGTTGATTTTATGTCATGCACCCAGGAGACTGACTTGCAGCCGATACATCAATTAGTCAATTTCTTAAGCTTCCGATTCAAAGGGTGCATTCAAGGCCACATAAGGGTTGAACTGGGGTGCTTCGTCTAAGTAGGTAGTCCCAAATTCTAACATCAAATGCATATATTGAAATGCTAGATGAACAAGAGAGACAACAATCACAAATGGAAGAGTCGTAGGAGAGGAAAAGAGAGCAGATGAGAGAGAGGAAAGAAGAACGTGAAGCAAACTAGATAGGGTCTGAACAATCTATAGGTAGGGTTTGAAGCAAACTAGATAGGGTCTTGAGCCCAGCCTTTATGGCTCTAAACAATCTACAGGCAGGGTCTGCCCCTGGATCGTTAAATGAGATACAAGTAAATGTTGATGCAAATTGGGCTTTGCTTGCCCAAATAATTACAACCCTGCAAGGTGTAGCTCAACCAATCAGTTTAACTCCACATGTAAATGAATCTACTGGTACAGAAGAGGAACATTCAATTCCTTTTCCTAGATTTATGGAGAATTGAAGAAAATATATGAGGATATCCAATTTTTTGATGGAGATAACTTGATTTATATGCATGATGTTCAACATCTTTTGTAATTAATACTGTCAACTGTAACAAATTGCCAATACAAACTATATATGAGATTTTTCATGTCATTATGCCTCCCTGTAGATTGTTTAGAGCCGTAAAGGCTGGGGTCAAGATGTATATGGGTTCTTTGTTTTTATGCATATGTGGGTATATACAAATATGTTTATATTCAACCTTTCATTGTCTAAACGATATACATACATACATAATCTTATTTGAAAATAACTTTTATATGTAAAGCCTAAGGTTTCAATCAAGTAGACTTTTATAATTTTGTTTTAGTCCAAATCATCTTGATGAAACCATCTTGTTTTGTTTTGTTTTGTTTTGAATTATATCTGAAGCCTAAGCCTGCAATCAAGTAGACTTTTTAATAGTTTGTTTGATTCAAAGGTCAAGTCATATGCTCATACAATTTATTTATGAAATATAAGTTATTGCATGTAAATTAGACTAGACAATGCCTTCAGGTTGCATTTCCATATATCATTAGTTGTCATGAATTTTTCAAATCAATACGTAAGTTGCAATTCAATATATCATTGTTTGTCATTTTCTGAACAACAATGACCAATTTTGAAAAATAAACAATAAGAACATTTAAGAATTTGAAAGAACAAAAAGTAACAAGAACAAAATGCACTCTACAACCTAATGGATCATTGCCTTAGTAAAGTCTCATAAGACATTACTTGCATTTAGTAAAGGAAATAAGAGATGCTCTACAAAAGGATCACCATGCTCATATGCCTACAAACACAAAATTAAACCTCTAGGTAGTAACTAACTGACATCAAACTATCCCAACAATGTAGGTTTGAGCAACATATAAATATCATTACTACATATAGAACTGAAAACTTTTCTACATCTAGCTACAATTTGAAAATAAAATGTACAATTTGATAGTAAGACTAAAGAAATCTAGTAGTGGCCATTAGAGCAAAATATCCCAATAGTTGTAGTGTGTTAACAAACACAATTTCATAGTACATTTCCACATTGTGTGGCTTAAGTATTATGCACTTGTGCTGATAAACACATCAAAGTATACATGTTTGACCATCATTGAGAAAGTGGAGTCTTCAAATACTTTACTTGCATTGACTGCTGACAATAGGAGATGCTCTACATACATCTCACCATTCTCACATTCCTGCGAACAAAAATTATAAAAACCGAGTAGTAATGAACAAACATCAAATTATCCCAACAATGTAGGTTTTAGGATCCAATAAATACGTGCACATCTATGAAAAGATATTTACATAACAAATGCATAACATGATCGATTGCAAAGAATGATTGTGAATAATCCAAGTAGTGGCCATTAGAGGAAAATATCCCGTTAGTGGTAGTGTGTTGTCAAACACAAACTCATAGTACAATTCCATTAGTGGTAGTGTGTTGTCAAGATTCATAGTACAAAACCATTAGTGGTAGTATGTTGTCAAGTATCCCATTACTGGTTGTGTGTGTGTGTGTGTGTAATAGAGTTAAAAAACAAGCAATATATTAAACTGGAAAGAATAGATGTTAAGAATGTTAGACTTAGGGCACACAACTGAGAGGGGGGGGGTGAATTAGTTGTGCAAAACTTTCTCCAATTTCACACTTAAATCCTCTTAATGATTAGCAGTATATCAATCATAAAATATAATGCATTCAAATCAAAAGCAGAAACACATCAGCACATAAGACACCAAGATTTTGACGTGGAAAACCCGGTTAAGGGAAAAACTACAGGGTGATTAACCCAAGATTGTATTCTCTGTTAGAAGAATAGAAAGAACAAAATGGCACATGCCAATTAGGGCTCACTGCCCGAGCACACTGCTCACAAGAGGCTCACTACCTACAAAGAAATAAGTATCACATACATGAACTGGAGAATAGCATCTTCACCATGCTTGAATCAGTTCCATTTAAGCCCAATACTTCTGCTCTGCCCTTTCACTCTCCTCCTCGCTACCACACACTCATCACACCAAGGACAACTTTGAAATGACTTTGCAATCCCTTATTTATATGAGACATCAACTTAGGAATGATCATCTAAGTCGGCAAACATGCACAAGAACATCCGCAAGATGTATAACTCATCCGGTCGGCCTGTCTTAGGAAGAACACCATCATTTGGAAGTTGTTCTTCAAATGCGAACTCCAACTTCAATGCGGACCACCAACAAGAACTGGACACGATCCAAAGACCATCACAAGCTTTCCTGAATTACCAAAAACATCCATACTTCATCTGCTTACTAAAATCTTTCTCTCCTTCATCTGGAACCTCAAGAACACAGTCTGTCACTACTGTCACAAAGGAGTAGATGCTTGCGGACCTTCAAACCATGAACCAATCTAGTTGACACTCCAAAAAGACTTCCTCAATACTCCCTCAAATCTGCAGAACAGAAAAATACAACTCCGGATCTCACCGGACCTGTCTGTATCACTCTGTCACCACTGAACATCTGCCAGAACCGGTTTTACTTGAGCGACCACAACTTCTTTATGTCTTCATGCGGACCTTTGAAATCTCTACTGGATCACCTTAAGACACATATCTAAAAACCCTTTAATCCGCATCCTCTAATCCTCATCCTATCTTTGACTTTTACCTTACTGTCATCACTGTTCTTCGCTATTGCTGATTGAAACTAATTTTCTCAATATCCTCAGCACACAGCTCATCCAATCCTTATCATTAATGCAACAGGAGTATGTTGACATCAATGACAACACTAATTAGGCCCATACTTGCAACAATCTCCCCCTTTGTCATTGATGGCAACATATGATGTGAAAAACTGTTTTAACCATCAAGACAAGAACTTCTCCTCACTGTTACAACTCCCCCTATCAGCAACAACCATTCACATGTCTTCTCTCCCTTAACTGCTCCCCCTTTGATCAAAAACCACTTATTTTTCACATGTCTTCTCTCCCCCTTTAACATCAATGGCAAAGGGCACATACTTGTAATTCCAACACTTCAGAATCATACCTGCTGCTCCCCCTGAGTAGCAGCTCCCCATCATGAATCCGGATCACCAGATATGACTGTGATATCCACCGGACTGATGCACCTTAGTGCACCTTAGTTTATCACCGGAGGGGCAATAACCCCTAGCTTCTCCCTGAGATACTCAAAATAATCCATAGGTAGAGGTTTAGTAAAGATGTCTGCAATCTGACCCTTGGAAGGTACAAACTCCAATCTGACTTCATTCTTGTTCACTTGCTCTCTCAAAAAGTGAAACTTGATGGATATGTGTTTAGTCTTTGAATGCAACACCGGATTCTTGGATATATTTATTGCACTTGAATTATCACAGAAGATTGTGATAGGTTCCTCATACTCCACTTTGATATCTCTTAGCATCTGCTTCATCCAAAAAACTTGAGTGCAGCTACCTGCTGCTGCAATATATTCTGCTTCAGTTGTAGACAGAGATATTGCCTCTTGTTTCTTGCTCAGCCATAAAACCAATCTCTTCCCCAAAAAGAATGCTCCACCATTGGTACTCTTCAGGTCATCCACATCTCTGCCCAATCCACATCTGTATATGCATGAAGAGAGAAATCATGATCTCTGGGATACCACAAACCATACTCAACTATCCCCTTTAGATATCTAAAAATCCTCTTGATTGCCATGACATGAGATTCTCTAGGATCAGCCTAGACTCTAGCAACAAGACCAACAGCCTGCATAATATCTGGTCTAGTTTGAGTGAGATACAACAATCCTCCAATCATTGACCTGTACTTTGTTTGATCAGCCTTAGGAGAGTCATCATCTTTGCTCAACTTACATCTGGTTGCCATGGGAGTATTCATTGGTTTTGAGTCTTCCATCCCAAATTTCTTCAACAATTCTTTCACATATTTGGTCTGAGAAATGAAGATTCCTTTCTTTGTTTGAGTGATTTGTAGACCCAAGAAGAAATTCATTTCACCCAGCATGGACATCTCAAACTCACTTTTCATTTGATTTGCAAAAGTTTTACACATACTATCTCTTCCTCCAAAAATGATATCATCAACAAACACTTCAACAATCAAGATGTTTTCATGATCAATTTTGAAATACAAATTACTGTCAGCAGTACCTTTGTTGAAGCTAATCTTCAAAAGATGCTTATCCAATCTTTCATACCAGGCTCTTGGGGCTTGCTTCAGCCCATACAGAGCCTTCTTCAACTTGTAGACCATATCACCATGATCAGACAATTGAAAACCATCCGGTTGCTCTATATACACTTCTTCTTCCAAGTCACCGTTTAGGAAGGCAGACTTGACATCCATTTGATATACCTTGAAATCCTTGAAGGCAGCAAAGGCAAGAAATAATCTGAGTGCTTCAATTCTTGCCGCTGGAGAAAAAGTTTCTTCAAAATCAATTCCTTCTATTTGAGAGTAGCCCTTGCAGACCAATCTGGCTTTATTTCTGATTACTTCACCAACTTCATTTAGTTTGTTCCAGAAGACCCATTTTGTTCCAATGACATTCTTGTTTCTAGGTCTGGGAACAAGATCCCAAGTGTGATTTTTCTCTATTTGCACCAGCACTTCCTCCATTGCTTTAGTCCAGTTTTCATCATTGCAAGCTTCATTCACTGTCTTGAGTTCAATCTTTGAAATCAGACAAAACTCTTCTGGGTCTTGAGCAATTCTCCTTCTAGTTTGTACTCCTTTGCTTTTATCACCTATGATCAGATCTTCAGAGTGATTCAGTCTTACATACCTGGGAACTTTGGGAATTTCTTGCACTTCTGATTCTTGATCAGGCTCATTGAAACTTATTTCTTCTTCCTGGTTTACCGGATTAGTTTGAATCTGACTAACAGATGAGGCTTGGGCTCCTTGAGTCAGAACACCATTCTGATCATCTTCATCATATTCATAAAACCTTGACAGTTTCTCAATTCCCTCATCAACCTTCACATTTATACTTTCTATCATCTTTCTCAGTCTCTTGTTATAACACCGGTATGCTTTGCTTTGAGTAGAGTAACCCAAGAATATTCCTTCATCACTTCTAGCATCAAACTTTCCTAGATCTTTATCTCTTTTAATATAACATTTGCTACCAAAAACTCTGAAATACCTTACAGTAGGAGTGATACCAAACCAAAGTTCATAAGGAGTCTTACCGGTATTGCTTCTGATTTGAACTTGATTGAGAGTATAGACTGCAGTGCTGACAGCTTCTCTCCAATAGATCTGAGGAACATTTGCTTTCATCATCATGGTCCTAGATGTTTCCTGGATGGTCCAGTTCTTTCTCTCCACTACTCCATTCTGCTGTGGAGTCCTATGAGCAGACAACTGTCTCTTTATTCCATGTTTCTCACAAAACTCTATGAATTCACCGGATGTGAATTCTCCACCTCTATCAGACTTCAGACACTTCAACTTTAAACCCGTTTCATTCTCTGCCATAGCCTTGAATATTTTGAATTTCTCCAGAGCTTCTAATTTCTCTTTTAGAAAGGTTACCCACATCATCCGGGAATAGTCATCAATTAGTAGCATGAAGTATCTATCACCTTGAATACCCTGATTCTTGTCGGACCACAAAGATTAGTATGAACTAAGTCCAATAATATGGTAGAAGATAGTTCCTTACTTTTGAATGTGACTCTGCTCAGCTTACCCAACTGACATTCTTTGCACAAGCTGTTAGTAGGTTTCACCAATTTTGGAAGATCTCTTATACCCTGAGTATTGCTTATCTTGATGATATTATCAAAATTCACATGACACATCCTCCTATGCCACAACCAACTTTGATCAATTTGAACAAACAAGCAACTTTTGCTAGTACCAACCAAGTGAAAGATATTACATTTAGTTTGAGTACCGGATGCAATCTCTGTTCTGGAATTTTCAAAGATCTTGCATTTTCCATTCTTGAACCAGAGATCATAGCCTTTGTCTATCAACTGTCCAACACTGAGAAGATTGTGCTTCAATCCTTCAACATACAGTACATTACCAATTTTGTTTCTTCCATCAAGAGAAATAGTTCCTCTACCTCTAATTCTACCAGCAGAATTGTCACCAAACTTTACTACTCCTTCATACTTTTCCAAATCTACAAACTTATTTTTGTCACCTGTCATGTGGTGAAAGCATCCACTGTCAATGACCCAATCATCCTTCTCTTCAATTTGGGCAGCCAGAGCTCTTTTCACAGTCTTATGATTGATAGATACAAAGGACATTGGATCTTCTTCCTTGATGGCAATGAACACCCATTCATTTCTGGATTTGTTTCTTGTTTCTGATTCATCATCTATTACTCCTTCATTGTGATCTTCATGTACATAGTAACAGTTCTTTTGGAACCTTGGCTTGTTAGGATTTGGCCTTAAAAACCTTTCTGGACACCTTGAGGCAAAATGACCAATCTTATTGCAGTTAAAACACTTAAAAGGTAATTTTCCTTCATACTTACCGGATCCTCTTGGCAGCCTCTTTGCAATAAGGGCTTCAAGTTGAGCAGTTTCTACTTCTTCTTCTTCCAGGTCTTTTCTTGCTTTTTCATACCATGACAGTTTTCTTGATGAGTTCTCTCCCAGATCAAACCTTTGTTTACCTTTTACAGAGGTACTAGCTTTGAATGCAGATTCAGTCTTAGGGGGGTCATCTCCAAACTTTGTCATTTCAAATGCAGCCAATTTCCCAGCCAATTGATCTCTTGTGACAGTTGTATGGGCTCTGAATTCTTCAATGGCAGTAGCCTTGATTTTGTAAGAAGCAGGTAGGGATCTGAGAATTTTGCCTACAATCTCATTTTCATCCAAGACTCCACCAACATTTCTAATTCCACAAACCAGCTCATTCACTCTTGGCATAAAAGTAGTAATATTTTCATCATCTCTCATCTTCAGATTTTCAAATTTCCCTTTCAGACTATATAACCTTGCACATTTAATATACTGGTCTCCTTCATGCAAAAGTTCCAATTTTTTCCAAATCTCAAAAGAAGTTGGTAGGTCAATAACATTTGAGAGCTCTGAATCAGATAATGCGCTTAGAAGAGCCTCTATAGTCTGCAGATTGTTTTCAGCATCTGTGATTTCATTTAAGGTTTTCGGACCACCCTGTGGAGGTACATACTATATTGTAACCATGGTCCAGTATGCCATTCCCATACACTGCAAGTGACCTTTCATGCGACCTTTCCAAAGAGAAAAATTAGTTCCATCAAACTTTGGACTATCCTTCTTGTAAGACGACATCCTAGATCTCCTCAAGCGATTAAGCTCCTTTTAGAGGAACTTGGCTCTGATACCAATTGTTAGATTTAGGGCACACAACTGAGAGGGGGGGTGAATCAGTTGTGCAAAACTTTCTCCAGTTACACATTTAAATCCTCTTAATGATTAGCAATATATCAATCATAAAACATAATGCATTCAAATCAAAAGCAGAAACACATCAGCACATAAGACACCAAGATTTTGACGTGGAAAACCCGGTTAAGGGAAAAACCACGGGGTGATTAACCCAAGATTGTATTCTCTATTAGAAGAATAGAAAGAACAAAATGGCACATGCCAATTAGGGCTCACTGCCCGAGCACACTACTCACAAGAGGCTCATTGCCTACAAAGAAATAAGTATCACATACATGAACTGGAGAATAGCATCTTCACCATGTTTGAATCAGTTCCATTTAAGCCCAATACTTCTGCTCTGCCCTTTCGCTCTCCTCCTCGCTACCACACACTCATCACACCAAGGATAACTTTGAAATGATTTCGCAATCCCTTATTTATACAAGACATCAACTTAGGAATGATCATTTAAGTCAGCAAACATGCACAAGAACATCTGCAAGATGTATAACTCATCCGGTCGGCCTGTCTTAGGAAGAACACCATCATCCGGAAGTTGTTCTTCAAATGCAAACTCCAACTTCAATGCGGACCACCAACAAGAATTGGACACGATCCAAAGACCATCACAAGCTTTCTTGAATCACAAAAAACATCCATACTTCATCTGCTTACTAAAATCTTTCTCTCCTTCATCCGGAACCTCAAGAACACAGTCTGTCACTACTGTCACAAAGGAATAGATGCTTGCGGACCTTCAAACCACGAACCAATCTAGTTGACACTCCAAAAAGACTTCCTCAACACTCCCTCAAATCCGTAGAACAGAAAAATGCAATTCCGGATCTCACCGGAACTGTCTGTATCACTCTGTCACCACTGAACATCTGTCAGAACCGGTTTTACTTGAGCGACCACAACTTCTTTATGTCTTCATGCAGACCTCTGAAATCTCTACTGGATCACCTTAAGACACATATCTAAAAACCCTTTAATCCACAATCTTTGATCCTCATCCTATATTTGACTTTTACCTTACTATCATCACTGTTCTTCGCTGTTCCTGATTGAGACTAATTTTCTCAATATCCTCAGCACACAACTCATCCAATCCTTATCATTAATGCAACAGGAGTATGTTGACATCAATGACAACACTGATTAGGCCCATACTTGCAACAAAGAATATGTAAAAAATTACAATTGTCTACATAGAGTATCCACTTCAGACAATTAGATTTATAAAATTTTCAATGCAGTGAACATCTATGTAACACAATATGTTTGAAAAAATATGTATGCAAAATGTAATTGCAGAAGGACATAGATAGACATTGGTTGGAGTTGTGGAATGACAAAGATAGATAGACACTGAATGGAGTTAAACATTGCAATGTTAACTAGCAAACTAAAGAGTTCTGTGAAATTTTGGAAGTTGATCCACATATCAGGTGAAACCAAGAATTTGCAGAGCTCCTGCAGGATATTGGTACAACATTGTGTACACTGCATAATCTTCCCTTGTAATTGATTCCAATTTGAAAAGGGAATGCAGTGAATTTGGTTGTTGAGTTTATAGTTGAATGAATGCCTACAAATTCTTATATAGATATGTATTATAAACTGAAATGTAAACTTCCCACTCTAATAAATATTTATAATTCCACTTAAAAATATTGACAGACCCAAGAAAGAAAATAATGAACAAGCCCACTTAAATCAGTTTGAGGCATTTATATTTTACATTCACACCTAAATGTCAATGTGCTGGCATGAACTACATTTGTTATACGTGTCACTTTATAACATTTCAGGTTTGACTACATAACTGTTTAAGTTTCATCTTATAGCACATCACACTTTGGGTCCAACAACATAACACCTTTTCAATGCTCTTTCACCTGTTTTGTAACCCTAATCATTTTAAAGGATGCTTCATCATAGCGGTCGCCCTCTCCTTATATGTATGGCTTGGGTCATTCGTAGTTTGGGAGAGAACAATGAATATTGCAACAAATTAAAATAGTATGGCTTGGGTTGGTTGGAGTGATATATGTGTAAATACACGTATGCATAACATCTGCGTACAGACACACACATAGCTGCATACTTGTATATGTAACTAGAAAGAACATATATTTTGATACATATAACTGAATATGTTTTGAAATATATGTATGAGAAGTGACATCACAACTGTGTATGAATTAAAGCATGCAACTGTAAATTTATTTAACATCATCCATGTCATTCACAATATAAATGAACAAAAGATTTAGAAAGGCATTATGTAGTCGGACCTAAAACGCTGTATAGTGGAGTGTAATAGAGTTGAAGTCCATGAAGCTCGTATGTACAGGGTAATTGATAATATAAACATATTTTTATACAACTATGGGGATGATCTATAAAGGTATGTTGATAAACCCACATATACGAAACATATTTATAGATTTCTAAATATCAGACCTTTAATATAAGCATATCTTTATATACCCACATATGCATAAGATTAAACCGTGTGTACTCAAGTTTCAATAGAAAGCATATGAACATTGAAAGCCTGCAAATAATCAATGAAACCCCATACTAAGTTTTAAAATTGAACCCCCAATGTACTAGTTTGATATTATCTATATATGTCTGTATATACCAATATATGCATAAAATTAAACCCTTTATATATGAGTACACACACACATCATTTTTAACACTGAAACCTGAATATAATCAAGGAAACCCCATACAAAGTTTTAAAATCAAACCCTCAATGTACTAGTTTGATATTATATAAATTTGTTTGTATATACTAACGTATGAATAAAATTAAACCATTTATATACGAGTTTATATATATATATATATATATATATATAAAGTATTTTTAACATTCAAACCCTTTATATATATATAAAGTATTTTTAACATTCAAACCCTTTATATATATATATAAAACCCTCTAAATAATCAATGAAACCCTTTACAGAATTTTAAAGTCAAACCCTAAATATACAAGTTTGATAATATATATATGTGTCTATATATATCAACATATGCTTCATCATTTTTCACTCCCTTTTCACTACCTGCTGTAACCCTAATCATTTTTCAGTCACTTTTTACTACCTGTTGTAATCGTAATAATTTTTAACAATATAAACCTGAATATAAACAATTCTATATGTACCCAATTATGCATAAAAGATACGAACCTAGAAAATATATATATGTGGACAATCAAACCCTCAAGGCAGGAAAAAGAACTTGAATATATTTGGTTGTTTCACAAAAAGCCACCAATACTTCTTTTAAAACATGACTGTAAAATGATTGCGAGGAGAAGGCCGTAGGTTTCTATAAGATTCCATTCATACCAGTACATAAATGAAGGGAGAAAATCATGGCATCTGTTACCTCTGTGGGTAATCCTCAATGATGGGTTTCAATGTTCTCCATGAGTGTGTGGTGCACGAATGTCAATTGTGCATGGATGGAAGGGTTAGCACCTGATACAGGAGCATCCAGTGGTGTAAGGGCAATCTTGCATCACCCAAAAAGAAGTCGATTCAAAATCATTGTAGTTGTTTTCATTTCCTTCCATAATTAGTGTTTCTGGTTCCATAATCTCTTGAATAATGATGTAGGACTTTCAGTTTTTTCCAAACTGCTAAAAATAGCAACCTGCCAGTCTTGGAAAGTTTAACTGCCATTTTAGGAAAGTTTGCATTTGGGGATGGATTGAAGTGAAAACTTACAGAAAGTTTCATAATTAAAATATAAGACCTTTGGCAAAGGAATCAGGCAAAGATCATTTGTGAGCTGAAAGATATTAAAGTTTTTGTTTTTTGAAAAGCCCCTGAAAATTTTTGAAACGAGATATGAGGCACTAAAACATCCCATAATGCCCCGAAAAGATGACAAAAATCCATTTACAAATTTCTGGTGTGACAATTCACATTGCGAGCTTTCCGGGGCTTAAAATGGTTCGTCAATCGGACACCCGGATCAAAAGTGATGCTTCTCGGAAGTTGACCTACTTTTGGAGGGAGTTGCAAATTTTGAAATTTAGCTGGAGGACGCCAAAAAGTGCTATTTATGACAATTTTGGGAACCCTGGGTGGTAGTAGAGTTCATGGGGGAAAGTGTAGAGTCAAGAATAGGTGGGAAAATAGAAACCCTAACTGATTTGGGGTTACAGAAGGCAGAAGATTCCAGAGCCTGGTGATGGTACCTGTAGTGTGTTGTAGTTCTATGGAGGATTGATTCCTCTAATTGTAATTAAGCTTCTGTAATGTAATGAGTTGTCCAAATCAATAAAGAAATATTCTATTTTCTGTGTGCCATTTCTGTTGTTGTGTGTTTTATGATTTACCCCCTTCATCAAGTGGTATCAGAGCAAGGGTTCCTGAGTGTGTAGACAAATCGCCGACCGTGAGGCAGTTTGCACCAGGACTTGAGGTTGTGGGTCTGCTGTGGAGATCAAGATGCCTCCATGAAGAAATCATATTGGGAGGAATGCTTTGACAAAAGAGGGTCTTATAGCCCTACAAAGGCAAATTAATGCATTGCAAGAGGAGCTATGAAGAGGGTTTGAGCTGAGAATAAGAGAAGAAAGCAAGGATAAAGCTAAAGAAGAGCTATCTGAGGAAGAACAAGAAGCTGCAGGAGATCCTACAGAAGTTAGGTTGTTGAGGGCCATTTCAAAGATCAGAAAGAGGCCCAAGATCAAAGTTTCTACATATTCTGGAGATTTGAATCTGAAACAGCTTATTGATTGGATCAATGACATGGATGAGTATTTCGAGTATGAAGATGTGGAGAACCCAAATCGGGTCAAGTTTGCAAAAACAAAGTTGAAGGGACACACCAGTATTTGTTGGAAGGAGGTCCAATTAGAGAGGAACATAAGAGCAAAAGGAAAGATCACCAGATGGGATCAGAGGGTGGAGAAACTAAAGAAGTAGTTCATTCCTGTGGACTATGAGATGGAGTTGCTGAAGAAGCTGCAAGGACTAAAGCAAGGTAACAAGTCTGTTAAGGAGTATATAGAAGAGTTTTATAAGATTACTATCAGGAAAAGCCATGCAGAGGCCAACAAGGAGAAGGTAGCATGTTACATTAATGGGTTGAGACCAAGTATTCAAGAAGAGTTGAGCCTGGTTAGAATGATCACCGTAGAAGATGCGTATCAGTTTTCCCTGAAGGTGGAAGAGAAGCTGAATAAAAGATTTGACAGTAACCAAAGGGGAAGAGGTCAAGGTGGAAAGACTGGTAGAAGACCCTATGGAGGCCGAAATGAAGATCCAAAGAAAAGTGAAGAAGCTGGCACCAGTCAAAATTAAAGAGGAGATAATACCTACTGCCCTCCTGACCAGAATAATGGTGAATAAAGAGGAAGAGGAAGAGGTAGACCTGGACAAGGACCTGGAAGAGGAGGTTTCAGAGGAGCCTGTTTCCAATGTGGAGAAGAAGGGCATCAATCATACGAGTGTCCACAACATCAAGGGAGAACAAATAGAAGACCTGAAGGTAATGCATGCGTTGCACATGTAGATGAAGATGCATAGTCTGAGCATTCTGAAGATGCTGAAAGGGGAGAAACCCTAGTTGTCAGAAGAACTTTGTTGAATGAGGAGAAAGAACCAAATCAGAGGAAGAGTTTATTCCGCACAAGGTGCAAGTGTGAAGGTAAGTGTTGTGATATTATTATTGACAGTGGAAGCATTGACAATCTTGTTTAAGAGGAAATGGTTGACAAGTTGAAGTTGACAAGAAGAAAGCATCCACATCCATATCGGATTGCATGGTTGCAGAAGGACCATAGAGCTTTGGTCAATGAGCAGTGTTTAGTGAAGTTCAAGATTGGGGACTACCATGATGAGGTGCTGTGCGATATCATACTGATGGATGCATGTCATATGCTGTTGGGGAGACCGTGGCAGTATGATAGGAGTGTTATCCATGATGGCCGTGCAAACACATATTCCCTAACAAAGGATGGAGTTCGTGAGAAGTTGAAGCCCTTGAAGGAGGTGGAAGAAAAGGTATGTAGTACTACCAGAATTTGCTTGGTAGATGGTAGGAAATTTTTGGAGGGTATGAAGCATGAGCGTCATTGCTTTGCATTGATTCCTAAGATTAGTCAAGAGAAATATGAAGATGTACCAGCAGAAGTTTCAGATATGTTGGAAGAATTTTAGGACATTATCTCTGATAATGTACCAAAAGGTTTACCACCAGTAAGGAAGATAAGTCATCAAATGAATTTGATACTAGGAGCCAGTTTGCCAAACAAGGCAGCCCATAGAATGACCCCTGCAGAGAATGAAGAGCTGAACAAACAAGTTCAAGAGATGTTGAGGAAGGGACTGATAAGGGAGAGCCTAAGTCCATGTGCGGTACCTGCAGTACTAGCACCGAAGAAAGATGGAGAGTGGAGGATGTGTACAGACTCTTGAGCCATTAATAAGATTACGATCAAGTATAGATTCCCATTGCCTAGAATGGATGACATAATGGACGATTTGAGTGGAGCCAAGTACTTCACGAAGATTGACCTGAAGAGTGGGTATCATCAAATCTGAATCAGAGAAGGAGATGAATGGAAGACATCCTTCAAAACCAAAGAAGGTTTGTATGAGTGGTTAGTCATGCCATTTGGGCTAACCAATGCACCAAGCACATTCATGCGGCTCATGAACGAGGTATTGAAAGAATTTTTGGGAAGTTTTGTTATTGTTTATTTGGATGATATTTTGATTTTCAGTAAGACTTGGGATGAGCTTCTGATGCATATCAGAAGAGTTTTAGAGAATCTAAGAGAAGAGAAGTTGTTGATTAATATGAAGAAATGTAGTTTTACAAAGAAAGTTGGTATACCTGGGATTTGTTGTCTCAGAGGAAGGTCTTAAGATGGACCCAGAGAAGGTAAGGTCTATCATTGAATGACCTACACCAAGAAGCGCTACATAGGTAAGATCTTTTCATGGTTTGACAAGTTTTTATAGAAAGTTTATCAGGAATTTTGGTAGCATTTGTGCACCCCTAACTGAGACAATGAGAGGGGATATAAAAGAGTTTAGATGGACTAAATGAGTAGACAAAAGCTTTGATACATTGAAGTAGAAAGTCACAAAGCAACCTATTTTGGCACTTCTAGATTTCAATAAGGTGTTTTTGGTAGATTGTGATGCTAGTGGTATTGCTATAGGAGCTATTTTGAGTCAAGAAGGTAAGCCCATTACCTATTTTAGTGAGAAGCTTAATGATGCCAAGAAAAAGTATTCTATTTATGATCAAGAATTTTATGCAATAGTTCAGGCTTTGAAGAAATGGAGACTAATGATGCTATTCATATTGTAGAGTTATTTTTCAGGGAGGTGGTGAGATTACACGGTCTACCAAAGAGCATAGTTTTAGATCGAGATACCAAGTTTGTTGGTTATATCTGGAGGACATTGTGGAAGAATTTGAAGACAGATTTGAAGTTCAGTTCTGCACACCATCCACAGACTGATTAACAGACGGAAGTGGTGAATAGGAGTTTGGGTAACCTGCTACAATTCTTAGTAGGAGATAAGCCCAAGGGATGGGATTTGATTTTACCACAGGCAGAATTTGCTTACAATAATTTTGTCAATAGGAGTATTGGTAAATCACCATTCTAGATTGTATATGGAAATAGCCCAAGAAATGCTTCTAAGTTAAGGAAGCTGGACAAAGGAGAAAAGACAAGTGCCGAAGGTGAAGACTTTGCAAAACATCTGAAGAATTTGCATGAAGAGGTGAGAAAGCACATTAATAAGATGAATATTCAATACAAGGCTAAGGTAGATCAAAAGAGGAAATATAAGGAGTTCTAGATAGGAGATGAAGTCATGGTTCACTTGAGAAAATAAAGGTTCCTAATTGGAACATACAATAAGTTGAAAATGAAGAAATTTGGACCGTGCAGAATCCTGAAGAAGCATGATTCAGGAAATGCATATGAGGTAGAGCTGCCAAGTGGGATCAATATTTCCCATGTTTTCAACATTGCTGATTTATCAGAATATCATGAAGGTGGAACAAATGATGGACCAACAGAAGAATAGTGGAGTATTCTGTCATCTACTTCAACGGAGCAGATAGAAGAGATCTTGAATAGCCGTGTGGGAAGAAGTACTCGAAATAGGCAATATGAAGAATATCTGGTGAAATGGAAAGGAAGGCCTGTTGAAGATTCTTGTTGGTTGTCTAAGGCAAAGGTTGACCATTTGGGTTTTCCTCAAACAAACACCTGAGATGTGACAAGGGGTATGTACAGGATCATGATGGGCCAAACTATACCTCTAAGTGGCAATGAAAATACAAAAAATCAGACTTAATCAAGTTCATATGAAAATTTGAATGGATTATCTACACAATTTGAAAAAGATGTAAGAACGAAATTTGTAGAGAATTGAGTCTAGTTTATGAGCTACTATTTAAAAAAAAAAACTAAATTTATTTAGTGAAAAATGAATATTTCAATGAACAACTAGTAAATTTTTCAAAAAAAAAAAAAGTGGGTGTCTGTCTAGCCAACCTAACTATGAGCAAAAACAATATTTTTTGAAACTTTCAAAATAAGCAGAGGACTCATATTCGGATGTGACGCATATTTTTTGAAATTTTTTTTCCAATAAAATAATTAGTTATGATTTTTTTACTGTGACTTTTTTTAAAAACTAAAAAGTAATTGTCCAACCAACCTAACTCGATAAAAGAAAATAGAATTCAATTTTTTTTTTAACATGTAGCCAATGAAGCATAGAGTGTGACACATCTTTTGAATATGAAAAAGGTGAAATAGTTTGAAAGTTATGGATGTTTTTCAATCAGTGTATCCATCAGGATTTCAAACACACACTATATAGAAAATTATTAATAATTATTTAATAAAATGATAATCAAGAAAATCTTATATTTTTAGAAAGCTGACAATTTCCTCTATAAACCCTTTTTGTTTTATCAAATTTGCATTAAAAAAAAAGTCATCAGCACGAAGGGTGAAGTTCGAAGAAAAGAGTGAAACCAGTAAACATGTTAGAATTTAAGGAAAGTCAACTATGACAGTCCCAAGCCTAAATACAAGGCAAAATTGAAGCAAAACGGATATCCATTACTAACGGGTATCCGTTAATAATGGATATCTATTATTTGGAGTGGGAGAATGATTTTCAAGGTTCTAGAAATGGATATCCATTTCTGGAACCTTAGAAAAAATTGTTATTAATATATTTTTATAAAATAATTAATAAATCTATTAATAGAAAGGCCAAACTAATTATTTGGTGCAACTTATTATCAAAATAATAAACTCACTAATATAACATGTATGAACTAGTGTCAATATTAGTTTCGAGGTATTTTATTTACTTAAATTTGTTCTATTTTACTTTAGAAATAAATTTTATTTATTACATACATACATCAACACATAAATTTTAACTCTCTCTCTCTCTCTCTCTCCTAGTTAAATCCTTTTCCTTGATTCCTAGTTTTCCTTTTCTTTTCTGGACAATTTCTCTTTAGATGGAGGGGAGAGAGAGAGAGAGAGAGGAGAGAGAGAGATGGGTTGATAGAGAGAGGGAGATAGATAATGAGGGTAGATAGAGGAGAGAGATAGATAGGGAGAGAAATAGAAAGCAGAGTCCTAGTTTTCTTGTTTTCATTTCCTTCATCGATAAGGGAGAGGGAAAGAAAGAGGGGAGAGAGGCAAGAGATAGAGAGATAGGGAGAGATAGCTAGGTAGAGAGAGATAGAGAGGAGACAAATAGGAAGAGATAGAGGAGACAGAGGGGAGAGATAAGAAGATAGAGAATGAGAGATGTCCAGAGAGATAGGGAGATAGAGGAATGATAGGGGAGAGATAGGCAAGAGATAGGGAGAGATAGATAGGTAGAGAGAGAGGAGATAAATTAGGAGAGATAGAGGAGACAGAGGGAGAGATAGGGAGAGAGAGGGAGTTTAGGGTTTACGAGAGAGAGAGAGAGAGAGAGAGAGAGAGAGAGAGAGAGAGAGAGAGAGAGAGAGAGAGAGAGAGAGAGAGAGAGAGAGAGAGAGAGAGAGAGAGAGAGAGAGAGAGAGAGAGAGAGAGAGAGAGAGAGAGAGAGAGAGAGAGAGAGAGAGAGAGAGAGAGAGAGAGAGAGAGAGAGAGAGAGAGAGAGAGATGAGAGGAGAGAGAGAGAGAGAGAGAGAGAGAGAGAGAGAGAGAGAGAGAGAGAGAGAGAGAGAGAGAGAGAGAGAGAGAGAGAGAGAGAGAGAGAGAGAGAGAGAGAGAGAGAGAGAGAGAGAGAGAGAGAGAGAGAGAGAGAGAGAGAGAGAGAGAGAGAGAGAGATGAGAGAGAGAGAGAGAGAGACAGAGAGAGAGAGAGATGATTGGGGTTAGGGGTTAGGGTTTAGGGGCATTGTTTAGGGTTTATGAGTTTAGCATTGCTTAAGTTTGGGGTTTAGGGGTTAGGGTTTAGTGGAATTATTTAGGGTTTAGGGGTTTAGGGCTTCTTAGATAACATAGGGAGAGAGATTGAGAGGTAGAGGAACGATAGAGATAGGGAGATAGAGGTTTAGGGGTTTAGGATTTAGGGGTTTATGGTTTCTTAGGTTTAGGGTTGAGGGCTTAGGGCTTAGGGTCATTATTTAGATTTTATGGTTTAGGGGTTAGGGGTTAGGGTTTAGGGGCAATTATTTAAGGTTTAGAGGTTCTGGTTACTCTGGTTTAGGGGCATTATTTAGGTTTATAGTTACATGTCAAAAATAAGTGTCTCTCTCTCTACCTAACCCCTAACCTGTAACCCCTAAACTCTAAACCTAAGCAACCCTAAACCTCTATCTCCCTATCTCTCCCTTATCTCCCTCTCTCTATCATCCCTATACCTCTCCATCTCTCTCCGTATTTCTCTAGACATCTCACTCACTCTCTATCTCCCTATCTCTCTCTCTATCTCCTCTATCTCTCCCAATCTATCTCCTCTCTCTCTACCTATCTATCTCTCCCTATCTCTTGCCTCTCTCCCCCTATCATTCCTATATCTCCCTATATCTTTGGACATCTCGCTCACTCTCTATCTCTCTCTACCTAGCTATCTCTCCCCTGTCTCTCTATCTTTTGCCTCTCTCCCCTATAATTCCTATATCTCCCTATCTCTCCCTCTCCCTTATTGATGAAGGCAATGAAAACAAGAAAACTAGGAGATAGAGAGTTGCTTGGGGTTAGGGGTCAGGGTTTAGGGTCATTATTTAGGGTTTATGAGTTTAGCATTGCTCAAGTTTAGGGTCTAGGGTTTAGGGGAATTATTTAGGATTTAGGGTTGCTCAAGTTTAGGGTTAAAGAGAGATAGAGAGAGGGGATTAATAGAGATTGGGAGAGATAGAGGAGACACAGGGGAGAGATAGGGAGATAGAGAGTGAGAGACATGTCCAGAGACATAGAGAGAGATTGAGAGGTAGAGGGATGATAGAGATAGGGAGATAGCGGTTTAGGGGCATTATTTAGGGTTTAGGGTTTATGGTTTTGGGGTTAGGGGTTAAGGTTTAGAGGTTTAAGGTTTAGAGAGAGATAGAGGACCAATAGGGAGATATAGAGGAGTCCGGGGGGAGAGATAGAGAGATAGAGTGTGAGGGACATGGCCATAGACATAGGAGAGAGATTTAGAGGTAGAGGGACAAAGGTGATAGAGAGATAGGGGAGAGATAGGGAGATAGAGGCTTAGGGTTACTTTGGGTTTGGGGTTTAGGGTTTAGGGGTTTAGGGTTTCTCAGGGTTAGGGGTTAGGGTTTAGGGGCATTCCTTTAGTGTTTAGGGTTTATTGTTTAGGGGTTAGGGGGGGTTCAGGTTTAGAGGTTTAGGGTTTATAGAGAGAGAGGAATGATAGGGAGATATAGAGGAGACCGAGGAGAGAGATAGGGAGATAGAGAGTGAGGCACATGGCCAGGGACATAGGGAGAGAGATTAAGAGGTAGAGGGATGACAGAGATAGGGAGATAGGGGAGGGATAGGGAGATAGAGGTTTAGAGTTGATTGGATTTAGGGTTTAGGGGTTAAGGCTTAGGGGCATTATTAGGGTTTAGGGTTTATGGTTTAGGGGTTAAGGTTTAGAGGTTTAGGATTTAGTGTTTAGAGAGAGAGGACCAATAGGGAGATATAGAGAGTGAGGGACATGGCCAGAGACGTAGGGAGAGAGATTAAGAGGTAGAGGAATGATAGAGATAGGGAGATAAAAGTTTAGGGTTGCTTAGGTTTAGTGTTTAGGGTTTAGGGGTTTGGGGTTTAGGATTTAAGGGTTTAGGGTTTCTCAGGTTTAGGGTTTAGAGGTTAGGGCTTAGGTCCTTAGGGGCATTATTTAGGGTTTATGGTTTAGGGGTTAGGGTTTAGGGTTTAGGGGCATTATTTAAGGTTTAGAGGTTTTCTAGGGTTGCTTGGGTTTAGGGTTTAGGGGCATTATTCAGGGTTTACAATTGCATGTCAAAAGAAGTCTCTCTCTCTCCAAATACCGCAACCCTAAATAATGCCCCTAATCCCTAACCCATAACCCCTAAACCCTAAACCTGAGAAACCCTAAACCTCTATCTCCAGGTATCTCTCCCTTATCTCCCTCTCTCTATCATCCCTCTACCTCTCAATTTCTCTCCCCATCTCTTTGAGCATCTCACTCACTCTCTATCTCCCTATCTCTCCCTCTATCTCCTCTATCTCTCCCAATCTATCTCCTCTCTCTACCTATCTCTTGCCTCTCTCTCCCCTATCATTCCTCTATCTCCCTATCTCTCTAGACATCTCTCTCACTCTCTATCTCCCTATCTCTCCCCTATGTCTCCTCTATCTCTCCCTATCTGTCTCCTCTCTATCTCTCTCTACCTAGCTATCTCTCCCTATCTCTCTCTTGCCTCTCTCCCCCTATCATTCCTATATCTCCCTATCTCTCCCTCTCCCTTATCGATGAAGGACATGAAAACAAGAAAACTAGGACTCTCTCTCTCTCTCTCTCTCTCCATGCACATACCCATTATGTAGGCTATTTTGCATATATTGGTCATATCCTTTAGGTCCAATCACCTCCAAACTTCACAAATAGATATAGAGCATAATTCTAAGCATCTTTCATAAAGACCACTTCTCTACATAGGTGCAAATAATACCACTTTTTCATTGTTTTCCACATTTAATACTTATTCTTTTCCATTTTCCAAGTCCTACATGTGTCCAAGTTGTATTTTTTTCCACATTTAATACTTATTCATTTCCATTTTCCAAGTCCTACATATGTCCAAATTGTATTGTTTGTCAAGTTTTTAGTCTAATTGTTAGTCCTAGCTCTCATGGATATTAAAATATTAGTATAGTTAGATTTATCCTTAGGTAACATTAATTTACACATTGTTGCACAAACAACCACAGTAAAAAATAACCTTACCTAATTAAGGTTAACCTTTAAGGTTCTTTCATTTGGTGAGCCTAACAAATCCAACTAGTTCAATCTTCTTATAGTCCATGCTTAGCCTTCCAAGAGAGTTCATGCGATGTTAACTTTGTATTATGTCCTCACTTTCCTCTTGCTGGTTGTAGTACTCTTTTTTTCTAATCCTATCCCTATATCATACTATTTTGTTGACTTTTCTTTCCATCTTCATCATCATAGTCCTAGTTATCCTATTTTGAGCCTACCATTTATCCTTAGCCATGTCTTGTACTTCTTCTATTCATGTCAATTTTAATGACCTCCAAATTTTCCATAAATTCTTCTCCACCAAACCATAGACCCTCACCCATATCATTACTTTCCTAAAAAAATCCCTTCCCCAAACATCATTTGATCATGTGGCTCCTTCATCACTAGACAGGTGCCCCTACTTTCTATTATTCATCCAATACAATCCCAATGTCATAGCTCACATTCTCACACCTACATTCATAGACTCCATTCCCCCTATTGACACCATCATTGATAATAATTTTAAGGAGTCTCCCTTGAATAATCATTAAACCATGGATTATCCCATATCCCCATCTTACACTTTCCTCACCTTTGAACCTTTAGAAGATGACATTTAACTATCCTCACCATTAACAATCACACTTTCTAGCAATCCCACATAAGACACCTTACCCATCACTTCACCTAGGTCATCACTAATTAAATCACCTCATTACTCCATTCAACCATACCCATACCACCCCTTTCTCACTCCACAACCTGTATTAACGCAGGATTCACCCCATGACATGCTATAGTTACCACAATGCCAATTCACTCTACCATCATTCTTCATATTATCTTATGAATCACCATCCTTTCTTCCCATTCCTTGAGACATCATACCATGACACACCAATGAAAATAATTAAAAAACCAATGAAAAGAATTTAAAAAAACAATTTTTATAGTTTCAAAAAATGGATATCCGTTTTGGGAATATTCCAGAAACGGATATCCATTTCCTGCAACTATAAAAATGGTTTTTTAAACCACAAAACGGATATTCGTTTTGGTTTGGTATCCAAACTAAAACAGATATTTTTAACATGCCTATGAAAGTCAAAGTTAGCCAATTCATGAATTTGGCTAAGTAAAGATGCGATTTTTTTTCCATTGCCACTGTTTGGGCCGTGATGATCCTACACATACCCTAGGGTCACTTCTCAAATTACCTTGGGTGTCTAACGTAGGAGCATCTAGTGGTGTAAGGGCAATCTTGCATCACCCAAAAAGAATTTGATTCAAAATCATTGCATTTGTTTTCATTTCCTTCCATAATTAGTGTTTCTGGTTCCATAATCTCTTGAATAATGATGTAGGACTTTCAGTTTTTTCTAAACTGCTAAAAATAGCAACCTGCCAGTTTTGGAAAGTTTAACTGCAATTTTAGGAAAGTTTGCATTTGGGCACGGATTGAAGCGAAAACTTTCAAAAATCTTCATAAATAAAATATAAGACCTTTGGCAAAGGAATTAGGCAAAGATCATTTGTGAGCTGAAAGATATTAAAGTTTTTTGTTTTAGGAAAATAAATTTTTTGAAATAGGATATGAGACACTAAAACATCCCATAACATCCTAAAAAGTTGATAGAAATCCATTTATAGACTTTTGAAGTAACGGTTCACATTGCGAGCTTTCCGGTGCTTAGAACGGTTCGTCAATCGGACACTCGGATCAAAAGTTATGCTTCTCGGAAGTTGACCTACTTTTGGAGGGAGTTGTAAATTTTGAAATTTAGCTGGAGGCTGTTGGGAAGAGACACTACTAGGCATGATAAGTGTTGTCATTGACGGCAACTAAGTCTCTACTACACATCCACATTTCATAATTTGCCCATACCGGAAATCAGATTGAAGATTTATCTAATTCTGGGTAGTCAGGAGTAGAGCAGGCGACTGAGTTCGGTATCTTGGTCTGGATCTCTACGGTGGAAAGTCTTAATTTTTTGCAGATTTGAGGTAGTCATAAGCACTATCAAGACAATCTAAATCTAGAGTTTTGGCCTCTGGTGATAAAGGATTCAAAAGTTATTAGCTTCTGGGTATCGGGTTAACAGTTTGACAGAGCAGACGAAAGAAGAACAGGTCGACCTTGTAAATGATCTTGGTTCTAGATGTATGGAAGTTGTTGATTGGGCAATTAGTGTTGACCAGTGATAATGGCCAACCTGATTGATGATTTGTGAGTACAAGTTTTGGTCCGTGACTCAAGTTATGCACGGATCTAGCCGACAGAGCAGAGTATTCAATAAAGTTTTAAGTGTTCTTGAAGCTGACTGAAAAGTGATTGAAGATTAGGATGCGGATATATATAACCAATGTATTTGAATGAATTGGTTGTGTGTGTTGCGAATATGGAGTAAAAGTGAAAAGAACAGAGATCTAAGATTCAGATGAAGGTAGAGCAGTAAACAGGGCAGAGTGAAGATGAAATGTGTAAGATCAGTGTTTTGTGCTTAACCAGAACTGAATTTATGCATTAGTAGATGCTTCTCATCAGTTCAAAATCTCTCTTATTCTCTTGTAATCATTTGTAGGCAGTGAGCCTCTATTTGAGAAGTGAGCTCTAGGCAGTGAGCCCGAATGCATGTGCATTCTCATTTTAAAAATACTTTTAACCAGGTATTAATTTTTGTGGGTTAACCCCCACTGTGGTTTTTCCCTTAACCAGGTTTCCATGCCAAAAATATTGGTGTCAAGTGTGGTATTTATGCTTCTGCTCATGTGTTATTGATTCATGCTTTAATATTTATTTGATTGTAAGTTGTAAAAGAAGATAAAAGGTAGAAAAGTTTAAATTGTGTGACAACTGATTCACCCCCCCTCTCAGTTGTTCAGATTAATTCCAACAATTGGTATTAGAGAAAGGTTCCTTTGAGAAGTCTAACAGCTTAAGGAAAGATCTTGGAAGGAGTTTTAATTGGTTCACTCAAAGATCAACTTCAATTGGCCCTAGAAGATCTTGTTCAGTCTAAAGCAGAAGTTAGTAATCTAAGAGGTGAACTTAAAGATACTAATGATACCATTGAAATGTTAAAAGATAAATTAAAGAAATCTATGGAAAGGAAAAAGGAGCTACTTCTGCAGTTATCCAGTTTAACTGAAGAAAATGGCATGAATGAAGCTTTGGAAGAAAAGACAAGGGAATGTGAGAAGATGTCAAAAGAAGTTGCTGTTCTGAAAATTGAGATGGAATCTGGGGCAATAAGGCTAACCAAAGAAATTGAGCAAAGACAGAAGACTGAAGAAGACTTGAATCAAACTCTAAAAGAAAGAATTGATGAATGCTACATATTAGACAGTATATCTAGCCATCTAAAGTCTGATCTACAAGAAAGCAGAGATAATGAAAGAGATCTTGAAAGACAAATTGTCATTCTTAGACATGACCTAGAAGTTGCAAATGAATAAGAGGAGAAGTTCAAGATAAGTTCAGCTAAACTTGAAGCAATACTTGAGGGTCAAAAAAAGGTTGATGACAAACATGGTCTTGGATATGAGAAAGGTGAAAGCTCCAGATCTGGACAAAGAAAATCTCAACCAAGGAATGAGAGAAACAAGCCTAGAAGACCTCTGGTAAGACAACCTAATGCTCAAAGGTATCCATCTTTCAATGGAAAATTTTTTCAAGTGCAATAAATTTGGTCATAGAGCCACTCAATGCAGAAGTACAGTAAATCAAAATAATCCATCCTTCTCTGGACAATGCTTCAATTGTAAGAGGTATGGTCATAAATCCAATGAATGCAGAAGTATGATAATGAATAACTCATCAAATAGAGGAAATGGGAATTCTTTCAATGGAAAATGCTTTGCATGCAATAGATTTGGACATATGGCCATTCAGTGTAGATCAAGAGGAAATCAATTAAATGGGAAAATAAATGTTGTGTGCTTCAATTGTAACCAATCTGGTCATTTTGCAAGATTATGCAGAAGTAGGATTAATGAAAGAAGGGGTCCGGTAAATAGAAAACTAGATGAGCAGAGACAAGACAAAGGCAAGAGAAAAATTGATGAAAATGAGATCTAGAATGAAATGAGCGAGACACGGGTCAAGAAAATAATTGTGAATCATAGTAATGGGTTCGCACCGAAATCCGGTGCTGACAATTCCTCTAGGAATTAAATCAGGAGCTTTGACTAAGGGGGAGCTACATTGAACATCAAATTCCCCCAGTCAGTAAGTGGGTGCCTGGATATGGCACAATGAGAGAAGATATTTTGAAGTGTTTTAGAACTTTTGGAAGAATTTTTAGAAGGAAAAATGTTGATATGGAAATTTGCAGAGCAATTCATGAAGAACTGTTAAGAAATAGTGTAACCAGATGAAGTTAGGGAAACACATTTATTACAATAGTGAATTAGGTTTTACAGAGGCATAAAAGGTTTTTCATTCATCATTTGAAACACTTTGCATTCAAGAACGAAGAAAAAGAGTGAACTGTGAGAAAGAACTTGTAGAGAAGCAAAAAGTTAAGATCAAATTCAAGCAAGAATCCCATTCGACAACTCAAGGCGAAACCCTAAACTATGAAAGAGGTATTTTTCTGTAAAGCTTTCCGAATTTCATTATTGAAGATGGCTACTCCATTGGTTGTAAATGTTATTGAGAGGCCATGTCCAAAATTCAAGAAACATCCATACAAGTCTGTAGAAGTTGATTTGCTAGGTGCCTTTTCAGATGTTCCGTACAGAGTTCTACATGTGGAAGATATTAGGGTTTACATACACACAAACATTGAGGAATTTGGGAACTCAAAACTGTTGGATATATTTGACAACCATCTGAGGAATGAGAATTACGACATCAAACCTGAGTTCAAAACATTCGAAGATAAACATCTTGCACAAGTCATTCATTTTCTGACCTTTGAAGAGGATGAATGGGTCTAGTATATACTGAGCATGATGCATGATAACTTCATATGGCTGATGAAACATTTTAAGATCACCAAGGATGCCATTAGGGATGTGAATGGATTGCACTCAACTGATGGACTACCTTTATTAAAGTCAGTGAAGAATCAAACTATTTCTAAAGTCACCAGATTGAAGTTTGTCAAGAGAGCTATGACGATCAATGACATCACTGATCCGGATGTCAAGTTTGCAAAGGTAATTGGTTACAAGATTTACCACTCCAGCAGGGAGAATTCAGTCTCCGGAATAGCCATCTATGCTGCATATCAGATGCTAAAGAAGAATGTGGATTATGATTTATGTGAGCTGTTACTGAATGAACTGATGGAGAATCTACAAAAGATCAAGAAAGACAAGAAGAACTCCTTTAAATATGGTACGCTGGTCATATGCTTATTATTCTATTTTATGAATGAATTACCAAAATCAAGAGGCTTAGTCTGGACAAATGATAAACCTGTAGCACTACAAATTAGAGACTGTTTGTATGACCTTGGTGATGCAAAAGCCTAAAGAACTACACTCTAGGGCTATTTTAAGAACTTTCAGAACATGATGCACTCTAGGGAAAGGATTCCCAAAATAGTAGTTGAAAAATATAAGGATACAATCTATTTCATGGTAGACATAGATCAGTGTTTGATGGAGGCAGTGGAACCAAGGACTGTGTGGGTTATGCCCATGGGATATGTGGTTGAGGAAGATGTATTGGAGCTGTATGCTCAACATTTATTGAACCAATCTAAGGACACTGAAGTAGAAAGGTTTGGCACTTTTGAAGAACTGAACATAAAGATCCATGTTGAACTCCAGCAACCAGAAACAAAAAGAAAAGTGAATAAGCAAGTTGAAGCATATGCGAAGAGCATAGTTATAACAAAAGAAGCCATAAGGGCAAACAAGGAGAGGTTAGAGAAGATTGAGAAAGAAAAGCAAGAAAAGAAACAAGGAGGTGCTTCGGTATAGACCTCTACCAAAACAAGAACAACTAGGAGTTCTACTGCTGCCCCTGTTCCTCCTAAGACTGTAAAACTAGAAGATAGACCATCCGGTGAAGGAAGTAAGAGAAAGAAAACAAAGGCTACAAGAACGTATGCCAGCACAAAAGATGATGAAGAAACAAAGATAGATGAAGAACTTAAGGTGATAAGATCTAAGAAAGCCAAGACTTCAAAGGCTTTTGAGGACTAGCCTTCCGGAAGCAAAAAGGCAAGTAAAAAGTAAGAAACTGGTAAGGTTGCTATGACAGTTGATGAAATTGTAAAAACAATCATTGTTCATGGAAATTTAAAGCCTATTAGAGTTTACTATGACAATTTTGATCAAGCAAATAAGAAAATTTTGGAAGATGCCACCATCATGTATTTGAATAAATTTAATAGAGCCCTATTGGAAATTTTACAAGAACTTCCTAAAAGTTTAAGGAAAATATTGGAAATGAGGAAAGAAGGAGGGCTAAAGATCTAGAACTTAGAGAGTATGTCCTCTCCACTTTGTGTCCTGTAAGAAGCAGATAAAATCCTTAGAGAAGTTAAGGAAAAATTCAGAAGCAAGGTTTGGATGAACAAGCTAATGCTTGGTGAAATTGCCAAAGAAACAGAGGAAATTTTGAGAAAGGCCTTAGACAAAAATAAATATTATATTATTTCAGAGAAACAATTTGATGAAGACAATCCTCTAGTACTGGAACAAGAAGCTCCAGAAGAAGAGATTAACAAGGGAATTGATGACCAAGGTGTTAATTTAGATCCTTCCGAGCAAACCTATGAGGAGACAGATGATGGAATTGATTCATCAACTTTGAATGCTGAAAGAGTAAACATCAATGAGCAACAAACCAAAGTTGATGACTCCTCTATTCCGAAAGAGGAACAAATAAATTAGAAAGACACATAGATGATAAATAAAGTAGATGATGTAGGAGATATTCCTACTCCACCTGATCAATCCAGAAAAGAAGATGATGTTGCTACTACACAAAGTCCTCCTAATCAGACTGCAAGTGGTGAAGACAAGGAGAATATTCCTTCTACAGATAATACAAAAAAAGGTAAAGCAGAAAAGGAGAAAGAAAAGGGTAATCAAGACAAAGTAGAAGAAGATGGTGCAAATGTTGATGCATCTACAGATGCTGAGAAATCTTAGGAACAAAAGGGTGGACCAGAAATTGTTGTAAGAGACATTGCAGATGCAGTGAAAAGTCTTTTGGATAAAGAGATGCTTGAGTTTGATGAACCTAAATTACTCCAAGGACCATTTCTAGATGCTCTTTCTCTGGTACAAGTGATGAAGATTGCATCCTTCACTCAAGCCAAGGCCAGAGAGAAGCTGTTAAAATCTCACATGGAGGACAGTGAACTATTAGGGATTGCAACCAGAGTCTTGGAGAAGTTATTGCCAACCTACCAAAAGAGTCCATCAGATTCCCCTTCCAGTCACCTAAAGAATGTTGTAAATGTTGTAAGTACACATTTTGAGTCTTTTGAAAAATCTGCGGAGGTGAAAGTTCAGAAGGAATTTTTGGATAAGAAATTTAGTGAAGTACATAATCTTATAGGAAATGATAGGATGATACTCGACATTAGCATAAGGAGTATTCAAAATGTTCTAAATGATGGAAGTGATATGTACAAATTCTATCTATCATGGCCCAAAGTTAGTGAAGATATTGAGAAGAAGATAAAGGAGCAAGAACAAAAATCAAATTTTTGATCCTCTAACAGTTTCGCCTATAAGTCAAGAATGTCAATTAATTAGCTTGATAGATGAGATAAAGAGGCTTGTTAAAGAAAAAGGTAACATTATGAAGAGAATGTGTGAGCTTCGGGAATTGATTGCCCCCAAGTTAGAAACCATGTTTAATGCCTTGTCAGAAGCTTAGATTGCACTTCAGACAAGTAATCCTCTGGATCTGACAAAGGCAAAAGCATATGCATTTTTTATGAGTGGACACATCTCAATTTTGGATGGAATGAAGGGAACTTGGGCTTCTGACTTGTGCAATTGAAAAATTAGTTTTGTAGACATTCTCAAGTTCATGTGAATAGAACTTAGTGATTAGTTGTACATATGCGGCACTATGCACAGATTTTTTTGGAGAATTTTGGCTTGCGAACCCCACCCTTTGCCATTGATGTTAAAGAGGGAGTGAAGATCAGTAAAAAATGAGGAATTCCAGCAAAAGGGGAGCACTAGAAAGCAGTGTGAACAACAGTATGGAGCACAAGCAAAGGGGAGTTATTCCAACACTTAGTCATTTTTTCACTAAGTGTTGCCCATCAATGCCAAAGGGGAGGATTGTTGGAGAGAGACACTTCTAGGCATGTATAAGTGTTGTCATTGATGGCAACTAAGTCTCTACTACACATCCGCATTTCATTAATTTTCCCATACCAGAAATCAGATTGAAGATTTATCTATGTCTGGGTAGTCAGGAACAGAGCAGACGACAGGGTCCGGTATCTTGGTCCGGATCTCTCTAATGGAAAGTCTTAATTTGCTGCAGATCTGAGGTAGTCAGAAGTACTATCAAGACAATCTAAATCTAGAGTTTTGGCCTCTGGTGATAAAAAATTCAAAAGTTATTAGCTTCTGAGTATCGAGTTAACAATTTGACAGAGCAGACAGAAGAAGAATAGGCTGACCTTGTAAATGATCTTGGTTTGGATGTATGGAAGTTGTTGATTGGGCAATTAGTGATGACAAGTGATAATGACTGACTTGATTGATGATTTGTGAGTACAAGTTTTGGTCCGTGACTCAAGTTATGTACGGATCTAGCTGACAGAGTAGAGTATTCAATAAAGTTTTAAGTGTGTTCTTGAAGCCGACTGAAAAAGTGATTGAAGATCAGGATGCGGATATATATACCAATGTATTTAAATGAATTGGGTGTGTGTGTTGTGAATATGGAGTAAAAGTGAAAAGAGCAGAGATCTAAGATTCAGATGAAGTAGAGCAGTAAACAGGGCAGAGTGAAGATGAAATATGTAAGATCAATGTTTGTGCTTAACCGAAAACTAAATTTATACAATAGTAGATGCTTCTCATAAGTTCAAAATCTTTGTTATTCTCTTGTAATCATTTGTAGGCAGTGAACCTCTATTTGAGTAGTGAGCTCTGGGCAGTGAGCTCGAATGCATGTGCATTCTCATTTGTAAAAATACTTTTAACCGGGTATTAATTTTTGTGGTTAACCCCCACCGTGGTTTTTCCCTTAACCGGGTTCCACGCTAAAAATCTTGGTGTCAAGTGTGTTATTTATGCTTCTGCTCATGTGTTATTGATTCATGCTTTAATGTTTATTTGATTGTAAGTTGTAAAAGAAGATAAAAGGCAAAAAAGTTTAAATTGTGTGGACAACTGATTCACCCCCCCTCTAAGTTGTCCGGACTAATTCCCAACAGAGGCCGCCAAAAAGTGCTATTTATGACTATTTTAGGAACCTTGGGCGGTAGTAGAGTTAAGGGGGGAAAGTGTAGAGTCAAGAATAGGTGGGAAAGAAACCCTAACTGATTTGGGGTTACAGAAGGTAGAAGATTCCAGAGCCTGGTAATGGTAGCTATAGTGTGTTGCAGTCTGTGGAGGATTGATTCCTCTGATTGTAATTGAGCTTTTGTAATGTAATGAGTTGTCCAAATCAATAAAGAAATATCTATTTTCTATGTGCCATTTCTGTTGTTGTGTGTTTTATGATTTACCCCCTTCATCAGCGCCACGATGAAGCATCATTTAAAATGATGAGGGGTTAGAATCCAGGTGAAAAGATAGGAACCCAGAAAATATATATATGTAAACAATGAAACCCTTAAGATAAAAATAAATAAACCCAATTGTTCAGTTGTTTCACAAAAAAAACATACAATAATTCTTTTAAAACATGATTGTAAAATGATTGCGGGGAGAAAGGCCGTAGGTTTCTATAAGATTCCATTCAAACCAGTACATAAATGAAGGAAGAGAATGATGGTAGTCCATTACCTCCATGGCTAAATGACGACGATTGTATGTTGTGATAAGGTATATCCGCTATTCTCTTGAGGGAATGTCAACTGTACATGGACGGAAGAGGCAGAGTGCATGATGAAGCATCATTAAAATGGTTTGGGTTACAACGGATAGTGAAAAAGGAGTGAAAAATGATGATTATGTCGTACCCCAAACATCAGTTAATGAATGAGAAGGAAGATTAAAGCGGACCCCAAAATGTTATCAACTAACACGTATAACGATTACGATTCGTGCCAGTGCATTCACATTTATGTGTCAACACTAGAGATTTTAGGCGCGAATGAAAAATAAATGCCCAATCATGATTTTAGTGGGGGCTTTTTACACCAAGAGGCATTCTACAGTGGCAACACTCCTGTAACTAGTAACTAAAAATCATAAAATTAAAAAAAAGTAAAAAATAAAATAAAATCAAATAAAATTCAATGCATGGCGGTAGTGACATGAGAGAATAAATAAAATCAAATCAAATAAAATTCAATGTAGTGGCATGGGAGAATAAATAAAATAAAATCAAAAAAATTAAATGCATGGCATGCTGGGGAAGAGATGAAAGAAATTAATATCCTATGAAAAAAATTCTAAAATAGATTCTCCTCTTGACAAAAAAATAAAATAAAAATAAAAATAGATCTCATTAAACAAAACTGCAAGATAGTTTTAGTTGAAACCCTTGCAAAAAAATTTGGTTGGAATTCTTGACTTCTAGAAACTCCTGCATGCAAATTTAAAACCTAGGATAAATATTCTACAATTTTTTTCCCATCCACGCACACTCCAAACCCCTCCAAACCTACAAACAAAATAAGGATCATAAAACAAAATACAAAGATATGTATGCTAATCAGAGTACAAGAAGCTATAAATTCAAACAAATAAGAAGAGAAGAGGAAGAAAAAAAATCAAGAGAAAGACTATAAATAAAAAAAAACCATATGTCCTCTTCATCTCTCCACAAAAAAAAAATTAAAAAAAAATATTACAACCAAAGCATTTAGATAGAAATAAAAAATAAGGTAATAGACTAGTCTTTTATATGTCATTATTTCAATTAGGAAAATTTATTTAATTTTTAAAAATTGTTTCATATTTAGCTCCTAAAATATAGCGACTTGGCTTAAAATCTATGTGTGATGTGATGTTAATTTATTTTAAATTCTAAATATACATTTGGAAAAATCTATTGGAGTTAAATTAATATTAATTTACTAAGTCTTAATATTTTATTTGAATTTATTTATCTTTTGGTCCTATATTTTAATTCAAAACTATTAAAAATATATATAAATAATAGATTTTGATTAATGTTTTTGGATTTTAAATTATTATTTAAGTTGTTCTAGAAAAATATGAGAATAATTTTTATTCATTTATTTACTTTTGTGAAATCAACTCCTTGAAGAAAGATTCTTAGGGGATGTGCTTTAATTAACTATTATTTAATTTCACTTTTATGAAATCAAATCCCTATAAAATAGCTAATTGATTTATTATTTAAGAGTCATTTAAGTAGCTTGAATTTAGATGTGATTTAATTGTTAAATGTGGGCATAATTGTTTTATTTACAAATTTTAAATATAAGAATATAAAAATTAGCAAGTATTATTGAATTAAATAGGGAGCTTTATATTAAATTAAGAGTTATTCTAGAATATATTAAATTAAGCGTTATTCTAGAGTTAATTTGTTTTCAAAATTTTATTTTTAGGAGATATATGAAAATATAATTTTTTTTTTCCAAAACTAAACAATTACAGTGTTCAGTATTTGTAGTACCTCTGGGTTCACGTTTACGGGTCAATCTGTCACGATTGAACTATGTGTGCCCACTACCTAAAATATCTGTTACAATTATGGTTAGAATTAGGGTTGGAGTTAGGGATAGAATTAGGGATAGAATTAGAAATTAACTAGATCTAGAGGTAGAATTAGGGTTAGTATTAGCTCGAATGTTAGGGTTAGGGTTGGGGTTAGGGTTTAGGTTAGAATTGGGATTACAATTATTATTACAATTAGGTCTAGAATTAGGGTTTACAACCTATGGTTAGAATTAAGGTTGGAGTTAGGGTTAGAATTGGAAATTAAGTAGATCTAGGGCTAGAATTAGGGTTAGGTTACAATTAACGTTTGGATAAATTAGGGTTAGAATTAGTGTTACAATTAGGGTTATAATTAGGGTTAGGTGAGATGTAGGGTTACAATTACAATTAAGGTTACAATTAGGGTTAGGGTTAGGGTTATGATTACGGTTATAATTAGGGGTTAGGGTCAAAATTGCAATTAGAATTAGGGTTAGATTAGGTTAGAATTATAATTAGAATTAGGGTTACCATTTGAAAAAGGGTGACAATTATAATGAGAAATTAGGGTCAAAACTAGAATTAGGGTTAGGATTAGAATTGGGATTACAATTATTATTACAATTAGGTAGACTAGAATTAGGGTTACAACTATGGTTAGAATTAGGGTTGGAGTTAGGTTAGAATTAGGGATAGAATTGGAAATTAACTAGATCTAGGGGTAGAATTAGGGTTAGGGTTACAATTAACATTTGGAATAAAATTAAGGTTATCATTAGGGTTTAGAATTAGTGTTAGAATTAGGGTTATAATTAGGGTTAGGGTGAGATGTAGGGTTACAATTACAATTAAGGTTACGATTAGGGTTATAGTTATGGTTATAATTAGGGTTAGGGTTAGAATTGCAATTAGAATTAGGGTTAGGATTAAAATTAGAGGTATGTTTAGGGTTAGAGTAAGGGTTAGGGTTAGGGTTAGGTTTAAATTAGGATTAGGGTTATGTTTAGAATTAGAGTTACGATTACAATTACCAATGTGGTTAGGGTTAGGGTTAGAATTAGGGTTAATGTTAGAATTAGGTCAAAATCATAGTTAGAATTAGGATTAAGATAAGCGTTATAATTAGGGTTATTGTTAGATTTAAAATTAGGGTTATAGTTAGGGTAGATTCAAGGTTATGATTAGAATTAGGGTTAGGGTTAGGATTAGGGTTCCTCATAGAATTAGCGTTAGAATTAAGGTTAGTTACTATTAGAATTAGGGTAAGAATTAGAGTTACAGTTAGGGTTAGGGTTCAAATTAGAGTTAGGGTTAGAGTTCAATTAGGGTTAAGGTTAGTATTAAGGTTAAGGGTTAGGTTTTGAATTATAGTTAGGCTTAGTTTAGAGTTAGGGTTAGGGTTAAACTAGAGCTATGTTTAGGGTTAGAATAAGGGTTAGGGTTAGGTTTAAAATTAGGATTAGTGATAGGGTTAGGATTATAATTAGGGTTGATGTTAGGGTTAGGTTAGAATTAGTGTTACAACTATAATTAGGGTTAATGTTAGAATTAAAGTTAGGGTTAGGGTTATAATAAGGGTTAGGGTTAGGGTTATGATTAGGGTTAGGGCTAGAATTACAGTTACGATTAGGGTTAGAATTACATTTAGAATTAGGGTTACAGTTTGAAAGAGGGTGACAATTAGAATGAGAATTACGGTCAAAACTAGGTTTAAGGTTATAATAAGGGTTAGGGTTAGGGTGAGATTTAGGGTTATGGATTAGAATTAGGGTTAGGCTTAGGGTTCGAATCAATGTTAGAATTAAAATTTCAGCTACAATCAATTTTATGGTTAGGGTTAGAATTAGGATTAGTGTTACGGTTTAGAATTAGGGATACAATTATGGTTAGAATTAGAGATAGGTTAGAACTAGGGTAGTATGTAGGCTTATAATTAGGGTCAATCTTCATGTTAGGATTACAATTAGAATTAGGGTTATAATTAGAATTAGGGTTAGTATTAGGGTTTGGATTATTGTTAGAATTAGGGTTAGGGTTAGTATTAGGATTAGGGTTATTATTAGAATTAGGGTTAGGGTTCAACATTGAGATTAAAATATTCCTTAAAAATAGGTACCTAATTCTAATTATATAATATAGTTAGAATTAGGCTTGCTGCTCCGGATGCTACTAGTATACCTATATTTAAAAAATATATCTAAAGTATGCCGAGAGATATCCTTCTCGAGGCACCTATTTTTAATCAATTTACCTCACATAGGTGGAATAGGCACCTTGAGAAGGATATCTCTCAGCGTACTTTAGATATATTTTTTAAATATAGGTATACTAGTATAAATTTTAATTAAACGAGGTGTAATTATATTTAAGTGTAATTATAAATATTTATTAGAGGAAGAGTGGGTTTTTTGTGGCCAGTGGTAGTGCATAGGTACTAGGGCGTCGATGCACGGGTATTGGGTGACACCTTCAAATGACCCTTTTTGACCTTTGAGCACATAACACATCCTACCATGCATGTCGTGACTAACTAGGGGCTGAAAGAATAGATTTAAGCTCTCAAGTGACCTACGAAAGTCCTCTAAAAAAATCATTCCAATATGACATACCTAGCTATGTGCTTGGGGTGCATGAAGTTAGGGTGGGCAGCTACTGGCCCCGTTCCCCTAATATGTTGTTAAAAGCCCCTTTCATTGCTATGTATACTCTATTCTCAACCCTCAATTCTTTTCTGTTATATATCGTGAAAATTCCTGTACAAAATAAGTGTTGCATAAGGCCTCGTCCCATGCAACTATAATATTTTTAAAAATCAGCGCATTTGATTATATGTTAGTAATTTGGTAAAACTCTATGTTTTAAACTTTATTTTTAAATGCAGTTGTACATTGAAATTAAAATCTTTGAATTATCTACAATAACAATCAAATATTATATAATTATTTAGAATTTAAATAAATATATATTTTATAAATAAATTATGTTATATAAATATAATATTATTAGTATATTATAAATATTATTAAATATATAAACACTATATAATAATCATAATTATTATATAATTAAGTTCTAATAAATGATTTAAAAGGATTTTGTGCAGGACAACGAGAAATGACCATACAGGCTAATTCCAAAGTAGAAGTTCATAAAAATGAGCGTTGATAATACAAAAAATGGTTACTTTCAAAATACAGTTAGAAGCCAAAGACTGTTGCAAGTTGGAGATGACAGATATGGTGGCATACTAAAGGGACTATGGTAATAGTGGTCATGTGAATTAATATATAACTGGCAGTTGCACAGTATTGATTTCATTCATCATATGCATGTATAATGATGAGCATAGCAACTAAGATATATAAAATTATCTCTCGTGACTTAACTTAACCTTACTTGTCATTATACATGCATATGATGAATGAAATCAATAATAAACATATCAACAATCAACAAGAGACGCATTGCATCAGGTTCCTACCATTGTAATGTTGAATTAAATGAATGACATTGTAATTGATAATAAGTTTAAAGATTTAGTAAATTTAATGAATGGTTGGAAACATTAATAACTAATTAATAAATATATGCTTCCCATTATATTTAGTCGTATTAATCAATACACACACACACACACACACACACACACACACACACACACACACACACACACTTAGTTATTGTGCATATTGAATATATAATGTTAATAGAAATACTAATAAAATGAATGACATTGTAATTGATAATAAGTTTAAAGATTTAGTAAATTTAAAATATCAATGTATTATATTATAAGTTAGATATTAATAACTAATCTAAATATCAATCTTTAATAATTAAATAGAGGTTAAATAGTTATTAAATTTATCATCGTTAATAAGGCCTCTACAGTAAGTTAATCTAAATGCTTTAGGTTTAATCTAATTTTAAAGTGTTGGAAACTTGGCACATTCCTACATTCTCCTGAGAAGCCACCTAATATAAAGCATCATGTGATATGAGTGTGGGGTAGATATGATTGACAGGATATTTACAGGAATTTGCAGGGATTTGGAACATTACTAGAGTTTGCAGGAAATATGATGTTAGCCAGATATATCCAGAGAGGCTAGAAAACTCCGCAATGTCCCTCTACCTGCAAAAGTCCTGCAAAGGCCTTCGAGGTGATTCATCAAACAACACTTAGGTGCTTCAAAAATTTGGTCTGGAGCTTTGCTTTGGAGATGAAGGACATCTTCCAAGAGCACATTACTATTAATGTCATATGCAAATCTACCTGGACTTCATCCAATTTATAGGTTGTATTCTTCTTTTGTTCCTATATTTGCTTATGCAATATTTGGCTCCTCAAGGCAACATGCTACTGGACCTACAACCTAATAAAGAAACATTATAAAAATAAAAAAAGGGCAGCCAATGAGTTCATTGCAGTTGTATGAATTGGAGGTTGACAAAGATTACCATCCTGGGAGGAGGACTGGCAGTAGGTACATAGAAGGCATGTATGAGCTTCCATTTGTATATCCAAGCCATATTAATGGAGGGCATGTGACATCTGTGCACTTATATCAGGGAGTGTTTGTTTTCATTGGTTGTGTGCATGATGGGTGGGTTCTAATTAAAGGCAATGGTTGGTATTGGGTTCGACACCATATAAAAGTTGGTATGCATGTTCAAGTTGAAGTCATGGCTACATGAGATCCATTTCGGTATCAGTTTCCTATTGAATTGTGATTTGGCAATCCGAATATTGATCACCTTATTTTCAACAAGTTTGAATTTCCCCCTATTTTTTAACGCAATGGTACGAGTGCTGAAGAACTAAGTCGAGAGACTGGAAGGCTGTATAATCCAAGAAGAAGATCATATACATGGGTACGGAAGAATGAAATTAACTGTGGCAAGCCATGTATGAAGTTTGATACACAGATATAAAATTGATGGCTTTAATCACAGTGGTACAAAAAAATTGCAAAGAATAAACTACTCATTCTTTAACTACAATCCTACGATGCCATCTACTACCCAAATTCAAATGCATTCTAAATTTCCAAAAATTGGGTAAAGAGGATCGATTGAATGATGTGCTGCACATTATGGTTACCGCACACAAACTCATTGTAGATGCTTGCTATGCACAAAATGGAATCATTGAAGAGACGTTGTCATTGTTTCACCAAGTGTTGTGAACAAAGTTGCAACTAGGTCGTTTCACCTTTGGCAGCATATTCTCCACGCCTGTGCCAGAATAAGCTTTGGTGCAGTGTATGGATATCTGGCAAAACATAATCAGAGGAAGATTTTTATTAGACGTTGTAGTTGCCAGTGCCCTTGTAGCCATGTCTGCAAATATGAAAGCTTAGGTGTAAATCCAGATTCCTTAACTTTTTGCCTTCGTCCTCCAGATCGTGACCTCTATGGCATTTTAAAACAGGCTATGGGCCTCCATAAAAGCATATCAGAATGGGGATTTGTGTCAGATATTATAGCTAGAAATGTTCTAGTAGACATGTATGAAGAATGTGGAAGCATGGACACGAAACTGGAACTGTTTGGCAAAGTTCCTTAGAGAAATGCAATCTCATGGACTACCATGTTTACTGTATAGGCACAAAAGGGATTTGTTAAAAAGGCTCTAAATTTTTTAAGCAAATCCAATCGGCTAGTGCAAGGTCATGCTTCACAACCTCCATAAGCATATTCCTAGCCTACGCAAAATGGGTGCTTCAGAATAGGGAATGGACATCTATCAAAGAAAAATGGGTGGAGGATTCTTGTCAGATTTGAAAATGCTATGAAACCTCTTTCCCCACATCACTGCAGGAGGTATGAAATCCATGTGCAGGTGAGCGGTAGAATGCAGGAGAGCGGTGGTTCTCACAAACCCGCAAATGGAGTCCAATGATCTTGTGGGAGAGTGATGAAATTGGAGTTTCTTCCCGTGGTCCCGTAGAGCTAGGGCTAATCACATGCGGGTGAGTGGGAAACAAAGTATAAAGGTTTTATTAATTTTTGATAGATGGACGTCCAAACCCTCTTCCAAAACTCCCATTTTAGCATAGGCTGTTTGTAAGCTGGCAAATGTGAACTGACGAAAAACAAAACTGACGGAAAAAAGAATGGTCGACATCGCAAAGAGGAAATTCGGACCATTGGACAGTGAGTGTGAAAAAGTAACATATTTTTATACATTGAAATTTTTGCAATTAAAAACTTAATGTAATTTTGCTGTATTGAAATTATTAGTGACTTAAAGCTTCAGTACATACTTGGACAATGTCAACTTGGTACTCACACAGTGTCAACTTGGTACTCACACAGTGCTTCAACTATAGTCATCTTGCCAAATGAGTTTAATACTCAATGCTCATTGGTCAATTGAATTTTAATATAATTAAAAAAAATTCCATTTTTCACATTACTGTTCACTCCAATTGACTAATGGCACAACAGATAAATTGCATTTATTAAACCATTAAATAAAAAAATTAACTTTGAACTTTAAGGATTTTGCCAAATAAATTTAATACTCAATGCTCATTGGTCAACTGAATTAAATTAATTGCATCAAATGAATGCAATAGTATTCTTGCCTTGGTAGGAACTAATAAGGAGAACAAATAGCATAAACACTTTCTTTCTATGTCTAATTATATTGTATTATCACCAATCATCATTATTTTTTGCCTTTTTACAACTTAACATACACTTTTAATATGCTCAACAATGCATGATGTAACGCATGATGGCGTGAACGAATTCATGTAACAATATTGGCATCATAATTAACACATAAATGCAAAATAGAAGCAACAACAAAGCTGATATAAGATCTTCTATACATGACTAAAAATGCTTTAAGACACAACAGGAACCCAGTTTTTAAACCTAGGGTGAGCGAGAAGGAATGAGATGTAGCAAGAGGGTAGGATGAGGATAGTGAAGATGACGACACAATGGATGTTTGGAGTTGTAGTTGGAATGAAGATGAAAATAAACGATTGTTAGACATCTAGTTGGAGGCCCTGCAACTTGCAAGCATTTGAAGGGACTTTTTTATTTCTTCAAAATTGCCAGGCCCTATTGCTATGAAGGTTTCTTCTCCATGTTTGGAACTTCATAGAGGGTTCTTGCCAATGGACAAAGTGTTGTATATTCTAACAAGCACTTTGTTGACTCATGTTAAGAATGGAGTGGCCATTTTCCCTATTCTAAAATGATCAACAGTTATGTTTTGAGAAAGCTAGGCATTGATGAGACTTTCAGTGTTCTAAAATGCTCCCTTGGATGACATCTTCCCTGGTTCATCCTGGTGGGATTGCAACAGATTCTCCCACTCTTGGTAGTGCTGATTTTCCTATGTTAGATGATTTTTTTTCATTGTGCCTTCCCCTAGTCTAGTGGAAGGTTAAAGTTTTGGGGTAGTTCTTATCAATCTGCTTGACTTGTATACGACACTGGGACAGGGTGTTCTAGGCTGTGTTATTTCTAGCTTCAGAGATGCACATAAATATTGGGCTTTGGTGGTGGGTTATTTGAATCATTCAAATGCTGAGGTGGTCTCTATTGGTACCAGTGAAGGTCAGTTTGTGGATTTGTTTGGGGATGTTGTTGTTAAGGGTTCTTCCTCTTCTACTCATCGATTAGTAGACAAATTGAATCCTCTTCTCTCTATTTCAGACTCTATTGTTGATAGGTCTGTTGCCAAGTTTAGAAACTTGCTTGTTGGGAGATTTTGTGTATCTCATCCTAATATTGACATGGGAATAAAGTGGACTCTTTGTAAATGGAAGAAACTCAGGGGTTAATTTGAGATTGTTGCTTTGTAGAAAGGCTTCTTCTTGATATCCTTCACAAACCTTGAATATTATGGGAGGAACCCCTTGGAACAATCTTGGTTTCTTGGTAAGAATGGTTTATTTCTCAAAAAATGGTCACGGAGCTTTAAAATCAAGAAAGAATGCATTAACGAGCTTTTAGTCTAGGTTAGGCTATCTGGACTACCTTTGGAATTTTGGGATGAAGAGATCTTTATGGGCATAGCCAATTCTTTTGGGCAGTTCATTAGGATGGATGTGGTGACTAAATTTAGGAAACATTTGATGTTTGCAATATGTTGAATCTATGTGGATGTTGATAGGGTGCTCTCTTCTTGGATTACCTTGTCCTCTAAATTGGGTACATGGGTGCAATAGATTGTCTTTGAGAATTCCATGGTCAATTGTCATTGTTGCCTCAAAGTGGATCATGCAAAAGTGAATTGCCTGATCAATAAGAGAAAACATTTTGTCTAGAGGAAAAAGGGGCAAGCTTTGTTGTTCCAACCTATCAATGGTGAGGTGGTTGACCCCTTGTCGAGTGGAGCTAATGATGCTTGCAACACTCTACTCAAATATCATCCACTTCAATGGTCAAACAACCGATAGGGATTTTACACCTCATTCACAATAAAAAGTGGTAAATATTTGTCCTATTTTTATTGGCCAAAATTGACCTTTGACTGTTGAATTAGATGATATTTAAGAACATCCTACTTGCAAGACCTTTTCAAAGGATATGCCAAAGTTGGGAAGCAAGGGGAGGATTTTGAGGATAGTAGAGATGTGATAGTGACGCTTGAGCTATGAAGAGACAAACAGGAATTGATGTCCGGAGATAGGACTTCATGTGGCCCTTTGAATCCTTCTAGTTCATTTTAAAAAGAGAGTTTTGCTCAAAAGAATATCAACACCAAGGACAAGATGATTGAGGTTGTTCAAAGTTCTTTGGAGCATTTTGGTTTCAAATTGTCTTGATTTGGTTGTTCTCCATGGTTCCTTGGGCTAGTTGATTGTCTAAGGTTGCTTTCTACATCTTTATTGGTTGTTTGTTGATGTAATGCAAATGTAGTGCTTCTAGTTTCATGTTGTTTCTCTTTGTTTTTTGCTTGGATTCACTATTCTATCTTTCTCTGTTAGTGTGAATAGGATATATTTGCTAACTAGTTCATTTCCTAGCTAGTTCTCCACTTAGCTCTCTTCACACTAGGTTAAGTTTACTTAGGGGCTTTTTACATTTATCCCACATTGGTAGTGTTTTTAGTCTCTTGGGTGGTAAATCATATATAAACTCACCCATTGCTCTCATATGGGCATCTCTTATTCATTGTATGCTTTGCATTCTATTAAGTTGAATACAATTTATTTGGCTCATATTTGATTTTTATATTTGCTTTCCTTCATTCATTTGTATTCTTGGGTGGCTTTTTAGCCAAATCTTACATGGTATCAGAGCCATTGTGAGTTATGGGTGAGTTATCACATGATCAATAATTTAAGTGCATTTAGCGCCTAAAATAGTGCGAAATTTTAGTGCATTTAAGTTCATGAATTGGAGACAAATGTCAGAGTAAAACTTGGCGCCAAATTGCATTTCACTTTGGCGCCAGGTTTAGTGCCGATTGTAACACTGGGTTTAGCGCAAGAATTTTGTGCCAGGATTAACGCCAAATTTAGCACCAGATTTTGTTGCTTCTAGTTTGGCTTCTGATTTTGCTTCTGGGTTTGCTTCTTGTGTTGCTTCCAAGTTTGCTTCTGGTTTTACTTCTGATTTTGCTTCTAGGTTGGCTTCCACTTTTGCTTCCAATCTTGCTTTAGGTTTTGCTTCCAGTTTCACTTTCAGTTTTGCTTCCAGGTTTGCTTCCAGTTTTGCTTCTGGTTTTGCTTCCAGTTTTGCTTCTAGTTTTGCTTCCAGTTTCGCTTCTAGTTTTGCTTTTGGTTTTACTTCGGGTTTTGCTTCTAGGTTTGCTTCCAATTTTGCTTCTGGTTTTGCTTCCAGTTTTGCTTCCAATTTTGCTTCGAGGTTTGCTTCTAGGTTTGCTTCCACTTTTGCTTCCCATTTTGCTTCTAGTTTTGCTTCCAATTTCACTTCCAATTTTACTTCTGGTTTTGCTTCCAGTTTTACTTCCAATTTGGCTTCCAATTTTGCATCTTGTTGTGCTTCCAATTTTGCTTCCATTGTTGCTTCCAGTTTTGCTTCCAATTTTACTTCCAGTTTTGCTTCCAATTTTGCTTCGGATATAATGTCGCTTGTTGCTTCCAATTTTGCTTCCATTTTTGTGTCTTTTTTTGCTTCTAAAAATGTTTATTATTTTGCTTATATTTATTAATTTAATATGTTTTATTTCAGTTTAATTAGTTAAATAAATCACACCTCTTAAATAACTCATATGATTATAAAGTAAGTAATTTAATTATTTAACTCATGATTAAATAACAAGATAATTATTATAACATGATCATCATCTATAATTAAAACAAGTGAGTCAAATATCTATAATTTAATTGAATTTGACAACATCCATCCTGAGCAGTAAATTAAAATCATTATACGTAATAAATATCCATCCAAAAATCATCGACCACTTTCAAATATATATAAATTGACAAGTCAATACGGATAAGATCATCATCATATATAACTAAAACAAGTGAAAGTCAAATATGCCAGTAGATCATTAACATGTCTAAATGATACATGTACAAATGATATAAGTAAAAATGATAAATTACGTAACTCAAAATGATACAAGTCAAGATGATACATGTCCAAATGATATAAGTCAAAATGATACATAAATTTATGATACAACTCATTTATATGGCACTACAGGCCGTGAAAATGATACATATGATAGCTAGCGACTATGAAAAGAGGCATCATAACAATATATCAACAATGATTCATGATGCAGTCTATATGATCATGAATGTCACTGGCTACTATGAGCAATTGCCTCATCATCATCATCACCACCACCACCATCATCATCATCGTCATCAGCCTCAGTATCTTCTGTATCTGTGTCATCATCATCCTCTGCCATGTGATCTGTACCAGAACCAGAACCAACATAATCTGGATCTCTATCAGGAGGATCATCTTGATCTTCTGGAAGACCCATGTTCTGCAAAAAAAACATTTAAAATGAAAAGTTATTATTAATTTCATGCAATAATTTATTTTTCTGTTATATATCTAATATTACAACATATGAAAAGAAACCATAATCATATTACATCATATCAAAGTGCACATACCATAATAAAATTTCAAAAAAGTTATAGCTAATATGTCATTCCAATGATGTAAAATATGCAACAATTCTAATAAACGTTAGTAAAGATCATATAAAAATTTGTTATAAATTTAACTATCAACTGTAAATTCTATTACATAACTTTAAGTGCTACAAATTGCTTGGTCGAAAGCTCCCATTTTGACACAGGTAGGGAGGATGGTGGCAAAGGTTGTGGAATTTGGCTTTACACCGGCCAATTGCATTTTCTTTAAAATTTTTGAAGCCTTTTCAACAAATCCATTTTGTGTATATCCTGTAGTCATTGCAGTCCATGAGACCACATTTCTTTGAGGCATTCTGTCAAATAGTTCCCATGCCTTGTCTATGCTTCCACATTTTGCATACATGTCTAACAGGGCAGTTGCAACTACAACATTTGACAAAATTCCTCTATCCTTTATGTATTGATGGATGTCCATACCCTATTCCAAAGCTCCCATTTTGACACAGGTAGGGAGGATGTTGGCAAATGTTGTGGAATTTGGCTTTACACTAGCCAATTGCATTTGCTTTAAAATTTCTGAAGCCTTTTCAACAAATCCATTTTGTGCATATCCTGCAGTCATTGTAATCCATGAGACCACATTTCTTTGAGGCATTCTGTCAAACAGTTCACGTGCCTTGTCTATGCTTCCACATTTTGCATACATGTCTAACAGAGCAGTTGCAACTACAACATCTAACAAAATTCCTCTATCCTTTATGTATTGATGGATGTCCATACCCTATTCCAAAGCTCCCATTTTGACACAGGCAGGGAGGATGTGGCAAAGGTTGTGGAATTTGGCTTTACACCAGCCAATTGCATTTGCTTTAAAATTTCTGAAGCCTTTTCAACAAATCCATTTTGTGCATATCTTGTAGTCATTACAGTCCATGAGACCACATTTCTTTGAGGCATTCTGTCAAACAGTTCACGTACCTTGTCAATGCTTCCACATTTTGCATACATGTTTAACAGGGCAGTTGCAACTACAACATTTGACAAAATTCCTCTATACTTTATGTATTGATGGATGTCCATACCCTATTCCAAAACTCCCATTTTGACATAGGCAGGGAGGATGGTGGCAAAGGTTGTGGAATTTGGTTTTCAAACAACTCATACTCGTAGAGTTATGGTTTTAGGTCACGTATGTTATGGTAACAACAAGGGATTCCAACTATGGTTATGATAGCTAAGACTGCCCTCATTTGTGACCGTAACAAGGTTCTTGGACAACACTATCTTGCTCTTCACACTGGGTACTATATAGGCCAAGATTGGGTTGAAGAAATCACTTGATGGTTACCTTATATAGTGATACCACACCCTAATACCCCATGCATTCTAAATAGCTTGAGATTTATACAATACTCAACCAAGATGAAATTGTATCACTGTACCACACTTAACTATGACAGTGCTTTCTTGACAACAATTTGTAATCTTTAGACTATTGGGATACTTACCACAAATAAATATAAGGTTAATGAAACTGTTAGGTCTCAAAAATGTAGGTTGCAAATCCTAAGAGGATGCCAGGCTCTATGCTTAGATTTGCAATGTTTTTGAACTACTGAAACAAAGTTAACTTACAGGGTTGATGACCCCCTGCACTTCAGGTTTTGCTAGACCTAGGTGGGTGCACCTTACTAATGAAGCAGATTAAATGGATGTGTGATCTTGGTTGAGTGATGGATCTACCCACACTGGAAAATGGTGCGGAATAGATGATTACTTGCTACCTACTTTTTACTTCTAATGTCTAAACAATGATTGAAAATGGTATGGTTCTAATTTGGTATAAATTGTATAAACAATATCAAGGCAAAACTAATGGATATGTTCAACTAATGAAAATAAGTAAGACTAGTGCCTAAATATATTGGGCTATTTGAGTTAGTGAATGGAAACAGATGTATGTGATTGGTGAGCTTATCTCCTAGCTTAACACTAACAGTTGGCCACTTTGGATATTTACACCTTGTGCAAATGTGCAAGTTTGTATGTGACAGTGCTCTTCTTATATAATCCCAACGATATTCCCTTGAATTATTGTAAAATTATGAAAGGAATTTAATTCTTGAGTTGATGGAAACCAATCACAATAACTTCTTCAAAAGGATTTAATCTTTGACAAGAACCAATTAAAGTCAATTATTAGAAAGGATTTTTAATTCACATCAACTAGAAAGCAATCAAAGAACTTCACATAGTGACAGCAAATATGCCCTGACAAATGTAAATATGAATAATTCAATAGAGCCACTTTGGAGACAGCACAATAATATATAATCATGAAAATTAACACAACTGTTGAACACCGGAAATAAATCACCATGTAGAAATATTCTGCTCCATTATGTTTTTCAGAAAATAAACATGTGTAACTAAAATTCTTTAATTAAAATAGAACTGACAATATATCTTCTTTCTATTTGTAATATATACAGTCTTCTTCAAATTAAAGAGAGATACCTATCAATTGATGATCTTATGACCATCATATGTTTTAACTTTTATATCAATATTAGTGAAGAGACCACATCTTTTCATAGTGTCTTTTGAGAACTAACAAAATTATGAAAATAAACAAATACATTTAATACTAAGCCCTGCTGAGCCATAAGTAGATTTGAGCAAGATGATCCAAATAATTCTGGCTCAGGTGTGTCTCTACATACTCAATGGCATCCCTAACATCCACCTCTATTGAAACCATCTTCTCCAGATGCGAGCAAGCTTCCTTGGATGCCGAATCTTCATGTTTTACAATTTCTAGGGCCTCATCTCATATTCCTTGACACTCCTTGACCCATTCATCCTTTCTCTTCAAATCTTTGTCATTATTGAGTAACACAGGTACACCTATCTGAGAAGTCTCCATGCATTCTTTCACTTCATCTTGGAGCCTGTCATGGTACTTCTTATGCTGCTTAATAAGATTATCTGCATCAGATGTGCTTGCACTATCGGAGGTGTGTTTACCTTGTATTTCATGTAACTTATTGTGTATTCTGTTATTTATTCTTTCATGTTCTTGAATGACCTTTCAGTTTTCAGACCAAATATCCCATAATTTAGGCATCCATTGCATCAGATGAGCATGCCTATTCTGCAGGACTATAGTGAGTGTATCTATTCTGACTTGTGCCATTTGATATTTTGAGGCTGATTGGACTTGTTGTGAGATTTCTGCCTATGTAATCATTTTAAGAGGGACTTAATCCTTTAAGAAATCATTTTCTTTTTTCATCCTTTCCCAGCTCATTTTGTAGGTATCCCTCTCCTTTATCAACAACTGCATCTGACCTTTATTTAGTTTTGCCACATTTACTCCAAGTTTTGCTGTAACGACCGGATCAGTTTCTCCAACTTTTAATGTCATAACATGGCTAAAAGCTTTTTCAGTGTCAATGACAACAAGATTTTTATTTAGTGGGTATAGAGCCCATATCATGAGGGAGTTCTTGTTTAGATTGTATTTTGTTCTAGTAAATACTTCAACAACCCCTTCAGAACTAAGCATGTGTTTTGTATCATTATTGTGCAGAAAACTGTCAAAAACAAGTACTGAATTCAAATCAAGACCTGGGAAGATCATTACACCAGATTCTTTGAGCAACTCCCTTCCTTTCTCAGGAGTCATATCTTCCATCTCCTTTTCAACTTCTACTTTTAAATCATTCATTAACTACGTTTGGTTGTCTGGTGTAACATCTGAGACTGATTCTCTAATAGCCTTCCCCCTGTGTTTGTAAAAAAAGGATTTGAACTCAGGGGTATGAATAAACTAGTCATCTAAAATAAAAGATTTATATGCAACCTGTCTAGCATCATTATCCCCTGTTTCTTCAATTTCCAATCCTCTTTCTAGGGGCTAGTATGGTTCAATTCTACATTTTGAAATTGTATCAGAAAAGTCATGGGGTTTAGAGGCCACAGACCCTTCACTGTCGGAGGAAAACACTTCAATTTCTTGTGCTTCCCTTCATCTTTCCCTTATTTTTTGATTATATTCATCAATGGCCATTTCAGCATCTAGTTGTTCCAAATTTCTGATTACATCATCATGAGGGTAAGGTACATGAGTATATCCACTCAGTTTTTGCTTCTTCTTAGCATAATCAATAAAGCCCTTCAGGTCAAATTTTTTTCTCTGTATTGCTCTCCTAAGATTAAAATGAGACAATTTATTAAGAATGAGATCATAACCTTCTCTAGCTAACACAGTAAAGTCACCAAAACATAAGGTGCCTGGCATAAAAGACTATTTATCATATGCACTGAGATTCATCACATTTGAGTAGTCAAGCTGTCTGATTATTTCCAAGTATGCCACCCTATCTGGCACAATTTTTGGCAACAGAAAAGGGGTATCCTCAAACCCGTATACTCTGATAATTATGGAATCACGAAAACAATACCAATCCCCCCAATTGTGGTTTACAGTAGGTGGCCCATAAAAATCCTTGGGTCTCAAAAACCTTTTAATTTCTTCTGACAAAGTGTAACTGCATGGGTAGCCATAACATCTGTATAGGGTTTTTACAAAGAATTCTTCAAAGTGAACATGACTAGAATTCACAAACCTGCTGTCCCATATTGAGTTCCATAATTATGGGGGCAACGATTGACCATATTTATCAATTTATGAAATGTTCAACTGCTCTAGCCATAGATTCAATTCTTGTCCAAAATACAAAACCATATGCATGAGAATAGAATAGTGTCTGAAGCTGATTGTGGGGGAACTATTCTTTAAGGCCTTCAGACTTGAGTCCATTTCCTTAAAAATAAAAGTAGCATAGTCAAATGTCCTGGCATGATGGCACTGGATATCCGCAGAGATAACCATGGGCACTGTGGACATAAATTCTAGAACTTTAGTTCCCAACACCTGCCCCATTGAGTAATATGTGTATCTCAGGTAAGGTTCGAACAACTCGACATGAAATGATGGTTCATCTCTTTCTTCAAATGGCACTAGATTCCCCTCATTCTGTGGCCTATGTAATGGTAGTCTCTAGCCCTTATATGTGGTATCCAATCTGAAATATTCCTTTTCTAGGGCTTCATGTATGATAGGGGTGTTATATGTGTCATTTAAATAAAAAACTTCACAAATTACATTTCTAGATATATGAAACAAGGGCTTTCCCTGTAGATTGCATATGGCCTTTTGGTCGAGATCATAATGGTATGCTAGCAGTTTCAAAAGGTTTATATTGACAAAAACATCTGTGACTATTAATTTCCCTAAATTGAGTTGCCAGGGGTTGCAGACGGGTTTCATCCTATGTCTCTTGTGATAGTGGAACATGAATAATTCATACCCTCAGATAGGAGTCCATATATTTCTAACATATTTGTATTTATCTTTGAGTTTTTCCACATTTGCCGTCAATTGTGCAGTTCTTTTGGCCTTAGGTCCAGCACTGGGCAATTGGTCCACAAGATCTTGGTTTAGTTTCCTTTTTGGTGTTTTCTCTCCCTTCTCTGTTTCAATTTTCTATTTTTTGCCCTTAGTTTGTCTCTTTTCAGTGTGTTGCCTTTTCTTTGTTTCAGAGGAGCCTTCCATTTTATACTAGAACTTGACTATATCAAAGAAAGTTCAAGGACTTACTTGTATATGCTCTGCACAAATCTCTTGCTTCCTGGTGAATTCCTTCTTCTCCGTCTGTAACCCTTGTGTTGATTTTAGTGGGATCAGAATGGCTTTTGTGTTGATTTTTATGGGCATTATGTTCAATTAGCCATTATTGGCTGCCACCGGAATTGAATGCAGGGAATTCACGAATTTCAAAATGTCAGGGCGATGCTCTTTTTATCATATCGGTGAGACCATTTTATTCTTTCGTTGATCTTCATATTGTCTTGGCGCCATTTACTTTCATATGTTTTTGGTTGGTTGCCAAGGGTGCATTGGTGTCTCCATGAAATACTCTTTTCATAGAGTTATGAACCCTTTATTGTCATTTCGGGGAGATATTATAATTTTCATCCTGATGTCATTTTGATCAGGTGTGGAAAACATTCTCCTTGGCATCGGTGAGTGTTTCTCTGACAGATAGGGGTTACCTCATCTTTATTGGCATGACAATCTCCATCATCAAGAGAATATGATAGTCTCCCGACAGGTTAGGTCTTCCCGATGATCTTATCTCCATCGCTCATTTTTATTAGAACATATCGGCGAGAGTCTTACCGAAAGCCTTTTGTGTCTTGTGTCGGGGCGACTTTTGTGGTCGGGGAAGCTTAAGGATTTCATTCTGATTGTATATGTCACACCAATAGTCTTAATATTATGTGTTGGGGAGAGACTGTTTGCTTCCTGGTGATGAGGCATTGGTTAGTGTGAATTAAAGGCTCAGTGTAACTTTAGGATTTCACTCTGATTGTTCTACTCACACCGATGAGTATGTGTCGGTGATACATACAGAATGTCTCCCCGATCTTTTGACATATGAAATTTTGATCGTTCGAACATCAATCATCTCTCACCGATTATCATATTATACTTCAAGAATGTATTTTTCTATTCGGGGTGAGTTAATTAAGGTCTTGCCGATATAGATAACTTAGTATCAGAATTAGGCTATGGTCAGAGAGCTAGGTATATTCATGAGATTGTTTATGTGCAGATTCTGAAATGGATCTTGTCACACAAATTTTTGGTGGTTGGTTTTGAAAATGAGGGACAATAGTCACATTATGTGGAGACTTGGTGAATTCTTAGCAGATGAATAATTTGAAAATTTTTAGTTCCAACAGGCACAAGGCTTTTAAACAAAAACCATAATCCCAACTCTATATCCATCCCCTTGGCAGTCTCAAGGGCCACCTTGAGACAAAAAATGCTAATGTACTATTATGACAATTATGATTGTCGTCCATCATTTCATTGTGCATTTTAAACTTGAGATGAGGATTGGGGAGGTCTCCATTTGTAAAAACATGGAAAATACTCATGGCAAGATCTTTAAAATAGGTATATTCAACTTCAGTCATTTTTGCATACCCTAGGAAGGTGGATGTAAACTTAGTGACTTTAATTACCACCACAAAGACTATCCCCTTTGTGACTATGACAAGGTAATACTGTCATGCTTTTTATGACAATCCCTTCTCCATTGGGTGATGGCCTAATAACATTTATCTCCTTTGTGATTTCAATGCCTCTCTAATGCACTATCATAGGAGTCTTGATAGTCCTTATGTATTAGTGCAGAAAGGAGGGCTTAAGATTAAATACAAAGTCCTAGTCTTCATACCCTAGTCACATATCACCCCTCTAAGAAGACCTCAAAACAATTGCCCTTTAATACAGGAAGTTAATGCAGTTTTAAAAGATAAAGTGCAAGAGGCCAAAGTACAAGAAAACTTAAGGCCTTAAGGGGTTTATGTTGGCAAGAGACACTGTGTGGCTTCATGAGTGTTGTCATTGATGGCAACAAAGTCTATCCCACACATCCGCAACACATAGTATCCCTATACCAGAAGTCAGATTGAAGATTGTTTTGGTCCAGTGAACAAGAACAGAGCATGCACCAAGGTTTGACAGTCAGGTCTGGATCTCTCATATGGTGTAACCCATAAAGTTGCAGACTTGGACAAGTCAAGAGGACTATCATGACTACTATATTCCAGAGATTTAGCCTCCGGTGATAAAACATGGAAAATATATGAGCATCTAAGTGTTGGGTCCCAGATAGGCAAAACAGATTAAGGAAGAACTGATTGACAGAGTATCAGACTTCAATCTGGATGAGTAATTGATGTTAATCAAGCTATTTGAGGGATCATACATTGTTGGCCGACATGATTAATGACTTCAATGCTATGTTTTTGATACGCATCACAAATCAAGCATGGATTTAGCTGACAGATCAATAATTTGTAAATATCTTGAGTATTCCGGTTGTCGACTAGAAAGTTGTTGAAATCCTTGGTGCAGATATATATACCAGATGGATTCCAGTATGAAGGTGTGAGTGTGTATAGATATGATAAAATAAAGTGCGAAGAAAGGCAAAGATAATTGGAAGCAGTAATACAAGTCCAGTATGTGACAGAGCAGCAACACTAGAGCAGAGGAAGAATGAAGTGCATCAGATCAGTATATTGTGCCTAACCAGAACTGAACTCTAGCATTTGTAGATGCCTTTCATCAGTTCAAACACCTAGTTACCTTCTGTAAGTTCTGTAGATAGTGAGTCTCTTATAGGCAGTGTGCCTCTTGTGAGCAGTGTGTTCGAGCAATGAGCCCTAATTGGCAAGTGCCATTTTGTACTTCTTATTCTTTTAACAGAGAATACAATCTTGGGTTAGTCACCCTGTGGTTTTTCCCTTAACAGGGTTTTCCACGTAAAAATCCTTGTGTTATGTGTGTTGATTTTATTTCTGCTCTCATGATTATATATGCTTATATGTTTTGATGCTACACAAATTATAAAGGAATAAAAGAAAGTTAAGATAATAAGGATAACTGATTCACCCCCCCTCTCAGTTATCTTCCTTGTTTCCAACAGTTTAAAGGAATAAAAATATAGGCTTGCAGACTCGACTTAAAACCCTAACCCTATAAGGTGGGTACCACCAGATACCACCATAACCCTTTAACTTGGCACTGCAAAACCTTGTCCAATCTGATCGTGGGAAGCCGAATTTAAGCATGTACACTCACATATGACAGATAAGTATGCCTACCAAGTGGTTTGACATAAAAATGAATAGGCTTTGAATTATAAGCAAGCACAAGACTAGTATACTCATTATGATCCTAATGGCACCAAGAAGGGTCCCCAAAGATATAAGAGTAAAGCTTCAGCAGTCCATCAATTCACCTCTAAAGTATAATGTGTAGTTACCTCCCTCACAATCTTGGAAAATGGAAGTATAGGGATAACCAGCTCAAAACTCGTCTGATGAGCAACAATTCCTCTCAACCTTCTGGATGAACATCGAGTGCCCCCTGCACTAGCACTAGCATTGGAAGATTCAACAACAGTACCACTTCCACTTCTCTTCTTCTACCTAGCCATTTTTAGATATCTCAGTGGGTAGAAATTGACTCAAAAACTGATGCTCTTAGAGAGATCACACGTTATCAGGTTCTAAACAAACAGGGAATAGAAGGGTAACAACATCTCTAAACGTTAGGGTTTTGAATTTAGTGTCACCTGTTGTTTTGGATTAAAGAGCTTACAAGCAAGCAAGCACAAGACTAGTATACTTATTATGATCCTAATGGCACCAAGAAGGGTCCCCAAAGATATACGAGTAATCATTTGTCATCTAAGAGAAATCTTACATTTAAGGGCGCTGGGGCCAACAGAGAAGCACTTTAGAACTCATCCTACGCATCAATAAACAACTCAACACAAGAAATTCAAATTGACATATTAACACAACAATATCCAACTAAGTTATTGAAAGTCAACTATTGATACCTCGTTCTCCATCCAGATTACAAAATCGGTCCACTTTTTGTTTTGTAACATTTCCTTTTCAAATTGGCTTGGATGCCAACCATATTTCTCCTCCTGTCAAAACATGGCACATGGACTAGTTAAACTAATTAATATGAAATCATTTACTTTTTCCTAGGAAATTAAAAAAAAATCATTTAACTTATTAAATATACTTACAAATGTACAGATCAAGGCCTGTAACCTTTCGGGCCATTGTGATGCGTGGCACGAAGTTTGTCAAGCCTAGCCTTAGAGGCCTTGTCCTGAAACATATACTAATTCAATTTAACTATGCACAAATAAAATTTAAAAATCATTTAATAAATTTGATATAATCTTATGAGCAAATTCAAATACCTACGTACTCTCCTCACCAGACTTCCTCCGTGCATCAGACTTCTTATATGCTTTTACAAGCTCTTTCCATACTTTCAAACTTACATCAATTGGCCTTTTTTTGAGCCTTTGCTTGGGAGGGAGTTTTTTTATCTTTCTTGTTTGGTTGCACCAAAATATCTTGCAGTTTTGAGACATTCATAGCTTTATCTTCTTTACGAGCCAACCTGTGCCAAATTCAGTCTCCAATTCTTGGATAACTGCTTTTTGCAGGTGCATGGGTATCTTTGAGAATGGCAAATGTAGATGGTCTTTGAACCATTGAAGGCATGATTCCTTCAATCTATTCACAAATGTTTTTCTAGCATCCATCATTCGGACGTCCCCTGAAACCACATCATATTCTATCTTGGTATCGTAGGTCCCAATGCAAGGTGCAAAACATGGCGTGGTGGTTGAAGAAGTCTGTGTCCTAGGAGTGGGTGGGACATTGGAAGCCTCTATTCCCTATTCCACATTCTTAGAGGTTATTGTTATTGATTTCCTCCTAGATCTTTTGCTTGATCCATGATTGGTTGGGGAATCAATTGATTCCCTTTGACACTATTGATTTGGTTGTAATGTTTCAGGGGCTTTACCAGATCATTTTTCTATGTATCTGGAAAGCATTGTCAAGTCCACACCATCCAATTTGTTCACTGCCTCTACTCCCAATATGGAAGCCAATGCCTCTTTATCTTTGTCAATATCATGTTCCTATAAAATAAATTTCTTCTTTTAAATTTACAAATAAAAAACTTAAAACTAAAAATCAAAGAAACAATGGAAACATTTACAAATCTATAAATTGATAATGAATTACCTCATTGTGGCCAGAGTCCGCTCCCTTTGCTCTCTTCCCTCTATTTCTTGACATTTTGAGGTGACCTAGGGCAAATTATTTTCGTTCAGTCTGTGGAGGCAAATGAAGTACACACTGCTAGGTATGAAAGTTTTCATCCAATTTTTCTGTATTCCTCAAGGCTTTTAACCTTTACTTTGTAGAGCAAATCATGAAGCTATTTTCCTATGAATCAATTGGTTCCTTGGGATGGAATCTATAGTTCCCAGCCTAATTTTAGTTTTCTCACTGTCGTCTCAAAAGCCCTATCTCCTCGTATTGTCTCAACCAACCTCTGTTTTAGTTTGCTCACCCTCATCTCAAAAGCCCTAATTTTAGTTTGCTCACAATCGACTTGTCTTAAAGCACTCGACTACATTTTTAGGAAGGAAGTGAGAAAGTTGTGTTCAGAGAAAGGTATTGATGGTAATGATAAGCGAACCTGGGCATTAGGGTTTGAAAAATGCGTTCACTACTCTCGGATGCAGAGGAAATAATGTAATGTCTACAATTTTACCCTCCTCCTTTGCAACCACATGAGACTTGAACGATTCGCCTATAAACAAAACAATATTTACAACCCTTTCTTCACAATCCTCTCCATTTAATCGAAACAAAAATATATTTGGGAATGAAATTTTTTTATTGTAATTGTAACCTTACCTATGATATTGAAAACTAAATCGAATTTCTCCTCTCTTCGTGCGACGTTTTTCTCATATATTAATTCAGGCAGGACTCCAACCCAAACTCTCAATCTCCAAACAAAAAATGAACACCAAAAATCAATATTAAAGTTTTTTTTGTTTTTTGTTTTGGGTATGTGCAGGCGGGAATTTTGTAAATTTTTTTGATCTAGTAGTCGGTGCTATAGTCAGAGCAATTAACGTCGACTTTACCGCTGACTTTTAGGCAAACAGTGTAATCTGTTTGGGGTGCCAAAGATGGCGTAAAGTGTGCCTAATTTAGCGCCAATCAGTGCAAAATGATGTATTTTGCTTAAAAGTTGATTAAAACGTAACCTCACCAAATTTGGATTGTCCTTATAATAAGTAACTATATCTTGTTTCCATGATAGCATTTTGATTTCATGCTTCTCTTATGATTAGCTCAATAATGACTCACTCTTTCATGACCTTACACAGATGGTTGGTGACAGTCCTTATGCAACTGATATGGTTTTGGAAAAACCAAACAACTCTTCTCTTACTATCATGATGACATGATATTGGGACTATATTGGCAACTTATGGAGTGTGCTTATGGTATTGTGATTTTCATTTCTATGTTCTCATTAACCTATTTTAGGTTGAAGCATGGTAACTAACCCACTAGCTATTATGCTAGTCATACAATGTCTAGACAATCCTCTCCACTTTGACTATGACAGTCCTATGCATGGTGTTTTCTTCATGACAGTCCCCAATAATGTGAATTATTGATAGTAGCTAGTTCAAATGGAGTTTTGGATGGTGTAGCAAGTTGTCCCTATGGCTCATGATAGTGCATGCCTTGGTTATGTCCTTGTGACATTACTCTCTAGATATCTCCTCTTTAAAGTGACAAGGTTTCAAGAACGTGACAACTTAGGTAAGGTATCAACTTGTCTCTTTAACCTTTGGATTGTCATTTTTCAAGAATTGATCTCATTGAAATGCAAAGACAACATGTCATAGATTAGAGGAAAAGATCAAGGAGATGCATGTTATAGAGTATAAAACTAAAAAATCAAAGGTCTTTTTAGGCCTTTTTCCAATAATATGAGCAAAATTCAAACTTTAAACATGTAGCACAGGTACCATATGACTCATTCGCATACATCACACATGTGGGGCCACTAAGAAGGGAGGTAGGTGCTTAATATGAGCAATGACAATTGCACATAATGTTTAAGTTCACTTCAACAGATATTTGGGGTTATGATAGCTAATGGAGGGTTTTCTTTTCAAAGGATACCATTAATTTTGGAGTGAAAGGTAATGGTGAAATATAACATAATGTCCCTATAATTAAAGAATATCCAATGGCTAGGATTAACCGAACAAAGATCTAATGATGTGATTTCAAAATTAACATCCAAATTATCCTTCCTTCCATTAAGAATTTAAAATTTTGGTGCCAAAGACTCTTTGAGACTATTTTGAGGGTTCTATGATAGTTTTGAGGGTTTTATGGCCACTTGGAGAGATATAGATTGCCTTAAAATGACCCATAAAAGAAAAAGGAGAGTCAAATATGAAATAAATGTCTTTTTGATGTGAATTTGTAGTCATCTTGTAATCATAAGATTTGAGCTCTAGTTGTCAAGATTCTGTGTGTAAACTTTTTTTGAAGAGCAAAATGTTGCAATGTCCTATTTTGTTTTTCATAGTGCGTCTTAATGAAAAGCAAGTGTATTAATACAATAAATTCACGAATATTCTCTTGGTGCATAGATGTTATGTGACTATTGTCATTGTTGTGTATTGCAGGATCCAGAGGAGGCCATGGAGAGAGGACATGGATGACGTAGAACTACTAAATCGTAGAGAGGAAAGTGGGTGGAAATAGATATGACAACGAAATCTGCAGATACAATAAAGGTAAGAAGAGAAAGCAACCTCAACCAAAGGAGGAAGGTGTTTATGAATTCACAAATGCTACAACATAGAGGAGATAAAGTCATTTTTTGGTCCACGAGGCCTCTGAGGTCAAACTTATTGGTTGAAAATGCACAGGAATGGTGATTAAATCTGATTCTATGATCGAGGGAAAAGTTTGAAAATTAGGATGGCCAAAACATGATATCAATATGTCAAATATATGACTAAAGTGAGGTTTTGTGTTGGATAGCATATTCATTGAAATGATATAATTGGTGTACTAAACATTATTTACTATGTTGTGTATTATAGGGGCCAGACGAGGCCATGGCAATAGATCGTGTCATATCAAATGAGGACACAACAGATGAAGCGGGAAATCAGGTACTCAAATCCAATTTCCTTAGGAAAATATGATCTGATGGCATTTTTTGATACATCCATTTTTTTTCATAGTATTATTGAAATTTATAATGTATTATCCAATCTTGACATAAATTAATGCATGTTATTGATTATTTTAGATGGAGATTGGAGCAAATGCAGAGCCTAAGCATTCAACTACAAAATGAAAAATATATGTACGTGGACATGGACCTAAAACTGTTAAATCACGTAGACGATAGTGGGTGGAAGAGGATATGACAATGGATCGTACAGACACAACAAATGATTGCATTGAACAAGAGGTTGGTTAGGACTATAGTACATGGGATGAATACTTTGAGAAAATTGTTGTTTGTGGATGTTCTGTATGTCGTGGAAAGAAACAATTCAAACGAGTAATTATACAAAGACATTACATATATGATGAGCTTCTAGTCGGTAGTGTGCCTCCTACAATCGATTCATATCTAATAGGAATTGTGGTAAGGAAATTTTCAAATTGATATAAATAACATATATACTTCATTTAAACATTGTTTTATATTATTTAAATAACTAATTTTTAAATGAAGTATATATGTTATTTATATCAATTTGAAAAATTTTACATTATTTAAATAACTAATTTTTTTCTTAATGGATACTTGCAGGATAAAGTTCTTGGTTTAAAGTTCTTGGTTTAGAGGGAAATGATCATTTATCATATGATACAACTAACAAAAATATGTGCGAATATACCAGCTCAGAAGATGAGGAATTGATGAAAACAAACAACAAAACAAGAACTAGTTTAAAGATGCATAATTTGCTTAAAGACAAGGGGAAGGTGGACTACATACCCTATGAGAATGAATGTGATGGAGATGATGACTTGCCCCTAAGTTTGAGATCAATTTACAAAGAGACATTTGATCATTGACTATATTGCGCTTGGCCTAGTGATCAACAACTACCTAGAGTGTACGAGGTGTTTTAATTTTGGGGATACAGCTACATGATACGACCCTCCAATATTCATGGCGAATCTAGGCCTCTTTATTGTCTAAAATGTACATGTGGGATCTAAACATAGAAACAATTAAGAACAAACCACTAGGAGATTAATGCCATATTATGGTCCATCATAGTACAGTGGTGAATGGAGAAGGCTAGCAGAATATAAGCCTAGCATGTTAGAATATGGTCTAAATTTGAATATGTATACACATCGTCTCCAATTGGAAAGTGGAAAAGAAATGAATAGAGGTCATCTTATGTATATAGATGGACGTGCATACACACACAAAAATATTGCAGGATTTATAAATAGTAGTAAGGGAAGGGACCCTACTGTAAGACCGAATTGTTAATTTGTTGAGGTTATAAATGATAAAGATGGAGATATGGAAAGAGAGGTTGATAGATTGATCATGGTTGAGGCTATTATGGACATTTCCATTGGGGATGAGTTATTGATTGATTACCCCTTCTTAAAATGCACTCCTGCGCGAAAGAAGAGGGAAGAACAAGGTCTCCCTAAAGATGTTCTTAAGGGTAGAAAACCAAAGAATAATAAATGAGTGTGGACTGATATTTTATAAACCATGTTGTCCAAATTGTGTTTTATTTAAATTATTGTATAAAAAAAGTAGTCTATAAAATAATGTTCCATTATTCAATTGATGTATATATTTTCATACAACCAATATTTTTATTTTTTAAGCCATATTTGATTATATTTCTTTAAAATTGATACATTTATGATTTATCCAATTGTTGCCAAACATTAAATAATGCTTGTGTTTGTTGATAGGTAGAAGATGTTGATGAAACACATACTAATACCCAAGATCCAACTGGGTTATTAAGATTTGGACGGGATGATCCAAACCATCCTTTAAACAATACCAGGGCGAAAAGAGCATTATTGAAGAGAACACTACCAACTGAGAAATTTGAAAAGATGATGAAATTCGCATACACTGATGACATGCCACCTAGCCTTAATGATGATGATCATGATAGTGAAAATGTAGTGTATGAAGAAGGATTGAATGAAATGCTTAAAGATTTCTTTGGGGATGAAAACAATGATGACAATAATGATCATATGGTTGACAGTAATGATGATAGCAGGGGTAATTACCACCAACATAATGCTGATGATAACAACTTAAAAGATTCCATCAAGCAAGTAGTGAAGACACCCGTGTTCAAATCGGGTGCAAGTAGAACCTCAAAATTGGCATGCACATTAATATTATTAGAAATCAAGTCACTATTTGGTTGGTCAGAAAAATGATTCACTACCCTATTGAAGTGAGTTGAAATCTATTTCTTACTTTGCAATTGTCAATTGGTGTACATAATTCGTAAACATTCATCAACTTCGTTTATATTTCTTTAAGGGGATTTTAAAACCATATATTGTATATAAATAGTCCTAGTATAGATTGACATATCAAACATGTTCATCATAAGTCAAAGCATTCAATTGATTTAATCTCTGGCAATCTTATAGGGCACTAAAAACTAAAATATTCCTTGAAGATAATGTAATGCCATCAACTTTTAGAGAGGCGCGTCTATTGTTGGTTGAGTTGGGGTTGAATATAAGCAAATTCATTCATGTAAAAATGATTGCATTTTATATAGAGATGAATATCAAAACAAGGTAGAATGCCCTATATACAAAGAGAAGAGATACCGTCCAGATGTACAAGGTCCTACAGTTCCAAAGAAGGTTTTACGTCACATGCCAATTATACCTAGACTTCAACGAATGTTTCGTTGCAAGTCACTTGCACAATTGATGGAATGACATGCAAAGAATAGGAGTAAAGATGGATTCATGTGAATTCCGGCCGACTCTAAAGCAATGAAACACAGAAAAAATGGCCAAGAAAATTCAAAGATGAACCCCGTAGTATCAGGTTTGGTCTTGCAATTGATGGCGTGTGCCCATTCTCTTTTCTGAGCTCAAATTATAGTGTTTGGCCAGTCGGATTGATAGTATACAATATTCCCCCATGGATGAGTGTTAGAAAGGAGCACCTTATGCTGACTCTCATTATTCCAGGAAAACATCAAGTTAAAAACATGGATATTTATCTTGCGCCTTTTATTGATGAGATACAACTGCTATGGAAAGGCATAAGAATGTATGACATATCATGTCCCCCATCAAATAGGTCCTTCATGTTGTATGGTGTGCTATGTTGGACTATTCATGATTTCCCAGGACTTGGTGTTTGTTCTGGTAAGATAAAATATTTACGTATTTACACTCATCATTTATTTTCATCCCAACATTCATACTTAGTTTTATACTATTTTTTTGATGTTATTAACATTACTTATTGAATTTTAGGGCTTCAAACAAAGGGGATATTTGCATGTCCAAGATGTGCAGAACAATTTTAAGGGCGGTATTCTAAAGATCTACATAAATTTATTTACGCAAACAACAGGGTTTTTCTACCCCTAGATCATAAGTTTAGAAATTGCCTGAAGAATCAATTTGATGGAAAAGTTGAAAATAGAGGCCCTCCCATGATTATGGGTCCAGGTGCTTGGCTTAAGAAGTATGAAGATGTTGAATTGAAAGGTTGGGAGGATTTTTTTTAACAGAGTGATTCAATTGAAGAACCAAAACAAGTTGTAGTTAATATGCTAGAAGGAATGAAAATGAAATCCATATTTTATGAGCTCCCTTAATGGAAGGATCTATTAATATCTCACCTATTAGATCCTATGCATGTATTCAAAAATGTCCCAGATTCTATATTTCGACATATATCAGGCAAAGAGAAGGACACCTTGTCTTTGAGGAGAGATATTGCTCTTTCGCGTACCAAAATTGATAGAAAACATTTGTGGCCAAATAGGGAAAATGAAACATATGCAGAAGCTCCATGGATTTTGAAAAAAAAAGAGCTAGACCAACTAAAAAATGTCATCCATTCAATAAGGACACCTACTGGCTATGGGTCATCATTGGCTAAAGCTTTTATAGTTGATGGACATATCACATGATTTAAAACAAATGATTTTCATAATTTTATGAAGGTATTATATATCATCATTTAACATTTACTTGTAACATTGATTAAGTACTAAATATATTTTGATATCATTATGTTGTGTGAGAAAAAATTACTAATGACCTTTTCATAAATGTGTTTCATAGCATATCATGCCATTGGCAATTAGGGGAGATTCTTGTCTTACAGTTGACTTAAGGAATGCCATAAGTTGATTGTCAACATTTACAAGGTATGTGGTTAATATGTGAGAGACATAGATATATTATATTGCATATTAATTTTTGACTAAAGGTTCATACTAATTTAGTATTCTTATATTAGGTGGGTGACCTCGAAGGAGATCCATGAATGTGAAGTGCAAAAATGGAAGAAGGAAATTGCAGAAATTGTATGTGTATTTGAGAAGGAGCTCCCTACAAGTTTCATGGCCCTACAAGTCCATTTACTTATACACCTAGTCGATGACATTGAATTGGCAGGTGTCGTATCAATGAGGTGGATGTTTTTCTTTGAGAGGTATATGAAAAGTCTAAAAAGATATGTTCGACAAAAGGCACATCTAGAGGGTTGCATGGCTGAAGGGTATGTATTGAATGAAGCATTTTTCCTCCTGTGTGAATTCCTTTGTAAGGATTTTGAAGATGGGCCATGCTTCTGGGATGAAGAACGAGCATCAGATATTATTAATGGAGAAAAACCACAATCTAATGGTGTTCAAGTAGAAATTAGTAAGTAAATTCATGATCAGTGTGGTTTTTTTTCTTGCAATCATTAATTTACTCTGTAATTTATTTGTCAAATTAACAACATGACATTTGGAGTTTGAAATGAACATGTTGACATGTAATAGGTGTAGACGAAAGTGCTATACTTGACAAGTTCATTCTGTACCACATGGACTTTATGAAAAAATGGATTAATCTGTATGATAAAAAGAGAGAAGTGTTAGAAGCAAGGACAAAATTTAAGAGATCGAACCCAAGGAATACTCCACTTCCCACTGATCTGCTTGGGGAATGGGGCAAAGATTACACACTAGAATGGGTTACTGAACAAATTCAAAATCAAATAGAAGATGCAGGTATAGATTCAAACATAATAGAAGATGAAATCAACATGTCTAGAGGATGTGAAAGAAAGATACAGTTGGAATTTTACAAAATGTTGTTTCCTTACAACTTTGACACTATTAACTATTTTAATATTCGTCATTATATTTGTTTTCACTGAAATAAATGGTCTTTCACAGGTGAGGAAATATCCAGCAATGTGGGCATATGGTTGATGTTATCGTGTAGAAAGTGTAGATGTAAAGAGATGATCCTTCGATTGTGGCATCATGGTTGACTTCAAGCAATCCAGTTGATCAAGCTCAAAAGATAAGAATATAATTGAAGGGAATCTACAATATGTTGGGAAAATACAAGAAATTATTGAGTTGGAATACCGCTCTTTTAAATGTTGTATTTTTAAGTGTAGATGGTATGAAACATTTGAGAGGATACAAAGACATGATACCCATAGTGGATTGTTTTCTATAGATTCCTCATGTTTCCTACCGGAGGATAAGGAGCCTTATGTTCTACCAATTCATTGTGAGCAGGTATTTCTGTAACTCAAACAAGAAGCGGTAGTGATCATTAATCTATTAATTCATAGTTTATTGCAAATATATACATGTGTTTATTAATCAATAAAATTGTTATACCATACGTCTAATATATGTATGTCGTTCATGTGCAGGTATGAAGATATTTTGGACCCGAAATAGATATTTGTCATACATTATGATCCAAGATTAAGGCATGTATTTTACGATGCATTAGTGGATACTAAGCAAAAAAATGATGGCCAGCAAAATGAGAGAGGGATTAGAGAACATCAAAGAAATTGACATCCATGATGATGTTGAAGATGGTTATGTTCAAGAACAAGGAGACAACAATCTAGAGTTGGATGATGTTATGAAAGACAACAATATGGATGGTATAGAAAATGATGATCCAAATACATATGGTAACAATATAGATGCTCTACAGTCAGATTTCAATGATGATGAAGATGATGGAGGTCAAGATGAGGATGATGATAATATTAAATACTTGAAAGAACATATGAACATTGACAATGATACACTAGATGACATTGTAGCAGATAGTAAAGTTAATGACCAAGACTTCTAAATTTTCAGAATTATTTACAATCCTTGTTTAAAAAAGGATGATTAAATTGTTGGCAATAATGTTAATTAAATGGATTGTTCAATTGTTGACAAATTACCTATTGCAATATCCTTAAATTGTTCAATCTTTGGTATGAATTGTTGGCAATAATGTTAATTAAATTTGTTTATCTTTAATTATTTTTCATATATATCCTTAATTGTATCTATGCCATGTTATCTTGTGATAAGTACTTGAGTAAGACCATCAATGAAATATGAAGTGGACATATTATCATGTATATTAGCTAATTGATTGCACTAATATTTCAATTTATCAACGATCTCATGTTTCAATTCATTTTCAACACTTTTAATAAAGACATCATGATCATAATATTCTTCTTCATCATTAGAATGCAACATGTGATCGTCATAGGAAGTAGGAGAAAGAGGTAGTCATGTTTGCAAGATGAGGGTTTGACCTAGTACTTTGTTGAAGGGGAGATAAGGATCCTAGATGTTTCTTAGGAATGCAAAATTAAAGGCATTGGGTTGTTTCCAACAAATGCAAACCACAAAAATCTCAAAATAAAAAATCAATCTTTTTTTATCCTAAACATAGGCATGGAAATTGTGAGTTCAAAAAAATGTAGGGAAATAAATCATACCTTATAATAGAAGATTTAAGTCCAATCCTAGATTTAATTAAACTTTAAAGTACAAGTAGTTGAGAGTAGAATAAAATATTGAGATATTAAGTAATTAAAATAGAGAAATGAAATAGTTGAGAAGAAATACAAAAATTATTTGATCTTTTTAGCATGATGTCAAATGTGAAGTGTGTGATTAACTAATACATTATGAAAAAGAATGAAAACTAGGATTTTCTACTAGAATAATGATCATGAGATTGTGGCAGTGATTAACTGATTTTTGCATTCCTTCTTCAGTTGTCCTCTTTTTCCATATTTCCAAAACTTTACTCTTATCTTCTTAGGGATTCTAGATTTTCCTCTTGACTTGGATTGATATTTATACCATTCCCCTTTAGATCCACTTTTGTCCTTGGGCCTTTGCGGAACATGCAAGGCATCCTTAGAACCTTCATCATTGAACTTTCTCCTCATATCTCCATTGAGAATTGTAACAATAAAGGATTCCATAGTCACCTTTGCAACACTACCATTTATAACAAGCATTATGTTCTCCTAATTTTTAGGTAAAGAAAAAAGTGAGAAGATACATTTGTCTTCCTCATCAAGTTTAACATTTATTGAACCTATTTGACTCAAAATCATATTAAAGGTGTCAAAATGTAGACTGTTGAGTACATGAGTCTCAGATTTATAGGCATCGGCGAGTGTTGATCATTTCGGTGGGACTAAGGTGCTTGTCCCAATGATGGACCAACATGCTTGGTGCAGTGTATCAGCGTGACTTGTGAGATTGGCGTGACTGGAAGTTGTCTCTCTGGTGCTTTGTGTCTCTCTGATGGGGGCTTGGCATCGGTGGGACATGACACTTCGGTAAGAGTCTCATAGGGTCTTCATGTTACTCTGATGAAGGTTGACATCGGCGAGGCCTGACATGTCGCTATGACTCTCTCTGGCACTCTGGGTCACTCCAATGAAGGCTTTGTATCAGCGTAACAATAGTTGTTTGTCTGGCTTTGAAAGGTTGTTTTGATGTTTTGTGTCTTTTTGATGGAGGTTATGGATCGGCAAGATTATAACTATCGACACTGTTTGGAAAAGTCACTCCACTGGTTGTGGTCACTCCAATGCGACATCGGCCAGGGTCTTCCTGATGGTCGTTAGCTGTAGACTGTTGGTCTCATCAACAACAAAAGTGCATACGGTTAACTATCTCATGGTCGTGTACATAAAGTGCAAAAGTGGCCATCGATTGGTGCATGTGGGACTATTGAGGTCTCACAAATCTAAACAGTCATGGAAACAGTTATGAGTTGGGGTGCTGGGAATGGTTTGACAGTGGTGATGTGGCCTCCTTGACATGGCAGAAGGACAGAAAAGCCAACATTGTATTGGCAATGCATTTCACAAATATTGTCAATTGAACGGTTGCCTTTTGTAACTGTCTGGTCCATTATGGTAACAGAGGATAGTGTGATGAGAGACAAATAGAGAGAAGATGAGTGATTGTCGAATAATCTCTAGATGGAATAGGATGTTAATCTCCATGAAAGGGCTTAGTGCCTGAATTGTATTGTAACTGTATTTTCTGTTGTTGAATAATACAATGGCGATCTGGGCTTTTGGAGTGTGGGGTTTTTTACCCAAAAGGGTTTTCCCCACGTAAATCTATGTTCATCTCTTTTGTTCCATCTTTCATGTTTAATGGTTCTGTTATTGAAATTGTATAATGCTTGTTGTTGAAACTTGTTAATGTTGCTTGTACTTTCTTCTAAGGGTTAATGTTGGAAATGAACTATGTTTGATTCCGCTTTGTGGCATAGTTGTGAGTGTTTTTGAGGCAATCTAATGAAATTTAAAGTTACTGAAGACACCATTGTTCTTAGATGTTCATTTTAAGTTGAACTCATTTCCTTACAACCCCTAACCCTTAAACCCTAAATAATGCCCCTAATCCCTAACCCAGCCTTGACCCACCATAAACCCTAAACCCCTAAATCCTAAACCGCAAACCCCTAAACCCAAGCAACCCTAAACCTCTATTTCCCTATCTCCCTATCTAGCCCTATCTCTATCATTCCTCTACCTCTAAATATCTCTCCCTATGTCCCTGGCCATGTCCCTCATTCTCTATATCTCCCTATTGGTCCTCTCTCTCTAAACACTAAACCCTAAACCTCTAAACCTGAACCCCTAAACCATAAACCCTGAACCCTAAATAATGCCCCTAAACCATAAACCCTAAACCCTAGTAAACTCTAAACCCTAAACTTGAGCAATGCTAAACTCATAAATGCTAAATAATGCCCCTAAACCCTGACCGCTATCCCCAACTATGTCTCTCTATCTATCTGACGTATATATTATCTACTAGCTCCTAGCTAGTTAAATCCTTTTCCCAACTTTCCTAGTTTTCCTTTTCCTTTCCAATTTCCCTTTAGATCCCACCAATTTTCCCCTATTTTACTATTTTCCACCTGTCCTCTCATCATTCTTCCCATCCAATGAACTTTAGTTTTATCAGCTTGTTTCCATTTCATCTGGCTACCAATTTATATCCTCATCCCTCTTTTAATCATGTCCTAGTTTTCTTGTTTCCATTTGCTTTGTTGATAAGGGAGACAGATAGAGACAAAGATGAAGAGAGAGAGAGAGAGAGTCCTATAAGTTTTCTTGTTCATTAATTCCTTCATCGATAAGGGAGAGGGAGAATTAATAAAAGGGAGACTAGATAGGAAGATATAGGAATGATAGGGGAGAGAGGCAAGAGATCATAGAGAGATAGGGAGAGATAGCTAGGTAGAGAGAGATAGAGAGGACACAGATCATAGAGAGAGATAGAGGAGACAAAGGGGAGAGATAGGGAGATAGAGAGTGATCACAAGAGAGATGTCTAGAGAGATAGGGAGATAGAGAGACAGACAAGATATAGGGAGAGATAGTGGTGTAGGAGAACACATGGAACAAGGGTGACTCAATAGTTATTCTACATTTTTTTTTGATGGAATTAGGTCCTATAGACCATCTTAGATGTTGTGGCATGTTGAAATAAATCTTGTAAGACCTTTTAGCCATCTTTTGAATTGTAATTCCTAAGATCTAGGGAGTCAATTGGATAGTTTACATGAGTGGATACAAGTATATCCAGTGTATTCAATGTTCTAAGACTTTTTAGGCTAATTTATGTTGGTCCTAGGGAGTGGGGGTCATTGGATAAGAAGAATATCAAAGTTGCATAAGCAACTTTGCAACAAAATGATAGTTTTTACAAATTTGGTGAAAACCCAACGATCCAATGTTGTGGAGAGTAGTTGGAGTTGGCTGGGGCAGTTGTATGAGGGTGTTTTATGCCTCATTGGGATGAGGCATGGAGGAAGAAGTTTTTGGTGAAGTTTCAATGTAAAAACCTGATTTTCTGAGTGAATTCCTTGTTTTTTGACTATTTTTTTGAGTTGTACGACATTGTATGGAACAATACGGATGTCTAATGCATGTGGTGAGATAGAACATTGAAATACCTTTCTTTTGCATTTGGTTTTGTCTCATTTCATTGGATTTTGAGTGAGATCCATCCATTTTTGTGTTTAATAGTCTAGAAACCCTCATACCTAGGGTTTGTACACAAAATTGCCAATAAAATCCGTTTCCACCATGGGAAAAATCTGAAACTAGGTGGAAATGAGAGGTATGGGGATGCCCTTTCAAATCAAGTTTTTTTCATCTTAGTCCATTTGGGGGTTTGCAAGATATGAGGAGTTTTAGGCCTGGTATTTTGTATGTGGCAGGCCTGTGAATGCTACAAAAGGTGATGTACTGAGCAAATGGATATTGGTCAAAGGAAACCAAGAATTGGGAAATGTGAAGTATGGTGTAATAATACTTCTTGAATCATTTGGAGGCTTAAGGGGTGAAGAGGAGAGCCAAGATACCAAAACCTAGCCTACACACAGTCATAATCAGCCTGTTTAGGATAGTCTAAAAACCACTTAGAAACCTATGATCAGTTTTGTTTCATGCCTAATGTTATTACAGGTATATAAAGGGGTTGATGATGATCCTAGAACTAGGAGATGGGCCTTTGTTAAGGTCATTTGAGTCACTTATTTATGACTGTCGTCCAGGCAGAGTTGTAGCAGCCTAATAGGTCTAGGTGTGGTTAGTGTGAGATACACCTTTCCCTAGCATTGTGGCTGTTCCCATGGTGTTGTGTAGGTATTTTAGGTATGATAAATCCTTGTTTGACCATTGTTGAAGTGTTGGGGTGTGAGTGCCATGATGTGGGTCTTGGAAACCTAAGGAAGCAAACCTAGTCTCTTGAAGTGAAAGGTTGGTCACACAGTTGAGAAAAGTTGTACCTCTTAACCCTATGGTTGAGTAATTGTCCACCATAGCCTCTGCATCATAGTGATATCAAAGCCATAGAGCTTGTCAAGAGTGAAAAAGAAGTCTTGATGAGTGAAGAAGATATGCCTCCAAAGGATAGATCAGTAAGTGAGGGTGAATTTAAAGCCTTGGTAGAAGAGGTAAGGGCCTTGAAGGCCACAGAAAGGAAGAAAGCACATGAGGAGGAAGAGAGTTCCTCTGAAGAAGAAGAGGAAGGGGGTCAAGGAGAGGAGAACCCTCAAGAAGAAGATTTACTAGCCAGTGACAAGAGAATCTTGAAGGCCTTGGAATCCAGAGGAGAAGCCTCTGAAGCAAAGATAGATCTACCTATGTTTGGGGGAAGGATGGATGTTGATGAAGTGCTAGAGTGGATAGAGGCACTAAAAACTACTTTGAATATAAGGAGATGGTAGAAGACAAGAAGGTAAAGTTTGCAAAGACCAAGTTGAAGGGGCCAGCCTTAACTTGGTGGAATTTCCTACAAGGTGAAAGAGTCAAGAATATGATACATTCTTGGAGTAGAATGGTACAAAAGTTGAAGGCTTAATATCTACCTGTGGATTATGAAGTGTAGGAGTTCAAGAAGAGGCAGAATTTGAAACAAAAAGACATAGATGTTGCTTCATACACTGAGCAATTCTACAAGTTAAGCATGAGGTGTGCTCACACATAGAGTGAAAAGGAAAGGGTGGCTAGGTATATCAATGGTTTGAGGTTTAATATTCAGGATGCGATCAGTTTGGTGGTGCCAAAAATAATGGAATAATGTTATCAAATGGCTTGTAGGGTAGAAGAGAGGTTGAAGAGGAAACAAGAGAAGCAAGGTAGAGGAAGAGGCAAAAATTTCAGAGGTAGGGGTAGTTTTGGGGGCATAAATTAGTCCCAAAAACATCAAGAGGAGTCTAACCACAATGAACCAAGTGGAGATTCAAGCAATAGAGGAGGGTTCAGGGGTAGGAGACCCAATGGTAGAGGTAGATTCAATGGTGGGAGAGGTTTAAATTAGTTCTTAGGAAGATGCTACAATTGCAACCAGTTCGGACACCCAGCCTTCAAGTGTCCTGAAAAGCAAGGCTCAAGCTCTCATGGTGGAGAGAGAAGGAATCAAGTCGTGCATGAAGATGAAGGGAGTGTGACTTCACCTGGGGTGAATCTCACATTAGAAGTTGGAGAGAACTTGATGATTAGAAGGACATTGCTCAAGGTACTAGCCCCTGAAGAACCTCCACAAAGGAAAGCACTCTTCAGAATTAAGTGCAAGGTATAAGGTAAAGTGTGTAAGATAGTAGTAGATTCAGGATCAACTAATATTCTTGCTTCAATTGAGATGGTGGAAAAGTTGAATTTGAAAAGGATTTCTCACCCTAACCCATACAAAGTTTCATGGCTTAGTAAAGGACAACACGTCTTGGTGAATGAGAAAGTTTGGGTAGAATTCAACATTGGGCCATATATAGACAAGATTTTATGTGACATCATCCCTATGGATGTGTGCCACTTACTACTTGGGAGGCCTTGGCAATTTGATAGGAAGGCCAAGCATGATGGGGAAAAGAATACATACTCCATTGTGAAAGATGGGGTAGCTTACAATCTCAACCCTCTCCAAGAAGAAGGCAAAGCAAAGCATGAAGGGCCTCATGTTTTGATGGTGGGTAAGAAGGAGTTCATGAAGACCTTGAAGGAAGGAGGAGGAAGAGGAAGAGGATTCTTCTTGGTTATGAAGCCAAAGAGCGAATCAGATCTGCCCACAAAGAAGAAGGAAGATGTACCTAAGGAGGTCCAAAAATTGTTGGATGGCTACAAGGACATAACGGTGAAGGAGTTGCCTAGTTCTCTACCTCCTATTAGAGATATAAGCCACCATATTGATTTGATTCCAGGGGCTACATCGCCCAACAAGGCTGCATGTAAGATGACACCTACCCAAAATGAGGAGATTGCAAGACAAGTGCAAGATTTGTTGGATAAAGGGCTAGTAAGGAAAAGTTTGAGCCCATGTGCTGTTCCCACTGTCCTAGCACCAAGGAAGGATGGAAGTTGGAGGCTTTATACTAATTTAAGAGCCATTAATAGGATTATAATCAGATATAGGTTAACAATGCCAAGAATGGAGGACCTTATGGATTGTCTATCAGGAGCATCTTACTTTTCAAAGATTGATTTGAAGAGTGGATATCACCAGATAAGGATAAGAGAAGGGGATGAGTGGAAGACAACCTTTAAGACAAATGAAGGCCTCTATGAGTGGTTGGTGATGCCCTTTGGGCTATCAAATGCACCTAGTACCTTTATGCGCCTTATGAATGAGGTATTGAAACCTTTTATTGGAAAATTTGTTGTGGTTTATCTAGATGATATTCTTGTGTTTAGAAGGTCTAAAGAAGAACATTTGAAGCATCTTGATATGGTACTAAGGAGGTTACAAGAGGAGAAGCTACTGATCAACATGGAGAAGTGCGAATTCATGAAAGAGGAACTAGTATACCTTGGTTTTGTCATCTCCAAGGGAAGTTTGAAGATGGACCCTTCAAAGGTGGAGGGCATTCTCAATTAGCCAACTCCAAAGTCAATGGGAGATGTAAGGAGCTTTCATGGACTTGTAAGCTTCTATAGAAAGTTCAAGAACTTTAGTCAAATTTGTGCACCAATCTTTGACACCATCAAAGGAGGTAATAAAAGTAAGTTTTCTTGGACCAATGAGGCTGATAAAGGGTTTGAATATCTGAAAAAGAGGGTAGCACAATAGCCTATACTTGTGTTCCCTTATTTTGATAAGGTTTTTACAATTGAGTGTGATGCTAGTAATCAAGCAATAGGGGCAGTTTTGAGCCAAGAAGGAAGACCGGTTGCATTTTTTAGTGAAAGGATTAATGAAGCCAAAAGAAAGTACTCCTCCTATGACTTGGAATTGTATGCCATGGTCCAAGCTCTCAAAAAGTGGAGGCATTACTTGTTGCCTAAAGAATTTATTGTTTATACTAACAATCATGCTTTGAGTTTCTTGAATGGACAGGACAAACTTAGTCATAGGCATATGAAGTGGGTAGAATCTTTACAAGCATATACATTCACAATAAAACATAAGAAGGGCCAAGAAAACAAGGTGGCAGATGCTCTCAGTAGAAGGGCACTTGTAGTGCAAGAGATACGACTCCAAAGCATGGGGGTGGATGCATTGAAAGACATGTATCATGAAGACCCAGATTTTAAGGAGGTATACAATGTTTGTGAGCAGCATTTGAATACCTTTCATGGTGAATATTCTAATTTTCTGTTGTAGAATGGTTTACTCTTCAAGGGAAGCCAATTGTGTGTACCTAAATGCTCAATGAGGGAGAACATCATAAAAGAAGCATAGTGGAAGCCCTGGAGGTCATTTTGGCCTTGATAAGACATTGGAGCAGGTTAGGAGGTACTATTATTGGCCAAGGATGCAAGTGGATGTAAGAAAGTATGTTGAAGGATGCACAATATGTCAAATGGAAAAAGGAACCTCATCAAATGCGGGACTCTACCAGCCACTTCCCATTCCCAATAGACCTTGGGAGAGTGTAAGTATGGATTTTGTATTGGGGCTGCCTAGAACCCAAAGAGGTTTTGATAGTGTTTTTGTGGTGGTTGATAGATTTAGTAAGATGGCTCATTATCTTCCTTGTAAATGCACCAATGATGCAACTCACATAGCAGGTCTCTTCTTTAAGGAGGTTGTTAGGATACATGGATTGCCTTTAAACATTGTATCTGATAGGGATCCTAAGTTCATTGGTCACTTTTGGAGGACCTTGTCGAAGAAGCTTGACACTAATTTGTCCTTTAGCTCTGCATACCATCCACAAATGGATGGACAAACTGAAGTGGTGAACAGGTCATTGGGAAACCTCTTAAGGTGCCTTAAAAAAGAGCATGGACAAGCTTGGGATTTGATTTTACCTTAGGCAAAGTTTGTCTACAATGACTCCATGAATAGGAGCATTGGGAGAAGCCCCTTTAAAGTAGTCTATGGCATGCATCCTAGAGGAATCCTGGAACTCAGAGATCTACAAGGAATGGATAAGAGGAGTGCACAAGGTGAATATTTTGCCACCACAATTAGAGATATCCAACAGCAAGCAAGGGAAACCCTTCAAAAGAATGTGCAAAAGTATAAGGAGAGAGCAGATTTGAAGAGGAGAAATGTCCAGTTCAAGGTAGGAGATTTGGTGATGGCACATTTGAATAAGGATAGACTTCCCAAAGGTAAACACACCAAGTTAATGATGAAGAAAATATGACCTTGTAAAGTAGTCCACAAGTTTGGACAAAATGCTTATGAAATAGAATTACCACCAAACATAGCAATATATCCAATCTTCAACATTGTTGATCTGTATCCTTTTAGAGGTCCAATAAGGGTAGATGAAGACACATGTCCATTAGTCCTAGAGGATGAAGAATGGGCAAAGGAACTACCACCTAGCAGACCTCTAACTCTTGAATGCATCCTAGACACCAAGGAGACAAAGAAAACTTGGAGGTAGGTTTATAAAGAATATCTAGTCAAGTGGCAAGGCCTACTTGAGGAGGATGCAACTTGGATGTCTAAAAATGACATCAAACAACATGGTACCACAGTAGAAGACCTAATCTCCAAGAGGACTTGAGATCTTTTTCTTGCCTGGGAGTATGGTGCAGGAGCACCCATGGGACAAGGGTGACTCAATAGTTGTTCTACTTGTTTTTTTTATGGAATAAGGTCCTATGGACCATCTCAGATGTTGTGGCATGTTGAAATAAATCTTGTAAGGCTTTTTAGCCATCTTTTGCATTGTAATTCCTAGGACCTAGGGAGTCAATTGGATTGTTTACATGAGTGGATACAAGGATATCTAGTGTATTCAATGTTCTAAGCCTTTTTAGGCTTATTTATGTTGGTCCTAGGGAGTAGGGGTCATTGGATAAGAAGAATATCAAAGTTGTAAAAGTTGCATAAGCAACTTTGCAACAAAATGATAGTTTTTACAAATTTGGTGAAAACCCAACAATCCAATGTTGTGGAGAGAAGTTGGAGTCGGTTGGGGCAATTGTATGAGGGTGTTTTATGCGTCATTGGGACAAGGCATGGAGGAAGAAGTTTTTGGTGAAGTTTCAATGCAAAAACCTATTTTTTGAGTGAATTCCTTGTTTTTTGACTATTTTTCTGAGTTGTACGACATTGTACGAAATAATACGGATGTCCAATGCATGTGGTGAGATAGAACATTGAAATACCTTTCTGTTACATTTTATTTTGTCTCATTTCATTGGATTTTGAGTGAGATCCATCCATTTTCGTGTTCAATGGTCTAGAAACCCTCATACCCAGGGTTTGTACACAAAATTGCCAATAAAATCCGTTTCCACCATGGGAAAAATTTGAAACTAGTTGTAAATGAGAGGTATGGGGATGCCCTTTCAAATGAAGTTTTTTTCATCTCAGTCCATTCAAGGGTTTGCAAGATATGAGGAGTTTTAGGCCTGCCATTTTGTATGTGGCAGGTTGTGAATGCTACAAAAGGTGATGTACTGAGAAAATGGAGATTGGTCAAAGGAAACCAAGACTTGGGAAATGTGAAGTATGGTGTAATAATACTTGTTGAATCATTTGGAGTCTTAAGGGGTGAAGGGGAGAGCCAAGATACCAAAACCTAGCCTGCAAACAATCACAATTAGCCTGTTTAGAACAGTCTAAAAACTACTTAGAAACCTATGATTAGTTTTGTTTCATGCCTAATACTCTTAATGGTATATAAAGGGGTTGATGATGATCCTAGAACTAGGAGATGGGAATCTGTTAAGGTCATTTGAGTCACTTATCTATGACTATCCTCTAGGCAGAGTTATAGCAGGCTAATAGGTCTAGGTGTGGTTAGTGTGAGATACACCTTTCCCAAGCATTGTGGCTGTTCCCATGGTGTTGTGTAGGTGTTTTAGGTATGATAAAGCCTTGTTTGACCATTTTTGAACTGTTGGCGTGTGAGTGCCATGATGTGGGTCTTGGAAACCTAAGGAAGCAAACCTAGTCTCTTGAAGTGAAAGGTTGGTCACACATAGTTGAGAAAAGTTGTGCCTCTTAACCCTATGGTTGAGTAATTGTCCACCATAGCCTCTGCATCAGATAGGTATGTAGAGAGAGAGAGAGGAGATAGATTGGGAGAGATATTAGAGGAGACAGTCGAGCGAGAGATAGGGAAATAGAGGTTTAGGGTTGCTTAGGTTTAGGGTTTAGGGGTTATGGGTTAGGGGTTAGGGATTAGGGGCATTATTTAGGGTTGAGAGAGAGAGAGAGAGAGAGAGAGAGAGAGAGAGAGAGAGAGAGAGAGAGAGAGAGAGAGAGAGAGAGAGAGAGAGAGAGAGAGAGAGAGAGAGAGAGAGAGAGAGAGAGAGAGAGAGAGAGAGGAGAGAGAGAGAGAGAGAGAGAGAGAGAGAGAGAGAGAGAGAGAGAGAGAGAGAGAGAGAGAGAGAGAGAGAGAGAGAGAGAGAGAGAGAGAGAGAGAGAGAGAGAGAGAGAGAGAGAGAGAGAGAGAGAGAGAGAGAGAGAGAGAGAGAGAGAGAGAGAGAGAGAGAGAGAGAGAGAGAGAGAGAGAGAGAGAGAGAGAGAGAGAGGAGAGAGAGAGAGAGAGAGTTCTTTTGACATGCAACCATAAACCCTGAATAATGCCCCTAAACCCTAAACTCGAGCAACCCTAAACCTCTAAACCTTAAATAATTAATGCCCCTAAGCCCTAAGCCCTAAGCCCTAACCCCTAAAACATATATAAACCCTAAATAATGCCCCTAACCCCTAACCTATAAGCCCTAAATCTTAAACCCTAACCCCTAAATCCCTAAACCCTAAACACTAAACCCAAGCAACCCTAAACCTCTATCTCCTTATCTCTCTATCTCTATCATTCCTCTACCTCTCAATCTCTCTCCCTGTGTCTCTAGCCATGTCCCTCACTCTCCATATATATCCCTATAATCTCTTTCAGCTATGTCTTTGGCCATGTACCTCACTCTCTATATCTCCCAGCTATTGGTCCTCTCTCTAAACATTAAACCCTAAACCTCTAAATCCTAAACTATAAACCCTAAATAATGCTCCTAAACCTTAACCCCTAAACCCAAGAAACCCTAAACCCCTATATATCTCCCTATCGCTAATATTGTCCCTCTACCAACTCTCAATCCTTCTCCCTACCTCTCTAGTGTAGGATATATATCTCGCTCACTCTAGTAGTCTATCTCCCTATCTCTCCCCTATGTCTCAGCCTATAATATCTCTCCCTATTTGTCTCATCTCTCTCTCTCTCTAGCTATCTCCAAACCTGAGAAACCCTAAACCCAAACCCCTAAACCCTAAATCCAAGCAACTCTAAACCTCTATCTCCCTATCTATCCCCTATCTCCCTATCTCTATCATCCCTCTACCTCTCAATCTCTCTCCCTATGTCCTTGGCCATGTGCATGTGCCTCACTCTCTATCTCCCTATCTCTCTCCATAGTCTCCTCTATATCTCCCTATCATTCCTCTCTCTCTATAAACCCTAAAACCTAAACCTCTAATACCTGAACCCCTAACCCCTAAACAATAAACCCTAAACCTAAATAATGCCCCTAAACCCTAAACCTCTATCTCCCTATCTCTCCCCTCTCTCCCTATCGGCTTTATCCCTCTACCTCTCAATCTCTCTCCCTATGTCTCTGGCCATGTCCCTCACTCTCTATCTCCCTATCTCTCCCCTCGGTCTCCTCTATATCTCCCTATTGGTCCTCTATCTCTCTCTAAACCCTAAACCCTAAACCTCTAAACCTTAACCCCTAATCCCAAAACCATAAACTATAAACCCTAAATAATACTCCTAAACACAAGTAACCATAAATTAGGCACTAAAATAGGCGCTACATAAGGTGCTAAATAAGGCATTAATGCGGTTGCTAAAACATGCGCTAAATCAGGCGTCAAATGTGGCACTAAATTAGGCGCTACCATAGGAGCTAAAGTAGGTGCTAATTTAGGCACTAATTTGCACCTAATTTAGAGCCTACTTGTTCTGGTCGGCGAAAAAAATGCCAAAAGTAGTGCCATCCCAATAAATAGCGTCGACTTTTTCAAAAAAATGGAGAAAAATACATTAAAACAGTGGGTGGAAGCAAAAAATAGAGCAAAAAAGGGAGCTAATCACAGGGATTTGTTATAGTATGCTCTTCTCTTGCATCCTTGGATGATCTGGAGAATTAGGAAAAGTGTAGAGAAAACACCAGTTTTTGGGGGGGTTCTTTTCTTGACTTGCTAGTTGCAATTTTGTTGGAAGCTTCCTAGAGACATTCTAGGCTCACCATTGCATCCAAAGCCGCTGAGATAGTCATATCTACCTTTCATTTTGTTCGATTTGGACACTAGGAGTTAGATTTGCAAGGGTTTGAAGTTTGAAGGTGCATGCCAGATCTAGTGGGCACCTGATCTTTCAGAGCATTTTGAGGCCAAACGGACCTTCCCATTGCATCTGGAAGTGATGTAGAGTAGGGGTATAAAATGATCAAACTCACTCAGACAACCACTCACAAGAATCTTTAATCATCAATCAATGGGCTTTCCTTCACAAATCACCATTGTTCCTTGTAGCCTTTCAAATAGGCCTTTTTGGGCATAACTTTTGGAGTAGACTTGGCATTCAAAATGTAAAACCCATTTGAGATACCCTTTTGGCCATTACAACACATATCCAAAAATGGGGTATGGTTACTTTGTATGGAATGGCTTAAATTTTGACTGTCTTCTTTCTTAACTAGGCCTAATAGGGCGCTTAGGCATGACAATAGTTGGGTTTTGGGGCGTCAAGGGTCTATACTTCTATTCCAACACTTTCAATACACCTCATATGGCCTCAATAAACTATTCTCTTCTCATGGATAATTCTACAATAGCCCTTTTCAACAAATCCTCTATTCCACTAGGATTTTTGGCTTGCAAACAAGGTTCAAACACCAAACTATCATCTAATACTCCTCCACACATGCCAACCCAGGTCTCAGATTTTGTAAGGAGATTTAAGACATTAGGACATAATTTTATACAAGGTTTCATGGGTTGATCATGGTGGAAACTCCAGGAATGGCATTTTCCTTGTTCACTACAACCCTAGGCAGGGTTTTAGACTAGTTTTAGAAAAATGACGAATCTCCCTTGAAACTTGTTGAAAATGGACCAAATAAAAAACCCATTAAAGGTAAGAGTGCCTTCTACAATGCGTAATCAGATATTTAGCTGTACAATGCTCCAGGAGTCCGTACCACATGACAAAAAAATTGTAGATTATAGGAAAATACAGAAATTCACATGCAAGCAATTTTTTTTTTCTCCAAATCTTCATTCAAACCTTTTGTTCAATGATATAAGGCATTTTTAAGCATGTATAAACATATTCCAATTGCCTCCAACCAATGTTTGGTTAAGGAGTGAACAAATCATTGATTTGACAATAATTGCAAAAGTTGCAAAGTTGCTTGACAACTTTTGGGCAGCATTGACAACTTTGACATATTTTCATTACCTAGTACCAAAAGATTCAAACTTGACTCCAACCAACCTAAAATGGCCTGAAAAGACCTTATTAACATGAAACAACCCAAAACAAAGCAAAAATCCAAACTTTGCCTCCTGGAGGCATATCAGGTCCTGAGGGTGCTCTTGCACCATACTCCCAAGGAAAAGAAAACGATTCAAGTCCACTTGAATGGGAAGCTTTAATATTGTTCAACTTGGACTCCATGAACTGATTAATCTAACATGTACTATGTTGCTCCAACTCTTTCATGCTGCTTTGTACCTGTGCTTCGGTGAAACAAATCAAGAAGTGTCTCATCTTAACTTTAGGTCTCCTTAGTGCCTTACAAAAGTATTTAAGTCTGTCAAAAGGAGCAATCATTCTCGTAGATGCATCTTTGAAATCCTCTATCCCCATTGCTTCAACAGTGAAAAATTTACCACTACATTGTGTAGGAACATCAAACTCAAAGCCCTTGCTCTCCTTGGTGCGAAAGGATTCAACTTCTTGTGTAGCATTATCCTCTACAATTTCTTGTTTTATCTTCTTTCCACATTATTCTATGGATCTTGCAAATATTACAACTTTTAATGGAGGAGTCATAGGTTGAGCATTCACAATATCACAAATTACCTTGTTAACTACTACCCTCTCTATTGTGCTTGTAGAATGATTGATTTGCTACTTCTTCATTTCATCCTCAGCCAGAGAACATGATGAGAAAACATATTGGAATGGGTACAAAGAACAATGACCTTGCATATACTCTTGACCATCCCAATTGACTAGGTTTATTGCTGCCTTCTCCATAGACTTTATAGACTGATCAACCTACTCCCTCTTGACATTATTATTGTCATACATTCCCATATTAGTAAATAAGTCAATAGACTTAGATTTACTACCTTCTAACATCCTTAAATAATAACTGATTCTTCTCATTGGAGGCAATAAATTAGTAGGTTCATCAACAATAATGTCTATACCACCCTTCAACATGTCCTGTATGTCCCAAGGCAACTCACCAATGTGTACTGTTGTTATGACTATCCTAGGTCTGATTATTGTGCAAAGTCTACTTTTTCCTCCTCCTCAGATGGCTTAGTCTCTTCCATCATCAACAAAGACTCTCCAAGGTCTAGTTCTGCTATCCTCTCTTTCCTTCTTCACCTCTGAATGATCTTCTTGATGGGCCACTTTACCTTCTTTCTTATTGGCCAATGCCAACCATTTTTATGGTTTGCTTTCTCAAGACACTGCTGTATCTCAAGATTCATTCTTTCTTGAACTTTTTTCATTTGTTCCAAGGCATGCCTCAACTCTATTATTTCTTGCTCAACATTACTTTTCTTTTCCTTCTCATTTTTCTTCTTCATCTCACTTCCCTCTCTTCTCATCACTTGTTTCTTGCTTGGTACCTCCTTACTCTACAAGTCTCCATGGACTTTTCTCCTCAACACTTCCATTCTTCTTTTCCAATAAAGTCTCTTTCACCTTGCTTCTTCTCAATGCTTCTTGTTGTCTTCATGATACCTCACCTTAGGCCCCTTTCTTTTCCCCTAGCCTAGTCTTTTGGTATCCAGGTTCTTCCTTCAACCTGCAAAAAAAAAGACAATACACAAACTCCCAAAACTTCCTTGCCCAGATCTTTGGGCTCTGATACTGATTTGATACAGAACAGGGGTATAAAATGATCAAACTCACTTAGACAACCACTCACAAGAATCTTTATTCATCAATCAATGGGATTTCCTTCACAAATCACCATTGTTCCTTGTAGCCTTTCAAATAGGCCTTTTTGGGTATAAATTTTGGAGAAGACTTGGCATTAAAAATGTAAGACCACTTTGAGATACCCTTTTGGCCATTACAACACATATCTCGAAATGGGGTACAGTTACTTTGTACGGAATGGCTCAAATTTTGACTGTCCTCTTTCTTAACTAGGCCTAATAGGGCACTTAGGCATGACAACAGTTGGGTTTTGGGCTTCAATGGTCTATACTTCTATTCCAACACTTTGAACACACCTCATATGGCCTCAATAAACCATTCTCTTCTCATGGACAATTCTACAATAGGCCTTTTCAACAAATCCTCTATTCCACTAGGGTTTTTGGCTTGCAAACAAGGTTCAAACACCAAACTATCATCTAATACTCCACACGTGCCAACCCAGGTCTCAAATTTTGTAAGGAGATTTAAGACATCAGGACAGAATTTTCTACAAGGTTTCATGAGTTGATCATGGTGGAAACTCCAGGAATGGCATTTTCCTTGTTCACTACAACCTTAGGCAGGGTTTCAAACTAGTTTAAGAAAAATGACGATATCTCCCTTGATACTCGTTAAAAATGGACAAACCAAAAACCCATTAAAGGGAAGAGTGCCCTCTACAATGGGTAATCAACCATTTAGCTGTACAGTGCTCCAGGAGTCTGTACCACATGACAGAAAGTTGCAAAATGTAGGAAAATATAGAAATTCATGTGCAAGCAATTTTTTTTTCTCCAAATCTTCATTCCAACCTTTTGTTTGATGATACAATGCATTTTTAAGCATGTACAAACATATTCCAACTGCCTCCAACCAATTTTTGGTTAAGGAGTTAACAAATCATTGATTTGACAATAATTGCAAAGGTTGCAAAGTTGCTTGACAACTTTTGGGCAACATTGACAACTTTGACATATTTGCATTACCTAGTACCAAAAGACTCAAACTTGACTCCAACCAACCTAAAATGGCCTAGAAAGACTTTATTAACATGAAACAACCCAAAACAAAGCAAAAATCTAAACTTTGCCTCTGGAGGCATATCAGGTCTTGAGGGTGCTCCTGCACCAGGAAGCCCCAAAAATCTTAAGATCGACTATCAAATCATTGATTTTGGAGTAGTTGTCTAGAAAGACAAAATTTTTTGTACCAAGACGCCGTACAACTCCTACACGCAAATCAAGACGTAGTCTGGTGGGTTGTGCCAATTTGGTACTTTTTTCTACAGATCTGCTAAAGTTAGCTATCACTATTTTTGTCTGGAGGCTCGCTATTCTTGGCAGGGGTATATTTTATTTGGAAGGGTTCTATTTTAGTAGAGCTACTAAATTGGCAGCAGTTCTACTAAATCTAGTAGTAAAAGCTTTGTTTGCTCTCTACCCCCTTTGCGTTGGCACGTTGAATTTTGAAGGCCAACTTTGCAGGCTCGTAACTTGGGCTCAAGATCTCATTTCTCTGCCATTTTTTATTTGGACTATTTTTTTGTGCTCTCTGCACCAGTGCAGATTATTTTTGATTTTGATGCCTAGATTTTCTAGAAATTGTAGATTCTTACAGGTGACTTTTGCATATAATATCGGATCGAGGTGATTCTTTTTTGAAGGTGCATGTTTTTTCATGTACTTCACAGTGGTGCTAGACATTGTATCTGATATTCTACCAAAATTGTAGTTTCAACATATACTCATTATTTGAGAATTTGTAAAAGGCATTGAAGTCAAGTCCACTCAGTTTTTCTTGCTAGCAGTAATTGTACCTACACTACATATTGTTGATGTTGTTTGTCATTGATGTCAAATGTAACTGTCAAAGGTACATCTCATGGTGGTACTATTCATTGATACATCTTATGGTGTTGAGTAATTGGTTTGTCAAAGGTATCTATCATTCATGTCATTATTGTTTATCTCTTGGTGAAGTACTTGTGTCTTCAGTTCATAGTGTTGATGTGGTGTTTCATCCTTGATGATGTTGATGGTGCTGATATGGTGTTTCATCCTTGATGATGTTAATGGTGTTGATCATCCTTGCTTGATGAGGTTAATGGTGTTGAATAAAGTTGCTTTAGAATGTTTGAATGGTGTTGATAATACCATAGTTTGACATGTCAGTTGTTGCTGGAATGAAGTTTGTTATAGCTGCAAAGGAAATGAGGTTGGTCATTGATGTTGCAAAGGAACTTGTCATAATGTTTTGTTGGTGTGGTGCAAAGGAAAGGTTGATGGCAAAGTGAAAGGTTGATGGCAAAGTGAAAGGTTGATGGATTTGTCATTGATGTCCACCATGGTTCATGGTCCTCAAAGATACTTATTCTTGTTCATGATGTAAAATGCAGTATTCAGGGTACAAAAAGAAGTTTGATGTCAAAGACACTTGTTTTCATGACAAGGCACTTGTAGATCAATCAGAGGTTTATAGAAGGCATAAGAAAATAGTTGTAATCTCATTTTAAGGTTTACCATTTCTCTTTAAGCCTAACCACTAAGATGGTAAAGGTCCTTTTCATCATTTTTTATCTTCTTATTATTCTTTGCAACAAAGGGTCTAAAATCAGTATTAGGTGGTATACAAAATCTAGGGTTTTGATTATTTTCAAAGACCTCAGACCTAAGACCTAAATTCCTTAAAATCCTAAGTAAACTCTAAAACCTAAATCCTAACTAAGTCTCAAAGGTTCAAAGGCTTTGATAGGTTGCACTTTTGTTCTAATTTGAAGTTGACCTATTATAACAGGTCACCACAACTTAAGTGATGACTTAAGGTCATCAACCTCATTGTGACACAAGCCCCCTTACCTAGGGACACCGGTTGTATCTGGTTGGCTTTAATAATTCAGGCGCCAAAAGAAGATCAAAGGTCCTTATTCAATATAACTTGGGTGTGAAGACATTAATCAAAGACATAGATTTAAACAATGTTTAAATTACAACAACCATTTCTCGAGGAAAGGTTTTTGACGGCCATTTAGTTGTATCTCTGCAATAGGAAGTTGTGACAGTTATTGTTAATTGCTATGGCTATTTGTTGTTGGAAAGAGACTAAACTCTAACAGTTTGGTGGTTTGTTGAGGGTGTGTGAAGAGGTTTTAGAGGTGAGAGAATTTTTAATGGGTTGTTGTGAATGTAAAAATGTGATTTTAATGAATAGAAGTAACAATAGAATACTGTGTTGAAAGAATGTATATGCATAGTTTTGATTACAGAGAAATGTGAGTCTTTTGAAGATATGATCTCAACAGAGAAATGATATGCCGTGAGTTGAGGTTCTACAGAACATAATGGTGACAAAGAATGTGAAAGTGGTGATGATGCAAAAGATGTTAGATGACTGCAAATGTATGATTTGCAGAGTATGAATGTGACAGAGACAGAGTATACAGATGATGGTAACATATGGTGATATCAAGGCAATGATTATGTCATGATGTAAATAGAGAGAACAATAAAGGTATTCAAGTTAGGTGTTCATTATTGCTTTTGATGATACTCTAATGGGTTATATCTACTTGTTTGTAACAGAAACATGATATGTCATGTAAAGAAGAAGATGTTTGGTATGGGTGTAAATATATCTTGAGTATTGTTGTTCATGATGCCATTGTAGTCAGGATAATATATATTGTTTCATTACTCTGTAATAGAAATATACCATTGAGATGTTGATTTAGGAGAGATGAGGTGCTTGAACAAATGAGTTATAGAATTCATCTATAACCATTGATATCAATGTAAACAGAGTAGTACTCTGTGTTAGTTCTAATTTGATTGGAGTTGGTGCTCCTAGTTTAAGTAGAATTAATATGATCATTAAGATCCTATGATTAGTGAGATCTTTGCCAGTGAGGCATGATTGTAATCAGTGAGATTTTGGTCAGTGAGACCTAATAAAGAATTTGGTGAGGTTGGATAATGGTTTTTCCTTGTTTAGGGTTTTCCACTTTAAATACTTGTGTCATGGATTCATTTGTGTGATCTTATTGTCTTCCATGTTGATGTTAGTGATTGTTTTTATAAGGATGATGAATAAACCAATTTTATTAGATCACTGATTTACCCCCCCTCTCAGTGATCCATTGTATTCGAACAATTGGTATCAGAGATGCAGGTTCCTTGGAGAAGTCTAATAGACTCGGGTTGATCTAGGAGGTGGAATACTATGGCTAAGTGTAAAGAAAAAAGGAATAAGAAATGCCAAACAAAACATTATTCAACAAGTACCAATCAAATCAAGTGATGTGTTGTTAGAAACACCCCTGCCAATTGACACAAGATATGATATATCTAAAAGAGAAGATGATTTTGTAGTTGAGGATGTTGACAAAGAAGGAGACCACATTGTGAGTGAATATGAGTAGGAGTATGTTGAAGATGAATGTGAAATTGATATTGAAGGTGAACTCATTTGTGCCCTAGATGAGATCAAGAAACTCAGAAAGGAAAACCAGAGATTAGAAGTACAACTTCAAGAAGAAAAAGAATCAAAATACAAGGTACTTGCAACCCTTGAAGAGGCAAAGAAAATGGAGAAAGAGGTATGAATCCAATCAAAAGAAAAAGAGGAAAATGGTGAAAGGTTATAATATGAGATTGTCTCTTTGAAGAAAAAATTAGAGAAAACAAGTGCTCAATTGAATAAAGACCTGAGGAATGAGAAGAGTACATAATTGTTAGATAATATTCTCAATTCCCAAAGGCCAACATACAATAAAAGTGGTCTTGGATTTGAAGGACAAAGCTCAAAGACAAATGTATTGGAAAGAAAAAAGAAGATTGAATTCATTGCTAAAACATCAAAGATGAATGGTAAAGATTTAGAAGAAAAACTCAAGCAAGCTGTGAAGATTGAAGTTGAGATGAAAACCAAAGATGAGTTTATCAAAGTGCATAACCAAAGGAGAAATTTTAGAAGAACCACTCCAGCAAGGCAAGCATATATGTACAGGTTTAATTACTCATTTTTTGGTTATTGTTATACTTGTAATCATTTTGGACACAAAGAAAATGATTGTAGAACACAAACAAGAAACAACTTTAAATTGAATTATTACAGAAGTCCTTATAAGATACATAACAAAAATTATGGGATTACATGCTATGAGTACAAAAAGGTAGGTCATAGGGCTATTGAATGCATAAATAGGATAAGAAGAGATGATTGTGTAAGGAGGAACCTTGCTTTTGCTCCAAAATACAACATGGTATGTTACAAATGTAATAATCTTGGACATGCAACAATATCCTATAGAGGTAATTTGATGAAACCATCAAGCTATAACAAAAAGACATATTATACTCTGATCAAGAAAAAGAAGGTTGAGTCTGTGAGCAAGTAGAAGAAAGGTATTATAAAGGTTTGGAGAAGAAAGCAAGATCAGGACAAAGAAGATCCTAAACTTGTGCATTTTGCACAAGAAGTATCACCAATTTCATAAGAAGCAGCATGAAGACAGGGGGAGATGATCATTGTCTTATCATTTTGCCCCAAGGAGTTAGAAGGATCAGTGCGAATTAGGAGATATGTCATCCTAGTGAGAAGACTACATAAGCTATCAAGGGTACACACAAAATAGGTCTTTGCAATATTTTAAGAATATACACAAGATATGTTTACATTGAAAAGGTTTTAGAATCATTCAAGGAAATATAGTTGGCAGATGTAAAATCAGACTCTATAATCTCTGTCAGCATTCTTGTAGCCTGTATCAACATTGGAATTTTTGGAACATGGTATGACATCCATCAAAGTATCTGTCAAGTGTCGTAGTTGCAAAGTACCTTGATAGACATGAATGAAAAATGTAGAAGAATAAACAAGGCACATAATTTTTTGACAAAATGTCACAAAGAACCATGGTCTAATGTGACAGTGTATTATGAATTTTGGACAATGATTTCCATCTCAGTCAAGAGATTTGCTGCTCTTAGTCTATGGTGATAGTGCCTTACATATACAGTCTTCCATATTGACAGTACTATGCATGGTTTCAAATTGACCTTGATAGTGATTATAATAAGACAATGATTTGATGATAGATGATTTGTCTCTAATCAGACATCAAATGGTGGTGACAGTGGTGTCATGATCAATTTCATTAGGGTACAATATGCAGGGTATACAGTACAATGATGATATATAGGACAATAGGAGGATAGTGGATAGGCATTATATATCTAATGATAGTTTGTCTGATGCTCTACTTTTTATTGCTTGTGACAGTGCCTCCTAGTTGCTTTTGATTCATGTTGATAGTGATTTGATGTTATTAGTTCAAATGTCAGTTATGATTCTTGTTTTACATTTATGTATGTTCTGGATCTTTGTTCACAGTCCATCTTTATCTTCTCATGGAAATATGTTGGCCTCCAAGTAACACTCTCTTCATGCCCTGACAAGGAGTATCTGGTGCTTGTGGCTCATTCTCCATGTAAGTATTCTGTGTTTAATTTAGTGCTATGTAGGTATGAATCTTATCCTTAGTACAATGACAGTGCCAAACAAGGATCTGATCAAGTGAACATATATGCCAATGGTGCATTCAGTGCAATGATATGTAGTTGGTACAGTGGAAGTCTGCAGATGATCATTGATTTAGGGATATGTTTATGCACAATCATTTGAATGTGATGATGGTTCACGAACAAAGTAATTCAATGTTGCATTCAGTGCTTTTAGTGTGACAGTGATCTATTTGCAAAAACTATTAGTCACAACTTGCATACTGTGTGGTGACAGTTTCATAACAGTGATATGCATCAATGCTATAGTATGATGCTTACAAAGGTCTTGACCTTGACTTTTTTTTTTCTTTCCATGATAGTTTTGATATGCCCTTGCCAGTATGTAGGAAATATGATTGTTATTGCCCTTATATGGAGCATATCTGTAGGGGGATGATTTATTTATAACCAAGGGTCCTTTGTCATTTGATGTCAAAGGGGGAGATAGTTGTTTGGATTGGTTTACTGCTGTTGGATTGCCATTAATGACAAGGGGGGAGTTTTTTCATGTTGTTTGTCAGTGATGTCAAAGGTACATCTCATGGTGGTATTATTCATTGATACATCTTATGGTGTTGAGTAATTGGTTTGTCAGAGGTATCTGTCATTCATGTCATTATTGTTTATCTCTTGGTGAAGTACTTGTGTCTTCAGTTCATAGTGTTGATATGGTGTTTCATCCTTGATGATGTTGATGGTGCTGATCATCCTTGCTTGATGAGGTTAATGGTATTGAACAAAGTTGCTTTATAATGTTTGAATGGTGTTGATAATCCCATAGTTTGATATGTTAGTAGTTATTGTAATGAAGTTTGTTATAACTGCAAAGGAAATGAGGTTGGTCATTGATGTTGCAAAGGAACTTGTCATAATGTTTTGTTGGTGTGGTGTAAAGGAAAGGTTGATGGAAAAGCTAAAGGTTGATGGATTTGTCATTGATGTCCACCATGGTTCATGGTCCTCAAAGATACTTGTTCTTGTTCATGATGTAAAATGCAATATTCAGGGTACAAAAAGATGTTTGATGTCAAAGACACTTGTTTTCATGACAAGGCACTTGCAGATTAGTCAGAGGTTTATAGAAGGTAGAATAAAATAGTTGTAATCTCATTGTAGGGTTTGTCATTTCTCTTTAACCCTAACCACTAAGATGGTAAAGGCCCTTTTCATCAGTTTTTATCTGCTTATTATTCTCTGCAACAAAGGGTCTAAATTCAGTATTATGTGGTATACAAAATCTAGGGTTTTGATTTCAAAGACCTCAGACCTAAGACCTAAGTTCCTTAAAATCCTAAGTAATCTCTAAAACCTAAATCCTAACTAAGTCTCAAAGGTTCAAAGGCTTTGACAGGTTGCACTTTTGTTCTAATTAAAAGTTGACCTATTATAACAGGTGACCATAACTTAAGTGATGACTTAAGGTCATCAACCTCATTGTGAGACAAGCCCCCTTACCTAGGGATATCGGCTCTATTTGGTTGGCTTTAATAATTCAGGCGCCAAAAAAAGATCAAAGGTCCTTATTCAATATAACTCGGGCGTGAAGACACTAATCAAAGGCATAGATTTAAACGATGTTTAAATTACAACGACCATTTGTCAAGGAAAGGTTTTTGATGACCATTTGGCTGTATCTCTATAATAGGAAGTTGTGACAGTTATTGTTAACTACTTTAGCTATTCGCTATTAGAAAGAGACTAAACTATGATAGTTTGGTGGTTCGTTGAGGGTGTGTGAAGAGGTTTTAGAGGTGAGAGACATAATTTTTGATGGGTTGTTGTGAATGTAAAAATGTGATTTGAATGAATAGAAGTAACAATAGAATACTATGTTGAGAGAATGTATATGTAGAGTTTTGATTCTAGAGGAATGTGAGTCTTTTAAAGATATGATCTCAACAGAGAAATGATATGCAGTGAGTTGAGGTTCTGCAGAACATAATGGTGACAAAGAATGTGAAAGTGGTGATGATGCAAAAGATGTCAGATGATTGCAAATGTATGATTTGCAGAGTATGAATGTGACAGAGACAAAGTATGCATATGATGGCAAAGTATGGTGATGTCAAGGCAATGACTGTGAGTCATGATGTAAACAGAGAGAACAATGACTGTATTCAAGTCAGTTGTTCATTATTGGTATTGATGATAATCTAATGTGTTATATATGCTTGTTTGTAATAGAAACATGATATGTCATGTAAAGAAGAAGATGTTTGGTATGGGTGTAAATTTGTTGATATGCACTGGACAACTGAGAGGGGGGGTGAATCAGTTGTCACAAAACCTTAAACACTTTCTGCAATTTGAACATTCATCACTTATCTACAATTATGATGATTTAACCATGAGTGCATGAAATCAGAAACTTAACAACATCAAACACAAGAGACACCAGATTTACATGGAAAACTCCAAGGTGGGGAAAAACTACAGAGAGGATTAACTCTCAATATATATTGCAATCTTGAAATAATGATGTTCAATCTTGGTCACTCCATGGGCCCAAACATACTGGCTTACTTCCATGAAGAACAACTAGGTCTAGCAGGCTCACTGCCTCAACCCTAAACCTAACAAGATTACAATGAGGGCTGTTAAACCCCGAGGGCTATTAAACCCTACTGGTGGTTTACTGCCAGACTCATTGCCATGATCAACACCTTTTTGTATTGTGAATAAACAATTCCTTAGCTCTGCTCTTCCTCTACTCTGCTCTTCCTCTGCTCTGCTCTTCCTATACTCTGCTCTTCCTTTGCTTTGCTCTTCCTCTTCTTTGCTCTTCCTCTGCTCTGCTCTTCCTTTTCTTTCCTCTGCCCCTTGTCTAATTGCCTTTGGACCTTTCTTAATATATTCTCATTTTCACTCAAGGAGTCCTTTTCCACGATTCAACTAAAAGTATTTATACACTACATCAACCTTGGAATGATCATCAAGGTCGGCAACACAATCATCAACCATTGGAACAATCTCCAAGGTCGGTATTACACACATTTACAAAATAGGTCCTGATCTATTTCAATATCATGCAAAGGGAATAAAATGCAGATCATGCCATGCCTTAGCTGAGACTCAAACATGATCTTCCACACCACAACATGCTTCCACAATCTTCTAGAGATCTTTGCAATCACTGGGATCAACCAGGTCGACCTAGATTGGTTACATGCTACATTAACTGGGAACAATCTTAACACACCGTCATAATTTCTTAACGTGGACCAAAGTACAGATAGGAACATGACTAGGAGACATCCACAAGCATGCTATAATCATCAGGAGCAACTGCATGAACCTTAACCACTTTATCCATAGGAATCTTCTCATTGGAACACATGAACTTCACTGTATTCAACTGTCATAAAACAAAGATAGCTTGCGAACCACCAAACCATGAACCATTGCAATTGTAGACACTTATCATCATCCCAGACTTCCCTCTACAACCATAGAGAAAAATACTTTATTGCAGAGGAATGCAGAGCCAAATACTATCTTCCTGTCTCAACTGAACTTACAGAAAAAGCAGGGTTCACTTTGGTGAATACAACTCACTCATATCTTCATGCATATGGCTCAAACATGGAATGTAGAATCCTCAGACATACTTCTAACTTGCTTCCAATCCACATATCATGATCTTTAAGTAGGAATAAATGCGGAGCAGTTTACCGGGTTGTTCTTCAGCATACAACTCATTGTCTGTATTGCACTTCTTTGTAACTCACTTGTTTCTTCCGAAGAGGCTAATTTTCTCAATATATTCAACATACAAGTCTTATAAACAAGTAATAGAATAATATACAGTTGACACCAATGATAACAAGAATATGTTGACATCAATGACAACACCGATTAGGCACATACTTGCAGCACAATTTATCTTGAGTATTGTAGTTCATGATGCCCTTGTAGTCAGGATAATATATATTGTTTCATTACTTTGTAATAGAAAGATACCATTGAGATGTTGATGTAGGAGAGATGAGTTGCTTGAACAAATGAGTTATAGAATTCATCTATAACCTTTGATATTAATGTAAACAGAGTAGTACTTTGTGTTGTTAGTTCTGATTTGATTGGAGTTGGTTCTCCTGGTTTGAGTAGAATTGATATGATTAGTGAGATCTTTTCTAGTAAGGCATGATTGTAATCAATGAGATTTTGGTCAATGAGACCTAATAAAGAATTTGGTGAGGTTGGATAGTGATTTTTCCCTATTTAAGGTTTTCCACTTTAAATACTTGTGTCATGGTTTCATTTGTGTGATCTTATTGTCTTCCATGTTGATATTAGTGATTGTGTTTATAAGGATGATGAATAAACCAATTTCATTAGATCATTGATTCACCCCCCTCTCAGTAATCCATTGTATTCCAACACATATAAAGTGCCACATCATTTTTCTTCGGGGGTTCTTCACTTGAGTGATTTTGGGGGGTCTTCTGGTGTCTTTGTGCTCGTGGGTCTCTTTCTTGTGCTCTCCCTTACTTTCACAAATGGGTAATGTTAAGTTTCCATTGCCAACACCATACAACTACAACACATGGAAACAAAATGCATGGAACTTCTTAATGCAACAAGGTTATACACCCTATGTTGAAGAAAATATAACTAAACCCACAGATGCTAAGGATAAAATATTTTGGATGATTAAACAAACAAAATCTCTAGGTTGTCTTAGGAGTTTAGTTTCTCTTGATATTATGTTTCAACTTGATGGATGTAACAATTCACATGATGCATGGGGACAAACTTAAAACTCTTTATGGGACAACTGATGAAGTAAGGGGATATCAAATTGATAATCAATTAATGGCACTTGATCCTAAGTCTTTTGACAACATCCAAGACTTTTTAACGAAAGTAAATGACTTAAGATCGCAATGTAAAGCATGTGGCATAGACAAAAAGGAGATTCAACTTGTCTTGAGTACTCTTAACAAACTTGGACTTGAATATACAACTTTTGTTTCTAGTTTTCATACTCAAAGATTGACTATGGGATTTGCTTATATAATGCCTTCCTTTGCTTCATTTTCTAAATTATTGATACAAGAACAAGCCAAGTTTCTTTCCATGGGTCTCTTGAAGCCATCTTAGTCTAAGGCTTTGTTGGCTAGTCGGTTGAAGGGTCAGAAAGAGTTTGGGAAACCTAACAAGAAAAAAACATAAGTTCAAGAAGAAGTCATAGAAAGATTAGGCATAGTCATCGTCTACTCCAAAAGTAGACTCCAATTAGTCTTCTTCAAAGGGGAAATCTCAAAAGAAGGAAAGACTAAATTGTTGTTACTGTAATAAAGCTAGTCACAAGGAACACTATTGTCATAAGAAGTAGATCTATGAGCTAAAATATCTTCTACAAAAGAACATTACTATGCCTTCTTCACAACAATCCTCCACTCCTTCCAAATTAGACAAAAGGAAAGTAACTACACTAGTTGCTTCTGCATATTCTTCTTAGCAGTGGATTCTTGACTCAAGTGCATCACATCACATGGGCTCTGTTAGAGAACAATTTTCTTTGTTGGAGTCTTGTTTGGTGCCCCACATTCTCATTGTAGATGACTCTCCTATCGATGTCATTGGGAAAGGTTCTATTGATACATGCATTGGTACATTTGAGGATGTCCTCTGTGTGCCTAATCTGTCGACTAACCTTCTCTCAGTCTATTAGATTGCCCAAAATCATAGAAAAGTTGAGTTCACTTCTGATTCCGTCACTCAAGAGTCTTGAAGATAATGCACTTCTTGCAGCCGGTAAGGATGATCATGCATCTTGACTATATGCTTTCTCTCATTTTGTACCTAATTCACATTCTACAACCTTGCTCACTCATTCAGATTCTGTGACCAAGATATGGCATGAGTGGTTTGTGTTAGACTTAGGGCACACAATTGAGAGGGGGGGTGAATTAGTCGTATAAAACTTTCTTCCAATTAAACACTTAACTCCACTTTGCAATTTCAGAAGTATAATAATAAATCAATCAAGGAAACACAATGCAACAAATTAAGAGCAGAAACACATCAACACATGAGACACCAAAATTTTGACGTGGAAAACCTGGTTAAGGGAAAAACCACGGGGTGATTAACCCAAGATTTTATTCTCTGTTAGAAGAATAGAAAGAACAAAATGGCACATGCCAATTAGGGCTCACTGCTCGAGCACACTGCTCACAAGAGGCTCACTGCCTACAAGAGACACACTATCTACAAAGAAATAAGTATCACATACATGAACTGGAGAATAACATCTTCACCATGCTTGAATTAGTTCCATTTAAGCCCAATACTTCTGCTTTGCCTTTTGCTCTCCTCCTTGCTAACACACTCATCTTGACAAGGACAACTTTGAAATGACTTCGTAATCCCTTATTTATACAAGACATCAACTTAGGAATGATCATCTAAGTCAGAAAACATCAACAAGAACATCTGTAGGATGTGTAACTCATCTGGTCGGCCAATCTCAGAAAGAACACCATCATCTGGAAGATTTCTCAATTGCGAGCTCCAACTTCAATGCGGACCACCAACATGAATTGGACATGATCCAAAGACCTCCACAAGCTTACCTAAATCACCAATAACATCCACACTTCATCTGGAACCTCAAGAACATAGTCTGTCATTACTGTCACAAAGGAATAGATGCTTGCAGACCTTCAAACTATGAACCAATTGAGTTGATACTTCACAAAGACTTCCTCAACACTCCCTCAAATCTACAGAATAGGATAATACATTTCTAGATCTCACCGGACCTGTCTGTATCACTCTATCATCTCTGAACACCTACCGAAACCAGTTTTACTTGAGCGGCCACACCTTCTTCAAATCTTCATACGAAACTCTAAAATCTCTACTGGATCACCTTAAGACACATATCTACGAACCCTTTAATCCGTATCCTCTGATCCTCATCCTATCTTAGACTTTTGCCTTACTGTCATCACTATTCTTCACTGTTCCTAATTGAGACTAATTTTCTCAATATCCTCAGCTCACAGCTCATCCAATCCTTATCATTAATGCAACAGGAGTATGTTGACATCAATGACAACACCAGTTAGGTCCATACTTGCAACAATCTCCCCCTTTGTCATTGATGGCAACATATGATGTGAAAAACTATTTTAACCATCAAGACAAGAACTTCTTCTCACTGTCACAACTCCCCCTATCAGCAACAACCATTCACATGTCTTCTCTCCCTTTACTGCTCCCCCTTTGATCAGAATCCACTTTTTTTTCACATGTCTTCTCTCCCCCTTTGACATCAATGGAAAAGGGCACATACTTGCAATTCTACCACTTCAGAATCATACCTGCTGCTCCCCCTGAGTAGCAGCTCCCCATCATCAATCTAGATCACGAGGTATGACTGTGATATCCACCAGACTGATGCATCTCAGTGCACCTTAGTTCATCACCAGAGGAGCAATAACCCCTAACTTCTCCCTGAGATACTCAAAAGAATCCTTAGGTAGAGGTTTAGTAAAGATGTCTGCAATTTGATCCTTGGAAGGTACAAACTCCAATCTGACTTCATTCTTATTCACTTGCTCTCTCAAAAAGAGAAACTTGATGGATATGTGTTTAGTATTTGAATACAATATCAGATTCTTAGATATATTTATTGCACTTGAGTTATCACAGAAGATTGTGATAGGTTCCTCATACTCTACTTTGATATCTCTTAGCATCTGCTTCATCCACAAAACTTAAGTGCAACTACCTACTGCTGCAATATATTTTTCTTCAGTTGTTGACAGAGATATTGCCTCTTGTTTCTTGCTTAGCCAAGAAACTAATCTCTTCCCCAAAAAGAATGCTCCACCACTGGTACTCTTCCGGTCATCCACATCTCCTGCCCAATCCGCATCTGTATATGCATGAAGAGAGAAATCATGATCTCTAGGATACCACAAACCATACTCAACTGTCCCTTTTAGATATCTAAAAATCCTCTTGATTGCCATGACATGAGATTCTCTAGGATCAGCCTGGAATCTAGCAACAAGAACAACAGCCTGCATAATGTCTAGTCTAGTTTGAGTGAGATACAACAGTCCTCCAATCATTGACCTATACTTTGTTTGATCAACCTTAGGAGAATCATCATCTTTGCTCAAATTGCATCTGGTTGCCATGGGAGTATTCATTGGTTTTGAATCTTCCATCCCAAATTTCTTCAACAGTTCTTTCACATATTTGGTTTGAGAAATGAAGATTCCTTTCTTTGTTTGAGTGATTTGTAGACCCAAGAAGAAATTCATTTCACCAAGCATGGACATCTCAAACTCACTTTTCATTTGATTTGCAAAAGTTTTACACATACTATTTCTTCCTCCAAAAATGATATCATCAACAAACACTTCAACAATCAAGATGTTTTCATGATCAATTTTGAAATACAAATTACTGTCAATAGTACCTTTGTTGAAACCAATCTTCAAAAGATGTTTGTTCAATCTTTCATACCAGGCTCTTGGGGCTTGCTTCAGTCCATACAGTGCCTTTTTCAACTTGTAGACCATATCACCATGATCAGACAGTTGAAATCCATCCGGTTGCTCAATGTACACTTCTTCTTCCAAGTCACCATTCAGGAAGGCAGCAAATGCAAGAAATAATATGACTGCTTCAATTCTTGCCACTGGAGCAAAAATTTCTTCAAAATCAACTCCTTCTATTTGAGAGTAACCCTTGCAGACCAATCTGGCTTTATTTCTGATTACTTCACCAACTTCATTCAGTTTGTTCTGGAAGACCCATTTAGTTCCAATTACATTCTTGTTTCTAGGTTTGGGAACAATATCCCAAGTGTGATTTTTCTCAATTTGCATTAGCTCTTCTTCCATTGCTTTAGTCTAATTTTTATCATTGCAAGCTTCATTCACTATCTTAGGTTCAATCTTTGAAATTAGACAATACTCTTCTGAATCTTGAGCAATTCTCCTTCTTGTTTGTACTCCTTTGTTTTTATCACCTATGATCTGATCTTCAGAGTGGTTCAGTTTTACATACTTGGGAACTTTGGGAATTTCTTACACCTTTGATTCTTGATCAAGCTCATTGAAACTCATTTCTTCTTCCTGATTTACCGGATTAGTTTGAATCTGACTTGCAGAGGAGGCTTGGGCTCCTTGAATCAGAACATCATTCTGATCATCTTCATCATACTCATAAAGCCTTGAGGGTTTCTTAATTCCCTCATCAACCTTCACATTTGTACTTTCTATCATCTTTCTCAGTCTCTTGTTATAACATCGGTATGCTTTGCTTTGGGTGGAGTAACCCAAGAATATTCCTTCATCACATCTAGCATCAAACTTTCCTAGATCTTCATCTCTTTTAATGTAACATTTGCTACCAAAAACTTTGAAATACCTCACAGTAGGAGTGATGCCAAACCAAAGTTCATAAGGAGTCTTACCGGTATTGCTTCTGATTTGAACTCGATTGAGAGTATAGATTGCAGTGTTAACTTCTCTCCAATAGATCTAAGGAACATTTTCTTCCATCATCATGGTCCTAGATGCTTCCTGGATGGTCCGGTTCTTTCTCTCCACTACTCCATTCTGCTGTGGAGTCCTAGGAGCAAATAACTGTCTCTTTATTCCATGTTTCTCACAGAACTCTATGAACTCACCGGATGTGAATTCTCCACCTCTATCAGACCTTAGACATTTCAATTTTAATCCGGTTTCATTCTCTACCATAGCCTTGAATATTTTGAATTTCTTAAGAGCCTTTGATTTCTCTTTTAGAAAGGTTACCCACATCATCCGGCAATAGTCATCAATTAGCAACATAAAGTATCTATCACCTTGTACACTTCTGATTCTTACCGAACGACAAAGATCAGTATGAACTAAGTCCAATAATCTGGTAGAGGACAGTTCCTTACTTTTGAATGTGACTTTGCTCAGCTTACCCAATTGACATTCTTTGCACAAGCTATTAGTAGGTTTCACCAATTTTGGAAGATCTCTTACAGCTTGAGTATTGCTTATCTTGATGATATTATCAAAATTCACATGACACATCCTTCTATGCCATAACCAACTCTGATCAACTTGAACAAATAAGCAACTTTTACCAGTACCAACCAAGTGGAAGATATTACCTTTAGTTTGAGTACCAGATGCAATCTCTGTTCTGGAACTTTCAAAGATCTTGCATTTTCCATTCTTGAATCGGAGATCATAGCCTTTGTCCACCAACTGTCCAACACTGAGAAGATTGTGCTTCAAACCTTCAACATATAGTACATTGCCAGTTTTGTTCCTTCCATCAAAAGAAATAGTTCCTCTTCCTCTAATTCTACCAGAAGAATTATCACCAAACTTTACCACTCCTCCTTCATACCTCTCCAAATCTATGAATTTGTTTTTGTCACCTGTCATATGGTGAGAGCATCCACTGTCAATGACCCAGTCATCCTTTTCTTCAACTTGGGCAGCCAGAGCTCTTTCTACAATTTTATGATTGACATATACAGAGGATATTGGTTCTTCTTCCTTGATGGCAATGAACACCCATTCACTTCCGGATTTGTTTCCTGTCTCTGATTCATCATCTGTTACTCCTTCATTATCATCTTCTTCATGAACATAGTAACAATTCTTTTGGAACCTTGATCTGTTGGGATTTGGCCTTGAAAATCTTTTCGGACACCTTGAGGCAAAATGACCAATCTTATTGCAGTTAAAACAATTAAAAGGTAATTTTCCTTCATACTTACCAGATCCTCTTGGCAACCTCTTTGCAATAAGGGCTTCAAGTTGAGCAGTTTCTACTTCTTCTTCTAGGTCTTTTCTTGCTTTTTCATACCATGATAGTTTTCTTGAAGAGTTCTCTCCCGCATCAAACCTTTGTTTACCTTTAACAGAGGCACTGGATTTGAATGCAGATTCAGTCTTGGGGGGTCATCTCCAAACTTTGTCATTTCAAATGCAGCCAATTTGCTAGCCAATTGATTTCTTGTGACAGTTGTATGGGCTCTGAATTCTTCAATGGCAGCAGCGTTGATTTTGTAAGAAGCAGGTAGGGATCTGAGAATTTTGCCAACAATCTCATTTTCATCCAGGACTCCACTAGCATTTATAATTCCATAAACAATCTCATTTACCCTCGGCATACAAGTAGTAATATTTTCATCATCTCTCATCTTCAGATTTTCAAATTTCCCATTCGGACTCTGTAACCTTGCACTTTTAACATACTTGTCTCCTTCATGCAAAAGTTCTAGTTTTTGCTAGATCTCAAAAGTAGTTGGTAGGTCAATAACATTTGAGAGCTCTGAATCAGATAGTGCGCTTAGAAGAGCCTCTATAGTCTGCAGATTATTTTCAACATCTGTGATTTCATTTTGGGTTTTCGGACCACCCTGTGGAGGTGTATACTATGTTGTAGCCATGGTCAAGTACACCATTCCCATACATTGCAAGTGACATTTCATGCGACCTTTCCAAAGATTAAAATTGGTTCCATCAAACTTTGGGCTATCCTTCTTGTAAGACGACATCCTGGATCTCCTCAAGCGGTTAAGCTCTTTTTAGAGGAACTTGGCTCTGATACCAATTGTTAGACTTAGGGCACACAACTGAGAGGGGGGGTGAATCAGCTGTATAAAACTTTCTTCCAATTAAACGCTTAACTCCACTTTGCAGTTTTAGTAGTATAATAATAAATCAATCAAGGAAACACAATGCAACAAATTAAGAGAAGAAACACATCAACACATGAGACACCAAGATTTTGACATGGAAAACCCAGTTAAGGGAAAAACCATGGGGTGATTAACCCAAGATTGTATTCTTTGTTAGAAGAATAGAAAGAACAAAATGGCACATGCCAATTAGGGCTCACTGCCCGAGCACATTGCTCACAAGAGGCTCACTGCCTACAAGAGACACACTGTCTACAAAGATATAAGTATCACATACATGAACTAGAGAATAACATCTTCACCATGCTTAAATCAGTTCCATTTAAGCCCAATACTTCTGCTCTACCTTTCGCTCTCCTCCTTGCTACCACACACTCATCTCGACAAGGACAACTTTGAAATGACTTCGCAATCCCTTATTTATACAAGACATCAACAAGAACATCCGCATGATGTGTAACTCATCCGGTCGGCCAATCTCAGAAAGAACACCATCATCCGGAAGATTTCTCAATTGCAAGATCCAACTTCAATGCAAACCACCAACATGAACTGGACACGATCCAAAGACCTGCACAAGCTTACCTGAATCACCAATAACATCCACACTTCATCTTCTTACAGAAATCCTTCTCCCCTTCATCCGAAACCTCAAGAACACAGTCTGTCATTACTGTCACAAAGGAATAGATGCTTGCGGACCTTCAAACCATGAACCAATCAAGTTGATACTTCACAAAGACTTCCTCAACACTCCCTCAAATCCACAGAACAGGATAATGCATTTCTGGATCTCACCGGACCTGTCTGTATCACTCTGTCATCTCTGAACACCTACCGGAACCAGTTTTACTTGAGCGGCCACACCTTCTTTATATCTTCATGCAAACCTCTGAAATCTGTACTGGATCATCTTAAGACACATATCTACAAACCCTTTAATCTGCATCCTCTGATCCTCATCCTATCTTGGACTTTTGCCTTACTGTCATCACTGTTCTTCATCGTTCCTAATTGAGACTAATTTTCTCAATATCCTCAACTCACAGCTCATCCAATCCTTATCATTAATTGAACAAGAGTATGTTGACATCAATGACAACACCAGTTAGGCCCATACTTGTAATAGTTTGGTCATCTCAAATTCCACTATCTCCAGTAGCTCAGCAAGCAGGATATGGTCACAGGTCTTCCTAAGATTAGTTTCTCAGATGGAGTTTGTTTAGGTTGTACCTTGGGAAAAAATCTTGAGGACAAGTTTGACAAAGGGAAGGCTTGGAGGGCCTTTGAAGTCCTTGAGATGGTTCACAGTGATGTGGCGGGGCCATTTCCATTCTTGTCTTTCAGCAAGTCTCATTACTTTCTCACCTTCATTGATGACTATTCCAGATACACCTAGGTCTACTTTCTTCAGTAGAAGGGAGAATCTTTTGATAGATTTCAGGAGTTCAAGGCTCGTGCTGAGGAATAGTTTGGGAAGGTTGTCAAGATTCTCCACACTGACAATGACAAAGAATATTTAAACCACCGCTTTGAACAATTTTACACTCTTGAAGGGATAGATCTTCAGCGTACTGTCACCTATACACCCTAGCAGAATGGTGTGGCCAAAAGAAAAAATAGGTCCCTGAAAGAGATGGCTAGCTGTATGATCCACGCTCGCTCCTTTGCACCTCAGTATTGGGTAGAAGCTATCAACTGTGTTGATCACATCCAAAATAGGGTTCCTCATAAGGCATTGAAGGGTATCACTCTCTTTGAAGCTTAGTGTGGTAGGAAACCAACTATGCGACACTTTAGAGTTTTTGGCTCCTCAGCATGGGCTCACATTCCTTCAAAGAAATGCAAGGCCCTAGAACCTCAAAGTCACCCCTACATCTTTGTTGGTTACCCTGATGGTGGCAAAGGATATAAACTTTTGGATCCTAAGACACATGAGCTCTTCATTGAGTGTAGTGTACAATTTGAGGAAAGCTCTCTTAGATCATCCTCTCATCTTCCTTCCTCCATAGCAGATACAAATGATAGTGACTCAGAGGATTTTCCTCTAGCTTCCTCTACTCATAGAGTTGATCATGAGGATTCTCCACCACCATCCCCACACATGCCTCGCTGGGCTCATTAGACACTTGAGTCTACAAGAACTCTTGTTGGGGATCCATTAGATGCTCGGAGGACTTGGTCACAACACTAGGATATTCTACATTTATTCATTGCCACAACTTTTGATCCACAATCTTTTCATGAAGCATTTGGTATTGCTGAGTGGGATTCAACAATGGAGGAGTACAAATCTTTGATTCAAAACAACACTTGGGATCTTTTTCCACTTCCTAAGGGAAGAAAATTGGTTTGGTGTAAGTGTATCTATCGAACTAAATTTGTAGCGAATGGCTCAGTTGATAAGTACAAAGCACAACTTGTGGCTAAAGGTTTCTCTCAGGGTCCTGGTATTGACTACACTAAGACCTTTTCCCCAATCACCAAAATGACCTCCATTCACCTGCTACTTGCTAGTGTTTCAGCTCATGGTTGGGTTGTCCATCAAATGGATGTGAAGAGCACATTTCTTCACGAGGATCTACATGATGAAATTTACATGGAGCAGCCATAGGGATTTGTTCAGGATTCTTCATGGGTTTATAGATTATGGAAGTCTCTCTATGGCCTCAAATAGACTCCTCAGGTTTGGTATGCCAAGATGGATTCCTTTCTTCTCTCAGTTGGGTTTTCCAAATGCCATCCAGATGCCATTCAGATCCAAATGTCTACATGTTGAGACAAGAGGATGCTCTTCTTTTTCTGGGTCTATATGTTGATGACTTGATTGTCACTGGAAGTACTTCATCCATCATTGCTGATGTCTAGTCTGCCTTACATGACAAGTTTTCCATGACTAACTTGGGTCTCTTGCACTATTTTCTCAGGATTGAGATCACTCAGAACTCTTCTAGGATCTTGTGTAGCCCAAGTATGCTCTTGATCTTTTGGGCCATTTTCACATGACTGATTGTAAGCCTGCACCGACTCCCTTTCTATCTGGAGTCAAGCTTGAGGTGAAGTGTTCCACACCACTGGTTGATGCCACTTTGTATCATCAGATTGTAGGTAGCCTCTCACCCTGACATTTACTATGCAGTTGGCATTTGTTCGCACTTCATGTAGGAACCACATGAGCTTCACCAGAAAACTGCCAAACTCATTTTACAATATATATAGGGCACTCACAGATATGAGATTCACTATGCAATAGGCACAAGTTTAGATTTAATTGGATATACAGATTATGATTGGGATGGTGATCTTGATGATTGCAAGTCCACTTCAAGCTATAGTTTTCACATCGGTTCTAGTCCCATTAGTTGGAAGAGCAAGAAGCAACATGTTATTTCTCTTTCTTTGATTGAGGTTGAGTATTGAGGGGCTATTAATGCCACCACTGAGGCTATTTGGCTTTAGAACATCCTCACTGAACATGGCATCACTTTTCAGAAGCCATCAATCATCTACTATGACAACCAAAGCACCATCCAGATCTCGAAGGACCCGATTCATCATCAATAGACCAAGCACATCGAGATCCACATGCACTTTCTCAGGGAGCTGATTCAGGAGCAGGTCATCGATTTGCAGTATTGTCCTACAATAGGGAAGGTTGTAGATATTTTCACCAAACCCTTCACTGAGAGTAAGTATAGTCATCTTCGGTCTCTCTTGGGGGTGCAGGACATCTCTTCTGGGTGGGTTAGTTAGCCCTTCTTGCTTCATTCTCTCTTTTGGGGAGGATTTTTTTCCCATTGGGTTTTCTCCTTTTCTCCATTTGTGAGATATTTTTGTACATGGGTACCTCATCAGGCCTAGTTGCTGGGACCCATCTTTGAGTCTTTGTTTACATTCCCACCTAAGTTACACTTATGGGGGGTGTTAGTGTGAATAGGGTATATTTGATAACTAGTTCATTTCCTAGCTAGTTCTCCACTTAGCTCTCTTCACACTAGGTTAAGTTTACTTAGGTTATTTCACATTGGTAGTGTTTTTAGTCTCTTGGGTGGTAAATCATATATAAACTCACCCATTGCTCTCATATGAGCATCTCTTATTCATTGTATGCTTTGCATTCTATTGAGTTGAATACAATTTATTTGGCTCATATTTGATTTCTGTATTTGCTTTTTTTCATTCATTTGCATTCTTAGGTGGCTTTTCAGCCAAATCTTACATTCTATTTGTATAAGGGTTTGAGCCCTTTCAAAAACCCCCTTTACCATTATCAAAAACATCAAATCATATTCCACAACTTGCAATACATATACCAACTCAGAGTTTAACAAAAATGCCATAAATACATGTCCATTGATGCATTAAATCATAAATCACTTGATCTCATACAATTAATACCTTTTTATCACTTTACCATGAGTATCCCAACAAATGTTAACATTTGACTTATCGAGGAGAGGTGAGAGAAAATATCATGAGGTATCATTTCCACCAACCATAGAGCCAACACATCTCCCCTGTGCATCACCTAAACTAGGCGGGACCCTACCCTTCATGGTTGGGGTTGTGAATAAGAGCCATATAGGGAGAAAGTAGAGATAACTAGAGTGGGTGAATTTTCAATTGACATATTTTCCATCAACACATAATAATTTGGTCAATGATTTCATTAAAGGTACATTCGTACCACTCATCTCCATTGGCCAAATAGATGCCCCTAAATAGAGGCACTACTAAGTTGTAGGACCTCCACACAAATATACAACACATGTTAGGGCTTGGGTGATATTCAACTACAACATTCCTTGTAGGAAGAGTTTGTCTACATACTGAGTTGCAGTGATATGTAGTGAAGTTATAAATGTTGCGGTACACCATGCATAGTGATTTATGATAAAGATATTCCAAGTGTTTTGGTACATCATGTATGTTGGTTCACATGCGGTGATGTTGTGGTAGTAATCGCAAGGTATTTGAAGAATTCACAACCGCATGTGTATTGAATATTGCTGGAACATGAATGGTGATGCAGGTGCACATGCGACATGATCTAAGGGAAAATAGTGTTCTCGAAGATGGCACTAGAAACCACAAGTAGTCCAGTGCAGTTTTATGTTGATGTGAGTTATCACAAGTGATGAGATGGTAGTGGTGGCTATATTGAAAACATGTATTCATACTGACAGTGTTATATTTGTAACTATAATTCATAGTGTGTAGCAACGATATAGTCTGCAAGGTGATTGTCCATGTGGAGGTATCATACTTAGTGTTATTTATGGTATGCTAATGTCATGTATGGTCAGAATATAGTTGCATAACTCTTGGTATTCCACGAGTTGGTTGGATAGTTGGTGTTCCCATGAATATGTCTATATATCAGTTTGTGTGAATGTGTCAAGGTTACAAACTCGATCACTCATGTGTTAGACATTGAAGACATTTGTACATTATTAGTGTGTGATAATTAGAGTGATTGTAGAAGAAGGGTATGTTGTAGATTGAGACTCTGTAAAAGGTTCCCAAAGACCATGTTGTATTGAATCAATATTGAATCTTAATAATATAACTGTGATCATCTTTTGGTGGTGGGTTTTCTCCCAAAATGGTTTACCATGTGAAAATCCGTGTCTTGTGTAATCTTGTGGATGCATATTGTTCCACCAAAAGGGTTTCTCATGTAAAAATCTTTGTGTCTTGTGTAATCTTGTGGATGCATACTATTCCATTTTCTTCTATATACATTGTTAGATTTTGTTGATGTTTTTGACTATTAACTAAGCACATGATCTTAAGTTTTTCATGAGCCTAGTCTATTGGTTGTTTGTAATGGGGGTTAAAATCCCCAACATTTGGCATCAGAGCTCAAGGGTGTTATTTATGTTAAATCCCCAACTTTTGATTTAGCTTAATCCTACTTTTATGTGGTAAACCAGATAATTAATCATAGATTAATGATTTGATGTTTGCGGAAAATATCAAGTAGAATCATTGATTATATGGATATTGATTGTTGTTTAGATTAGACATGAGATTACATGTTGATAAGATTATTTTATCATAATGTTTTATGAATTAAATGATGATACACTAATCATAGTTATATGTTTGTGAGTGTAATCAGGAAAATAATCTTCCTTCAAGGATGGAAGGAGAGTATCACCCGAGAGAAAGAGATAGATGTTGGGAAAAGGTCAGAATGCCATTTGAGTATTGAAATTGATCATTCATGAACCCATGTAAGACAGGGTGAGTATAAGCTCTTTTCCTTGTTAAGTCGATTTCAATTCGACTAATGTCAGCAAGTTGATTTAAGATTTCTCGACGTCATCTACGTCGATTCAACTAGGGAAAGTTCTCTAAACATTTATATAGTCGATAGTAATCCTATCTGGATGTCAAAGTTTTCCTTTATTTACATATCTATTTCTTTATTAATTTCACGAATATAGTTTAATTACTTTGACTATAGTCTAATATGGCAAAGTGGGGGAGGGAGACTCAACCCCATATTCACATATTAATGATACCACCTGATGGTAATATAACTTAAGTGATATCCTAAGTTATTTTGATAGTCCTCTATAGCATCATTTAGATGTAATTGATATTATGTGAAACATAATTATTTAATTACCCACTTGTAGTGGTCGACCCTTTTATTATGTCAAGCTTATATGTTCTTGTTGTCCACCATACCACTACCCACAATATGTGGAGTGAGTGGAGGTCATTGTTGAGCTCAACCAAAGCTTATCACTATGGAAATACTCTTGAATGAGAGATATGGCCTTGGAGGAGCCTAGATACCCATGAAGTGGCATGACATGTGCCAACTAATTTTACCACTTTCAGTTCGAAGGGTGGCGGTTATGCGTTGAGTGGGACAAATGCATGCAAAAGAAAAGAGTTTTGATAGTCTTTTTGTGGGATGTTTTTGAAGAGTATCATGGTTTTTATTTTTCTGGAGAAGATTCAGATAGGAGATTGATATGCTTGAGAGCTCACGAATAGGAGTTAGGAATATACGTCGACAATCTACTCCTTAGCAAGCCATACTTGGCTATGAGCTTATCTTCACAGGTATGATTGTGTATTACATTCGTGGGTTATATAGAAAGCTATTACCACTATTATCTTTTGTCCATGCGATGGTTAATCAATGGCTATGTTTTATATCTATGATTGTTACATACCCAATTTACAATTAGACTTAATCATTAACTTGGCATGATAATCAGGAGGATTAGTCATAGTTAACCTATTTGATATTGTAGAAATATTTGATTTAATTTTTTATTATGAAGTTAATGACTGATGTTAATTAATTTTGTAAATTTATTGATTTATATTATGGGATATGATAATGATGCACTGATCATGATCTTGTGGTCTTGAGTGTGAACAAGAAAATGTAACGTCCTTTGAAGAAGGAAGGAGAGTATCATCCTGGAGGAAGGGTTAGACATTGAGAAATGAGGTTGATTAGCCATCTGAGTATTGGCTTCTATGTCCTTCCAAATCCCTTTGTAAGTTATCTTGAGTCATGTCTCCTTTCTTTGTATTTATGTTCTTTGTAAGTCGTTATATCGTTGGTGCTATCACGACTAGTTGTCACAGCTAGATGATGTTCTTGGAACATCATCACAAGTCGAGAGACAATTGTGTTAAGAGACAAGGAGGTCTCTCATCATCCTTTTGTTTTTGGGGATATTATTCCCTAGTCATTTGACTAAGGATGATAGTCGATTTCGAGGGAGTATTATTTGACCCTGACAACTGACGATCTTGTTGTGAATCATTTTTGTGATTTCAATTCTATAGTGATAATCCTTAATATTAAATATGTATTATTTAACCCTTATCTTTAAGTAAGGATGAATATGTATATCTATTAGAGGGAACCTCCTTCTAGGTTGACTTCAATAATGTTGTAATTATTTTACTTATCCTATTATTTGATATTATCGAATAGTAATAATTTGTTGATAGTTGGCCTTGAGGAGTGAAGGAGAGCTTGGAGATCATCCTTCTCAGGTGAATGATGCCTTTATCGAGCCATATTTTGAGGAACTGACCGAGTGGCGTGGTAGTTTTCCACCCAAATCGACATGCCAGAATCGGTCGGATAACAAGTCTTGTTTTCATTTTTTGTAAGTGAAGATTTTGGGATGGTAAGTTTTTGTTGTTAGCGTTTTTGGTGAAGAGGGTGGTGAAGTTTTTTTGGAAAAAAATAAGAGATAAGAAGCTTAGAGCAGCTTGAAGTAGACTCAGTTTGGGACTTCTTCACTTTCGAAAGTCTTGTCCAGGTAAAATGGTGGATAATGTTTCCATTTGCATTTGGTTTAATAAGAAATAACTGTGTTGAACTTCCATCAGAGCATGTATGGCATTATGTTTCTCATTTTATAGATAACATAGAGGCATGAGGCCTATGAGGCCGTGCCCATGGTTTTTGATATTATCGTCATAGTCTTGGATCAAGGCTGATACGACTGAGCTCATTATGTATTAAAGCATTATTTATTTTCAGAGGTTCAGAGCCTTAAGGCCGAGCCATATCATGTTAGCTCTTTATTGAGAATAGGCTCAAAGCCATTATGACTGAGCCATCTTACACAGTAATCATTTCTTGAGACTAAGCTCAAGGCCGTATGGCCGAGAAGTGAAACATTGTAGTCTTTTCCTGAGACTAAGCTCAAGGCTATATGGCCGACCAGTGAAACATTGTAATATTTTCCTAAGATTAAGCTTAAGGCCCTATGGACGAGAAGTGAAGCATTGTAATCTTTTATTGAGACTAAGCTCGAGGCTTAAAAGCTGAGTAACAACTGTATTATGTTTTTATTGTGACATAAGGTCGAGGCCATAAGGCTGAGCTATATAGAGTTATACTCTTTTCTGTGACTTAGCTCTAGATCTAAGACCGAGATTTCAAGTATTTTACATCATACGATAGCCAGAGCTTGAAGCCATTATGGTTGAGCATGCATTCAAAACATATCAAGAACTCATCAATTAACGACGAAGTTAAAGCCTAAGTGCTCTTGGCATGGGAAATATTGAATAATTGGTAATAATTCTAGTTAATGATTTTAGCCTATATTCGAATCATACAGTCACCCAGCTATGGAGATAGCTAAAAAGGCACTTAAACATCATCGTGTTTGTAACACTTAAACTATTAACAAGTTTAGCTTGCATGGAAACCTGATTGTGGATTATAATAAGGGTTATTAAAATAGTCAAGATTGTATTACTTACCCTTGACTATGGAGGTGGTGAGAACACTTAGGATCATGGTCTCATCATGTAGCAACTTATTTGTGCCAAAAGAATAATATAGACTTGTTCCATGTAAGAAAATTAAAACCTATTCAGTTATTGTTACAAGTTATGATCCCTTTATTTTACTCATGAGTAAACTAATAGGAATGGTGTTTAGCACCTAAAGCTCGTAAAAGTAATAAGATCTATTTAGCATAATGAAACCATTATATTTTACTAAGGCAAGGTATGCCTTCAGTACCATGAATATGACTTCATCATATATGATGATTTGTTATCAAAATTGAAAACCATAGAAGACCCAAGGTGGTAAAAATTGGTCAAATTGTGATATGAGTTGAAAGAGAAACAAGGTGACAAGGAGTCACTAGTTCCTTGTTATGAAAGTAACCCATTTAGTCATAACCAGCCTATGATGTGATTTGAATGTCTAGGTATGGACAATGAATCAAATTGATCCCACTCATACTAGACCTAAAGAACAAGGTCGATGAGAACTTACTGTAGGACATGACAGCTTATAAGTCAAGCTAGGGTGGTAGACATAGGACGATGTTCATTGTGCAATGTGTATGTATGTAAATCTTTGGCCAAAGGAATGCATCTGTGTTTGCATGCATTGTCGGTCCACTGTGTTCCAGATGGCCTAGTGTCTCCAATAGTGTCATACATAGTAGAGTGGATCTATACCATGTGACCATGAGACATTAGGAAGGACACAACACTAGATACTCATATGGCTAACCTAATGGATTCTAATGTCTAACCTTTCCATGAAGGGCACGGCCACTTCTAGTTAGGAAGTTGAGTGGGGGACTACAGGTCCGTGGTTGGAGGAAAAGCACCAGGATGATGCTCTCCTTCCCAAGCATGAGACAAGCTGAGGCTTATGGAGATAGATGTCATTGGTTCCAGATACAGTATTTGCATTTATGATGCAAGAGCATCCAGTGGTGTAAGGGCAATCTTGCATCACCCAAAAAGAAGTTGATTCAAAATCATTGCAGTTGTTTTCATTTCTTTCCATAATTAGTGTTTCTGGTTCCATAATCTCTTGAGTAATGATGTGGGAGTTTCAATTTTTCCAAACTGCTAAAAATAACAACTGCCAGTTTTGGAAAGTTTAACTGCCATTTTAGGAAAGTTTGCATTTGGGCATGGATGGAAGTGAAAATTTACAGGAAGCTTCATAACTAAAATATAAGACCTTTGGTGAAGGAATTAGGCAAAGATCATTTGTGTGCTGAAAGATATTAAAGTTTCTATTTTTTGAAAACCCCCTAAAATTTTTTAAAACCAGATATGAGGCACTAAAACATCCCATAACATCCCAAAAAGTTGATGGAAATCTGTTTACATATTTATAACTTGATAGTTCACTTCATGATCTTTCCAATGCTTCAAACGGTTCATCAATTGGACACCCAGATCAAAAGTTATGCTTCCTGGAAGTTGACCTACTTTTGGAGGGAGTTGCAAATTTCAAAATTTAGCTGGAGGCTGCCAAAAAGTGCTATTTATGACTATTTTTGGGAACCCTGGGCAGTAGTAGAGATAAGGGGGAAAGTGTAGAGTCAAGAATAGGCAAGAAAATAGAAACCCTAGCTGATTTGGGGTTACAGAAGGTAGAAAGTTCTAGCGCCTGGTGATGTGTAGCTGTAGTGTGTTGCAGCATGTGGATGATTGATTCCTCTAATTGTAATTGAGCTTCTGTAATGTAATGAGTTGTCCAAATATATAAAGAAATATTCTATTTTCTATGTGCCATTTCTGTTGTTGTGTGTTTTATAATTTACCCCCTTCATCAAGTGGTATCAGAGCAACGGTTCTTGAGTGTGTAGATAGATCACCAACCATGAGGTAGTTTGTACTAGGACGTGAGGTTGTGAGTTTGCTATGGGGATCAAGATGCCTCCATGAAGAAATTGTATTGGGAGGAATGCTTTGATGGAAGAGGGTTTTAGAGCCCTACAAAGGCAAATTGATGTGTTGCAAGAGGAGCTGCGAAGAGGGTTTGAGCTGAGAACAAGAGAAGAATGCAAGGATGAAGCTAAAGAAGATCTATTTGAGGAATAACAAGAGGTTGCAAGAGATCCTAGGTAAATGCAAGGAGATGGGGGACCAAAAAGTCTCCACCATCTCTAAAATTAAAGCAAAATGCAAGCACGTTATAACGCACTCGCATTTTGCTTTTAATAAAGGCAAAAAAAAAAACCATTTTCTACACATTCACATGCGGCTTTTCTCTTGACAGCAGCAAAGAAACCAAGAAAAATGTGATCACGTTGAAAAAAAGGAGATTCAATCAAGTGCACGTGAAAAAATAAGAAATTCACAATACCACCTCACCACCAAAGACATTGTCATGCAAATTTGGAGGCTCCAGCATAGGAAGAAGGTAAGGTTTATTTGATTTTGTTAGTTTTAGAACAATTTTTTAGTTTTGTAATGTTTGATTTATGTTTATATTGCATTTACAGTTATTGGAGAAGCAAAAAATCTAAATCTAGTTGAGGAGGGTGAAAAAAACCCCCAAAACCCTCCAAACCCTCCAAACCCTCAAAACCCACCTTCACCTCCTTTTCATGTAAGGGATAATCAAGAACACTACTTAAGGATAATAGAAGAAAACAAGAAACATCTTGAAACTATTATTCAAACCCTAAACAATCCAAGTGGAACCACTGAGCATAGGAGGGCACTTGCAAAATCACTACAGGAGATTGTTTCCCACATGGATTTGGTGACAAAACAAATCACCAATTTCCAAGACTATAGGGAGAGGAGTCAGCAATATTATGCTAACAAGTTATCATATGAACAAGTGAAGAAGGAAAAAATTACAAAATCTCAATTATGTGCACAATTTATCAATCCCAAAACTAGCTAAACATTAGAGGAAACTTGCAAATGGTTTCCTATATATTGTTGTAGAAATGAAGACATCCCAAAACTTTTGGGATAGATGGTACATGGTCTTCGATGAGCGGCCATGCAACAATGTTGAGGTACCACAATATTTTTTGAGGAAACTCTATTGCAAGTTCATCCTCAACAAGATTCTAAATTATTTTGGCATTCGTGAGTTCCAGGGTAGAGGTGGTGGCTCTGCCCAAGATAGACCCGGGGCTCAACGAGATGAACAACATGTGCCTATACCCTGAGTGAGGCCAGAACGTAGGTCACTCCCTTTGGCTTTGAAGGAGAGTGTTGAGCTAGAGAATTTACATTCACTGACTACTCTCACCCAAACTCTATCACAACATGCAAATGATTTTACCTAGGGCGATGAGGGTGAGATTAGTAGGCATCATGTGTCCCCACATTTGTGCAGTACATGTGGGAACCTATGTGATTATGGGACGTAGGTGATGCAGAGGTAAGATAGAAAGGTTGTAGAAGTTCACTCAATGAACTTAGATAACTTCCCCCAAGAGGTTTACAATGGTGTTTGTGAAGACAAAGCCTACACAAGGCTATTACAGAGATTTATCTAGCCTAGGACCACTATCTATTGTCCTCCTCACAGACTACCCAACTCTCACCTTGAAGAGTTGCTACTCAATCCATCCTTTCTACACAACCACCTTGATGTGACTCACAATTTCCTACCCACACCTCTACCAACATGGACAACAACACAAATCAACATATACTGACTTATGACATGCATGAAACTAGCCAAAAACTCTCATTCCACTCATAATACAACAGTGGACAGCAAGTTTCTATATGACTGTCTTTTGACAGTGACAAGGAAGCTTCTATCATGTACCTTTATGAACAAAACTACTGTTGATTTCCCTACCCACCATAATCTTCACATGTATTTACTGAGGACAGCACTAACAAGAGTTTTTCTGACAAAAAAAACTATAAATTATATAGGACTGTTTACCAAATGACTGTCTTTTGACAGAGTTAAAGAGGAAGCCCTTCTCTTGTACCATAAACAAGGACTTAAACCTTCAACACCCTTCCAAGACTTCAAATGACCCTCAATGCTTAATGCATACTCAACATTGGGTGTGAGAAAACAACCAACTACTTATGTGCAGGCCCACATTGTTTTTAAAGGGCAGAGGACAACAAATAGGAGGTTGACTGTCCTATGACAGTTTTAAAATGACCACTTCTTCTTATAGCCTTTGAGAATACTCAATCTACAACCACTCCTCCCAACAAAGATCAAAACATCACATGCAATTACAAGGATAGATTCCACTGACTTGACACCCCACCATAGTACTGCTCTGACAGAAGAAGTACAACTGTTTGACTGTCTTCAATGAAACAATGTTAGAAAGTAGGTTATCTTTACAAACAAGGAGACATTTAACACCATGTTAGTCATTCACAAACCTCCTATGACCTTCATTGCTTGGTGCATGAGCCAAATACCAAAATTAAGGTGTTTACCATCCATCAAACCTTCAGACTGTACTGTACCCACGTGTATGATAGCAAACTATTTTTTCTGTCAACATTTGTTGTTGGCCTTCTAAAGAATGGTCTAGTTTGGGATTAAGGAAAAGAGGTGTATCAAGATTCCTTGTCTGGGTAGTAGGGCTCTTGTGCAATTCTGTATCCCTCTTAAAACACAAAGAATAACTCCATTCTATCAAACCTATGACTATTTTCTTCTACACTTGCTGTCCATTGCCTTTTCTTCACTAACTAGTCATTGTTTTGACTAGATAGAGACATACCAACCACCATGGAGGAAGGAGAACCACAAAGAAAACATCAAAAACCTAAAAACTACTTTGTCTTCCTCCATCCCAACAAGAAATGGTCAACCACCCTCAGAGGACAGAGGAAGAATGGAGCATTTTGTCCAAAACCTAGCTGTGGAGGGTTAGAAAACCAGTTTGCAAACAATGAAATCAAACAAAGCAATAAAAATGTTTCAAGAGCTCCTAACCAATGCAAATGAAAGGTAACTCAATCCACAACAATAATTCTCAGACCATGGATCTTCTACAGTCCGTACCAGCCGTACAAGATGGCTGTTTTCACCGAAAAAACATAAAAAATAGTTTTTTCTTAATAATCTCCTTCCTTTTTCATTCCTCTTTGGCATGTTAAAACAAAATCAAGTTTATAGGAAGTTTCCCCAACTCTTGCACTTCCTATTCTATCTATACAACTGCCCATGAAGGCAGAAAATCGATGGAAAAAGGTAGTTTTCCATAAAAACCAAGTTTCTATAAAAGCAATCCTAGAAAATAGGTTTTATCAACCACTCAAGTGGACTAGTCAAACAAAATGGACAAGTCCTTATTACAAAGCATGGAAAATGGCTTTTAAAGCCTTAGGGAAAACCAAAATACTAAGATCATAAAATGATATAGTCAAAAATGACTAAAACTGAAGCTCCTGCACCAGCAGGAGGCACGACAGGACTCTGCGACACAAGGGCAACACGCTGCGACACAAGGGCAGCATGATGTGACACAGGGGTAGGACATATTGGATGATCTTGTTCTCAGTGACGATCTCTTACAGAATACATTTGGTATTGACTCTCAAGTAATTTGTTACAAGTTTCATCTTGATTTAGTATATTGTTATTTGAAATTTGTAATTAATTTTATATGATTATCTATATTATAAGTCAAAAATAATGTATGCAATTGTTTGCGTAATGAAATTCCAGGGTCAGAGTCTTCATCCTGCCTCTGTTAGCCATCCATTGGTGGCTTATGAGCGGAGGTCAAGTCAGCAGGTATGTAATTTATCACATATTCGTAATTATTGTAGATATGTCAATGGTAATATTATTTTGTGACTTGGTTTGATGATTTCAACAGTCACTAGCATCTCCATGGTTTCCTTGGTCTCCTGGATGCCAAACCACCACTTTTACTGAGGTAAATTTATCCATTTCTAATCATTATGCATTTTAAAAATAATGTTATGTATTTATTTTGTTTTAATAATCTTGAACTTGATTTTCAGATGCTGAATACAGTGGAGACTCCTCCTCATCTTCGTGAGTTAGCGCAGATAGGCATTGATGCAGCCATGATGTCTGAAAATCCTTTGACTGAAGTATGAGCCAATAACATGAAAATATCATGATTTTGTATTTATTTTTTATCTCATGTCATTTGATGTACATAAATGATATTTATGTTTAGTCAATTTTGCTTCTTGATGCTTCTCACAGGAGGTCACAACTCCAGTCCGTCCAACTACGGATGAAGAGAGAGTCAAGATGATGGAGAGCAATCATCAGTTGGTGGTAAGTGATCAATTACATATGTGATGTTATATATTTCATACATTTTTTATACTAATGCACATATTGTTTGTTTGTATTAAAAGGTGCAGCTGGATGAACTTTATTCGAAGAGGTCTACTCGACAACAGAGAGAGGATGTGTCATTGACTAGCTCTCCATCTTCATAGTCAAAGAAGGGCTGGTGATTATTTCCTAAAAGTCCATAGGAAACTAGTTTTGGGGAACTTTTTTGTATGCCTAGATGGCTTTGTATACATACTTTTGTATGTTAATCCAATGTATATTTTTGTATATTTGCCTATATGGCTTTTTATATAAACTAGATGTTATGTTCATGACATTATGTATATATGACAATTTATATTAAATATTTAATATGATAATCAATTATTGTTACATGAATTTTGTTTCACAAGTGCCAATTGCATTTACTTGAAAGTTTATGAATCATTTTCAAATAATCCATTTTGTGCATATCTTGCAATCATTGAATTCTGTCAGACTGTGCATTTATTTGAGGCATCATTTTAAATAGTTCACGTGCCTTGTCTATGCTTCCATACTTTCCATACATGTCTACAAGGGCAACTTTGCAAATACAATACATGTGAGAAAATTCCTATATCATTTATGCTTTGATGGTTGTCCACACCATGTTCTCTAGATCCCATTATAGCATAGGCAAGGAGGAAGTTGGTTAAGGTTGTGCAATTTGGTTTTAGATGTGCCAAAATTTGCGTAAATGGTTGAAATTTATTTTTGTGCATTTGCTTGAGAGTTTTTTAAAGCCTTATAAAAAATCCATTTTGTGCATATCTTGCAATCAATGCATTCCATGAGACAACATTTCTTTGAGGCATCATGTCTAACAATTCATGTTCATTATATATGCTTCCACACAAGTTACATACATGTCTTGTAGGGTACTTACAACTACGACATTTGACAAAATTCCTATATCCTTTATGCTTTGATGGATGTCTATACTGTGCTCCAAACATACCATTTCTAAGGTTTTAGAATTTGGCTTTACACTTGCCAATTGCATTTTCTTGGAACTTTCTAAAGGCTTATCAGTAAATCCATTTTGTTCATATCTTATAATCATTGTTTTCCATGAGGTGAAATTTCTTTGAGGCATCATGCCAAACAGTTCACGTGCCTTGTCTATGTTTCCACACTTTGCATACATGTCTCTGTGGGCAGTTGCAACTACAACATCTAACAAAATTCCCATATGTTTTATTCTTTTGATGGATGTCCATTTTGGCATAGGCAAGGAGGATATTGGCTAAGGTTGTGGAATTTTTCTTTACACCCACCAATCGCATTTGCTTGAAAATTGCTAATGCCTTATCAAAAAATCCATTTTGTTCATATCTTGCAATCATTGCATTCAATGAGGTGACATTTCTTTGGGGCATCATGCCAAACAGTTCACGTGCCTTGTCTATGCTTCCACACTTTGCATACATGTCTACAAGGGTGATGTAGTAGGTAAGGAGGATGACTCAACACCATGGAAACATATTTCATGGTGCAGGAGCACCTTAGCCATAGCCAATCTTGGCTAGGAGCATGTCATAACAAGGTCTTAGGACATCATAGGGCAAGTTGATGGTCTTGTGTCATCATTTTACATGTAATAAGGTCAAATGGCCAATGTCATTTGTATTTGGAGTCTGGTTTTATGTTGTTGTCAAACAAAAAGTCTAATAATGCAAGTAGTGGTAAGAAGTTGCTTTGTCAACTTACAAATCATGTAATAAGGAGGTTACCCAATGATCAAACAGGTTGAAAGTCAGTTATGATCGACTGGAACTATTGTAACCATGTATAAAAACCTTCACACACACCAAGGTCTCGTTTCATGTGCTAAGCGTCGCATTCGTTCGAGGCAGTAGGCTACTGGCAAAGTCCCTTAAGCTCCCTAAGACAAAAAAATTGCCAAACTTTGACGGGACAGTTCTCAGAATTTATGGTAGCTCAGAATGTTTTGTTTGGACCTACAGGTGCACGTGGAGTCTGTCCACAATAATCTCTCTTGGTTTCGTTCAACTCCAGTCCGTTTGACCGTGCTGAAATCAAATGCATTCTTGCAAAATGCTTTAGTTTCATGCAGTGGAAAGGTGCTAGGAGTGACATTTTGCATTTCATAGCTCGTGGGGCTGAACGGAATTTGCCAACGGGTCAAGGTGGGTGGGTGAATTCTAGGGGAGGTCTCATTTCATGTGCCAAGGGTCGCATTCGTCTAGGGCAGCAGGCTATCGGTAAAGTCCCTTAAGATCCCTAAGATGAAAAAACTGCCAAACTTTGATGGAGCAGTTCTCAGAATTTGTGGCAGCTGAGAACATTCTGTTTGGACCTACAGGTGCACATGGGATCCCTCTACAATAATCTCTCTCAGTTTCATTCAACTCCTATCCATTTGACTGTGCTAGAATCAAACACATTCTTGCAAAATGCTTCAGTTTCATTCAGTGGAAAGGTGCTAGGAGTGACATTTTACATTCCATAGCTCATGGGGCCGAATGAACTTTGCCAACGCATCGGGGTGGGCAGGTAAATGGTAGGGGAGGTCTTGTTTCATGTGCCAAGCGTCGCATTCGTTAGGGACAGCAGGCTAACGGCAAAGTCCCTTAAGCTCCCTAAGATGAAAAAATTGCCAAACTTTGATGGGACAGTTTTTGAAATTCACGTTAGCTGGGAAGTTCCATTTGGGCCTACAGGTGGATGTGAGGTCCATCTACAATAACCTCTCTCAGTTTCGTTCAACTCCTATCCATTTGACCGTGCCAGAATCAAACACATTCTTGCAAAATGCTTCAGTTTCATGCAGTGGAAGGGTGCTAGGAGTGACATTTTTCATTCCATAGCTCGTGAGGCTGAAAAAAATTTGCCAATGCGTCGGGGTGGGTGGGCAAATGCCAGGGGAGGTCTTGTTTCATGTGCCAAGTGTCGCAATCGTTCAGGGCAGTAGGCTACCAGCAAAGTCCCTTAAGCTCCCTAAGACAAAAAAATTGCCAAACTTTGACAAGACAATTCTCAAAATTTGTGGCAGCTGGGAACATTCCATTTAGACCTATAGGTGCACATGGAGTCCATCCACAATAAATTCTCTTGGTTTCATTCAACTCTAGTCCGTTTGACCGTGCCAAAATCAAACGCATTCTTGCAAAATGCTTCAGTTTCATGCTGTGGAAAGGTGCTAGGAGTGACATTTTGCATTCCATAGCTCGTGGGGCTGAACGGACTTTTCCAATGTGTCGAGGTGGGTGGATAAATGCCAGGGGAGGTCTTGTTTCGTGTGCCAAGCGTCGCAGTCGTTCGCGGCAGTAGGCTATCAGCAAAGTCCCTTAAGCTTCGTAAGATGAAAAACTACCAAACTTTGACGGGACAGTTCTCAGAATTTGTTGTAGCTGGGAATGCTCTATTTGGACCTACAAGTGCATGTGGAGTCCATCAACAATAATCTCTCTCGGTTTCGTTCAACTCCTATCCATTTGACCGTGCCAGAATCAAACACATTCTTACAAAATGCTTCAGTTTCATGCAATGGAAAGGTTGCCAGGTGCCATATTTTTTGTTCTGCTCATTGTGGGGCTAAATGCACTATGCCAGCACATCGAGGTGGGTGGGTAAATTCTATGGGAGGTCTTGTTTCGTGTGCCAAGTGTCTCAGTCATTCTGGGCTGCAAGCTATCGATAAAATTGAAAAGTTGTAGGTCTCTGTAGCTTGTAGGCTAGAACCCTGGGACGCTTGGCACATGAAACAAGACCTCCCCTAGAATTTACCCACCTAGCCCAATGTGTTGGTGTAGTCCATTTAGTCCCACGATGAGCAGAACAAAAAATACTACACTTGGCAACCTGGCAACCTTTCCACTGCATGAAACTAAAGCATTTTGTAAGAATGCATTTGATTCTGGCACAGTCAAACGGATAGGAGTTGAACGAAACTGAGAGAGGTTATTGTCGATAGACTCCACATACACCAGTAGATCCAAACGGAACATTCCTAGCTGCCATGAATTCTGAGAACTGTCCTGTTGGTGCTCATTTTGGCCTGGAGATTGAGCTTGCTTGTTGGAGGGTTTCTTCTTTCAAACCCTAAGTGTTCTTGTCCATCGCCAAGACTATTGCCTATCGGCAAAGGATATTGTGGTTCCGCCGACGGCGTTGGTCATGCCGATGGGGGATGAGTTAAGTGTTCATCGGTGAGATTTAGCATATCGGCAGAGGTCTTTTGCAGTTTGCCGATGGAGGGAAGTCACCCCGATGGGGAGTGCCATCGGAGTGAGATTGAGTATCGGGTCAACTTTGAAATGCTTGGCCGATGATGTTTTTCTTGCCGATCAGGAGACATCGCTGTAGCGTACTCTTTCTCTGGCCGATGATGGAGTTGATGGTGGTCTTCGGCGAGACTCGGCGTATCGGCGGGGAGACTTTTGGGTTGGCTGATGGTGTTGGTCACACCGACAGCGGAGTATGGAGTAGCGATCGGCGAGACAGTTGTCGTTGGTGAAGGTTTTTTGGGAGCTGCCGATATGTGGATGTTTGGCCGATGTGATGTTATCGGCGTGGGTCACACCGACGAAGGGATGTTTTGAAGGTCATCGGGGTGACTTGGTGCATCGGCGTAGGTTTGAAGTGCTACTCCGACGGTGTTGGTCATATCGACGGAGGTGGGAGGCCAGGATGCTGTCGGAGTGACTTTGTTCATCGGCAGAGGTGTTTCTTGTTGGGCCGACAGTTGGTGGTCTGGCCGATAGGTGGTATTTGGCTTCTGGGCGTCGACGAGACAACTGGAGTCAACGGGAGATTTTTGAGGAAGGCCGATGGTATATGTTTGGCTGATGGGCTGTGGGCGAAGGCATGTGTGTCGAGCGTGGCAAAAGCGCTCAACACTTTGTTTGAATGTGGCCATATTTTTAAAATACTAAAGTTGTCTCCGCGGCACCAATGTGGGATTATTCCCTTGTATATTTTGAACCCGCGGTTGAACGTGTTTTGGCGGGAAATCTTTTTTGTATGCAGCAACAGTTTTTTAAGCGACAACGGGTGGTTGAGACCCTTAATGGCGACTGTGCTGGGGCATGGGCGAGTTGTTGCACAGTCAGGTACCAGATTTTTGACATGAAGACTTCCAGATAGTGGCGTGTGGCTCGAGGTTCCTCTGTCTGTTGCTGTAATAAATTTTGAGCGCCATTCCTTTGAAGGGTCTGTATCTAGCTGATTTTGATATTTTGTCATGTAATTAATTGCTGTGGTACACTTTCTGGCTGTTATAAGCAGGAAGTGTTACTCATTTTGAGGTTGTTGAAAGTTGAACATTTTGGCTCTGTAACACAATACAGTTCATTTTGGTTGCTCTGTACAGCTAAACCTGTGAGTTTATGTATCTCTTGTTGTACGTTTTGGCTTGAATCCACTGATTTCATGGTTAATCTTGTATGAATAATGCTATGTTTGCATGTGTTTTGTTAATTCTGTCTCCAGTATTGCATGTATCTTTCTTCTGAGTCTGGATATTTAAGCAATATTTGAGACTCTAGAACATAGAATTCCTATGTTGAATGTCTGATCTTTTAACTTCTGCTCAAGGGGTAGATTAAACTGTTTTCAGGTTGAACATTGGGAAGGGTATACTGCAGTAGGGATGCCATAAGTAGAGATAACTTAACAATCTGTGTTGGGAGATATCTGTAAGGCAGGTATCATATATATCCCCCTGAAATCCAGTTTTAGCTGTTCATGCTGATTATTCACAGGTGTATGTCTACTGACTCCAGGCCCTGGATAGGCACCAATCTTGCTTTGTGTTTGTGTTACAACCATGTCCAGCTTTGCATCCAAACTTAAAATCATAATCAAACTCTAAAACAACTATTAGGACATTAGAATTATTTTTAGGATCCTCAATCCTCTGTCTACAACTGCAAATAGGCCCAAAGCTAGCCCCTTTGCTCTTATCTTTCAGTTTTGGTCTACTTACAGGAGGACTTATCTGCTTTCTGACAGCATCCCAATCCTTGTATGCGTATCTCATGGATGTTGAGTAGGGAATACCCCCCTAGGTCTTGCAGAGCCTGAAGAAGAAGAGGAGATAAAATATAGAGTCTATCTCCTACACTGTTGGCCCCTGGCCCAGAGATCCTGTTGATCACTGATGGCTACCTTGTAGGGAAATCTGGGAACAAGCATCCAGTCTGGGAAAAAACCAACAGAAATTGGCGACTCTGCTGGGGATTGTAAAAGAACCCTAATTTACAAAAAGAAAACAGTTCCTAGCAATAGGTGGCGACTCCGAAGTAATCTCCCAACCGGTCAAAGTAAAATTTATATGCAGGGGAGAAGATCCCAACAAAATCCTTTATTTGAAGAGTTACCAGTAACAAGAAGAATGATGTACAGAAGAAAGGGAGCTGTCTCAGTTAGTCATGAGGGTTCCCCTAGAAAAAATGATGATATGCAAGATAACCCTAGGCCATCAGGACAGCATGCGCCTTACTTTTCAAATGCAGAAGCTGATATTCAGGGTGCATATGAGAGGAAACAGGGTGGTAGCATGAGAATGAGGTCAGAGGTGTTCCAAGAACACCCATTTCTAGACCCTAGTGAAAGGTTTGAAGAGGCAGAGTCTCTGAGGGATGATGAAGATGATGATCAAAATATGGTAAAACCATCCTCCTCTAGGCCTAGCGAGGAAGAACTAGCTGATGAAATTAGGGGCTTAAGGGCCGAGTTTGAATATCAGCAGGCAATATCAATCAGAGATGACTTGAGGAAGAAAGTGCAAGCTTTGAGGACTGCCCAAAATAATTCAATTCCTACCCTTGAGAATGCAAATGTGCAGAGACATCAACAGAGAAATGAAGTGCAACATCAGCATAATGATGAGAGACAAAATGTGAATGATGCTAGGATACCACTGAACAATGTAAGAAACCAGAATGCAAACAGAAATATTAATGTTAATCAGTTAAACAGACAGCCAATGCAGCTAGATAGATTCAGACAGCTGGTATTTGATGGTATTCCTGGGTATCCTAACCCCATTGATAAGCATCTGAGGCTGCAAGTGCCTAAATTTTTAGGAAACAACACTGTGTCAGGAGAAGATATCTAAAAGCCTTTCAAAATGTCATGGATAACTTTGAGGTTGAACATGAGGATGTTTTCATGAAGTCATTCATGCAATCCTTAATAGATGAGGCAAGAGAATGGTACAAGAATCTGCCTGACCGGAGTATTTCATCATGGGATGATTTTAAAAGGATGTTCAAGGAGCAATATGGTGACAAAACTGACCCTAGCTTTTTTGTAAATGAGTTTACTAGTATCACTAAAGGGTCAAATGAGCAGGTTGCAGATTTTAATGCAAGATTTACTAAAGTGTTAAACAAATTGCCACATCACATGAGGCCAAATGAACCAATGTGCATAATATTGTATATCAATGCCTTTGATGCAAAAACTGCATATGGATTAAGAGATAAAGGTCTTGCTACTCTCAGGGATGCTTTCAGAATTGCAGTGAATATTGAAAACAACTGGAAAGCATCAGGCAAGACAAACAGAAGGGATGATATAAAAATTCTGCAGAATCCAAACAAGCCTCAGAACACTCAAGGTAATACATCTGCCCCTGAAGATAAGATAGACAAATTGGCAAATGTTGTTAAGGACCTAAGCTATAGATTAGCTAGAAGTGAAAAAAGGGATAGGTCCTGATAGGCAAGTCTATCAAAGGCAGGAAAAGAGGCCATCATTGCATGATATGCCTTATAATACCAATTGGCATGATGGTAAACCTATATTCCCACGTAACAACACAAATCAAAGAGCTCAACATGTCAAAGAAACTCCTGATCCTCTAAAGAAAGCTATAAATATTGTTGATGATGCTCCATGGTGTATAATTTGTCAGATGCCACATTCACAGTCACAGTGTATGATTGCTCAGTCCTTGTGTGATAATACTACATCTTGTAATGAATGCAATGAGCCACATTATGTGCAAGATGATGATGTAAATATGATGTCCATAAGCAATGGATACACTCTTTATGATGCTGATGAGAGTACAAATGATGGAACTCAGGGCTGCCAACAGTTCCCATATGATGAAGATGATGAAGTTAACTATGCCTATGCTCAGAACTCACACAATTTTCTGAGTAACTTACAACGACCTTCTGATGAGGAAATTAGGGCCTTCACAACTGCAGCAGTTGCTCAAGTCAAGAGCAACTACAATCTCAGAGGTAAAAATCAGGTAAGCAGCCCACATCAGCCAAAAGATGTTACTATAGGACAGCCAGTGCATGGTAATAAGGGGATGGAATTACAAAAGAGGCTATGGGTTAATAATAAACAGAATTTTAGACATAGAATAGGTCATGAATCCCAAGGACCAGAAAATAGAATTTCCCAAGCTGAAGATCAAAGCAAAGGTTCCCAAGACAAGAATGATGATCAGGGAACTATGAAAGTAAAAGCTAAATCAGTTCAGGATAAAAACAAGATTGTGGAGCAAGCTACAACTGTTATACAAAATTATGTTCCATTTGATATAGCTCAAGTCCTCTCCCAGGTAAAAGTCTCTATTCCACTTATGGAACTCATGAAAGTGGAAGAAATCAAGAATAGGACAGTATCCCTAATTTCAGGGGTGCCTTTTCAAGCTAAACAAAATGTTCAGATCCAGGGTGACAAGCATGTCATGTGTAATGAAGAAGATGAGGCTCCTGAAGTCTATTTAGGAGTGACTATGACAAAGTGTCCTTCACAAGTGGAACCATTTTATGTTTCCCTGGTTATAAATGGAAAAATAATTAGAAATTGTATGCTTGATTCTGGAGCATCTACAAATGTCATGCCTTTGGCCATCATGCAACAAGCTGGATTGAAAATTGACAAGGCATGTGGAAAATGTTATGCTATGGATGCCAGAGAGGTACCAGTTATTGGAATCATGAAGGATGTAGATTTCAAACTGGCAGCATTTCCTGAGAAAAGATATAAAATGAATATAACAGTGGTTGACATCAAGCCACAGTATGGTATGTTACTGTCAAGAAGATGGGCAGCACTAATTGGTGGAAGTATGCAGCTGGACTTGTCATATGCCATGATTCCAATGAATGGCAGGGATGTTAAGCTAATCAGATAACAGAGATCATCAGAGACAGTGGAAGACCAAGAAGCAGAGGAACAGATATGCTTTGTAAACACTGACTGTGATAACTTCAAGGTTGTCTCAGATGATAGAGAGAATAAAGAAAAAAATGTTTGCAGTAAAGAGCTGGACCAGCAGGGTTTGTGGACCATGTATTTTGATGGAGCTTGTGCAAAAGAAGGCTCTAGAGCTGGAGTTGTTTTTCTATCCCCAACTGGTAAGCTCCTCAAATTCTCTTTCTTGCTGAGGTTTGTTTGCACAAACAACATTGCAGAATATGAGGCCTTGCTTTTAGGCCTAAGTATTGCTCTCAAACATGGAATCAAAATGCTAAGAGTATTTGGGGATTCTGAGCTGATTGTATCCCAAATTAGAGATAGGTATGCTTCAAAAAACAAAAGATTGAAACAATACAAGCATGCTGTTTGGGATACCATTGAACTTTTTGATGCATTTTCAATAGGCTGGGTAGAGAGGTCAAAGAATGTTATGGCTGATTTCTTAGCCAATGTTGCAATAAGGCCAGATGATATCACTCTGTCAGATGTTACAAATGTAGAAGTTAAAATTAGGCCTGCAGTACCAGAAAATATATGCAGTTGGCAAGTGTTTAATGATGATAGGGACTTGTTAAAATTTTTGCACTGCATAGATGAATATGAGAATCAAGAAATTGATTTCCAAGCTTTTGTAGAGACTATAGATGGAAAAGAAACTCTTGTGGGAAAGGAGATAATTCAGTTGAAGACTAATAAAATCCCTAGAGGGTTGGTAGCTTTGGAAAGAGCTTTTGACAGTAGAGACCAATTGGTCACAAAGACATCTCCCACAAATAAGGAAGATTTAGAAGAGATAAATCTGGGGACATCTCAGGCCCCTCAGAAGGTATACATTGGTAAACAGCTCAAACCACACATTAGGAGTATGCTGATTGCATTACTGAAAAAGTATAAACATGTTTTTGCTTGGTCATATGAGGACCTAAAGGCCTATAGGGAAGATTTATTCCAGCATGAGTTCCCATTGAAGCCGGGAGCTAAGCCATTCAGACAAAGGCAAAGACCTATTAATCCTACCTTAGCTCCAAAGATGCAAGAAGAACTTAAAAAGTTTAGGGAAGCTGGAATAATTGTGCCAATCAGACATTCAACTTGGGTGTCTAACCTTGTCCCAGTTAGAAAAAAGAATGGTGATATTAGGCTTTGTGTTGACTTCAGGAACTTAAATGTATCCTCTTTAAAGGATAACTATCCACTGCCTAATATGGAAGCTATGTTGCAGAGAGTGACTGGTTGTGAACTCTTATCCATGATGGATGGATTTTCAGGTTATAATCAGGTGAAGGTAAGGGAATCAGAACAGTATAAGACTGCCTTCACCACCCCATGGGGAACTTATGTATATGTTAGAATGCCGTTTGGGCTAACAAATGTAGGTGCTACATTTCAAAGGGCAATGGATGTTGCTTTTGCAGGGTTGATTGATTCAATCCTGGCTATATATCAGGATGACTTGACTGCTTACTCAAAGAAAGAAGAGCAGCATTGTTTGCATCTGGAGCAGATTTTCATAAGAGCACTAGAGTATGGTATTTCTTTAAATCCAAAGAAGTGTGCCTTTGGGGTAGTTGAAGGAAAGCTCCTGGGACATATTGTTTCCAAGGATGGAGTCAGGATAGATCCAGAGAGAGTGGGTGCTATTGACAGAATTCAAATGCCAAAAACTGTAAAAGGAGTTCAGTCCTTCTTTGGACAGATAAATTTTGTTAGGAGATTTGTTCCCAACTTTGCAGAAACCACAAGGAACATTTCCAAGATGATGAAGAAGGATGCAACTGTCCACTGGGAAAGTGAAGCAATAGAATCATTTCAGAGTATCAAAGAGGCAATCAAAATGGCCCCTGTTCTTAAATCTCCTAATTTTTCTAGGCCATTCCAATTGTTTTCATTTGCTTCCTTTCACACTGTTGCTGCATGTTTGCTACAGAAAAATGAAGATGGTTTTGAACAGCCCATAGCTTTCTTCAGTATGTCCTTGCAGGTTTCTGAGTTGAAATATGATATTATGGAAAAACAGGCATATGCACTAGTCCGAGCCATCAAAAGTTTCAGACCATACCTGGTAGGATCACATATAATTGCATATGTACCCCATGCAGCAGTCAAAGACATTTTCACTCAACAGGAAGTGACTGGAAGAAGGTGTAGATGGATAAACAAACTGCAAGAGTTTAACATAGACATACAAATTACCAAGTTGGTAAGAGGACAAGGATTAGCCAAGATGATGGCATAGTCAAACTTGGAAGCATGCCAAGTTAATGTTGTCCAAAATGAGAGTGTAGATGTATCAAGATCTGAATGGTATAAGGATATTATCTACTACTTGCAAAATCTGAATTGTCCTTCCCATTTCAGTGGCAGTCAAAAGAGGACTTTGAAGTTACATGCAATCAGGTATGTTATTGTTCAAGGTGAGCTATACTGGAAAAACCCTGAAGGTGTGCTGCTAAGATGTGTGGATGAGGATATGGCTAACAATGTTTTGATTGATATGCATAAAGGATTGTGTGGTGGACATTATACTGCCCAAACAACAGCTCATAAGATTCTCAGGACAGGATATTGGTGGCCTACTCTCTTTTTGGATGCACAAAAGTTAGTAAGGAAGTGTGACCCTTGCCAAAGATTCTCAGGAAAATTGAAATATGATGGTGCTTTACCCCTCAGAACTGTAACTGTGGATGCTCCATTTCAGCAATGGGGAATTGACTTCATAGGGGAAATTGCAGACAAATCAAGTGGGGGACACAGTTGGATTTTGGTGGCAACTGATTACTTTACCAAATGGATTGAGGCCATTCCAACTAAGAGAGCTACAAGTAAGGTGGTGATGGATTTCATATTGGAAAATGTTATCATCAGGTTTGGAGTACCATTCAAGATAGTCACTGATAATGCTATGTGCTTCAGATCAGGTGAATTTGTTGATTTTTGCAACAGGTATGGGATAAATCTATCATATACATCGCCATACCACCCACAAGGGAATGGTCAAGCAGAATCAAGCAATAAAAGCATCATGAAAATTATCAAGAGGATACTGGACAAGAACAAGAGAGCTTGGGACTCAAAATTAAAGTTAGCAATATGGGCTGACAGAGTGACAGTAAAAAAGGCTATTGGAATGTCACCCTTTGAGCTAGTCTATGGTGCATCAGCCAGATTGCCCATAAACAATCTCCTACCAGTTTACAGATTCATCCAGGAAAATGATGAGGAGATTGAAGACTCCATGACAGAAAGGGTGAACCAGCTGGTTGCACTGGATGAAAACAGAAGGAAAGCCCACCAGATTAATCTCAAGAGACAACAAGATGTGAAATATCAGTTTGACAGGAGAGCTATAAAAAGGAAGTTTCAAGTCAATGATCTGGTGCTCATTTGGAATGCAAAAGGTCAAGAAAAGGGTAAACATGGTAAATTTGAACCCTTATGGATGGGCCCATATCAGATTTGCAGTGCTCATGGGGAGGATTCTTATTTCCTCCAGGCCCTAGATGGTGAAGTTCTAGAATTGCCTGTGCATGGCCAATTCCTTAAGTTCTATTTTGCATAGATGACTTGTCTCTGTGCACATTTGTAAAAACATGTATATAGTGTAAATGTCTTGTGCAGTTCGTGCTTTTTGGTCTTTTGCTTGGTCTGCCCGGAAATCTGGTTCTCGCTGCAGGTTTTCACCTGCACATCCCCATTCGGAGCCAGTGTTGGTGCTCATTTTGGCCTGGAGATTGAGCTTGCTTGTTGGAGGGTTTCTTCTTTCAAACCCTAAGTGTTCTTGTCCATCACCAAGACTATTGCCTATCGGCAAAGGATATTGTGGTTCCGCCGATGGCATTGGTCATGCCGATGGGGGATGAGTTAAGTGTTCATCGGTGAGATTTAGCATATCGGCAGAGGTCTTTTGCAGTTTGCCGATGGAGGGAAGTCACCCCGATGGGGAGTGCCATCAGAGTGAGATTGAGTATCGGGTCAACTTTGAAATGCTTGGACGATGATGTTTTTCTTGCCGATCGGGAGACATCACTGTAGCGTACTCTTTCTCTGGCCGATGATGGAGTTGATGGTGGTCTTCGGCGAGACTCGGCGTATCGGCGGGGAGACTTTTGGGTTGGCTAATGGTGTTGGTCACACCGACAGCGGAGTATGGAGTAGCGATCGGCGAGACAGTTGTCGTCGGTGAAGGTTTTTTGGGAGCTGCCGATATGTGGATGTTTGGCCGATGTGATGTTATCGGCGTGGGTCACACCGACGAAGGGATGTTTTGAAGGTCATCGGGGTGACTTGGTGCATCAGCGCAGGTTTGAAGTGCTGCTCCGACGGTGTTGGTCATACCGACGGAGGTGGGAGGCCAGGGTGCTGTCGGAGTGACTTTGTTCATCGGCAGAGGTGTTTCTTGTTGGGCCGACAGTTGGTGGTCTGGCCGATAGGTGGTATTTGGCTTCTGGGCGTCGGCGAGACAACTGGAGTCGGTGGGAGATTTTTGAGGAAGGCCGATGGTATATGTTTGGCCGATGGGCTGTGGGCGAAGGCATGTGTGTCGAGCGCGGCAAAAGCGCTCAACACTTTGTTTGAATGCGGCCATATTTTTAAAATACTAAAGTTGTCTCCGCGGCACCAATGTGGGATTATTCCCTTGTATATTTTGAACCCGCGGTTGAACGTGTTTTGGCGGGAAATCTTTTTTGTATGCAGCGACAGTTTTTTAAGCGACAATGGGTGGTTGAGACCCTTAATGGCGACTGTGCTGGGGCATGGGCGAGTTGTTGCACAGTCAGGTACCAAATTTTTGACATGAAGACTTCCAGATAGTGGCGCGTGGCTCGAGGTTCCTCTGTCTGTTGCTGTAATAAATTTTGAGCGCCATTCCTTTGAAGGGTCTGTATCTAGCTGATTTTGATATTTTGTCATGTAATTAATTGCTGTGGTACACTTTCTGGCTGTTATAAGCAGGAAGTGTTACTCATTTTGAGGTTGTTGAAAGTTGAACATTTTGGCTCTGTAACACAATATAGTTCATTTTGGTTGCTCTGTATAGCTAAACCTGTGAGTTTATGTATCTCTTGTTGTACGTTTTGGCTTGAATCCACTGATTTCATGGTTAATCTTGTATGAATAATGCTATGTTTGCATGTGTTTTGTTAATTCTGTCTCCAGTATTGCATGTATCTTTCTTCTGAGTCTGGATATTTAAGCAATATTTGAGACTCTAGAACATAGAATTCCTATGTTAAATGTCTGATCTTTTAACTTCTACTCAAGGGGTAGATTAAACTATTTTCAGGTTGAACATTGGGAAGGGTATACTGCAGTAGGGATGCCATAAGTAGAGATAACACTCTGTGTTGGGAGATATCTGTAAGGCAGGTATCATATATATCCCCCTGAAATCCAGTTTTAGCTGTTCATGCTGATTATTCATAGGTGTATGTCTACTGACTCCAGGCCCTGGATAGGCACCAATCTTGCTTTGTGTTTGTGTTACAACCATGTCCAGCTTTGCATCCAAACTTAAAATCATAATCAAACTCTAAAACAACCATTAGGACATTAGAATTAGTTTTAGGATCCTCAGTCCTCTGTCTACAACTGCAAATAGGCCCAAAGCTAGCCCCTTTGCTCTTATCTTTCAGTTTTGTTCTACTTACAGGAGGACTTATCTGCTTTCTAACAGCATCCCAATCCTTGTATGCGTATCTCATGGATGTTGAGTAGGGAATACCCCCCTAGGTCTTGCAGAGCCTGAAGAAGAAGAGGAGATAAAATATAGAGTCTATCTCCTACACTGTTGGCCCCTGGCCCAGAGATCCTGTTGATCATTGATGGCTACCTTGTAGGGAAATCTGGGAACAAGCATCCAGTCTGGGAAAAAACCAACATGTCCTATCAAAGTTTTGTAGTTTTTTCATCTTAAGGAGCTTAAGGGACTTTGCCGGTAGCCTACTGCCTCGAATGATTACGACGAGTGGCACATGAAATAAGACCTCCCTTGGCATTTACCCACCCACCCTGACACATTGGTGAAGTCCATTCGGCCCCACGGGCTATGGAATGCAAAATGTCACTCCTAGCACCTTTCCACAGCATGAAACTGAAGCATTTTGCAAGAATGTGTTTGATTATGGCATGGTCAAACATATAGGATTTGAATGAAACTGAGAGAGGTTATTGTAGACGAACCCCATGTACACCTGTAGGTCCAAATGGAATGTTCCCAGATGCCACGAATTCTGAGAACTACTCCATCAAATTTTGGTAGTTTTTTCATCTTAGGGATCTTAAGGGACTTTGCTGGTAGCTTGCTGCCTTGAATGAATGTGATGCTTGGCACATGAAATGAGACCTCCCCTGGCATTTACCCATCCATCCCGATGCATTGGAGAAGTTCATTCGGTCCGACAAGCTATGAAATGTAAAATGTCACTCCTAGCACCTTTCCACTGCATGAAATTGAAGCATTTTGCAAGAATGTGTTTGATTTCGGCGGGGTCAAACGGACTGGAGTTGAAAGAAACTAAGAGAGGTTATAGTGGATGGACTCCACATGCACCTGTAGGTCCAAATGGAACATTCCCAGCTACCACAAATTCTGAGAACTATCCCGTCAAAGTTTGGCAATTTTTTCGTCTTAGGGAGCTTAAGGGACTTTGTCGGTAGCTTGTTGCCCCGAATGAATGTAACACTTGGTACATGAAATGAGACCTCCCTTGGTATTTACCTGCCCAATCTGACATATTGGCAAAGTCCGTTCGGCCCCATGAGCTATGAAATGCAAAATGTTACTCCTAGCACCTTTCCACTGCATGAAACTGAAGCATTTTGCAAGAATGCGTTTGATTTTGCTACGGTCAAACAGACTAGAGTTGAACAAAACTAAGAGAGGTATTGTGGATGGACTCCATGTGCACTTGTTGGTCCAAATGGAACATTCCTAGCTGCCATGAATTCTGAGAACTGTCCCGTCAAAGTTTGGCAATTTTTTCATCTTAGGGAGCTTAAGGGACTTTGCCGGTAGCCTGCTGCCCCAAATGAATGCGACGCTTGGCACATGAAACAAGACCTCCCTTGGCATTTACCTTCCCACCCTGACGTGTTGGTGAAGTCCGTTTGGCCCCACGAGATATGGAATACAAAATGTCACTCCTAGTACCTTTCCAAACATGAGGAAGAACCGCAACCCAATCTAACTGCTGAAAGCATGAAGACACTGAGAACATTGAAGACATGGAGGAAAAAGAAGCATGAAGACATGAACAAACTCCTATCATGAGGAAGAACTTCAACCCAATCTAACTCCTGAAAGCATGACATGTTATGATGAAGAAGCACAACCAAAATCCAATGATCCAATGGCATGAACCAATGACATAAGCAACTATGTCCTACTATTGTAACATGATAAACATGAATGTTATGAACTAACATCCAAACCCTTTGACATGAATCTTGATATGACATGAGTGAAACACGATTGAACATGATTAAGACCAATTAGGATCAACTTCATCCATTACTTAGATCTAACCCCGTGAAGCATAACATGATGATGATGCAAACATCAAATGTATACCATAGAAAACAAATCAAACAAAACATGAGGCCTTCACTGCCCATAGTTCATACCACTGCACATAGTTGTGACCTCCTGTGAGAAGCGTCAAAAAGTAAAATTGACTAAGCATAAATATACTGGAGGGAAGCAATTCATACTACTATGTATATACAAAACAAAGTACAAGTAACCATCTAGGAAAGTTTTATGCATACTTACAAATTAATCCAATGAACCATCTAGGTCTTCTCTACTCTTTATTGTGTCAAGTATGGCCTCATGGTCAAAGTCACGCACCTTCCACAAGGTCTTGTTCAAAGGTCTACCTCGATATTGTATCAAATGAACATTGGTTGCCATGACAAGGTTGGAGTAATGAAGAATCTTCTAATGCCTGTCAAAGTCCTCAAACAGCCAAACATTAACACTGTTATGTGGGTACCTTCTAAGCCATGTTCCAGTAACAACCACTGAGCCTGTAGGGTATTCGATGTTTTCTCCATCTATAATTGGGGCCTCGAATTTCTTTTTGGTCTCAACACAATGACACAAGTAATAATTTTTCCCTCTTCATTATCTTCATCTGCAATAACTGCATAAACATGCCCTACAATGATATGTGCAGCAAATTAGATGAAATTAGTCAACATTACAAAAATACTACAAAGTTTAAGATAACATTAGGAATTTCAAATTTAACTATGCAAGTAGATATACTACCTGGTTGAACTAGATCTGATATGTGTTCAAAGTCAACTGATGATTCCATCTCTATCAATTCCAGTGTCGTCGGGGGTTGATACGTGTCAAGTGGGCTAAGATAAATAAACTACCATTTGTCAACCCACTGCCTTGACTCGCACTCATTCTAGGCTTGAATTGTACATGGAGAATAAAAGCACGCCATCTTCCGTGTATGTATACTCCATGAACCTGCAAATGAGCTTCTGACAGAGTGTAGCTTACTTGATCTTGTAAGTGTACAACAGTCCTCATATGGTGCAATGTTAGTATCATCTATCAACTAAAAAAATCTATGAACTGAAGGCTTACCTTCATTACCTAGACCCATCGAAGCATTACACCACTCAACGATTGATTTTGCATCTGTCAACTTTACATTGTATTTATACTTTAACTCTTCTCGTGCTATGGCTCTTTTGACACACACTCCTGCACCATCATGCTCCCCCTTTCCATGCCCGGCCTCACAAAAGTTCCACATATGCTGAACACTTGTAATATTATGCCTCCTACTCAACCAATAGAAATTTCATGAGTTCTTGAATTGTGATGCACAGTTATCTGACCATATGATATGCCGACTGAATGATATGCCTCTTCTAGCCAGATCATTGTAGAACACCTGAAAACAACCTTGCACGAACTCTGCAAAATGCGTACGATCATTGCTTATATAAAAATGATACTCCCTTATGATCTTTCTGTCATCCTCTATACTGTCATTAGCATGAATGAATGTGATGTGTACAAATATAGAAACCTGTGTCGAGTTATAATATTGGGATTGCACCTCACACTGTGGCTGTAGACTATAGTTCTCTGCAAAGTTGATGATTGAAACAATGCTACCGATTGGAAATGTGTCCTTTCATAACTTGAATTGCGAGTCCAACCATCGAGCTCTATGGGCATGTCTTACATACTCATACACTATGTTGTCGTGAAATATAGGCATAAACTGATACACTGGAATCTTCTGAATAACATATTCACACCTTTTTGCTTCTTTACCATCTCTTGTATTGTATGCCACTATTTTATACTTGCCAAAATCTACTAGTTCGTTTCCAACCGCATGTGTTCTTTCCATAAGTTCACATATTGGCATGCATTGCAAGCCACCGCAATGCTGACATGTGCCATCAAACCATAATTTCTTTTAGAATAATTGACCTTCCTCTCTATCATATAAAATCATTGATATGAAGTCTCTTGAGGTAGTTGGTGGGGCATGTATGCCATGACCCTACAAAACATTGTTAGTATGCAAATCTAAACATACAGACCGATAAACATCAAAATGGTTAGAAAATTCAATATGTAATCTACAACAAGTAGTGTTTGTGTTCTATTTTGATAAAGAAAGGTTTTTGCATTTCAAAATATCTTTGAGAAATTTTAATTTGAGGATACTTCTCTAGAAATTTACCAAAAAGTTATGTTTGAGTCATATCGAAAAAATGCTTTGGATGTGGCTTATGGTTTCTACTACTGATTCTCCTTCTTACCACATCCCTTTGATTCAGAGATACCCTTGTGTAATTCTTCCAAAAGTATTCAATTAGTGATATCAAATCTTTGACAACAACTTTGTCTTTCCATGGGAGTCTCCTAGAGAATGCCCACAATTCATTAGTGTTTGGATCCTGAACTCTTTGACGTCTTCCAATGGCTCTCATTAGAGTTTTTCTATTTATTTTCAATGCTTGACTTGTCTTTCTAATGAGGCAAGCTTTTTTTATTTGTTGGCTTACAATTGTCGATGTAATGACACGTCATGTGACATTACTATCCTTGGTGCATGAAGTGGAACCCACACTCTTATACGCACTCATTAGATTCTTGATAACTAATTTTTCACTTGATGCATTTGATGTTCTTAGGACAAGAAACATCATAGTGGGCCTAAATTTTAGATTTCTCATTAGTTCAACAAAGAGTTGACATCTTCCGGTTTCATTTAAATTCTCAAAGAATAATTTCCATATCTTATTTGCATATCTTTGGCAAGTGTGCATGGGAATCTTATCCTACATGGGCTCCAATACATTCTCATCAATATCAATTAGAAACTTAGGCCTCCTATGCAAAATTCTAGGTGGCATTTTATTTGGTAAAGTAGACTGAACATTAGAAATTTCTTCAATATTTACTTGAGATGGGATAGATGACGTACCTTCGATTGGAGGTGAAAAGGTTGAAAATGACGTACCTTCAACTTGAGGTGTGAATGATGGCGTGTGACCAACTTGAGAAGAAAATGTAGATGTGCCTTCTACTTCACATGTGAAAGATGGAGTGTCTCCAATTTGAGAAGATAATGATGGTGTTCCTTCAACTTGACCTGTGGACGATGGAGTGCCTCCAGCTTGGAGATTCACTTTCCTCATTGCACGGAATTTTTTCATTCATTCCCTTTGTGCCACCAATTCCATCTCTTTGTTAGACGTGTCACATTCCTCTTCAATTGGCAATGGTGGAATATCTTCTTGTATGGTTGACAATTTCCTACTTTCCCAAATTCGCTTCATTCTTTCTCTTTTCCTCTCATTCTCAGCTTCACGCTCTTCTGGTGTTAGAGTCTTTGCTTGTTTCCTCGACATGATGATGATTTCTACAAGCACGAAGAATAAGACAATGATCATTAGAAATTTTATAATGACAATGAATAGCACAGTCAAAATGAATAACAAGGTTTTACAAAATTTTGAATAAGACACATCAAATCAAGATAACTTGAACACACATAAGTCATAGAGTATGCATTTGAACACACATATACACTTGAGTCTAGTTTGAATAGAAGAGAGGAGGACAAACTTGGAGGAAGAAATAAGAAGTTATACCCTATTTTTCTATTGTAACTCATTTTTTTCTGCAAATTCATTGTTTTAGACCATACCTAGGCTGTGTACGTGTTGATCATGATGTTAGTCATAAACAAACATAGAATAAAAGTTACACAACAAACTTTACTCATCTTGAAAGATACAATGAATTCAAATAATTCATGATCCCAAGTCTCCGTGGATTAGTTCATAATCTACTGACGTTACTCAATGGTTGATGTGTGTTGCTGTTAATCATTCAAGGGGCCTTATGTTGATTGATCAGATTATGTTTCCTGTAAAGATGCTACATAGAAAGGTCACTCTACACAGTATATTTCTTCAAATAATGTGTCTGCACTTGGATCTTTGCATGACATTTATCAATTGAACATGCTTTAACTCTAAATATGCTATGTATTTTAAATTTTCTACGAGATATCAGCATATTTCATGTTACTTGCTTCTGATTATCTGTTATTTGCAATTGTGATGATGAATTGTTATGAAATTGAAAGAAATGTAAAAGAATACTTCAAATTATGATGAATCTTAGCTATTGAACCACATACACACTTGATACAGTCATGAGGAGAAGAAATCAAACCATATTTTCACCAAGATGTTCCACAGCTAGATACAGATGATGCAAACTTCAAAGGATAATGAATGAAGACAATACATGCAGACTGATGAGCACTCCAAGCGATGCATAAATCAAAGCATGTATCAAGAATTCAAACACAGACTACTCAAGATTTACGATGATTTGTAATCAAAATGGTCTTCTCTTTCATTAAGTATGCAAAAACATGTATGTTTACAATAACTTTGAAATAAGTCCTGATGTTTCAGCAATCAAATTTTATTTAAGATTCTAAATGTTCAAAATAAGGCATCCCTGCACCTTTTATAGAATAAGGTGAGGAAGTGGTTCCAAATGACCTACAGTTAGGATGTGTCAATTAAGATCAATGGTGTACATTTACTTTTGACTTGGTCAACTTTCCTTATGGTACAGGGTGCCAGCTGGAAACCATCTAGGTTACTTATTTTTTTCCAAGTACCTGATGCATATGTTTCCCTTGTGGTGCATCTTCAGTCAATCCTTAGGTTCTTCTTCTTCATCATCATGATCATCATGATCATCACTTTCCATGTCGTCATCACCCTGATGAATATCACCTTGTATATGGACCTTTAATGTTGTCCTGATATTTTCATAGTCTTCTACTATCTTATCAACCTCCTCGCCATCCTGAGTTTTGGCTTTACTGATGGCGTGCTTGTGGGCTTGAAATTTATCTTTGAGGACCTCTAACTTACCCTTCCTGTTACTCAATGTTTCATTATAATTCTCCACCCTGGCCTTGATCCTCATGATCTTATTCATTGCTTCTTCCGTCAGGTGGGTGAGAGGATCATCAGCCATAGGCTGAAAGTTATCATGCAGAGCTTTTATGGTAAAGTCTGCATCTTGGTTCTCAATTTTCCCCTCTACTTTTCCCTCCAGGGCTTCCAGGACTTCTGCTTCATATGACATCATGCTGTGCAGTTTCACACTGATATCTCTTAACTTACTACTGCACTTCTTTAGTACATCACATTCAAACCTGATGTCCTTATACCAAATATCCACCATCATGGTAGTGTTATTATCCAATACCTGATTATTTATTAGGATCTGAGGATTAATCCTCTTTATTTCACTTAGAGCACCCAAGGCTTTTTCTAACTGGAATGATCTTCTTCTGGTCTCATTCTATATTTTATCAACTTTCTTCTTGGAGGTAGTCAAAGAATTCCACCTCTGCAAAGAGGCTCTCACTACTTCCTCAGCTCCTGTGAGTGTTGATAACATCCACTTCCTCATGACCACTGACTCATACTTCATAAGGTCTAACTTATTAACCTCCTCTTGAGAGATTGCAGTCAATGGGACTGCCTGATCTGATGATGTACCGTCAGGGTTAATCAACCCTTTTATGTATGAGTGTAGCTGGACAATGTGCTCCTTATGCTACTTATTCTTCTCATTTTTGTTCTTCACCCTTTGGATTAAAGAATCAATTATATTCTTCCCCTCTTGACCCCCCTGGTCTTCATTGGCAAACCCCAAGTCAACTGTGGTAATCTAGAATTCTTCCAGGGTGATCTTGCCTTTTTCCTTTTCAACAATGGGAAGTGCTACTTAGGCGGTCCTTCTGCCTATAGCAAGATCTCTTCTAATTGTAAATGTTAATCTGGATTTCCTCTTAGGTTTCATAATGGTTTCTGAAAACAGGGATGAAACATCAAATTCTTGAATTTCAAGGCCTTGTTCTGTACCTATTTCTTTTTCAAGCCATTGAGGTACTTGATCTCTGGATCTTTGTTGTCTATCATCATCATCATGTCCACCCTGATCTCCATTGTCTATCTTTGTTCTCAATGGAGAGGGTGATTTTCTTATTTCTTCCTCATGATGTTCTCCATGAAGGGAATCTTGTTGTATTTCTTCCTCTTGAGGAACTTCTTCTTGCAGGGGAGGATCTTGTGGTGTACCTACATGTTGGTCTTGGATTTGATCCTGCACCACCTCTTTCTATGTTTCATCCACTTTGGGAATTTCCTTATCTTGAGGTATATTCGTATATGTGGATATCATTGTGTTCGGCCTAGGTGCATCACCCTGATCTTGGGCTACATTTTGCTCTGCACCTGATGTATCTACCTCCTGGGTCTTAAGGTCATAATGACCTGATGTTTCTTTATCACCTGATGTGTCTTTATCATTTCCTCCCTTTTGCTGGACTTCTATTTTTGGCTCAGCCGGTATTTCTTGTTGTTGCTAGCCCATATTTGGAATATGGCTTTCCACTTCTGTCAGCTTGACTTCTGGCATCTTTTCTATTTTATCATGTGCACCTACTTTGTCTTTAGGATGTGTCACATCCTCCCTGTACGTTAGGTCTATCACTGCAGGGCTAGTTACTTGATCAACTTATTTATCAAGCCTGATTTGTTAGGCTACTCTTTCTGGGCTACTTTCTTTTTCTTGCTCTGTTTGCTTCAACTCTTCTAATACCACCATCTGTGCTGATGGGGTTCCATGTGGAGTATGTTGGCAACAGACATGTTGTGGCTTCATGAGTGTTGTCATTGATGGCAACAAAGTCCATCCCACACATCCACAGGGCATGGTGTGCCTATACCAGAAGTCAGATTGAAGAGTATTTTGGTCCGGTGACCAAGAACAGAGCATGCAGCAAGGTTGAACAATTAGGTCTAGATCTCTCAGAGGAAGTAGCTCAGTAAAGTGCAGACTTGAGGAAGTCAAGAGGAGTACGTTGACTGATAGATTCTAGGGATTGAGCCTCTGAGGAAGAAAGAGTGAAGAGATATGAGTACCAAGTATTGGGTTCCTGTTTGGCAGAGTAGACTGAGGAAGAACTAACCAGTAGAGCATCAGACCTTGATCTGGATGATATATTGATGGTGATCAAGCTTCCTGAGGTATCATTATTGATTGACTAACATGATTGATGACTTCTACAAGCATTTCCTTGATACGCATCACTTGGTAAGTAAGGATTCAGCCGACAGACTAGAGTTTGAGAAAATATTGAGTATTCTGGATGCCGACTAGAAAGTTGTTGAAATCCTTTGTGCGGATATATATACCTGATTGATTTTGGTATGAATGTGTGTGTGGTGTATGGAAGAGTGCGAAGAAGAGTAGAGAACACTGTGGAATTAGAGATAGAGGTCCGGTATGTGATAGAACAACAGCACTGAGGCAGAGGAAGAATGAAGTGTAGTAGATCAGTATATTGAGCTTAACCGGAACTGAACCTAAGCATAGGTGGATGCTTCTCATTAGTTCAAGTACCTGGTTTCCTTATATAAACTATTGTAGGTAGTGAGCCTCTTGTGAGCAGTGTGCTCCGGCAGTGAGCCCTAATTGGCAAGTGCCATTTTGTACTTCTATTCCTTTAACAGAGAATACAATCTTGGGTTAGTCACCCCATGGTTTTTTCCCTTAATAGGGTTTTCCACATCAAAATCTTTGTGTTATGTGTATTGATTTTGTTTCTTCTTTCATGGTTATGGATGCTTACTTGTTTTGATGCTGCACTAGTTATTAAAGAAGAACAGAAAGTTAAATTAATTAAGATAATTGATTCACCCCCCCTCTCAGTTATCAACAATTGGTATCAGAGCTAAGTTCCTCCTAACAGAGCCTAACAGCTTGACGAAGATCTAGGAATCTCAATGGATATGTATGGTATGAGGGAACAAATTTAGTCTGCCCTAGATGATCTTGAGAAATCTCACTCTAAAATCAATGACCTAAGGGAAAGAGTCAAACAAGCAGATGATTTCATAAATGAACTCAAAGAAAAACTAAGTATCTCAATGAAGAAAAGAAAGGAACTACTTCAGCAATTAGCAAGTCAAAGTGAAGCCAATGATACTAATGAAGATCTGAATGAGAAAACCAAGTTATGTGAAAAGTTATCAAAAGAGGTCATTATGGTAAGAAATAAAATGGAATCAAGAGTTATGAAATTCACCCAAGAAATTGAAGAGAAAAGAAAAAGTGAAGATAATCTAAAACAATCTCTTAAGGAGAAGACAGAAGACTGCCACAAAATGGATAGAATAATTAGGCATCTAGTATCTGATCTTGAAGATGCTAGAGACAATGAAGAACAACTTGAGAATTAGATAGACACTCTTAAAAGGGATCTTCAAACAACAAATGAATACAAAGAAAAATTCAAGATAAGCTCTACTCAACTTGATGTTCTTCTTGAAAGCCAAAAGAGGGTAGATGACAAGCAAGGATTGGGATATGAGAAAGGGGAAAGCTTTAGATCTGGTCAGAAGAATTCTGGATCAAGAAATTTAAGAAACAAGCCTAGAAGACCTCCAGTAAGGCAACCAAATGCTCAAAGATATCCACCCTTCAATGGATATTGCCACAATTGCAATAACTTTGGTCATAAAGCAAATCAGTGTAGAAAAAGAATGAATCAGACTAATTCATCCTTCTCCGGATAGTGTTTCAACTGCAAAAGGTATGGTCACAAATCTCATGAGTGTAGAAATATGCAAATGAAAAATTCATTCAATGGTAGATGCTTTGCATGCAATAGAATGGGACATATGGCTAATCAATGCAGATCAAGAGGATACCAGTCAAATCTGCAAAGAAATGTTGTTTGCTACAATTACAATAGATCTGGTCATATTGCCAAATTCTGTAGAAGTAAGAATCAGGATAAAAGAGGTCTGGTGCACCAAAATCAAAACCAAAACAAAGGAAAAGGAAAAGTGAATGCAGATGAAATTCAAAGGGAGATGAACAAGATTTGGGTAAAGAGAAGTACATAAAATGTTGGGGATGGATCCGCACCAGAATTTGGTGCTGATATTCCTTCCAGAAACTAGAAAGATGAGCTCTGGCTCAGGGGGGAGTCAAAAAGGAAAACAAATTCCCCCAGCCAGTAAATTGGTGCCTGAAATTGACACATGAAAAGTTGTGGATTAAAGGGTTCCCAGAGAAACATCTAAATAAGCCTTGGTAAAGATATGGAAGATTTGCAAGAAGTTTAGAAGAGATTAATCTTCCAAGATTAATCCGGTTTAATAGTCATCCGGGAAGAACAGGATTCTCACAGTTAGATCCGGTATGATTCAAATTTGAAGTATCTTGATCTGTGGATAAGTGGAATGATTGGAGAAAGGTAGATAGCTAATGTTCACCGAGAATAACTTTAAGTGCATCCCACTAATCTGGAAAGATCTCTCAGAACAAGGAAAACAAGGCAACCAGAATAACTTAGGTTGTGCATTTATTGCAAAATGGAATTAGGGTTTGTGCAGAAATAAAAGGGTTCTTTGGCTCATCATTTGTACATTTGCATTCGAATAGAAGAGAGAAGGAGCTCTGCAACAAGTTATCTCAAAGATCAAACCGCAGAAGTCGATTCATCCAAGCAACTCGATTCGACTCATATCGTGAACCCTAGAAGCATAAGAGGTATTTTCTGATCTTGAAATCTCTCTCTGAATCTTTGAAAGATGGCTACTCTAAATGTTGTGAAGATTACTAATAGGCCGCGCCCTAAATTCAAGAAACATCCCTATAAATCCCTAGAAGTTGATCCCCTAGGCGCATTTTCAAGCATTCCGCATGGGGTTTTGAATGTAGAAGATGTTAGGGCATATATTCATGCAAACATTGAGGAATTTGGGGAATCCAAGTTAACAGATATCTATCACAATCAGTTAATAGATGATGCTTTTGAACTCAAACTGCAGTACAAGGCTATCCGGGACAAGCATTTTGGACATTGCATCCATTTCCCTTGTTTTGCAGAAGACGAATGGGTCCGGTATGTTCTAAGTAGAATGCATGATAACTTTATATGGTTGATGAGGCCATTCAAGATAACCAAGGATGCCATTAGGGCAGTTACTAGATTACACTCATCCGGTGGGATACCTGCTCTCAAATCTATCAAGAATCAAATAGTGAGTGAGGCAACCGAATCAAAATTTGACAAAAGAGCAATGACTATAGAAGATATCACTGATCTGGATATCAAGTTTGCATCTATGATAATTGGCTATAAGATATATCACTCCAGCAGGGAGAATTCAGTAGCCAGAACAGCTGTGTATACTGCTTATGAAATGCTAAGGAAAAATGCTGACTATGATCTCTGCAAACTTCTTTTGAGCCAACTGTTAGAAAACTTACAAAGGATCAAGAAGGACAAGAAAAACTCATTCAAATATGGTGGTCTGATATTGTGTCTATTCTTTTACTTTATGAATGAGCTAACTGGATCCAATGGTTGGATATGGCAGAATGACAGACAAGTAGCTATACAAATCAGAGATTATCTGCATGGGTTTGGTGATGCCAAGGCACAAAATACAGCACTCTGGGGCTACTTCAAGAATTTTCAAAATATGATGCAAACTAGAGAAAGAATTCCCCAATCATTGGTTGAGAAGTACAAAGATACAGTGTGCTTCATGGTAGACACTGATCAATGCCTAATGGAGGCAGTGGAGCCAAGGACAGTCTGGATCATGCCAAGGGGGTATGAAGTAGATGAGAAAATTGTAGAACTACGTGTTCAACACATGCTGAGTCAGCCCAAGGATCCTAAGGCAGAAAGTTTTGGAACCTACCAAGAGCTGAGTGCAAAAGTTCATGTTGAACTAAGACAGCCTAAGATCAAGAGAAAAGTGAGGAGGGAAGTAGAAGAATTTGCCAAGAGTCATGGAATTTCAAAGGAGGCACTTGATGCAAACAAAGAGAAGATGGAAAGGGCAGATAAAGAAAGGTAAGAAACTAAAAATGAACGTGCTCCAGTGCAAGCCCCCTCCCAGACTAGATCCTCCAAGAGCTCTGCACCTACCACCTCTAAGAGCCAAAAGGCATCAAAACTAGAAGTCAGGACATCTGGAAAGGGAGAGAAGAGAACTAAGACAAAGGCCACAAGGTCTTACATCAGTCATAAGGATGATGAAGAAACTGAAACTGATGAGGAATTCAAGAAAATGAAGAAGAAGAAGAAAACATCCGGTGAACCCTCTACCGGTCAAGACAAAGAAGAGAAGGCAGAGGAATGTGTTGAAAAGCCTACTCTCCGCATTGATGATATCATCAAATCAGTCACTGTGGATGGGAACCTAAAACCAATGACTGAGTTCTATGATGAATACAATGAAGCTGACCAGAAGATCTTGCAAGATGCTACAGTCAGGTACCTTAATATTTATAACAAGGCATTCATTGAAATCATATCCCTGATTCGCAAAAGCTTAGAGAAGGAACTTGAGATAAGAAAGAACAATGCCATGGAAAAAGACCTAGAAACTTGGGAGCAAATTGCTATCCAACTTTATCCCTCCATCACTCCAAAGCAAATAAACATAATCTTCAAAGATTGCAAGGATGAGTTCCAGAGCAAAGCCAGAATGAATAAGATTATCCTCGAAGAGACTGATCAGGTGGCTAAAGAGACTGAAGAGATCCTCAGGAATGCCTATAAAAGATTCAACATTCCTGCAATAGAGGACTTAGGTGATGAACCCTCTGCCATGGATGACAAAGAAGAATCTACTAAGACAGTGGCAGAAGAGGTAAAGGAGACAAATGAAGAGAAATCCAAGGACTTAGATTCCTCTATTCCAGAAGAGGAAGTTCATGGAGAAGTAGACACCTCTCTTCTGGATCCCGCTGCAGACTCCAGAATTGAAAGAAAAGAAGAGAGCATCAATCAAGGAGAAGAAGTAAAGGGAAGAGAAGAAGGTCAAACTGAGAAGACCTCAAGTGATAGTGTTGAGGTTGTAGAAGGAAAGAAAACTCTGTCTCCACCAAGAGACACTACAGAAGCAGTCAAAGACTTATTGACAAAAGAAATGATGGAATTGGATGACCGGAGCTACTTCAAGGGCCATTCAATTTTGACTCTCTCTCTCTGGTCTAGACAATGAAGGTAGAATCTTTTACTCAAGCTAAAGCAAAAGAAAATCTTCTGAAGTCTCACATGGAAGATTGTGAGCTAATAGAGATTGTATCTGGTGTGCTAGAGAAAATCATGCCAACCTTCCAAATGGATTCTTCGGCCTCCACATCCGGTAATCTAAAGTCTCTTGTTAACTCTGTTAATACACATTTTGACTCTTTAGAGAAAGCAGTAGAAAAAAAATTCTGGAAAGAATTTTTGGGTACAAGATTCTCTGAAGTACAAGGGTACATAGCAAATGATAGGAGAAATCTGAATATTGGAATAAAGAGCTTAGAAAATTCTCTCAAAGATGGTGGAGATATATATAAATTTTGTCTATCCTGGTCAAAAGTGATAATGGATATTGAGAAGAAAGTGAAAGAACAAGAGGGAAAAATTTCAAGTATATCTCAAAGTTTTGATCCTCTCTCCTCTTCCATAATGAATCAAGAGTGCCAGACTCTTGTAGCTATAAATGAAATAAAGAACCTTGAGAAGGAGAAGAAAAATAGGATAAGTAGGCTAACTAAACTACGAGGGATTATTATCCCTAAGTTAGAGGCCATGCATGAGGCCCTAACTGATGCTCAGACCACAGCTCGGACCAGTGATCCAATAGATCTAAAGAGGGCAGAAGCTTTTTCATTCCTGTTGAGTGGTCACATCTTAGTTTTGGACAGGATGAAGCAGAGTTGGGCAACAGAACTTGTCCAGTTGAAGACAACTTTTGCAGATATACTACAGTATATGTAAGTATAACATGTATATATACTTATGCGGCTAAGTATAGTTGGGTTTTTGGGAGTTTTAGTGTGTAGATTCTACCCTTTGCCATTGATGTCAAAGGGGGAGTGAGTAACATTGAAAAATGTGGAATCTAGCTAAGGGGGAGCTCCAGTAAAATGTACATTAGAACAGAGCATCAGCTAAGGGGGAGTGTAGTATAACACTTAGTCATTTTTCACTAAGTGTTGCGATCAATGCCAAAGGGAGAGATTGTTGGCAAGAGACACGTTGTGGCTTCATGAGTGTTGTCATTGATGGCAACAAAGTCCATCCCACACATCTGTAGGACATGGTGTGTCTATACCGGAAGTCAGATTGAAGAGTATTTTGGTCCGGTGACCAAGAACAGAGCATGCAGCGAGGTCCGACAATCAAGTCCAGATCTCTCAGAGGAAGTATCTCAGTAAAGTGTGGACTTGGGGAAGTTAAGAGGAGTACCTTGACTGATAGATTCTAGGGATTGAGCCTCTGGGGAAGAAAGAGTGAAGAGATATGAGTACCTAAGTATTGGGTTCCTGTTTGGCACAGTAGACTGAGGAAGAACTGACCAGCAGAGCATCAGACCTTGATCTAGATGATATATTGATGGTGATCAAGCTGCTTGAGGTATCATTATTGATTGACTGACATGATTGATGACTTCTACAAGCATTTCCTTGATACGCATCACTTGGTAAGCAAGGATTCAGCCGACAGACTAGAGTCTGAGAAAATATTGAATATTCTAGATGCCGACTAGAAAGTTGTTGAAATCCTTTATGCGGATATATATACCTAATTGATTTTGGTAAGAATGTGTGTGTGGTGTATGGAAGAGTGCGAAGAAGAGCAAAAAACACTATGGAATTAGAGATAGAGGTCCGGTATGTGACAGAACAGCAACACTAAGGCAGAGGAAGAATGAAGTGCAGTAGATCAGTATATTGAGCTTAACCGGAACTGAACCTAAGCATAGGTGGATGCTTCTCATCAGTTCAAGTACTTGGTTTCCTTATATAAACTATTGTAGGAAGTGAGCCTCTTGTGAGCAATGTGCTCGGGTAGTAAGCCCTAATTGGCAAGTGCCATTTTGTACTTCTATTCTTTTAACAGAGAATACAATCTTGGGTTAGTCACCCCATGGTTTTTTCCCTTAACAGGGTTTTCCACGTCAAAATCATTGTGTTATGTGTATTGATTTTGTTTTTACTTTCATGGTTATGGATGCTTACTTGTTTTGATGCTGCACTAGTTATTAAAGAAGAACAAAAAGTTAAATTAATTAAGATAACTGATTCACCAACCCTCTCAGTTATCAACAGAGTCATGCGAGTGCTAGAAGCAAGGGTCTCCATCTACTGAGAAGTGACGTTTTGTACCACCTCATCATCTGATAGGTCTATAGTTTCCTCCAATGAGAAATGACCATCTTGACCTGCTTTAGTGGTTTCTTTTGCTTGTTCCTCGGCCTTCTCAGTCTTAAACTAAATGATAGTAGGAAGTGGCACATCATGTTGCAATTCTCTTCTGAACACTTCACTACCAGCTCCCCTTAATACTATGGGGTCATTTCTGATCTCACCCCTCATATGTGTTCTCAGTTTCTTAGGTGGTGACATCATCAGCATCGCCTTCCTCTTTCTAGTGACTATCATGGGGTCATCTCCTGCAGGCTCCTTATTCACTGACTCCTCCTCAAGAGAGATATCCTCTTCCACATTATGTTGTGAGGCTTGCCCTTCATCTTGTACTTCTATAGTCTCTACAGCTGGCATCATGATTCTTTTTGTTCTTGGTTTATCCATCAAAGGTTGTGCAGATGAGGCTGATGCCTGTCCTGATGTAGATGCACTTTTAGCTAGTATCACAACTCTCTCAATTATCACCCCCTTAGGTTCACTACCAGTCTTCCTTCCTCTGGGGGGTCCTTTGCTTTGTTTTTGGGGTGGCAACCTTTCTCCATTAGATTTTCTTTTCTCAACAAGAAAGTCATCATATTCCTCATCAGGAATCTCTTCCCTTTTTCTCATGTTATCCACTGTGATGGCTACACCCTTCTTCTTCAGTGTATTTATTTGTTCATTTACCCATGATTGGGTTAGCTGCAACACCCCACCTGTAAACTGATCTAATGAAATGTCTTCAGGTTGTGTTAGGTCAGGGGCTGAGATGGCGTCATTATACACCTTATTATCCTCATATTCATTTGACATAATCTTGCTATCATCTTTCTTTAACTGTGCAGGCATTGAAATACAATCAAATTTCCTTACTTGATTTAGGGTGAAGCTTTGATATTTTCTTCTTCTTACCTTGGCCTCATCCTCACAATCAGTCCAGAAATCTTCTAAGTGCTTCTGATGTATGGGCTTCCCCATTATCTTTTGCATTCTTCCATAGGGATCATATGATCTAGCCAATGGAAATGGCTGTAGGTTCATCAGGTTCAGACCCCCTATGACCTTTATGCTTTCTGAATCAAGGCATATGTACCAACCTATAGTTATTGGAAACAATACTGGAGGTATTTTCTTATTCGCTTTGTATGCATCCAGTATAGTAGATATCTGTCTTAAAAACTCCATTAGGACTACCCCATCAGTAGGGTACCTGGGTAACATGAGTGGCTGTCCTTCAAAAATCTCTATTCTGATATAGGAAAATGTGGCAAACTAGATGAACCAGGCACCATTCTTGTATATAACTTCTTGAGCTTCCATTCTCAATCTTTTGGTTCTATCCTCCATTGTTCTAACTAGATGCATGGAAAATGCATCATTCACCAATTTGTATTTAAGGAGATAGTCTTTCCTTTGTAACTAAGGATAATGGTCCCATATATGGGTATTTCCAACTGTGGTCAATGCATCAAATGTCCCCTTGTAAGCACATGAATAAACACCATATGAAGTCATGTGAAATGAGCATTCCAGGCCTCCTAGGTTCATCATCTGTTCATCTAAGGCATCACTGATGATTTTGGCCCATAATAGCTTGTTATCTGTATAAAGAGACATCAAGATGACTCCATACATCTAATTCTTGAAACTCCCAGCATTAGGTTGGCCTATCATCTTGCTGAGCAGGGTTATTATTTACTGATATTCATCATCAAAATCAAATTTGTACAGATACACTGGCAACTTGGCAGAGGCAGTATAAGTGTTGTTCTTAGATCTCCACTGATATATCCTCTTTCTTGCAGTCTTTTTATTATTTTCATATTTAGTTTCCAGTTTGTGCAGATCCATATTGACTACCTTCTTTCCAACTGGGAGATTGAAAGTAGATGTGATCCCTTTAATTGACAAGTCTGCATAAACCCTTCCATGTTTCTCCACTCGCCTTGTCTGAGGGTTGTAATTTCTGGCGCATTTAATTACTAGCTCAAGGGTTTCCATTGCATATGGAAATTGGGCCGCATGCCACATTCCTGATACAAATTTGTTGTCCAGTAGGGTATTATCTTTGTCATCACTCATCTTGGATGACCATGCTACCAAATCCGTTCCCCCTGGTGAGTGTCATCAATATTACCATACTTGAATTGTACTCCTTCAGGTCTAACGCACACGGGTTTAAGAAATTCTGCTCCAAATTTGTTTATCCTGTGGTCTGCCATGGATTCCTACAATAAACACGACTGGTCTTACCATAATATTCATATCCATTCATATACACTTACATCTACGGCCTTATACTTATTATGCCCTTTAATATTCATTACTTCATCATGATATGCCTACCTACAGAATCAAACCAACGGAAAATTCATACTACTTGGATATGCAGAAAATGACAACAGGAGGGTTTTTAAATTACTTACATGATAACACTTATCTCCTGGATTAGGCTGATGATTACGGAAAAGGGGTCTCAAATGATGATAATCACGTGTTCCGTTTTGCTGCAAGTTGTTATCCGTCCCCAGGTAGCTCGTATAAGGGTTTGACTCTGTGCTCTGTAAATTTCTTGTTTCTTCAGAAGGTAAATGAAAAATGACTTTGCAAATTTACCTTTAAATGCATTTATATGGCAAATTGGGGTAAAATCAGGTTAAATCGATCAACTCCGTTGATCTTCTGCCATGAATCTATGGATGCTGCCAGGTGTTTAAATCATGTTCGCAATTGGCGGGAATCCACCTACTACATTTATGTGCTTTTAATGTCATGGGGCAAGATGAGGGGGGTGATCTTCAGAAGATCGGGTGATATTCATAATATGACCCCCTCCGTGTAATATGACCCTTCGCCTTTGAGCGAAAAAATTGATGTCAATGAATCAGGTGATGTTGAGAATATCAGGTCATGATTTTACGATCAGGAGATATTTAAAATGTGCCCCCTCAAAACTAAAGTAACCCCCTTTCAAAAGATCGGGATGATGTCACCGTCATGTTATTTGAAAAAAGGTGATCAACGGATACATACCTCTGCGAGGTAAAAGGATGATGACGTCATCGTCAGGGTGATTTTCTTTGTTCATCAGGGTTTGATGACATCATTGGCATATTGGCATTGGGGTGATATTTTGCGACAGGGTGATATTTGAAAGATCGGGTCATAGTCGAAATATGACCCCCGCAAAATATATAAAGACGTTTGACGGGCAAATAACACTATCACTCAAAATTGACGTCTGGGGTTTGCAGACCAAATGATTATCGGGTGATATACTTGCATTGGGGTGATCTAACGTAAGGTGACTGATGTTAAAGAATATGACCCCCCCAGGAATACCAGGTTTGACCAGGACTTTGACTTGTCATAACTTTCATCCCCTAAGCAATATCAGGGTGATCCAAAAGGTAAACCTGGATGGAATTTTATGCACTTTCTAACTATGAGGTTAATGATATGAAATACTAACTTTGAAGAACTAACCTCATCATGATGACTTATCCATCTCCCTTATTATGCAGGGCTACCTGCATGACTTACTTTTACTAAACCACCAAAAAGCAGGAAAACAACACAAGCCAAAGCAGCAAAAGGTTGGGTCCCTGTTTTGTCAAGTCAAAATGGGGCGTGTTGTGTAAGCACACAACAACTTGCCACCAAAGAAAACAACAAAATTCCAATGATTCAAGTGAGGTGATCACATTCATATATAGTATTCTAACTCTTTCTAAGTATAAGCATTATAATCTTTCTGAATGATAAAGATTTTCATCACGGAAACAATGCTAACAAAGGATCAGGTGTGTGTAAATGATTAATTATCCTCATCTTGAAAGTAGGTTGAAAACATGAGTAACTGATGTTAAGATACATAGTTTGGGAGCATCCCTCATAGCCAACTTGGATAGAGCCTTACTGCCAGCAGGCGTCCATAGCCCTGGCAAGGTTATCTATACAATCCCCCTAAGTAGAGCCCCACTACCAGCAGGTGTCTATAGCCCCGGTAGAGTTACTTAGATTGCCTAGTTTTATTTCTTTTTCTAATTTTTCAATATTTTATCCTCTATAAATTTGATGTCATCATGTAAGCTTAGTGTGCAATGTATGGTCACTTGCTAATTTAGGTTGGAGATTGTATTGGTAGCAAGGGAGTCCCTTTAGATTTTTCACTTAACACCTATACTTTTGTGTTCAACAAGCCCAAGGCTGTTAGGTGAGTCATTGTGAAAGAGTCACTTTGGTCAAGAAAAGGCACCCTGATGAAAAAAAAATATCACAGACCTAATCACAAGTACTTCTCAGAATGAGTCATAACCTATACATGAATTTGTTCTCATCACTTGAATCTTAACAATTTAGTTATTTTCTAGGGTGATGAGCTGCATCATCTTGACTAACCAAAACATAACTCAACGAGCAAATAAAACAAAACAACCAAACCAAAACAAAACTATACAAACATGTACACTATGATACAAATGACTCTCATGAAGCTGACTTAGGCTTGGAAATAATGTTTGAGGAACTTTCCATTAACTGGTAATGGAACATCCTCACCTGTCAAGGTTTTAAGCCTATAAGTGTTGTCTCCTAAATTTTTTGAAATTTGGAAGGGACCTATCCAGAGTTTATCAAACTTACCATGATCTCCCTTCCTCTCATGTGCTTTGTCCCACATCAGGACTAGATCTGAGATCCTAAAGGCCTTGACCCTGGCTCTTTTTTCAAACTAGCGTTTGACAACAGCCTAATGTTTGGCAAATTGATCAATTACCTGACTTCTTTTCTCTTCTAGGTGCATCAACTAAAGCAACCTGACCTCTTGGTTATTATCTATGCCCAGGTATTCTTGTGCAAACTGCAGTGTAGGAATCTTTAAGTTAACAGGTAGGATGGGATCCACCCCATATACTAAGTGAAAAGGTGAATTTCCTAATGCAACTTTCATTCTAGTTCTGTCTACCCATAAGGCATACTTCAATAGGGTGTTCCACTCCCTAGGGTTCTTTTCTATTAACTTTTTTATGATATTCAATAAATTTTTATTTGTGGATTTTGCTAATCCATTCCCTTGGGGATAGTAGTTTGAGGAGAATTTCAATATGATCCCATAGTCAAAAGCCCAACTAGATAATCTTGTAGAAGCAAAAGAAGACCCATTATCACATACCAAAGCATAGGGAACTCCATACCTGGTGACTATATTACTTTCCAAAAATCTGATGACATCCTCAGCATTACATGTCTTGCTGTTGACAGCTTCAGTCCACCTGGTACAATAGTCAGTAATAGTTAAAACATACCTGTGGCCTGATGATGATGGAGGATTAATTGGTCCTATGAAGTCCATTCCCCATTGAGCAAATGGGCGCATCTCCATCACTGGCTGCAAAGGTTGGGTAGCATATCTTTCTCTATTTGCAGCAACCTGACACATGTGACAACATTTAATATGCTCAACAGTATCCTTAAAAATAGTGGGCCAATAGAACCCTGCCCTGAGGATAGCATGAGTGGTGGCCAAGGATGATCCATGTGTAGTCCCAAACTTGTCATGTAATTCTGATAGCACCTTGTCTGCTTCTGGCCTTTCCAGGCATCTAAGGTATATCCCCTCATAGTTTTTCTTGAAAAGGATTCCCCCTTTCATCATGTATTTCTGTGACCTTATCTTCAAGGCTCTCCTTTGTGAAGCTTGCAGTCTTGGAGGACATCTTCCAGTAATCAGGATGTGCCTGATGTCTGAGTACCATTCTCCATTGTCCTTTGCATTAATAACATATTGCTGAGTCATGATATTTGGATCAATCTCTGATATCATCTGGCTAAGTGCCTGTCCTCTCACTAACTTCATGGGAGTAATATCCATATCATATTCCTGGAGAACAGTGATCCATTTAGCCCTCTTCTCACCTGGTTCACTTTGCATTAATAACATCTTGACTGTTGCATCAGGTACCACAGCAATCACTTTACTTCTCAAAATATAATGCATGAACTTCTTAACTGCTCAAACTAGAGCAAGTGTCTGTCTTTCAACATCCATGTATCTGAGTTCTACATCTTTGAAAGGGCAGCTCATGAAGGCTATAGGATTTTCTTCCTTTTCTTCATTTCTTTGTGTCAACACTGCTGCAAAAGTATGCTCTGAAGCAAATGAATAGATGTAAAAGTCCTTGGTGTAATCTGGACTGATCAGAACTAGAGCAGCAGATATGGATTTTTTTATATCTTCAAAAGCTGCTCTAGCCTCTAGTGTCCACTCAATTTTAGCGTTCTTCTTGAGCATGGCGTTCAAGGGCCTGACAATTTCTGCAAAGCCAGTGATAAATTTTCTAAAAAAATTAATCTTACCAAAGTAAGATTTGAGCTCCTTTTTGCTTCCAGGAAGCTATATCTTCATGATGGATTCCACCCTGTTAGGGTCAATGATGATCCTATTGATGTGTAAAATTGCGCAGGTTCCAACACCAACATGGGAAGTTTCAAGAATGTGGGACTTGCTACTTGAAACGACCTCCAAATTTTAAAGAAGCTGGCTCTTCTCTCTCTAAAATGGGTTTTAGGGAAAAGGGGAGAAACTTAACAGAATTAAAGACATATTAAAGCAAATCTATCTATGGCGATGCGCTTGGATAAAGTGTTTCTCTCAACTAAGCATAGTGAAGCTATCCTTATAATTTAGTTACATTAAAGAGCAGATACTGCATGATTAACATAAATAGATGAAATGAATAAACTCAAAGGCTCACAATCAGAAAATTTGCAATGACACAAAAAATATCAACCAAGGCACAGAACTTAGTCTTTCTCATTAATTTTCCAGCAATATAAGAGGCACAGTTACATTCACTTTCTAAATCAAGAATAACAAAATAAAGGCAAATGATATTCACTGGCCACAACAAAAGTCTCAAACTTCTCTCTTAAATCTCTGACAGAAAAACTATCTCTGGAAAACTAGAATTCTATCCCCCAAAACTCTCTTGATCAATACAAATGTTACATATTTATAGCACAAGATTGACTCTAGATTATCTGCACAATCGAATCCCAACAGCCTAACCGAATTGGAGCTAACTGGAAGTCTCTGACACTTAAGATCTTTTGGATCCACAAATAGTTACATTTTTTGTAAGTACATTGGTTGTGACAAAATATGTATGGCGCATCTCCTTCTATAAGGAACAGACACTTGGTAGCTTCTGCACTCTTTAAACAATGAATTCTGAGACACATGGCAGCGTCCGCACGCATATAACTTGAAACTTCTTCATCTCTCGAGAGAAATAGGAAACGGACACCCGGCGGCTTCCGCACCAACTAGAAACAATACGTGTCTTAATTCGTACCTCTTTACTAAAATGTGTCTTTTATGCTTGGGTGGCCTCCACTTATGACAACTGTCGTGATCTGCTACTCTGAAGCTTAAAGACATACTTAAAAATGGGGCCCACAACTCTTTGCTTGCTAGCTTTTAAACAGGGATAGGTGGCAGCTTCCGTAGCACTGCTGACTGATACGTGGCGGCTTCCGCACTCTTCTTCAAACATTAAGAACCTTTTTGAGACTCACGCGGAGGTTGACACATGTCAGGCTCCGCATCACTGAAGAAACATTTAGTATTACCAGAGAAAAGGGGCAAAGGTTTTTATCATTAGCGCTGCATTTACCACATGGCATATTCCACATCACTGAAACTTTAAGAGCTGGGCCCATCACCATCCTTTACATAGCAACAAAATATAGAAACAGATACGTAGAAACTGATACTTGGCAAGCTCTGCAGCTACCACAAAAGACACATGGCGCCTTCCGTGCTCCTGCTGAAACATTTAGGGAGTGCCTCCGCTTATGACACGTGGTGCCTTCTACAACTTGAAGTTAAAACACAATAGAAACATCATCCGCTACGTGGCATGGTCCACTTAAAGTTGTAACTTAAAAACAAAATATAGCTTAAAACTAGGGCTTGACACTTGGTGAATCCTGCGACTTTGGCAAAATGAAACCCTCGCAGCCACTGCTAGAATTATTCGGGCACTGAACTGTAACCTGCGAATGCGCTGCAGCTTGATACAAAATGTAGAGTAATTTACTCTACAATTCTTGGTGACCCCTAGGACTTTTGAGCCTACTCAAAAAGAATCTGAAACTAGAAACAATATGTACTCAAAATACAGGGTCACAGATTCTGCAAAGCTGTCTGGTAAACAAAACATTCTGTATCAGAAAGTCCCTGTTTATTCTGCAAATCTTGGAATGCAAAATCAAGGTTTATAATATCCTTGTGGGAGAAAGTTTGCAAAATTTGAACTACGGCCTCTAATTGAAACTCTAATTGGGCCATTGGTATCAAGATAGCCTCCACCTCCTGTACTAATGAGGAATCACTTAAACCTTGAAAAATAGTTTGATCATTTTGTCTGGTTGGAAGCAGGGTCTTGATATCATCAATCATCAGTACAGTGTTATTATCTAGAAATGGTGATGGAAGACCTAGCTGCACCAAATCCTCTATGTGTCTCTTCATGTCTTTGACTCCTTCTTTGACAACATCTAGGAGTTCTTGGCAGTTTGTGGCAGCTGAGTTGCAACTTAGAACTTTATTTACCTTCTTTGCAGCTATCATTCTTGTAGGAATACACACAACACTGAGAGGGGGGGTGAATCAATGTTGTTAACAATTTTAACACTTTTTAAAACTTTTGATTAATCTAATTTCACAATTTAGAATTCTTCAGAAGGAACAAAGTAAATATGCAGAGTATCAACACACAGATTTGACACAAGAAATTTCCCGAGTGGAAAACCCTCCTGGGGTATAAAAACCACTCAACTGCCTCACTGGCTTAACACAAAATTCAGATTACAAATGTCTCACTGACATTATAATTCTGCCTCACTGGCAAATTTTATCTCTCTGCATGTCTCACTGACATCATCAACATTCAATGAAAAATTATAACTCAGGGGATTTCCCTGTTTCAATAAAAACCAAAACCTTATTTCTCCCTTTTAAGATAAACAAAATAAATTTCTCAATCAACCTTTAACTGTCTTCAACTCCTACAGTCAATCAATTTTGATCTTCAATATATTTCATACCTCTACAACACCATTTCAAACTAATTCACCATTTTGAGCTTTCTCTCTCTGCAAACTAAACAATTTATCTTCTCTGAAAAATTATAGTCTTTAATCACCTTCACTTTCTCTGACACCTTCACTTTCTCTGAACAAACATTACTCCATCATGATCATTGAAGAATCTCAACATAAATCCCTGAAGAATGATTCTCCATTCCTGCAAAAATTACATAACAATTCCATTCTCCAAAAGAACTTCTTAAAAAATTCTCATTCATTATCTTTCATCTGCAACACATCTCAAATCTGCCATTCAAAACAAAATCTATATATGCAAAAAGAATTTCAACAAAAAATCTTCAATAACCGGTTCAAATTCATTCTTCTCAACCTTATCATATTCTCACATGAAAATCAAACAACAAAACAAAAAAATGAACCCTCTTTGAACAACACTGCCTTTTCATATTCTTCATACTTGGAAACCTTCTAAAATTTTACTCTTTCCTTCACAAAAAAAACAACTTCAGTGACCCTTGAAATTTGGTGAGATAGATCCAAAAAAAATAGCTTTATTGCCTTTTTTAACAAAAGAGGACGTCAACTTTAATAGCACAGACTGACCGTTTGACAAAAAACTTGCCATTTAAAACTTGACCCTCCGATTTGTGCGGCCCGCCATCTGTTATTTAAACCTAAGCCGTTGATCGGCTTTTTCGCGCCCACTATTGAGTCTTCCACCGGCGCTCACCCGAGGCCTAGCACAAGGGGCCGGTAACATTGACGAGCTTGATACCCTTAAATTGTAACTTAAACCCCCGATGACCTCTTTTACCGGTCAATTTAAGTTTATAACAAAAAGTGCATAGAGTTATGACGGCCAAAGTTAAACAATGTATAAACAATGTAAAAGACTTAATCAATGTTGAGACAACCACACTTACCATATCAACCACTATAAACCTTGTCAAAAATCACATACTCCAAATACTAAAACACTGAAATGAAACACCATGCTTCATCAGACTGCCACTGTAATGAACTCAATGTAGATGGAGTTAATATAATACATATTAACATTTGTCAAATGATGCAAGCCCTTGCCTTAAACCAAAAATTGATAATATGCAATGAATGTCATCCACTGAAATGACTAAGTCACAGAACAACTTCACACAAGATCAACATTGATGTCATTACCATGAAGGACCACTGAAAGATCAAAACTGAGAGATCTAACAACCATTGTCACTGATGCAGACCATATCACTGAACTGAAAAACCATTGCCATTGATGAAGACCATGTCACAGATCTAACAACCATTGTCACTGATGCAGACCATATCACTGAACTGAAAACCATTGCCATTGATGAAGACCATGTCAGATCTCTGATTGCAACTTTACAACACTGATTGCATACTTCTCAACACTGATTTCATAACCTGTCAACTGCATCTTGTGAAAACTGTGAAATGCAACATCCTGATATCCTGATATTTTGACATCAATGAAAAGACAACATCCTGAACTGTGAAATGTGCTACAAAACTCCCCCTTTATCTTTGACATTGATGGCAAAACCATAACTGATTTCTCCCCCTTTTTGACATAAAAATGTCAAAGGCAAAAAAAATAACACCACAATCAATAGATTCCTATTCTTGTAAATACAATCCTCTGAAAAAAATTTGTCAAAACCAACACTTTACTTCAAACTGATCAAATGTACAATACTATAACACTACCAACCACAAAAATATGTACAAAAACTATATACAGGCTATGTACAAATGAGATTCAGGACATTAAAATAATCTAGAAAACAACTCCCCCTGAATCTGATATCTCTGTAACTTACTGAAGAGAGGCAAGAGACAGAACTCCCAGTCTCTGTCTCAGAGTTTCAAATGTCTCCTTTGGCAAAGGCTTTGTGAAGATGTCAGCCAACTGATCACTAGTATGCACATATTTCAAAGCAACTTCATTTTCAATCACCTTTTCCCTTAGAAAATGATATCTGATAGCAATGTGCTTAGTTCTTGAATGCATTATAGGATTCTTTGACATATTGATTGAACTTGTGTTATCACAAAGAATAGACATAGGCTTTTTAACCTCAACCTTAATATCAAGAAGTGATTGTACCATCCAAAGTACCTGTGTACAACATGATGAAGCAGCAATGTACTCAGCTTCAGCTGTAGATAGAGAAACACAATCTTGTTTCTTACTCTGCCATGCAACCAATCTGCCACCCAGAAAGAAAGCTGCCCCACTTGTGCTTTTTCTGTCATCAAGACACCCTGCCCAATCTGCATCTGTATAGGCAAGAAGTGTAAAATCATTGTGTCTAGGATACCATAAACCAAAATCAATTGTACCCTTAATATATCTAAAGATTCTCTTAACAGCATTCAAATGTGATTGTTTAGGACAAGCTTGAAATCTAGCAACCAAACAAACAGCCTGCATAATATCAGGCCTAGAAGCAGTGAGATATAAAAGACTCCCAATCATAGATCTATACAGAGATTGTTCTACTTCAGGTGATTCATCATTTTTACTTAGCTTATGCCCTGTCTCCATAGGAGTACCCAAAGGTTTGCAATCATCCATTTGAAACCTCTTTAACATCTCTTTGGCATATTTATTTTGTGAGATGAATATTCCCTTTTCAAGCTGAGATACCTGAAGACCAAGAAAGAAGGACAATTCTCCCAACATAGACATTTCAAATTCTGATTTCATGATGTTAGGAAATGAATGACTCATATCATCATTGTTACTACCAAAAATGATATCATCTACATAAATTTCAACAACCAGAATATCCTCACCTTTGATTAAATAGTATAAATTACTATCCACACCTCCTTTTGTGAACCCCTGTTCCTGCAAAAACTTATCCAGTCTATAATACCAAGCCCTTGGAGCTTGCTTTAAACCATATAAAGCCTTTTTCAACCTGTAAACATGATCTGAATTATCTTTATTCACAAAACCTTCTGGTTGTTCCATGTAGACTTCTTCTTCAAGATCTCCATTTAGAAATGTTGATTTTACATCCATTTGGAAAACTTTGAAATTTTTATAAACTAAAAAAGCTAAAAACATCCTTATAGCTTCTAATCTAGCAACAGGAGCAAATGTTTCTTCAAAGTCAATACCTTCAATTTGTGAATACCCTTTGCAAACCAGTCTGGCTTTGTTTCTAACAACTTTACCTTTATCATCAAGCTTATTCCTAAACACCCATTTTGATCCAATGACATTCTTACCTTCTGGTCTTGGAACAAGTTCCCATGTTTTGTTCTTTTCTATTTGGCTTAACTCCTCTTCCATGGCATTAACCCATGCTTCATCTTTGCTGGCCTCAACATAATTCTTTGGTTCCATTTCAGATATCAAACACACATGTGCTTGATTATGTGCAGCAGCTTGCTTTCCTCTTCTTGTTAAAACACCACTGTCCTTATCCCCAATGATCAACTCATGAGGATGATCTCTTTGAAATGCCTTTGAAAGAGTCTTTGTCTTGACATCAACAGATTTTTCAGGATCTTCTTCCTCTTCCTCTTCCTGAATTTCTTCTTCCTTTTGTGAATGATGATCAACTTCAATGTCATGAATTAACTGCATACAGGGCTGCAAATCCTCATCCACCTTAACATTAGTACTTTCAATTATTCTTTTGAGCCTATTGTTAAAACATTTATATGCCTTGCTATGTGTAGAATAACCAAGAAAAATGCCTTCATCACATCTAGACTCAAAACCACATAAGCTATCATTATCTTTCTTGATGTAACACTTACTTCCAAAAATTTTGAAATACCCAACATTAGCTGACTTACCATACCATAGTTCATAAGGAGTATAATTTGACTTTACCCTTAATTGAACTCTGTTCAGAGTATATACAGCTGTATGAACAGCTTCTCTCCAATAGACATTAGGCAGATTTGCATCATGTAGTAAAGTTCTTGCCATTTCTTTTACAGTCCTGTTTTTCCTTTCAGCTACTCCATTTTTCTGTGGAGTTCTAGGAGTGGAGAATTGCCTTCTTATCCCATGTTTTTCACAATACTCCTCAAATTCCTTTGAAGTGTACTCTCCTCCATTGTCTGACCTTAGACATTTTAGCTTGAAATCAGATTCCTTTTCAACCATCTTCTTGAAGATTTTGAATCTATCAAATGCCTCTGATTTATGCCTTAAGAATGTTACCCATGTCATTCTTGAAAAATCATCAATGAAAAGCATAAAATACTTTTCTCCTCCCAGAGCTTTAGTCCTTGTAGGACCACACAAATCTGAATGTACCAGCTGCAGAGGTTTTGAAGAAAAATACTCCTTAGGCTTGAAACTAACTTTAGTTTGCTTACCCAGCTGACACTCTTTGCATATAGTATTACTTGGTTTTGAAATATGAGGCATATTTCTGACATTGTGATTCTTGCTAATTCTCACAAGATTGTCAAAATTCACATGACCAAGTCTTCTGTGCCATAACCAGCTTTCCTCAATTTGACCCATGAAACAGATATGACTATCAACACTTTTAGTTTCTGAGTTATGAAGATTGTAGATGTTACCACTAGTCCTTAGACCTGCTGCAATAACTTTACCTGATTTCTTTTTAATCTCACATCCATGTGCATCAAAAACCACATTAAAACCATTGTCACATATTTGATTGACACTTAACAAGTTGTGCTTCAGTCCTTCTACAAAATACACATCATGTAGTGGTGTTTCTTCATCAAGAAGAATTGTACCTTTACCTTTGATCATAATGCAATCATTATTTCCAAACATAACAGAACCTTCATTAATGTCTTCAAACTTAACAAATTTTTCTTTGTCTCCTGTCATGTGATTGGAACAGCCACTGTCAATCACCCACTGTTCCTTCTTTCTGGCATGAAAAGCAGCTTGTGCAATCATAACATTAATGCCCTTATTGATTACCTTAGGTCTCCAAACTAACAACTTCTTTTCAGAACTTGAAGAAGACAAACCTGTAACAGTATTCCTTATAGTTTGCTGAATTTGCAAAGAAGGTCTACAAAATTTGGCAATATGCCCAAAATTTTTACAATTGTGACACTTCAAACTTCTTAAAAACATGAATGGATTCCTTGGAAATAAATGCATTTCTCTTCTGACTCCAAATCTGCATTCACTGGCTTTATGTCCAAACCTGTTGCAACAAAAACAATATCCAGTAAAGTGAGCATTATACCTGAAAGTATCACTTCTGTTGTAGTTTGTTGTCCTTATGATTGATTTGCCATTTGTACCAGCCTTTTGTGAACATTGTCCCTCTTCAAATCCAAGACCTGATTTATCCTTGAATCCTTTTTGTTTATCAAGAAGATCATCTAGTTTATCACTGCTTCTGCACATATCAAGTCTTCTTCTCAGATCAACAATTTCAGCTTCAAGTGTATGACATTCCTTTTCCTTGTTATTCAACTCTTTATCTTTATCAACAATAATTTTCTTACTTTCTTCAAGAGAAAGAATTAGATCAGTAATTTGTTTCTCATAACAAGTTAACTTGTTATTCATGATCTCATTTTCTTTTTGAAACTGACTTCTTTGTGCAATGATTTCCTTCTTAAGTTTCTTGACTTGACTTAATGCACACATCAATTCTCCTTCAAAATCAACAACAGCTTCACAACTGTTTGATTGTTCCTCACACTTTTCATTTTGAACTTCATTTAGAATAGCCATAAATAAAGTCTGTGCATTTTCATCAAGAAAATCATCTGAATCACTTTCAGACATATCAACATTTTTTGTGAACAAGCTTCTCTTCTTTCTGAAATTATTTTTTCTTCTAGAAACAAACTGTTTCTTTTTAAATTGCTTCTTATTTTCATCTTCATCACTGTCTATGTCTTTGTAAGGACACTGAGCTGCATAGTGTCCAATCTTTCCACATTCAAAACATTTGAATGGAAGCTTACCTTTGTACTTACCAACAGATCCCTTCTTTAACTTGCTTGCAAGAGATATTTCTTGTTCATCATCCAATTCATCTGAATCAGAAATCTCCTTTTCTTTTCTGACTGATTTGAAAGCAGCTTCTTTGCTTGAAGGTATGTCATTGCTAATCCTCATCTCATAAGCTGTGAAAGTGCCATGAAGTTCATCAAAGGTAACTTTGCTTAAATCTCTTTCTTCAACAGCAGACACTTTGGATTCATATTTTGGATTTAAGGTCCTTAAGATTTTTGTAACAACTGTCTTCTCTTCCAGTGTATCACCAAGTCCTCTGATAGCATTTACAATTTCTTGGACCCTTAAAAGATATTCTGCCACTTTCTCATCATCACTCATTCTGAGACTTTCAAATTTTGCTCTGTAGGATTGCAGTTTTGCTTCTTTGATTTTATCATCTCCTTGATAGATATTTGACAATTTGTCCCATATTTCCTTGGCTGTTTTACACTCCATGATTTTTACAAGTATGTCATTGGTAAGACCACAACATAATGCATTTTTAGCCTTAGCATTATTTTCATATGCCCTTTTCTCATCAGCTGTGCTAGGAGGATTTGTAGCAGTATATCCAGTAACAATAGCATCATACACATCATACCCCAGAGATGACAAATATGACTCCATCCTGAATTTCCAAAAAGCATAGTTAGAGCCATCAAACATAGGTGCCTTATAATTTGAGTAACCTTCATGACTTGCCATGATAAGTATTCCAGAAATATGATCTACCCAAGCTGATTAAGCTTTGACAGGGTACCAGGCTCTGATACCAATTGTAGGAATACACACAACACTGAGAGGGGGGGTGAATCAGTGTTGTTAACAATTTTAACACTTTTTAAAACTTTTGATTAATCTAATTTCACAATTTAGAATTCTTCAGAAGGAACAAAGTAAATATGCAGAGTATCAACACACAGATTTGACACAAGAAATTTCCCGAGTGGAAAACCCTCCTGGGGTATAAAAACCACTCAACTGCCTCACTGGCTTAACACAAAATTTAGATTACAAATGTCTCACTGACATTATAATTCTGCCTCACTGGCAAATTTTATCTCTCTGCATGTCTCACTGACATCATCAACATTCAATGAAAAATTATAACTCAGGGGATTTCCCTGTTTCAATAAAAACCAAAACCTTATTTCTCCCTTTTAAGATAAACAAAATAAATTTCTCAATCAACCTTTAACTGTCTTCAACTCCTACAGTCAATCAATTTTGATCTTCAATATATTTCATACCTCTACAACACCATTTCAAACTAATTCACCATTTTGAGCTTTCTCTCTCTGCAAACTAAACAATTTATCTTCTCTGAAAAATTATAGTCTTTAATCACCTTCACTTTCTCTGACACCTTCACTTTCTCTGAACAAACATTACTCCATCATGATCATTGAAGAATCTCAACATAAATCCCTGAAGAATGATTCTCCATTCCTGCAAAAATTACATAACAATTCTGTCATTGATCCCTGCTGCTGACAATATTTCATCTGTTGTGTCATATAGCTTCTTCAGCAACAGTTGAGAGTCAAAAACCCTTAAGGAAATGGTAGACAGAGTGGCCTGAACTGAAGCTTCCACCTTCTCGCACAACTGTTGTACATTTAACAGGAACGTTAATGAGGGCCTTAGCTGGATAATCTCCTTAGAGATTCTTTTCCACACTGACACATATAGCTCCTTGACTAGATTTAGAACTCCAGCATTTTGAGGCCTATTAGCTAACTCAAGTGTTAACTATTTTGTTGTTTGTTGCTCAGCTAGGAGTTGTGCCTGTATTGCAGCAACAATATTCTGCTCATTCAGTAACTTTTGCTGAGACATTGTGTCTTGTTGCAGCTTATCCTGATATTTCTTCTCTAATGTGGCCTTTTCCTGCCTCAAAACATTTACTGCAGCTTTTTCCTGAGCTAGCTCAACCTTTAGAGTAGCATTTTGTGCATGTGTGGCTTGATGAATCTAACAGGAAATAGTATTTTGCAACTGTTTATTTAGATTCTCTATTTCATCCTTCGTTGATTTCAATTCTCCAGCAAGGTTGCCACTATGTGTCTTTTCCTGAGCTAAGTCAACTTCAACTTTCTGTAATTTCCTAGACACCTTCAAGTAGTCAGTTGCAACAACAGAAGTGGTTTCATTGAGCAGTTTGACCCTATCTTGTGGTTTGAATAGACACATGTCCATAGCTACTGCATTCAAAGTCCTGAGGCTGCATCTGCTCATTTGGCTTCACTACATTTGGGGACAAATGCGTGACAGTCAGCTGCTGTTGAATAGGGTCAAAGAGAGACCTCATATGTGGCACAACTAGGGTCTTATTTTCTTTCTTTCTTTTCTTGTCCATCTTGGCTTCTCTAGCCTTCTTTGTTGTATCTGCCTGAGCTTGGAAAGTGGGAGGAGAGGCAATATATCCCCAAGCAAAGGGATGACCCTGAGGTAAACCATAAGGAATAGCCAAATGTTGGCTAGGGAAGATTTGGGGAGGTGCTCTTCTTGGAACAAAGGGGGAAAAGAATGGCAATGAGGTGGCATGTGAAGACATGGCTTGAGGATTAGCAATTGGGGCAAGTGTAGATATAGGCACAACAGAGGTGGAAGGGGATACTAATGTTTGGCTAGTTGAGGTTGCCACCCCTATGGTAGAAGAAAGAGACAAAGAGGAAAAAAGAGAAGAAACACTTACCTGAGGAGTAGCAGATGTGATTGGTATTTGTTGTTTCAAGGGTTCTACTTCTTCATCTGACTCTTCTGGCAGGTGTGGTTTTCTATGCTTCCTTGGCCTTTCTTCTTCTTGCTCCTCCAATTCCTTCTCTACAACATTGACCACTACTGATGGTGGCAATGATACAAAACTGGAAGCCCCAGTAGCTAAAACTAATGGAGTCCCTCTAGGTGGTGATGATACCACACCCTTTTGTTTCTCTAAAGTACTGAGAGATTGGGGCCAGGAAGATATAGGTACAGCAGAGGTGGCCTGTCCTATTGATTGCATTGTATGAGTTGACTCAGCCTCCTCTTCTGACTCTTCACCCCTCTTCTAGATTCTGCTTGTATCAGGGCTGGAGACTGGGGATGGATGCCACTCATCCCAGATCGACTCCCATTTCTCATCTGTGTCGACCTTGCCAAAGGAGTGTGTCAATTCAAAAAGTTCCTGCCTATATTTTCAATAGGCCTCAATTTTCTCTAGTTTCCATTCCTGCCCCTTCAAAGCCTTCTTCAATCTAGTACCCATTCTGATCTTAGGGTCAAAGGCCCTTTGTTTAACATAAAAGGTCTCCCATGGCCTGGGACCCTCATAAAGCAAATCTGCCAGTTCTACATACAAGTCAAGGTTATCTTCTTTAGGGTTTCTCCTGTCTTCCCAAAAGGGATGACCCTCATGTTGTATTTTAGCCCCGACTTTGTTGGTTCTAACCCAGGAGGCTATAAAACTATTTGGGTCATATCTCCATTTGTCTTTAATGATGAAAAATCCCAAGACAACTAACTTTCATAGCAACAGGTGTTCAGCATCCCTGACTTCTAGGGTCATATTCCTTCTAACCCATGGGACATCATACATTTTCTTCTTCTTTTTCTTAGTGCCAAATTCATTGTCAACCACGGACACCTGCCAGGTTACTTCTAGAAACATTACCCTAGGGGTCAAAATTTTAGGTAGCAACATAGGTTCCCCATTGAAACCGTGGACCCTGATGATAGTATTTTGGGCCCCAAAGAAATAATCACATGGGATTGGGCAATTGGTCATGAAACCCCTAATGCTCTGTGTCAACCTATGTTCTACAGGCTCAGGGCTCAAATGGCAAAAGGCTGGAGCAACAAAGAGTTCCCAGAACTCATAAGGATCTGATGCCTCAGATAGCACGTGTCCATGCAGACACATTAATAGTTCTATTTTGCCCAAAATCTAGGTCATATAAGTTCAACTGCATATTTTGTGCAAAAATACTGTGGTTCTGATATAACATTAAATGAAACGGATAAGCAGAATACCTGAAAAATCCTTTGGTTTTGAAATTGACCAGCTGGTCAATCATGGAATAGGTAATTTGTTCTGAAAAGTCTAGCTGGTATTCTTGTGTCTTGTTAACAGTCTTCAACCTGAAAAGGATGGAAATTTGCCAGTCGTAGACTGTGTTATCTTCCTTCATTCCATAAATGAAAGCCATCATTGACAGTGCTTCTTGACTAGCCTAAGTGAATTGTGCCCTTCCTGTAGGTAGTGCAGGCATCTGGGTGTTCTCCTCTGGCAACTGCAACTCTAAGTTAAGAAACCTAATCTAGTTATTGACATTTGACCATGTCTTTTGCATCTTAACAATAGTGGGGAACGTGGCCATTTGATCATGATACAGGGCCAACATGTCTCTTATAGCTTTGGGTGTAATTTGCACCATAAAGGGACCCTGTTTTATGGTGTTTGAAGGCGCATGAAACAATCCTGTGCATATATCAATTAGGTCAGGACATAGGTGCACATTTGGAACCATGAACTGTGCCAATTGTGAGATCCAAATCCTCATTCCAAAAGTCTCAGATTGTCCACTTTTTGCTTTTTGAATACATCTCTGGTGTGGCCCTTCACAGAGAGTCCTGGTAGGTTTTTGAAGGGCTGGGTCGAAGATGCCATCTGCAAAATCTTTTACTTTATCTGGGTCAATAGAATACCCTACCTCGGGAACCCTTGTCCTTGGGTAGGCTCTCTTCGATTGCGCAGGCGCTGAGGCATATGATTTGCTTTTCAAAAGCTTGTCAATTGATTCATAAATCCCAAGACCCTCCTGAGAAGACTGTGCTTCGGCCATATCTATGCTTGCGGGGAGAATGTGGGTGCTTTGACATAGTAATGGATGGAATTGCTATACTGGAATAGTACAAAGCTGAAAATGCTTGCTAGGGACTAGAATTTGTAGGGGATTGCTAGGAGTTCAAAGCAGAGAGATGAAGCAAAATGAGAGCATAAGTTAAGGCTTATCTCTAATTTAATGGGGCTTTTAATGACACATCATGCCTTATAAATGGCATTAATGCCAAAAAACCGTTAGTGTATCTTTCTAAATCAGCATGGGACTGAGTGTCAGACACATTATGAGAGTGGCTACAAAAGTGCGTACTTTCAGGGTTTTGGGGATTAGAGACAACCTTAATGAATGCGAGACTTCCCAAAAGAGAAGGGGCTTGCGCACTTGACATGTGTTCACATAACACTTATTTAAAAGAAAAGCGGGAAAATAGGAAAACAATAAAGGGAAACTAACTAACTATAGTACATAGGAGACACTGCTTAATTAAAATGCTTCAGATAGATCTCATTCACATGAATCTCTTTAGGTTCACCTTCCATTGTTTCAAGCTCAAAAGAATTTTGTTGCCTACAAGAACAAATCTTGTAAGGGTCAGTCCACAATGATTCAAATTTGCTATGTCTATCGGGCTTGGCAGCTCTTTCATCCCACTTCAAAATTATTGAGCCAACTTCAAAATGGGGATTTGAAGTCTTCTTGTCAAAATAGTCCTTAATTATTTTTTGGTGTTTCATTAGTGACTCATGTGCTTTTTCCCTTTTCTCTTGTACTTCTAGGAGCTCTGCAAGTCTGACTTGCATGGGGCCATTCTCTTCAATCTCTATTTGTTTCAATAATTGTAGAGTAGGCATCTCTAAACTTAGTGGCATTACAGCTGGCTTACCATAGACTAATTCGTATGGAGACATCTTTGTCACTTGTTTTGGTGTGATTCTATCAGCCCACAATGTTGTATTAAGTAGTCTGTGCCACTCTCTGTGATAGTTTGTCCCTATCCTCTTAATGAGTCTGATCAGGTTCTTGTTTGTAGATTCTACCAGACCGTTACCTTGTGGGTAATAGTTTGAAGAAGTCTTCAAATAAATTCTATTTCTTAGTGCAAATTCAGATATTTTTGTTCCCAAAAATGCCTTAGCATTATCTAATATTATGGTATGAGGAGGACCAAATTGAGCAGTAATACCCTCTAGAAAGTCTAATATTACCTTTTCTGTTGCTTCCTTGAGCGGTACTGCTTCACTCCATCTGGTGAAGTAATTTGTGGTAGTTAGGATCCATTTGTGTCCCATACTTGACACAGGATTTATCATTCCAATAAAATCAAGACCCCATTGGGCGAAGGGTTCATCCACGATTATGGGACTTAGAGGCATTGCTGCATTCCTTCTTTTCCCAGAACTGACAAGACTGACAATCTTTAACCAGTTGATAACAATCTATGAATAAAGTGGGCCAGAAGTATCCTACTTGAGTTATTTTTATTGCAGTGGTCCTTGCTGAAAAGTGTCCACCAGAGGCTCCATGGTGTAACTCATGTAGTATTCTTTGAGCTTCATCTTTTTCTATACATCTTAAGAGTATACCATCAGCATTTTTTCTAAAAAGAATATGGTCAATTAATACAAAATGGGCCCCTTGCTGCCTATAGTATCTCTTTTTATCATGGGAGAGCTCATTTGGGAAAACCCCATGTTTCATGAATTCTATTCTGTTTGTGACCCAAGAATCTTGATCAACCTCTTGTATTTTTAATACATTTTCAATTTTTGTTTCTTGTGTCATCATTCTTTCCATGTCCTGAGCCATATATTGGCACAATCCTTTGCCCCTTACTAACTTAGTGGGTCTGACCTCCGCATCATATTCAAGGATCTTTGTTATCTAGTTTGCTCTTTTCTCAGTGATCTCACCCTCCATAATGTATTCTCTCACACTAGGATGAGCCACTAATATCAAAATCTTATTCCCTGTGACCATATGTCTAAATTTCTTAAGAGCTTTTACCATGGCATATGCCTGTTTCTCTACAAAATTGTATCTAGCCTCATATTCCCTGAGAGTCCTAGAGAAAAAAGGCTATTGCATGCTCTCCTTCTTGCTGTTCATCTTTCTAAGTTAAGACAGTAGCAACGTTGAATTCTCCTCCATACACATACATGGTGAAAGACTTAGAGAAGTCTGGGTTTCTGAGTACTGGGGCAGTTGAAATTACTCTTTTGATCTCTTCAAAAGCCTGCCTTCCCTCTGTAGTCCATTTGAAAACTAGGTCTTTTTTTAGCAACAGTGTCATAGGTCTGATTAGACCCGCAAAGTCAGATATGAAACCACTGACAAAGTTGATCTTTCCCAAGAAAGACTGAACTGCTTTCTTATTGACTAGCAGAGATAGATTTATTATAGCAGTGACTCTCTCTGGATCAATAGAGACTCCTTCCTTTAACACTATATGCCCTAACAATTTACCCTGAGGTACTGCAAAGATGCACTTCTTAGGATTCAGGGATATTCCAAACTCCTGGCATTTCTTAAAAATAGCCTCTAAATGATCAAAATGGTCCAGAGCATTTTTAGAGAAAATAGTGAGGTCATCTAGATAAATCAAGATGATCTTGTTTATAAGCTCCCCAAATGCTACATCCATGGCTCTTTGAAAAGTGGCTCTAGCATTTGACAGGCCAAAAAGCATCTTAGCATATGCAAATGTTCCCCATTTTGTAGTAAATGCAGTCTTATGTTGGTCTGCATCAGCCAACCAAATCTGATTATATCCAGAGAAACCATCCAGTAGGGAAAATCTCTCTAATCCAACCACGGTCTGTGAAATTTGTTCCATAGAGGGCAGTGGATAATGGTCTTTTAAGGATGCTCTATTCAGATCCCTAAAATCCACATAGAGTCTTATGTCACCATTCTTTTTTCTTATTGGCATTAGGTTTGATACCCAGGTTGAGTGTTTGATTGGAAAAATAATTTTTGATTCTAAGAGCTTCTGCAACTCATCCACCATTAGAGGTTCAATCCTTGGATTCACTGGCCTTTGCTTCTATCTGACTGGTTTAGATCCTTCAGTTAGTTTTATGGTGTACTAAATGATGTCTCTATTATAGCCATGGAGGTCTTCATAGGTCCAGGCAATCACCCTATCATATCTTTCACATAAATCAGTCAATCTTTCCTTTTCTTGTTGGGTTGTAGAATTGCCAATCTTTAATTTTCTTCCTTCACTGACTTGGATTTTAGAATAATCTTCTTTATTTGCTTGAAACCTCTTCTTCTCCAGGCTTACATCTTCTGGGTCAAATAAGTTTTCTAAGGTAATCAGTCCTTTAGGGAGCTTATTTGACTTCAGTTGAATAATTTGGTCACCATAGGCTTCTTCAATTTTAGGGTGCAACTGATCAGTAAATTCTCCTGATTGTTGCAAAAATGAAAGGACCTGGAAATCATTTTCAAAAACTTGCCAATTTTGGTCATTGTCTGGGATATTTGGTCTTTCTATAACGTTGACTAACTCATTATTGACTAGTAAATCAGTTGCTGGGTCAAACTATGAACCAATCTATGTCATTCTATCTACCTTAGAATTTTGGGCTTTAGGAACTACTTCAATGTTGAAAGCTTCAAAATTATCTATTATGTCCCAAATTCTGTGCCTATAGGATCTCATCCTTACATTTTTGGCTACTGCCTTTTCTTTGATTTGTTTCACCACTAGTTTTGAATCTCCTCTTACTATCAGATTCCTTACTCCCTTTTTCTTTGCCAACATGAGTCCATGCACAAAGGATTCGTACTCAGCATCATTATTGGTATAGGCAAACTGAAAGCGAATGGCTCTTAAAATTTTCTCACCATTTGGGGTAGTAAGGCAAATTCCTGCACCAGCACCGTTTTTACTTCTAGCCCCATCAAAATTTAGAGTCCAGATCTCTGAGTCCTTTTCAGATCCTTGAGTTTGTGATGTTTCTTTCCTTAAAACATTTGGGATCTCTTGGTCTTCTTCAAATATCACATAAGTGCCTAAAGTAGTAGAGTCATAATTTCCATAGGGGTCACTTTGCATCATAGTCAACAACTGATTATTCTTTTCCTCCTGTTGGTCATGTTCAGTGTAGTCACCTATCTCTTCAACAAAGACTCTCTCCTCTTTATTTAGCATAGCATGGGCTGCCTCTAATTTTGGGGTGGGTTCATTTGTAATATGGTCTTTTGATAATGGCTCAGATAGTATTTTCTTCTTTGTTCCATATTTGGTTCTCAGAATGAGGTGTGACCAATCTAGTGACATGTAACCTCCTATCTTGGCTGTGAAATCTCTGGATAAACATAGACCAAATATAGGGGGAATATCTATGACTACCACATCCTAATTTACAATTATATTGGGGCAAGTATATAGTTGCAATGGGAGTTGTTTAATTTTCCCTATTGTTTGCACAGATTTTCCATCCAATTGCATAACCCCTCTTGTAAGTGGCTCATATTTTATTTTCAAAGCATCTGCTATTTGCTTTTGCATTACTGTAGTACTAGCCCCAGAGTCTATCATTGCATTATGCAACAGTTTCTTCCCAACTATTAGAGTTAAATAAAAGGGATCTGGTTTAGATTTACCTACCTCAGGTGCATTATTCAATAGGGCCGTTGTCTACAAAGGTACAGTATCTTTGAGCTGCAGCTTTTCTTTATCAGTAGATCCTCCTTTGGCATCAGTCTATTTAGGAACTTCTTGGCCTTGCAGAGCCTCTTGCAACAGTGTCTTCTGCTCAGGAATAGCTAGCATGTCCCAGATTGATACATGCGCTGGCGTTCTTTTTAGCTGATCCACTATATTCACAGGTCTTAATGCCTGGGCCTTTGAGTAATAAGGGTATCTTGACTTTTCTTGGACTTGTCCTAAGACTACTTGATTCTGCACAGGCTGAGGCATTTCATGTCTAGAGACTGTGTTCTGGTGACTTTGTAATGGAGGGGCTCCCATGGTCTCATTATTAGTGACTTTAGGTCGTTCCATCATTCTCCTCTTTGCTCTGGTATAGTAGTCTGATTGCACCAATGGCTTCTTGGAAGTAGATGTTTCATTCAAGAACACTAAATCTTCTTCCTCAATCCATGAAAATAAAGCATGCTCAGGGGCTATCTCTTCTTCTTGTTGTAGGGACATCCCTTGCATCTGGGCCACTAGGACTGCATTTTGTACACCAGGAGACTGATATTGTGGAGTGTTAGAAGTTACAAATTGTCCTTCTACTCCTCTCTGTTCTGCTATCTTCTGCTGTAAATTTCCTTTGGGGCAGTCTCTAGGCATATGGGCATTATTGCAAGGAAAACACCAAGCATTTGTACCATCTGCAAAATTATTTTGCCCTGGAACAATTTCCCTATTGGGATTAGGAGGAACAACCTGTAGAGGTGTAGGGACTGTGACTAATTGGTTTGATGGCTGAGGATTAGCTTGCCTTTGAGGGCCCTGATATTGATTTGTCTGAAAGGGAGGTCTATTTCCTTGGTAACCTTGATAATGGGGCTTTGGTAAGGATTTTGTTGCCTCTTTAGGTCAATTATTTCATTTGAGAAGGTCCTTAAGATGTTCTTGACATCATTCATTTCAGATGATTGAACAGGGGCAATTACTTTAGTAGGTTGCTGAGGAAATGAATACATAGACACAGGTGGGGTTGAAGGTTTAGGTGCTTCTTGAGGCAATGGCAAGGTAATTTCTGGGAACATGGGCATAGGAGGTCTTGGGGCTAGTTTTCTAGCATCTATTAAGTTATTTTCAGCCTTGACTGCCAACTCATAAGCTTCTGGTAGTGTTTGACCTCCAAGGGATTGGGTCATCACTGATATATCTGAGTTTAAAGCTTTAAGGTAAAACACAATAGCCATACTTGGTAATGGTCTTGCTGTAGCAGAAATTCTCTCCCAAGTCTTTTGAAATCTTGAATTGAAATCAGTCATAGCTTCTTGTGGTGCCCTTTTGATGGTAATCAATTGTTGCAGCAAAGAAGATTTATCACCCTTTTCTTTAAATCTTTCAAAGAAAAGCATCACCAAGCTGATCCCATGTGGATATTGTATTTGGGGTTAAATATCTATACCAGTCCAGAGCCTTCCCTTTGAAAGAAGCTACCAACAGTCTTATAGCCACATTTTGTTGAGTGATCACATGCACTACACAAACATCAGATACATCTTGCAGATGTTCCTCAGGTGTCTTGAAATCTTCCCCACTGAACTTAGGCAGAGCCTTCAGAGCATTGGCTGGGATAACATCCCAAGTAGCTGGTGGTATTGGGAGAATCAGAGGACTGCCAGTGTTCCAATTTGCATAGTTCCTTGGGGCTATAGGTGCTCCCATATTTGCTCTTGGTGCTGCTACAAACTGATTCACTCTTCTCCTTGGATTAGCTATCAGTGGTGGCAAAAGAATGCTGGATTAGCAGCAGATTGAGCTCTTGTTACAGGTCCACAACTCTGACTTCCTGTGGCTTTCTGGCTCATACAATCTTGATAGTAATTTCAAGAAATTATCCCACCGAGCGTGCCAAAAACTGTTGATGTGTAAAATTGTACAGGTTCCAACACCAACATGGGAAGTTTCAGGAATGTGGGACTTGCTACCTGAAACGACCTCTAGATTTTAAAGAAGCTAGCTCTTCTCTCTCTAAAATGGGTTTTAGGGAAAAGGGGAGAAACTTAACAGAATTAAAGATACATTAAAGCAAATCTATCTATGGTGATGCGCCTAAATAAAGTGTTTCTCTCAACTAAGCATAGTGAAGCTATCCTTATAATTTAGTTACATTAAAGAGTAGATACTGCATGATTAACATAAACAAATGAAATGAATAAACTCAAAGGCTCACAATCAGACAATTTGCAATGACACAAAAAATATCAACCAAGGCACAAAACTTAGTCTTTCTCATTAATTTTCCAGCAATATAAGAGGCACAGATACATGTACAGTTACATTCACTTTCTGAATCAAGAATAACAAAATAAAGGCAAATGATATTCACTGGCCACAACAAAAGTCTCAAACTTCTCTCTTAAATCTTTGACAGAAAAACTATCTCTGGAAAACTAGAATTCTATCCCCCAAAACTCTCTCGATCATTACAAATGTTACATATTTATAGCACACGATCAACTCTAGATTGTCTGCACAATCGAATCCCAATGGCCTAACCGAGCTGGAGCTAATTGGAAGTCTCTGACACTTAAGATCTTTCAAATCCACAAACAGTTACATTTTTTGTAAGTCCATTGGCTGTGACAAAATATGTATGGCGCATCTCCTTCTATAAGGAATAGACACTTGGCGGCTTTCGCACTCTTTAAACAATGAATTCTGAGACACATGGCAGCATCCGCGTGCATATAACTTGAAACTTCTTCATCTCTCAGGAGAAACAGGAAACTGACACTCGACGGCTTCCGCACCAACTAGAAACAATATGTGTCTTAATTCGCACCTCTTTACTAAACTGTGTCTTTTATGCTCGAGTGGCCTCCACTTATGACAACTGTCACGATCCGCTGCTCTGAAGCTTAAAGACATACTTAAAAATGTGGTCCACAACTCTTTGCTTGCTAACTTTTAAATAGGGACATGTGGCAGTTTCCATAGCACTACTGACTGATATGTGGCAGCTTCCGCACTCTTCTTTAAACATTAGGAACCCTTTTGAGACTCACGCGTAGGTCAACACATGTCGGGCTCCACATCACTGCAGAAACATTTAGTATTACCAGAGAAAAGGGGCAAAGGCTTTTATCATTAGCGCTGCATTCACCACGTGGCACATTCCGCATCACTGAAACTTTAAGAGCTGGGCCCACCACCATCCTTTACATAGCAACAAAATATAGAAACTGATACGTGAAAACTGACACTTAGCAAGCTCTGCAGCTACCACAAAAGACACATGGCACCTTCCGCGCTCCTACTGAAACATTTAGGGAGTGCCTCTACTGATGACATGTGGCACCTTCCGCAGCTTGTAAGTTAAAACACAATAGAAACATCCTTCGCTACGTGGCACGCTCCGCTTAAAGTTGTAACTTAAAAACAAAATGTGGCTTCAAGCTGGGGCTTGACACTTGGCGAATCCTGCGACTCTGGCAAAATGAAACCCTCGCAGCCACTGCTAGAATTATTCGGGCACTGAACTGTAACCCGTGAATGCGTTGTAGTTTGATACAAAATGTAGAGTAATTTACTCTACAGATCCCATTTTCAGTTATCAGGTGGCCTAGTAATTTTGCTGTGTTTACCCCAAATATGCATTTCTTGGGGTTTAGGGATATCCCATATTGTTCACATTTTTTTAGCACCCTTCTGAGGTCTTCTACATGGTTTCCTCTTTCTTTAGAGAACACTGTTAAGTCATCCATGTATATGACTACATTTACCAATTAAGCCTCTGAAGGCTATGTCCATTGGTCGCTGAAACGTTGCTCCAGCGTTTATTAACCCAAACGGCATCCGCCTGTAGGCAAAGATCCCCCACTTTGTGGTGAATGCAGTTTTCAATCTGTCAATTTTATCCACCATCACCTAGTTATAACCAGAGAAACCATCCAGAAATGACATCATCTTGGTGCCATTCACAATCTACAGGACCTCATCCAAGGAAGGCAAAGGATAATTATCCTTTTCAGATGCTTTGTTTAATTTCCTGAAGTCTACACATAGTCTGATGTCGTCATTCTTCTTCCTTACTGGAACCAGGTTTGTTACCTAGGTGGAGTGCCTCACATGAAATATGATCCTGGCATTTAGCAGTTTCTTAACCTCCTAAAAAATGATAGGTTCCAACAAAGCATTGACAGGTCTTTGCTTCTGTCTAAAACACTTAGCATCTGGCTTCAAAGGTATGGTATGAGTGATGACTGATGTGTCGTAGGTTTTCAACTCATCATAAGTCCAGGCAATGACATGGATGTAATCTTTAAGAGCTTGGGTTATTCCTTCCAACTCTTCTTCTGTGCAAACTTTCCCAATCAGGTCATTTTTCTTTTCATCATCTTGTCCAATGTTAACCTGAGAATATTGTCCTCCATCTGCCTTTGGAAGATCCTTCTATTTTAGCATGTTGTCTAGATCAAATGCTCTTTCTAGCTCAATCATTCCCTTAGGAATCTTATTACTAGGCAACTCTAAGATTTTTTCTTCTTCCCAAACATGGTCCTCCATCTTTTGCTCATCTATGATCTGTGCATCAAAGACATCCCTATTGGAAATGAAATCTAGAATATGCTGATCATCATCAAATACTTGGAGGTTAGTTACATTATCTAGCATTGAGGGCACTGATACTAATTCTACTGAAAATCTTTTCAGACTGGATATGGACAATGGTTCCAATGTACTGGCAGCCTGAGCTAAGGCATCTGCCTTGTGGTTTTGTTCTCAAGGTACATGGATGATATTGAATGTGTCAAAAGATTATATCAGGTCCCACACCCTGTGTCTATAATTGGATAGTTTCTTGTAATTGCAAGAGTATATACCTCTTACCTGTCTCACAACCAATTCTGAGTCTCCATAGACATGCATAATTTTCACTTTCTTTTTAAGTGCAAATAGGATCCCATGAATTAGAGCTTCATACTCTGTCACATTGTTGGTGCATGGGAATTGTAGTCTGTATGCTGCTAAGTAGGATTTTCTAGATGGATCAACAAGATCTATCCCTACTCCAGCTCCTTGTTTTGACTTGGATCCATCAAATCTAAGGATCCATGGCTTATCTTCAGCTAAAGGCTTATCTGATCCTTTTCTTTTCTTTGCAGCTCTGGCAGCTGCACCACTTGATATCCATTTTAAATTTGTTATCTCAGCTTTCTCCAACTTCACCTTTTCTGTCTTATGTGAAGCTGAGACTTCTTCTTTCTTTTTATCACCAGAAGGTAAATCCTCTGGACTAGGCAATGTCTATCTTTTTAGAAGATGCAGACACAATGAGTAAGTAGTCTCTGAATGAGGTGCCTCATGTAATCTACACCAGCCTTCAATCAAGGCATCCTATGGAGATCTCTGTTGCTGTGTCATCTTTTGAATCTCTTTTTCTAAAAACTCTTCAAATTTAGACAGATTGTTGCCTCTGTCTTCATCAAATAACTCATAATCTGATTCTAGCAAACAATCACTACCTGGGGTGATTTTCTTGTTGCTTATAACATTATTCTGGTCACATACCAGCATCTCCTCTATCACTTGAATATGACACCCATCACGGTGTGTGCATTCTCCTATTCCTGCAGAAGACAACAAACATTAGTGTCACTATCACTATCTATAGAACTTACCTCTAAGGATGATGAAGATGCTGATGAATCATTGTACGCTTGTTCCAGGTCCAGCATGTCTATGCAGGCATCACAGGTTTTTTCAGAATGTGCCTCATTATGCAACCTGCACCATCCATCAATTAGAATATCATGAATAGGTATCTCTAACAACTAACATCGTTTTACCTCTCTAGACAAGTGCATCTCGAAATTCTTGTAATGGTCTACCTCATTTTCATTCTCAGGGTTACCATTAGATTCTACAACTATTTTATCATCCTGAGGGTCATCATGATGATGATGAACATCATACATCAGGATTTCTTCTATCCTGATAGTTCGTGGCCTAATGGAGTAAACTCTGGGTTCTATATCCACATACATGATCTCGTTGGTCTTATTATATTCAGTGATCATGTGCTTCATGCGAGGCTCAGCATCAATTCTTATTTGATTTGGTATCCCCTTCCAGGGTAACCACATATGACTGAAATCAGTGGCCATGTATCCATTAAGGGTTTTTGACCAGTCCTTGATGAGTAACATCCCATATGTATTAGGTATATCAACTACCTGAATATCAATAAAATACTGGATTCTGGGATCAGATGCTAGCTGCATGTGAATGTGAGTTAGAGTTCCTACCACACTCACCTCTATTTTGTCTAATTGTGTTACTTTCTTTAATGATTTAGCAGGATGCAACCCTAAAGCATTGCATACAGACAGGGGCATTACATTGGTAGATGCTCCTGAATCTACTAAACAATTGTGCAAATTTTTACTAAACATCCTTATAGTAAGGAGGAAAGGAGGTGACTCACTCTTGTCTCTGTACAAGGTCATGTGGGAGGTCTCTGCAGCTTGAACATTAGCTGGGACTTTGTGTTTGACATTAGGATCCCTAGTAGCATGATCTTTGTTACCAAACTGACCTGAGGTATGACTATCCTCTTTAGGAGTATGATCATCTAGTGATTTCATGAATACTTTCTTGATAGCAAGAGTTTTGAGCAACTCTGACAGTGATAGGCTGATTTTAATTTTTTTCATTTCATCTGCCAGATAAGTGACCAACTTATCAGATTCGAGGTAGATTAGAAGCCTTTGGTACTGTATTTGGTGATGCTAAGTATTGAGCATTAACCTTGGGAAATCCAGGGTTGTTACTTGCCTTGGGATCCGGAGGTGTGTTGAAATTGTTTGGAGGCAAGGAAGTGGTCAAAGGACCAGTAGGCCTGTTTGAATTATTCCTTAGGTTATAATTATGTTTGGTCTGATATTGTTGTTGATAGGCATGTACCTCCTCATGTTCATTTGAGGTCTCATTTTCATCCTCAAAGGGAAAAACATAGTTAGACTCTAAGGCCATGGTTGATTCTTCACATGCCAGAGTGTAATCTTGGTGAGCAGGCATCATCTATTGATGAGGATGATGTATGAAACTTTCTAGCACTAAAGCAAAGTCATATCCACAAGGGACAATTTCATTTCCTTCTACATGAGGTGGATTTCCTGAAGTATTGGATACTTCAGTTTGAAAAATACTAGCAGCAATCCTGAACTGAGGACAGTCAAGCTCTGCATGAGCATTTGTGTTGTGTATCCTGCACCAATTAGTAAGGTTGCTTTTGCAAGGTTAACTCTAGTGGTCTGTTTTGGTTCACTAGGAGGTAGATTGTCTAGGGGTGATGGTAGAGAACCATTATTTGGCCTAGTGTTCCATACTCTAGGCTGTCTAGGAGGATTATTATTGCCATTATTGTTATTGTAGTTATTGTTGTACCCCCTATCAGGATAATTTGGTCTGTCATTAGCATAGACTCTATTCTGATTAGGTTGAGAATAGAAGTTCTGACTCCTCAAGTGAGTGATCTCAGTAGTAAGTTTCCTTAAGTGAGCTGATATTTCCTTAATCTCTTCTTTCTCTTCCTGAACCTTGGCCACTATGTTCTATGTTAGAGGCTTGAAAAAGGAAGATCCATTGTTGTTAGACTGATCTACAACCTGAGGTACTTGTGTTTGTCCTGGATACTGTAACATCTAGCCATTTCCATTTGGAGGTGGCATGATACTCAATGGAGGTATCTGCAAAGGACTTGGCATGACAGCTGGAGGCATCATGGCTCCATTAGACTGTTGCTGGGTAGGATATGTTGGATAACCAGGAAGTGTGGGAAAGGCAATGTTTGGTGTTGGAGTAGGAACTAGCTGCTAACTAACTTTGATAGCTTCTTGGAAAGCCTATGTCAAAGTTGTGACATTAGGATGTGCTCTCCTATAAACATGGAAGTTAAAGGATCTAGGGCTGAATAATATATGCTCCTAGCAGCTTCATCTGCTACAACATAAGGTGCAACTAAATTAGATAGCATTTTCTGGAACCTAGTGTTGAAGTTAGCAATAGGCTCTCCTTCAAATCATTTGATTGTGGCAAACAAATGATAGTTCATTGAAGGATCTATTGGTATTTGAACCTATCCGTAAAAGCTTTCTCCAAGATAGCCCATGAACCGACTGAACCCTGACCAAGACTAATATAGCAGTTATAAGCCTCCTCCCGTAAGGAAAATGGAAATAACCTGCATACAATGTCCCGGTGCTAAATTCTAGCCCTACAACAGGCTTCTTTGAAAGTTCTGATATGATCATCAGCATCCTACTATGGATGATACTTTGGACAAATTTTGTTAGGATTCTTTGGTAAAGCATGATATGCATTAAAAGTCAAAGGCAATTTTGCTGCAAAGAAAGACATTGCAACCGGTGGAGGTTGAGCATGAGGTATGACAGGTTGAGGTTGAACCTGAGGTGTGACAGGTGATCCTGTAGGTGTTTGTAAGCCAATAGGAGTTACAGGAGGACATTCTAGTAAAGCTCCTGAAGCACTAGAACTAGGAGTGTGATGGATGTCTACAGTTCTAGTTCTAAATCCCCTGACAGGTAATTCTTCAAAGAGTCCAGTGGATCGGGACCTGGTGTTTGGCCTGAGAGCCAGGATTTCCCAAATTTGAGAAAAATTGGCTGGTTGACTGTAAAGATCGGTCAAGAGCTTTCCAGCAAAGGCGGTATTTATGGTCAGAAAGTGAGACTGATTGGATATTTACGGAATATTTGCAGAAATAATGCAAATATGAGGTGATATTGAGACTTAGTGACACTTGCAACTGGATATCAGGTTTCTAAAGCAGGTTACCTCAAAGCTTTAACAAATTTACCTGAAATAGAGCTCATCTTTGCAAATTCATGATGATCGGTCACAAAGCTTGCAATATTTATGATCAATTTTGAAATCTTCACAAAGGATTAGCATGCACAAGCTCAAAACAACAAATCTCTGCATCTAACTGGAAATACAGAGGATCATGAATGTTACCTTACTGTCCTTATCATCAAATCAGACAAAACCTACTGATGAGCGGGCCCTCCTTCTAGCGCCAATTTATGTTGATCATGATGTTAGTCATAAACAAACATAGAATAAAAGTTACACAACAACCTTTACTCATCTTGAAAGATACGATGAATTCAAAGAATTCATGATCCCAAGTCTTCGTGGATTAGTTCATAATCTACTGACGTTACTCAGTGGTTGATGTGTGTTGTTGTTAATCATTCAAGGGGCCTTATGTTGATTGATCAGATTCTGTTTCCTGTAAAGATGCTACACATAAAGGTCACTCTACATAGTATATTTCATCAAATAATGTGTCTGCACTTGGATCTTTGCATGACATTTATCAATTGAACATGCTTTAACTCTAAATATGCTATGTATTTTCAATTTTCTATGAGATATCAACATATTTCATGTTACTTACTTCTGATTATCTGTTATTTGCAATTGTGATGATGAATTGTTATGAAGTTGAAAGAAATGTAAAAGAATACTTCAAATTATGATGAATCTTAGCTATTGAACCACATACACACTTGATACAGTCATGAGGAGAAGAAATCAAACCATATTTTCACCAAGATGTTCCACAGCTAGATACAGATGATGCAAACTTCAAAGGATAATGAATGAAGACAATACATGCAGACTGATGAGCACTCCAAGGGACGTAGCAAATCAAAGCATGTATCAAGAATTCAAACACAAAATACTCAAGATTTACGATGATTTGTAATCAAAATGGTCTTCTCTTTCATTAAGTATGCAAAAACATGTATGTTTAGGATAACTTTGAAATAAGTCCTGATGTTTCAACAATCAAATTTCAATTAAGCTTCTAAATGTTCAAAATAAGGAATCCCTGCACCTTTTATAGAATAAGGTGAGGGAGCGGTTACAAATGACCTACGGTCATGATGTGTCAATTGAGATCAACGATGTACATTTACTTTTGACTTGGTCAACTTTCCTTATGGCACAGGTCGCGAACTGGCAACCATCTAGGTTACTTATTTTCTTCAAAGTACCTGATGCATATGTTTCCCTTGTGGCGCATCTTCATTTACTCCTCAGGTTCTTCTTCTTCATCATCATGATCATCACTTTTCGTGTTGTCATCACCCTGATGAATATCACCTTGTATATGGACCTTTAATGTTGTCCTGATATTTTCATAGGCTTCTACTATCTTATCAACCTCCCCGCCATCCTGAGTTTTGGCTTTACTGATGGCGTGCTTGTGGGCTTGAAATTTATCTCTGAGGGCCTCTAACTTACCCTTCCTGTTACTCAATGTTTCATTATAATTCTCCACCCTGACCTTGATCCTCATGATCTTATTCATTGCTTCTTCCGTCAGGTGGGTGAGAGGATCATCAGCCATTGGCTGGAAGTTATCATGCAGAGCTTTTATGGCAAAGTCTGCATCTTGGTTCTTAATTTTCCCCTCTACTTTTCCCTCCAGGGATTCCAGGACTTCTGCTTCATATGACATCATACTGTGTAGTTTCACACTGATATCTCTTAACTTACTACTGCACTTCTTTAGTACATCACATTCAAACCTGATGTCCTTATACCAAATATCCACCAGCATGGTAGTGTTATTATCCAATACCTGATTATTTATCAGGATCTGAGGATTAATCCTCTTTATTTCACATAGAGCACCCAAGGCTTTTTCTAATTGGAATGATCTTTCGGTCTCATTCTAAATTTTATCAACTTTCTTCTTGGAGGTAGTCAAAGAATTCCACCTCTGCAAAGAGGCTCTCACTACTTCCTCAGCTCCTATGAGTGTTGATAACATCCACTTCCTCATGACCACTGACTCATGCTTCATAAGGTCTAACTTATTAACCTCTTCTTGAGAGATTGCAGTCAATGGGACTGCCTGATCTGCTGATGTACCATCAGGGTTAATCAACCCTTTTATGTATGAGTGCAGCTGGGCAATGTGCTCCTTATGCTACTTATTCTTCTCCTTTTCTTTCTTCACCCTTTGGGTTAAAGAATCAATTATATCCTTCCCCTCTTGACCCTCCTGGTCTTCATTGGCAAACCCCAAGTCAACTGTGGTAATATGGAATTCTTCCAGGGTGATCTTGCCTTTTTCCTTTTCAACAATGGGAAGTGCTACTTGGGTGGTCCTTCTACCTGTAGCAGGATCTCTTCTAATTGCATATGTTAATCTGGCTTTCCTCTTAGGTTTAATGGTTTCTAAAAATAGGGTTGAAACATCAAATTCTTGATTTTCAAGGACTTGTTCTGTACTTGATCTCTGGATCTTTGTTGTCTATCATCATCATCATGTCCACTCTGATCTCCATTGTCTATCTTTGTTCTTGATGGAGAGGGTGATTTTCTTATTTCTTCCTCATGATGTTCTCCATGAGGGGAATCTTGTTGTATTTCTTCCTCCTGAGGAACTTCTTCTTGCGGGGGAGGATCTTGTGGTGTACCTACATGCTGATCTTGGATTTGATCCTGCACCACCTCTTTCTGTGTTTCATCCACTTCAGGAATTTCCTCATCTTGAGGTATACTTGTATCCGTGGTTATCATTGTGTTCGGCCTAGGTGCATCACCCTGATCTTGGGCTACATTTTGCTTTGCACCTGATGTATCTACCTTCTGGGTCTTAAGGTCATCATGACCTAATGTTTCTTTATCACCTGAGGTTTCTTGAGTCTAGGGGGCATCATCACCTGATGTGTCTTTATCATTTCTGCCCTTTTGCTGGACTTCTACTATTTTCAACTCATCTGGTATTTCTTGTTGTTGCCGGCCCATATCTAGAATATGGCTTTCCACTTCTGTCAGCTTGACTTTTGGCATCTTTTCTGTTTTATCATGTGCACCTGCTTTGTCTTCAAGACATGTCACATCCTCCCTGTACGTTAGGTCTATCACTACAGGGCTAGTTACCTAATCAACTAACTTATCAAGCCTGATTTGTTGGGCTGCCCTCTCTGGGCTACTTTCTTTTTCTTGCTCTGTTTGCTTCAACTCTTCTAATACCACCATCTGTGCTGATGGGGTTCCATGTGGAGTCATGCGAGTGCTAGAAGCAAGGGTCTCCATCTCTGAGAAGTGACATTTTGTACCACCTCATCATCTGATAGGTCTACAGTTTCCTCCAATGAGAAATGACCATCTTAACCTGCTTTAGTGGCTTCTTTTGCTTGTTCCTCAGCCTTCTCAGTCTTAAACTGAATGATGGTAGGAAGTGGCACATCATGTTGTAATTCTCTTCTGAACACTTCACTACCAGCTCCCCTCAATACTATGGGGTCATTTTTGATCTCACCCCTCATATGTGTTCTCGGTTTCTTAGGTGGTGACATCATCGACACTGCCTTCCTCTTTCTAGTGACTATCATGGGGTCATCTCCTGCAGGCTCCTTATTCACTAGCTCCTCCTCAAGAGAGATATCCTCTTCCACATTATGTTGTGAGGCTTGCTCTTCATCTTGTACTTCTGTAGTCTCTACAGCTGGCCTCAAGATTCTTTTTTTTCTTTGTTTATCCATCAAAGGCTGTGCAGATGAGGCTAATGCCTGTCTTGATGTAGATGCACCTTTAGCTGGTATGACAACTCTCTCAATTATCACCCCCTTAGGTTCACTACCAGTCTTCCTTCCTCTGGGGGGTCCTTTACTTTGTTTTTGGGGTGGCAGCCTTTCTCCATTAGATTTTCTTTTCTCAACAAGAAAGTCATCATATTCATCATCAGGAATCTCCTGCCTTTTTCTCATGTTATCCACTATGATGGCTACACCCTTCTTCTTCAGTGTATTTATTTGTTCATTTACCCATGATTGGGTTAGCTCCAGCACCCCACCTGTAAACTGATCTAATGAAATGACTTCAGGTTGTGTTAGGTCAGGGGCTGAGATGGTGTCATTATACACCTTATTATCCTCATATTCATTTGACATAATCTTGCCATCATCTTTCTTTAACTGTGTAGGCACTGAAATACAGTCAAATGTCCTTACCTAATTTAGGGTGAGCCTTTGATATTTTCTTCTTCTTACCTCGGCCTCATCCTCACAATCAATCCAGAAATCTTCTAAGTGCTTCTGATGTATGGGCTTCCCCATTATCTTTTGCATTCTTCCATAGGGATCATATGATCTAGCCAATGGAAATGGCTGTAGGTTCATCAAGTTCAGACCCCCTATGACCTTCTTTATGCTTTCTGAATCAGGGCATATGTACCAACCTATAGTTATTGGAAACAATACTGGAGGTATTTTCTTATTTGCTTTGTATGCATCCAGTATAGTAGATATCTATCTTAAAAACTCCATCAGGACTACCCCATCAGTAGGGTACCTGGGTAACATGAGTGGCTGTCCTTCAAAACCCTCTATTCTGATGTAGGAAAATGTGGCAAACTGGATGAACTAGGCACCATGCTTGTATATAACTTCTTAAGCTTCTATGCTCAATCTTTTGGTTCTATCCTCCTTCATTGTTCTAACCAGATGCATGGAAAATGCATCATTCACCAATTTGTAGTTAAGGAGATAGTCTTTCCTCTGTAACTGAGGATAATGGTCCCATATATGGGCATCATCTATACTGCCGCCAATCTTTCCAACTGTGGTTAATGCATCAAATGTCCCCTTGTAAGCACATGAATAAACAACATATGAAGTCATGTGAAATGAGCATTCCAGGCCTCCTATGTTCATCATCTATTCATCTAAGGCATCACTGATGATTTTGGCCCATAATGGCTTGTTATCTATATAAAGACACATCAGGATGACTCTATACATCCAATTCTTGAAACTCCTAGCATTAGGCTGGCCTGTCATCCTGCTGAGCAAGGTTATCATATACTGATATTCATCATCAAAATCAAATTTGTACAGATACAATGACAATTTGGCAGAGGCAATATAAGTGTTGTTCTTAGATCTCCACTGATATATCCTCTTTCTTGCAGTCTTTTTATTATTTTCATATTCAGTTTCCAATTTGCGCAGATCCATATTGACTACCTTCTTTCCAACTGGGAGATTGAAAGTAGATGTGATCCCTTTAATTGACAAGTCTGCATAAACCCTTCCATGTTTCTCCACTCACCTTGTCTGAGGGTTGTAATTTCTGGTGCATTCAATTACTAGCTCCAGGGTTTCCATGGCATATGGAAATCCGGCCGGTGCCACATTCCTGATACAAATATGTTGTCCAGTAGGGTATTATCTTTGTCACCACTCATCTTGGATGACCATGCTACCAAATTCGTTTTCCCCTGGTGAGTGTCATCGATGAGATCATACTTGAATTGTACTCCTTCAGGTCTAACGTACATGGGTTTAAGAAATTCTACTCCAGATTTGTTTCTCTGCCATGGATTCCTGCAATAAACATGACTGGTCTTACCATAATATTCATATCCATTCATATACACTTACATCTACGGCCTTATACATATTATGCCCTTTAATATTCATTACTTTATCATGATATGCCTACCTACAGAATCAAACCAACAGAAAATTCATACTACCTGGATATGCAGAAAACGACAATAGGAGGGTTTTTAAATTACTTACCTGATAACGCTTATCTCCTGGATTAGGTTGATGATTATGGAAAAGGGGTCTCAAATGATGATAATCACATGTTCCATTTTGCTGCAAGCCGTTATCCGTCTGCAGGTAGCTCGTATAAGGGTTTGACTCTCTGCTTTGTAAATTTCTTGTTTCTTGGCAAGGTAAATGAAAAATGACTTTGCAAATTTACATTTAAATGCATTTATATGGAAAATTAGGGTAAAATCAAGTTAAATTGATCAACTCCGTTGATCTTTTGCCATGAATCTACGGACGCTGCCAGGTGTTTAAATCATGTTCGCAATCAGCGAGAATCCGCCTACTACATTTATGTGCATTGAATGTCATGGGGAAAGATGAGGGGGGTGATCTTCAGAAGATCAGGTGATATTCATAATATGACCCCCTCTGTGTAATATGACCCTCCACCTTTGAGCGGCAAAACTGATGTCAATGAATAGGGTGATGTTGAGAATATCGGGTCATCATTTTACAATCATGAGATATTTAAAATGTGACCCCTCAAAACTAAAGTAACCCCCTTTCGAAAGATTAGGATGATGTCACCGTCATGTTATTTGAAAAAAGGCGATCAACGTATACATACCTCCGCGAGGTAAAAGGATGATGACGTCACCGTCAAGGTGATTTTCTTTGTTCATCGGGGTTTGATGACATCTTCGGCATATTGGCACTGGGGTGATATTTTGTGATAGGGTGATATTTGAAAGATCAGGTCATATTCGAAATATGATCCCCGCAAAATATATAAAGACGTTTGATGGGCAAATAACACTATCACTCAAAATTGACGTCCAGGGTTTGCGGACCAAATGATTATCGGGTGATATACTTGCATCGGGGTGATCTAACGTAAGGTGACTGATGTTAAGGAATATGACCCCCCCAGGAATATCAGGTTTGACCAGGACTTTGACTTGTCATAACTTTCATCCCCTAAGGAATATCAGGGTGATCCAAAAGGCAAACCTACATGGAATTTTATGCACTTTCTAACTATGAGGTTAATGATATGAAATACTAACTTTGATGAACTAACCTCATCATGATGACTTATCAATCTCCCTTATTATGCAGGGCTACCTGCATGACTTACTTTTACCAAACTGTTGAAAAGTAGGAAAACAACACAAGCCAAAGCAGCAAAAGGTTGGGTCCCTATTTTGTCAAGTCAAAATGGGGCGTGTTGTGTAACCACACAACAGTACGGTACTGTCAAGTCTTAAAATTCATTAGATGAGTTAGGTGTATGTGTTAACTTTCATTTGCACCTATTTTGAGGGTTTTTCATTAGGTTTAGAGGGATTTCTAATTGAATTTCTGAAACTGCCCAGTGGACTGTTAGAATAAGGGTTTTGAGAGAAAAAAATGGCTAATTTACATATCCACCTATTGTATAAACCCATGGCTTGGTGGATAGGCTGATTTTTATGTCTTTAACATGAATGTGGAAGGTTTTGTGCAGGGAAGGAGTCTAAGAGGGTTTTGTGTAATGCCCTAAGGGCATTTTCATGCATTTTCCAAGTGGAAAGGGTGGCTAAATAGTGGTTCTTTGTGAATTTGAATGCAACCTAGCCAACTAAGTGTTCCTATAACATATGTAGGCCTATTTAAAGGTGAATCAATTGTTAGTTTGTTCTGGGTTGGAGTGGATATGAGATTTTCTTTAAAACCCCTTTATTTGTGAAGAAATGAAGGGTTTTCTAGTTTGCACCCTAGATGAGCATGGCTATACTAAACAATGGTGGAATTTGAAGTTTTGTGACATATAGATCTATTGTTTTGGGGTTTGGAGTGGTTATTGAATGATCCTAGGGTACTTGCTTTGTTAATTGGACCAAATTAGGCCTATTTCTAGAGAGGGCCAGTCATAGAACTCACCTTTTTCCTGAAACAAGGGCATGAAATCTTTTGATATGTTGTTCTACTCCATAATGGGTGTCTAAATACTTTTTGATTTGTGGGTTGGCTGAGTTTACACAAAGTTATGCACATTTTTCAAGTTTGGAAGGCTACTAGGCCTTAAGGAGTGATTTGTGGATCAAACATTGATTGATGTTTCCAGGCACTAAAACTGACAAAATTGGTTTGAATACATTATATTGACATGGTGTATGCTTGTGTTAGGGTTGGGGAATATCTTGGAGCCCTTATGTCTTATGATGCCCTTAAGCACCTAAGATTTGAGGGCTTGGGTAGATTGGTTGCTAAGAGGGGATCCTTGTGACTTGAAGAGTGGTTTAGTTGGTTCTAATTGGTGAACATAATCTTGTTAGATACCTCATCTAGTTCATATGAAGGTCTGAACCCTAGTTGTGTGTTGGAGACTTAATGCATTGAAGGGTCATTGAGAGAGTTTGTGAGTCAAATCAAGAACACAAGTTTGTGAAACTTTGTAAAACCAAGTTGTTGTCACCTTATAGTGCATCATTTGGGAGCCTATTTCAAACATTCTAAAGGGGAAAATTGAATGGTTGTCTCTCTAAGAAGTAGAAAGCTGAAGTAGTAAATTGTAGAATGATGCACAAAGCAAACACCACTAAGGAGCATATTTTGCATAGCAAGGATGGAAAAAGAAGTAACTCCAAAACTAAGGGAAGAGAAAGGCCAAAACAAACTCAAAGAAGATAACAAACAAGTTGATTTGAGTATGTACAAAGCTAACAACTATTGGTCTTATTTCAAGGTTGGAGGATATTGTTATGACAAGTGTTGGAAGCTTCATCTAGAGATTCACCCAAATGACAAACGCAAGAGTAAGCAACCACAAAGGAAAAAAAAGCACACTAAAACATCAAGTTCAAAGAGAGAACAGCTCTCACATGAGTCTACATCAACATTAAATGATGTTAGTATGTAATGATACTTGGATAGAGTATTTACTTGATTTGCAAAGGAGATAAGTGTGAGTTGCTTTCATTTGTAGGGGCATTTGATTAGCACTCCAAGTTTTTCCTATGGATTGAGTTGTGTTCAATTTTTTCACTTGTAGAGCAAGCAAGTAGTATTTTTCACTCACTATGGGTGAGTATGAGAAGTATGGCCACTTGGAGGTCAAGAAAGGACAAGGAAAATAGAGAATGTAAGAGCTAGTGATGACATGTTTTGGGTGTTGTAAGCATGCACATTTGTGTTCCATAGTAACATAAATATTGTAGCATGTAACATAGATGACTTGTAGCATGTTGTAGCATAACAGTGATGGTTTTCATTATTGTAATGTGCACAAACTCTTATCTCAGTTGTAGCATGTGCATAGTTGCGGAAGAGAACTCTTTACACATTCATTGTAAGCAGTGTATAAATGTATGAATTTCATTGTACATAGATAAAATAAGAAGGACCACTTTGTAATAAATTATAACTTTCATAGCATTGTAAAATGACCTTGAAATGCAAGGAGGATCATACATGGCAGCAGGGTTATATAGACTATGATAGTGGATTGTTATATAGACTTACATGACTATCCTACACTGACTTACAAACAATTGTTCACTAAAATTATTTTATGAAGTATTTGATAATGTTTGTCTCTTGTATAGATGAAAATAGGTGAAATAAAGGCATGAAGGGCTGAAACAAGGTGGAAACATGAGGAATTTGGAGTCTCTTTAACTAAACTAACTGATATACCTAGACACATATATGTCTTAGAATATAAAGAACATAAAAAACATAAAGACATAAAGACATTTAAAGAAATAAAGAACATAAGAATATATATATGTGAATTAAAATTGAACACACCTTAGAATTCGATATCGTAGTTGACCAATTCTCCAAAAGATGGCTTTAAAATCCTCAAATTCTTGTTTTTCTCAAGTTTGATTGTGAATTCTTTATAATTCTAGAATAGGATTAGTAAAATTTATGTAAAAAACAAACATATATCATCAAATTCAATCTATATATCAATGGTAATTAGCTTTGAAACAAAATCACACATGAAACATGAAACTTACAGTTTAAATAATCAAATTTTCACCAAAAACATGAAAACTCACTTCTTCTACGTTGAAAAAACAAAAAAAGGTGGTGGATTCATAAAAAATGATTCTCAATTAGTCAACCAACATGAAAAGCATTTGTTTGTCTAATATACTCATGAAAAGCAGGAAAAACAGGCATGTGGGGTCTGAAACACGGATCCCACATGCTTTTTTACTGTTTTCCATGCTTCCAAGAATGCAAGCACATTCTGGGAAGCATGATAACATAAAGGTAACCTTGTATCTACATGAGAGATTCTCTCTCTCTCTCTCTCTTCATTTCTCTATCCTATATATAAAGAGGGATCGGGAGACATGGAGAGATAGTGAGGGACATGGAGATAGAGAGGATAGGTGGAGATAGAGATGGGGAAAGGGAGAGATGGGGATTGAGATAAAGGGGTCTATAGAGGGAGAAAGATAGAGATACATTTATATATAGAGAGAGGGGAGATATAGGGAGATAGATTTAGCAAGGGAGAGATAGATAGGGAAATACAGAGAGAGAGGTAGAGAGGGGTATATTAAGAGATGGGGTTATGAGGAAAGATAGCTCGATAGGGAAAGAGATCAAGAGATGTATAGAGACATAGGGAGAGAGATTTCAAGAGGTAGAAGGATGGGGAGAGAGATAAAGAGGAGAGAGAGGTAGCGAGGGATAGATTAAGAGATAGGGATCCATATGTCCAGAGAGCTAGAGATAGGGATCCCTATTCTCCTGTCTACCTAAACCATAAACCTAAACCTCTAAACCATAAACCCTAAACCCTAAATAATGCCCCTAACCCCTAACCCTAAACCCTAAAATCCAACAACCCTAAACTCCTAAACCCCTAAGGTCCCTAAACCATAAAACTTGGAAACAAAGGTAGGTATAGTTAGAGAGGGGGATAGAGGAGACATAGATATCTCTCCCAGGCTCAGTCTCCTCTATATCTCCCTATTCACATCTCTACCTAAACCATAAACCTAAACCTCTAACCCCTAACCCCTAAACCCTAGACCCTAAAAATGAGCAACCCTAAACCCCTAAACCCCTAAGGTCCTTAAACCATAAAACCTGGAAGAAACCCTAAACCTCTATCTCCCTATCTCTCCTAATCTCTATTGGTCCCCTCACTCTAACTCTCTCTAAACCCTAAACCCTAACCCCTAAACTCAAGCAACCCTAAACCCCTAACCCATAAACCCTAAACCCTAACCCCTAGACCCTAAACCCTAAACTCGAGCATCCCTAAACCCCTAAAGCCTAAATAATTCCCCTAAACCCTTACCCTAAAACCTAAACCATATTTACTTGAGAAACCCTAAACTCATGTAAACCTCAAATAGTGAGGGAGAGAGAGATAGAAAGGTAGAGTTAGAGAGAGGGGATCGAAAGAGATCCAGCAAGATAGAGAGATAGGGAGAGAGAGAGAGAGAGATAGAGAGGTAGGTATAGTTAGAGAGAGGGATAGAGGAGACATAGATATCTCTCCCAGGCTTAGTCTCCTCTGTATCTCCCCATTCACCTCTCTACCTAAACCATAAACCTAAACCTCTAAACCTTAACCCCTAACCTCTAAACCATAAACCCTAAACCATAAATAATGCCCCTAAACCCTAACTCCTAAACCCTAAAAATAAGCAACCCTAAACCTCTAAACCATAAAACCTGGAAGCAACCCTAAACCTCTATCTCCCTATCTCTCCCAATCTCTATAACGTGAAAACATGAAAACATTAAGCTTTCATTCCAACCAAATTCATTCCTAATCAATCCCAAATCATCCCTAATCCATTCAATTTCATCTCCAATCATCCCTAAACCACTTCTAATCAGCCCTAAACCACTTCACACCATCCCAAATCACATCCAAATCAATTTAACTTCATCCCTAATCATTTTCCAATCAACCTGGATTTCATCTCAAATACCATCCCTAAACTATTCCTAAATCATTCTAATCATTCCCTAATCAACACTAAACCACTTCAGACCATCCATAAAACCATTCTAATCATTCCCAAATCATTCCTAATCTAGTCCTTTTCACCTCTCATCATCCCTAAACCAATCCATTTCATCCCAACTCCATCCCAAATCAATCTAAGATCCATCTCAAATGATCCCAAAAATAATCAAAATCAAACAAATACCTCACCAGGAGCCATTAGAAGATCATAGTGCCAATTTGTTACTCATTTGCACCATTTTATATATCGTATGTGCCAATATGCTCCTTAGTAGCACCTACCTATCAATCACAAACATCATTCTACACCTAGCTAGTCATAGGTGTCATTCTACCCTCTGCTAGCCATAGGAGCCATCAGAACATCATAAGTGCCAATATGTTAGTCATTTACACCATTCTATACATCATATATACCAACCATAAACCATAAACCCAATCAACCCTAAACCTGATCAACCCTAAACCCTTATCTCCTTGTCTCTATCATCCCTCTACCTCTCAATCTCTTTGCCTATGTCTTTGGCCATGTCCATCACCCTTTATCTCCCTATCTCTCCCTCCCTAAACTCCTAACCCCTAAACTCTAAACCTAATAAACCTTGAACCCCTATCTCCTTGTCTCTATCATCTCTCTACCTCTCAATCTCTTTGGCTATGTCTCTGGCCATGTCCCTCACCCTCTATCTCCATATCTCTCCCTCTCTAAACTCCTAACCCCTAAACCCTATCTCCTTGTCTCTATCATCCCTCTACCTCTCAATCTCTCTGCCTATGTCTCTAGCCATGTCCCTCACCCTCTATCTCGCTATGTCTCCCCTTGATCTCCTCTATATCTCCATATCGGTCCTCTCTCTCTAAAACCTAACCTAAACCTCTAAACCTTAACCACTAACCCCTAAAACATAAACCTTAAGTTACCCTAAATAATGCCCCTAAACCCTAACCCCTAACCCCTAAACCCTAAAGCTGAGCAACCCTAAACCCCAAACCTCTAAACCATAAACCCTGGAAGCAACTCTAAACCTTTATCTCCCTAGATCTCTCCCAATATCTATCGATCCCCTCACTCTCTCTCTAAACCCTAAGCCCTAAACCCTAAACCTGAGCAACCCTAAATCCCTAACACCTAAACCCTAACCCCTAAACCCTAAACCATAAACCTAAGCAATCGTAAACCCCTAAACCCTAACCCAAAACCCAAAATGCTAAACTTGAGCAACCCTAAATGATTCCCCTAAACCCTAAACTTAAGCAACCCTAAACTCATAAACTTGACCCACCCTCTCTCTCTCTCTCCAAAAAAAGAAAACTAGGACTCTCTATCTCTCTCTCCCTATCACCAGATATCTCTCCCCTCCATCTCCATCCTCTCTTCCTTTTCCTCCCTCTCACTCTCCCTTGTCAACAAAGAACATGGAAATGTAAGAAAAATAGGACATGTAAAGATGGATGAGGATATAAATTGGGATTCAATGAAATGGAAACAAGATAATTTATGAAATTTCATTGGATGGGAAGAATGAGGAGGAGAGGTAGAGAGGGGAGGGAAGTAGAGAGTGAGAGAGAGGATAGGAGGTAGAGACATGATGGAAGTAGAGAGTGGGAGAGGACTGTAGGAGGTAGAAAGGGCAAGGAAGAAGAGAGAGAGAGGGTAGGAGGTAGACATGGGAGGGAAGCAGAGACTGAGAGAGAGGGTAGGAGGTAGACAGGGGAGGGAAGTAGAAAGTGAGAGAGAGGGTAAGAGGTAGAGAGGGAGGGGAGAAGAGAATGAGAGAGAAGGTAGGAGGTAGAGAGACAAGGAAAGCAAAGACTCATAAAGAGGGTAGGAGGTAGATAGGAGAGGGAAGTAGAGAGTGAGAGAGACAGTAGAAGGTAGGTAGGGGAGGGAAGAAGAGAGTGAGAGAGAAGGTGGGAGGTAGAGAGGGGAGGAAAGTAGAGACTCAGAGAAAGGGTAGGACATAGAGAGGGGAGAGAAATAGAGAGAGAGACGATAGGAAGTGCAGCTGCCCTTGTAGACATGTATGTAAAGTGTGGAAGCATAGACAAGGCATGTCAATTGTAAGACGTAACACCTCAAAGAGATGTTCTATAATGGAATGCAATGATTGCAAGATATGCAAAAAGATAGATTTGTTGAAAAGGTTTTAGAAAATTTCAAGCAAATGTAATTGGCATGCGTATTTCTAGTTATGCTCATCATAATGCGAGCGGGTTATGCTCAACTTTGTTTGACATGTTTTTATCAGTTTTTAGCAAAATCTAGAGATAATCTGGAGCGTGCTCCCCATCAGGATGGCACTTTTTTCAATGAAAACTCAAAAAAAATACCACCATAATCTTAATCTCTTTGTTAGCTATCTAACCATATAATTTTTTTCACATTTTGAGTTCGTTTAGTGTTTCATCTTGAATTTCTTTTGTTGTGTGTCTAGTTTTTGTCAAAAACTAGTGTCTAGTATTTTTGACTTTTTTTTAACTGTTCATAAAAAATTGAAATAAGTTATATTTTTAGAAACTAGACTCCATTCTACACGAATTCAAAAAAAAATCAATTTTCAATTAGTTTTCATAGGGGGGAGCATGCTCAAATTTTTGTTTTTCAGGATGTGTCCACTTTAAAAATTACTAAAAAATCAATTATTTATTAAAAAATTATTAGAAAAATTAGGGATAAACTACATGGTGTTACCTAATTTCTCATTGGAGCGATTATTGAAATACTAGAAAAAATTTAACATTTTAGGGGGAGCACACTAGACGCTATGTTATGTTTTTTTTCAGAAAAACAAGACCAATTTGTGTGCTCCCCCTTTTTGAACCCCTTAATCTCAACCATTTTTGGAAAAAATTAGTAGTTTAGAAACTAGATTTGGAGCACTACAACTCTTGTTTTCATTCCATCTTTAAATTTTGAGTGTAGCTATCTTCAATTTCTCATCCAACATCAATGTTTCCTGATTTCAAAAAAAAATTGGCAACTTAAGACCCCATTTTGGTCCCTCATCTTTGTGCACTTACCCTCCTATAGAAGTTAGGTTGTCCATTTCAAAGATGGGAAAGAGGCCTAGGATCGAAGTTTCTATGTATTTTGGAGATTTGAATCCAGAACAACTTATTGATTGGATCAATGACGAGGAGGAATATTCAAGTATGAAGATGTGGAGGACCCAGATTGTGTCAAGTTTGCAAAAACAAAGTTGAAGAGCCATGCCTGTATTTGGTGGAAGGAGGTCTAGTTAGAGAGAAATAGAAGAGGAAAAGGAAAGATTACCAAATGGGATCGGATGGTAGAGAAACTAAAGAAGCAGTTCATTCATGTGGACTATGAGATGGAGTTGCTGAAGAAGCTGCAAGGATTGAGGCAAGGTAACAAGTCTGTCAAGGAGTATACAAAAGAGTTTTATAAGATTACTATTAGGACAGGCCATGCAGAAGCCAATAAGGAGAAGGTAGCATGTTACATTAATGGGTTGAGGCCAAGTATTCAAGAGGAGTTGAGTCTCCTCAAAATGACCACCATAGAAGATGCATACCGGTTTTCCTTGAAGGTGGAAAAGAAGCTGAATAAAAGATTTGACAAGCAAAGGGCAAGAGGTCAAGGTGGAAGGATTGGTGGAAGACCTTATGGAGGCCGTAATGAAGATCAAAAGAAAAGTGAAGAAGCTGCTGGCACCAGTCAGAATAAAAGAGGAGATAATGCCTACCGTCCTCTTGACCAAAACAATGGTGAGCAAAGAGGAAGAGGAAGAGGCCGACCTGGGAAAGGACCTGGAAGAGGAGGTTTCAGAGGAACCTGTTTCCAATGTGGAGAAGAAGGGCATCGAGCATACAAGTGTCCACAACATCAAGGAAGGACAAACAAAAGACCTGAAGGTAATGCACGAGTTGCACATGTAGATGAAGATGCATAGTCTGAGTGTTTTAAAGATGTTGAAAGGGGAGAAACCATAGTTGTTAGAAGAACTTTGTTGAATGAGGAGAAAGAACCAAATCAGAGGAAGAGTTTATTCCGCATAAGGTGCAAATGTGAAGGTAAGTATTGTGATATTGTTATTGAAAGTGGAAGCACTGACAATCTTGTTTCAGAGGAGATGGTTGACAAGTTGAAGTTGACAAGAAGAAAGCATCCACATCCATATCGAATCACATGGTTGTAGAAGGACCATAGAGCTTTGGTCAATAAGCAGTGTTTAGTTAAGTTCAAGATTGGTGACTACCATGATGAGGTGCTGTGTGACATCATATCGATGGATGCATGTCATATGTTATTAGGGAGGCCATGGCAGTATGATAGGAGCGCTGTCCATGATGGCCGTGCAAACATATATTCCCTAACAAAGGATTGAGTTTGTCATAAGTTCAAGCCCTTGAAAGAGGTAGAAGAAAGGGTATGTAGTACTGCTAGAATTTGCTTGGTAGATGGTAGAAAATTTTTGGAGGGTATGAAGCATGAGCATCATTATTTTGCATTGATTCGTAAAATCAGTCAAGAGAAATGTGAATATGTACTAGCAAAAGTTTTAGATATGTTGGAAGAATTTTAGGACATTGTCTCTAATAACGTATTAGAAGGTTTACCACTAGTGAGGAAGATAAGTCATCAAATGGATTTGATACTAGGAGCCAGTTTGCTAAATAAGGCAGCCCACAGAATGACCCCTGCAAAGAATAAAGAGTTGAATAGACGAATTCAAGAGTTGTTGAGGAAGGGACTGATAAGGGAGAGCCTAAGTCCATGTGCGGTACCTAAAATACTAGCACCAAAGAAAGATGGAGAGTGGAGAATGTGTACAGATTCTCGGTCCATCAATAAGATCACGATCAAGTATAGATTTCTATTGCCAAGAATGGATGACATAATGGATTGTTTGAGTAGAGCCAAGTACTTCACGAAGATTGACCTGAAGAGTGGGTATCATCAGATCTACATTAGAGGAGATTAATGGAAGAAATCTTTTAATACAAAGGAAGGTTTGTATGAGTGGTTAGTCATTCCATTTGGGCTAACCAATGCACTGAGCACATTCATATGGCTCATGAACGAGGTATTGAAAGAGTTTTTGGGAAGTTTTGTTATTGTTTATTTAGATGATATTTTGATTTTTAGTAAGACTTGGGATGAGCATCTAATGCATATCAGAAGAGTTTTGGAGGAGCTGAGGGAGGAGAAGTTGTTGATTAATCTAAAGAAATGTAGTTTTGCAAAGAAGGTGTTGGTATACCTGGGATTTGTTGTCTCAGGGGAAGGTCTTAAGATGGACCCAGAAAAATTAAGGGCTATCATTGAATGGCCTACGCCAAGGAGTGCTATGGAGGTACGATCTTTTCATGGTTTGGCAAGTTTTTATAGAAAGTTTATCATAAATTTTAGTAGCATTTGTGTACCCCTAACAGAGACAATGAGAGGGGATAGAAAAGAGTTTAGATGGACAAAAGGAGCAGACAAAAGCTTTGATACATTGATGTAGAAAGTCCCAGAGCAACCTGTTTTGGCACTTCTAGATTTCAATAAGGTATTTCAGATAGATTATGATGCTAGTGACAGTGCTATAGGAGTTGTTTTGAGCCAAGAAGGTAAGCCCATTGCCTATTTTAGTGAGAAGCTTAACGATTCCAAGAAAAAGTATTATGTTTATGATCAGGAGTTTTATGCAATAGTTCAGGCTTTGAAGAAATGGAGACATTATTTGTTGCCAAAAGATTTTGTTTTATATACTGATCATCAGGCTTTGCAATACCTTAATAGTCAAGGAAAGTTAAATTAGAGGCACTTAAAATGGGTTGAGTTTTTGCAGAGTTATACTTTTGTTTTGAAGCACAGGAGTGGGAAGTCCAACAGAGTTGCAGATGCCTTGAGTAGAAGGCAAAATTTGTTGACAGAAATAAAGATAGAGGTTGTTGGGTTTGATGAGCTCAAAAGTTTGTATGCTAAAGACCCAGATTTTGTAGAGGCTTGGAAAGTTTGTTTAGAACCTGTTACTTTGGACATGATAAAATGGTTGGATTTCATAATCCAAGATGGCATGCTGTTTAGAGGAAGCCACTTGTGCATTCCGAGGAGTTCCATGAGAGAGAACTTGATTAAGGAGAAGCATAGTGGGGGATTAGCTGGACACTTTGGTTGAGATAAGACCTTTGCTATTATTGGTGAGAATTATTATTGGCCACAGTTGCAGCAAGATGTGAGGAAATTTGTGCATAGTTGCAGAGTGTGTTAGATAGAAAAAGGAACAATTTAGAATACAGGGCTATATCATCCATTACCTGTACCGGAGAAGCCATGGGATGATATTAGTATGGATTTTGTTCTTGGTTTACCAAGGACACAGAAAGGACATGATTCCATTTTTGTGGTGGTGCACAGATTCTTGAAGATGGCACATTTTATTCCTTGCAAGAAGACTAATGATGATGTTCATATTGTAGAGTTATTTTTTAGGGAGGTGTTGAGATTACATGGTCTACCTAAGAGCATAGTTTCAGATCAAGATACCAAGTTTGTTGGTTATTTCTGGAGGATATTGTGGAAGAAGTTGAAGATAGATTTGAAGTTCAGTTCTGCACACCATCCACAGACTGATGGACAGACAGAAGTGGTGAATAGGAGTTTGGGTAACTTGCTACGATGCTTAGTAGGAGATAAGCCCAAGGGATGGGATTTGATTTTACTATAGGCAGAATTTGCTTACAACAATTCTGTCAATAGGAGTACTAGTAAATCACCATTCCATATTGTATATGGCAATAGTCCAAGAAATGTTTCAAAGTTAAGGAAGATGAACAAGGGAGAAAATACAAGTGTCAAAGCCGAAGACTTTGCAGAATATCTAAAGAATTTGCATGAAGAGGTAAGAAAGCACATTAATAAGATGAATATTCAGTACAAGGATAAGTCAGATCAAAAGAGAAGATATAAGGAATTCCAGGTAGGAGATGAAGTCACGGTTCACTTGAGAAAAGAAAGGTTCCCAGTTGGAACATATAACAAGTTGAAAATGAAGAAATTTGGACCATGTAGGATTCTGAAGAAACATGATTTAGGAAATGCATATGAGGTAGAGTTGCCGAGTGGGATCAATATTTCCCATGTGTTCAACATTGCTGATTTAACAGAATATCATGAAGGTGGCACAGAGGATGGACCGACACAAGATCAGTGGAGTATTCTGGCATCTACTTCAACGAAGGAGACAGAAGAGATCTTGGATAGTCATGTGGGAAGAAGTACTCGGAATAGGCAATATAAATAATATCTGGTGAAATGGAAAGGAAGGCATGTTGAAGATTCTTCTTGGTTGTCTAAGGCAGAGGTTGACCGTTTGGGTTTTTCTCAAACAAACACCTGAGACGTGACAGGGTCACTTCTCAAATTACCCTGTGTGTCTGATGCAGGAGCATCCAGTGGTGTAAGGGCAATCTTGCATCACCCAAAAAGAAGTTGATTCAAAATCATTGCAGTTGTTTTCATTTCTTTCCATAATTAGTGTCTCTGGTTCCATAATATCTTGAATAATGATGTAGGACTTTTAGTTTTTCCAAACTGCTAAAAATAGCAAACTGCCAGTTTTGGAAAGTTTAACTGCCATTTTAAGAAAGTTTGCATTTGGGCACAGATGGAAGTGAAAATTTACAGGAATCTTCATAACTGAAATATAAGACCTTTGGTGAAGGAATCAGGCAAAGGTCATTTGTGAACTAAAAGATATTAAAGTTTCTATTTTCTGAAAACCCCCTGAAAATTTTTGAAACCATATATGAGGCACTAAAATGTCCCATAACGTTCCATAACATCCCAAAAAGTTGACAGAAATCCATTTACGCATTTCTAGCGTGATAGTTCACTTCACGAGCTTTTTGATGCTTTAAACGGTTCATCAATCGGAGACCCGAATCAAAAGTTATGCTTCCTGGAAGTTGACCTACTTTTGGAGGGAGTTGCAAATTTTGAAATTTAGCTAGAGGCCACCAAAAAGTTCTATTTATGACTATTTTTGGGAACCTTGGGTAGAAGTAGAGATAAGGGGGAAAGTGTAGAGTCAAGAATAGTTAGGAAAATAGAAACCCTCGCTGATTTGGGGTTACATAAGGCAGAAGGTTCCAGAGCCTGGTGATGTGTAGTTGTAGTGTGTTGCAGCCTATGGAGGATTGATTCCTCTTATTGTAATTGAGCTTCTATAATGTAATGAGTTGTCTAGATCAATAAATAAATATTCTATTTTCTGTGTGACATGTCTGTTGTTGTGTGTTTTATGATTTACCCCCTTCATCAATTTATGACCAAAGGGTCAATTGTAATATATTAATTGATTTATGATACCTTGGGCATAACTTGTACTTAAATACTAATGGTTACTCACTAAAGATTTGTAAATGATTATTGTAATGTAAGCCTTGTTACATTTTGATTAGAATGACATGCTTAATTGATGAAAAGGCAATGCATCTTTGGTTAAAAATTTGATTTACTCAATCATCTTGTTAACTAATTGCTTGATTAAGATACTTGATTATGTTAAATCTTGAGCATTATGGATAGTGATGTTACATTGATAAGGCCTTCATGGCCGAGTGCATGTATAGTGTTGTGTTATCAAAGCAATAATATTTATGAGTTTTATATCTGGATGAGGCTTTCATGGCTGAGAGCACATATAGTGTTGTGTTATCATAAATGATAACATTTATATATTTAAAGCCTTCATGGCTGACTATATGAATAATGACATGTTATCATACACAATGGCTTTGATGATAACCATGTTACAACCTATATGGCCGAAGTATTAAAGAGACTTTGTTTTGATATCATAACATTTGTATGTCTATTAAAGACTGTTAAGCTGGTCGAGAGCCATGTTGTATAATGATAAGCCACATAAGCTAGCCGAGAGCCATGTTGTTTAATGATAAACCATGTGAACAGGCCACGAACCAATGCTTTTTAGAAAGTCAAGATAGTAGTAAGGTTGATGGCCATACATAATATAATGAAGAGACACTCATGGAAGTCGATGTTATCGACAGTGCCATGCCATGGTGGCCTTTGAGGCACACAAAATAAGAAGTGAAACACTTGTTTGTTTATGAAAGGTAATGTTACTATACCTTTGGGTGTAATCTTTATATGGAATAGAGTAATAAGAATCTTAATGCCCAGGGAGAAAAACTAGTTATTATTGGTAACATTGTATAGATTGCATTAAGTGCATGTCAAATCTTGCATGTCAAGGGAATAACCCTCGACTGTCATTTTATTTCCATGTAGGAAAGAATATGAAATTGAGTCTGATGATTCATTATTGGAAATGTATTATGGTCTTATTTATTTTTGAATGGAAATGCTTCATGAATGAAGTATAGGGTATCAAGAACCCTTTTGAATTCTTTTGACTAAAGGTCTATTTAATATTGTCTACTTATTAGACCGTAGTGATATGTGATAATCAATGTGAATTGATGTTAACCTTGAAACAAGGTAAGCATAGTAACTTAGACCGAGGTTGGTCTTAAAAACTGAAACCATGATCTTGCAAAGGAAAGTATGGGAATAGAGTGATGTGGAGTCACATAATTCCCTATTGCATAATACCACAAGACAAATAATGAATGCACTCCTGGAATTAGAGTCAAAAGTCTAAGCTAGGTGGACTAAGGGTGAATTGAACCCGTCTTTTCTATGATCTAAAGAGATCAGGTTATGATAATTGTAGGATGAGATAGCTTCTAAGTCAAGTCGAGGTGTGTGAACAATCAACTATGTTCATTGTGAAATGTATATGTATATAAATCTTTGGCCAAAGTAATGCATCTATCTCTGCATGCATTAGTCGGTTCACTGTGCTCCAGATGGCATAATACTTCTAGTAGTGTCATACATAGTTAGAGTGGATCCATAGTTGTATGAACGTCAATTATTATGGACACAACACTATATACTCAGATGGCAAACCTAATGGTTCCTTATATCTATACCCTTCGTGAAGGGTAGGGCCGCTTCTAGGAAGGAAGTTGTGTGGGGGACCGCCGGTCTGTGGTTGGATGAAAAGCACTCGAGTGATGCTCTCCTTCCCAAGTAGAAGACAAGCCAATACTTATGAAGACATATGTCAAAATTCCAGATATAGTACATTCTTTTATATGACTTGATAGTCAAACATTATGTGTAAACTTATCATTCATTCTATGAGCAAAACATTGTAAATGTATAGTAAAAGGAATTCACTAGTATGTTATCTTTGGAATTGTTGTAAATTTCAGTTTTGAAATATCCAGAAAAGATATGCATATTGATTTTGCTTATGATATAGATTATTAATTTGCTTAACTATGTTTATGTTAATCATGACCTTGTACTTAATGGTAATTAAGTTGGTTAATTTTGGGTAATGAGGGATGGCATGTTACAGTTTGGGTGGTTAGTACTTTGTTGGAGTGCAAACCCTAGCGCGTAGTGGTAAACCCTAACAATGGTCATTTTGTTACAATTCATGTATAACTAGAAAGGAAGACTTTGAAATATTTTGTGAGAAGACAAAATAAATTAAATGTATGGCTAGCATGTCAAGATCTAAAATTGACAAATTCAATGGTCATAATTTTGAGTTATGGAAGTTGAAGATGGAGGATCTTCTAGTGGAGAGAGATCATAGATTGTAGTATCTTCTTTGGATAAATCCTTAGGTATGCTTGATGAAGACTGGGTAAAACTAAATAAGAAAGCTAGAAGTACAATCTAGTTATGTCTATCAGATTTTGTGTTAATGAACGTGTTTGAAGAGAAGACAACAAATTTATTGTGGAAGAAGTTAGGTATGTTGTATCAGTCCAATAGCCTGGTTAATAAACTTGTTTGAAAAAGAAATTAAATTCTTTGAAAATGAGGGAGGGAGGTTGTGTAACTAATCACTTGAATAAATTTAATATGATATTAAGTCAACTTGCATCAATAGGAGTCAATATGGATGAAGATGACAAATGCATGTGTTAATTTGTTCCTTACCAAATTCATGGGATAACCTTGTTATTTCTATAAGCAATAATGATTCAACACTTAAACTAGAAAATGCTATTGGTATTTCGTTAAGTGAAAAAACTAGGAAAAGGTCCATGGATGATAAATCTTATGATGCCTAATGTAGTCATGGACGGAGGATTCAATGAAGGACAGTCCAACCATGCAACCAAAACAAAACACACAGTTCTCACAACACAATGGAATAGTAACTTGATCTTTTATTGAATACAAAGTGTAAAAGAGTACAATCAACTGTAATGGGCATTCATAGATATTTATTCACTAATGTGGAAAAATACTATAGGAAAATAAAACTTAATACACTCAATGACATTGGTGTCCTCCTCCTCAAACTCCACTTTGAACCTTTATCCTATGCTTGGACCTCTAACCCTCAGCTGAACTCTTCATATTTATTCGTGATGATCTCCAATGAGTGTAAATAACAGATATATAGCAAACTTAAACTTCTAAAATAATCAACATCGGCTACAATATGGCACAAAGCTCAATACTCTATGAAATGTGTGGTTAGCTGAGTTCTATACATATTCACATGTGCTCCTTGATTACCACAAACCTCAAATGCTCTGGTGCCAATGGTAAAGTTATAATTGTGACAATCTGCCAATCTAGTGTAAGTCTTCAAACTAAGTTAGGTAGTTATACGTGTCTAATTATTCTCAAACATGAATATGACATCAAAATCCCTCATTAAAGCATTATCTTGAAACCACATGACCCAAATGTAAAATGCGACAAAGTGTGGTGACTTTTTCTACAACTAATTGGTGAAAGAAAACTTGCAAACAAATAAAGTGAAAGAAAATATTTATGGCAATACAAGATTGCTCTGACTTCCCCAATGATACTCCTGCATTAGATACTTGGGGTTAATTGAAAAGTGAGCCTCTCACTTTCTAGTGACTAGAGGGAAACTGAGATAGTCAACTTTAGCCCTAGAAATCCAACTTGAGTCTTCTTTTGACCTTCCTTTCCATTTCACCAAACCTTCCTCATATTGCTTATTCCTATTGCTCTTTTCAATTTTTCTATCCAGGATCTCCTCAATCTCCTCTTTTGGTTGTGGTGGTATAGGGTTTTTCCATAGATCCTCTACTTTGCTTCCTTTGAAACCCCTCTCACGATACTGAAACAAGTAGGCAATATTAAACACAAGAGATATACCAAATCCTTCTCGTAGCTCTATCTCAAATGCATCCCCTAAGTCAAACCTCCTTTTAATTCTACATGGACCAAACTTCTTCATCTTCAATTTATTGTATGTTCTGACTAGAAATCTTTCCTTCCTAAGGTAAACCGTGACTTCATCTCCTACCGCAAAATCTTTGTCTTCTTGTTTTATCAACTACTTGCTTGTACTTATCATTCATCTTCTCCACATGGTTCCTTACCTCGGTATACATCTTCTTCATGTGTTCTACAAACTCCTCTTCCTCCACACTCCTCTTATCTTCTTTACTGATGCCCCTTATCTCTGCTACATTCTTTGGATTGTTTCCATTTACAATATGAAATGGTGTCTTTCTGGTGCTCCTATTCATTGAGTTATTGTATGCAAATTTCACTTGTGATAAGACCATGTCCCAGTTCCTTGCCTTTTCTCCAACCAAGAATCTTAGTAACTTTCCCAAGCTTGTCACAACCATTTTGTACTTAGCTTATGATGATATTCTGTATATACATAATACATGGACATATTGAATTGTTATGCATGAGATATATGTTATCTTAAGAATTTTGGTTAACTATTCTTTATATAATTCAGGATGGATTTTGATATGTTTAATTATAGCATGAATTCATGAATGAAAAATGACATGTTTGTACATTATTATCATTGATGATGACTAACTACAATGGGTGTCTGAGTGCAACAAGATTCACCGTAATCACTTACAAAGGGAGAGTATCACAGAGGAGAGGGACCTAGCTATTCTAAGGCCGTGATGCATAATAATCACACACACACAATCACATTAGTAAATTGCATATAAGCTAGGTTATGGTTAGAGTAGTTAGCAATTTGAGTGTTGATTATAATCGTCTTGGTTTTATCTTGGTTAATTAATCCATTAGCTAATAATCGAAAACTAAGAGGTAACTATATAATCATATTGAAAATTATTAATTTTTATTAATAAAACTATTAGACTGTTTTATTTAAATATATTACACTATATATTTCCATGTGTAATATTATGTAAATATCACATGTAAATATATAATGTGAATATAAGTTACACTATGTATTTCCGTGGGTAATATTATTTAAATATCACACGCATAAATATATAAAGTACATATATATATATATATATATATATATTTCCGTGTGTAATATTATATAAATATTTCTCATGTAAATATATATAATGTGATTGAGAATCTGATCATAATGTTATTAATTTAACTGCCAACAAAATTGGCAAAGGTGAATATCCATGTTGTCTTCCGTCAATAATTTAACAATAGAAATGAACTACATTATCTCCTTTCCAACTGAAGGGAAGAGAAAATAAATAGATAAACAATATTTCTGTCTGACGGACGCCAGAGAAGGGAATGAATAAATATACAACATTTTTTCTCCGAATGAATGGCAAAGGAATTGAATGAATTATTATTAATTTCCTTACAACTGTAATACATGCAACACTTGTGAGCTGCTCAAGAATGTTGCCTAGAGGTATTGGGCCCAAGGCCACCTGGAATCCATTTCAATAACACTTGTCATTAAAACTATGAGGTAAAACAATAGATGGAACCTTGGAAAAATCACAACAAAGGAATTGAAAAGGGGAAATTTGGAAAAGGAGTGGGGGAGAGAAATGGAAAAAGAGAGGAGGACAAAGGGAATTTAGAAAGGAATTACTAGACTGCTTATGCTGAGTGGGAATGTTCATTTTTCTATTCTTTACCTTGAATAATAATTACATTTGAAATTGAGAAAACATAACTAAGTATTGAGATTTATGGAAATCTTCTATGATTGCAATATGTGAATAGAACAACTTTCTTTATGCCTGCAACTATGTTTTGCTGCATAATAGATTTAACTGAAAGTTCCAAAATTAGAAACTCATGAATGATGTAATCCATTCTATAGTTGCAGCTACAACAACCAAATTTTTGCATCCAAATAGAGACACAAATAAAATAAAATGTGATAATTATTGAGGCCAAATTAGGTGCTCATAATAGCTCGAGCAAAACAACAAAATTCCCAATGAGATTGGGTGGAATGGAGGTAGACATGGTGCCATAGCCACACCTCATGCTTGGCCACCCCATTCCATTCATTTGCAACACTTGGCAAAACATCTAAACACAACAAATAGATAGAAATGTGAGCCGGTTAAGGCACTAACTAGAAATTTTAGAATGAAATTTCATTATATAAAAAACTCCAAACAGAGATAAGCTTGGCACTACCTATGGCAGGCAATGTCTTCACAAAAAAAAATCTATGAAAGGGCATCCAAACTGATAGAAAACCTGCAAATTATGTATCAAAAATGATTAAAACTGCCTTCCACAAGCGCTTGTAGAGAAGAGGATCTTTGAAGAGAGAAATGAAGTTGAGAAGCCTATGCTCGGACACCTTGGTTGCACCCATAAAAGAGTTTTCAGAACCCTAACTAACATTCATTCTACTTCTTGAATATAGAATTAGTTATATAGAATCTTCCAATTGCTTTTATGGGAAAGTTTGGGAAATAAACATATGGTTAAACAAAAGGTGAAATAATAGCTAAACTTTATGTTTAACGAGAGATGAAATAAAAGGATTTAGAATAATGAAGTAATTTTCTAAATAATTAAATGTGTAGTTTTCCACATTTAAATGCTATAATGCTTAAATTAATGTGACTAAGTATTTAAGTGTGTAAATGCCACTTTACATACTATGGTATCAAATATAAAATATTATTATGCCGAAGCATGCATGTCATGGTGTTATTGACACGATTCCAACCGATGTTTTCCAAAGATCAGAATCACTTGTGTCATTGCATGGATTTATGGTTTGTTTTCTATATGTTTGCATTGGGCAATGGGTAGAATTGCAATAGTTAAATCCATCACACTATCATGCATGATGACCTCGAAGAGCTAGCTTCTTCGGGACGGGTCGAGCTATTGTGTGGGTAGCACAGGGAAGCCTTCAGCTTCGTGGTAGGGTAAAAGTCACCTATGTGATGCTCTCTTTGCTTCGAGTTACGAAGGAGGAGCAAAGGGCGAGAGATTGCACTGGGGTGCCATGAGAATGTATAAAGAATTTGAATCTTCCAAAGGAAGTATGTATTGGATAATGTAATATTGCAATTTTGCTATATATGTTGATGTGTATACATTGTCATAGCAGACTTATGGATATATTAGATTATCTTTGAATTTAATTTATTAAGTTTGATAATTATGAAGGATTATGGACCCAAATGAAATAATAGAGATGTATGACTCTAGCATTCATAAGGGATTGGAGTTATTACATCATTGCATTGTTTATTTTTTCAATGGAAATGCTTTTTTATTGAAAATTTATGTGATCATGTCTTGTTAAGCATGACTTAGCAATGTGTTAGATGATTATCGTATCATGCTCAGACATAGTGTCTTTGTATCTTAAATGCTTAGAATGATGTTGAATGTAGTATTATAGTATTATTCTTTATGGTCTAATTAAGGTGATGTTACAAGGCTCTTGCTCACTACTTCCATTTGCCCATTAGTAGTATTATTCTTTATAGTTTAAATAAGGTGATGTTACAAAGCTCTTGTTCACTACTTCCATTTGCCCATTAGTCTCCAGATGGTATATTGAGCTAAACTTCAATTCTCTTTTCATTTTCTTCCACAAGGTGCTCCAAAAGTATCCCATAAACTTGGTGTCTCTGTTTGAAACTATGCTCTTTAGTAAACCATGTAATCTTACCACCCCTTGGAAAAGTAGGTTAGCAATATGTACATCATTTCTTTTCTTACATGGAATGAAGTGTGCCATCTTAGAAAACCTATCCACTACTACCATGATCGAGTCATTTCCCCTTTATGTCCTTGGCAATCCCAATAAAAAATCCATACTTATATCCTCCCATGGCTTCTGCAACATTAGAAGTGGTTGGAACCGTAGAGGTTGATAGACAAAAAGTTGTTAGACTTTACCAGCCACTTGGCAAGTTCTACAACCTTTAACAAACTTCCTAACATCCTTGAATATTGTGCCCAAAAATAGTTCTCACTAATTGAAGCAACAATTTTAACTATCCTAAAATGTCTAGCTAAACTTCTGCAATGCTTCTCTTTGATTAGATTCTCCCTCATGTAACTCCTTGGTATACATAATTGGCTTCACTTGAATAACATCTCATTTTAGATCAAATAGTCTAACCATTTACTCCTATCTAGGCTTACTGGTTTTTTGCATGCCTTCCAAGCCTCTGCAAACTTAGGATTAGCTCCATACAAATTCTTTAGCTCCTCAAAACCAACTACATCAACCATCATTTCTGTTAGCAAGTTTTTCCTTCTAATCAATGCATCCACAATCTTATTTGACTTCTCGCTCCTATTCTTTAACACAAAAGTGTAACTCTGCATGAATTCTACCCACCACATATGCCTCTAGTTTAATTTACTTTGATTATTCAAGTAGTACAATGTCTGATGATTGGTGTACAACACAAACTCCTTGGGTAGTAGGTAATGCCTCCACTTCTTCAATGGTTATATTATGACATAGAATTCTTGGTCATAAACTTAATATTGCTTCTTGAGATCATTCGACTTCTCACTAAAATAGGTTACTAGTCTTCCTTCTTGGCTTAATACTGCCAATTGCATTCCCACTTGTGTCACGATCCATTTGGAATATCTTGTTGAAATCTGGTAGGCAGAACACTGGTTGTTTTGTTACCCTGTTCTTCAGCAACTCGAAGCTCCTATTTGCCCTCTCACACCGCTCTTACACGTCATAGTCGTTCTAGTTTCTATCATAAAAATCAAATTAACCAAGATTCCAATCCTAAGTGCTCCATGAGAGCATTCAGTGTTTGTGTCATATCTACCAAATTAAAAAGACACTTTGTAACTCCCAATTTTGACATTTTTATTGTACCCTCACTATTCAATAACTTCTTACACAATATCCCATGTATATCGTATGTAACTCCTCTTACACATCTTGCACCCCTCTTACATGTCATAGATGCTATAGATTATATCATAACAATCAAATTAAACAAGATGCTAGTCCTAGGTACTCCATGAGAGCATTCAATGTTTGTGTCATGCCTACCAAATTGAGAAGACGCTTTGTAACTCCTAATTTTGACATTTTCAATGTAATCTCCTTATTCAATGACTTTTTACACAATATCCCAAATATATCATAGAATAAATAATAAATAAATGACATCCCCACTCCCCATGAACATCTCATTTTGCCCACTCCAATATATTTAAAGATCATACATTATTTATCACCTACAAATTAAAAACAATTAATCAATATTTAAGATTACAAGATGAATGACACCCTTAACACGTAACACTTGTTCCGTTCGTGCTCTTACGAGCCAATACATTATCCTTATTCAATCCATCTTTTGAAGTTTCCAAGGCTCTTTGAAATAGGCAGATCAATACCAGAACTACTCAATACAAGAACACTCAATTTTTTTTTTGAGGACTAAAGCATCATCCCAGGTCACCTATGGAGCTATCATCATATCTATGGTTTTCCTTCTTTAGAGGGGCAATACAATGATGCTGAAGTTTGGCCCCATTCCACCAGGCGGGCTTGCTAGATTTTGCCCCAACAAATTTGAAGATCTCTTTTTAGCATTGCGAAGCATGGTGCTCATGCTCAAAACATCTTCTACACCTAAAACTAATTCTCATAATCAACTGAAATCCTCCAAATCCTGTCGCCCACCTTCAAGGAAATTTTCTTAGGGAACTTTTTGGATAGATCCATCTCTACACACAAGCGAGCATATGTTATAAAAAGTTACTCATGTTCAACAATCTCTGAATCCATAACTTTTTCTAAGATGCAAGCACCGGACTCAAAGTAGAGGGTAGATCCTTTATTTTTAATGGGGAAAGCTGCTACAACATTACTTCACAACTAACATAAAAGGACTCATATTAAATATTTTAAGTAGGGCCATCCGCGGGAGAAGCATGGTTAGGGTTTCCCTGGGGCAACCTGCAAGAAAACCCATTGCAGCCTCCCTCAGAATTAGCGGAATCATCATCCTCCTTGTAGTATTCATGCTCAGAAGAAGCAGGGCTATCTGCCCCTGATGCAGATTCTTTTTGCTATGTCAATGACCCACTCAAAATCATAGCAATTAGGGGGCAGTTAGAGTGAAGCAGGGAGCAAGCCCTACCCTCAAAGCTCATCATTAATATCTACCCTCCCACAAATTGCCATGAAGCCCTTTTATGGCAAAACAACCTTCGTTGCACTCTTATTTGACAATTGCATAGCCACGCAGCCACAAATTCTCCTTATCCATGGGGTTGTATACATCCACGACCTCTCCATATTCGCTACACAGCATCGTAATGTCTTCTTCTTCCCTCACAGAAAATTTTGTACAAAGAGGGAATAGCGACCATCTTTGTTTGGAGTCTGCAAAAAATTAGAGGGCATTGCCAAAAAAAAAAAAAAAAAAATTATAAATACTATACACACAAATACACATGCATACACACATATACATATATATATTCTTCATATTTTCAAATTTAACAAATATATATATTTTTTATGAATAAAGTCTTTATTACTTTTTAAAAGCTAAAAAGATAATAATATAATATTTGAAAAAAAGGTGGGTAGTAAAAAGACACATCCTTAGAGTCTATGCGAGACTAAGTCCAAAACAAAGATAAGAGTCTAAATGAGGTCAAGCCCAAACATCAAAAGATAAATAAACCACTTGGTAGTTAAAACAACATCGACAGGAGGGGTCTCGGTCATTTGTGAGGATTGAATTGTCATCAATAGGCTCCCAACCAATGAGACCACCCTCTTCCTCTGGAGAATCATCTATAGGTTGTTGATCACGAACATGAGAGATATCCAACTCTAGGCGATGAAACTTACCAAAATTTGACTAGCCAAGAGCACCACACCCATGAGAAAAGGTGAATGGCAGCTGAGAAGGCTAAGATCAATCATGGGTTGCACAATCCCTAGATCCTGGAGGTTGAGAGCCATAGGATTGACATCCTTGATCACATCCAGTAGATTGACTATGACTACATCGGGACCCTCGAGGAGGGTAAGAGGAAGGCATTGGAACTTTGACAACCATGCAAGGGGCATTGCCTCAGTGATTAAGAAGCTCCTGCAGATGCGCAATTTCAAGTGCAACCTTGTTAGCTTGCCCCTGAATTTGCATAAGCACATTAGAGCAAATCATAGCTTTAGTGTACAAAAAAAAATGAACATCAGGGCTAAATTTCTATCTTTCAAAATACTAAAGAGAATTTCTACCTTGAAAGCATGTCAAATCTAAGTATATTTGAATGGGAGACAGGGCTTGTTAGTAATAATTTATGTATGGGGTTTTGAGTCAGGTCTCTTCCCAAAAATCCAAAAATCCTGACACATTTTGGCCTCTGCAGTTGTTAAAAATGCTAGAAATCAGTTAAGGTGCAAGTCAAAAAATGTTGTGGCGAGTCGAGAAATCGCTGTTGGCCGCTGAAAAATGTTAAAAATGGGTCATATCATTCCAGATGCTTATCGGGTCGCAGCTTCTGTGTCTAAATGTTTCTAGGTGTGGCTACGAGGGTTTCTTTCTGCCAACGCCGCGGGCCCTACCAAGTGTCGAGCCTCAGTTTATTGCCGCGCTTTTATTTTTGAATGTAGCTTTATCGCGGAGCATGCCACGTAGCAGAAACTATTTCTCTTGTGTTTTAAGTTGCTTCCCGCGGAGTGTGCCACATGTCAGCAACGGAATGCAGCCCCTTAATGTTTCAAGAGCACCGTGGAAGACACCACGTGAAGGCACCCGAGGGACACAGAAAAAGTTACTCAAAGCCCCGCGGATAGTGCCAAGTGTTGGGCTCCGCCCATGTTTCAAAAAGTTTCTTTTGAGTTTCTAAGTTGGGGCAGAAGATGCCACGTGCCCCTTGAGGTTGCCGTGGAAGCCGACAAGTGTCGGCCTCCGTAGTAGTTTCTACATGTTTCAATATGTGGCGAGGGCATGGTGGGTCCCAAAAAGTTTCTAAGCTACAGCGGATGCCGCCACGTGTCCCTTTTTAAAAAATAAAAAGGATAGGGCGATGGTTAGCGATGGAAACCTGAAGTGCCTGCGTGGCACATTTTCATTGGCTGGCGACTTTTCGACGTTTTTAGGGCCGTTTGATCTCAACGGTTAGTTTTGGATCGACGGCCATGTTTAAAGCTTGCAGCGACAGGTTTTTTCTCGAGTATCTGCGACTGTTTTTGACGGGAGAGGCTTGTTGCGGCTGTGTTTCCAGAGGCTGTGAGTAGTTGAAACATTAATGGCAGATTTTGCAGAAGGTATGGGTCGTGTTGACAGATTCAACCACCCGATTGATGAGGGATGTCCCTGAGCGGCGGTGCATCTCCCGAGTTCACATGTTCCCTCCTTCTTGTCCTTCTGCTGCATTAACTCTTTTGAGCGCCATTTTCTGATGCATTGTATCTGGTGATTTTTGAGTCAACCATGTAATTAATGCTGAGTGCACCTTCCTCGCTGTATATAAGGGACTGTGTGACTCATTTTTGGGTTGTTGAAAGTTGGACATTTTCTGGCTCTGTAATACAATACAACTGACCTGGTTGCTCCGTGCAGTGGATCTTGTGAGTTTATGAGTCTCATGTTTTATGTATTGTGCATAGACTTACTGGTTTCATTGTTGTTTTAGATGAATAATGCTATACAGCATGTGTTTTGTTATCTGTCTCCTGTATTGAATATACTCTTCTTTTGAATCTGGATATCTAAGGGGTGTCTTGGGTTCTAGGATATAGGTTTACTGTATTGAATGCTTGATCTCTTAACTTTTGCTTAAGGGGTAGATTAAAGTGTTTTCAGATTGAGTGTTGAGAAGAATATATTGCAGTAAGGATATCATAAGTAGAGATAACTTGATACTCTATTCTGGGATGTATCTGTAAGGCAGATATCACACAAATCCCCTTGAAATCCAGTTTTAGTATGTTTACGCTGAACATTTACATGTGTATGTCTATGACTCCAAGCCCTGGATAGGCACCAATCTAGCTCTGTGTTGAGGTTATACACCAGGTCCAGCTTTGCATCCAAACACAACATCAAACTCTTACTTCCAAAACAACCATTAGGACATTAGAAGTAGTTTAGGACCAAGATCCTCTAATTCACAACTGAACATAAGCCCAAAGCTAGCCCCTTTGCACTTATCTCACATTTTTGGTCTTCATACAGGAGGATTTATTTGCTTTGTATCAACATCCTAGGCCAACCCACAAGCATATTCTCATGGGTGTTGAATAGGGAATACCCCCTAGGTTTTGCAGAGCCTAAAGAAGAAGAGGAGATAAAAATAGAGTCTATCTCCTATACTGTTGGCTCCTGGCCCATAGATCCTGTTGATCATTGATGGCTACCTTGTAGGGAAATCTGGGAGTAAGCATCCAGTCTGGGAAAAAACCAACAGGGCCAATTTCCTAGAAAAAACCATATGCCATGAGAAGCGGTTAGGTCAAAAAGGCCTAAAGAAATCATGTATCCACTTCCAAACTTCTTAAGTTTTGGTGTAGAACCAAAAAAGATGCTTGAGAGTCTCAAGTTGTCCATAGAATGGACAACGGGGGTCGAGAACTCTCGAATGAGTCATGGTGCTACCACAATAACGGGTTACACTTTCTGGGACATCCTAATTTTTGTTGAAATCACATATTTTTAGAAAATATAATGATTTAAGCCTTGAAAGGTTCCATTTAAAGGATTTTAATTGAAGAGGGTTTGATCAAACCCCCTTAGATTCAAACTCCCTTGGATAGAATCCCGCTAGTTTTAAACCATACCTATAATGGAGTCTCCTCTACACCTATCAAAATGCTGATAAAAAACCACTTTTGATTTACCTTTTGGGGGATCAAATAAATTCATTTAAAATTTATGTTTTATAAGTATGTAGTCCTTATTATAAACTTCCCAAAAAGCATAATTTTAAATATATTTAATTTGATTATTATATTTATTTCTTATTTCTTGTGAATGTAGGTTTTTCATCGAACATCAAGTTCTCTGTTCTACACACATGGAAAATTAGTAAATTAGTGAAAACAAATTTTGAAAATATCTATGCCCTAGGTATTGATGTCCTTGTTTCAATAAAGGAAAAAAATTGAATTTTGATACATATAGAAAAAGTTATGTTTTACGGAATACGCCTATGTCTAAATTATAATTGGTTTGACTTCAAAACTTAATTAAAAAAATATTCATCAAAATATTATAAAACCAAATGCATGCCATATATATCGGTGTTACCAATCTAATTCAAAAGAATTAGAATTTTATCCTTTGTAGAAAAAAAGTTATATGCTATGGAATACACATCACTTTAAAAAAAATGTTGTTTACTATTAAAAACTAGTTATCAAAGGAGACACAAAACATTTTACAATTGAACTCCAAATTTTTTTAAAAATATATATTTAGAATCTACAAACATCTCACAAATCACTAGTTCGCATCATCTTCAAATTCCTAATGGTTTAGCGGCTATAGGTGTCAGAAAGTGAAGATTTGGTTCAAAATGTTGATTTCAATGTCAAGTTTGGCTAAAAAGTGTAACCCATTATTGTGGGATGATCCGTCAAGAAAGAACCAAGCAAAAGACCTTAGTAGAGAATGCACCATGCGAAGTGAGCCAACTTAGGCGCAAGAATGGCTGACCAAATGGATTGAAATTGATGGTGCCAAGAAACATGATGAAATCCTTGATGTCCATCACTGGAGTCCTAGAGAAAGTTTGTGTAGCTTCTCAACTTTTAAATAAGATGCTTTCGAAGGAACCCAGCAAGAGGAGTAGTAAACATGAGTGGCACCCAAAATTTTAGAGCAAACCTAGAATTTGCCAACCAAAGAAAGAGGATTGGTAAACCATTAGCTTAGTTTCTTCTCAATTTTGGCAATGACATCTTCCTAGATGATAGCAATAGAATCCTTAAAAGCAAAGGGAATGCCCATAAAGTAAAAAAAATACCCATGATCAATCCATTTCAAGCCATAATAGTCTAACCAACTAGGTTTAGGAAGAAAAAATTGCCTATAGCATTGAGTCTTTTTCTATTTGGTACTTGAACCAAAGGCTTGGTAGAACACATTAAGGCAAATAAGAGCATGTTTGACATTATTTTCATCCTCAATAAGAGTGAGAAAAGAATCATTAGCAAAATGACCACTAACTATATGGTTAGATGAGTTGGGCAAAGCAATACGTTAACAAGCTTTTGAGAGACCACATGGACCAATAAATAGCCAAAGCCTTTAGCTACAAGCACATAGAGTGTTGGGGATAAAGGGAAACAATGATGGATGGATTGAAAAAGCCTAAAAGGCTTGGATTGCTAAATATTAATAGTGATGCAAGATGGGGCATTAATAAATAACATCTGAACAAAATGAATAAAGCGAGGCCCAAAACCAAGCGCCTGGAGCATGGAAAGGATGAAAGGCCATTCAATGTGGTCATAAGCCTCGGTGAAGTTAATTTTCATAAACATTTTGGGCTACTGAGAATTCTAGGCCCATTCCATCCCTTCCTAGACAACAATAATGTTGTCAAAGATGTATTGTGATTTGATAAAACTAGTTTGTTCAAGATAGACCAACTGGGGAGGAGTGGCCTAAGATTAAGAGTTAAGCCTTGGCAAGGATCTTGTAGGAGATGTATTCAACAAAGTGATTGGCCGCCAGTTGCAAATTTCATTTGGATCACCAACTTTAGGTATGAATTTGATATTCCATTTATCAATTATGCTTTATAATGAATTCTTATGGAAAGCTTCCAAGTAAACTTTGTGGAAATCTCCACCCACAATGTCCCAAAAGATTCTATAGAACAAACATGGGAATCCATCCAGACCAAGGGCTTTGTCATTGGACATACAAAAGATGACCTCCCACAAATCTTCTTTAGTGAGAAGTTGATCACAAAGAATGTGCTGAGACGTGGAAACTTGATAAGGAACCACATTAAGGCATTGTTGCAAAGCATCGAGTTCCAAGCTAAAGTACTCCTAAGTAGCAAAAACTTGCTCATAGCACCAGATGAAGGCCTAGAGAATGTCGAGGAGCTTGTTAAAGAGTTGGTGTGATTCTTTGATTTGTTTGATGGTTTGAGATGTATGATGAGCATGTAGAGCCTAGAAAAACTCCTTAGAGACCTTGTCTCCAATCTTAAGCCAATGAAGTTGACCTTTGATTTGGGCTCCATGCGAAGAGTGGGCATCTACAACCTGCTTCTGGTGGAGAAGTTGAGCATCCAAGTCAAAATTTTGTGCCTTCAAGGCGGCAATGGCTTGGCAGGGCTTTGAGGTGGTGGCCTCATATGAATGATGATAGAAATGGGTCAGTTGGTACCCATAGATGCAAAGGAAATGATATGTAGAGGTGATGGCATCATTCAACTAGGATATCCATTCTGTCTCATGCATGGGACATGGTTCCAAATTCTAAAGACGTTGAATATGGGATGACATGGCCTTGTGAGTAAGAAATGATATGTTTAGAAAAAAAATGAGTCTTCATAGCCTTGGGTTTGGCAAGTTTCCACTCAATACAAAATCATATTGGAAAGTGGTCTGAAAGGACAATGTCTAAAAAATGCTCCATTCTGCTAAAGGAAAAGAAAGATTGAGTTGATAGCATGGCTTGATCCAAATGCTTGAGTACCTTGTCAAGCCTCACTCTAAGATTACTCCATGTGTACCACATTGTATGATCTTGGCAGTTGCTAAGATTGGGATAAAAAAGCCCCAATTTATTATGCATAAAGAACTAAGCCTTTCTTTGACTACTTGTCCAACACATAGGCAATGCCCCATATTTATCACATGCCATTTCAATCATATTAAAACCCCACATAGAACCCAAGTAGTAGTAGGCATTGAATTTGCAATCCATTACCATAGGGTAGATCTCTCAACATCATTTGAGGCATAAACATTAATAACTCCAAAGGAATGATTAATATTGTTAAAAAGAGCCCACAACACATGGTTAGTGGGGTCATATCCTTGGTCATCTAGGTTTTGATTCCATGTAGGAGAAATAAAGGTGACAACACCACCATGACCTACTTCATGGTTGCTACACACAAATGACTAGAAGGCCAGATAACATGGCAAGCTACAAAAAGCAAAAAACCAAAAATTTTAGCCTCTTGCAAATAGAGAATGTCTTGACTTGGAAAACGAAGTTGAACATCTTGAACGAAATACTTCCATGGGATGTCTATCAGACCTTGAACATTCCAAGAGACACAATTCATAAGCGAGGGCTGAGAGTCATCTCCTTATTATCCAACTCATCTAGAGCTGAATACCTATTCTACAAAAAAGATTCATCTGAATTGAAGTTGCCTATCCGAATGGGAAGATGGATAGGTTGCCATTTCTTTGGCACATATTCTCCATCTTCCAACCACCTCAACAGGCTGTGGGACCTCACGTTAGGCAATTGTGGCTGGCAAAGGGGACAACAACAATGTCTCTAATGGTGCTCAAACAAGTTTTGCCTCACCATATGTCTCCACATGAGTAGAGATGATAGATTTCCTTATATCTGATGTTTTGAAACTATTTTTAAGGCATGTCCCCTAGAGCTTGAAGAGTTACCATAATTCTTAGCTTTGTGAATAACCTCCATAGACCTACCCTCCTTTTTTTGTAGGAGGTGGCGACCCAAAAGCAGGTTGTGTATTAGGCTTGGGATGGGGAAATCCAAAGGGCAATCCCAAATCTTATGCTCAAAATATTGACATTGATAACAAGTGTTAGGAAGGTTAACATAGAGAACACATTGAGCTTATCTCATTTGTCTAATCTGGATACCCATGGTCTCCTTTAAATCCTTAGAGAGATCTACCTCTAAACAAACCCTCTTTTGGGGTCAAGTTGAATAGAACTTGTCTAGTTCGATGCATACCACAATGCTTAAAGAGGAGGCTATTTTTCTCAAAAAGTTCTAGCATGGAAAGAATAACCTAGGAAATTCAACCCAGACAGGGACTTGTAGAGACTTATTGTCAAAGATAATGATGTCTTGAGTCTAGGGTTTGAAAATAGGAAAAGAAGAGCATACAAGCTAGGGATCACTGCTAAGGATAGCCTTAAGATGGTTGGCTTCATTAAAGCAAAAAAGAAAAAAACCTTTGGTAAGGTTTTGCACAGCTTTAAGGTGAATCCCATACGGGACCCAAGCCTTGTTGACCCAGTCTTTGAGTATGCTTTCAAGAGGGGCCCTTCCCATAGAATATCCTATTAAATTAAAGTTCTCCAACCAATGGCATGCACTATCAAATTCTAGAATGGGAAGAACAACATTTGGGGGTATTTTAGGGGACATACCTCATGGAACACCTTGAGGACAAACTTCTTGGGCCTCTTGAGTTGGGGTTCCATTGTTATGCGCCATCAAACCTTCAACTCCAAGAACAACTACAAAGTTACTAAAGGTTGAGGCCATTTAAAGGGGGCAAAAAATGCTCATAGGTGTGGCTACCTAAAAGGTGCCACAATAAATGTAAAAAAAAGACCAACTCCTACTTCAAAATGAAGTAATATGACATCAGGGGGACCCAACCAAGACACTAGCAAAGCCAAAACTGAAACCCTAACATAGATCTCCTCCAAATCCTATCGTACTCATGTATACATATTTTTATTCTCAAGTAAATTGCAATAATGAGCAACAATTTTCTTTCATTTGACTCTATTTAATCAACTTGAAATACAAATACAAATACAAGGATGATTGTTTCATTCTTATAATGAATGCAATACAATGAACAATTTAAATGAATCACATTTGAGTTTACAATGCATTTAAAGGAAATAGACGATTTTTTTCTAAAGCCATAATCTTTACCAATGTGAAGAAATCTTCAATGTCTTCACTCCAAGAAAGATTGAGGGAAAAACCAATAAGGAGAGAACACTTTCCACTTGACTATTTTGGTGTCATCAAGCCATTCTAAACTCTAGTCATTCCTTAAGCCAAGAGATCAAACTAGGAATCAAGAGTACATATATAATCACAATTTTAGAATCAAGGGTTAAACACATCAACAAGAAATTTAAGAAGGAAAGAGAGGAGTGGGTTCACCACTCCTACTCACAAGAAGGGAGTGTTCACGCTCATAAATGCTCAAGAACACAAAAAATCACAACTACATTAAATCACATTTTAAAACATTCAAAATTCACCAACATAAAATACTTCTTTCAATTCTCAAACATTAAGAAAGCAAGAATAAACATATAACTAATTAAGAGATGAAGCCTATCTCACAAGGTAGCTCCAACAATGAGGAAGATTATCCTTGCTTGCTTGAATCCCTTTCTTCACTCTTTCACAATCAAATTTCTTTCACCAAGAAGCCTCTAAAATTCTTCAAAATGTATGCCAGCCAAAATCTCTTAAGAGGTCTCTTCCCACACCCTAACATTCTCTAAGTGTTAAAGGTAAAAAAGATCCATTTATCCTTCCAAAGTTTAAAGAGGATGGTTTATATGGGGGTGTCATGTCATCCATCCTTATCCAATGGGTGAGGAGACATGACATACCACTTACACATACAACAACCTCTTACAAAAATAAATATAAACCATGCCTTCCCATTTGCACCCACATGGGAAAGGTATGGTGAAGTGGGATGCACTCAACACTCCACTTACACAAACATCATTGGGAAGAGAAAAGGGTAGACTTGGCAAAGTCCACACTCAACCTCTTATATGCCTCTTAGTGGCATGTTCTTCCCAAGAGGGTTCGGTGAGTACTAAACTCACCAAACACTCAAAATGTAAATTCCAAAGAGTACCTATCCTATAGGCACTTATCCAAGTGGGTTATCTTCACCCAAAACACATATTTTTTTAATACATTTTAAAATTCACAAGTGCAAATCAAGGTTTGTACAAAAAAGAATATTTATGTATTTGAAATATCATCACAAACGAAATACTCTTAATTTGAATCACAAAAACAAAGAAAAGCACTTTGAGATAACAAGACTCAACAAAAGTGTCCTAGTCCTATCATAGACTAAGATGATGGGTGTAACTAGGAACATAGGCAAGTTCTCATTACTTCATAAGGTAAAATGGAAAGGGCAACTGAGGTTCTTGATTGATCTTTCATTCTCTTAGTGACCAATCTATAAATATATTTGCACACTCAATGCATGCATCAAATACATCTAGAATATATAGTCAAAACAACATGATTAAAATTATACTATTCACTTGTAATAATTGAGATCAATCACATGATTAAGAATTTTGACTCATTGTAATAGTCGATATCAAAATACCATCTCAACATGATTAGGTTCATAATATTACTCATATACAATGCAATAATAAACTATAGCAATTTGCATTAATCTTTATTCACATTCAAAATCATAGTTTCAATATTTAAATTAAAATATATCAAGATTTCATCTAACCTTCAAATTGGTGTCCCCACAACATTTATTGTCCATTAAAATCAAAGTCAAGTCTATCTATCAAGACTAGGGTTAGCAATGATATTTCATCTTACTATTCAATTTTACTTAAAAAATCACATGCAAGTAATTTACAACTATCAAGATACTATACACCCCTAATATAACCAAATTCACTTACCAAGAGCCCTTCTTGCATCAAGGTTAGCATTGCCACTATTTAGGGTTAAATCAAGTTCATCACTATATTACACATCCACTAGAGTAGACAATAATTATGCAAATTTTGGAAATACAAGAGTGTAATTCAAAGTGCCATATGACAATCAAATTCCAATAGGATAAACATCTAAGTCATCCCAAATCAATTAGGTCATAATATTATTGAAGGCAATCTTCTCTTAGGGAAGGTAACCACATAGACATAACTCATATGAATAGAAGGTGATAATAGTAACATACATTTCTACCCCATGCACCAATCATAAATGATTCTTATTGATTAGGTTAATGTTTTTTTATCCACCTTGATACAACAATCATGAAGGCAACTAATTAACATTAAATGCTAAGCTAAATAATTGCATATCATGTTCTCATATTACAAGACAATCAAAGTGAAACCCATGAATAAAAAAATAGAAGATTACATGCAATTGTTTCAAAAGTGGCTAAAATTATCAAAATCACAAAGAAGATGGAGTGTGACTAAGGTTGCAAGGTGGTTGGGCCTTACAAGCTTAAATCCAAAAAGAAAATGTATATCAATAATGAAAGACACACAAACCCTAGCGAGATCTAAAAAATAATGTTATGATAAGGAATCACAAATCTCAAACTATAAAACAATGAAGATATATATACCCTAAAGTAAAACTTTAGAGTGGTGTAAGATTAGTCAGATTCACCAAAAATATAAAGGAAAAGAAACTTTCCTTAAATTTAATCTTGGTTAGTCAAATAACATGTATACGCATAAGCATAAACTAACCTAGATTAATTAATGAGAGTTGTGGGAGTGATTAATTTAAAATTAAATGTTGAAGCCATGAAATTAATTGCAATAGATAGGTGTACTTAGCTTTAGGCTTGATGAAAAAGAAGGGAATTGATGTGGCACCAAAATTAATCTGTCTTGGGACTAAAACTGGATTCTCTCTATTAGTGTTTTGCCTTGGATTTTGTGTAAGGCTTGTGTCTCTATCTAGGTAGAGTCAACAAGTTTGGGATGATTTTGCAAGCATCGACTTGATCTTACAATTTGTGTCTTTGCTCTTTGGTTTGCCTAACTCCCTAATGGCTACTTTGTTATGTGGATTGACTATATTTAAGAATACCTTAAGAGGGTTGTCGGATAGTTAGGGTACACATCTTCCTAGGTTAACCCCCCAAAAACCAAAGCAAAGTAGATTTCAACATTACAAAACCAAATACATCCCAAAAAAGAAATGATGCCAAAAAGCTCAAGAAACTAACATTAAAAAATTTCGCATTCACCAATTATCTAATCCAACAAAGGTAAAACTAAAGGAAATTGTTGAAATCAAAGACATTTTACATCTTGAATTATGATTGTTGATATCAAAAAATAAAATAGTTGATGGCATATTTTGGAACTTGTTTCACCAAATTGAGTGTGTCAGATATACCTCATGGATAGAACTTCATATGTTGACCATTGTTTATTAGACGATGTAGAACACAAGTAGATCATTAAAAATATATATCTTATTTCTTTGTATTAGTCACTAATTCACCAAAGAAATTATCCTTTTTTTAGGAAGACAATCACCAAACAAATTATCTTACTTTTTGTATCAATTAGTAATTTGCCAAATAAATTATTTTATTTCTAGTATCGATCAATAATTTGCCAAATAAATTATCTTATTTCTAGTATCAATCTATAACTCACCAGGAAATATGAGTTTGTTTAGCAATGTGCATAAATTCGTCACAAAAATTATTTATTTATTTCACAAAATTTTGTAAGATTCACTAGAAATTAATGCACCGAGCCAAGATTTGTGAGGGTTTTTTAAGAAAATTTCTTAGGCCTTTCCTTAAGGTTATTTTAAAAACTGACTTTTGAATAATAATGACTACAAATGGTAGCCTTGCACCTAATCACAATCAAAATTACTCGAGTGAGAAATGATGATTGTACAATGTCAATGAAATTACAGGTTCCAAAGATCTTAAGTTAACTAGAGCTCCACAATGCAAATACAAATTGGTTTGAAAAAACGAAATGGCTTTGAGAGGTATTACCATTAGTGTCGTCGATGAGGAGTTGTCGGCTCATGTCTTTAAAAAGGTGACGTTGTGCTTAAAACAACCATGTTAGTTTCCAACTGTACAGGAATCAATTTGCTCATCCAACTACTTGGAATGACATGCCACACACTTTCTTCTAAGAATAAGAATAAGTAGGTTTGGATACCACCCAAAGCCTAAATTTGATGGCCATATGACTATAACTAAACATTTTTACCTTTAAATACAATCAAAATTGTATCACATGAAAGAATTTTTTTAAACAATCTATTAGTTTATTTATAGAATCTTTTAATATTATTTTTAATTTTTATATATTTTTTATTAAATTAAATAAAATATATCTTTAAGAGCAATTTTAAATAGACAACTATCGCAAGAAATTTACTTAACGGGTGGACCGTCAAATTTAGACCTGAAATTGCCACCCACCACATAAATGGGGATCAGAAAAGTATGTGCCCATTATGCTGAGCCGTTTAGTACAGCCCATAATCCCATAGCTTTCGGTGTCTTATCCTGATATCCATATATTCTCAATTCTCATACAATTCTTCAATACAAAAAAAAATTTCTCATACAAATTTTGTAATTGGGTGTCCATTTAAATCCAATATATTTTTGCGATCATGTTTTTTTGGGCTTTTTCTTTTAATTTAGCAAAAAGTAACTTAGGCCTTTTTCTCTTCTTTTGCAAACAAATACTCTGTTCTACAGATGGTACATCCTATGATTCGAATTGAGTAAAACTATTATTATTATTACTACAAAATATTTTTGTTACTGATTTGTGGGGTTTTAAGCTCTGTTTTGGGGGTTATCTGTGCTTGCTCGTTTTTAATTTCTTTCCCACTAAAAATCTAATTGCAGGGCTGTTCTCAACTTGGGCAATACACCAGTCCATGCAAAAACAGTAAGCGCATCAGAAATAGTAGAAGAGATAATGCACCAAGGAAATAGAAACGAAATATTTATTAAAATTTAAAATTAATCTACAAAACAATTTCCTATTTCTATGACAAATCTTATAAAGAAAAGTTCTGACACAGCAGCATTTCATTGCACATATGCTACAATCACAGGTACAACACTTCCACCATAATGGATGTCTTTGAAGAGAACAATATCTGTCAGAGAGAACAACATTAAAGTTGCTCTTAGGACCCACTATGTCTTTGGAGAGAACAGTCCCTGTCAGAGAGTTCCAGAAGCCATGGCTGCCACCACCACTTGATGAAGAAGGCTGATTCGTCCCATGGATACACATATTTCTATCAAGGCCCTTTCCAATCCCATCATCATGGGTGGGACCCAAGTCTTGGCAATGGATGCCAAGAAAGAATGACCCACTTTTCAATTCACTGCACTGAGATTTGGCATTACAGTGGACTGCTACTGTAGTCTGAATAGAGGAAGCCTTCTGGGGAAGGGATCCATTAATGAAATCGAAGAAAAGATTGTCTACCATGGGAGGCGTATAGTTCTTATGGCGCCTAACAACAATCCAGTTAGAAGCAGGGGCCATACACGAGTTAGGCCTATTACCAGAGATTTTACTTCTTCCACCACCACTTTCCTCAGCCAGTCTTGCTATTCTCTGACGAGGAGAAGGCCTTGGGCTTGGGCTTGCCTCAAACTTTCTCTTTGCTTGATCCTGATTTTGGCCTATTTCCTCCTCCTGCATATGACTAGGCAGATCTCCAGGCAAAGACAATAGAGGAACTGAGGCAGAAGAAGTTTCACAAGAGATTGACATATCCAACTGGTCTTGTGCAGAGTGAAAATCCAAAGTGCTTTTGGGAGATTTGGGCTCTTGCTTAAATCTTTCACTTAGAAAAGGGTGGGTCAACAATTGGGTACTAGTCCATCTTTGCTTGGGATCCTTATGAAAGCATTTCTGTAGAAAATCATGGCCTTCAGCAGACAGATTCTTGGGAAACTCAGGGAGCTCATCAGAGCACCCAATTTTGTACATGGCAACCAAAGGTTGAAAGATGTTAGTCCATGGAGGCCTGCCAGTGGCCATTTCCACTACAGTGCATCCCAAAGACCATATATCACAAGGGGGACCCCTCTCCACTTGATTCACCACCTCTGGAGCCATCCATAGAAGAGTCCCACTCAATTCAACTTTGCTGCTTTCTCTCCCATTTGACAGCACTTTAGCAGACCCAAAGTCTGCTAACTTAACACCAGAATCCCCCACCAGCACATTCTTTCCCTTGATATCAGAATGCACAATCCCCTGGCTATGGAGATACTCAATGCCTTTAACAATGTCTCGAGCATAGTTGCGAATAACAGACTCCTCCAAAGGCCCTCCAAATCTCTGCAAATTATCTGCTATACTTCCTCCTGCCATGTATTCCATCAACAAATTCCTCCTGCATACACCACCATCATCACTGTAATTCTCGCCCAAATACTTCACAATCCATGGGGAGTCCAGCTTCCTCAGAATGCTTATCTCATTCTCCATAGCCACAAGATCTCCCTTCCTCTCCTCCTTGCATTCAACAGATTTGACAGCAAGTAGCTCTCCAGTGGCTTTATCCATAGCCAGGCTGACAGTGCCAAATGCTCCCACTCCAATAACACTTCCTCTCACCCAATCACTGCAAGCATGCTCCATAACATACTAGTTCTGAATCTTCGCCAACCTAACCTCAAAATCAGACAAGCAAGAGTACAGACTATGAAACAAAATGGGATATTCGTAACTCAATTCAAATCACAGCAATGGGCTTTCTCCCCAACCTACTAACTAACTGCCATTCTTGAATACCCACTTGCTCAATCTGGTTTCTTGTGACTATGGATGCTGAAGTTTCTTGTCTATTTCTCAGATAAGAAAATATTTTATTGAAAAGCAGGGGAAATCAGATATACATATATATTTTTCCCACAACCACTTGTGCAAGAATTGGATTGCATGTGATGTGATCACAGGCAGAAAGTTGCATGAATTATCGTATGAAACAAGAAACACTTATCTTGTTAGCATTGTGCTTTTTATCTTAACCCAATTCAAAGGATCTCTAAAACGGCACTTACTTGCCATGAAAGAAAGCACTAACTCCCTGTTAAACCCAATTCCAAAGAATTTGGAGATTGAGAAGAAGCGGACCTGTCCGATGAGGATAATGATCGACGGTCATGAGCGTTGGAGTTCGAGAACTTTCTTTGCTTGCTGAGCTGGCAGACGCCATGTAATCAAGTTTTGGTTGGCTGATCAGACCGTACAAGGGAGAAAGACGGCGCCGATTTTTACCGCTTTTTCTTTTTTAGCTTTAAATTTTAGCCAATGAATATAACTATTTTTGGTTTTCCACATTCACAGTTGGCGTATGGGCCAAGTAAGCTTACGGGACGGTGTACATGCACTCCAAGCTCTTGGGAATACGATCCAAAACCCTTGGAAGAATTTGAGGTCTTTCAGTAAACGCTTTAAAGTTTAGTATGGGCAAAGGAGAAGGTTTTGGCATTATTATTTTTTTTTTAAAAGGGGGATTTAACCTTTTAAACTTAGGTAGGTGGTAGTTTCACACACCAAATTTTGGTACTTTTATTTAAGTCAATTATTTTTATTAATTATAAATAGAAATTAAAATATAAAATTTGTAAAATAATTTATGTTTGGTTTTATTAGAAGATTCTAGAAGCTTTTTAATGTTTCATAATATTATTTTTTAAATATGGTTTTCTATTTTTCTCTTTAAATATAGAGAAAATTATAGTAATCTTCATCCATAAAATCAAAACAAATAAACTATAGCAAATAATAATATTTAGGCCTATGTTTAAGAAATTAGTGTCTAGAAAATGTTTGAGATTATTGGCTCCTTCTAATATATCTATTTAATAACAACATTGATAGCTAGGACAATTTTTAATTAAGATTAATTTTTAGGGACTATTTAAGTGTATCGAGGAAGACAATTTGACTCAAGCTTGCAATGTAGATCACTTTTATATAACTTTTGTATCTACTAATTTCGCTTGGTAGTGTAGGTTTTTAATTTTCCTTAGTTGGATATTATTTATTTTTATGCACATTTAGTTTAGCTTGCTTAGTTGCAGTGAGTAGGTCATTATGAAGGCATCTTCCTTGAATTCAACTCTTGTCTATTTTTTTGGTAGTTATGAGTTACATTTCTCGTTAGTTATATTTGTTTCCCCTTTTCTCTATATATGTGTCCACTCCTCTTGCTTGTTATTCATGTCATTATGAGATTTCCTTTATTCTATTTTACTTATTGCAAATTTGTGTCTCTTAGAGCATTTGCATGTCTCCTGTGTCATTAAAAACTAAGTATGTTGCTATTTTTGTTTTGATGTCATTTGTATTAATAATTTTATAGTGTCTTCTTCTTTCAATAGGTTTTGGGTTAATCTTTGTTTTGCAAATTCAAGCATGGTATTGAAGCCATGATGAAAGGATATATCTTTTAGTTTCTATTTTTTAGAGATTTGAGAGAGCTAATCTTCTTGCATGTGTGTTTCATTAAAACCTGCTATGCTCTTCTCTTTCACCTTTAGATAATCTAGAGAATCAGAATAATTTGATAGGAAAATATTAACTATGGGGTTTGCGCTTATGTTTTCTATATTATAGGTGTTTGTAGCTTTTTGATAATTCAAACAACATTTTCAACTATTCCATAGCATTTAGGAGGCTCGAGAAAGTCAAGATTAACTTTTATTTCACAGAAATTGGAGTTCAAAAATTTTGTTTGCAAATGGGAGTTTAATCATGGCATTAGGTGAATTGTTATTTATTGTGGCACTTTTGCACCAAATGTATCTTACCATTGCATCCAAAAGGCCCAAAAACCTCAATTTTCATAATTTTTTTTTTTATCAAAATTGGGCTCAAATGAACCCTTTTGAGGTAATTGCTTTACCTAGGGAGGTCATGTGGCTCTCTAAATAGGTGTATAACATAGTATTAAAATAAATTATTTAAAGGCCTTGCAACTTGTGTGGTCCCCTTTAGAGGGGTCTACAATGTTTGAAAAGGCTCATGTGCCTTTAGGGCTCGACCCAACCGACCCCCTCAAACCATCATTGACCTAACATAGGTCACCATCTACTTGTTAGACTTAGGGCACACAACTGAGAGGGGGGGGGGTGAATCAATTGTCCAAAACTTTCTCCCAATTACACACTTAAATCCTCTTAGTGATTAGCAGTATATTAATCATGAAACATAATGCACTTAAATCAAAAGCAGAAACACATCAACACATAAGACACCAAGATTTTGACGTGGAAAACCTGGTTAAGGGAAAAACCACGGGGTGATTAACCCAAGATTGTATTCTCTGTTAGAAGAATAGAAAGAACAAAATGGCACATGCCAATTAGGGCTCACTACCCGAGCACACTGCTCACAAGAGGCCCACTGCCTACAAGAGACACATTGTCTACAAAAGAATAAGTATCACATACTTGAACTGGAAAATAGCATCTTCATCGTGCTTGAATCGGTTCCATTGAAGCTCAATACTTCTTCTCTGCCTTTCGCTCTCCTCCCTGCTACCACACTCTCATCTCCACAAGGACAAGTTTGAAATGACTTCTCAATCCCTTATTTAAACAAGACATCAACTTAGGAATGATAATCTAAGTCGATAAACATCAACAAGAACATCCGCAGGATGTGTAACTGATCCGGTCGGCCAATCTCCAGAAGAACACTATCATCCAGAAGATAATCTTCAATTGCGAGCTCCAACTCCAATGCGGATCACCAACTCAAACTAGACACGATCCAAAGACCTCCACAAGCTTTCCTAAATCACCAAGAACATCCACACTTCATCTGCTTACTGGAATCCATCTCCCCTATATTCGGAACCTCAAGAACACAGTCTGTCATTACTGTCACAAAGGAATAGATGCTTACGGACCTTCAAACCATGATCCAATATATTTGACACTCCACAAAGACTTCCTCAACACTCCCTCAAATCCACAGAATAGGACAATGCAATTCTGGATCTCACCGGACCTATCTGTAACACTTTGTCACCATTGAACACCTGCCGGAACCGGTTTTACTTGAGTGGCCACAACTTATTTAGATCTTCATGCGGACCTCTGAAATCTCTACTGGACCACCTTAAGACACATATCTACAAACCCTTTAAACCGCATCCTTTGATACTCATCCTATCTTGGACTTTTACCTTACTGTCATCACTGATCTTCACTGTTCTTGATTGAGACTAATTTTCTCAATATCCTCAGCACACAGCTCATCCAATTCTTATCATTAATGTAATAGGAGTATGTTGACATCAATGACAACACTGGTTAGGCCCATACTTGCAACAATCTCCCCCTTTGTCATTGATGGCAACATATGATGTGAAAAACTATTTTGACCATCAAGACAAGAACTTCTCCTCACTGTCACAACTCCCCCTATCAGCAACAACCATTCAATGTCTTCTCTCCTTTTACTGCTCCTCCTTTGATTAGAAACCACTTTTTTTTCACATGTCTTCTCTCCCCCTTTGACATCAATGGTAAAGGGCACATACTTGCAATTCTAACGCTTCAGAATCATACCTGCTGCTCCCCCTGAGTAGCAGCTCCCCATCAATCCGGATCACAAGATATAACTGTGATATTCACTGGACTGATGCACCTCAGTGCACCTTAGTTCATCACTAGAGGGGCAATAACCCCTAACTTCTCCCTGAGATACCCAAAAGAGTCCTTAGGTAGAGGTTTAGTAAAGATGTCTGCAATCTGATCCTTGGAAGGCACAAACTCCAATCTGACTTCATTCTTGTTCACTTGCTCTCTCAAAAAGTGAAACTTGATGGATATGTGTTTAGTTTTTGAATGCAACACCAGATTCTTAGATATATTTATAGCACTTGAATTATCACAGAAGATTCTAATAGGTTCTTCATACTCCACTTTGATATCTCTTAGCATCTGCTTCATCTATAAAACTTGAGTGCAACTACCTGCTGCTACAATATATTCTGCTTTAGTTGTAGATAGAGATATTGCCTCTTGTTTCTTGCTTAGCCAAGAAACCAATCTCTTCCCCAAAAAGAATGCTCCACCACTCGTACTCTTCCGGTGATCCACATCTCCTACCCAATCCGCATCAGTATATGCATGAAGAGAGAAATCATGATCTCTAGGATACCACAGACCATACTCAACTGTCCCTTTTAGATATCTAAAAATCCTCTTGATTGCCATGACATGAGATTCTCTAAGATCAGCCTAAAATCTAGCAACAAGACCAACAACCTACATAATGTTTGGTCTAGTTTGAGTAAGATACAACAGTCCTCCAATCATTAACCTGTACTTTGTCTGATCAACCTTAGGAGAATCATCATCTTTGCTTAATTTACATCCGGTTTCCATGGGAGTATTCATTGGTTTTGAGTCTTCCATCCCAAATTTCTTCAACAATTCTTTCACATATTTGGTTTGAGAAATGAAGATCCTTTCTTTGTTTGAGTGATTTGTAGACCCAAGAAGAAATTTATTTCACCAAGCATGGACATCTCAAATTCACTTTTCATTTGATTTGCAAAAGTTTTACACATACTATCTCTTCCTCCAAAAATGATATCATCAACAAACACTTCAACAATCAGGATGTTTTCATGATCAATTTTGAAATACAAATTACTGTCAGCAGTACCTTTGTTGAAACCAATCTTCAAAAGATGCTTATCCAATCTTTCATACCAGGCTCTTGGGGCTTGCTTCAGTCCATATAGTGCTTTCTTCAACTTGCAGACCATATTATCATGATCAGACAATTGAAATCCATCTGGTTGCTCAATGTATACTTCTTCCAAGTCACCATTTAGGAAGGCAGACTTGACATCCATATGATATACCTTGAAATCCTTGAAAGCAACAAAAGCAAGAAATAATCTGACTGCTTCAATTCTTGCCACCGGGGCAAAAGTTTCTTCAAAATCAACTCCTTCTATTTGAGAGTAACCCTCGCAGACCAATCTGACTTTATTTCTGATTACTTCACCAACTTCATTTAGTTTGTTCCGGAAGACCTATTTGGTTCCAATCACATTTTTGTTTCTAGGTCTGGGAACAAGATCCCAAGTGTGATTTTTCTCAATTTGCATCAACTCTTCCTCCATTGCTTTAGTCCAGTTTTCATCATTGGAAGCTTCATTCACAGTCTTAGGTTCAATTTTTTAAATCAGACAATACTCATCTGAGTTTTGAGCAATTTTCCTACTTGTTTGTACACCTTTTCTTTTATCACCTATGATCTGATCTTTAGAGTGATTCAGTCTTACATACCTAGGCACTTTGGGAGTTACTTGCATTTTTGCTTCTTGATCAGGCTCATTCAAACTTATCTCTTCTTCCTGATTTACCGGATCAATCTGGATCTGAATCTCAGAAGAGGCTTGGGCTCCTTGAGTCAGAACACCATTCTGATCATCTTCATCATATTCATAGAATCTTGAGGGTTTTTCAATTCCTTCATCAACCTTCACATTTGTACTTTCTATCATCTTTCTCAGTCTCTTGTTATAACACCGATATGCTTTGCTTTGAGTAGAGTAACCCAAGAATATTCCTTCATCACTTCTAGGATCAAACTTTCCTAGACCTTCATCTCTTTTGATGTAACATTTGCTACCAAAGACTCTCAAATACCTCATAGTAGGAGTGATGCCAAACCAAAGTTCATAAGGAGTCTTACCGGTATTGTTTCTGATTTGAACTCGATTGAGAGTATAGATTGCAGTGTTGATGGCTTCTCTCCAATAGATATGAGGAACATTTGCTTCCATCATCATTGTCCTAGATGCTTCCTGGATGGTCTGGTTCTTTCTCTCAACTACTCCATTCTGTTGTGGGGTCCTAGGAGTAGACAACTATCTCTTGATTCCATGTTTCTCATAGAACTCTATGAACTCACCGGATGTGAATTCTCCACCTCTATCAGACCTCAGACACTTCAATTTTAATCCAGTTTCATTCTCTACCATAGCCTTGAATATTTTGAATTTCTCAAGAGCTTCTGATTTCTCTTTTAGAAAGGTTACCCACATCATCCGAGAATAGTCATCAATTAGTAGCATGAAGTATATATCACCTTGAATACTCCTGATTCTTGTCGGACCACAAAGATCAGTATGAACTAAGTCCAATAATTTGGTAGAAGATAGTTCCTTACTTTTGAATGTGACTCTGCTTAGCTTACCCAACTGACATTCTTTGCACAAGCTGTTAGAAGGTTTCACCAATTTTGGAAGATCTCTTACAACCTGAGTATTGCTTATCTTGATGATATTATCAAAATTCACATGACACATCCTCCTATGCCACAACCAACTCTGATCAATTTGAACAAATAAGCAACTTTTACCAGTACCAACCAAGTGAAAGATATTACCTTTAGTTTGAGTATTGCATGCAATCTCTATTCCAGAACTTTCAAAGATCTTGCATTTTCCATTCTTGAACCAGAGATCATAGCCTTTGTCCACCAACTGTCCAACACTGAGAAGATTGTGCTTCAAACCTTCAACATACAGTACATTACCAGTTTTGTTCCTTCCATCAAGAGAAATAGTTCCTCTACCTCTGATTCTACCAGCAGAATTATCACCAAACTTTACCACTCCTCCTTCATACCTTTCCAAATCTATGAACTTATTTTTGTCACTTGTCATATGGTGAGAGCAACCACTGTCAATGACCCAATCATCCTTTTCTTCAACTTGGGCAGCCAAAGCTCTTTCCACAGTCTTATGATTGACAGATACAGAGGACATTGGATGTTCTTCCTTGATGGCAATGAACACCCATTCATTTCTGGATTTGTTTCCTATCTCTGATTCATCATCTGTTACTCCTTCATTATCATCATCTTCATGTATATAATAACAATTCTTTTGGAACCTTGGCTTGTTAGGATTTTGCCTTGAAAACCTTTCTGGACACCTTGAGGTAAAATGACCAATCTTATTGCAGTTAAAACACTTAAAAGGTAATTTTCCTTCATACTTACTGGGTCCTTTTGGCAGCCTCTTTGCAATAAGGGTTTCAAGTTGAGCAGTTTCTACTTCTTCTTCCAGATCTTTTCTTGCTTTTTCATACCATGACAACTTCCTTGATGAATTCTCTCCCGAATCAAACCTTTGTTTACCTTTGACAGAGGCACTGGCTTTGAATGTAGATTCAGTCTTGGGGGGTCATCTCCAAACTCTGTCATTTCAAATTCAGCCAATTTTCTAGCCAATTGATCTCTTGTGACAGTTGTATGGGCTTTGAATTCTTCAATGGCAGTAGCCTTGATTTTGTAAGAAGCAGGTAGGGATCTGAGAATTTTTCCAACAATCTCATTTTCATCCAGGACTCCACCAGCATTTCTAATTGCACAAACAATCTCATTTACTCTTGGCATAAAAGTAGTAATATTTTCATCATCTCTCATCTTCAGATTTTCAAATTTTCCTTTCAGACTCTGTAACCTTGCACATTTAACATACTTATCTCCTTCATGCAAAAGTTTCAGTTTTTGCCAAATCTCAAAAGCAGTTGGTAGGTCAATAACATTTGAGAGCTCTGAATCAGATAATGCGCTTAGAAGAGCTTCTATAGTCTGCAGATTATTTTTAGCATCTGTGATTTTATTTTGGGTTTTCAGACCACCCTATGGAGGTACATACTGTGTTGTAGCCATGGTCCAGTACGCCATTCCCATACATTGCAAGTGACACTTCATGTGACCTTTCTAGAGATTAAAATTGGTTCCATCAAACTTCAGACTATCCTTCTTGTAAGACGACATCCTAGATCTCCTCAAGCGGTTAAGCTCCTTTTAGAGGAACTTCACTCTGATACCAATTGTTAGACTTAGGGCACACAACTGAGAGGGGGGGTGAATCAGTTGTCCAAAACATTCTCCCAATTACACACTTAAATCAGCTTAGTGATTAGCAGTATATTAATCAAGAAACATAATGCACTTAAATCAAAAGTAGAAACACATCAACACATAAGACACCAAGATTTTGATGTGGAAAACTTGGTTAAGGGAAAAACCATGGGGTGATTAGCCCAAGATTGTATTCTCTGTTAGAAGATTAGAAAGAACAAAATGGCACATGGCAATTAGGGTTCACTGCCCGAGCACACTGCTCACAAGAGGCCCACTGCCTACAAGAGACACATTGTCTACAAAAGAATAAGTATCACATACTTGAATTGGAAAATAGCATCTTCATCATGCTTGAATCAGTTCCATTGAAGCTCAATACTTCTGCTCTGTCTTTCACTCTCCTCCCTGCTACCACACTCTCATCTCCACAAGGACAAGTTTGAAATGACTTCACAATCCCTTATTTATACAAGACATCAACTTAGGAATGATCATCTAAGTCAACAAACATCAACAAGAACATCCGCATGATGTGTAACTGATCTGGTCGGCCAATCTCTAGAAGAACACTATCATCTGGAAGATAATCTTCAATTGCAAGCTCCAACTCTAATGCAGATCACCAACTCGAACTGGACACAATCCAAATACCTCCACAAGCTTTCCTAAATCACCAAGAACATCCACACTTCATCTACTTACTAAAATCCATCTCCCCTTTATCTGGAACCTCAAGAACACAGTCTGTCATTACTGTCACAAAGGAATAGATGCTTGCGGACCTTCAAACCATGAACCAATCTATTTGACACTCCACAAAGACTTCCTCAACACTCCCTCAAATCCACAGAATAGGACAATGCAATTCCGGATCTCATCGGACCTATCTGTAACACTCTGTCACCACTGAACATCTATCAGAACCAGTTTTACTTAAGTGGCCACAACTTATTCAGATCTTCATGTGAACCTCTAAAATCTCTACTGGACCACCTTAATACACATATCTACAAACCCTTTAAACTGCATCCTTTGATACTAATCCTATCTTGGACTTTTACCTTACTGTCATCACTGATCTTCACTGTTCCTGATTGAGACTAATTTTCTCAATATCCTCAGCACACAGCTCATCCAATTCTTATCATTAATGCAATAGGAGTATGTTGACATCAATGAAAACACTGGTTAGGCCCATACTTGCAACACGACTATCCTTTAAAGCTTCACAATTTAGCACCCTCCTCACCATCTCTACTATGCCTACCTCTAGGATTATTGCCTTTGCCACATAAACCCCAATGCTCATCTTGTCGACTTCCCTAGTGGCTCTCCACCACACCATTTCCCTATAGGTTCCTTAGCACCACTCATGCCTAGCCAACTTGTTGTTTCCACCAACTTGTTTAGTTGTAGTGAGTAGGTCATTATGAGGGTTGAAGGCATCTTCCTTGAATGCAACTCTTGTCTATTTTTTGGTAGTTGTGAGTTATATTTCTCATTAGTTTTATTTGTCTCCTCTTTTCTCTATATATTATCCACTCCTCTTGCTTGTTATTCATGCTATTGTGAGTTTTCCTTTAATTATATTTTATTGCATGTCTCTTGTGTTATTAGAAACTAAGTATGTTATGCTATTCTAGTTTTGATATCATTTGTATTAATAGTTTTATAGTGTCTTCTTCTTTCCCTGGGTTTTAGGTTAATATTTATTTTACAAATTCTAGCATGGTACCATAGTTATGGTGAAAGGATAGATATTTTAGTTTCTATTTTTTAGAGATTTGAGAGAGCTAATCTTCTTGCATGTATTTTACATTAAAACCTACTATGCTTTTCTCTTTCATCTTAGGATGATCTAGAGAACCAAAATGGTTTGACAAGAAAATATCCACTCTGGGCTTTGCACTTGTGTTTTCTATAGTATAGGTGTTTGTAGGTCTTTGATGATTCAAACAAAATTTTCAATTATTGGATAGTGTTTGGGAGGCTCGAGAAAGTCAAGATTAACTATTATTTCACCAAAATTGGAGTTCAAAAAATTTGTTTACAAATGGGGATTTAATTGTGGCATTAGGTGAATTGCTATTTTTTGTGGCACTTTTGCACCAAATGGATCCTACCATTGCATACAGAAGGCTCAGAAACCTCCATTTTCATAAATAAATATCAATATTGAGCTTAGATGAACTTTTTTGAAATATTTTTTCCTAGGGAGGTCATATGTCCCCCTGCATAGGTGTGGAATAGTATTAAAAATAATAATTTAAAGGCCTTGTATCTTGCTTGGTCCCCTTTGGAGGGGTCTACAACCTTTGAAAAGGCTCACGTGCCCTTAGGGGCTCAACCCAACCATCCCCCTTAGGCCATCGCTGACCTAACATAAGTCATCATCGACCAACCTTTGAAGCTTCATAGTCTAGCACTCTCCTCACCACCTCTACTATGCCTTGTTGAACACTTAGAATATTGAGAAGGGGGGTGAATCAATATTCTATAAAACCATTCAGATATAAAACATCTTAAACCATTTAGCATATTCAATTGCAGTGAAGTAAGTTATGCATGAGAACATGAAGCAAAGAAACCATAACACATGAACACCATGATTTTACGTGGAAAACCCAAAAGGAAAAAACCATGGTGAGTGTTAGCTCACAATATATTATAACCGGTTAAGGTAATACAAAAATGCTCACTGCAGGTGGACTCACTACCCACTGAATAAGAAAGAGAAAGAAGAAATATAGAAGTGCTCATTACAGGTGGACTCATTGTCCAAGTGGACTCATTGCCCACTAAATAAGAGAGAGAGAGAGAGAGAGAGAGAGAGAGAGAGAGAGAGAGAGAGAGAGAGAGAGAGAGAGAGAGAGAGAGAGAGAGAGAGAGAGAGAAGTGAGACTGTTACATTTGCATCTACACATGCATGAATCATAGTTTCAATGAAGCACAAATAAAATTCTCTTTCATTATTCTGAAACACAGTTCTGCTCTGCTCTGCAATTAAACAATATGCTTTGTTCTTTCTTAATTTGCACATTCAAAATACAAACATCAGATAATTGCATCACATCACACACTATGTCACATTATATGCATACAACCAGATCAATGACATCAAATCCAAATCTCCACTTATACATTTGCTTCATCTTCAACACCAACTAGGTCATCTCAAAAACATGCCTTGAACTTAACCACAAACTCTGTGCCAAGATTCAAACTGAAAGATAGGTCAAGGTGGACCTAAAATAGATCTCACTTAACTCAACACATCATTTTTACCTTCCCTTTAGGACCACTTTACTTATAACACCAACTAGGTCAGCCTGTTAGAGTGTAATGTGTAGAACAACATAGGTCGGCCTCAAAACTCCAATGCGGACTGAACTCCAAATCACCTCAAACTTGGAACTAGCACACTTCAGACATTTGAAAACATATCCCCAAATCCGCAGACCAAAATGCCTTCATGTGGTGAAATGCAGAGTACTGGAAGATACTCACTGTCACAGTAATTCACAGTCTATTCAAGTGGCAATACTCATACCATTTTAACTTACACTCCAGAGGCCTTCAAACACTAAAACTTTGGATTTAGATACTTTTGATGTATGTCATCAACCCCTTAGAACCGTAAGAGGAAATATGATACAGTGGTGAAATGCGGACCAAAACAAATAGGTACACTAAACTACCTGAGACTGCACTTGGTTATGCCACACTTAGCCAACATGTAGACAACCTTCTTGAACACATGAGAAGATGAAATCTTGGAAATAGATGCATCTAACAGTCCTCATTAACATGCCAAAAATACAAAACAAAAACTTCAAACTAAAAGAAATGCAGACTAGAAAACTATAACATTGTGCACTGAAAGAGACAGTCCAACACTTAGCCAAATTTTTTACTAAGTTATCTTCCGGATCAGAACTTCTTGCATGAGTATCATTATAAGTATAGAAACATCTTGTGAGGGAAATTACTATACCCTCACAACCCAAATCAGTTCTCTTTACCTTTGTTGCTATCTGACCATTGTTGCTCTAAACATTGTTGCCATTAATGACAACACTTCTTATGACAACACTCCTTGACTGTCATGCGATGACAAAACTTCTTATGACAACACTCCTTAACTATCATGCACCTTGGTAATCTAGTAGTGTCTCTAACATTGATATGCCCAACAATCTCCCCCTTTGGCATTGATGGCAACACATGATGTTAAAACCATCAAAACCAAACTCTGAAAGATCTTCCCCTGAGATAGATATTTTCCACATCTGCATCTTTTCATCAAAATTACCTTTTTCACATCTGCTTCTCTCTCCCTTTGACATCAATGACAAAGGTTATGTACCGGATCTATTGTTGTCTAGATATCATAAGTATATATAGACTGAAAATTGCTCCCCCTAAGTAACTGATTTCTATATACACAAAAAATTTCAAAAATTATCTTATAACCTTCCACATGAGAAATCAAAACTTACTGAGGTTTAGGCAGGATGTCTTTGTGGATAATCTTTAGCTGAACTACATCTAAATCCCATTTGGCCTTAGCATACTTCAAAAATTATACATGCCCATTAATATGGGATAATAGATCTTCTACCTTACCTACCTTATCAGGAGCATCTGTCATTTTCCTAACCTTATCAGCTTCATTGATCATACCCATCATGGTAACTATCTTGAAGCTCACAATTTCTCTCAGTTGGCTTGTCTGATCTTTTATAGACTCCTTTTGATTTTGCAATTGCTTTATACCTACATGAGCCTTTATTATATCAGTTCTTAGATCTCCATTCAAATCATTCCAAGGGTCATAAGTGTTGGAAAGTCTTAGAAGCTGATTCTCAAGATTCTCTATCTTGTCCTTTATATCCTTTGTAATTATGGCCCAGTTTATGCAAAATTAATATAAAGCACTTGCATCATTAATTGTTGTCTTAACATACTCAATGCTATTGTCTAACAAAATTCATGCTTCAGAGCAATTCTCATTCAGTTCTACTAACCTCTTGCTATCAATCTCTCCTCTAACTTTCTTCTATGTCACTTGTTCAAAATTCTCAAACTTACTATTCACAGACTCTATGAGCTTCTTCATTTGTAAGGTTGGAGTCAGTGAAGTATCTTTCTCAACATTTGGCAAAATTTTCTCAAAAACTATAATGGCTTCCTCAATTAGCTTATTATCTTCTATGTGTTATTTTAGAATCCCTTCCTGAGCTGTAGTTTGAAAAATTGTTCCCAATTTCAACTTCTAAAGAGGGGACATACTTGCCAAGTTCAGTTGACCAATAGGAGAGGGTATTGGCAACAAGACAGAAGCAAAAAGAGCTTGCAATTCTCTATTTTATTAAGAATTATCTTAATGAATCTAACAGTGAAGCTACTAAACTTTCACCAGCAGTGTCTCTTCTTTCTTCTTCGGTAGATACTTGTGTATTAGGAACTTCCAGAGACCTTCACCAATAGGAACTTGTTGTTTAGTATTAGTCTCTAGACTAGAGGAGTTATCAACTTGTTCTAGAATGTCCTCTTTCTACTTGTCCTCTTCCTCTATAGTCCTCTCCTCAGTAGGTTCTCTTACTTCTTCATCATTTCCAGTGTTCTCTGGAGGAGGAGACACACCTTGATCCTCTAAGATAGTATGAGATGGTGAAGATTGAAAATTTTGTCCACCATCTACATTTGAAATAACACTCGAAGTGCCCACATCTGGATTCTTCTGCTCTTCCTCTGTGTCTGTGACAACTGGTATTTGCAACTCATTCAACACACTTAATGTTATATCTTCAATTTCTTTCATCAAAATTTCAATTTCCTTTCTGTCATCGGACATCAGAGTGTTGATTCTTCTTTTTGTTATGAAATCTTTGCTCAGCCTCTGTGTGACTTTGACTTTCTCTTGACCTGATAGACTTGGGCAAAACTTCTTCAAAAAATTTTCTTTTATTTTTGTATCCTTGGCCATAGCTTCATCTCTTCTAGTAGTCAGAATACTAGCTAGGCTATTAGGCAGATTAGTAACAACCTCAATCAATGCTTTGTTAAACATATCCAAAAATCTTACCACAGTAGCTTCAATGATCTCCTTTCCTTCATCAGAGCTTTCATCATAGAGATCTGCCACAGGCTTCAAATTCCCATGCTCCACCACTACATTGATTGTGGCTTCCAAGGACATGGTTGCATTATATTTCCTTTCCTTTTTGTTCTTCTTTCCTTTTCCTTTTCTCTTTCCCTTATCAGAGGGTTCTCCTAATTCTCCAGGAGTGCTATCTCTTTTCTTGAGAATGAATGCTTCTTTCTCTTTTTCAGAGATATCTTCTTCTGGTTCAGTTTTAACAACAGGGGGAGGTTTCTTTCTTTTTTGGATCATCTTTTCTCCTTCTTCTTCTTGTTCTTCCTCCTCTTCAACATTTACCCCATGGCTGATATAGATTCTTCCAGTAGCCTTGCCTTTAACTCTCATTTTCTTCTCCAGTGGGTTGGAAGCATTGGCTTCATCACCCTTCTCTGCAGTAACAGTAGTAGCAGTAGCAGTGGCAGAGGCTTCAGAGGCCTTAGATGCATCAACAGTAGAAGATCAAGTCCTTATTAACTTTCTTGTGCTGGGTGCAGGCTCCGTAATTTTCTTCTTTTCTTCCTCTGCAGCTCTGGCTTCCTTTGCTTCTTTCCTTTTAGCCTTAGCCTGTTGTAACTGTTCTTTTGAAATTCCATCCATCTTAGAAAATTCTTCAACAATCTTTTGAGCTTTCTTTTGTGATTGTGGCTTTGTTTTCTCCATATGAATTTTCATATAATTTTCTTTGAAGGTTTCAAAACCTCTCTTCTGTAGGGTCACAAGGTTTTCTCAACATTAGATCAACCAAACCAACCAGAGTGTCTTTCAGAATCTCATATCCCATCTCTGGGATCCATACAGTTCTAGGTTCCACCACTTCCATCAAACACTCATCCTTGGTTACCATAAAAATGATATCATTTTCATACTTTTCAACAACTTTCCTAGGGATTTTGACCCTAGCTTGAATCTTATCTTGGAAAATTTTGAAATAGCCCCACAGGCCTGCACTTTGAGCTTTAGTACTACCAATTCTCTGCAAGTGGTCTCTAATTTGAGTTGCTATTGGAGTATTTATGAACCAAACCACATTTTGAGCTCCAGGTAGCTCTCTTAGGAAGTAGAATAATGGACATATAATGATAGTACCAAACTTAAAAGGGTACTTAGACTCCTTAGTCTTCTTCAGATTATCTAACAATTGTAGCTAGAGGAGCTCACATAGATCATAGTCAACATTCTCTTTTATCATCTAATATGCAGTGTATATACTAGTGGTAGAAACAAAGTTTTCTCTGTTAGTGAAATAGATCTTATACCCAATCATCATAGATGCATACTTAACTATAGGATCTTCAATGTCATTAATGGTTAAAGCCCTTTTATCAAACTTCACCCCTGTAAGCTTCATTACTGTATCATTTTTCACATATTTTAAAGCTGTCACAATACCGGTGGAGGATAACCTTGTCACGACCTTGATGGCCTCTTTCTTGATTATGTGTGGGATATCCAACCACATAAATTTGTCATGTATCCTACTCAACACATATCTTACCCATGCCTCCTCATAGCAAAAATTAGGAAAATTGTTCCATACATTCAATTTCTTCTCAGCTAGGGCACTAAATTCTTGTTTCAGATTGAAGTCATCACCAGTTAATTTATTGAACCAAACTTGCCCTAATTTGACATGATTATACTCTTCCATATTAACATGGATATAATCCCTAATATCTTCATTATGTATCACACCATAGGGCATGTCAGAAAATGTGCCATCCGGATTCGTTACCATGGATTTTAACAGATGCTTTTTGAACTTAGGTCTAGGTCAATCCAATACATCTATCATTTGAGGATTAAACATTTTTGCTACTTAGATTCTTGGATTAGAAGAGAAAAATTGTAGATACCTTGAAAGATGCTTCTGGTTAGGGTTTGTTCACTGAAAATGTCGAAAGCAATGAGTTCTCCTTTGCTTTGCTGCTCTAGATCTCCGTCTTCACTTGATAACTTGATTACAATGTGAATTTCCTTCAACCAATATCGCTTATAAACCTTTTTCAATCCAAACCTAATTTGCCATAAATGCTTTAAAGAAAGCTGCTAACACTTTCATTGTGTCTCACAGTTGATGCAAATAGCTCCGCAATCCTCCGCAATTGATTGTTTTCTACTGGAATCTTCTTCAAAAGATCAAACATATCAATCTTCAACTTATATCCACGTGCTGGCCTCAACACAACTCATTTGGTAGAGGGAGGGAAGATTTTCATTGATGCTCCCCCTGAGCCAAAGATCTCAATTTAGTTTCCAGAGGAAACATCTACACCAGATGGTGGCACAAACACATCCTTGTCATCAATTACATCTTTCTTAACCCAGATCTTGTTCATCTCCTTCTTGATTTCTACAAAATCAATTTTTTGTGGTGGACTGTTCTTCTCTACTGGCACATCCTTCTTCATACTTTTGCTTCTACAAAACTTTGCAAAGTGCCCAGACTTATTGCAATTATAACACACAACATTCCTCTGACCATTATATCTTCCATCCATTCTAGATTTGCATTGATTATCTTTATGCGCAAATCTATTGCATGTAAAACAATGGCCATTGAAGGATTGAATCATTCTTCCATTGTTATAACTATTCATCCTTTGACTTCGACACTCATTAGCTTTATGACCAACTTTCTTGTAGGTGAAACATTGACTAGAAAAAGATGGAACATTTTGATTCATTTTTCTCCTACATTGTGTAGCCTTATGTCCAAATTTATTGCAAGAGAAACAATAACCATTGACAGATGGGTACCTTTGAGCATTGGGTTGTTTGATTGGTGGTCTTCTAGCTCTTTTCTTCTAATTCTAGATCTACTTGCCATCATTCTTCTTGTCCTCAACATTTGAAGCTTGATTTGGTTTTGAACCTTCACCCTTTTCAAATCCTAAACCCTCTTTATCATTAGGACTTTTTTGAATTGTAATCATTCTATCAAGTTTGGCAGCACTCACCCAAAATTTGTCTTCTCGAATCTATGCCTGTTTCGGATCAAATTTTAGATCCACAACCTCTTGTTCAAGTTTTGCACATTATTCAGATTTCTTTTTCACAACTTCATTGAGCATTCCTTGATTTTTTTCCTTTCTTCAACTTGCATCTTTAGGTCATTCATAGATTCATTTGCTAATCTCAATTGTTCACTAGCCTCCTTATGCTTTTCTTTGAATTTCTTGACTTTCTCTTTCAGATTTTTAATACATTCATTTGCCTCCTTGACATTCTCCTTCAAATCAATGATTTCTTCTTCAGTCTTTTCTAGGTCTTCAAGAGCAATCTTGAGTTCTTCATTATCAGTAGAAAGATACTCATCTTCTGATAATTCAATATGAAGAATCTCATTTGGAGGAGTAGGAAGTTTTCTAGATGCCATGTGTTCAACCTCCAAGATCTTCCTTGAGTGGTTAGGCTTCTTCCAAAGGATGTAGCTCTGATACCAATTATTGAACACTCCGAATACTGAGAGGGGGGTAAATTAGTATTCTATAAAACCATTCAGATATAGAACATCTTAAACCATTTAGCATATTCAATTACAGTGAAGTAAGTTATGCATGAGAACATGAAGCAAAGAAAGCATAACACATGAACACTAGGATTTTTACATGGAAAACCCAAAAGGGAAAAACCACGGTGAGTGTTAGCTCACAATATATTCTAATTGGTTAAGGTAATATAGAAATGCTCATTGCAAGTGGACTCACTGCCCACTAAATAAGAAAGAGAGAAGAAATACATAAGTTCTCGCTGTCCAAGTGGACTCACTGCCCACTGAATGTGTGTGTGTGTGTGTGTGTGTGTGTGTGTGTGAGAGAGAGAGAGAGAGAGAGAGAGAGAGAGAGAGAGAGAGAGAGAGAGAGAGAGAGATTGCTATATTTGCATCTACACATGCATGAATCACAGTTCCAATAATGAAGCACAAATAAAATTCTCTTTCACTATTCTAAAACACAGTTCTACTATGCTCTGCAATTACACAATCAACTCTGTTCTTTCTTAATTCACACATTCAAAATACAAACATTAGACAATTGCATTACATCACACACCATGTTGCATTATATGCATATAACCAGATCAATGACATCAAAACCAAATCTCCACTTATATATCTACTTCATCTTCAACACCAACTAGGTCGTCTCCAAAACGTGCCTCAAACTTAACCACAAACTCCGCGTCAAGATTCAAACTAAAAGATAGGTTAAGGTGGACCTAAAATAGATCTCACTTAACTCAACACATCATTTTTACCTTCCCTTTAGGACTGCTTTACTTATAACACCAACTAGGTCGGACTATTAGAGTGTAGCGTGTAGAACAACATAGGTCAGCCTCAAAACTCCAATGCGGGCTGAACTCCAAATCACCTCAAACTTGGAACTAGCACACTTTAGACATTTGAAAACATATCCCCAAATCCATAGACCAAAATGCCTTCATGCGATGAAATGCGGAGTACTGACAGATACTCACTGTCATAATCATTCACAGTCTATTCAAGTAGTGATAATCAGATCATTTTAACTTACACTTTGAAGGCCTTGAAACACTGAAACTTTGGATTTAGATACTTCTAACATATGCCATCAACCCCTTAGAACCACAAGAGGAAATATGATACAACAGTGAAGTGTGAACCAAAACAAATAGGTACACTAAACTGCCTGAGACTGCACTCTGTTATGCTGCACTTAGCCAACAAGTAGACAACCTTCCGGAACAAATGAGAAGATGAAATCTCAGAAATAGATGCATCTAGCAGTCCTCAATAACATGCCAAAACCATAGATGAAAAAATTCAAACTAAAATAAATGTGGATGAGAAAGCTATAACACTGTGCACTAAAAGAGACAGTCCAACACTTAGCCAAATTTTTTATTAAGTTATCTTCCGGATCAGAACTTCTTGCATGAGTATCATTATGAGTATAGACACATCTTGTGAGGGACATTACTGTACCCTCACAACCCAAATCAGTTCTCTTTACCTTTGTTACTATTTGACCATTGTTGCTCTAAACATTGTTTCCATTAATGACAACACTTCTTATGACAACACTCCTTAACTGTCATCCGATGACAACACTTCCTATGACAACACTCCTGGACTGTCATGTGCCTTGGTAATCTAGTAATGTCTCTAACATTGATATGTCCAACATGCCTACCATTAGGATTGTCGCCTCCACCACATAAAAACCAATGCTTTGCTCATCCATTACCCCAGTGGCTCTCCCCACACCATTGCCCTACAACTGCCTTAGCGCTTCTTGCACTTAGCCAACTTGTTGTTGCCACTAGCAGTGCAACTCTTTGGCTACCCATGTGCCACATTCTAGCTACTAGGGCTCTTGCCCCCCTCTCTAGTGTAGTTTTTAGTTTGGGAGGACTTCTCAAATGACTCTAAATTACTCACACGAAGGTATTTTTTAGAGCGTTTTAAAAAAATGGAGTAGAATTTCATGCATTTTATAGTGGTGTAATCATTTTCTTGATTTGAAACTCCAATTTTTTGGAGTTTGAGTTTTCTTACAGATTTTGTTGTATAGTTCTCATTTTGAGACCTTTGAAGGGTCATAATTTGTGCAAACATATTTCTTTTTGGGTCTTTTTTTCAAAGTACAATTTTTTGTGTTATCCAAACTAGTAGTCTTTACTTCTTATCTTGTACTTGAATTGTAGTTCTAGTATTTTAGCCTCTTTTGGCCTTGTAAAGCTCTATAAATTTGGTATTTTCATTGTAAAAATATTAATCATTAAGTGCCAAACTTTGTAATTGTTGGTGGGTCATTTCAAAAACTAGTAATAGGGGTTGTCAAGTGTGTTCTTTTTCTCTTCTACATTCTCACATCATTTTTTTTGCACTATGAAACAAGAATTAGTACCTTTGCTCACTACATATAATTAATTTGAATGGAAACCTAAAATGGTAATTTCATTAAGAAAAAAAATGTTATTCAGAATAACAATGGGTACAGAGACAACCTACACAAATGCAAAGAAAATTAAATGGCTTAATAAATGTGATGAGGCTTATGGAGTATTATGTCTATCTGTATCTATCGATCTTCTCTTTCACATTGAATCCTTAGATTCTCCCAATTTGTTTGGGGTTCAGGATTCCATGAGAGGTCATCGGTTGGAGAATGAGCTCATTAGTTTGAGCCCAAACAATTTTGACACTATTTAAGACTTCTTCACTAAGTTGAAAGCATTGAGACTGCAATTAAAATAGTGTGAGATTAAAAAAAGATGAGCAATTGATCCTCAATACTCTCTCTAGACTTGGTTTAGACCATTTAGTCTTTATTTCTACCTTCCATGCCACAAAGAGTGCCCTAGGAACTCAATTCACTATGCCATCTCTAGATGAATTTTTTGTCTCTCACTAGGGAACATGATAAGCTCATCTAGATGGGTACTGTAAACTCCTATAAGTCACATGCTTTGGTTACCAACTAAGAAAAAAAATAACATAAAGGGTTAGGCAATAAGGACAATAAACATAAAAATAAGGAAAAGAAAGAGAAAAAGGATCAGAAGCCCGTTGCTTTTAAAGTAGCCTCTGAGACCTCTTCTTCAAAAGGTGAGAAGTTTAAGAAAGAAAAAGTCAAATGTTCCTATTGCAAGATGCTTGATCATGATGAATATAAGTGCTTGAAGAAATAAGTTGATCACTTGACACATATTCTAGAGAAAAACTAAGGAAAAAGATAACAACAAGGGGAAAGGAAAGGGAAAGTCCCTTGTAGCAGTTGCATCTCCACCATTCACTTGGGTTCTTGATTTGGGTCTTTTGCGCCTCATCACATCTTTGGAGCATTGTATTAAACTAACTATTTTAATAGGTGATGGTACTGCTATTGAGGTGTGTGGGAGAGTCTGTTGATGTGAGGGAAAGAACACTTCATGATGTTCTTTCTGCACATATCTCCTATCTCTTTATAATATCACTTACACTAGTTTAGGCAAGTGGGTTGAGTTCACTCTTGATTTAATGTTTATCACTAAGATGCATAATGGTTCTATCGTTGTAGTGGAGAGAGTAGATCATTAGTATCGACTTTATCTCTTTTCTCATTTTGTTCATGATCCTCATTCAATTTTTCTACATTGATTTCAATGAAGTGAGTAAATTATGACCTGAACTTGATTTTTCCATCTTAACTATCACTACTTGCAACAACTTAGCTTATAGTTATAGGGTTGCCTTTTATTCACTTTTATGATGGTATTTTCTAGGGCTGCATCCTTGGTAAGCATCCAAAAGAGAAGATTGATAAAGGCACTAACATGGAGCACTTCACATATACTTGAGTTAGTTCATAGTGATTTGGCTGGACCATTTCCACAAATTTCATTTAGCAATGCTAGATATGTTTTGACATTCATCAATGACTTTTATAGGTATACTTTCCTCAATAGAAGTCCAAGGTTTTTGAATAATTTTAGAACTTCAAGTCTTTTGTAGAGAAACAATCAGGGAAAGCCATCAAGGTTTTGCACATAGACAATGGTGGTATGTCAACCATAATAATGAGCAATTTTTCACCACATAGGGGATTGACTTATAGTGCATAGTTCCATATAGTTCTCAATAGAATAATGTGGTAGAATGAAAGAAGAGGTTTTTGAAGGAAATGGTAAACTACATGGTACATTCCCAATCTCTTGCACCTCAGTACTGAGTGGAAACCATTGATTGTGCTTGTTATATTTAGAATTGCATTCCTAATCAAGATTTGAAGGGAGTCACTCCTTTTGAAGCATAGAGTAGTTGGAAGCCAATGGTTAATAACTTTAGAGTTTTTGGTTCTCCCACATAGGCCCACATTTTTGTAGAGAAACCTAAGGCCATGGATCCACAGAGAAGGCCTTGCATATTTGTAGGTTATCTAGATGGTGTTAAGGGTTATCAACTACTCCACCTTACTACACATGAACTATTCATTGAAGGGAATGTTTTATTTATGGAGGGCCCTTCAAGTTCCACAGTTGACACTTCTCCTCCTTATACATTCACATTGGAATCACTTGGGGTAGATGATAGTTCTTCTAAGAATTCAAATCCACCTGGGAAAGTTCCTGATGATGAGAATTCTTCTTCCTCCAGTTTATATTATAAGAGTGATGATGAGGATTTACCTCCTTCCTCTCCTATTCATCATTCATAGGTAGAGGATTCTCCTCTTTATTCTCTAACTTTATGTCCAATTTGGGCTCAATTAACACTATATATTGTAGGCGATTGGGTTGGGGATCCATCAGACACTAGGCATACATGCTCATAGTTTTGGGGACTTCCATATATATATATTTCTACTACCTCTAATCCATTATTTTTTGGGAGCCATTTGGGGGTGTGTGCATGGAAATAGTATACAAAAATGCAACTAAGAGTACAATTTTCACCATAACATAATCGTGTTATATTCAAAATCACACAAGTCGATCACATTATGGCTTGGTAAATACCAAGCCATAATGCAAGCATGTTTTGTGGTTACAAAGTGAGTGCATTTTGTAGTCATGAAAAGAAAAAAAAGAAAGCTCTACCCCTCAAACTGTAGTCGTGACCCACAACCACACCTACTCACATTTTCTTTTCCAAAACCTATTCACATTTTACAAATCTCACCATTCTGTAAATTCCACCATAAGGATTTTCATAACATGCCACATCACAAAAGAGGTAAGTCCAATATTTTAGTGTTTTGTAATCAAATTGTGTTTGCATTTCAATAAATTAGATTATTTTTGATGAATTTCTCATTGTTTTAATATTAGATCCTATAAAATCTAACCTGTAACCAAATTTGGATGAAGAAATGACTGAAGAGAACCCTACAATACCCAAATATCCTCCAACGCTTCGAAGAAACCCTAGACAAAGCTAAGAGGATTTTTTACAGCATTTGGAATAAAATAAAATTTAACTTACATAATTAATTTCAAAACTAAAGGCATCAATATAAAATCCCCACTATACATCACTTGCTTCATCATTGGAAGTAATGATGAAGAATGTTGACTCAGTGATGAGTCAAATAGATTAATGGAAAAGTTATAAAGATTCATGTTGTTAATTTTTTGCAACAAAATTATCCTACAATGAAGTGAGAAAAAAAAGAGATAACAAAAGGACAAATTTGTGCTCTTTTTACTGATCCTAGGACCAATGCACCCCTTCTTGTGACTTTGAAGAGATTTCCAATAGTGTAATCATAATGAAATAAAGAATAATTTTTGGGATAGGTGGTGGATGGTCTTTGACCAATCTCCATGTAATAACCATGAGGTTCCACTATATTTTCTTAGAAAACTTTACTATGAGTTTGTTCTTCATGAAATTCTTAATTATTTTGATATGAGGGGCTTTTAGGGTAGAGGTGGAGGCTTTTCCCAAGATAGATGAGGAGCTTGTCAAGTAGAAAACTATCAAAAAAGAGTGCTAGAACAAAAAACTATTCATCATGTGATGATTTCATTAGTCATAAAGGAGACTATGGAGGTGTAGACTCTCCATGTGATTGATAGCCTCATGAACACACTTATAGAACATGGCACACAGATATCCTAGTCACGTGCTTTAGTAGATGATCAGGCAACACGACCATCCAGTGCTAGTGCTCCTATCTCTCACCTATGCCTTAACTATTATAATTCGTGCTCTAGAAGAGACTGATCTAGAGGGTGTAGAGGGTGTCACTTCCCATGAGTGAACTCATTGTTATTTTAGATGTTTTGGGAACACATAGGGTGATCCAACAATACGAGGTGGTTAATTAGATAATGTGGTGATGAATGATGAGCTATTACATGATTTGTTTGCTAATCACATACATGTATTTTTATACGAATTTATAAGATTTTATATTTTATACTTAAAATTTTTAAATGTAAATTGATTTTTAATTATAAAATTGAATTGATAAGTTATATCTATATTGAAGGAGCGATTGGTAGATAGGTTCATGGGTTTTGAGGGTCGAGGGTGGCATGCTTGGCTGGAGGCCTGCACCCTTTGTATTGTCTTAATTTCCTCTAGAGTGGTGGCATTCATGGGTCTTTGCCCTACATTTTTTATTTTCTTTAGGTGGTTCCTTTTTATTTTTCTAGTTTTGGTGCTGAGCTAGTAGTGGTGGCCTACATGGAGCCTTTTAAGGATTTAGGGGATCCCCCACTTCTGTCTTTTAAGGATACTATGCTTGGAGGTGAAGTTCCATCTTCTGGTCATGTGGATGCAACTATTTTTCTTTTACATGGTACAGAGGAATCCAAGAATACTCATAATCAAGGGTTTTGCTCAAAACTTAATGGCTATTTGGAAAGAAGCAAGGACCACTCGGTGGTGGTGATCAATCCAGATGTTGTTGCTAACGATGTTCTGTATCTGGTGGAGCATGAATTAATCTACAAATTTATGGGGGTTTGCATCTCCTTGCCCTTTTTAGAGGCTTGGTTCTGAAATAACTGGAATCTGGAAGGGGATATAGAAATTATCCTGGGGGTAAATGACTTTTTCTTTGCGGTGTTCTCATGGTTAGAAAATTGGAATGCAATCTTTGAGGGAGGCCCCTATTTTCATAATCAAGTGGGACTTTTTTTATCAAACCTTGGCATCTATCTATGGTTTGATTCTGGTGTGGATTTGACTTCCTCAGCTATCGACAGAGTTTTGGCAGCAGGACATTTTGCACTCTATTGCTACGGTCTTGGAGAAACCCTTGGGTCCATCCTGTCAAACCCTCGATCGTAAGATAGCCAATTTTTCTCACCTATGTGTGTAAATTAATTTAAATAATCATTTTTTGAATCTTTAGAAACTAGATTGGGTAATATGGTCTAGATCCAATAGGTTGACTATGAAGCTCTTCCATTTTTCTATCATGCATGCCATGAGTATGGACACTTGCCAAGGAATTGTCCTAAGTTAGGAGCTAAACCTCAACAATCTCCTCCTAAGATGAATGCAATCAATTCTAAAGCAAAAGCAAATCAAGAGGTTATTGTGGAGGTACCCCACATGCAAGTGTAGGTCTAAATGAGAGATTTGTAGGTGCCACAAACTTTGAGAGATGTTATGTCAAAGTTTAGTAATTTTTTGCTCTTAGGTCTCTTTAGAGACTTTGTTGGAACCTTGTAGTCTAAAATAATTTGGAAACTTGGGGTACTAAATGGGACTTACTTTAGTATTCACCCACCCACCTTGACGTGTTGGCGTAGTCGATTCATCCCCATGAGATGAAGAACAAAAAATATGGCTCTTGGTATGCTGAACATAAATGATGCATTTTACAAGAATGCATCTATTGTTAGCACGATCAAATGGTTTTAAGTTGGCAAAAATTGTGAGAGGTTATTATGGATGGACCCCATGTCTAGCTGTAGATCTGAACAAATTATTTCTAGGTGCCATGAATTTTGAGAATCCCTTCATCAAATATTGGTAGTTTTTGCTCTTAGGTCTCTTAAGAGACTTTGTTGGAAGCTTGTAGTCTAAAACTATTGGGACACTTGGGGTATGAAATGGGACCTCCTCTAGAGTTAACCCACCCACCCCAATGTGTTGGCATAGTTGGTTTTCCCCCATGAGGTGAAGAACAAAAAGTATGTCTCTTGGCAAGGTTATGTTGAATGCAAATGACGCATTTTGCAAGAACGCATCCATTGTTGGCATGGACAAATGGTTTTGAGTTGATAAAAAATGAGAGAGGTTATTGTGGATGGACCTGACATCTATCCGTAGGTCTAAACAAAACATTCCTAGGTATCATGGATTTTGAGAACCACTCTGTCAAAGATTGATAATTTTTTGCTCTTAGGTTTCTTAAGAGACTTTGCTGGAAGCTTGTAGTTTGGAAGGATAGGGACACTTGGGGTACAAAACATGACCTCCTATAGCATTCACCCACCCACTCAGATGTGTTGGCACAGTGGGTTCGACCCCATGAGGTGAAGAACAAAAACTATGGCTCTTGGCAAGGTTATGCTAAATGTAAATGATACATTTTGCAAGAATGCATTCATTGTTGGCACGATCAAATGGTTTTGAGTTGATAAAAACTAAGATAGGTTATTGTGGATGGACCCCACATCTAGTTGTAGGTCTATATGGAACATTTCCATGTGCCACATATCCTGAGAACCACTACATCAAAGATTAGTAGTTTTTTGGTCTTAGGTATCTTAAGAGACTTTGTCAAAAGCATGTAGTCTAGAATGATTAGGACACTTGGGGTATGAAATGAGACCTCCTCTATAATTCACCCACCCACCCCAATGTATTGGTGTAGTTGGATCAGCCCCATGACGCAAATAAAAAATATGGCTCATGGTAAGGTTATGTTGAACATAAATGACAATTTTTGGAAGAATGCATCCATTGTTGGCACGGTCAAATGGTTTTGAGTTGATAAAAACTAAGAGAGGTTAATATGGATGGACCACACATCCAAATTTAGGTCTAAATGAAACATTTCCAAGTGTCTTGGATTCCAAGGACCACTCTGTCAAATATTGATAGTTTTTTGCTCTTAAGTCTCTTAAGAGACTTTGCTAGAAACCTATAGTCTGGAATGATTGGGACACATGGGGTACAAAATGGGACCACCTCTAGCATTCACCCACCCACCTTGATGTGTTGGTGCATTCAGTTTGGTCCCACAAGGTGAATAATGTAAAATATGACTCCTAGCAATGTTACACTAAATGCCACTGAGGCATTTTGCAAGAATGCATTCATTGTTGCACGATCAAATAGTTTTGAGATGGAAAAAAATGAGAGAGGTTATTGTGGATGGACCCCATGTCTAGTTGTAGGTCTAAATGAAACATTTCCAGGTGCCACAAATTTTGAGAACCACTCCATCAAAGATTGGTAATTTTTTGTTTTTAGGTCTCTAAAGCGACTTTACCGGAAGCCTGTAGTCCAAAATGATTGGGACACTTGGGGTACAAAACAAGACCACCTCTAGCATTCACCCACCCACCTCAATGTGTTGGCATAGTTAGTTTAGCCCCATATGGGGAAGAATGTAAAATATGATTTCTAATAATATTATACTAAATGCCACTGAGGTATTTTGCAAGAATGCATTCATTGTTGGCATGGTCAAATGGTTTCAATATAAAAAAGTGAGAGAGATTATTGTGGAGGAACTTGACATATAGTTATAGGTCTAGATCAAACATTCCTAGGTGCCACAAATTATAAGAATTGCTACACCAAAGTTTGAAGTTTTTTTTCTCTTAGGTCTCTTAAGTGACTTTGTCAAAGCCTTGTAGGCTATAAGGATTGAGACACTTGGGGAATGAAATGAGGCCTCCTCTAGAATTCACTTTCCCACCTCAACATGTTGGTGTTTTTGGTTTAGTCCAATGAAGTGAAGAACATAAAATATGACTCCTAGCAATATTACACTAAATGCCACCGAGGACTTTTGGAAGAATGCATTTGTTATTGGCACGATCAAATGATTTTGAGATGATAAAAAATGAGAGAGGTTATTTTGGAGGCACTTGACATCTAGTTGTAGGTCTAGACAAAACATTCCTAAGTGCCACGAATTGTGAGAACTATTACACCAAAGTTTGATAGTTTTTTGCGCTTAGGTCTCTTAAGTGACTTTGTTAGAATCATGTAGGTTGGAAGGATAAAGACACTTGGAAAACTAAATGAGGCTCCCTCTAGTATTGACCTACCCACTTTGACATGTTGGTGCCATAGGTTCAGTCCTAAGAGTTGTGAAATGTAAAATTTCACTCTTAGAAAACATATAGAAGGTGAAATGAGAATAAGAAGAGCATGGTAAATGTATAGAAGGTAAATGAGGATATGAAAAAATGTAAACCATATAGAAAGAGAAATGAGGATATGCAAATCATGCCAAATCTCTTTCTCTCTCTCTCTCTCTCATTTCTAGTCTTTCCATAACTCTCTATATCTCTCTCTCGCCTTAACTAAATATAAAATGTATATTAGAGGAAGAATGGATTTAAAGCCAAGAAATATAGTAAAAAATAACATTCATGCACTTATTCAAGAAAGATGGCTTGAACATAGCAATCAAGTGGAAACTTTATAATTTTCTTATGTTCAAATGGGAGAGTGACGCCTATTTTATAGCTTTTCATGCAAAAATAATAAAAAAATGTAGTAGGAATTATGAAGCATCATTAAAGGCACCTCAAATTTAATTTTGTCTATGATTTGATAAAAGGTCCTGACCATCCACCAAATGCCCTAGGTTGCACACTAGTCTTGAGGCCTAAAGAAACCTAATTTTCATTTTGGCTATGAATATAAGTATGATGCAAAGATGTCACGTGTGATTTATGCTTTGAAAGAACTGACTTAGATATTATTGCATGGATTTCATTTCCTTTCTCTTTTTCTTTATATATTCTTGTTGTTTGGTATTCTCATTTGTAACCAATATACTCACCGTCACTAGCATTAGAAGAATTGTCATCATTTAATTCATTATGATTAGTGTAATTATGTGCATGATCATGAATATCCTCAACTTGCACCATCCCTTTATCTATAAGATCTTGAATTTTATATTTGAGTGTGATGCATCTAGTCATTCAATGCCGATGAGTGTGGTGATAAGAACAAAATATTTAACCTTTAAATTTTGTGCAATATGTTGGTTCCCAAATCTGCACACATCAAACTCTAAAGATTTGCCAATTCGTATGATCAAGTTCAATGGGAGGCTTGGCCAACAAATTGGGAGATTGTTTGCACCTATCTCCCCTGCACTTTAGGCTCTGTCAAACCTAAAGGGTGTGCCTTATCATAACAACATCAAATGCATCTTTCATTTACAACCAGGTAGATATGCTCTCATATATTTGTACTAAGATGTGTAAGATGACCCTTAGGCTAGCAATATTATTGGGTTATCCTTACTGTTTAGACCTGAGAACATGTAGCACCTAAACTAAAACAAAATATAAAATGAATTAATTCAAATGATTTGTCTTTAAATTATTAGGTTTATTGGACCTTTGGGCAAATTCTCTCCATATCAGTGCTTTATCAGGGCAACAGAGTCAAACCCACATTGTAAATGCTTCCGTATGACACCAAAAAACTTCACATCTAGAGGATTAATAACAATAGCATTAGTGCCTTACATTAATTTATGTCTAAGAAAAGGTATTACCTATGACTCTTCTTCACTAATCCCTTTATACAACATATTTTCACTTATACTCGACTTAAAACAATTTTGATCCATTCCTTGAACAGATGCAACAAACGAGACATACAATATAGAAAATGCATATTGATGAGATCAGAAACCCTTAGAAACTTCACTCAAAAGAAAAATGCTCATACCCAAGGAGACAATAATAGATAATACACACAACAAGTGTTTCTCATATAACTCAATCTGGAAAGAACAATGCCATTCATAAATTTATTCATTTACAAAGCAAAATATGTCTCTGCAACCCAAAATCCAGTCACCTCCTCCTATAGAAAGCAATTTCCCAAATGCATGGATATCTTGTATCCAAAGTCCAGAATCCCCTCTTATCTCCCTATATCAACTTTTTTAGCTCCTACTCTATTACAATGTTACAAACCCTTATATAAAGGAGAATTAACAATGTTAGACTATGACTAACCAACATATTTATTTTATTACATCCCTTAATTCCTATTTAATATTTGTGACTCAATGATCTATATCCCCTTTTTGATTGGCTAGTTTTGAAACAAATTTCTTTGATCAATCCTTGCATGAAAAGCTACTCCTTTTGACAACAATATTCTGGGGTATAAGAATATTCTGGAAGATTTAAAATTTCCAAGGCAATTCAAAACATACGTGCCCTATTTTTTCCCATTTTCAAACTCAGATCATAGGCTGCTGGGAAGGCAACATGACTCCCCATCTTTCAATCTCCCACTATTAATTCTTAGGTACCCTGAGATTGTTGAGAAGATCACCAATAGTTAACACAAAAAACAATTGGGACTGCCTTCAAGAAGGTGATGCTGCAAATATCACCCTTAGGTAAGGACTTCTTTGACTCTATGAATAGAGTCCAAATCTTCCACCTCCGACTGGACCACCCAATCATGATAGCCTTCCCCTCTTACAAGTGAATATCTGATGAGTGCCATCAAGTAGAAGGTAAGAGAGAGAACACAATGATGCCTCTCTGCATGTCCATATGAGTTCCAATTTAGGCTAAGGCTAGTGAAATTTCATCTAGTTGGTCTACTCCTACCAAGTATCTACACGCAATTGGAGTTCCTGGCCAACCTTTGTTCTTCCTCACCAGAATGACATTATTCATCTATGGTTCTGTGAAAGAAACAAGGCTACTGAAGCCAAAATCTCCTACTTTTTCCAATACCTTCCATCCCTTGGCTAACACTTCTTTGAACAAAAGTGCAACCAAGAAAACAGGGTCTTGCCCTTTCAGGAAATAAAGAACACCAACAACGGGATAGAAAAAGAAACATTCTACACAATACCCATGCTGATAATTAATGTGAATAGTTATAAAAATGCTTCTTCTTATAGCAAAAATGGAAGGAGGCCCTTTACTCGAGTAATTTCCTTTCTCCAACCACCCTCATAATTCCATCTCAGGCATCTGCAAGCTTCACATGCTCGAATTCATATTTGGAAATACCTGGAGATCACATTATATCCTCTAAAGCAGGAAATGGAGGTGCAAGGCAATCATAGCTCACTAAATCCTGACTACAAACATATTTTTTCATAGATAATACATGTTCAGTTTAATTACCGAAATCTAACTAAGGACCAAAATTTGGTGGAGAAATGCGCCACTTGTCAAATCATGATCCAAAATTTTGTAGTGCCAGTATACAACCAGATTGCTTGCAAGAAAAATCATGAATTTGAATTTGGTCCATTGATTAGAGAAAAATAGATGGTTTGAGAAGAAATAAAATCCACCTCGGCTATTGAAAAGTCATCATCTAATTAGAGAGTGCCAACTTGATAGCTTGATCAATCAAAGAAACTACAACTTTGCCATGTGTTTCTCTATCACATGAGCGCAAGCTTGAAAGGGACCAACACTTCTACCCTTGCGAGTGTGTTCTAGGTGCTTGTTCAATTTATCAAGACAAAACTAAGTCCCACCTTCTAATTGGCTTGTTATCACAATAGTGCAAGGAATATTCCATGATACCTTTTCACAACATGCTACCATGATCCATTGCGTAGCAAACGATTTGGAAGATAAGATTCTGGGCCCACCAACTCAAAATCAAAGGTCAACGCATCAATGTAGCTCTAACAAACCTGATTGATCTGAAGCTCATGATATTGTGATAGCCATCCATCTGTCTTCAAAGGATATACCACCTATCTTGAGAAATACTTGATTATACGAAAATGGCCAGTCACTAAGCTTATGGGGTCGGTTGCGAATGAAGCTAAGGACATTATATCATAACTTAAGTTTGGGGCAACCACTTATCACAAGTCACGCCAAAATTAAAATCCAAACTTTTTAATAGTTCAAGGGTTAAGGTTGGAGAGAAAAAAATTTGGATAGGGGTTCCACCACAATACTAGATGTACCCATCTCTTAACACAAATCAAAGTGACATTCCCCTTGTTTTTATTGTATGATTTGATTCATAGTAAACTCAAGATTATCTTGAAGAGATCTTAAATTTATATTTGTGACCTTCATGCCATGGGTAGATTTATGAAAAAGAACTATTTGTAACTTGAGACATCATGTAATTGATGTATAACTATTATAGAGTAATGAACCAAATCTATTATACATCAATGCTTAATAGAGAAGAATTGAATCTCTTGTCCCATTGATTCCGTGGGAAATCCCATTATCCCAATGCCTTGTTTTGTGCAAAAATATGTGAAACCACACTCAACAAAACATGTGTTGAATAAGAATATTAGTTGAAAGATGGGTTAAGATACAGATAATAGTAATTATAAAAAGGTAAATGGTATGTATAGTTACAAGGAGAATTGGTAGTTCTTTAGGTCACCACCAAGCACTACACCAATTTGGTATATGATATCCCCCCATTAAGAAAACATTAGTAAGGTCTATCTTTTTTAATCCATAAAATGATGACAAAACAATAACAATAAATAAGACTATTATGGAGAGCTAGAATGATAGATATTCAATGCTTTGATTTACTAGACAAGGTCATGGAAGTACATGTAAACAAGTCCCCAGTGATCTAAAGTGACTAGTTTGTAACAAGTATTAACTACAAACTTAATAAATGGACATGTTTTAGTCTAATACATATCAATCACCAAGGTTTCAATTTCATGCCTTGGTCAATGTGAAAATATGAAAAATGCTCTCCTCTAGTAAGTTCAAGATCTAATGGAATATGATTAGGATGAAGCAAAAATATATTATCATTAGCATTACTTACTATATGTATAGTTTGAATAATGTAATAAAAATGATATAGGGGGTGTTGGTTCCTGAATCAGCAGAGGGTTTGCCAGCTCCAATGCTCAGGCAGATTCGGGCAACAGATACAGGAGGTTGCATGAGCTACCTCCCCTTCACTTTTGATTTTGCCGCACCAAGGGGGTTATCCCTATAACTGAAGATATAACATTGACTAGCCCAATGATAGAAAGATTTAGCATGACAACAACATGCATAATACTCTCATGTGTGGACCAAGATGTACATGATACATCACAAGTTTGGCAACATTCTTGGACATATTTGTCTGATTGTGGATGAGAGTATGCAGGGGTCCTAATCCTACTCCTACAACTAACTAGATGGAAGTTATGAAAAGATGGATTTTATGCTTTGGATGCAAGACAAGGGGTTTTGGGTCATAACTACTAACCTAGGAGCAGAAAGGTGCCTATCTCAGGGCAAGGAGTCAACTAGATGTATACAAAAGAATGGATTGCATCTTGGATTCAAGTTTCAAGAGGTTAGATTGATGCTTGCCTTACAAACATCACCCAAGAATAGGTATTTAGCTGCCTTTACTTACATATATCCCAGCTGACATACAACCTTCTCCATACTTCACCTAAAATACTTTAATCCACTCCTTGAATGGAAGTTAGAGATGAAGCATGTGATATAGAAATCCATACCCTAGAACCTGAGAAACCCTTAGCAGCCAAATTCAAAAGAAGGAAAAGCATGCAACACATGGAGACAAGCAGCTAAACACATGCACAATGCATTTTTCATATTAAACAACAATGAAACTAAGAATGTCTGCAATATACACTCATGATGCAACTCATAAACTCCAAAACGAGATAGAACAGCAAGGAAATGCCCTATTTTTCATTATTCACACCAGAATGCCCAGGTCTTCAACAACCTTGAAATGAGTCACACAGCCTGCTATATACAACAAGGAAGGTGCACTCAGCATTAATCACATGGCAATTCAAAATTTGCCAAATACAGTGCATCATGAGAAATGACACTCAAACATTGAATTCAACAGGTGGGAGAAGAGGCAGGGAGTGGTTGGACTCGAGCCCTGCACCGCCGCCTGGGGATTCACATCTTCAATCAGGTACATGAGCCATCCATGCCTTTGCCCATACCCTGTAACATCCACCATTAATGACATACCAACACGCAGCCTTGGGAATGCAGTGGACATTACACCTTAGAAATTTTCCCGCCAAGAAATATGACCTTGATTTTTTCGAATCGTGTGAGAACTAATTATCCCACATTCACCCCACGGTGACCTCCTCAATACTTTATAAGCATGACCGCACCGAAAGACAATAGTTGGCAATTTTGCTCTTGACAATGCTAGTTTAGACCTCATCATGATAGCTCATGCCGTCAGAAAAACACTCCTCATCCGCACCGATATTGCCTCCTACGTGATAATCCACCTGCATGATCACTTGACATGTAATATCACCCTAATATTTCACATCGCCATGATGACCACACCACCCGATAAAAAACATCACCCCCATCAAAAATATCACCCCGATAAGAAATATCACCGGACCACATCACGTAATATTTAAAATCAACCTGATGACCACCCCCATCGACACAACCTGATGCATTGGAGAAAGACCCTCCTGCATGATATGTATACCATCATTATATTCATATCCTCATCAACGATCGGGGGATCCTCATAATACCTGTTGATAATAACCATCATGCCGAAGATCACATGATGCACCCCACCGATCCAGATGACGTCATCTTCATGTTGGCATCGGGGTGATATTAGGCGGCAAGGGTGATATTCGTAAGATCACCTGATATTTAGAATATGATGCCCCCGTGGAATATCAGGGTGATGGACAAGTAGATATCACCCCCCATAAGAATATCAGGTAGAACTGTAGCTTTGTTGTAACATCGGGGTGATCTTTGAATATGACTGATATTTGGAAATATCACCCCCTGCAAGATGCATGAAGCTATTAGACAGGCAGATAATCGACCCTCATAAAAAATTGACGTCCGCACTTCGGGATCAAGTGAACCAAGATGACTGATCTTTGAAATATGACCCCTGCCAGAAATATGAGGCCGATATTGAAACCTCGCAGTAGTATTGGGATGATCTCAACAGGATGACTGATATTTGAACCATCACCCCTGGGCGGAAGATTAGGTCATAATTGAAATATGACCCCCTTCAAGAATATCAGGGTGACAGAAACCCTGACTTAGAAATTTTTGGATTTTTTGGGAGGGTGCCTGCAAAATTAATTGTTTGAAACCTGAATACTCATGCAGGCACCAACAGGGGGCTTTTAACCTTCTATAAAACATGCTCATGTTTTGTAATGCGAGTGCGTTATGTAATGTGAGTGCATTACAAAATGCGCTCGCTAAACAAATTTTCCCACCCATTTTGCCTTGGAATAGGTTTGGACAATGAGATTAAATGCACAGACTATTAATTTGCCTCCATTTCACATATTTTTAACCTTCAATAAAGTCTTTCAACTTCCACGTCATCAAGTTTACACATTGTATAATGATATTTATTAAAATTACCACCAAAATGTCACACATCTTCTTAGCTTTTTAACCATATATATTTGTTTAAATTTGAAATACATTAACATTTATTTTTAATTTTTACTAATGATTATACATTCCTCAGATACATATGTATTAATTTTTATTTATAACTTGTGATCCACTTATTGAAATTTGAAAAAAATATAGGATTGTTCCACGCTTCATTCTTTACACATTAAAACAAATAATATTTTTGATTATTTTTGTGCAAGTTACATGATATGCATGCTTAGTGATGCAATTTTTAGGATGCATCCACTTTGAAAAATCACAAAAAAAATATTCAATAAAAAATTACAAAAAAATAAACAGCTTCTAGTACTCACTCTTAAGTATATTTTTGCCAAATAGTTTTTTAAAATACTAAGTGCAACAAAAAAATAGGGGAGCACACACCAGATACTATGTTATATTTTAGTGAGAAAAATAGGATCAATTTTGTGTGCATGCAACATTTCACCCTCTTAATCTTAAGTATTTTTCAAAAACTTTAGTAGTTTAGAAACTAGATTCAGAACTTACTTCAATTCTTGTTCTTGTCATATCTTCAAATTTTGAGTGCATGCATCTCAAATTACTCATCCAAGTTCAGGTTTAGCTAATTTCAAGAAAACAAGTGACCACTTTTGACCTCCTTTTTGTATCCCATTTCCATGCACTTACCCTTGGTATTCATGAGTAGTATCCTACTATGCAAGAGGAGTATTGTTCTTTGATTAGGAACCACACTTGGGAACTTGTCCCTCTTCCTAAGGGAAGGTAACTTGTTTGATGCAAGTGGATATATTAGACAAAATGTATAATATACAGGTTAGTGGATAAGTATAAGGCATGATTGGTTGTAAAGGGGTTTCCCCAATCTCTTAATGTTGATTACTTTAAGACCTTTGCACTCATTGTAAAGATGAACTATGTTAGACTCACACTTGCTATCACTACTACACATCACTGGGAGGTTCACTAGATGGACATGAAGAGTGGATTTCTTCATGGAGACCTTGAGGAGGAAATCTATCTATGGTCTTTAAGTAGACCCCTTAGGATTGGTATGCCAAGATGGATTCCTTCCTTCTCACAGTTAGGTTTTCTTATTTCCATTTCAAACTGAATGTTTACATTCCACAACGAGATGATTCTCTACTCTTTTTAGTTCTCTATGTTGGTAACCTATTGATCATGATGAGTTCTCTTTCATCTATTGTGATAATGAAATCTATCCTTCATGATAGGTTTTTTCTGATCATATTGGGTTTATTACTTTACTTCTTGGGATTGAGATATATCAGTCTACTTCTAGGATCACCATTTCATAGTCAAAGTATGCTATAGATTTACTCTCATGGTTTTAAATGGCTGACTACAAGCCTACTTTGACCCCCTTTCTTTCTGGAGTCAAACTTTAGGCCTAGTGCTCTTCACCTTTGGTTGATACTACCTTGAATAGATAGCTTATTGGGAGCCTCATTTAATTGACATATACAAGGACCAATATTTCTTATGTTGTGGGAATGGTGTATTTATTTATGCATGGCCCTATGAGATACATTAGAAGGAAACCAATAAAATTCTTCATTAGATTCAGGGTACTCATAGTTTTGGGATTCACTATGCAATAATTATTTTTTTGAATTGATTATATATTACCAAAAAATAAATAGCAGGTTACAATATGTTCCATATGCACAAGCTAGAAAATTAATATCAATGGACACTACACTCCATTCAATATAATCAAAACATCAATAATAGTCATAGAATGAGGTCTCTTCCAATTACATACATAGGAATAACATTACCATTATAGTTTGTCCAACTCAAAAAATACCAATAGCTTAAAAACATTATAAAAAGACACTATTTGTTCTAACTCTCACTATACCTATCAATCTCACCAAAGGTCCCAATTGGAGGAGTTATATCAAAAATGTTATCATTTTGTCTTACCACCTCCAAATCAACATCAGGACATAATTCTTTTTTTTGAGTTTCATATCTTCCAGAAGCTTATCAAAAGTGAAATTCTTGTTATACCTTTTTTGGAACTACATATATTATTTCACAAATTTGTCATCAACGTACCTAACATCATGAGGCCAAAATTTAGCCATTTTTATTTCACATCTCTTCAAGCATGCTTGTCTTTAATCCATTGACTTTAAGAATCTATCTTTATAGATCTCCAATGTCATGATAACTTGCATAACAATATTATTTTAAGGCGAGTCTTCTAAAAGACTCTGCAAGGTGCCTTCTCTTGCCCTAATAATTATCCTCATTTCTTAATTTCCACAGAAGCTAAAGAATCTCAGTAGTCAAAATAAGCCAAAAAAGATTATATTTTACATCCAACCCATCAACATAGCCAAGAAAAATTTCATGCCATGAAAGGTTACTTGTTCTATCCCAAACCCTAGGTTAGAAGTAAACATAGACCAAATATTCTTAGAAAAATTACAATAAAAAAGATGCTCAATAGTTTCAGGCATGTTGCAAAAGTTACACATGCTTTTGACAGGGTCAGACTTAAAGGAATTCATGCCAATAAGACTTTTCAACAAAAAAGTCCATTTGAAGAAAGACTTCTTAGGATCAATAACATAGGACCAACAATACTTAAACATTTTAGACCACTGAATTTGACTTAGGTTCAAGTTCCAACAAATATTCATATAACTGGTGACTTCTTAGGACTAATTTTGAAAAATTCAAAGCCATCTTCCCATAGTAGGTTCTCATAAATTTTTGTATTGAAGCTCAATTCAATCAGAAACTGTAGACTATAACATGCTTTGTTTAGGACATAAAATATCCTTTAAGACTGTGGAAAACCATAATTATTATTGAACCAATGTTAATTTTTGAATTGACCAGTGTCCATGATGTCATTGAAAACACTAATCCCCTTACTATCCCATTTCTTTGCAGAGCATCCTTGAAGGAGAGAAACGGGCTTATTGTTCCAATGAAAATTCCACTAGATGGATCTAAAGCTACAAACTTTATTACCATTTTTATCATATGCACTGTTGCCCTTGATGAAATTTCTCACCAATTCAAAATCTTTCCATAAACTTCTGAAAACATTAGATCCAAAAGGGGAAACAAGAAATTTACCAAATAAGAAATCTTGTGGGTGCAATCCTTTCCACTGCCTGGCTTTCTTAGGAACAACCATTTGGATGTTATTCCTCAAGAGCACCTTCCAAGGTTCCTCACTATTAAAAGACTTAATTATCCACTTAACTACTAGGATGATCCCTTGGATCTTTAAGTCCTTTAATCCTAAGCCACCTTTATCTCTTCCCATACAACACCATTGGCATTTGACAACAATTCTCTTTTTATTGCCTTTCCCATCATACTAGAGGAATCTCCTAATCACCTTTTGAATATCAATGATTTGTTATATATTGAAGAACCAAATAGAGGCATAATATATACTGTATGATGACAAAATATTCTAACATATCTAAAATCTACTAGCCATTGACAGATATTATGATGAAGTCCCACATGTCCTTCAGAGATGGATTAATGGAGAAGGGGATTCCAATATATCTCACTTGATTATTAGGGTCCCCCCATAGAAGACCTTGCTTGTTGAATTAGTTTAGAGGAAGCTCTTGCCAACTAAGAAGAGTTGACTTAATTTCAAAAATTCTAGCCCCTGAGGCTTTACAAAATTGGTTCATATTTTTCATCATATTATCAAAATTTCTCTCTTGCATTTCCACAAAAATGGTGTATCACTAGCAAACTAAATGTTGATCAAGTTATCATTGTTTGGGAGAGTCAAACCCTTGATGTTTCCGCCATTAGTATCGGTTCTCAAAAGGAAATGCATAGCAGGCATAACAAAAAATGAAAGGGCTAAAATATACCCTTGCCTAATAGACCTTTGGAGAGGAAAATGTTTCCTTAATGTTCCATTCACATCAATCTGGGTAACAACATCCTTAAACAAAACTTTTATCATTTCACAAAACTTAGGAGGAAAACCAAATGCCTCTAGTGTCATGATGATGAATGACCATTCAACTCTATCTTAAGCCTTCTCAAATTCAAGGAGGAGCATGCCAACATTACAGTTAGTAGCCCTAGCTCAATTCATAGCCTCCCAGATAGTGATCAAGTTCTCCAATATATATCTATCTTTTATGAACCTTGTCTGAGTAGTGTTGATAAACTTTGGCAATATATCTGTCAGTTTGAAAGCCAAAATTTTAGCCAGTATTTTATAGTAGACATTGAGGAGAGTAATTGGTCTCCACTTTGTAATTTGTGCTCTATCTCCATCCTTGGGTAATTGTTTAATAATGCCTCTGTTAATACTACTCCCCAAGATTCCTTTTCTAATAACTTCATTATAGACTAACAACAGATCATTAATGACCCAATTTACATTCTTTTTATAGAATTCTATAGGAGCCCCATCAATACTAGGAGACTTATCATTCTTAAAAGAATTTATGGCTTTTATAATTTCCTCCTTCTTGATGTCACTATCCAGGATGTTGGCATCCTCCTCTTTGATCTTTTTTGGGATTGTTTTCCTACAAGCTTCTTGTGCCTTTCTGCACTAACATTATCATCACTGGCAGTGAAAAGATTTTGATATATATTTTTTTAATTTCTCTTTAATACTACTGACATTGTGAATTTGCACATTGTCAACCCAAATTGGTCCAATTTATTCTTGATATTCTTCATTTTGATGAAATTGAAAAAGAATTTTGAACCCCTATCTCAAAATTTGAGCTAGTTCATTCCTTGAGCCTTTTTGGTTTGAATGCACCTCAATTTATGCTTAGTAACAGATATTTTTTAAAAAAGATTCTCATTATTAGGGTCCTTCTGCAGGAGATAGTTCAATAGTATAAAGATCTTGAAGTTTATTTTCATATCTCCTCCCATTTAGAGCCAATTTATTACCAATGGTTTGAAAAAAACTCTCCAAAAAATGGCATTCACAATCCACTGCTCAATGTAGATTAATCCTTGCAAAATATTTCTATAAATCTCTCTCAAAGTGAATATCCCATCATTGCAATCTTGGTTGTTAAGTAACTCTGTGTTAAGTTTGAACATATTCTTCCTTCTAATCTTTTCAGTGTTACAATTGCCCTAAAACAAAATTCTAGCCGCAATAGGATGATGATCATAAATAATGCTCAGATAAACTTTTACACTATTTCCATAATCAATAGGCTCAAAGCTAAAATAATCATCATGAGCATAGAATCTATCTAATCTACAATAGATTCATTTCTCTCCTTTTTGACAATTATATCAAGTATACCATATGTCTTTGCTTTCTCTCTTCCCATTCTCTAGAGGGTTAAAAAGACTCAAATTTCTCTTCATCTTATTCTAAAAAACTATTCATTCCCCTTCTAGGCCATCTCGATGCCTCCACACTTATCTTCTTTTTGTTCTATCATGTTGAAGTCTCCTCCTACAATCTGGGGCACCCTAGGAATATTATTCAACCATTTCCATATTTCAATTCTTTCCCTATAATCATTTGTTGCATACACTGAACACATACCAACTTTCATACTGTCTTTTTCAATTATGACCCAAACTCCTCTATTACACTAAGAGAAAACATAATCCTTCACATAATTGACCCATTTATTGTTTATCAAAATGACAGTTCATCCTCCCCCTTTATCATTATTGCTAATGAATTGAATGACATCTTTCCAAATGAATTTCAAATTAGTCTCCAACTAAAATCCAATTTCTTTGACTTCTTGAAGGAAAATAAAGTCAATTGCCTTCACCTTGTTAAAAAAATTTCTAATAGTATATTTTCTATCAGGGGATTCCAGTCCCTTGATATTCTAGTTAATGCATTTTAGACTCATTGTTATTAGGAGAAGAATTAAAAGTTTTATGGTTTCTATATAGCCTATCAAAGCATTTGGGGATCTTCTCCTTCTTTCCCTTCTTTCTATTCTTTTGTCGACTATCTTCTTTGCTCACTTGTATTCTCTTTTTTTTCTCATCCGTCTTAGTGTCTTTCATATCAATTTCCATGTCTATTTTCTCATAATTGAGGAAGAGTGGATTGTCTAAAACAATGCTTTCTTTATCCCCATCTAATGTGTTCTCATTTGTTAAAATCATATTTTCCTCCTTTGGCTCTAATGAAGTGGAGTTAACAATATTAGTCTTGTTTGGACCTTCTTTGTTTATATTCTTTTCAACCAATATTTTCTCTTTTATTTTGTCAAGCATAAGTTCTTGTGGATTTTTCTTATGTTCAATAACCACCTCAGTGGTCTCAACCTCTTTATAAGGCTCCTTAGTATTTTGAGTGTCTCTATTGAGACTCTCATTCATATCAAATTTTTTCATTCTCTCCATATTTATGGGGTTTTCTTTTTCTTGAGCACCTCTACTATTGTTATCTTGTAAATCTTGCTCTTTTGTTTTTCTCTAGCTCAGGTTTGAAATTATTATTTTTCTTCCTTATTTTTGGGTAGTCTCTCTTTTGGTGCTCTTATTTCTTACAAATAAAACAAGCATTCAACCCACCCAAGATTTCAATTTTGCACGAAACCACATAATTTCCCATATTTAGTCCAATTTGTTTAGGGATATCAACCCCAAGAGAGAGAAACTAAGACCCTTACATCCATATGAGGCAATGTGGTCCTAGTTTCCACTAATTGAAGCACTTTTACCGTAGGCTACAAGAATTGAGGGATAAAAGATAAAAAATGAGGTGGAAGGTTCTTGATTATCACTCATCTACGCACGGTACATGATAGGACTTCCTCATTAAAAAATTTAAGAGACCAGGAAATAGCTTTGAAGGTAGATTTTCCCACATTCTAATATTCTTTATTTAGGGTTCATTTTTGCATATTGTAGTTTTTGAAAAAACAAACAAACAAACCCTTTTGTACCATCCTACATAAAGACACATATAGTCCTAATTTTTCCTCCATACATTAAGAATCCATTCATCAAAAAAATTTCTTGAAGGAAGTGTTTCTCTATCAATTTCCACAAAAAAATAGCAATGTTTTTTAACCTACCTTCCTCCTTAGCAACTATAGAACTCATATCCAAATTAGGTTTCATGAGAAGAATTTTTTAGGGAGGAGGTACCTTACCATATTCTCCTCTAGTTTGTTGACCTCTAAAGAATCCTTCATTGTCTTTACTTTGAACTTCAAACCTAGCTTTCTTTGGGGATCTCCACCTTCTCCTCATCATTCAAAACTTTCATGCATGATTTTCTCCTTGTTTAATGTTGATTTAAACACTTGTTTTATCTTCCTTCTTCAAATCCACCCCCTCCTCTTCCATAACTTTGCACGCTGCCACAATAACTCCTAGGAAGTGTTAGTTGCCGTTGCACCAAAAGATCAACCTTTTAATGCCCGATACAACCACTTGACTTAACAAGCATGGGAGGCGGTTAAGCCCTTGTCGCAAACCACCGCAGCGCAACACTAAACAAGGAGACCAAGGGCCACACTTTGCAACAATCCCCCCCAGCACAAGCACGGGGTTTGAACCCGTGACCTCGGCTCTGATACCAACTATTAGTTGTCGTTGCACTAAAAGATCAACCTTTTAATGCCCGATACAACCACTTGACTTAATAAGCACGGGAGGCGGTTAAGCCCTTGTCGCAAACCACCGTAGTGCAGCACTAAACAAGGAGACCAAGGGCCACACCTTGCAACAGGAAGTAGACCAATTCTTGTTTGTTGGGCATTGGAGGGAGGCTCAAAAAATAATGAATTCAAAAAATTCAAATCAAAACATAAACAATAACATATAAACTTATTCAATAACTCTACCCTAATATTAGACCAATTAACACCCTCAAAATCAATTTGACACATACAAACCACACCAAAAAGAAAAAGAAAAAGAGGATAATCCATTTAGATGTGGTGATAAGCACTAATCAGAGTTGATTCTAGAAGAGAAAGGTTCTCCAAGGTTGACAATGGAAGGTGATTGCTTTTGTCCTCCATCTACCTTAGATCTCTCCCCTCTTTTATCTTTTCTAGATTTTCTATGCAATAGTCATTGATATCGACTTGGTGAGCTATATAGATTCATATTGGGTGGGTGATTCTTAAGACCACAAGTCCACTTCAAGTTATAGATTCTCTCTTGGTTTATGTCATATTTGTTGGTTAAATTAGTAAGATCTTTTCTACTACTCTATATTCCACTAAAGACAAGTATTTGGAGTTGTTAATACTATAACTGAGGCCATTTGGCTTTAACAGATTCTCACTAAGTTTGGTATCTAGTTCTAATATCATTATATTTGTCATATTTTCTGATCTAGAATGCCATTAGAGATTTCATGGAACCCAATCCATTATCAATAGACTAAGAAAATAGAGGTTCACATATACTACATTCAAGAGCTTATCCATGGATATGTTATTGATCTCTAGTACTACTCGACTTCTGAGTAGATTGTTGACATTTTCACCAAACCCTTTATAGAAATCAAGTATCTTTGCTTATGATCTCTGTTGAGGTGCGGAAGGCTTCATCTTGGGGGGGACTACTTAGTCCTTCATTTCTCTCTCCATTTGGCATAAGATTGTATCCCCTTCAATAAGCTCTCCTAATGATTAAATGTTTAATTAATTTTAAAACACAAAAGATTCTTTATTTTATCAAAAGATGCTTTCTTTTACTTTCTAAAAATAATATATTTTAACAACCTTGCAAGATTATAGAAAAAGTTGGATTAAATGTGAGTTAAATATTACTACTACTATATTTATATTTGAAAATAAATTATATCTATAAGTATGGCGAGGGATATCTTTTTTCCATAGTTTCTTTGATTTTCTCACTTTTTTTTGTTTACAATTTCTTTTTTGGTTTTTTTAAAAATTATTCCAATTTCACTTTTGTTCCATAGTTTTCATGATTTTCTCCTTCCAACAATTTCAAGTTTTTATTTTTTATTTTTTCCAATTTCTTTTTTTGGTTCCATAGTTTTTGTGATTTAGCTTTTTCTCCTTCAACGATTTTTAATTTTTTTTTGGTTTTTTTCTTTAATTATCTTAAATTTTATTTTTTATTTCCTTTTTGGTATTTTAATTTTTTTTTATAAATTTATTTAGAAAAAATGACTGCTCTCATCCCTGTATAATACCTCTTGGCGTATAGGTAATGTAACCTTAGCCCACATATACCGAGAAGGGAACTCAGCGGCGGACTTCCTGGCGAACTGGGCCTGTGGGCAGGAGGAGGACACCATAATGGAAAGAACATGTGATCCCTGGCCTGACTTGCCTTTGCAATGATAACTAAGAAGTTGCTTGGGACAATGCTTCAAGATTAGTAAGATCTACCCAATCCTTCGAAGTGCAGTGACAATGTACTAAGCAGATTCCTCCAGCTTTTAAAGAGGTCCAGAAGGAAAATGAATCACCATTTTGAGATATGGAGATCGACTGTGACTGCATTTGCCAAATAATAAATGTACCAAGCTCAAAGATCTCAGAGGACTCAGAGAGCGATGACAATCGAGAGTAGGAAGGCAATGACTAAGGAGACCAGGGAAATCAAGGAGGTCCTCCAGAAAAATCTAAAATGGAGCAAATTAAATGATTGTTTAATGCCGATGCAGACTTCGTGGTAGAGGTGATCTTGAAGGTCATTAGAGAAGGTAAATTGCCCAATGGCCATGTGCACGATGGATTCCTCTATGAGGAATTCCTATCCAATTGTGTCCTCATTCTAGGTAGGAAAGCCCATGGTAAGATTATGGCAAACGCCCTCATGAAGGAGGACATGAAGGAAGCCACTATCACAACCATTTTGGCCTTCAATAAGCGCCCCACATGTGGATGGATTGGAGGGATCTTCGACACAACCCTAGTAAACAAAAAGAAGAAAACACCAATGGTTTTTGTACAAGCATTGGCGCTCTTCCGTGAAGGCATTGAAAGGAACAATATGGAAAGTTTTTCTTACTTTGTAAGCTAATATGACGATCGTCTAGCCCCTGCCCAAGTTGAAAGGGTAGTTGAGCTGGCTGATGGTCTTCGTGTGCTTTGGCACACTTGAAAACCAATGGCCATGATGTATACTACTGCTACTATAAGCAAGTTTTTGTTTATTTTCAGATATAATAGAAAGGGAGCTACCCCCATTGGTAGCACTTATTTAGCACCAAAAAAAAAACACCTCTTGGCGTAAAAATAAAATAAAAATATTTAAAATTTTATTACGCCGAGAGGCATTCTACACTCACAACAAGGGCTAAAAGATTCAGATTCCCGTAAACATTTAGATTCTGTAAACAAAAATCATAAAATATTTAAATAAATAAATTCATGTAAATAAGATTCATTGGAAAAACAATTCTTGTCCAATTTCTAATTTGGTTCTCTTATTTTCAATTTCTTTTTTGATTTTTAGTTTTTTATTTTTTCCAATTTCTTTTTTAGTTTTTAGTTTTTATTTTTTCCATTTTATTTTTTGGTTTTTCATTTTTATTTTTTCCATTTTATTTTATATTTTTAAATATAAATATATTAGTAACATGTTAGAGTTAGAGAAAGAAGGTTCTTTTATTTTCTTAAACTTTACTTCAGTTAAATTTTAATTCAATTTATTTTTTAATTAATTTATTTTGTATAGCAAGTTAGAGTTAAAGAAAGAAGTTTCTTTTATTTTCTTAAACTTTACTTCAGTTTGTTTACTTATTTATTTATAATAATTCTAATAGAAACAAAAACTAAAAACTAAAAAACTAAAGTAGAGTTTAAGAAAATAAAATAAAGTTCATTCTCTAACTTTAGTTTTTTATAAAATAAAATAAATGAATAAATAATATATAAATGCCTCTATATATTATATTTATATTTATTATAAAATAAAATGAAAGAATAAATAATATTGTGTATGTGTATGTATATTAGTATAAAAATTAAATAAATAGTAATTATAGTTTTTTAAATTTTATTTATGTTTATTTAAAATAAAATAAATGAATAAATAATATATATTAATGTATCTATGTATATATTACTATAAAAAAATTAGAGTAATATGGTATTTATATTAGTTTAAAAAATCATTTAAATTTATTTTTATATGCAGCATGACATTCGTTAAAAAACTTAAAAAATATTTTAATATATTTTCGTGGCAATTTTTTTTTTCAATTCGTAAAGGGGGACCTCCTCGCCATCAACATATCCAACATAGAAACCACAATCAACTTTGAAGCCTCAAAATCCACCAATGTTACTTGGGGGATTCAAACTTGGATCTCCATCTTGAGGACCATATCGCCTTGCCATTTATGCACAACCCCTTTCACGACAATTTTTTTATTATATATAAGATAAAAATCAAAAAAATATAATATGAAAAATTAGGGGATAAATTTATATTTTGTATTAAAAAAGTTCACTAAAAAAATCAATTCAAAATAAAAAATAAATTTTAGAAATATTTATTTCTATAACTCCTTCTTCTTCTTCTTCTTCTTCTTCTTCTTCTGATCACCTACACTTGCATTTGTGTGGAGTGCCATACAGAGGTGCAGATTTATGGTGGGGGGTGCTTGCATGCTTACAGGGGGGTTTGATTCTTTTTCTTCTGTGTTTTGCTTTTTTCTGTGGAGCTGCTTTATTGTTTGTTTTCACTACCCTCGGTGATCTGGTTATTGGGACAAGGGTTTTTCTTTCTTTCTCATGGAGCTACATGCATCGGCAGACAAGTCTAATGCAGGTTCTTCTCTTCTTGGAGGAAGTCAAAGCTTGGCAAATTTGGGTAACCCTGGTGAGGGTTTGACGAGGAATGGTGGTGTCCGGCTACATAAAGTAAATGGGTGTTTGGAGAGATCACAAGAATGGTTGAAGCTTGTGATACAACCAGACTTTGTGGTGGAAGACATGGAATACTACAACAAGCATGTGTTGATTTGCAAGTGCATGGGGATGCGGGTTTTGCTCTTCTTTCTTGATTCATGGGTTTGCAAGACCTAGAACCTGGAAGGGGACTTTGATATTATGTTGGTAGCCAACAATTTTTTCATGGTGGACTTTTCTCGTATTGCTGAAAAAAATTAGGCTTTTGAAGGTGGGATGTACTTCTATAACTAGGTGGGCCTATTCATTAAACCTTGGCATGTGGGTTTCAACTCTACAGACGAGCTCCCTTCTCAGGTTCTAGTTTGGGTACGCCTCTCTCGCTTGCCCTTGGAATGCTAGCAAAGTGATATATTACATATGATTGCTCTCTTGCTCAGTAAGCCTATTGGGCCATCTCAACAAGCCTTGAATAAAAGGGTTCTTTCTTTTGCTTGAGTGTGCATAGAAATTGACTTGAATAACCCATTTCTGGATTTAGTGGAAATAAGCATTGGGGAAACCTCTTGGACCCAACAATTGGATTAAGAGGTGTTACCTTTTCATTGTTGGTTATGTCATGAATATGGCCACCTATAGCGGAAGTGCCCCAAGGCCGCTTCGGCTACTGGTATGGCTAATGCTTCTCATCAGTCTACCTCAAAGGTGGACAAAGGTAAGGCCCCCATGGAGGGGGTGGAGGTGGATAAGGATGGTTTTGTGTGTGTTAATCCTCATAATAGGAATAGAGGACAAAAGAGGACTCTTAAAGATAGACAGGAAGAGGAAACCCTCAACAGGTTTGAAGCATTAGAGGACTTGGTTCAAGAGGAAGGTGTTCCCTTCAAAATGTAAGTTGTCAATAGTACTATTGTTGAGAAGTGCCTGGTGGATCAGCCAAATACTTTTTCTAGCCAGGCCCTAGCAGGGGGTCAATTAGGTCAGATGGACACAAATCTCCCTTCTTGAGGACCTGAGCTTGGGGGAATTGGCTTGACGATAGACACTATTATTATTCCTAATCCCCCTGGTTCTACGATCATTATTGAGAAGGTTGTTGGGGACTTTGGTAAAGGCAAGTCTCCTTTTCCTATTTTGGGCCTCCAACAAAACCCCCCAAAAAGGGAACTCCTAAGAAGCCTCATAAAGAAGGTAGGAAGAAGGATCAGGAAAAGGTAAAGCTGATTAGAGAGACGTTGGTAGAGTCTGGCTCAGTGAGGACTATTGATTCTCACTTTTCCTAGCCCCAACGATGATTGTGATATCTTAGAATGTTAGGGGTATGAATACCATCCCTAGACAAAGGGCTATTCATGATTTCATTTGTGTTCACTCTCCTGATTTGGTTTTCCTCCAGGAGACTAAGTTGTTTGTTGAAAGTATGCTAAATTTGGCTCCTAAGATCTGGGGTAGAGGTTACTGTCAATGTGTGGGGGCACAAGGAAGCTTAGGGGGACTTGCTTGCTTATGGGATCCATGAAGAGTTTTTCCTCTTTGGTGGCTTTCTGGCAGGTGCTCTATATCTCTTGTTGCTTCTAGTCTAGAGTCTAGTGAGAGAATTCTTCTTTCTAATATTTATGCTCCTACAGATCTCCCTGGTAAGGCTCATTTGTGGTCTCATATTAGATACTTGGGTTCTTTGGAGCCCTTTCTCCCTTGGATTCTTGTAGGTGATTTTAATATTGTCTTGTCTGTGGAAGAGAAAAGGGGTGGGATTACCCATCTGGATCCTTCCTCAGATCTCTTGAGGGACAATGTGGCTTGTATGAATTTGGTGGATATCAAACCCATGAATGGGTTATTTACTTGGAACAATAGGAGGACTGGTGATGATGCTATTTCTAAAAGGTTAGATAGGTTTCTGGTGTCTAGTTTTTGGGTTGGTGTCAAATGGATGACTAGCTCTGAGATTTTGGATTGGCGGGGCTCGGATCACCGACCGATCAAATTCTCCGCTTGCCTATCTAGATTCTCTAAAAAATAGTCTTTTAAATTTTAGCTTATGTGGCTTCATGATGAGTCTCTTCATGATTTGATCCTAGAATGGTGGAGCACTGGGAAGCTTTCTTTTGGCACTGCTATGTACTCCTTTGCTAAAAGACTCCAGTATGTCAAATATATGCTAAAATGATGGAACTAACACCATTTCAACAATGTTTTCCAGGCGGAAAGAGTTGCTCAAGAGCACTTGGAAACCATTACTCAGTAGATCTGGGATCAGGGGCTATCTGAGGAGATGAGTATGTTGGAAGCTACGACTATGAAGGAGGTGGAGGAATGGGAGCTTCGTGAGGAAATTTTTTGGAAGCAAAAATCTCGCATTGATTGGCTTTAGGAAGGAGATAAGAATACTTATTTCTCTCACAATTTGGTTAAGGATAGAATGCAAGGAAATATCATTTCATCTCTCAAGTCCCCAGATGGTGAACCTCTTCTTTCCTCTGGTGAGATTTTGAAAGAGTCCATTCAATTCTTTTCTACTCTTGATGATTCCCCTCCTGCTAGTGAGGAAAAAATTGAAATTTTGTCTTGTATTCCTCCCTTAATGACTGGTGAAATGAATGAGTCCCTTCTCAAGTTGATCTACCTGTTGGAGTTGGAGAATATTGTGTTTTAGATGAGGAAAGGTAAAGCTCCTAGTCCTGATGGGTTCTTGATTGAGTTCTTTTAGGAGTTTTGGGAGGTTATAAAGCTTGATCTTCTTGAGGTTGTTTAGGAATCCCAAAAGAATAAGCAAATGCTAAGAGCCTTGAATCCCACCTTCTTGGTTCTCATCCCTAAGTGGGAGGGGGCTAATTCTTTGGATCTCTTCAGGACTATTGCCCTTTGTAATGTGGTGTACAAAATAATCACCAAGATGATTATTGAATGCCTGAAGCCGTCGTTAGATAGATTGGTTTCTAAGGAACAAGGTGGATTTGTGGTTGGTAGGCAGATTCTAGATGGTGTGGTTATTGCAGCTAAGACTATTCACTCTATGGCTTCCTCCAAGGACAAGGCTATGGTCATTAAATTGGATATGGTCAAAGCTTATGACCATGTCAAATGGGATTTTCTAACCAAGATTTTGAGAGCTTTTGGGTTCGACAGTGCCTTGATTGAATGGGTTATGAGCTCTGTCACGTCTACCTCCTTTTTTGTGCTCATCAATTGAGAGCCTTCTAAACTCTTTGGGGCTTCCAGGGGACTTTGACAAGGGGATCCTTTATCCCCATATTTATTTATTTTGATGGCTGAAGGGCTTGGGAGACTTTTGAAATCTCATGTGGAGCTTGGTCTTGTTTAGGGTTGGCAATGGGACAATAACATTCCACTCCAATCCCATCTTCAGTTTGTGGATGATATGGCGTTAATGGGTCTCGTCAAAGTGGATGAAGTGATAAATCTAAGGAAGGCCCTGGACTATTATTTGGCTACCTCTAGGAAAAGCATCAATGAAGGCAAGTCTTTTATTTATTTCTTTAATACTCCTAACCATATTTAGTAGAGAATTGCGGGTATCCTTAGGTTTCAGATTGGCTTGCTTGCTTTTGTCTACCTAGGCATTCCTCTGGCTATTCGCACATTACCTCATGTGTTCTGGTAGGATGTTATTGAGAATTTTTGAAAAAAGGTAAGTCATTGGACGTACAGGTGGCTTTCTATTGCAGGAAGAGTGATTTTATTAAAGTTTGTGGTTTAGACTCTCTTGTTGTACAGGTGCTTTGTGTTATCTACCCTGCCAGCTTTGTGAAAGACTTTGAGAGTCTTTGTCAATAGTTTTTGTGGTCTGGTAATCTACTTTCGAGGAAGTGGAGCTTGGTCAAGTGGGATGTTGTGTGTCGGCTGAAGCAAGAGGGTCGTCTTGGGTTGTGTCAGGTTTATTTGAATGGGCAAGCTTTGGTAGCTAAACTCTATTGGAGATGGTGTACTCAGCAGCAACAGACTTGGGCTAAGATCCTCACCTCAAAATACCTCGGGGATGTGGATTGTGTGGATGTGCCTAGATACAAGCTAATGGGTAAGGGTTCTATAGTTTGGAATACCCTCGAGAGGGGAACCAAGTTGATTAAACAAGGATTGTTTTGAATTTGCAACAGGGGTTTAGAGGTTCTCTTCTAGTTTGATTCCTGGGATGGGCATCCTCCTATTATGTCTACACACCCTTACTTGCAAGACCTATGTAGGAAGTTTTTGGAAGCTGGTTGGACTTATGTGATGGATTTTAAGTCCCCTTAGGTTCTAAGTTAGGCTATGGTGTATAGGTGGAAGGACCCGCATGAGTGGCCGCCTAAGGGATTGGTGGAGGACCGTCAGGAGCTGGTCGACATCTTGGCTAGTAGGGTTTGTAACTCTCTATTAGAGAGGGATGTTTTGGCCTGGGGAGATGACAAGAAAGGAAAATTCACTGTTGCCTCTAGTTATCAAGTTTTGGATGAGCAGATATTTGGGTGCACGGGGGTCCCCTGGTGGAAGAAGATCTAGAATAAATTCTCTTGGCCCAAGTGTAATTTATTTTCTTGGTTGGTGATTTATAATAGATGCCTGACCTGGGAGAATATTTGGAAGCAGGGATTTTAGGCCCCCTTTGTGTGTGTAATGTGCTCTAATAGCGATAAGAACATTTCTCATCTCTTCTTCCAATGCTCTTTTGTTAGGGTGATCTAGCATTTCTAGTGGGAACTATGGAGGCAGCCATGTAGGCATGACTTATCTTTAAAGGACTTCTGAAGTAGGATGGGGAGTTCTCTAGCCAAGACTTTCTTCCTTCACATCGCTTGGACAATTGGTCCCAGCTTCATCATTTGGCATATTTAGCTAGAGCGTAATCATAGGATTTTCTTGGATAAGAAACTTTAGGTATGACAGGTTTGGATGAGGATCTTGGGAGGTCTTTAGGAGACTTTGGCGGCTAGGTGTGATCTCTCGGCCCCTATGGACCCTAGAGATATGGGAATTGTTCAGAGTCTGGCACTTTCTATTTGTGCCAAGGAGGGGACTGGGCTTGGTTTTGGGTTGAGGTGCTAGAGGAAAGGTTCAGAGAGATGGTCATTAGAGACCTCCACCTTTGGAGGTTTTGAAGATCAATATTGATGGGCCCTCTAGAGGCAATCCGAGGCACGCTGGTGTCGGAAGCATTGGTAGGGACTGTTCAGGAGTGGTTGTGTTCTTCTTCTTAGAGTATCATGGCCAACACTCTAACAATTTCATGGAGGCATTGGCTATTCTCTTGGCTTTGAAAAGGGCTTGTGCCCTTAGATGGGAAAGGATAATTTGTGAGTTGGATTCTCAGATTGTGGTAGATTTGCCGAATAAGCAGCAATTTGAGGATGGAAATTGGCAGCTGGCTGGGGTGGTTAGACAAATGATCTCTTTGGGTAAGGTCCTGGATTTTATCACCTTTTGCCATATCCCTAGGGAGTGGAATAAGGTGGCTGATGGTTTGGCTAAATGGGCTTCTGAACGGATGGGAAATTAGAAAGTGGATGACTAGAGTTGTCTCCCCGAGGGCCTTGATAGGGAGCTTGAGGACTTGGTTATGGAAGATATGAGATGTGTTTTGGGTGTTTCTTGATGTCTCTATTGCTGGCTTGTGACCCCTGATGGGGGAATTGTAATTTCTAGCTTTGTACTGCTTTCTTGAATCAATAAAGTTTTTACCCTCTTTTAAAAAAAAATAATTTAGAAACATTTATTTCTATAACTCAACAAAAAAATAGAGACATTTATTTCATATAACTCAACTTAAAAAAAAAAAAATTAACTTGGGTTAGCTTTTTAGCGTTTTCAATTACTATTTTTTTTAAATTTTTTAGAGAGAACATGTGCACATTTTAGTGAAATATATATATATATATATATATATATATTTATTTATTTATTTAAAATCTCAATTTAATTTTTTCAAATAGGAGAGGTTTTGGGGGTGGAAAAACCTTATGGGGGGATTATTCTCTCTTTTCTTGGGGGATTCTTCTCTTTGGGGTGATTTATATGTGCATGAGTACCTCATTAGGCTTCATTTGTCAAGACACATCTTTACACCCACCTAAGCTACACTTAAGGGGGTGTGTGTGTATTCTTTTCATTTTCTTAATTAGATATTATGTATTTTCCTACACATTTAGTTTAACTTTATTATCCCATGTCCCCATGCAATTGCATAAATACATTTACTACTTAAATTTGAGTAGCATAAGTGACACCATGAAAATTTAAAATTATGCATAAAGGATAATTTAGAATATTTTGCTATTATAGTAGAGCAGCTACATTTTAGGGATTGAAAATAACCTTTAAAAAAATGGAGGGCTGAAATTTGTTGGGAATTAAGTTGTCTTAACCTTTGAAAGTTCCTAATGTTGTATTTACTCTTGCCTACTATTGTATTTTTCTATGTATGAGGAGGCAGGCATCCCATGTTGACTTGGCATAGTTTTGCCATGTGTTGGCACCTTGTGTACATGCAACAAGATAAATTTTTGTGACTTTGTCAGCCGCGGTTAGCTTGTTATTGCTAACATGGAAAAACTGGCATTGGATAACTGCCAAAAAGGCTTGATAAATACGTAGCTGAAGAATGTGAAAGGTCATGAGATGGGATGTGAACCGACATTGTGTACTCCTAAAAGAGCTTGCATTGCAAGTGTGTTGTAATCATCTTTTGATTTGATAATACATTGTACAGGTTTTGGAGTATGGGGTTTTTACCCAAAAGGGTTTTCCCCACATATATCTTGTGTTGTGGGTATTGTACTTATTTTTGATGTGTTCTTATCTTTCTATTAATGTGCATCTAATAATCTATAACTAGTAAATATTGAAATTTGCATAACTTCTCTCATTAGATTAGTCTAGGAAGTTGTTTCTGTATACCTTGGTGTATGCGTGGTATAGTGCATACATCAAAGGCTTGGTTAGATTCGTGAAAAGGGTTTGAGGACCTTGAAAAATAAAAAATTCATTGAGGGTATGAATGATTGTAATCTTGAGTTTGAGTTTTGCAAACATTGCATCTATGGTAAACAAAATCGTGTTCAATTTTATTCCAGTTCTCCTAAATCTTCTGAGGTGTTGGACTTGATTCATTCTAATGTGTTTGGTCTAGTTAATGTTCATTCAATTTCGAAATTTGTTTACTTTGTTTCATTCATTGATGACTGTAGTAAAAGGACATGGGTGTATTTACTTAGAAGCAAATATGAAGCCTTTAGTAGATTCAAAGAGTTCAAAGCTCTTGTAGAGAATCGTAAGGATAGAAAGATTAAGTTTTTGAGGATTGATAATGGTGGTGAGTTTTGTTCAATAGATTTTGAAAAGTTATGTAAAGAACATGGGATTGAGAGGCATAAGACAACTCCATATACCCCTTAGCAGAATGGAGTTGCAAAGAGGATGAACATAACATTGATGGAGAGGGCAAGGAGTGTGCTAAGTGGAGATGGCTTTGAACAAAATTTTTGGGCTGAAGCTATTGCTACAACTCGTTACCTGGTTAATAGGTCTCCTACATCAGTGATGGTTGATAAGACACCTATGGAGGTGTGGTCTAGTAAAAAGCCTTCTTTAAGACACATTTGAGTATTTGGTTGTGAGGCATACGCATATGTGCCCGAGGAGAAGAGGTCTAAGTTGGAGAACAAGGCTATGAAGTGTATATTCATTGGTTATGGCATTAGTATGAAAGGGTACAAGCTTTGGGATCCAGTTGCCAAGAGAGTTATGTATAGTAGAAGTGTGATCTTTAGAGAGCTCAATCCTTCTTCTATTGTTCTAAATCCAAAGAAATAAGAAGAGAAAGAGGATGTGGTTCACCTTCCTTCCACCCCTTTGAAATTTGAATCGAAGATATCTGTTGGACCTAATGATGAGGAAATCTCTAGTAGATCTAAAATTTTAGAAGAAGATGAAGAACCTCAACCTCAGTCTTTGAGGAGGTCCATGTAGATAAGGCAACAACTTGATAGGTTTGGTTATTCATTGCATGATTCTAGTTGTATTTTTTCTTTGATTTCTAACACTAATGAGCCTAGGACCGTAAGCGAGGCTATGGGTATGAGTTATGTAGTTTCCTAGAAAGAGGCCATGGAAGAAGAGATGGCTTGCTTGGAGAAAAATAATATTTGGGATCTAGTGCCCTTGCTCAATGGATGTAAACCTATTGGATGCAAATGGGTGTTCAAGAAGAAATTTAGTTTAGATGGTAGTGTTGAGAAGTTTAAGGCAAGGTTGCTCATGAACGGTTATTCCCAGGTTGAGGGAATAGATTATGGTGAGATTTTCTCTCCCATTGCAAAGTTGACATCTATCAGATTCTTGTTATTACTTGTTGCAACATATGATTTAGAAGTTGAACAGATGGATACGAAAACAACTTTCCTTCATGGTGACTTGGAGGAAGAAATCTATATGTCATAGATATAGAACTATGCGGTAAAAGGTAAATAAAATCTGGTTTGCATGTTAAAAAAGTCTTTGTATGGTTTGAAGCAATCTCCTAGGATGTGGTACCAAAAATTTTATGGCTTTGTGTTGAGTTTGGGATTTTTGAGATTGAAATCATATCATTGTGTTTAATTTAAGATAGATAATGATAGCATTCTCATGATTGCATTATATGTTGATGATATTTTGTTCATTGGGAATGGTAAGAATTTGATTTCTGATTTCAAGTCTTAGTTTCTAGCACAGTTTGATATGAACAATTTAGGGGCAGCCAGATACATCTTGGGAATGGAAATAAGAAGAGACAGAGATAACATAAAACTATGGTTAGGCTAGATTAAGTATGTGAACACCGTGTTGGAAAGATTCAACATGGCATCTTGTAGGCTGTTGACTGTTCCTGTTATGATGGGGACAAAGTTATCTCTTACAAACAGTCTGAAGTCTCCTTCTGAGATGGAGGATGTGAGAAGAGTTCCTTATGCTAGTGCTGTTGGCAACTTGATGTATACTATGGTCTATACAAGACCATACATTGACCAAGCAGTGGGAGTCCTTAGTCAATTTATGGCTAATCTTGGATGAGTACATTGGGATGCAATGAAGAGAGTGTTTAGATATTTACGGGGTACTTCTCATTATTCTCTATGTTATCATGGTTATCCTACAAGACCTCATAATTCACTTTGTATTCAAGGATTTGTAGATTTAGATTGGACGAGTGTCATTGACATCATGAGATCCACCAGTGCTTATGTGTTGACTATGTTCTGTGGTGCTATTAGTTGGATGAGTAAGTGATAACCTGTGGTTTCTTTTTCCACTACTGAAGCAAAGTACATGGAAGCAACTCATGCTTGTAAAGAAGCCATTTGGCTTAAAAGATTGTGTTTTGATGTTGGGTTTGATGCATGGAAGATTACCATTTGTTGTGATAGTCAGACATGAGGACTAAGCATATTGATGTCTAGTACTATTTTGTTTGTGACATGGTAGAGGATGGCAAGGTGAACTTGGAGAAAGTTGACACTTTGATGAATGTTTTATATTCCTTGACAAAACCTTTAAGCATGGAGAAGTTCAGATGGTGTTCAGAGTCTATGCGCCTCTCAGATCCTAGCAGTTAAGTCTTGTCATTCTATTGTCTCTGTTGGCAATATGTGTTGTCATTGATGTCAACATAGTCTATGGCAATATAAGGACACACTTGTATTGAGATTGTGTAAAGAAGAAGGAGAAGATGATGAACAGTGGAAGATTTGATAGACAGTTTGACTTAGTTAAAGTCAAGGGGTCAACATGTCTAAGACAAGCCAATCCGAAAGAAGAGAAAATTGTCTAAGTATGATGCAATGATCAGTCTTGTGTCTAAGCATGATGTGGATGTAAACACTTATGTCCTAACATGTTTCCTATATTCGTACATGTATATCTCATTAGATTGGAGTACCGCACTTGGTAATAAGTAGCAAAAATTTGACTAAGGCATTCATAATGCATATCCTAAGGTAGAGTCACAATGTTTTGGTCCACATTTCTCTGAAGAGAAAGATATAGTCTTGTGGTTTAGAAGATAAGTTTATCTTGATATTAACATGATATATTCAATATTTCAAGTCACCACTCCTTCAGTAGAAAAAAGTTACAAGTGACAGAGTACTAGTTACTACTTAGACAAGGCAAAGTAATGGTGGAGACCTATTGGAATGCTCTACATTCCTTTGGAGGAAATTGTTTGATCATGTGGTTTTGAGGACATGCTCAGGGATGCATAAGGTATGCTATATTGAAGCTTCAAGTGGTATGGTGGTTTGCAAGGTCAACATTCAAGTAACAGAGGTAATATAGACTGTTCTGGAAGCCTCAAAACACATGTTTGAGTATTTACGGAAGATGAAATACATGCAAATCAGCCATAAAAGATTGTATGAAGCTTCTACATACTCCAATATAACTTAGGATTGAACCACACACAAATATCTCTTGTTTCTGGTACCACACAATATATGTAAGTTAGTTAATGAAGAATTGTATATCTTGTTCCTCATACTCCAGTATACCTTAGTCTATCTTTTATTTTTTCTCTGGAAATGAGAGATGAGGATGTGTAGATCTATGAGTATGAATGTAATGATGTTTAATTTCATCTCTAAAGGTTTTAGGGTTTTTGATGTATCGCAATTCCATATCCTGAATAGTGGAGTATCATAGTTAGTCTGGAATACTCTGTTTCTAGCAGTTCATCATATCTCTTGTCTTGCGGATGTATAGATTAATTTTATACTTCAATAGAAAGGTGGTTGAATGATGCTAAGGAGGTATAATTTTGAATTCTTGGTCCGCATGATGTTTTGGGCTTCTCCTCGGTGGTATGAAGATAAACAGCTGGCAGTGTTTGTAAAGTTTGGGCCGACAAACTAGTTTCTATTATATGTGGTGGATCCTGTTCAATTGTTTTGACTTTGAAAGATGTGAAATAATGTTCCTTGAATCCTTTCATAAAGTTTTGAGGTCCACAACAAGTTTCATTAACATATTGTATGTATTGAAGGTGACCTTTGAAGAGTTACACGTTTCATCTAAAAGATTTTCATGGTACTGACCTAATCAATGTTGTGATGTGTTGTGGAGGGTCTTTATAGGAGATCAAAGTCATTTGTGACAATAGAGAGAGTGAAAAAATTGTATGCAAAGTATGAAGTGTGTAAAGTTAGTTTGAAAGGAGAATTTGAGCGGAAAATGAGGATTGCAATATCAACATAAGTCAAATGTTTTCTAAACAACAATTCATGTAATTCTTATATCTAGATAGTGAGTTTCTAGGGAGTTGTAGCTTCCTTGGGAGTGACCCTAAAAACTCTATTAAGGGAGTAGTAGCTTCCTTGGGTTGTAGCCCTAAAACAAAGTTGTAATACTTATTGTAGTGAGCATAATATATTGTGAGCTAACACTCACCGTGGTTTTTCCCTGTTTTAGGTTTTCCACGTAAAAAGCCTGGTGTTGATTCTTGTGTTGCATGATTTACTTTTTGTTCTCTAAGTTATTTAGTTTTTTTCTCCAAATATCTATTTAAGTTTTAATGTGTGCTGATTCACCCCACTCTTAACACTTCATTGTGTTCAACAGGCTCTTGAAATGTGTTCGATAAGTGGGAGAATGTTGGGAATTACGGTGTCTCAACCTTTTCAAATTCCTAATGTTGTATTTACTCTTGCCTACTATTGTAATTTTCTATGTATGAGGAGGTAGGCATCCCATGTTGACTTGGAATAGTTTTTCTATGTGTCGACACCTTGTGTACATGCATCAAGATAAATTTTGGTGACTTTTTCAGTTGCGGTTCTGCCCCAAAATAATTAACAGGTGAGTGCAGGGGGTAGAGCCCCTCCTACAGGGCTTGGGGGCAGAGCCCATAGTAGGGGTTTGGAGGCAACATCCCCAGTGGGGGTTGCTAGGGGTAGTGCCTTTGACGCTACCCCTGAAGCAAAAAATTCCCTATATTTAATAAAGGCATCGGTAGTTAGTTTTCTATTAGCTAACATGGAAAAATTGACATTGGATAACCACTAAAGAGACTTGATAAATAAGCGGCTAGAGAATGTGAAGGTCTTGAGATGGGATGTGAATCAACATTGTGTACTCCTAAAAGAGCTTGCATTGCAAGTGTGTTGTAATCATCTTTTGATTTTCAATAATACATTGTGCAGGTTTTGGAGTGTGGGGTTTTTACCTGAAAGGGTTTTCCCCACGTATATCTTGTGTTTTGTGCATTGTACTTGTTTTTGATGTGTTATTACCTTTCTATTAACGTGCATCTAATAACAAGTAACTAGTAAAGATTGAAATTTGCATAACTTTCCTCATTAGATCAGTGTAGGAAGTTGTTTCCACATACCTTTCTTCCTTTTCAAAATTATGCAACAACTACATAATGGAAAAACTAAGAAAGTAACAAGATGTCATTTCAAAAGATTTTAAGTTGAAGATGACGAAAGGTGTATGATTAGTATTAGTTAAGAGGCTTTATGGTATCATGTCACCCTTGAATGTCAATGGCCTAAAAATAGAGCCACCTTTTCACATGCTTGCTTGTGTCGTAAAAGTTTAGTTTACCTAATTTTAAAACAACATTTGTACATATTAGCATTAAGCTACAAATATTGAGACAAGAACAAAAGATCAAAGGTTTCCAACAAAGTTTCATAGCTAGATAAAGAAGAGACAAATAGCTAGGAACAACAACAACAATTAATCTATGATAATGTAAAGTCATGATTAGAATTGATTTAAGTAGGATGAGATATTTTTATGAGTTAAAAAAAGTATTACATAACATAAACATAAACAAACTTGAGGAAATATAATTGCAATAACTTTTATTTTACATTGAAAATATTAGTAGTTATACATTTTATTTTGCAATATCTAGGAATTCTATTTTGTGATTCATTGAAGGTCTAATTGTGTACTCCAACCAATCTCTACTCTCCTAAATAGTAGAATAGGCAGCTCTTACAACATCAGGAAGGAATTGTAAGACATAGGAAATGAGTGCAAGAAACAAGTTAAAACAATAATGTGTTTCACTCAAATCCTAAGCTACCTCGGATTGAGAAAAAGGAATACAAAACAAATAAGTTGAACACTTAATTACATGCAAACCTTGATACTTGGATGTGCTCCTTTGATAATTGGATAGTATAACCTTGCAATTCATGGAGTCTTTGGAGAAAAAGAGGCAACATTTATTTACATGAAGAAGTGATATGATTTGTGAAGGGGTGAGCTCCAATTTATAGATTTTTGGAGACTCAATTGGATGGTTAAGATTTGGTTGAAAGATCAATGGTGGAGGATTCTTGAGATCTGTCAAGAAAGGAGAGCTTTCCAAGTGTCATGATGAGATTGGATAAGAGGAGATGTCCTTGGATCAAGGGGGAATGAATGGTCAAGATTAGGCTTTGGTAAGATGGATGGATGAGATTGACTTGATAAATGGGAGGTATGGGTTGGATTTGATTTGAATTTTAAATTGGAGTCATGGGTTATCCCAAATTTAAAATTGTAGGAATAGGGGATGGAGGACAAAATGACCTTTGTATATGGGTCCTTGACCATGCCTTTTGTAAGAAGGCCATGTGGACATGTACAAGAGGCCCATACCTTTGTACATTTGGGGGAATGGGGAGGATTTGACCAAGGTTGGATTAGCATTTAGGTTGTGCAAGTGGGGGATTAGGATTAGGAAAACCTAATCAAAAGTGTAGAAAATAGGAATTAAATAAATACAAATATTTATTTAATTCATAGGATGGGGAAAAGGGGATAATAGATAAATTAAATCTATCTAATGTTTGGACTATAGGTAAAGATGAATAAATGATCAATAAATCATTTTAGGTAGGTCTAGGTACCGATGTAGGTACCAATACAGTTACAAATGAATAGTGAATGTGATTTTGACAATAAAATATTGTAAAATCATGGTTTGAAGGGGAATTAGTCAATTAACTATATAAACATGTGTTTGTTCAATTAATTGTGGGGAAAATATAGTTTAGGGGTGTCTAGAGATGGTTTGGAGATGTTTAGGGATGGTTTAGGGATAAATTGGGGATGAATTAAGGATGTTAAGGGATGAATAGGGATGAATTAGGGATGGTATGAAGAGTGTACAATTTTAGGTGTCTGCATTTTTCCCCTCTTTGAGATGGTGTTGTGAAGCAACATCATTTCAAAGAAAGATAAAATATAGTACTAGATAGGATTAGAATAAGGTTGTAGGATTAGGGATAAGGATGCCCCAACCACTTGAAGTGAGAGTGACAAGGAGAGATGATGGTAGAGATGATTCCCCCTTGAGAGGGAAGGAGGGTTTGAAGTGTTGGAATTAGAGGTGACAACTGAGAGGGGGGTGAATCAATTGTCTTAATACTTTAAAACTTGCAGTAGTTAATTTGTTTTTACTACTTCATTAATAGATTAATAATGTTATCATGAAAAGCAAGAATCAACAACACATGAGCAGAAGTAGAAATAATACATTTGACACTAAGATTTTTGACGTGGAAACCTAGTTAAGGGAAAAACCACGGTGGGGGTTAACCCACAAAGATTATACTCTGTTAAAAGTATTACAATGGAGAATGCACATGCATTTGGGCTCACTGCCTCCATGAAGAAGATTACAATGTGTTTGAACTAATAGTTAGCATCTACTAATGTAAAGATTTTGTTCTGGTTAATCACAGAATACCGACTTGATACACTTCATCTTATTCTACCCTATTTACTGCTCTGCCATAATCCAGATCTTAGATCTCTTGTCTTTTGCACCCTTTATCTACCCTTTTTGCATTTACTTCATATTCATACACACACACCTTCAACACTCAAATCCATCAGCTATATATATATATATCCACTTCAAGTAATTCAATCACTTTTCTATCAGCCTTATGAATAACTTAACTAACAATACAAGTACTCTATTCTATCAGCTGAATCCATGCGCTAATGATGATGCGTACTAGAAATAACACTTGAAGGTCACCATTCATGTCAACCACAAATATTATATCCCATACACAACTCACCAAAACACTTCTATGAGATCCGCATAAGGATCTAACACAAGTCAGCCTATTCTTTACTGAACTGTTCTGTCATATTATGACCTGGTACTCAGATGCTCATAAATGTTACTCCCTTTGTCACCAGAGAATAAAATTCTAGATTTAGATTTCCTTGACAATCCTTATGACTCCTTTAGATCCACAGCATACTCTAATTTTCCACTAGAGAGATCCAGACCCTATCACATGCTCTATTTCTGGCTACTCGAACTTAGATAAATTCTGATTCTAACTTCCGGTATGAACAAATTATGTTATGTGGATGAGTGGAATAGTCTTAGTTACCATCAATGACAACAACTGTCATATGAAGCAGTGTCTCTTGCCAACAATCTCCCCCTTTGGCATTGATGGCAACACTTAGTGAAAAATGACTAAGTGTTACTCCCCCTTATTCTATACTCTTATGGTCTCCACTAATTTTGGAGATCCCCCTTTGCTGGATTCCTCATTTTTCATTGTTCTTCACTCCCCCTTTGACATCAATGGCACAGGGTGGGGTCCGCAAGCCAAAATTCTCAAAAATTCTGTATATACCACCATATATTTACACCCAATCATTAAGTTATATTTAAATGAACTTGAGAATATCTGCAAAACCACTTTTCAATTGCTCAAGTTTAGAGGCCCAACTTCTTTTCATGCCATCCAAAATTGACATGTGTCCACTCAAAATTAATGCGTATGCTTATGCCTTTGTCAGATCTAAAGGATCACTCGTCTGAACTGCAGTTTGAGCTTCTAATAATGCATTAAACATTATTTCTAACTTGGGGGCAATCAATCCCTAGAGCTCACACATTCTCTTCACAATATTGCCTTTTTCTTTAACAAGATTCTTTATTTCATTGGTCAAGCTAATTACTTGACATTCTTGACTTATAGGAGAAACTATTAGGGGATCAAAATTTTGAGATAAATTTGACAATTTTTGTTCTTGCTCCTTTATCTTCTTCTCAATATCCTTACTGACTTTGGGCCAAGATAGACAAAATTTATATATATCACCTCCATCACTTAGAGCATTTTGAATACTCTTTATACTAATACCAAGTATCATCCTATCATTCCTTATTAGGCTCTTTATTTCATTAAATTTCTTATCCAAAAATTCATTTTTGACTTTAGTCTCTGCAGACTTCTCAAAAGACTCAAAATGTGTACTTACAGAATTTACAAGATTCTTCAGATGTCCAAAGGGAGAGTCAGATGGATTCTTCTAGAAGGTTGGCATTATCTTCTCCAATACATTGGATGCACAACTTAACAACTCACTGTCCTCTATGTGAGATTTTAATATCTTTTCACTTGCTTTGGCTTGTGTGAAGGATGCTATCTCCATTATTTGGACCGAAGAGAGAGTATCCAAGTTGATTGGTCCTTGAATTAGTTCTGGTTCATCGAACTCTAGCATCTCTTTACTTAGAAAACTTTTCACTACATCTGCAGTGTCTCTTGCCACCATTTCTAGACCACTTTCCTTTCCTTGAGTTTTCACAGTATCAAGACTATCAACATTTGCACCATCTTCTTCTATTTTATCTTCCTTATCTTTGACATCTTCTTCTGCTTCACCTTTCTCTATGTTATCTGTAGCCAGATTCTTTCCTTTGACCACACTATTTGTAATTTGTTCCTGAGCATCTTGTGTAGCAATATTATTCTCAACATTATCTTCTTTTCTGGATTGATCAGGAGAAGTTGGAGTATCTCCTACATCATCAGTTTGGTCTACCATTTCTGTATCTTCTTTGTTTATTTGTTCCTCTTCCGGAACATAGGAGTCATCAACCTTGGTTTGCTGCTCATCAGTTTCCATCTTTTCAATATCTGGGATTAATGAATCAATCTCATCATTAGTCTCCTCCTCAACAAATGGAAGATTGTGTCTGTTCAATGCACTTAGAATTATTTCCTGTGTTTCTTTAACTATTTGGTCCAATTCTCCAAGCATTAATTTGTTCATTCTCTTCTTGCTCTTGAACTCATCCTTCACTTCTTTGAATATCATACTCATTTGAACTTGAGTGATCTGAGGGCATAGTTTTATCAATACATGCTCTCTAAGCTCCATATCCTTGCTTTTTGTATTTTCTTTCCTCAACTCCAAAATGTTTGCAAGACTTGGAGGGATCTTAGAAGTTATTTCAATTAGGGCCTTATTATAGATATTTAGATATCTAAATAGTTGCTTCCTCCAACACCCTCTTATTTGTGTCACTGTATTCATCATAAAATTCAGTCATGGGTTTCAAATTTCCATCAACAGTGATTGATTTTATTACATATTCCATGGAGATTGTGGGATTCTCAACATATGTATCTGTCTTCTACCTTTTGTTTGTCTTTTTTCTTTCATAGGGCTTCTCCTTAGTCACTTTGGCAACTTTTGTTCCAGAGGCTTTCAACTCCTTTACCTCAGCATCAGAATCTGTTCTTTCTTCATCAACTTTTGTGCTCTTATAGGTTCTTGTGGCCTTTGTTTTCACTTCTTTTCCTTCTTTTATGAATGATTTGCCTTTCGGTATCTCAAGATTGGTAGGTTTCAGAGGAATAGGAGCAACAACAGAGCTTCTAGTAGTCCTTAATGTGGAGGAGGATCCTACCGGAGCACTTCCTTATTTCTTATCATGCTTCTCCTTCTCAGCCTTTTTAATTCTCTCCCTGAATTGCCTCACGACTTCCTTTGTGAGACCTAGATTCTTAACCAACTGCTCAACTTCTTTTCTTACTTTTCTGTTGGTTTTAGGTTCCCTGAGCTCAGTATGTAGTTTTAAACTTAGCTCCTCATATGTCCCAAATCTTTCAACAATTGTGTCTTTTGGTTTGCTTAGAAGATGCTGAGCATACATATTAAAGATTTTTCCATCTACTTCATACCCCATGGGCATGATCCAAACAGTTCTAGGTTCCACTGCCTCCATTAGGCACTAATCAGTGTCAACCATAAAACATATTTCATTCTTGTACTTCTCAACAATTGATTTAGGGATTCTTTCCCTTGAATGCATCATACTTTGAAAATTCTTGAAGTATCTGTAGATTGCAGTTTTCCTAGCTTTATAATCACCAATGTTGTGAAGATGATCTCTGATTTGAATGGCAACTGGCTCATCATTTGTCTAGTGAACACCCTTTACTCTAGGTACTTCATTCATATAGTAGAAAAACAAGCATAGAACCAATGTACCATATTTAAAAGTGTTTTTCTTATCTTTCTTGATTTTGTTCAGGTTTTCAATTAGCTGGTTCTGTAATAGCTCACATAGGTCATAATCTGCATTCTTCTTCAACATTTGATATGCTACATATATGGTAGTTCTGGAGACTAAATTCTCTCTGCTAGAGTGATAGATCTTGTAGCCAATCACCATGGAAGCAAACTTCACATCCAGTTCTATAATGTCATTTATGGTCATTGCCCTCTTGTCAAACTTTGCACTGGTTGCATCTGTAACAGTTTGGTTTTTCATAGATTTCAACATGGGTAATTCACCAGTTGAGTTTAACCCAGTTACAATTCTGATAACATCCTTGGTAATCTTGAATGGTTTTAATAGCCATATGAATTCATCATGCATTCAACTCAAAACATACTGGACTCATCCTCATCGAATGTTGGAAACCCCATAATCTGAAAAAATGGTTTATCAAGTAGTGCCTTATACTCTAGTTTAAGGTCATGATTTCATCCCTGAGATGACTCTCAAACAAATCTACATACCTTGAGTACCCAAATTCATCTATGTTCGCATGAATACAAACCCTAATATCTTTAGTATGCAACACACCATACAAAATACTTGAAAATGCACCTAATGGGTCGACTTCTATAGATTTGTGTGGATGTTTCTTAAATTTGGGTTGAGGCCTTTCAATAATGTCAATGACCAAAGATGTAGCTGTATACGTCTAAAAATGACACGAATCATCCTAAATAAATATTCTAAATATTTATTCCATTCTTCTATCAATTAAATAAATAGTCTAAATTTATTTAATCGATTCACTATTCCATAATTAAATAAATTCAATTTATTTAATTAAAATTCTTCTAAATGTCCTACATAATTAAATAATCATAAATTATTTAATTAATCCAAATTCCTCTATCCTAAGTTTGAAATTCAAAAATCCACCTCACCTTTACACCTCACCTTTTCCACCTCACCTTGTCCACCTCATCAGGTTGCACATGTAATTAAATATATTTAATATTTAATTATCTTATTTTCCCTCACCCACATGGCCTATTTCTTCTCAAATCAGAGGTTAGTTAACTAATCAATCAAAAGTGTTAACTAACCTGTCAATTGAGTCAATCCCTCAATCAATTCAGTCAGTTCCATAATCCACTCTTCTAACTGATCAATCAAGTCTGTTAACTGTTTAGTCAATGGAGTTAACTCTCCAATCAATTTTGTCACATCCCCTCTTTCATGATGGAGTTGGGACACTTGTCACATTTCTACTGGTTGCACATTCCTCAACCATTCTCAGCCATTGATCTTCATATCTCCTCTCAACCCTTGATTCCCATTCTTCCAAGTCTATAAATGAAACCTCATTCTTCCATTCTAATCATTCAGGCTTTTGACATCGTTACTCTGCAGAAATATCACCAGCGCGCCTTTGGCACCCTTTTACCACCCACAAGCTTGAGATCACATACTTGCTTTGAAGCTCGTCTTCATTGCATATCACAACAGCCATTTACCATTGACTTCCTACAAACAGCTAAAAGAGTGCACTCTCTGAGGGCTCCCTTCATCTGCAAAAGGACGGTTGTAATAGGCAAACAACAGAAGCATCGATTTCAGGGAAGGTTTGCTTTGTGTTATTCATTTCTATTTACTTTCAATCTTTCTTGTTATCTTCTATTCTGTTGATGTTTGGGTCTTATATAATTCATTTGATTGATCTGCATTTTACCCTTTCTTTTTTGGCGCCCACCGTGGGGCCTTTGCCCCTTTATCTCATCAAAATCTGAGCTTTTTTGAAGGCAGGTTCCGTACAGGTCACGCAAAGTCACGCACAGGTTACTTCGGTGTATTTAAACATTTCTGCGACGCATATATAGACTGTTATGGCGCTTCTATCATTTCTGCGCATCTGTGTATTTTCGCTATGCTTTTGCGCACTGTTACGACGCTTTTGATTATACTGCACGTATGTTCCTTTTTACAGCGCATATATACACTGTTACTACGCATTTAACATAATTGCGCATCTGTTCATTTATGCGGTGCATTTGATCAAAATTGCTGCGCATTTCTTCCTTCTGCGCTTCTGTGTATTCTTGCTGCGCTTATACACACTGTTGCGGTGCATTCATTATTGTGGCGCTTCTGTTGATTATTTCTGTGCATCTAATCACTGAAGCTACGCATTTGTAATAGGCTATGGTTTTAGTACTTTTCTAGGAGAATTTGCTAACGCTAACCTTTTCGCAGGTGTTTGCTGGAGCTGTTTTGCAGGATAGGCTCGGGTTTAGTTCCATATAGTTGCATTTAAATAGTTCACATTTCACTTTCCAAGGGATAGTAAAACTGATGTGCATTCAAATCCTCACCTAGCTCTAATTAGGAAAGCAGTAACTGGATCATTTGTTTCTTGCATTGCAACACTTTCCAAGTTATTGCTATCTGGGATAAAAACTAAACTCACCTTTGATTTTGAGGTTAAAAAGAACTATTGCTATATCGTGAGACCAAAACTTCAAAGTTAATTATCTCGTGCTACGTGGTTTAAAACTGAACTCACCATTGATCTTGAGGTTAAAATGAACTATTGCTATATTGTGAGACCAAAACTTCAAAGTTAACTATCTCGTGCTATGCGGATTTAAAACTGAACTCACCATTGATTTCTGGGGTTAAAACTGAACCACTGCTATATTGCTAAAATCACTTCAAAGTTCTGTGTTTGAGTAGATTAGCCCATTTAGTTTTTTTTTTACTTTTAACTAGGGTGGATTAATCAGTGTATTCTGTGCTTACGAATCACAATAGGATTATGCTCTCCCCTCTTCTAGGTGATCAGAGTGCCAGACTTGTCATTCTATTTGTTTAACCTTTAGGAGGGGCCTGCCCTTGGATGCACGCTTGTCCAAGTGGGAACGACCCTGAGTGGTAACAGGCTAACGCCAAGCCCTACCAAGCCACTTAAAATAAATTGTGCTTGAGTTGAAAACTTCCTGCAACGGGTGCTGTTATGTTACACCAACGGCCAACCTCACCCAAAACCCTCTCAGGTGCAACCCTTTGAGGCTGGGAGACTCCATAACAGAGTAGTGCCGCCGCACATGTAACCACTTGAATGGTTGCCCGCATTAAATACCTTTTGTTCTAGTGGCCCAAATCCCTTATAATCCATTTCTCGCCTAGGATTTTTGTGCTTGCTTTTGTTCAGTTTAGTCCAAAATAGAGTCGAAAAAACTACAAAAATAATGAAAAACTACAAAATATTCTTTGTGCTTGCTATGTTTTCTTGCTGTTAATTCATAATATCAGATTAGGAAGACCTTTTCCAGCCAAAAAATACCAAAAACAGAAGAAAAAATCCAAAAATTTTGCCAAAAAATTAGAGCTGCGCATATACCCCTTTCTGCTGCGCATTTGTGGTGACTTGCTGCGCTTTTGTAACGACTTGCTGCACATATACTTACTGTTGCTACGCATTTGTATTTCACCAGAGCTGTGCATATACTGTGACTTATGGCGCATTTGTTCATTCCTGCTGCGCATTTGTTTTGGCGCATATGTGACAGTGAGCACTTGCCCTATTTTTGAGAGAATATTTTCACTTGATTGGAGCACCCATTTCAACCTAGTTTCACTTTCTGAGATCAGATTCAACCCTGTAGTCAGTCTTCATCCGTTTCACCCAAGTCTCTCTCTTTCATCAATCATCCCATTCACTTTCTGTCCAAATGCCTCTTGTCCCAAAGTCAATCTATCCCATACCGGTTCGACATAGGTCCTTCTTCATTTCATTAGTGAATTCACTTAAGCCTAGTAGGTCACAGTACCTTTGCTAGTAGTCTTGTTGAACGACTAAGCCCTACACAGTAAGACTGGTATCGACTACCCTTACTCGTGGCTAGCGTCTTGTGTCAACCGTCTTACTTGAAGTCATTGAGCGAGAAAATACTTTGTCCAAGTCTTGTCCTAGATATCCCATTCACAGCAGTCTCAGTCGGCACATTGCCCAAATTCCTAGTCCCAGTCCCCTCCATCCCGCGTCACCTTGCATGGTTCTTACTCGATCCCAGTACAACAAGCAAAAAGAAATGGCCGGATCATCCAATCACCTCGTCACACCACATGAGGATGACGAAGAAATTTCTCATGAAGAATTAGTAGCGCACATCCAAGATAGAAAATTCCAACACCTGGTAGAGAGGGCGCTCCTTGAAGACCCCCATAAATACTTCCATCATCTTGCTAATCTCGGAGTCAAACTCCCCGTAGACTTTGACATAAGCTCCATCATGGAAAATGTAGACAATGATCATGAGCGGAGATGTGATGATCATGAGAGGGGCACGAATGACACAGTCCCACATGCAAATGAGAGAGATACAAAAGATAGAGGCAAAAAACCCATAGATCAAAATGCTCCTATGGAAGACATGAGAAAACAACTCGAAAGTCTAAAACAAGAAATGTCAGACTCAAAATGGGTACCAACACTAAGAACTATTCCTTGGAAGATATAGCACCGTACCCCTTTGACAAAAGTCTAGACATGAGACCATTCCCCTACAGGTTCGAGGTGCCAAAGTTTGATAAATATAAAGGGAAAGGGGACCCTAGAGATCATATCTGGGAATTCAATGCAGCATGTTTAGAAGTAGCTCACAACGAGACCTACTTGATGAGACTATTCCCAAGATCTTTAGGTGGTCAAGCTATGGAGTGGTTCTCACGTCTCCCACCAGGAATTAGAACTTTTGATGAACTTGTCAATAAATTCATAACACACTTCTCTTACAACATAGAACACGAGGTATCTATGCTAGATCTATGCAACACCAAACAAAAGAGTGGTGAGTCACTCACCACCTTCTTACAACGATGGAGACAGCTAGCTAGTAAGTGTTCTTACGATATGCCTGAGAAGCAGCTATTGGAAATGTTTGTCCACAACCTAAACACGGATCTTAGTTATCAGATTCAGATACAATGCCCTACATCATTCTCCAAAGTCATTGAAATGGGCCTATTCATTGAAAAAGCTATGATCACTAAAGGAACTCTCAAACTCTACAAGGACACACCTACTTCCAATTACACAATAGATAAATCAAAGTTTTGGACCAAGAACAAGAATGTGGTCAACGATGGAGTAGTGGATGCCAGGGTGGCAGCCCCCAAGCAACAACCCATATTCACTCTAAAAGGAGAAACAAATAATGGTACAACCAACAAACCACCTTCTCAAGAGCCCAGACCTTGGTTCAATTCAAATCCAAGGAGAAAATTCACACCATTGGGTGAGTCTCAAGAATCTGCACTAAGGAAATTGTTGGCAAACAATGAAATTTCTCTACCGCCAACAAGTGATTACGAGCCTATAGTCAAACCTCCCTACTGGAAGGACACAGACTATTGTGAATATCATCGAGGAAGGGGGCATACAACTAACAACTGTATCCACCTCAAAAATGTCATTCAAGATATACTGGATCAAAATCAGGGAGGGACATAATAGCATACCTCTAATGAAACTCATGTAGCCTACAGGGATCCACTTCTGAATCATAATAGGCCATATAACAACCACAACAACAACACCCATGGCCACAACAACAATAGCAACAACAGTAATGACAACAACAATAATCGCAACCGGCCAAATCATAACAGCGGGACGAGTAATGCTAACTATGCAAGCATTCCATTTGATTACACCATAAACTACATTTCTGAGCATATTCCACAGGTCAATGTCATCTCACCCAACCAACAACCAGGACCTAACTGAACTGGTTGTAGTATAATTACCCACAATGGTAAAGTCATGCTCAATACCGTCCCTCCAAGGTTGCCACCATCTTCATCCAATTTCTGTTAGTACAATGTCATCGACCAGTTACAGAAAACTTCGGCTCACATTTCTATATTGGAGCTCTTGCGTCTGTCTCCTTCTCATAAGGAGATTCTTGAGAAAGCCTTAGTGGAAACCACTGTCCCCACTAATCTAGCTCAAGAGAAGTTCCAGACTATGGTAGGCAATCTGACATCCTCCAATTCCATATCGTTTACTGAGCAAGATGACCTTTCTGTATCTCAACCCCACAACACCCCTCTGCACATTGTCGCATTCATACACAGGCACCGCATCAAGAGGGTTCTCATTGATGGGGGTGCTGGTTTAAATATTTACACATTGAAGCTAGTCCTTGCACTGGGGTTCTCCGAACAAGCAGTTGATCCAAGGAGGAAAATTACCATTAAGGCATATGACAAGGAAGAAAGAACCACGAAAGGAATGGTTGTCCTACCCATTCAAGTGGGACCGGTAATTAAAGATGTGGTGTGCCAAGTCCTTGATCAGGAGCTTGCTTATAATATTCTACTAGGGAGACCATGGATCCACGCCATGAAGGTTGTCCCCTCAACCTATCATCAATGCATTAAGTTCCCACACAATGGCAAGCAGGTCACCATTCAAGGTGACCCCGATCCCTACCAGCACTGCAATTCTTTCCATGCAAAACCTGAATGTGTCATACCCAACAACAGAGCCTACATTTCCCCTACCCCGCAACAGGACCATACCGCTGAAGCTTCCTCCTCAAGACCCAAACCACTGAAACTTACCATAAAAGAAAGTGGCATGGGGGAATACTCCATTGAGCACAACCTCAACCTTGCCAAGATGCCTTTGTCTCCTCACTCTTTTGGCCAACCTAGACATCCACCCAAACATTTTCCAAAGCCATTTGCTCCTCCTGTAACTCCCGCAAATCCTTTTGTAAAATGGGGGACCTTATCTGATGAAACAGAGGAGCGAGATCTCCTACAATGGCTTTATGCTGAAGAAGAAAACACACCCCAAGAACCGCCTAGACTCCCTACAGAACTCTATGGGCGGGGTGACACTATTTTGCACAGGATGGGGTATGAAGGACAAGGCCCCATAGGCCTCAGAAAAGAAGGAATCATTGAACCTATACAACCTTCTTCATCCTCTTCGGCTAGAAACACAAGTGGCCTAGGATACAAAGGCAAAGGTAAAGCCAAGGAAAATGCCTGCCTTGTGGAAACAATCCAAACACTCCAAGTGGATAGCGACACAGATTCAGATGATTCAAATGAGTATGAATGGGATGAGCTAATAGAGCACTCCTATGACGACAAAGAGGTTGACACCATCCAAACTCTTAGCCCCTACCATGAGGGACAAACATAACGGGACAGACCACTGGAGTCTGATTTGCCCGCCCCTGAGATTATGACTTTCGAGGAAAGTTTAGATTCCATTGCGATAAACAACTTGGAGGAAAGTACCACCTAGAACACTACCCCCACCAATGCCCCTAACATTTCCATTCACACCATCAATGAATCAGGTCTCTCATCCAACTCCCTTCCCCTCTTACACCCTGAGCTTATTGACTAGGATCTGCAAGGAACCCCCTAATTAGATATGTTCCAGAACGATGATTCTTACATTGATTATATGGAACTTAGGGACCACTTGCCAAAGGGAGATCATAAAGCTAGTTTTGCTATTGAATTGAATACCGTGGCTTACTTCGAGGAGGGTGCCAAGCCTTCCAGTCGCAAAAATATCAAGATCAAAAATGGATCTGACAGTGAAAACTGCCTTGCGGCAGTGTTAGACCATAAAATAGTAAAAAGAAAGGACGCATCTGATGGTGAAAACCCAACTGTGGCACCTGATGATGGAATGCTTGACACTCTCCCTAGTGATATGTACCAGGAAAGGTCACAGATTGTGGTAGAGCCGACAGAGCCCGTGAATATTGGAACCGAAGAGTAGCCCAAGATTATCCACTTTGCCAAATCTCTCACACCACCAGAGAAAACCAGATTTGTACCATTCTTTAAGAAGAAGAGAGGCAGCTTTGCTTGGTTATATGCAGACATGCCAGGTTTGGACCCAAACCTAATTCTACATCATTTGCCATTGGATCCAGGGGTGAAACCAGTAAAGCAGAAGCTGAGAAAGATGCATCCTCATATAACCCTTTTGGTCAAAGAAGAACTCAAGAAATTGCTAGATGTGGGGTTCATTAGAGCCATAGATTACCCATAATGGATATCTAATATTGTGCCAGTGTCTAAACCAGATGGCCGGGTTCGACTATGCAATGATTTTTGAGACTTAAACAAAGCATGCCGCAAGGATGACTTTCCATTGCCAAACATCGATATCATAGTCGACCTTACTGCAGGACATACAATGCTATCACTCATGGACGGATTCTCAGGGTATAATCAAATCAAAATAGCACCAGAGGATCAACACAATATAGCTTTCACTGGCCCATGGGGTACCTTTTGTTGGAATGTCATGCCTTTTGGGCTAAAAAATGCAGGTGCTACATATCAGTGGGCCATGACAACTATATTCCATGACATGATGCATGTAACTATGGAAGACTATGTTGACGATATCTTAGCAAAATCTCTCACAAGGGACTCACACTTGGACATATTAGAAAAAGTCTTTCAGAGATTGGACCAATTCCAAGTCAAATTGAACCCGAAGAAATGTGTGTTTGGGGTAACTTTAGGCAAGTTGCTAGGCTTCATCGTGTCGGCAAACGGAATAGAGGTAGACCCGGCCAAGGTCAAAGCTATAATGGACATGCCACCACCCAAGACTCTAACTCAGTTAAGATCCCTATAGGGCAAGCTGCAGGCCATCCATAGGTTCATCTCACAGCTGGCAGACAAGTGCCAACCTTTCAGCCATCTCCTACATAAGATCATTCCATTTAAATGGGATGAGCGGTGCGAAGAGGCATTCAACAAGCTAAAGGAGTACCTTATGAATCCTCCCATACTCATGCCTCCGATCCAAAGAAAACCTTTAATTCTATACATATCTGCTACACCCACTGCTCTTGGAGCTCTTCTAGCGTAGCAAGATTACGAGAATAAGGAGAGAGCTGTATACTACATCAGTCGAACGTTAGTGGGCTACGAGTTGCAATAATCACAGGTAGAATGATCATACCTTGCGATGGTTTTTGCTTCACAAAAACTTTGACATTACATGTTGGCACATCCTGTCAAACTCATTGCCAAGATCGACCCACTGAAATATCTTCTCAGCAAAGCAGCTCTCACAGGTCGACTAGCAAACTGGGTGATGCTTCTTAGTGAATATGATATAGAATATGTGGATAGAAAAGCCATCAAGGGACAAATCATAGCTGACCAACTGGCCGAGGCACCATTACAAGACACTTCACCAATGCAGTTTGAGTTTCCCATTGAGTCTTTATTCACTCTGTCAACATCTCCTTGGAAACTCTACTTTGACGGATCTTACACCAACCATGGATCGGGGGCAGGTATCCTATTTATCACTCCCCAAGGCGACACAATTTTGAAGTCCTACCGGTTGTTATTTCCATGCACAAACAACATAGCAGAATATGAAGCCTTGGTGATTGGTCTCAAGATGGCCACGAAATGGAAAATCCAAGCACTATATGTCTACGGTGATTCTCAGCTTATCATAAATTAGGTCAACGATGAGTATCAAACCAAAGATGAGAATCTCATACCATACAAACGGATGGTCGACGACTTCAAAGAACACTTTGGGACCATCTCCTTCACGCAAATACCCAGGATAGAGAACAAAGCAGTAGATGCCATGGCTACCATAGCCTCTCTTCTAGAAATTCCAGAATATGAGTTACGGTATGAGTTCTTAGTGGAAACCATCCGGCAACCAGCTTATGATCTCCTTGAAACCCATTCCATTTACCTCCTAGTCGGATCTGATTCACCTTGGTATAGTAAGACTTACACTTACCTCAAGGACAATATTCTCCCACCAGACCTCTCTTCCAACCAAAAATGAACTTTCATCCGACAAGCCTCTCATTACACCATCATAGTCGATACCCTTTACCGACGTGGTCTGGATGGTACTCTACTCCGTTGTTTGGAACAAGAAGAATCCATAACTGCCTTACGAGATGTACATGAAGGGATCTGCGGAACACACTCCAGCGGTACCTCCTTAGCCAAGAAACTCATGCGTTTGGGCTATTACCGGCCAAACATGGAAATGGATTCATATCAGTTCATCAAAAAGTGCAAACAGTGCCAAATACACGGGAACCTGATCCATGCACTTGCTCAAGAGTTGAGACCTTTAACGACACCTTGGCCCTTTTACCAGTGGGGACTTGACCTTGTGGGCAAGATTCACCCACCCTCTTCCAACAGCCACAAATTCATCATAACCGCCACTGAGTATTTCACAAAGTGGATTGAAGCCGTTCCCCTAACCACCGTCACAGGAAAGCAAATTTCCTCTTTCATTCTGAATTACATTATCTACAGATATGGCATCCCTTCATCCATCATAATGGATAATGGAAGACCATTCAAAAATCAGGATGTCCAAGAGCTCTGTGAGCGTTTCAAAATCCAACATCGTTTCTGCACTCCATACTACCCCCAAGGTAATGGCCAAGCTGAGGCATCAAATAAAACCAATCTGAAAATCCTAAAGAAGACTGTCAATGAGGCTGGCCGTGATTGGCATGTCCAACTCAATCCTGCTCTGTGGGCCTATAGAACCAGTATACGCACTCCCACAGGTGCTACACCCTACGCCCTTGTCTATGGTTCAGAAGCCATCCTTCCCATTGAGGTCGAACTACCATCCCTCAGGGTGTCATTGAAAGGTTTCATATCAGACAAAGAATACAGAGTCTCCAGGTTACAAGAACTAGAGCTGCTAGAAGAAAGGCACCAGAAAGCCTTCGATCATCTTAAAGCATATCAACAGATGATGTCAAAGAGCTATAATCACAAGGTTCGCCCAAGATGCTTTAAGGTTGGGGACCTAGTTCTAAAAGAGAACCCTCGCAATCAACAAGACAGAGAAAAGAAAGGTAAGTTTGAGCCTAACTGGCTTGGGCCCTATGTGATTGTAGCTACTTACGGATCGGAGGCATATCAGTTGGCCACATCAAAGGGTGAGTTGTTAGATGATCCAATCAACAACATGCACCTTTGCTGATTCTATACCTAGGAGACCCTAATGCAAGGGGGCACAATAAAATCAAAAAATCAAAAATCAAAAAAATCAAAAAGTTGAAAAAAGGAAAATTCAAAAAACATCAGAAAAAATAGAAAGCATACAAAAAAATCGTCCTTTGGTGAAAAACTGGCAAACAGGTGTTGCAAGTATGAGGTGAACAAGTGTTGTCATTGATGTCAACATACTCATATTACATCGACAAGAAGGATTGGATGAGCTGTGTGTTGAGGATATTGAGAAAATTACCCTCAGTCAGGAACAGTGAAGAACAGTGATGAGAAGAAGGCAAATATATTGGATAGGTTGAGAACCGGAGGATGCGGATTAAAGGGTTTGCAGATATGAGTCTTGAGATGCTTCAGTCAAGTTTTCAGAAGTCCGCATGAAGACCTGAAGAAGTTATGGCTGTCTGTGTGGAACCGGTTCCGGCAAGTGCTTAGAGGTGACAGAAGATCACAGAAAGGTCCGGTGAGGTCCGGAATTGTACAATCCTAATCTGCGGATTGGAAAGAGTATTTGGGATGTCCTTGTGATGTGCTATCTCGAGTTGTGTATGATTTGGAGGTCCGGAAGTACCTCTTTGCATTATGACAGTGGCGACAGACTGTGTTCTTGAAGTTCCGGATGAGGAAGACAAGAGATTCCAGCAAGTAAAGGAAGTGCGGATGTATCCGGACATTCAGGCAGGCTTGTGAAGTTTTCTGGATCGTGTTGAGGTTGTGTTGTTGATCCGCATTAATAGTAGAGCCCGGAATTGAAGTTATTCTTCCGGATGAAGTTCTTGCTCTGTTTAGCCGACCGGATGAGTTGTTCATCCTGCGAATGTTCTTGTGGTGGCCGACCGGATGTGTTATTCATCTTGCGGATACTCTTATGATTGTTTGCCGACTTAGATGTTTGATCCTAAGTCGATGTCTTGTATAAATAACGGTCTATGAGTTCACTTCGTGGTGTGGTGTGTGGATGAGTGTGGCATAGCGAAGAGAAGTGCGAAAGGCAGAACAGAGGTTTTTGGGCTTAATTGGAACTGATCCGGACATGGTAGAGATGTCATTCTCCAGTTCAAGACTGTGATTTTTATCACTTTGTAGATAGTGTGTCTCCTTGTAGGCAGTGGGCCTCTTTGTGAGCAGTGTGCTCGGGCAGTGAGCCCTAATTGGCATGTGCCATTCATTTTTCTTTATTCTTCTAACAGAGAATAATTCTTGGGTTAATCACCCCATGGTTTTTCCCTTAACCGGGTTTTCCACGTCAAAATCTTGGTGTTCAATGTGTTGATGCTTATCTGCTCTTGTGTTTATGTATTATGCTTCCATGGATGATTAATTGATATGCTACTAACTAACAACAAGAATCAAGTGTTTGAAAGAGCAAGTAGTTTTATACAACTGATTCACCCCCCCCCTCTCAGTTGTATGCCCTAGATCCAACAATTGGTATCAGAGCTAAGTTCCTCTGATAGGAGCTTAACCGCTTGAGGAGATCCAGGATGTCGTCATATAAGAAGGATAGTCCGAAGTTTGATGGAACCAACTTCACTCTCTGGAAAGGTCGCATGAAGTGTCACTTGGAATGTATGGGAAAAGCATATTTGGCTATGGTTTCAAAACCATATGTACCTCCACAAGGTGGTCCGACAACTCTGAATGAAATCACAGAAGCTGAAAACAATCTGCGAACCAAGGAAGCTCTTCTAAGTGCATTGAATGACTCAGATCTCTCGAATGTTATTGACCTACCAACTGCATATGAGATCCTGACTAAACTGGAACTTCTGTATGAAGGAGATGAGTTTGTCAAAAGTGCAAGGTTGCAAAGTCTGAAAGGGAAATTTGAAAGATTGAAAATGAGAGATGATGAAAACATCACTACCTTTATGCCAAGAGTGAATGAGCTGGTATGTGGAATCAGAAATGCTGGTGGAACTTTAGATGAAAAAGAGATTGTCTGCAAAATCCTAAGATCTCTTCCTGCTGCCTACAAAATCAAGGTTGCTGCCATTGATGAATTCAGAGCCCACACAACTGTCACAAGAGAACAACCGGCTGGCAAACTAGCTGCATTTGAAATGACCGAGTTTGGAGATGATCCTCCCAAGACCGAATCTGCTTTCAAAGCCAGTGCCTATGTGAAAGGCAAACAGAGATTTGATCCGGGAGAAAACTCATCAAGGAAAATGTCATGGTATGATCAAGCAAGAAGAGACATGGAAGAAGAAGAAGCAGAAACAGCTCAACTTGAAGCCCTCATTGCAAAGAGACTGCCAAGAGGATCCGAATTGGCTATTATGTTCACGAAGAAGATGACAATGAAGGAGTAACAGATGATGAATCAGAACTAGGAAGCAAATCTGGAAATGAGTGGGTGTTTATTGCCATCAAGGAAGAAGATTCAATACTCTCTAAATCTGTCAATCACAAAGTTGTTGGAAAAAGCTTGGCTGCTCAAGTGGAAGAAAAGGATGATTGGGTTATTGACAGTGGATGTTCTCACCATATGACTGGTGACAAGAATAAGTTCTTGAATTTGGAAAGGTATGAAGGAGGAATGGTAAAGTTTGGTGATAATTCTGCTGGCAGAATCAGAGGCAGGGGAACTATTTCCTTTGATGGAAAGAGCAAAACAGGTAACGTACTATATGTTGAAGGATTGAAGCACAATATTCTTAGTGTTGGTCAGTTGGTGGACAAAGGCTATGATCTCCGGTTCAAAAATGGAAAATGCAGAATCTTTACAAACTCCAGAACTGAGATTGCATCCGGTACTCAGACAAAAGGTAATATCTTTCATCTGGTTGGTTCAAATAAAAGTTGTTTGGTTTGCTCAAATTGATCAGAGTTGGTTATGGCATAGAAGAATGTGCCATGTAAATTTTGATAACATCATCAAGATAAGCAATACTCAGGCCGTAAGAGATCTTCCAAAATTGATGAAACCTACAAATAGTTTGTGCAAAGAATGTCAGCTAGGTAAACAAAGCAGAGTCTCTTTCAAAAGCAAAGATCAGTCTTCTACCAGACTGTTGGAATTAGTACATACTGATCTCTGTGGTCCGACAAGAATCAAGAGTCTGCAAGGTGATAGATATTTCATGTTGTTAATTGATGATCATTCCCGAATGATGTGGGTTACCTTTCTAAAAGAAAAATCAGAAGCATTTGAGAAGTTCAAGATCTTCAAAGCTATGGTAGAGAATCAAACCGGATTGAAACTAAAGTGTCTAAGGTCTGATAGAGGTGGTGAATTTACATTTGGTGAGTTCATTGATTTTTGTGAGAAGCAGGGTATAAGGAGACAGTTGTCTGCTCCTAGGACTCCACAGCAGAATGGAGTGGTTGAGAGAAAGAACTGGACCATTCAGGAAGCTGCCAGGACAATGATGTTGGAAGCAAATGTTCCTCAAATGTTTTGGAAGGAAGCTATCAGCACTGCAGTCTACACTCTCAATCGAGTTCAAATCAGAAACAACACCGGTAAGACCCCCTATGAACTCTGGTTTGGCATCACTCCTACTGTGAAATATTTCAGAGTATTTGGTAGCAAGTGTTATATTAAAAGAGATGAAGATCTAGGAAAGTTTGATGCTAGAAGTGATGAAGGAATTTTCTTGGGTTACTCCACTCAAAGCAAAGCATACCGATGTTACAATAAGAGATTGAGGAAGATGATAGAAAGCACCAATGTGAAAGTTGATGAAGGAATTGAGAAGCCTTCAAGATTTTATGAGTTTGATGAAGATGATCAAGACAGTGCTCAAGGACCTCAATCCTCTCCGGTGAGACAGAGTCAGCCTGATCCGGTAAATCAGGAAGAAGAGATAGGTTTGAATGAGCCTGATCAAGAAGCAGCAGTGCAGGATACTCCCAAAATTCCAAGGTATGTAAGACTGAACCACTCTGAAGATCAGATCATAGGTGACAAAAGCAAAGGTGTAAAAACTAGAAGGAATGTTGCTCAAAATTAGGATGAATGTTGTCTGATTTCAAAGATTGAACCTAAAACAATAAATGAAGCCTGCAATGATGAAAACTGGACCAAAGCAATGAAAGATGAATTGATGCAAATTGAGAAAAATCATACTTGGGATCTTGTTCCCAGACCTAGAGACAGGAATGTAATTGGAACCAAGTGGGTCTTCCGGAACAAACTAAATGAAGCTGGTGAAGTAATCAGAAACAAAGCTAGATTGGTCTGCAAAGGCTACTCTCAAATAGAAGGAATTGACTTTGAAGAGACTTTTGCTCCGGTGGCAAGAATTGAAGCAGTCAGATTACTTCTTGCATTTGCTGCCTTCAAAGACTTCAAGGTATATCAGATGGATGTCAAGTCTGCCTTCCTAAATGGTGATCTGGAAGAAGAAGTCTACATTGAACAACCGGATGATTTCAATTGTCTGATAATGATGATATGGTCTGCAAGTTGAAGAAAACTTTGTATGGATTGAAGCAAGCCGCAAGAGCATGGTATGAAAGGTTGGATAAGCATCTTGTGCAGATTGGATTCAACAAAGGTACTGCTGACAGTAACTTATATTTCAAAATTGATCATGAAAACATATTGATTGTTGAAGTGTTTGTGGATGATATCATTTTTGGAGGAAGAGATAGTATGTGCAAAACTTTTGCAAATCAGATGAAAAGTGAGTTTGAAATGTCTATGTTTGGTGAAATGAATTTTTTCTTGGGTCTGCAAATTACTCAAACAAAAGAAGGGATCTTCATTTCTCAGACCAAATATGTGAAAGAATTGTTAAGGAAATTTGGTATGGAAGACTCAAAACCTATGAACACTCCTATGGCAACCGGATGTAAGTTAAGCAAAGATGATGACTCTCCAAAGGCAGATCAGACAAAATATAGATCAATGATTGGTGGATTGTTGTATCTCACTCAAACTAGACCAGATATAATGCAGGCTGTTGGTCTTGTGGCAAGATTCCAGGCTGATCCTAGAGAATCTCATGTTATGGCAATCAAAAGAATTTTTAGGTACTTGAAAGGAACAGTTGAGTATGGTCTATGGTACCCTAGAGATCCGGATTTCTCTCTTCATGCTTACACAGATGCAGATTGGGCAGGAGATGTGGATGACCGGAAGAGCACTAGTGGTGGAGCATTCTTTTTGGGGAAGAGATTGGTTTCTTGGCTAAGCAAGAAACAAGATGCAATATCTCTGTCTACAACTGAAGCAGAATACATTGCAGTCAGCAGGTAGTTGCACTCAAATCTTATGGATGAAGCAGATGCTAAGAGACATCAAAGTTGAATATTGAGGAGCCTATCACAATTTTCTGTGATAATTCAAGTGCAATTAATATTTCTAAGAATCCGGTATTGCACTTTAAGACTAAGCACATATCTATCAAATTTCACTTTTTGAGAGAACAAGTAAACAAGGAAGAAGTCAGATTGGAGTATGTTCCCTCCAAGGATCAGATTGCAGATATCTTTACAAAACCTCTTCCCAAGGACTCTTTTGAATATCTCCGGGAGAAGTTAGGGGTCATGGCCCCTCCAATGATAAACTAAGATGCACTGATGTGCATCAGTCCGGTGGATATCACAGTCATATCTTGTGATCCGGATTGATGATGGGGAGCTGCTACTAAGGGGGAGCAGCTGGTATGATTCTGATGTATTAGAATTGCAAGTATGAGCCCTTTGCCATTGATGTCAAAGGGGGGAGAGAAGACATGTGAAAAACAAGTGGTTAATGATCAAAGGGGGAGAGAAGACATGTAAAAAGTTGTTGTTGATAGGGGGAGTTGTGACAGAAAGGAGAAGTTCTTGTCTTGATGGTTTTTCACATCACATGTTGCCATCAATGACAAAGGGGGAGATTGTTGCAAGTATGAGGTGAACAAGTGTTGTCATTGATGTCAACATACTCATATTACATCGACAAGAAGGATTGGATGAGCTGTGTGTTGAGGATATTGAGAAAATTACCCTCAGTCAGGAACAGTGAAGAACAGTGATGAGAAGAAGGCAAATATATTGGATAGGTTGAGAACCGGAGGATGCGGATTAAAGGGTTTGCAGATATGAGTCTTGAGATGCTTCAATCAAGTTTCAGAAGTCCGCATGAAGACCTGAAGAAGTTATGGCTGTCTGTGTGGAACCGGTTCCGGCAAGTGCTTAGAGGTGACAGAGGATCACAGAAAGGTCCGGTGAGGTCCGGAATTGTACAATCCTAATCTGCGGATTGGAAAGAGTATTTGGGATGTCCTTGTGATGTGCTATCTCAAGTTGTGTATGATTTGGAGGTCCGGAAGTACCTCTTGCATTATGACAGTGGCGACAGACTGTGTTCTTGAAGTTCCGGATGAGGAAGACAAGAGATTCCAGCAAGTAAAGGAAGTGCGGATGTATCCGGACATTCAGGCAGGCTTGTGAATTTTTCTGGATCGTGTTGAGGTTGTGTTGTTGATCCGCATTAATAGTAGAGCCCGGAATTGAAGTTATTCTTCCGGATGAAGTTCTTGCTCTGTTTAGCCGACCGGATGAGTTGTTCATCCTGCGAATGTTCTTGTGGTGGCTGACCGGATGTGTTATTCATCTTGCGGATACTCTTATGATTGTTTGCCGACTTAGAAGTTTGATCCTAAGTCGATGTCTTATATAAATAACGGTCTGTGAGTTCACTTCGTGGTGTGGTGTGTGGATGAGTGTGGCATAGCGAAGAGAAGTGCGAAAGGCAGAACAGAGGTTTTTGGCTTAATTGGAACTGATCCGGACATGGTAGAGATGTCATTCTCCAGTTCAAGACTGTGATTTTTATCACTTTGTAGACAGTGTGTCTCCTTGTAGGCAGTGGGCCTCTTTGTGAGCAGTGTGCTCGGGCAGTGAGCCCTAATTGGCATGTGCCATTCATTTTTCTTTATTCTTCTAACAGAGAATAATTCTTGGGTTAATCACCCCGTGGTTTTTCCCTTAACCGGGTTTTCCACATCAAAATCTTGGTGTTCAATGTGTTGATGCTTATCTGCTCTTGTGTTTATGTATTATGCTTCCATGGATGATTAATTGATATGCTACTAACTAACAACAAGAATCAAGTGTTTGAAAGAGCAAGTAGTTTTATACAACTGATTCACTCCCCCTCTCAGTTGTATGCCCTAGATCCAACAACAGGTGCCTTGGATAGGTATCATGATGAAAACCTGACAATCAGGTGTCATGTTACTTTCTAGCTTCTCGTGCAAATAAAAGCAAGTGATGAAAACTTGGTAAACAGGCGTTACTTGTGGTAAACCGCCTTCTCCATCTTTGAGAATCCAATCACCTTGAGTCCATTCTTTCTCCATTTGCCCCATTCGACCCATATCTATCCCACAAATAAACACTTGAAAGTTACCTATCATGGCTTGATACTCTCCTTGTGGCCTTGTCAACCAAGGTTTTGTCCCATACTGTCTCCTCAATGTGAGCCTAGCATAGGGTCTCTTGTCAGTGTCCATAGTCCAAGTCCGTGAACTACGTTGCCTCTGTGCTGTCACGTAGGCAAGGCCATTATTCTAATGCACCCCCGAGGCCTCCATTTCTTCCATTTCTCCCATTCCTTCCCTTCCTTGTCTTCATTCTTGTCGTCTTTCTTCTAGTCCATCCGTGGTCCATTAGGGTTTACCCTGAACTACCTTGCCTCTGCGTCGTCACGTAGGCAAGGCCATTTAGCAATGAGCCCCCGAGGCACCAGGTCAGTCCCTTAGGGTCTATCTCCCCAATAAGGATTGTGCAATCTTCTCACCAAGAAAGCAAATGCAAGCAGAACTTGTGCCTCAAGCAGAAATCTTGACTGTGAGCATCTTAACCTGTCCAATGCAAAGTAAATACTCAAGGTCTTCTAACTAATTTTACGCACATTAAGGCAAGAACTAAACACATATCAACGCAAATATGCTTTGTAGATCAGAAACATGGTTAACAGTTTGAGTCCTAATTTTTGCTATCATACCTTCCTATGCTACTCAAGGATGCCAAAAGCTAGAGATGCTATGATGGGGGCATGATTACTTTCTTTGTTTGCTGTTTGTGGATTAAACTTTAGTAATGTGAAGCCTTGTCTAAGGACATGATCGGCAAAAGATCATCGAGGACATCAAAGGTATAACATGAATGGGGGCAATCCTTGTTTGTTGACACGCAAGAAGTACTCAGGTCATCTAGATTCAATTTTGACTAGATGCTTGTATTTCCTTGCCACATCACAATCCATGTAAGTAGTACTCAGGTCATCTCGGTTCAATTATACCTAGATGCTTGTATTCACTTACAACATTTCAGAAAATGTACCAAAAATAAATCACCCAATGATGAAATAAAGCACTCCAAAAGCAAACACCATTCACATCCATTATACATCCATACCATATCCCATGCAATAAAAGATCCACAAAGTGCAGAGTATCAATGTTTACAAAAGCTTGTGAATTCTTCTATCGAGTCTTTCTTCTATCAATCAGATTTCTATCTATCATCATATCTTTCATCAGTCAGTCTGAGCAATGATCCAAATGCAAGGTCCATCCTTAATCCATACCAATCAAGTCAAGTCAATCTTGCACAAATGATCGAATCACAATCAGTGGTCTTGATCCTTGTATGGTCGTAAATGAACTCGATCAGTTAATCAATCAATTGTCTTATACAGGATGTTGCATTGTCGAAATCAGACCAATACACGCGTCTTACATGACATGCTTCATTTCCTGAAACCAGACACTATCCTTCATGTTGCTCTAGGGATCTCTCATTCCCTGCCATGACAACACACTTGCCGTGTTGGTCTAGGGATATATCGTTCCCTGCCATGACAACACTGTCGTATATCATTATTTAGTATATCATTGGTTTAGCGCTTGACAGGGGCAATACATTGTTTGTTCTTGTATCATTTGTGCATACTTGCTCGCTTGCTTGTATGTGTCATCATTCTTCTTGCATCACGTATCATTTGACTCTTTTCTTCGTCCTTTTTCCTCTTGCTTATCCTAACCCCTTCGTCTTTGTGAGATTGTCCGTCTCTGATTCTTTCACCCTTTTCCCATCCAATCTCCTAAGGGGCATCCTATCGTAGTAAGCCTGTACCAGGGGCAAACTGGGGCATGTATCACTATCAGACTATCGACTTCTTTGAAGCAATGCTGTAAAATGCATTGCATCAAAGAGGGGCAAAATGTATACGTCTAAAAATGACACGAATCATCCTAAATAAATATTTTAAATATTTATTCCATTCTTCTATCAATTAAATAAATATTCTAAATTTATTTAATCGATTCACTGTTCCATAGTTAAATAAATTCAATTTATTTAATTAAAATTCTTCTAAATGTCCTACACAATTAAATAATCATAAATTATTTAATTAATCCAAATTCCTCTATCCTAAGTTCTAATTCAAAAATCCACCTCACCTTTACACCTCACCTTTTCCACCTCACCTTGTCACCTCATCAGGTTGCACATGTAATTAAATATATTTAATATTTAATTATCTTATTTTCCCTCACCCACATGGCCTATTTCTTCTCAAATCAGAGGTTAGTTAACTAATCAATCAAAAGTGTTAACTAACCTGTCAATTGAGTCAATCCCTCAATCAATTCAGTCAGTTCTATAATCCACTCTTCTAACTGATCAATCAAGTCTGTTAACTATTCAGTCAATGGAGTTAACTCTCCAATCAATTTTGTCACATCCCCTCTTTCATGATGGAGTTGGGACACTTGTCACATTTCTACTGGTTGCACATTCCTCAACCATTCTCAGCCATTGATCTTCATATCTCCTCTCAACCATTGATTCCCATTCTTCCAAGTCTATAAATGAAACCTCATTCTTCCATTCTAATCATCCAGGCTTTTGACATCGTTACTCTGCAGAAATATCACCAGCGCGCCTTTGGCACCCTTTTACCATCCACAAGCTTGAGATCACATACTTGCTTTGAAGCTCGTCTTCATTGCATATCACAACAGCCATTTACCATCGACTTCCTACAAACAGCTAAAAGAGTGCACTCTCTGAGGGCTCCCTTCATTTGCAAAAGGACGGTTGTAATAGGCAAACAACAGAAGCATCAATTTCAGGGAAGGTTTGCTTTGTGTTATTCATTGCTATTTACTTTCAATCTTTCTTGTTATCTTCTATTCTATTGATGTTTGGGTCTTATATAATTCATTTGATTGATCTACATTTTACCCTTACAGTAGCCATTGCAAAAAGATTATAAGTTCAAAGATTTACAGATAAATACCTTTTTCACGAGATTAGGGTTGATGGATAAATTCACCGGTCGCACTTCAATTCCTTGTAATCTTAGCTCATACACTATTCTTCTTTCTTTCTTCAAGTGCAAAGTGCTTCAAATGAGGAGTGAACACCTTTTTGTGCTCTACCCTAACTTCATCTGGTTACTCAGTTTCTTGAACAGTTCTTGATGAATCACTCCACAAATTTCCATATCAACATCTTTTCATCCAGAAATCCTTCCAAAAGTTCTGAAACAATTCAAAATATCTTCTCTCATTGTGCCAAATCTAGGCACCCACTTATTGGCTGGGGGAATTTGATTTTTAATGCAGCTCTCCTTGAGCTAGAGCTCCAAATTCAATTCCAGGAGGAATTATCAGCACCGGATTCCGGTGCGAACTTATTACTATTGTTCTCAATTATTTTCTTAACCCATGTCTTGCTCATTTCATTCTAGATCTCATTCACATCAATTTTTCCTTTTCCTTTTCCTTTGTCTTGTCTCTACTCATCTAGTTTTATGTTTTTCGGACCTATTCTTTCATTAATCCTACTTCTACAGAATCTTGCAATATGACCAGATCTATTGCAATTAAAGAAAAAAACATTTCTTTTCTTATATGCTTGATTTCTTCTTGATCTGCACTGATTAGCCATGTGTCCATATCCATTGCAAGTAAAGCAGTAACCACTGAAAGAGTTGCCATTTTATCTAGAGTTATTCATTATCATACTTCTGCATTCATTTGATCTATGACCATATCTCTTACACTTAAAGCATTGACCGGAGAAGGATGGACCATTTTGATTTACTCTGCTTCTGCATTGAGCAGCTCTATGACCAAATTTATTGCAATTAAAATAATTTCCATTGAATGATGGATATCTTTGAGCATTAGGCTATCTTACCGGAGGTCTTCTAGGTCTGTTTCTCCCATTCCTTGGTTGAAAATTTCTTTGTTCGGATCTAGAGCTTTCACCTTTCTCATAACCAAGACCATGCTTGTCATCAACCTTTTTCTGCCCTTCAAACAATGCTTCAAGTTTGGCTGAGCTTATCTTGAACTTCTCCTTGTATTCATTTGCAACTTCTAGGTCATGTCTGAGAATGACAATTTGCCTTTCAAGTTCTCTCTCATTGTCTCTACTTTCTTGTAGATTAGACTCTAGGAGGCCAGCGATTCCATCCAATCTGCAGCATTCTTCAGTTCTTTCTTTTAGATTTTGATTCAGGTTTTCTTCAGTTTTATTTCTATCTTCAATTTCTTTGGTTAGCCTCATCACCCTGGATTCCATCTCATGTTTTAGGACAACAACTTCTTTGGCTAACTTCTCACATTGCTTTGTCTTCCCTTTCAGAGCCTCATCCTTGTTATTCTTCTCATAATGATTTCCCAGTTGAAGAGGTTGTTCCTTCCTCTTCTCATTGGAAATTTGCTCAATTTTTCTTTTAAAATCTCAATGAAGTCTTCAACATTTTTGAGGTTCTCCTGCAGCTCTTGGACTTCTGCTCTGGACTACTCAAGATCTTCTAGAGTGAGATTAAGTTGCCCTTGGAGGTTATATTCATCCATTTTACTACCTTCCCAGATCTTCCTCAAGCTGTTAAACTTTTTCAAAGGAACCTTGCTCTCATACCAATTGTTGGAATTAGAGTGACAACTAAGAGGGGGGGTGAATCTGTTGTCTTAAAACTTTAAAACTTACAGCAATTAATTCCTTTTTACTACTTCATTAATAGATTAATAATGTTATCATGAAAATCAAGAATCAACAACACATGAGAAGAAGTAGAACTAACACATTTGACACCAAGATTTTTGACGTGGAAACCCGGTTAAGGGAAAAACCATGGTGGGGGTTAACCCACAAAGATTATACTCTGTTAAAAGTATTACAATGGAGAATGCACATGCATTCAGACTCATTGCCTAGATCTCACTGCTCAAAGAAAGGTTCACTTCCTACAATAGGCTCACTGCCTACAGGAAGAGGATTACAATGTGTTTGAACTGATAGTTAGCATATACCAATGTAAAGATTCAGTTCTGGTTAAGCACATAATACTGACTTGATACACTTCATCTTGTTCTGCCATGTTTACTTCTCTGCCATAATTTGGATCTTAGATCTCTTCTCTTTCATGCCCTTTATCTAATTTTTTTGCATTTACTTCATATTTATACACACACACACCTTCAACACTCAAATCCATCAGCTATATATATATCCACTTCAAGTAATTCAATCACTTTTCTGTTGGCCTTATGAAGAACTTAACTATCAATACAAGTACTCTATTCTGTTGGCTGAATCCATGTGCCAATGATGATGCATACCAGAAATAACACTTGAAGGTCACCATTCATGTCAGCCACAAACATTATATCCCATACACAAATCACCAAAACACTTCTATCAAATCTGCATAAGGATCTAACACAAGTCAGCCTGTTCTTTACTAAACTATTCTATCATATTATGACTCGGTACTCAGATGCTCATAACTTTTACTCCCTTTGTCATCGAAGGATAAAATTTTGGATTTAGATTGCCTTGACAATCCTTACGACTCCTTTAGATCCGCAACATACTCTAATTTTCCATCGGAGAGATCTAGACCAAGATATTGGACCCTATCACATGCTCTATTTTTGGCTACCTGGACTTAGATAAATTCTAATTTTGACTTTCGGTATGAACAAATTATGTTATGTGGATGAGTGGAATAGTCTTAGTTGCCATCAATGACAACACCTGTCATGCGAAGCAGTGTCTCTTTCCAACATGAAGAACATGAGTGTGCTCTCAAAAGGATGAAGACGGTTGGATTAGAAAGAAGAGAATTGAATTTGAAAGACCACATGGATTGGGGGATAAGATAGGTTGGATGTAATGGATTGGAGGAAGGAGATGATGGATAAAAAGATGAGATGAAAGGATGGAAGGGGGAAAATGGATGGATGCAAGATGGATATGTGTTGGAGTAGGTGTGTTGTACACCTTGCATAACATTGATATTATTTTATTATGTAAAATAAATATTTAATTTGTGGTGCATCATGTGATGCGTTTAGCCACATTAGATATTTATTTGGACGCCACTTGTAATTGTTGTATGTAACATTGGGTTAATTACTTTATTTGTAATTATTTGATTAATTGGAAAACTTAGTACCAATAATCAAATGTGGGGTCAATGGTTTTGTAGACACATGGTTTTGGGGAAAATAGTATTACAATACCACATATATTTTTGTGAGCTTATGTCTATAAAAACAAACACATGGGTAGTTGTTGTAAGAAGAGTGAAGGCTTATTGTCTTTGACTGGGTTGTAGCTTCTCTTGCAGGTTGGTATGTGGGGGTTTGAAGTATGGCATGGGATGTATGGTTACATGCTTGTTCACATGGATTGTAGGTAGATAGAGCTTGATGTTTTAGAGGTTATCTTTGCATATGTATTTGTTGATTATTACTAAATAATACATGAGAGGTGCATGCTTTTGGAGGCTAGGTTTTTCCTTTTATGAGGGTTTTCCCAGGGTATATCTTGTGTTGCCATTGATGTTATGATTATCTATTTATTTTGCATGTGGATTTCTGGTTTATTGCACATTGAATCTCTTATTGGGTTATGCAGAATTTGTCTCTATGTCTTTATATTTCCAACATTTGGTATCAGAGCTTGGTTGCCATGATTTGGGAGGAAGTCCTTATTTTTTAACCCTAGCTATGAGTAGATTTTTTGTGTATAGTGGAATCCATGGCTTTATAGGAAAGAATGAAGACATTGCAAGATATGAGGGTTTGTGTAGATTTTTTGTTTGCAAATGTAGGGTTTTGGGGTTGTAGATTTGTGGTGATGTTTTGCAAATTTGGGTGTTGAAATTCATGAAGAAAAGGGTTTGATTTGGGTTTTCATGAAGAGGGTTTTGAGGAGGAGCTATCACAGATGACCTTCTAGGACAAAACAGACCTCGCCATTGAGTCCAGGAGGCCCGAGACATGAAGATTGACATAAAATTTGGCCTATTTTGGTCGTGAAAAAAGGCAAAATTTTTTGCCCCCCAGACCTAGCCATACGACTGCAAGGCGTTTGGAAGGTATGACATTTTTTTTATAAAAAAAAATTCTTGTGTTTTGTTTTAAATCCGTTTTAAAAATTTAAAAAAAAATTAACAGTGGGGGGTGGAGGTTTGCAGACCCTCGTACCCTCCCTGCTGCACCCACAGGGCGACGGTAACACAAGGTACCGCCGGATGGGGTGTCAGCCCTGCTAGCAGCCCTGTGGGTCCCTACCAGTAGCTTGCCCAGCTAGAAGGGTGCTATGGTCAGTGGGCCTTAGTCCCTTGGTCACGGGCCTTGGTCCAGTGGGCCCAGGGACTGCCTGCCCCAAGAGGGGGTAATAAAATATTTAAAAAATTAAAACATTCAAACTTTGTAAAATTTAAACCATATGTAATCTGTTTCAAATCTGCCACCAAGTGGCAACCGCAACACCACCCTAGCACTGCTAGGGTGCCGCTACCACCAGCTAGCCACCCAGTGGCCACCAATGTTTGCTCCATTAGCCTAATTGGGCAGATTTTTTCCAGGGAGCATAACTTTCACCCAACAACTTAAGTTTTGGACTTCTTATAGGTGTTGGAAAGGTATTTCTGAGCACTATGCAGGAGAACATGTTTAGAGATGATACTATGATGTTTGTTCAGTTTGTATCAGTTTGAGCTCATTTTTGATCCCTTTGACTTTTGGTGCGTTTATGAGTCGATTGCAAATTGAATCTGGGATGATTTGGTGTTTGAGTCATTGCAGACTTACATGTCTATCTCTAATTATCTTTGTTTGATAACATTATACATGTATTGTTGAGTTTACATGTTGCATTGTGAGATCTATAGGTTGTGCAGTGTTGTAGGTTGTATATGCTTACAGGTTGCATTTATGACTTGGATGTGGGTTGTGTATGCCCATAGATGTTTCAGTGTTGACGTAGATTCTGATTTGTGGCTTGGGTTAATCACATGTTACATTGGTTTGCTTGTCATTTGAAATATATAGAGAGAGATGGTATTACTTGATACAATCATTAAATGCGACCTATGTTTGTTGACTATATGGTACAATTATGTGAGACTTAATGGGAGTTTGGTGTAGGTGTATTAAGTGTTGATCATGGTGTCATGGATATTCCTTGTTTGGTTAGGACTTTGGCATGACATGATTGTTTTACAGGTGTAGGTTTGGTGGTGATTGGATTGATGTTTGATTTACAGGTTTTGTTCATCTTCTTGGTTTTGGAGATTATGGTTTACTCAACCTTTTAGGGAGCTATGTTGTTATAGTGGGATTCTTTGATTATGTTGAGGCCATGGATGATCTTCATGTAGGAGATGGTTATCACGATGTCATGGATAGATTGATTATAGGTTTGAATGGGAGCTTTTGACAGTGATGGGTTTGATAGTTTGATGTTTATGTTGTTTCCATGTATAGCGCGATATCATAGTTCAATAGGAGCTTTGGCAGGGCATGGTTATCTTCATGTGATTTGGAGATGTATCTTGGTACCATGGAGGACTCTTGGAGTCTTTGGTTGAGGTGTTGGTTATGGTTTGTTAATTTTTGATAGGTGATCCTTTCTTACAGGATGGTGGTATTGTGTCTTGGTTTACTCTTGATCACGTGTTAGAGTGTTGGCATGATACAGGTTTACTTGAGATAGGATGTGTACATTAGTGCATGTGATCTCCTTTTGAGGAGATGATTAGGTCATGATGTCATGATATGTTCCTTGGTTATGCAGATGTGCAGTAGGAGCTTTGACTATGATCTTGATGGTTCTCTTGGTATTGAGTACATTGATCATGTGCTTGGGAGCTTCATGATGGTGCAGCTTTGCATATGGAGTTTAGCATGGATTGATCATGGAGGTACTCATGGATACTTGGAGACTTAGGTGAGGCTTGAGTTCTCTTGGATTAGAGACATGTGTTGATATGGTTACTCTTTGATGAGGATTTTAGAAGCAAGAATGAGGAGCCTACACCTTGGTTGGACATGAGTCCAACATGGACATGTTGAGGAGATTGTTCTAGGAGAGAAAGCCTTCAAGGCTTGATGCATCCTAGAGGAGCAAACTCATCCCCACTCTTGGTCCACTTGGTAATGAATGATTTGATAGGTATGCCCACCTAATTTTTAAATGCACTCTTCATTTGTGTCTTATCTTCTCATGTTTTATTCTTGAGCTATGGATTATGGTTGTGAGGACTTGTTTGAGGAGTAGATGCATGAACATGATTATTTATCTCATTATGTTTGATCCTGAGTTGTTATGAGATCATTGTATGTTATGGAGATGGTTAGTGGCTTTGGGCTTATTTCTGTTATTTGGGATGGTTATGAGTTTGATATACCTTTTGGTTTGAGAGGCTTGCATCTTGTTGTTGGATGTTGAGGAGGCTTCTTGTCTTTGGGTTGTAGAGGAGATCATACTTTTCACAGCTATAGCACATTAGTGTGGATAGAAGGACATGGTTATGATTTGGAGGTTCTCTCTTGATTGGTCTCATTCTTCTTCCTGATATTTATGTTCACATGACATTGGAGTTGAGATGTGTATGGAGCTATTGAGTCTCTTTGGATTCTTTCTCTTATGGTGTGGGGGATTTAGGAGAGATATGGACTTGAGGAGAGTAATGTTGCAACTATTTAGTTTGTAGATTTTACATATCTGTGTGTGTTCTTTGACACTATGTGATAAAGGATTTAGCCACATCTTCTATGTGTGTGCTATTAGTGGATTTTTGGATGCCTTGATCTATTTTAAGATTTGACATTTACTTATGCAATGTGAATTCCAGGATGTATATGATTCCTTTGTTGGATGTTCTCATTATGTTGCAGTATGTAGGGTCATGAAGTTTGTTATCACATGCTTTGTGTTGTTACCTTGGAGGAATTCTATATGCAAGATTGAGTATATACATGGACTTGTTGTCATTATGATTTGAGTTGGATATGTTGATTGAATAAGGTCTACTTGTTATCTTTTGTATACCTTGGTTTGGAGGTATGGTTAGTTGATGCATTAACAACTAGTTGTGGTTGCTATTTTAGATATTATTGATTCTTGACAGCTACTCGAGCCTATTTTTTACCATTGGATTTGGTGCTTGTGTCTAGATATTAGTTGATGTAGGTTTCATGCTTCTATGTGATAGTTTAGTGTGGCATCTCTTTGGAGGATCTTATTCTTCATGCGGCTAGATGGAGGATGAGGAGATTCTTGTTTGAGATGGTGGACACCTTACTTATTGTTGCAGGTATCTTGGAGTACATGTAGCACATGGATGGTTATATGGTACATGTTGGGCACACATGATGGTTTCCCTTGATGTTTTGAGTTTACACGTTGATCCCTTATGTAATGTATACAAGTGGGAGAATGTTGGAGTAGGTGTGTTGTACACCTTGCATAACATTGATATTATTTTATTATGTAAAATAAATATTTAATTGTGGTGCATCATGTGACGTGTTTAGCCACATTGGATATTTATTTGGATGCCACTTGTAATCATTGTATGTAACATTAGGTTAATTACTTTATTTGTAATTATTTGATTAATTGGGAAAACTTAGTACCAATAATCAAATGTGGTGTCAATGGTTTTGTAGACACATGGTTTTGGGGAAAATGATATTACAATACCACATGTTGTATTTGTGTGAGCTTATGTCTATAAAAGCAAACACATGGGTAGTTGCTGTAAGAAGAGTGAAGGCTTATTGCCTTTGGTTGGGTTGTAGCTTCTCTTGTAGGTTAGTTGTGTGAGGGTTTGAAGCATGTCATGGGATGTATGGTTACATGCTTGTTCACATGGATTGCAGGTACAGAGAGCTTGATGTTTCAGAGGTTATCTCTGCATATGTATTTCCTAATTATTGTTGAATAATACATGAGAGATGCATACTTTTGGAGGTTGGGTTTTTCCCTCTATGAGGGTTTTCCCAGGGTATATCTTATGTCACCATTGATGGTATGATTATCTATTTCTTTTGTACGCAGATTTCTGATTTATTGCACATTGAATCTCTTATTGGGTTATGAGGAATTTGTTTCTATGGATGTATATTTCCAACAATATGTTCAACCCAAACCTTCTAGAAAATATGTTGGATAGGAATTCCAACAAGGGATGTAGGGTGTCAACCCAAACCTTCTTGGAAATAGCATGTACAAAAACCTCCTTGGAGAGGCTCAAGACTGTGATGATGTGGAAATGGATGAAAGGGGTGGATGCAAGTGGATTTCTCAACTCCATGAATGATGAATTATGTTGCACTAATAAATGAGAGCCATCTTTATTTGATATGTCATGAGACATTATGTACCAAGGTATAAGGAACTAGGGTGACAATGTGTGCCATGTGTAAAAGCCAATCGATTAGGTCGCAAGAAAACCTATGCCGTATATCACCAAGATACCACTGTGACATGTAGGTTACAGGAAACCATATTGATGCAAGATAAAAGATAATTCACACACACAAGAAAGAACACATGAACAAAAAATGATTCAAAGACAAACATGATGTTGCCCTTAGTCAAGCTAAAAATCCAAATATTGATGGATGGATGATGTAGGATCGTGTTGTTGATGATAAGAACAACATGAGGATTGGGAATGATTATACCAATGATGATGATGGATGATGTAACATCAAAAAATGTCCCCTTGGGGGCTTTTCCCTCATAAAGTTTAGCTCCTGGGTCTTTAGTGTGCATTTAAGACATCTAGCATCATATTTTGGCATCCCGATGAAATGATCCCTAAGTTTCATGAAAAATGGGACCTAGGGGGATCCCTTGAACCTAACCCAACCCAAAATAGGGGGGAGGACTTGGGCACCTGCTCCCTAGTCCTGCCCTATTTTGGGTCAGTCCCAAATTTGGGGTGTCAGCTTGTGACCGTTATTTAGGTCCTATGTTGACACGGTAAGTTTGAATAATGAAATTCTTCGCATGAGTGTTTTTAGTTGCATATAAAAGCATGTTTAGGCATTCATTTGTAAACTAGAGCATTACTAGATGATGACTAGCAAGCTATTGTGTTCAAAACATGATTCAAGGCTTTCATTGTGTTGTAAGAGCAGATTTGTGTTGTCTATGTGTTTGTGTTTGCAGATTTGAGAAATCATCTCCTCATGGCATGAAGAGCTTCTTCCTCCCATGAGATCTTCACTACAAGGTGACATTCATTGGTGTTTGTGAGCATTTATCATTTGATTTTTGCCTCTGCCTCATAAGGGCATGCACTCTCTATCTAACAACAGTGTTTGAAAGATTTGAATGTCTCTCCGAGGCTTGACTGAGGAAAGCCTCTAAACACCACAACCCCCTCCCAAAGTTTTCATGTTGCAAGTTACAAGTTGAAGCTATAGACAAAGTGAAGTTGCAGGAGAGTACAACAGAGTATTGAAATTGTAGATTAGAGAAGAAAATAGCTCCCTAGACTAGGGCACCCACTCATTAGTCCTCAAAGTTTCATGACGGAAAAACCTTCAGTACAACAAGAACAGGTTGCAGATCTTGTTTGCAGATCCTAAAAAAAAGTAGGGCATTGGACTTGGGTGCCTACTCTTTAGTCCCTGACTGTTCCACTTCAAAACCCTGAAAACAGGTGCACAATTATTTGTTGTTTTACATCTCTCTGTAGCAGCATTTCCCGTTATTCGTTTGTTTGCTGTCGTATTTGCATAATTAGGGTTTTAAGGTATAATTGAGCATAAGAGAAGATAATTGATAATCAAATCATAAAAATCCAAGTTTCCCTACATCTCATAGCAACCTAGGGTAGGGCAGTACATTGCAACTTGACCCTAGGTCCTTGAATGAAAGGGTGAAAGGAGGATATACACCAAAACTATCAAAAACTTAACTATCCAAATTTTACCCTTTACATTTTGGTGAGCCCATGTTATTGGACTTATTGGCACCTTGCTAAGTGTTTTTCTTTAGATTTATAGTAATTTCATTCATTCATATAGTCATTCATCTTATTGCATTGGAAAACTTACAAAAAAATTGAAAAATTAGAAAAATTTACATTCTAGGGTTTCCATTTTGTATTAATTAATTTCAATTTCATCAAATTTATGATTTTTGCAATAGATATGATTTAAATTTCATAAAATTACAAAATTTCAATATCTCGCATTGCATTTCCATCATAAAATTGCTAGGGTTTTGTTGAAAATTATGAATTTTGCATATAACCTAGTAATTCTAAAATCTAGGGTTTGTAGGTAAAATTTTGTTTCATATTATTCTACTGATTTTAGAGGCTCATTAAAATTTGAATTTGGATTTAGTATTTCATTTTAGAACAAATTTGCATCTAGATTTCAAAAAGTTGCATTTTTGCATATAAAATTTCAACAAAAACTAGCATTTTCATGGATTTTTCAATAGATTGGCACTTGGATTTTGCATGTTACAGCATGAAAATCATTTTAAGATCTAAGAGAATGTAATTTTAATCATACATCAGCTTACAAAACATTCATATAGCATTTTACATCAAGATCTCAAACCTAGGGCTTGAAAAACATTAATTTTCGCTAGATTTGGGCTTATCGACTCTATACTTTTGCACTATAGGCGTGTTGTAAAGAATATTTTTGCACTAATTGACTGATATAAGGGGTATTTTCTACTTCCCCTCCTAAAATTCTTTACAACACCTTGTTATTGGCCTCTTGTATTGAAAATTTGGTGAAAAATTGCCTATTTTTGCTATTTTTGCCCTAGGGTTTGGCCTAGTTTGCACCCTAAGTGTGTTGTAACAGATTTTATGCTTGTAGATGACTGATATAACTGATATTATTTTCTAAACCTCCTTAAATTCTCTACAACACCCCTTTTTCCACGTCTTGGCATTGAGAAATTGTGAAAAATTGCCTATTTTTGCTATATTTTCACTAAGGATTGATCTTGGGTGGCACTATAAGTGTGTTGTGATGGATATTTTGGAATTATGTGGCTATTATCACTAATATAATTTTCTTCCCATCATAATTTTTCTCACAACACCCTTTGTCATTCTCTTTTACATTAAGATTTGGTGAAAAAATCGCATATTTTAGCATATTTTCACTATATTTTGACTTGTCATCATCTTGGATTTGTATCAAGAGTGTGTTGTGAAGGATACTATTTCTGTATTGGACTGATATAAGACATATAATTTTATTCCCCTAATCAAAATCCTTACAACACCTTTGCTTTCACTTATTTGTATTAAAAAAGTACACAAAAATCAAGCATTGTAGGTCATTTTTGCATATAGTTTTACACTTGTCTTTTGCATACTTTTAGAAAATATTTTAAAATTTGATTTGGCACTCATGGCCTCATCTTCTCAATTTTATTTGGAATCTCTACATGCATATATCACAGAAAATCTCTACAAATTTCTTAGTATGCATCCTCATGTCATTACCTATATACAAGCTATGTACAACAAGGATATATTTGTGTCCTCTTCCTTCAAAATCCTTGACTATGTATCTGATCTTAAAAAATTCATATCTCTCATCAATACATACCCTTGGGTAGTAGAAGAATTTATAAAACACACTTTGAATGAAGAGCATGACACTTCTCTTAATAGTTTGGAATTGATAGCTGAAACATATGGAGATGATATTGACAATGACTATGAGAGCAATGACGAATTCACAAGCCACCCTACTTATCTTACATCTAAGCATGCAGATAACTCACATGAGAAGACTAGGGACATCTCTAGTAATTCAAATAATTCTCCTAACCAAAATGAAGCATTAATAGATGACATCATGACAACACAAGACTATTTTGATTATCCTGACCTATTCGGAATGATTGATGTGGATAAGGAACAATTTCATAACCCACCTAGTCCATTAAGAGAAGATATTCATGTTGAGGTCCATCCTTCATTATCCCTTTAGGGATTGATAAGTGATCAAAATACATTAGACAGACAAATGGAACAACCTATACCCCTTTCTAGCATTCGAATTTGGGAAGATGATGACCTCCTTGATGATTTACTTGATGACGAGACTTAGCATGAAGATCCTACTAGGTAAGTATCTCTAACCCTTTATCTCTTTCATGATGTGCTTCCCCCATAATGTGTTATGTGTTGTTTAGGCCTCCTGGGATGACCCCTGATTCTCTTGTAAGGTGCAAGATACCAGGAGAGCGCCTATGTTGTAACCTTCTTCTATTTCTATCATCATTCTTCTATATTGCCTCTCTGATTTCATCATTGTGTGTTGTGTCTTATAGACATAGTGTTGTGGTTGGTGACTTAGGGGTACCCTCCTACATGACTGTCCCTAAGGCACTTATTTCTCCTCTCTTATTTATTGTTTCCCTTCCTCTAGTGTTTCTATCTAGCAGGTGAATGATGAAAAATATTTATACTGATGCAGACCTAGCATCCCTTTCGCGAGAAATAAAAAATTGGACTTAGTTCCTAATATGACGATGAGGTTGCATATCTTATCCGATTCTTGACTAGTGGAAGCACTTGTGCTTTTTGCATAGTGATTTTGTTTATGTTTTAATCCCACTTACAAACTATAACAATATTGATTCTCTGCGCACTTTGTTTGTCTTTGAATATAGCCTTGGTGGTACTCGATTCAGAGATCTTCATGATGTAGCCCCATGGTTATCCTGAAACTCTAAATTCATAGTATAACCTTAGCTCTTCATGTGGTTAATCATATGCATTAATGTTGTTGTTTATCATGATTATGTAGACACTAACATGTTTCTTGCAGGAATGTGTTTGTGGGAACATTTGGCGATCGTAAAGTACATATCACCTCCGGGGGGCATGGGTTTTGCGAAAGTCTGTGTTCCCTTGTGTGTTTTCTTCCTACCTTAACGTGCTTGATATCGATACCTGATATCAACCACCTTAAGATGGGGGCATATATAAGGTAAGCTATCTATTATAGATGTTAGCAATGTGCTTGTCCTCAGGTGCAGTTTAAAGACTTGTGTGATGAGTACATCCTACACTCTGAGTTTGTTTGTAATCAATCAATCAATCATTTAAACCCTCTGTGGAGGTGGGATATCACGTATATCATTTTTATTTTAATCCCTCTACAAAGGTAGGGATGGTGTATTTCTTGAAGTAGATTACACCATCCTGTCATTTTCAAAAGTCATTTGTGGAGGTGGGGAGCGGTTCTGTGACTAACTCAACCCTTAAGCGTGTCTTCGGTGATTATTGTGGTGAAGCCCAATAGTCAGTGTGTGCCTGTAATGTACCTAAGATGGTGATGAGCCTAGAAATAGGAACACTCCATCGCTTGTCAGCCATGTTTTCTCCATGTCTTCAAAGTGTGTGTTTGGTCTGCTTGCTTTATTTGGTGTGTCTGTTGCCCCATATGCAATCTAAAGACCTATGCGATGAGTGCATCCTGCATTATGGGAGGTTTTGTGTGTCTAGCATGTGTGTTGCCCCATAGATGCAGTTTAAAGACCTATACGATGAGTACATCCTGCATTATGGGAGGTTTGTTTACTTTCCTGTACTTGAATCTGCATTTCATATATATGAGAAAAAGAAAAGAAAAGAAATCATTCCTATCTTCCATGCATTAATGTGTCTTCTATGCATTCAATGTATTCTCTATGTTTTGTGACTGTAACTGTCTTCTCCATATTTTGCGTGCCTGTATTTGTTGTGAGGACCGCCCTTTTTACTTCTGTTGTTATGACTATTTACATTATGGTTACTGTTACTTTTTATATTTGTGGGATAGCAGTTCCCGGAATTGTCAAACTATTCAACTTTATTATGATTTTGGAAAAATTAATTGGGTGATGTTTGAATAAGTTTACATTTCAGAAAAGTTAATTAGGTGATGATGGAAAATTGTAATATGATTTCATTTATGTTAATTAGAACTATGTCATGATAATGCATGTTTTTAAGTTGCTTCGGCTATGATGATTATATGTGGATACTAATCTTGTAATTTAGTGTGCAGGATTTACTAATCGAACCACAGATTTCGGAGATCATTCCGCACCTTGTTATTGTCATTCCCTGTTAAGCCGATCTGGTTCCACAAGGAACCAAGATCTTTCTGTGTTTGATGTGATGTTGTAATGTGGTCTTTCGTATGGTCGAGTGGGTTTGGTTACCCTCTTGTAACAATATTTTATGATTTGTGTTGTAAAAAGATTGAATTTGAATTTCTTTATTTTATTTAAATCTTTGAGGCCTTTTCATGTGCTTTACCTTGACCATGGGTGTCCTGGATGGGTTAAAGTTAACCCTGGGTTATACCCCATGGGTCCAGGGGCCCATTTGGCATGGGTAACCCTTGAGTAACCTCCATCTAGTCATCTTAACTTTCCCCTGAAGTTAAGTGGCGAAAATTGGGGTATGGGGGGGGACATGATGGGATTGTACCAACACCCAACCCATCCCTCTTCAATCCCCAAGGTAAGAGATGACTACAAACCCATCCATTATTGAAGGATTGACTTGAAGTCACCTTCTCCATTAGTGAGATTCCCCCATGTGTTGTGGGGCCATCCATGTGAAGGAGGGAAGAAGAGGCATGGGTCACCTGTCTTTTCCTCCTTTAACTCCTTTTATTTCTCCCATGCGTAAGAGAAATGACATGAGGAGAGGGATAAGGAGTACTCTAGGGATGGGTGAGTGACATAAGCCACCAGGACAGAATAGTGGTTTTGGGGGAGGGTGAGGAGGTGACAAGTGTCACCTCCCCATTCCTCTAAACTGAAAAGAATTTGGGTTATTTGTTTTCAATTTTGGGATGAGAGGGAGTTAGTTGAATTTTGGGAGAGTTTTTATCATTGCCAAAAAAATAGGAAAGTTAGCTGGGAGGTGAGGAAAGGGAGAGGGAGTTGTTGGCTAAGGTTGGAGGAGAACTCAGTGGAGCTCTGCAACAGTTTCATTCCAGGAGGGCTTTGTAAGGTTGGTTTGATTTTTACCTTTCTTTCGTATATCTGAATGTGTATGTAAAGTGTGTGAAAGATGATTATTTGTTTGTGTTTTAGATGTGTTTTCTGTGGGGTTTGTTGTCGGGTTGTTTGACAGAGCTTCTCCCACTTGGGAGAAATGCTCATCAAGTTTGGGGTAGGGGAGGAGAGATCCTCCTCGGGTGCATACCTATTTCCTTCTTTTGGGATGTTGAAAGCCTTGAGGGCATGTATCTGTGACTGTATCTTTGACTTGAGAGTCAAATACAGATTTCTTAAAAAAAATTTGTGATCAAACTTGGTTTGAGGCCAAGAGAAATTGTGTTGGTTAAATTATCTGTAAGGGTGACACTCTGGAGTTGAGTGTGTCCACTCTCCTACCCCTTATGAAACTCACTGTAGTTGAGTTTTCGTGTTGTGTAATTTACCCACGGGTGTTTGTGTGCTTTGGGTTTGTTGTTGTCCTTGTTGTGAAGTGGAGTGTTTGAGTTACCCAAGCATGAGTATGGTCTCCCTAGCTCGGGGGTGACCCTCTTGCGGGTCTACGGAAGGGAGGAGAGCTAGATGAGTGGTGTTTTCTTCTTTGTTTGTCTTTGATACGCAGGTTTCCTCTTGGAGCTTCTGGTTGGATTTGGAGAAGTTATATTTATGAAGAAATAGTTTATTCTTCTTTGTCATGAGAATTAGTTCATGATCTTTTGTAAAGAGTGTAAAAGAGAGCACCTCTCTTGATATTGTTGTAATTTATTGTCACCCTGGGAGTGAAGGAAATAACCTCCCTGATCATGTTATTGGGTGTGACTGTTACTTAGTTGTTACATAACTTCTTTTGTATGTTGGTTGGGAGAAGGAAATCCTTATCTTTCATCTTGTTAAGGGTAGTGAAAGAGTTAATCTTCCTGTATTGTGTATGATGTAATTATTTACCTTGAATTTCATATGGAAAGTTTGGAATTATTAAATGTGTTAATGGAAGGAAGAGATCATTACTTACTTGCACTCAAATCTGAACTCGTTTATGTAATTATAAAAATAGATCGCTTAACTAGTTGAAAGGACAGTTTTATAGTTCATTGTTATCATGGAAAAGACAGTTTTAAATGATTAAGTTTCTTTTTCATTAAATAATGGTTTCAATTATTTTGTAAAGTTTAGAGAAAGTCTATTATGTATTTACTTCTGTTTGTCAATTTGAGAAAATTAAGTGGTATTATGAAAATGAAATATATATACATATATATATGTATATATAAATATATATATATAGTTGTTATTTATTTACCATTTTTACAGAATATGAGAAACTGAATAATTGTTGTATTGGAGAAATTTGAATGGTATTTTGAAAATGATATATATATATGATTTGTTTAATTATTTATTAATTTATTTAACGAAATTGTGCAACTGAAATTTTATTGTTGCAATTGAAGAAATTGAGTATCATATAAATAAAATATATATATATATATATATATATATAAATATATATATTTTATTAAATATTAATAAAACGCGTTGCAAACATTATAATAGTCGAAATAAACAAAAAGGGAGCGAATTGAATTCGCTGTGTAAAAACAAAACACAGACATGAGTTACAGTGGGCGGTGGGGAATGAAACCCCACCACATTGTTTTAAGTTACGAAGTGTGGGGGGGGCGGAGCCCCACCCACACCCCACTTCATGGGATGTAGGTGGGGCTTCGCCCCCCCCCACAGTCCCTTTTTTTGAGCTCGCGGCCTTCCGCAGGCTGCAACCCCCACATCCCCCTTCCCTTTTGACCCCCGCGGGGCCACATCCCTGCCAGTGTTCGCCGTTCATACCTCCTCTACGACCTACACAGGCCCCTCCCCTTCGCGGCCGCCTTACCTCCTCCGCTCCGTCTTTTGTGTCCGCTGCTTGCCATGCGGCCAACACACCTGCGACCACCACCCACCTTGCAACCGCCACCTCACAGTGCCCTCTTCTCTCCCACAATCCGCCGCCCATGCCTGCAATATAACTTGTTTTCAAAAAAGAGTTTCTTAGGGTTTATAACCCTCAATTTTGTAAGTTATAGTTATTAATAAATAAAAAAAAAATAATTAGTGGGAGTTGTTGTTAGTGAATTTTATATTGTTATATAATTTTCACATGTGGAGTTATATCTATAACTCTATGCATAATATATATATATATATATATATATATGTATCAAATCTATATATATATATATATTTATGTTTTGAAAGAGAATTTTAAATATATATAGATATATTTATTTATCTATCTCTTTATATATATATTATATATATATTTATATATATGGTATATATATACATAGAAGAGGTTTCATGGGCCATTTTATGAGGCCCTCTCTATAATTCATAACAAGGAGATTTGCAAATTAATTCTAAAAATGAAATATCAAGGTATGGAAATTATGTTTTCGTCGTAAGTGAAGTATAAACGTAATTAAATAGAAATTTTGTTATATATCCATGATAAGGGTTTTATAAAGAGGAGAGCCTCCTACATATATTAACAATGGTATATGATTTACAATAAGAGTATTAATATTAATTATTAGTAATAATAACAACAGTAATTATAAATAAGAGAAAATAAAATTATAAATTAAAGAGAGCATAAAGGAATATATTGTAATACTCCGGAAAGAGTTTCTCGAAAGTTTCCACTATCAACGCGATTCAGTAACTGGGAAAATGAAGAGAAAAATTACACGTCACCTTGCTTAAAAGATCACTGGAAATAAACTTAAGAAGCCATCACAGACATTCCATGTGAGGCCATTTTAATCTCAACTGTAGTAAACGTCCATATAAGTAAACCTGTAAGAGAGTCGGAAGAAGAAAAACTAACATTGGAAAACACAGAGGAGAAAATGCGTGGCATTTCCCACATGGGATAAGAGAACTAAGTTGATGGACTCTCCTGCCAAAATTTGCTTAGGAACAAGTTTAATTAATACATACGGAGAGGAGAAACCTAGATCGGAGAAAACTAGGAGACCGAGTCCAGCGAAGTAGTAAACCAGTCTATATGACCTGGACCATTCGGGAGTTAGGATTAATGTCAAGAATAGATACAGTGATAACCCTGATTGATGTAAAATATGAAGAAAGGTCCGGATAAACATAAAGAAAGCATAGAAACCGAAAGAGAGAGAGACCGAAATATAAACAAACTAAATTATCAGAGAAATAGTTAAGGTGAGCGCGATAAAAATACAATCAAAATTAAGACCCAGAGAGAGCAAACAAACCGCCTTGTTGAGAATGCTAAGTCGAAGGAGGAGTATATTTCAGGAAACAAGAGAGGAGACAGACAACCATGCCTTGCTGAAAAATGACTCAATAGGGAGATCACGAGTCAGTTTAGTCAGAACAAGGCGTCGTGGGAAGTTGTTAATCTATTAGTGAACCACGTGCGTAAAATAGTGTTGAGTAATTCCCACTTACGCCGTAAGGCGTTATGCTGCCAGAATTTGCCGAGATTTAGATTTAGGAACCTTGATAAGATAACCCTTGTGGTGACGTTAACAGCATCGTAGAGACCCCCTTGTTGGTCTGCTTGCGTCTGGTTGCACGCAATTGTACTTGTACCCCGCCGACAACTGTAGTGTTTTCGCCTTGAGCGAACACCACCGAGCATGCTTACGCATGCGAGGGGGTTTCTAGGGGAAACGTGAGAAATTTTTTGATATTTCGTGTCATAACCACATGACATATGTGGCTATGACACGTGTGATGTGTGTTGTGACCACATGGAAAATGTGGGCATGACATTTGTCTTCAATGTGTCTGGCGTGTCTTCTTTGTGCTTGGCGTGTCTTCTTCATGCTTGTTGACCATACTATAATGCATGTATTGGCCTCATGTTTATACATACATTAAAGTGGGGCATACATTAAAGTGGGGGCTAAATGTACCGTCATAAAATGTCCCCTTGGGGGCTTTTCCCTCATAAGGTTTAGCTCCCGGGTCTTTAATGTGCATTTAAGACATCTAGCATCATATTTTGACATCCCGATGAAATGATCCCTAAGTTTCATGACAAATGGGACCTAGGGGATCCCTTGAACCTAACGCTACCTTAAATAGGGGGGAGGACTTGGGTACCTGTGCCCTAGTCCTGACCTATTTTGGGTTAGTCCCAAATTTTGGGTGTCAGCTTGTGACCATTATTTAGGTCCTATGCCGACACGGTAAGTTTGAATTACAAAATTCTTGGTGGGAGTGTTTGTAGTTGCATATAAAAGCATGTTTAGGCATTCATTTGTAGACTAGAGCATTACTAGATGATGACTAGCAAGCTATTGTGTTCTAAAGGTGATTCAAGGCTTTCATTGTGTTGCAAGAGCATATTTGTGTTGTCTATGTGTTTGTGTTTGTAGATTAGAGAAATCATCTCCTTATGGCATGAAGAGTTTCTTCCTTCCATGAGATCTTCACTACAAGGTAACATTCATTTGTGTTTGTGAGCATTTATCATTTGGTTTTTGCCTCTGCCTCACAAGAGCATACACTCTGTATCTGACAACGGTGTTTGGAAGACTTGAATGTCTCTCCAGGGCTTGACTGAGGCAAGACTCTAAACAACACAAGCCCCTCCCAAAGTTTTCATGATTGCAGGTTATAGGTTGAAGCTATAGACAAAGTGAAGTTGTAGGAGGGTACAACAGAGTGCTAGAATTGTAGATTAGAGAAGAAAATAGCTCCCTGGACTAGGGCACTCGCTCATTAGTCCTCAAAGTTTCGTGACAGAAAAACCTTCGGTACAACAAGAATAGGTTGCAGATCTTGTTTGGAGATCCCGACAAAAAGGAGGGCATTGAACTTGGGCGCCCGCTCTTTAGTCCCCGACTGTTCCACTTTTGAACCCTGAAAATAGGTGTACAGTTATTTGTCGTTTTACATCTCTCTATAGCAACATTTTCCATTATTCATCTGTTTGTTGTCGTATTTGCATAATTAGGGTTTTAAGGTATAATTGAGCATAAGAGAAGATAATTGACAATCAAATCATAAAAATCCAAGTGTCCCTACATCTCACAGTGACCTAGGGTAGGATAGTACATTGCAACTTGACCCTAGGTCCTTGAATAAAAGGGTAAAAGAAGGATATACACCAAAACTATAAAAAACTCAACTATCCAAATTTTACCCTTTACAGATGATTTGGATCAAAGGCTTGCAACAAGTTTGGGAACAAGATCATGGATGTGATTGCATGATTTTGATTATGATGCTAGATTGGGATGCACAATGATAAGGACTGATCTTACAATTTGGATTTTTAGGAATTTGGATTGCTGGGAGTAGATGGCATTGGTTTGTGTGTTGGTAGTCTTAAGCTAGATACCAATAACAAGTGAAAATTGAGTCTATCAACGAGGCATGATGGGATGATGAGGATGAAATGATAAGGGGATAATGGATAGGTGATAGCTAATTATAAGGCGATAATGGATAGGTGATAGTGGATAGTGGATAGAGAGTAAAAGGAAAGGATGAAGGGATGAAAGAATAATGGATGGTGTGGATAGGGTAATGCAGTGATGGGGCAATAGATGGGAGGAATAGAGTGCTTAGTATGAATTCAAGATTTCAAAGTCATGGTCAAGGGGGGATAGGATGGGGATGAGGGATTAGGAGGAAAGGGTGGGGGACGAGGAAGGATAGGTAGGTGGTATATGATGACAGATGGATGAAAGGATAGGGGATGAGGGAGGATAGGTAAGTGATAGAGGATGATAGATGGAGGATGGATGGATGTAATAGGGTGACTAGCTAGGTAAATTTTTGGCATTGTGAAGATGCAATGTTATAAAACCACCAAAGGGATTGTGGGATGAGAGAAGGGGGGTAAGATGGTGGATATAAAATAGAGGAGAGGTGGATATATGGAGTGCAAAGGTGATCTCCAAGGACTATGTCACTTAGGAAGATGATGCCCCACTTGAGTTGTGTCATGCATGACCAAGTATTATGATGGTGGGGATGGATGGATGTTATAATATATGCTTGGAAGGAAGGTATGTCAAGGTGTATCCAAGGCATGTCTTACATATTTGCCCCTATCCTTAGGAGGATTAAAAGTGGGGAAGGAGGATAAAATGATGACAATAGGATAGGATGGTAGGTATGGAGAGGAAACAATAGGATGAGTGGATAGGGATAGTGAGGGGGATTCGTGAATAAGTAGATGGATGATAGGATGAGGATATGTGATGGATGGGAGATGATAAGCAAGGTGAGATTTGCCCCCAAGTGTAGGGTGAAAATGGATGAGGGATTACACATGATGCCCACAAGGGGTTTCATCATGGTACTTTCCCAAGGTGGCACAAGCAGTGGTTTTCACCATTGCACAACTTTATTTCTCTTTATTTTTTTGATTTTTCTATTTTTATGCTTTTTTCTATTTTTAGTTATTTTTTTAGATTTTTTGGAATGTTTGGATGAATGGATTTGGATAGAGGAAGTGATTTGGAGGGGGATAAAGACTCAAGAATCTATTTCTATAGCAAGGTAATAGTGGCCCATGCTGGATGGATGTCACACATGGACCATGTCAAATGCTATGACACGCATGTATGTTGGTAGGCGATGACGTGAGATGGAGTGATGTGGATGGATTATGGTGTGGATTATGGATGGTGAATGATGGTGTTATCAACGAGATTGCACCCTCTTGTTGAATGTGATCAACAAGACCCCATGATACAATGTGAATAACTTCTAGGTGTGGGACCTTGCAAAACTTGAAGCTAAACCTCCAGGTGAAGGGTTGGTTCCCAAGTGGTGTTTTCACCTAAACTACTCTAATCTATTAATGTTCTCAGAGGAAAAGGGTAGGAAATGACATAAACTAAACTTACTATAGATGGAGGTGATTCACCAAAAGTTTAAGACCTAAACTACTATTGGTTGACACACAAATCTTAAGAAAAACTAGTTGTTCTACACACAACTCAGACTCATTTTTGCTTACAGCTTAGGATTTTGTAAGGAGGTTTGATGTCTTGTAGTTTTAGGAAGGAAGTTTCACGTTTTTCACAACCTAGGATTATTTTGAATCATGATACATCTTATAACTCATAGAGACATGCATTTTTTTGTGACAAAGGCAACAAATATGATAGTTTTGTTTAAGGATTTCACTGAATATCACATAAACATACATTCATATTCATTCATGCACAATGAAAACAAGAGTTGAGAAAGTGAAATTCTTGAATTTTTATTGAAAGAAGGTGTCCGTACAATTGAATAAGTCTGATAATGACTTAAATTTCTTTGAAAATGGTTACAAAAATGTTGTCATACAACTGAAACCAAGTTACAATGTCTGGTTTTTCTGACTTACAATGCTATTTCTTGCTGATACAATACAAAAAATAAGAGAGAATTAATAAAAAACTAAGTCTAAGTCTTTGATATCCTCAACTAAACATGGGGAGACCAAGAGAGTGAAAAAAGGATGAAAATTCATGACCAAAACTAGGTCAAACCTCCTTTAGGTGCCCATGAAGTCTCCTAGTTTGATTTGGTTTCATGCATGTCATGGTTGACCTCTTCAAGCTCCTAGGAATGTGCTCCAGTTGCTCCTTGATGATTGGGAAGTCCTCAAACTGCCCCTAGATACCTAGAGAGTGGTCAAAACTGCCTTAGACTGCACTAAAAAGCCCCATAACTATTCCAACCACCACTTGCAAGATGATAGGGCATATGGAAAGATTTGGGCTACTTTTGGAGTCTTCCAACTAATCAAAACCTACCTCATAAAGGCTTTAAAACACTTATCACTCCACCAACTACCCCTGTAGGGTCTTCTTCAAGGTTAAAATTGCTTATATGTGTCCTTAGCCTGAGTTTTACAACCTCAAAATGTTTAGAAACTTCATTTTTATATCTCAATCCCTTTGGTTGAAATACACATTATGTATTTCAACCTTCTTGTGTTTTGCATGTTCTCATAGGTTTGCAACTTCTGTGACATTCTTGTCTTCTTAGATGGGTGTCTTGACATTGTATCATATTGCATAAAATCACAATCTCTATAGTCTTTTGTGAACCTTCTACTATTGTAGATTGTGCTTTTATCCTTCTCAGGCCACCTTCTTCTTCTCCCTTCAACTAGACTATAGACCTTATAGACTTTATTCCTTCTTAGGTCCTTGTCCTTTAAATATTGTCTTCACTATGTTTGCTACTTCTCAGAGATGACTATTTTGTTGTCATAGTGTTGTTCCTACTGATTGTGTTCATTCTTGTTAAACTGTTCCAAGCTTGCTAACTATTCCATCACAATATGGACTATTTTCCTTCATTTTGTATACAGTCATTTGACTAATTTTCCTTGCTTTATCACTATTCTTCCACTGTTTATGATAGTCAAGTTAATTACTACTCTTTCACAGTCTATGAAAACCCTAGCCAACATTCCAACATTTGACATTTGTACACCAAAAAAATGATGAAGATATAAGAAGAGAGGGTATAGGCTATAAAGACATCTGTACACAAACCTTAACACATTTGAAAATTGTAAGATCGAAACCCTATCTCACTGTTATGACTAAAACTATAGTGGTTTTCATAGCTCTTCATCTCCTTATTGACTTTCACTGCTATCCCTTATTCTTGTAGACCCTACAAGGTCCTACTGATGTATTTGTCTTTCCACAAAAGGTCTCTTTTCACTTTTTTGATAAGGTCCATCCACTCCTAGTACTGTATCATACCTTTGACTGCATATACTCCTTCATGAAAGTTTGATGACTACTCATGTTTTTGTTAAGTGCCAAAGCCTCTTGGATTTGACTGCTCTTGTCCACTGTCTTCATGGGGTTTAGAGTTTAACCGTCCAATGTGTCCTCAATATCCCTGCATTGTAACTGCTTCTTTGTAGCTCTCTGTGGACAATCACTGTCCATATTGTTCATCATAGTCTATGTTATCTTTGATGCTATTAGGAATGCCTTCATAGCATGATTGTCCCCACTGTACAAATGCCTTTCTGCTATTCTTTTGCACAGTCACAGTCATAGTGTTGACTATTGTATATTGTTTGACAATCCTCCTCCACATTGCTCCAAGATGTCTTTGCTATTTTGAGTCTACCCTTGCTGACTAATAGACATTTGTTTATTTGCTACTTTCCTTTATGACATTTCAATACAATGGTGATAGAAGACTGTCTCTCATGACTATTTTACCCCAGCTTTAGTTACACATTTAAAGGACTCATAACCATTGGAAGAGTTTATCACTGTTTCTATCTTGGTGCTTGTTTTCACATGGGGTCTCTTGGTCTACTCACTATCCCTAACCCAATCATTTATTTCTTTGCTCTCCCTACGCTAGGCAGATCTCCTGACTATACCCTTGAAGGTTACAACTCTTGGTGTGGGCAATCATTGATGACTTTGAAACAAGCTTTATATAGTCCTAAAGATTCTCCAAAACTCTGTTTGCTATCTCAGAGTTACAGTCCTCTGATTATCATCTGCAGAACTCTTTTCAAGGTTAGTAAATGCTTTCAACATGACCTCTGCCTCTTAACTATAGGCCTCTGCCCCCCTTGAAACTTTGTCTCCTTTCACTGTTCCAAAGAAGCTGACTGCTTAACAAGGTTTGTTGTTTATTTATTGTGTTTTGCTGCTCCTTGATTGGCATTTGTTGTCTCTAAAATTGTCCTTATGACCTATTATCCTTTGACTAATAGACATGTTCCTACTTACTTATATTGCTACTTACTCTCTTTGACATTCCCATACAAACTTTTACCATTATCTCTATTGTTGGTAAAGTTCGTATGACCTTCTTCACAGTACTGCTTGCTCCTATAACCTTAAATCTTTTAATGGCAACTTATAACACCTCCACAAGCCTATGGATGACTGAGAAACTCCTCAATGACATCTTGTGTATAATGAAGACAACCTAGGGTTTTCATCTAAAGCCTCTTCCTCTCAAGAAACAAAACTCCCAGAGTTTTTTCAAAACATTTGACAGGATAAATAAAGACCTTTGATAGAGTTAGCATGTAATGACATGAGACAATGAAGATACAATTGTAGACAAAGCAAAAACTTGACAGAGATCTTGACAAAGATCTAGGATGGTGCTACAAAATTGATAGAGGTTTTAAAAGCATGTTATAAGGGTGCATAGGAAGAAAAGTTGTCTACAATCCTGCATGAACAAAGGAGAATGCTTGCTAAAAGGTTTTGTAAAACATATACCTTCAGTTTGACAAATCTCTTGATTGCAGATTCATGTATAGACCCTATGGTTCTTATGGATAGGTCTATTGATGATTGCATGTCAACTGTACTTTTCCTTATGTAAACATTGAAGAAGCTTGTGGGCTCAAATATGAGCTAATCCTTTTATACCCTACTATTATCATTATCTTTGCATACAGGCTTCTATTTTCATGAAATTCTTGAGCTCCATACAGTCTTCTATAGATAGCATGATCATTTCTCATGTATAAAACCTTCTTGGACATCCAACATGAGCATGCAAGGCTTGTGAGTCTTTGGGTGACCTCCATTGCCATATTCTCCACAATTAAACTTCAGTACAAACCCTAGGGTCTAAGTGAGGAAACAAGAGAGAAGCACAAAGACCCAAAGAAAACCTAAAACAAGACCTAACTCAACCTCCAAACTCAAACCTAACTTGACTAGAGGCATCTTTCAAACAAGACACTTCCCTCCAAGCGCAATTATGGGTTTTTTGACAAAAACAAAGTTATTGGATGTATGAAAACATGCCTTTTGACCTTTGACTGATCAATGCATGCATCCTACATGGAGGAATGACCTTTTTTAGAAAATATAAAGGTGATCTTTGCAATTTAAAGTTTCGAAGGTAGCTACAACATAACCTTATAAACTTAAAACAATGTCTAGGTGGCATTTGCAAAGTTTACAAGGTCCACAATAACATTAAGATCTCCTTTTGTTGGATAAAACCTCTTTTAAAAACCTCTCAAGGACTATTTAGACTTCTTGAAAACCTTAGAAGACTTAAAACTATTTAACATTGCAAAATTTTGTTTTAAACTCTTAAGGATCTATATACCATACTTAACACCTTTTAACACCTTAGGAAACCCTAACGACTATTGAGCCCACAAGGCAAAAAATGTCAACAGATGGATGATGGACTGTGGGATTATGTGAAAGCATGGACCATAGGGATGTGATGGGGGAGATATGAGGAATAAGGGATGTATGATGGAGGGATGAAGGTATGTGTGAATAATGTGGGGTTGAGGGGAGCCAAGGCCAACGGTTGCACACACTATAATAGATTTTGAAGCTTTTGATTTGGAGGGGGAGTGGGGAGTAATGGAGATTTTGGATTCATGACGGATTTGTAGGATTGGGATGGGGGATTTTGGGATTGCTGATTTGGGAATTTAGGGACCCAAATAGACTAGGGATTTTTATGATTTTTTGATGGGGAGCAGGATTTTTGGGATGTGGATGCTCCACTTAGATTTGTTTCTTTTTTATTGGGGACCCACACCATATTTATTTTTGCTTTTAGAGGTGTGGGCTTATGTAGCCTTTTAGATTAATTTTTCTTGGATGTTGTGTATCGATTCCCTATGCCATGTCACTCTTTAGGTTTTTTTGAATTCTGTGCTTTTTGTAGGGAGGCATCCAAATTGTTATTTTTGAATCCCATGGGGTGTTTGATAGCTTCATGTTTGGATAGTGTGTGCCTAGGTTGATCTTGATTAGGAGTTTTGGGGGATTAAGATTTATGGATGGGTATATTAAGGATAGGGGATAAGGGGATTTGAGGATGGGGATATTAAGAGTTGGGAGAAGTGGAGGAAGTGTGGATTTAGAAATATGTATGGTCACATGCTTTTTGGATTGATGGATGAAATAAGATGGAGGAGGGGGGATGGCAACATGTTTTGGGCATGCGATGAGATGCACCAACTTTGGATTTGGATGAAGGGGATTTGGGAGGTGCATGGGTGGTACCAACATGTTTGGATTTTTTACCTTGGGATGTATAGCCAAGGCCACGTGTGTGTGGATGGATTTTGATATGGATGGGATCCAAAATGCCATTTTCATAAATACCTAGGCCTTTACCATGATAGTTCGTGTATTGGAGCATACGTTGTGCAATAGGCTAGGTGTTGTTTTGGAAACAAGACACGAGTACTTTATTAGATGGAGGGGGATGAGTGGTGGAAGAAAGTTTTTCCTCTCCTACAAAAGAACCACCATGGATGAATGTACTAGGACCAAGAGGATAGGACTGTGGATTTGGGATGGGGTTGATAGGTGATGGTGAAGGGTCGATGAGAGATGGTAAAGGAACAATGGGAGATGGAAAATGATTGATGGGGGAGGATGTGGGATCAATAGGAGATGGTGTTGGATTAGGAATAGGAATAGATTGGATGGTTGGATCATAATTAGGATGGGGAGTAGATGTTTTGACATGCTTTAAACAAGGATGTTGACATAACCGGGTTTACATGGATAGTGTGTTGGGGGACGAGCATGTAGTTTCAATTATTTGAATAGGATCCTTGGACAGGGTGGATGGAGGATAGGGTGATACTTTGGATAGGATTTTAGACAAAATGGAGTAAGATGGTGATTTATTTTTTATGGGGGTGAGGTTGGTGACAAGGTCATCAATGGCACATTGAGATGTTTGGGGAGGAGTGGAATGAAGTGACTCCACAAATTTGTTTTCATGGTTTTTCTCAACACTCTTAGAGAGGAGCTCTTGGAGAAAGGATGATTTGTATTTAGTAGGAGAATTGGATAGTTGTGGGTAGATGGAATATGTTGTGGATTGGATGACAAAGTAGATGTCAGGGTTGGTGGATAATGAGATGGATTTGGATAAGGAGTGGATGGATAGGGATATGACGGATTTGGATAAGGAGAGGATGGATTCATATAAGTGGAATAAGGATAAGAAGGGTGCGATGGATTAGGGGATGGTGGATAGAATGGATTTCCCTTGTCAAGGGTAGCATAAGGATGACCTTAGGACATGCAATAAGGTGTTGGGGCATAGCTTGTGCTAGCAAATGCATGGTCATAAGGTGCTTTCATGTTTATGGATGGGAGAAAGTGATTTATGGAAAGCTTACTTGAAATGATTTCATCAAGGATTTTGATTTTAGCTTGTTCAATGACATCATCATATGAAGTCATGATTGGATTTGAATTTAGGATGATACGATGTAGGATGACTTGATGAAATTGATTTTGACTTTAGATTAGAGGGGGATATATTTAGATTTATTTGGGATTTGGATTGCATGATTTTGGATTGATTTGGGATTTGGATTGATCAAGGTCAACGATATATGACACTTGATGCTAGGATGAATTTGATTTGATTTCATTAATCAAGGTCAACATTATATGATGCTTGACTAGATTTTGATTGATTGGGGTTGATTTTGGATTAAAGGCCAAGTCCCTTTGATGGTTGGATTGGATTAGATTTGATTAAGGATTAGGCCAAGGGCCCTTTGGATAGTGATTGGGATGATGATTTGGAGGAAAATGATTAGGATTTGGATGAAATTGGATGGAGTATGATTAGGATTTGGAGAAGGTTGAAAGAGGTTATCCTTAACCAAATTTTGATTTGCAAATGATGTTTCTTGGATTAAGGATTGGAATTGGATTTTGATTAGGGATGGTTAGAGGAATGATGGATGATTGATTTAGGATGAGGGATGATTAGATGAGGTTGGGATTTGAATGAAAGTGTATTAAGCTCAATAATAGCATTAGAATTAGAGGGATTTATGGATGAGATCATTAAGGATAATTGATGGGATTGGATTAGGATGGATGATGGGTTTGATTAGAGAGATGGGTTGGATTAAGATTAGAGATTAAATGGATTTGGATTGGATGATGAAGATATATTATGATTAGGGATGAAATGGATTATGAGTGACTTGATTAAGATAAAATAGTGGGGTTGGAGTAAGCTCAATTGATGGGAATAGGTTAGGATAATTGTGATGATTAGGAAATGGATGAGGTGGATACTGGATTAGGATTAGAGGGATAGATGATTAGGATAATAAAAAGTGGATTAGGAAGGTAATGTATATTGGATTGGAAAGTGATTAGAATGATAGGATGGGATTAAGATCAAAGATGGGAATTGATTAGGATAATGGTGATGATTAGGAAATAGATGAGGTGGATAATGGATGTAGGATAATTGGATTAAGACAATAATAGGAGGAGATGATTAGGATGATGGAAAGTGGATTAGGATATGGATTAGGAATATAATGGATATTGGATTAGAAAGTGATTAGAATGATAAAATGGGATTAAGCTCATAGATGGGTTATGATTAAGCTCAAATGATGGGTTTGATTAAGAATAATGATGATGATTAGGAAATGGATGAGGTGGATAATGGATTAGGATTAGGACCTTGTTTTGACTTGGAAAATTTATTTGGATTAGGGTCCAATGATGATGGATTAGGAGAATGATTTGGATGAACAAGATAATGATTAGGATTAAATTGGATAATTGGATGAGTGTGTAACATCACATTCCATAAATCTCAATGATTAACATAATTAATCAACTTATTCAAGAAATTGATAACAACGTGATTATCAAAATCAATGTTTAACCTGAATGATTCATTATCATTTCATTCAATTAAGCATGATATTCTAAATAGAATATAAAAAAGCTTCAAGTTACAATATTCAATTACATTTTTTTAGTGAATAACTTTCACTATTCATATACAAGTTATTCTCAAGGCATCAAATCTAACATTATCCATAATAATTGATCATCAAGTCATAAAATGAAAGAGCACTGCATCTAGAACATATGACATCTATCTTCATAAGCCTCGACTTGTCTCATCCTTGGGAAGGAGAGCATCATCCTAGTTCTTTTCCACCAACCACGGACTAGCGGTCCCTTGCTCAACTTCCTAATTGGAAGAGGCCCTACCCTTCTTGGAAGGGATAGATATTAGGAAACCATTAGGTTATCCATCTGAGTATCTGGTGTTGTGTCCATAATGCATCCCAGTCACACAACTATAGATCCACTCTAACTATGTATGACACTATTGGAGACATTATGCCATCTGGAGCACTATGGATCGATAATGCATGCAGAGATAGATGCATTACTTTGTCTAAAGATTTACATACATTTACGTTACACAATGAATGTCGTCGTATGTCCACCACCCTGACTCAACTTATAAGTTGTCATGTCATATAGTGAGTTTAAATTGACCTCTCTCTCTAGGTCTAGTATAAGTGGGTTCAATTCAACTCATAGTCCATACCAGGACAATAATGGGTTACTTTCGTAACAAGAAACTTGTGACTCCTCATCACTTTGTTGCACTTTCTAATCATATCAAAGGTCAGACCATATTCACCAACCTAAGTCTCCCATGGTTTCTAATTTCAAAATAAACTATCATATAGGTTAAAATCACAATCTTGGTACCCTAGGCATACCTTGCCTTATCTAATTAGAATGGTTTCATAAATAATTGATAACTCAAATTACTCCTATGAGATTTTAACGATAACCACTTTCTCCATAGAGTTCAATCATAAGTTTGATAAGGGTTTAAAACTTGTAATAATATCCATATAAATCTTAGCTAATCATGCTTCCCATTCTTCCATGTTATCAATAGTAAGAAGGGATTCCTCGTTAATGAATTGGCTAGCATGCAAGCCACCATATAATAAAATAGTGATCTTTTGAATAACACACCACCTCCTTACTTGAGGGGTAGACAAGTACAACCTAGGTTATTTTAATAACCTTTTAAGCCACAGTTAGGTTCCATGTAAGGTGAAAAAAGATTATGATTGAGTGGTATAAGCATGGTTTAAGATTAAGGTCGTATTGACCATCACCATAGTTCGGGGTGGATGCATTGGCCACATGTGGGCTAAACCATTATGTACTTAATACAATAGTTCTAAACTTTTCGTGCCATTAGCACTTTTGGCTCGACTCATTATACTAGTTGTGGCACTATTATTATTAAAGCCACATCGATAACCGACATGTAAATGTTACAGTGGATATGTGCTAGGCCTTAATGGCCTTGAGCTATAGTTTCAATAAAGAATATGATGAATTAAAGCTCAGCCTTAACGACCTTGAGCTACAATCACAATAAAGATTACAATGAATTAAAGCTCGGCCTTAGTGGCCTTGAGCTACAGTCATAAAAGAAATTTCAAGGGTTTAAATATCAGCCATAACTACCTTGAGCCATAGTATAAAGAGTGTTTCAATGGTTATACAAGCTCAACCTTATCAGCCTCGAGCCTATGCAATAAAGAATGTTTGCATGAAGCTTATTACACTAAACATGCTATGAAAGGCTTGACATAGTTGATACTTACAAAACTAGAATGTAAACAAATGAAAGATGGCGTTCTTACAAACTTTCATTCTATTTGAAAGAAGTTATTCAATGTAATCTTTTCAGTTTGGTTCACTATTCTTTCTTGCTCTGTATCTCCTTCCTAGCGTAGAGAGAACAACCTAAAAAATAAATGATCCATTTTTCTCCCAAATAATGATAGTCCAAAAATGATAATCAAAACTTGTTATCTTTTCTCTTCTTGGCATGTTGATCTTGGTGGAAACTACCACCCTCGCCATAATACAGTGGGTGGTTTTTCCCCACTTAGACAACCTCCGAGTTCATAGGGACTCGTCGATAGATAAATGTCATCAGCCAACCTTTTGGTGAGCTCGAAGCTCCCATTAGTTTCAAATATTCAAAATATCACTCAACTACCGTGGGTTATGTCAACTATAGAAAATTAATAAACATAATAGTATAGCAAGAAATTTGATATCAGACTATATGATCATAGCATAATATTATTTTCATGCATCTACTTGATGTATGTAAATACTTGTATTAATCAAGATGTCCTTTTCGATATCACCTTGTTCATGGTGATAGGGTTAACATGTGATTTAGGGATTGAGCACCGCTCTCCCTTCTTCACTAAGAACCCAAAGCATAATAGACCAATAATAAAAGAATTGCGATCCCTGTTTAGGAATATTTAGAGCAATAAGAAAAGGCTTTGACACATGGCAAGACTAACTCTTGACTTGCATTGACATTCCAATAACATCATTAGGTCGAGTCGATACAACTTTGTCAAAATGACTAAATAGACAAGATGACACAAAATGAAAATCAACCATCCAAAAAGAAGCGTAACTTACACCAACTACAGTAAAGACATAACCTGTAGTACTCCGTTTGGTATTAATATCCCCTACCAAATTCGAGTCTACATAACCTGCTAAATTGGTATTAGAGCCCCCAAAACATAAATGTTTATTGGATGTGCCTCTCAAATATTTGAGAATCCATTTTACCGCATTCCAATGCTCTAATCTGGGATGACTCATATACATGCTTATGAATCCTACAACATGTGCAATAGCTGGTCTCATGTATACCATGGCATACATTAAACTTCCTACAGCTGAAGCATATGGTACCTTGGACATTTTTTCTTCATCCTCTTATGTCTTAGGACACATCTCCTTAGTCAGTTTCAAATGACTAGGTAAAGGTGTACTGATAGATTTTGCATTCTCCATATGGAATCTCTGCAACACCTTTTCAACATAATCATCCTGAGATAGAGTCAATTTTTTGTTCTTCCTATCTCTGCAAATTTTCATACCAAGGATTTGTTTTTTTGCCCCGAAATCCTTCATAGTAAATGATTGTGCTACCTATTGTTTTAACTCTCTAATGTGATCCATGTTAGACCCTGCTACAAATATGTCAACATATAAATATAAAATAATGTAGCTGTCATTATCCAACCTCTTAAAATAAACACAATGGTCAGAATTACACTGGCTATAGCCTTGTTTAGCCATAAAACTATCAAATTTCAAATACCATTGCCGAGGTGCTTGTTTCAGGCCATACAAACTCTTTTTCAATTTGTACACTTGTTTCTCTTTACCTTTGACCTCAAACTTGGGGCTATTCCATATATATCTCCTCCTCCAAATCACCATGCAGAAAGGTAATTATCACATCTAGCTATTCAAAATGCAAATCTTCACCAGCCACAATACTTAAAACAGTACGAATAGAAGTCATCTTGACAACTGGAGATAATATCTCATCAAAATCAATACCTTTTTTCTGTGCAAATCCTTTTACAACTAACCTAGCTTTAAATCCTTTTTTACCTCCATCTTCCTCTTTTAGCCTATAAACCCATTTGTTTGGTAAGGCCTTTTTACCTATAGGCAACTTACATAATTCTCAAGTCTAATTTTTCAGCAAGGAGTCCATTTCTTCTTTCATTGCAAGCTCCCACTGAACCTTTGTATCCACCTGCATAGCTTCATCATACCCTTCCAGTTCACCAGCATCTGTCAACAAAATAGAATACAAAGAGGGAGAAAACATTTCAAGAGGTCTACTTAGCCTTGTTGACCATCTAACATTCACTGGAGTTTTGGTATTTCTTGTTGCTATTGCGGAGCATGAGAAACCACTGGAACATCCTTATCTGGAGTATCATCCAGCACCACATAATCCTTTTCTTTCTTCTCATGCTGCTGCAACTAATCTTTGTACAACACCTTCTCATTAAATACATCCTTGCTTCTCACAATTTTCTGATTTTCAAAATCCCAAAGCCTATAACCAAATTCATCAATGTCATGTCCAACGAAGGTACACTTTTTTGATTTTGCATCCAACGTGGTTCTATTTTCAGAAACTACATGTGCAAATGCTTCACATCCAAAGGTTTTGAGAAAAAAATAACTCACCTTCTTAGCTATCCATGCTTCCTCTGGAATACCACAGCCAAAAGAAACTGAAGGACCTCTATTAATTAAATATATAGTGGTATTGATAGCCTCTACCCACATGTTTAAAGGCAGCCCAACATGTAATTTCATGCTCCTTGCACACTCCATTATTGTCCTATTCATGCGCTCAGCCACTCTATTCTCTTGTGGAGTACCTGGAACTATTTTCTGCCTATGAATTCCATTAAAGGAACAATAATCCTCAAATTGTTTGCTGCAATACTCACCAACATTATCAGATATGAGAAATTTTAATCTTTTACTTGTCTCATTCTCAACCAAGCTTCTCCATTTCTTAAATGTTTCAAATACATCAGATTTCTGCCTAAGGAAATAAATCCAAACCTTCCTAGTTACATTATCTATGAATGTAACATAATACTGAGAGCCACTGAGAGAAGATACCTAAGCTAGCCCCCATACATTTGTATGCACAAGCTCCAACTTTTCATCTTTCTTTTGCTTCCCATCCTTTGAGAAAACTGACTCTCTTTTATTTTCCATACACACAACTTTCATAGAAATCCATATTAATACATTTCAGACATGGTAAAACTTTCTTAGAATGAAGTACCTTCATACCTTTTTCACTCATATGCCCAAGTCTGTTATGCCACAGTGTTGTCTCAAAACCTACAACTATTTCAGTCTCTTCCTACGAACCCATAGTAATTGTTTCTGAACCTGTTTGATTTTTCTCTGCAACAACTAAAGTAGAAGGAACAGTATGGCCTATACAAAGATATAAGGTGCCTACTTTCACACCTTTTTCTACTATTAAGGCACCTCTTGAAACCTTCCAATTTTTATCACTGAAAGTAACTATGCAACCTTCATTAGCTAGCTACCCTACTAGTCTTAAATTCCTACTCAACCTTGGAACATGCCTTACCTCTTGTAGTAGCCAATGATTCCCATTCTATAACTTAATTTTGATTCTTCCCTTTCCAACAATTTGATAGGGTTTGTTATCTCCTAAATAAACCAACCCAAAATCCCCTTGGACATAATCAAGAAAATAGCTTCTGTGGGGTGTAGCATGAAATGAGGCCCCTAAATCTAAAACCCATGAATCATCAACATCATCTAGGGAAAGAATCAAAGCATCATCTTCAGATTTATTACTTACCACATTTATCTCCTTATTTCCTTCTTGTTTGTCTCCTTATTGCCTTCTTGTTTGTCTCCTTTATTCTTCTGAGACCAGCAATCTTTCTTTAGATGACCTAGTTTCCCATAGTACCAGCAATCCTTCTGTCCTCTAGATTGGGACCTCTTGTTCTTTGATTTTCCTCATGACTTCCCATGACCTCCAGAACCTTTTCCTCTCTCCTTTGATCTGCCCCTACTTTCTGCATTCAAAACACTACCTGATGTGGCTCCACTTGAGATTTTCTATCGCATTTCCTCTCTAAGGATAACACCAACAACATCATCAAATTTTAAAGTGTTTGAACTAGAGACAAAGTTACTTACAGCTATTACCAAGCTATTTTGGCTTTCTGGCAAAGAACATAATATCAAGAGAGCCCTCACCTCTTCATCAAATTTCACTTTTATGGAAGTTAACTGACTGGTAATCATATTAAACTCATTTAAATGATCTATCACAGATCTACCTTTAATCATTTTTAGATTAAACAAATGCTTCATGAGAAATACCTTATTTGAGGCTGAGGGTTTTTCATACAATTTAGCCAAAGCTTTCATCAATTCAATTGTTGTTGTTGCTTCTGTTATATTGAACACCACAGATAGTGCCAAGCACAACCAAATGGTTCTCAATGCCTTTCTGTCCAGAAGATTCTAATCCTCATCAATCATTGTTGCCAGTTTCTTGGCTATTCATTCCAACAGCCTCCATAAATCCTTCTGATAGAGATAATCCTCCATCTGCATCATCCATAACTAATAGTTCTACCCATTGAATTTATCTACCTTCAATTTATCATCATCTGCCATTGCTCCCACTCAACTGTGAGACCTTCCTATAGACGATAATCGAACACAACCCTCTTTGATACCGCTTGTTAGGGTTAACCGGCAGAAGATATCAATTAAATGCAAATAAAGATTAAACAGAGGAATGGAAAGACATAGAAATAATAACAACGAGAGACAAGTAATGGGGTTCACCCAAACCCAGGCTACATCCACCAATAGAGAGTCCAATATTATTATCCAGTAAATCAAACTGATTACAACCAACAATCCTTGCAACTCAATACCGCTGCAAATACTACAATACAATATCAAAATCCCACCCGCGAGATACATCCTAATCGCTTATAACAAGCCTTTTGGAAGCTTCTAGAATTAGGGTTTTATAATGTCATTTTTCTTTTGTCGGTTAACAAAAATTAACAACTGACTCCAAATGCGCAAAAAAGAAGGAAAAAAAAATTCAGGGGCTGCGCCCCCCAACCCCCACTCGGAGCCCGGCCTGGCCCCGAACCCCAGTGAGGATACATGACAACTATATAGTACTTGCATGATTAGTCACCACATACCAACAACAAGTTGATGATAGATGATTTCAAGAAATATTTTTCCAAGATCACATTCGAGAAAATTCGTAGGATCACCAACAAAGTAACAAACGCTATGGCTCTTCTAATGCACATAGATGTGAGTTTTTGGTTGAACAACTTTTGATACCTACTTTCGAAGTTCCACAATCTGAGCTTGTATGTGAACTTGTTGGTCCCAATTTTCCTTAGTATGAGGATATATACGAGTATCTCCGCCATGGTACGTTTCCATTCCAACTATCCAAAACCCAATGCAAAACTTTCATTCGCTGAGCCTCTCATGACACTATCCTTGGAGAAACCCTATACCATAAGAGTCTTGATGGTATCCTTCTTAGATGTCTTGACTCAGAGGAAGATAACATTGCTTTACGTGAGGTACATGAAGGTGTCTATGGTTCACATTTTGCTAGCCCTAGTCTTGTTAATAAACGTTTGAGAGCTAGATACTATTGGCCAACAATTGAGCAAGATGCACAAAAATTTACTAAGCACTATCTACAATGTCAGAAACACGAGGACTTGATACATGCTCCAGCACATGAGCTGCAACCGATTACTACACCTTGGCCTTTTTCCCAGTGGGGACTCAACCTCATAGGCAAAATTTATCCCACCTCATCCAATGGCCATAAGTTTATAATTACCACCATCAAGTATTTTACAAAGTGGGTAGAAGCCATACCAATGACTTACATCATTGGTGCAAACAAATATCCAAGTTCATCCTCCATCATATCATTTGCCGCTATGGAATCCCACAAGCCATTGTGACTGACAATGGGCGTCCCTTCAAGAACCATGAAGTTCATGAGTTATGCAACCAATTTCATATCCAACATAGGTTCTCAACACCTTACTATCCTTAGAGTAATGATCAAGCTGAGGCTTCTAATAAAAGCATTATCAAAATCCTCAAGAAGGCAGTCAATGAAGCTAGCTGTGATTGGCACCTACAACTTAATCCAGCCTTGTGGGCTTATCAGACAAGTTTCAGAACTCCCACTAGTGCTACACCTTATTATCTTGTATATGGCACTGAAGTTATCCTACGTATAGAGGTCAAGATCCCCTCGTTGAGAGTATCCCTGCAGCATCTCATTTTTGATGAGGAATATAGGATATCTAGGTTAAATAATCTAGAGCTATTCGATGAATGACGTCTCACAACACTCAATCATCTCCAAGTTTATCAAAATCATCTTCACCATAGCTACAAAAAAAGATTAGAGAAAGAAGGTTCTAGGTAGGAGACCTTGTCCTTAAAGAGAATAAGAAGAATCAACAAGATTGTGAGCAAAAAGGTAAGTTTGAACCAAATTGGTTAGGACCATATGTGATCACATCAATTTATGGATCAGGATCTTACACTCTCACAACACTTGAAGGCATTCCTGTGGATGAACCCATCAACAGTGTTCATCTAAAGAAATTTTATGCTTAATCCTCAGAATATATAAAAAAAAAGAGTAAAGATAAATAATCCGTCCTGTAGTGAAAACTTGGTAAACATGTGCTATGTGTAGAACTAGCTCTTATCATCTACTTGGTCTTCATTTGCTATCTATCCATTCATAATAAGCTTTGTCTGTACTATAACCACCTCCACCCATCTCCATAATAAGCTTCATCATCCCTAATAAGATCATTCCCTTTTCCACCCTTATGCTTATTGCTATCATGGTTTTTTGGAAATTGTTGGAGTTGATGTATCATTTTGTCCATCATCCTTCTAGGTCTAGGTTGTCATCTCATCCTTTACCATCCATAATAAATTCAACCATACTGGGGGCAGTTGTTTGCATCTATTTTTTGGAGTGGATACTTTAAGCATCATAGTTTAACATTGCACCAATGACATTTCACATCACCCAAACATCATTCGATGCATAACCTAATCAATCAATAAGCTCGATCAATCCATCCACCTTTATCATCATCACCATCAATAAAAACATGAATCAGAACTACATCTTACCTCTATCGTTAAATGCCTTAATCTCATGGGTATAGGGTACGTAGGCAATCTGGGATATGGAGGAAGTACCTAGATTCAGGCATAGGTGATAGACCATTTCCATCTTCCATCCTTCTTCTAATCTTCATCAATCATTTTCTTTCTTCCACCTCACATTATTTTATCATCTATCTCCCACATCATCAATAAACACCCAGAACTACATATTATCACATCTCATCATCATTGTATGATGCTTTGATCCTGTGGATACATGGTATGTAGGCAGTCTGGAATACGAAGGAAGTATCCAGTACACAAGCACCGACGATTCAATCTTCCATTCCCCGTCCATCTCTCCTATCTTCCTTTCTCTTCTCTTTGATTAACTCAAGCAGAACCAAACTATGCAACTCACGATAGCTCAAGCACTTATCAAATCCGGGGTAAGATAAAATCACTTGTCCGCATGCCTTTAGCCAGCATTTGCTATATCAAACCAACATCTTAGCCTTCAACATGATATATCTTTCTTCACATCAAGGAGCTATCCAATCCATCCAAGAGCACCCTCTATTGGAAAGAGAACATGATGGTTGTGTCTTTTGTTTATCTTTTGATTTATCTTTTGTCCCTTTCTAATATCTTTTGTCAAGGCTGCCTTGATTCATCATATCTTGGTATGTCATGATGAAGTATGGACTGGGGCATGGTCACTTACTTTCATATGCCATGTTTGTGGGATGATCTTATTCTCCTACTATGCTTAATGGTATCTTGTCCATGTTGGGATTAGCATCTTGCATACCAATATCTTTTGTATCTAAGAAGCTAAGCAGTCTCTTATGCATTAAGACTATTCTATACTAAGACTATTTCCCATACATATAACCAACAAGGTGTCATTATGTTTAGTGGAAATAAGTTCAAACCTTTGCTTGCAGAGTCAAAGTCCATCTCAAATCAACTAATATTCATATCTTGTGTATGTTGGATCAACATCTTGACCTCATATGATAGACAAGATTGTATTATGTTGTATGCATTGGATGCATCGCCACCCTAGTCATTATACCTTGGTGCATAATATCCATATGCTATATCAAACATAAGGATTGCAAATCTTAATAATTTGTGTGCAACTGTTGTTAAAGCTGCATCCACTATCCATTATCCATCTATTCATTTAACATAATAAAATCTATAGCTCTCACAAGGATTGATCAAGTCTTACTTTCCTCCATCTTCATCATCTTCATCCTATAAGACAAGTGTGTTAGACATAAATCATTATTATAATCATTTATCATAAACATTACATTATAAGCATCATAATCATATCCATGTATCATTTATCATCTATCCATATGTATATTAGTCATATAAAAACATATAATCATCAAATCATAATCATAAGCATCCATACATATAACCAATGTGCATCTCATCATCAAATATGTAAACATAATCAATATCCATAACATATATGCATCCATGACAATAGGAACCATATATCATCATCAAAATCCATCATCATATATAAGCATCATGGGTCAATATATACAAGTGTCTATCATGTACAAGATAAATTGATATATTCAAATCTGGCTAACAAAGAGCCATCAAAATAATACATATATCGGATTGCAGGCCTCAAAATGATACAAAACTGATACAATGTACAAATAGGACTAGCCCTAGTGTCTAGTGGCACTTCTCAATGAGGCCTCCCCCTGATCTCTACCTCTATCACCTCCTGTCCCCCTATGTCGTGGCGGCCCCATAATTGATCCCATTGACCGTGACCCACCTGTCTGTCGGGAGGCCGAAGCACCTGACCTACTCTGGTAACTCGGTTGCCTCTGATCAACTAGAACTACTCCATGGTAGAGTCCATGGTAATACTTTGCCTCGCCATGGGCTCTCCTTGCACTCTAGCCAACTCTGTCGCCAAGAACAACATCGCCTAGTTTATGCCTAGAGAAGCTACAACTGCATCCCTCTCTAATGTCACCCACTAAACCCTTTGGATGGTTGTCTCTCTCTCAAAAGTAATAGTATGTACTCTCTACAACACCACATCTCACTCTATTATCAATCTAGCTATAGCCCCATCATCAGGCATGACCTGTGCTACTTGTGGTGCTTGTGATTGTAGCTGTGCAACCTGTGTCTGATAGGCCTGCACCTGTCCTCAGGCATGCCTCATGGCCACTATGGCCCTGTGCCTATCCACCTCTAATATTCAAAGTCAATTATTTACCTACATCCTCCTACCAATCTCTCTCTCTAGTTGCCATCTAAATTGGGACGCTATTGCGTCTGTCTCCACCTCCTCCCATAATATGTTGTAGCTGTGGTGGAACCTGCACATGCCGTGAGACCTATCCATGTATCTGTCCCTACCCCTGGGCTACCACTGCTACTGCTGCTACTATGGGTGCTACTATAGCCTGCACTCATGGAATCCACCTCTATCCTCTGACTCCTCTCTACTAGGGTGCAAAAACTGCTACCTCCCCCATCTCTCTTGGCCTGTCAATCACGTTGGCTTGTGTATCAACTAGTATGAATCATACTCAGGAGTCATGCTTGGATTGGTTGGTCCTCTAATCCAATCCCATACCATTGGCTGCAATGCCTCCACCTCTGTCAACACTACATCAACAATAATCTCTGGACCCTAATCTAGGATCTCCCACCGTGTGTGCCCAAAAATGGCATCTCCAACTAGCTCAGCCTGGGGCAAACCAAACTATTGCAATACTCTCTCCGGCAGATATCTCTCGATCACATATATGCTTCACCCAAAAAGATAATGTGGTTTCCATGCACACAATAGCTCTAGTACATCGTTGTCCTAGCTCTCAAAGTCCCTCCACGGTCTCCAGGTAAATTGGTCGAGCTCATCCAATGTCTGCCTCTTGTATGCCAGTGCATGAAGCTACCTATATGTAGTCATCCCTCCATAAATGTGTGCATAGGGCTATCCTGGCATCCTCTGTCTCAAACCCACTGGTCTCGTCACTAGTATGTGCTCGTAAGCCCAAACATGTAACAATGTGACTCCTGTTAACATGCTGGATCTGAATAAGTACACACAGTCATGAAGATAATGGTAGAGTTATCCCAGTACACAAGGACCCCATGCATATCTAACCCTGTACTCAAACATGCCCTCCATGACAGTACCCTATCCTACTGGGAATCCTTGTACTCAGTGATTTGGAACCAAAAACTTGATAATGGCAACCACGACTCTCTACAACTAATCACACATCTCTCTCATCCTCCACATAGGAATCTCGTGATCCTAAGCACCTATAGCTAGGGTCCCAAATAATCGTTGAAAGGCAGCAGGCCCAAGATCTAGATGATAATCAACTCGGTCACCTTGGATCATAATTCGTAAAATGTGCCACACATCCTCCAATGTGATAGTGGCCTCGCTAGTCAGGAATAGAAAGGAGTTGTACTCACTGTACCAACATTCCATTATGGCGGTCATCAATGATGTATGTGCGCAAACTGGTGCAATCTGTGATACATACTCTAGGCCAATGATCTCCAAGAATAGATGCTCATCTGCATCCAACTATCGCACCAATCCCAAATCTGATGGGTGTACCTCTCGTGATAATAATGGTCATAAAACAGACTGCAATCATCCAACCGACTCAGTATCTATGAATTGTTTTAGCACAAAACCTAAAAAACTGCCCATTTGATCAAAAGCGACATGTTTTACCATAGGCGACTTAGCCCATGCCATAGGCGACCTGATTAGCCAAAAGTGACTTACTATCGCTCAAAAGCGACTAGGTTTACCAAATGTGACTGATTGCTATTCAAAAGCAACATTTTAAACCAAAGGTGCATGCAAACATCCTAAAACCCTAATTTTTGACCATATGCGCATCAATAAGACCAAACACGATGAACTCGCACCCATATGCATCTTTTTTTGCCAAAGATGACTTGCTGTCACTCAAAGGTGCATCACTTAAACCTAGTGGCCTTTGGTGGCAAAGACCTATTTATGACATATTTGACAAAAAAAATGACACAAATCATAAGGTTTTCAACACATACCGGTGTGGGAGCTCCTGCTAGCTGCCCGTATGTCCTCACCCTCTTGACCTGATGATCCTCGTATGGAATCAATATCCTCAAAGCTCTAGAATTCTCAAAGCCAAAAGTGTAAATGAGTTGAATTAGTCCTCCCAACCTATTTATAGAGCCCAACCCTAGTTTTTCTTCTAAGCCAAAATCTAATTCTTTTTTTCATCCTACATCTATCCCACCCAACAATAATTCTTTGTTTCCTCCTAGTCTATCCTTGTTTAGTCATCTAATCGCGAGTCAACCCAGTCTTTTCTTAGTAGCTTGGTTTTCCTCTTGAGGGGGCACCATCTGCTAGTCACATTGGGGCATAGCTTGTTTGTCTTAACATATCAGTTCATCTTCTTTGAAACAACACCCTAACGGACATTGTCTCAAAGAGGGGAAAAATGTAGACACCCAAAATTAGCCCTTCACATCATTGTCAATTTGTTGTATCATTCACCTTGCATATGTTAATTTTGTCTAGCACACTTGAATCAATCATCTATTTTCTTCTAAATCACCCTCTTACTATCATTAATTAAGTAAATTATTTCTATTTAATTAGCTCCATCTAACTCCATCTACTATCATCTATTTTCTATCTATAATTAAATAATCTTTAATTATTTAATTATCTCATTATTCCTCTTATAAATAAATAAAATGAATATTTTATTTATTTATCTTCTCATCATCCCTATAAATTAAATGAATTTATTTAATTAATTTATGTTCATTCTCCAATCTTCTAAAAATAGCTTTTTTCTACCATTTAAAAATAAATTAAATGAATTTATTTATTTAATTTATTTTTATCTTATCATTTCCTTATCTTATCACATTCTTCTATGTGTACAAGATAGGTCCTATCATTAATCAAATACAAAAAATGATTTAATTGGTTCTAAAATCAATCATCCACATCATCCAATCCTTAAAATAGAAAAAAAAACATCCTATTTTAAGAAAAGCAATCTTAGTACTACCAACAAACCAACTACAATCATTTAATAAAAGTTAGCTCTATGGACACATGTCTTGTACACATTCATACAAGCCTCTTATTTAATCTCAACCATTCACATAGCCACCTAATCTCCACCATTGATCAATCTTAATAGACAACTACATAAACACCCTCTCACCTCATTTCATCCATATCCCACACAATCTTGAAAGCATCCAGATTATCATCTCATGCATATTGAATCCATTGAGCACTTTGAGCATATCATCCATCATCATTGCAGCTATGGCAACTATGGTTGTTCACTATTGAGAAGCAATCCACAATTCCAACCAAGGAATCAAGCAATCTAGGTGACATTGTTCTTTGATTTGCATTTATTTTGTGTCATTTAGATGGATTGTTTGAAGGTGGTAGGATTAGGTTTGATTTACAATGCTTGATCTTATAAACCTATTTTTTCCTGCTAACACATTTTGGCATGCCCAGTGGGACCCACGCCCTTGATTAACATTTTCATTTTGAAAGTTGTTGTGAAGTCTAGATACGTAGAGCGCATTTGATCCACAGAGCGTTGCATTTGAACGATACAAAATCACCTTTGCATAGTTTTTGGTCACAGTTGAATGTCATAAAATCACCTTTGCACAATTGTTGGTCGCTTTTGGTTCATAGAAAATCGCATATGATCGGTAGAAGATCACCTCTAGTTATCTAGGGTTTTACTAATGTTTTTCTATCCTTGTAGGGTTTTCTAGGGTTTTTAGTTCATTTTCTATGTCTAGTTGGGGTTGCAAGTTGGTTTATTTGCTAACCCTAAGTGTCTTGTGTCATCCATAAGCTAGTTTATTTAGTCGTTTGATTTATTTTTGATCTGATCACATCAATTAGCTAGATTTTTATGTTTGTTTTGTAGAGTATAGGGTTTAATCCAAGCCATTCATCTCTTGAGGCTATTAGAGCTCTCACAATTGTCTGTTGATCAATTACCCTACCCTAATTTTGAGATTTTACATAATTTACAGGATTCGAGTGTCTTTGGTTAGCAAACAATTGCATTTACACGATCTGCGGTCACCTTTGCATAGTACAAACTCACCTTTGAATGACAGGAAGTTGCATTTGGTAACATCTAAATTGCATTTGAGCAGTAGGTAATCACATCTAGTAAAATATCATTGCATTTGATTATCAGACAACTACCTTTGATCTCTGTTTAGTCACTTTTGGTTTTACATTGTTGCATCTTGATTTCTTTGGCATCTAACATCTATTTGTGTAGCATCTTATTGCTTGTCAAAGAAAGGAGGTTTAAAACTATTGATAAATTTGTTTGAAGGATCGATCCATCAAAGACTTATCATATTTTCCACTAATTTAGGAACATTTGGTTTTGGTGCTTAAAAGGAACCTTGTTTGCTCCATGCTTGTTTTATCTTTTTTGTTTGCTTGTTGTGCATGTTTGTAACTCTAAGCTAATAACAAAAGTATCCTCTCCCCTTTCCTATCAAATGGATCTTGGGTGTAAGAGAACTTGTTATTATCTTTAGAGTGGGTTTGCTCTTGAGACACATCCACAAGGAGAACTCATTAGTGACCCCAAGCGGTACTTTCATCCGGTCCGCTATATAAATTAGGATAAGGTGAAAGCCAAGTCCAAATCGGTATTTGTGCTTACCATACGGTGCTAGTTGGAAAGGAGGTGTACCTAGCATATATTAAAACTCCTATTAGAGCTAGTTAGAGATTTAGGTGGTTTGTTGGACACTCGTAAGGTGTCGGTCCCCTAGATATTCACTAGAAACAATTTGTGTAGTGGTCAAAATCCTTCTATTTGCTAGCACAAGAGGTCAAACCTCTGAGGCCATCCCATATTCTCGCATTTCAAATTAGAGATAGCAAATTATATTTGGGGAATTTGAAGTTTGGTATGCCTAAGAAGTGTGTGCCGTGTAAGGGGGAATTAGAAACAATGATTAATCTGACATTTTCCACAAACATCTAATCATTTAACTCTTAACTAATCCTCCTGATTACCATGTAAAAGTAAGATTAAGCTAATCACAGGTTGGGGATGTTACATATCTCCCCCATAAGAATCATCGTCCTCGATGATTTAATGTATTTATAGTCAATCAACATAATAAGGAAATGTTTCAAGAGCATAATATATAAGTTTTTCAAAAAAGATGAGGAAATCTAGCATGAAAGTAATCATAGGTTTCCCAGGTGGCATTTTCCTCTGCATATTGGTCCCACTGGACCTTGCACTATGTTATCTCTTTGGTACATAAGCATAGCTTATGCGCTTCGAGCACCTTGATGGGCTCGTTCACCACCACCCATGGGTCCTTCACATGTATAGAATTCCAATCAAGCATAGGAATTTGATTATCAACAGTATTAAACTTTTTCAAATATGAAACATGAAACACATTATGCATCATGGCAAGGGCTGGTGGTAGAGCAATTTTGTATGCTACTAGGTTGACTTCTTTGAGAACTTCGAAATGACCCATGTATCTTGGTGCCAATTTAGACATCTTTCCAAATTTAATGGAACTCTTCTAAGGTTTTACCCTTAGAAGAAATTTATCTCCCACTGTGAAATGCCTTTTAATGTGCTTAGCATCTGCATAACTCTTTTGTCTATCATTGGCTTCCGCTAGCCTTCTCTTAATCAAATGGACTTGCTCTTCCATCTCTGACAGCATTTCTGGACCAAGGCTAACCCTATCTTCCAGCTTGTCCCAGCTTATAGGGGTTCAACACTTTTGTTCATATAATGTTTCAAATGGAGCCATCTTAATAGCTGAGTGATAGGAATTATTGTAGGAAAATTCCACCAGAGGAAGATAATCTTCCCACTTGTATTGCTGATCCATGCAATACATTCTTAATAAATCCTCCAGCACTTGGTTCACCCTCTCAGTTTGTCCATCTATTTCAGGATGATAAGTAGGGCTTATATTCAGCTAGGTTCCAAGTGAAGAGAATAAGGTTTGGCAAAACCTCAATGTCATTCATGCATCCCTATCTGAGATGATTTTCTCAGAAATGCCATGCAGTTTGAAAATCTCTTGAACAAATTTTTGAGCAATGACAGGTGCCCTATCTGTCAAGTTCTCAGGTATAAAATGAGTGGCTTTGGTGAGTCTATCCACCATAACCAAGAGAGCATTGTGTCTGTTCCTTAACATAGGAAGCCCTTGCACAAAGTCCATGCTTATAATTTGCCATTTCCACTTACGAATTTCATGAGGGTACAAGAGTCCTGCCGTGTGATGGTGTTCCACCTTCACCCTCTAGCATTCCATACATGTAGCTACAAAATTTGTACTATCCCTCTTGATTCCTTTCCAAAAATATAGGGGTTTCACATCAACAAATAACTTTGTTACTCCAGGGTGCCCAAAATATGGTGCAAAATGAACCTCTTTTCATACCATATTACTTAACTCTACTGAGTTAGGTACATACATCCTTCCTTTGAACCTTTATAACCCATCCGGTTCAAGGTTGAATCCTTCATATCTCAGATTCTAGAGGTTTTCTTCAAGGGCTTGTTTTACTTGCTCATAAAACTCATCTCCCTTAGATTTCTATAACACCTGATTCCTAAAATTAGAATGTATGGAGATCATGGAGGAGATGTGTTTTCTCCTACTCAAAGCATCTGCCACCTAATTTTCCTTTCCTTGAATATATTTAATCTTGAAATCATAATCTAAGATAAATTCCAACCATCTTCTTTGATAAACATTAAGATGTGGTTGAGTGAATAGATATTTAAGTCCTTGGTGATATGTTTTTAGCTCAAAAGGTTTCCCAAGTAAATAGTGTCTCCACATTTGAAGTGCATGAATGACTGCTGCAAGTTTCAAATCATGTGGGGCATAATTTTGTTCATATTTTTTTAGTTTATGTGATTCATACGTGATGACCTATCCATCTTGGACTAGTACACCACCTAAGCCTTCCCCTGAGGCATCGGTAATGACTACAAATTGACCCTCTGGATTAGGTACTTTCAAAATTGGTGTTGAAGTCAAATTTTCCTTCAATAGGTCAAAGGCCTCCTAGCACTTATCTAACCACTCAAATCTCTTGTCTTTTCTCTGCAAGGAAGTTATATGATATGCAATTTTAGAAACATTTTTCATGAACTTCTTGTAATAACCAGAAAGGCCCATGAAAATTTGAGCCTCATGAATATTCTTGGTATTGATCATTCCAAAATAGCCTTGATTTTAGTTGGGTCCACAACTACCCACTTAGCTAAAATTATGTGGCCCAAGTATTGTACCTCCTTTTGAAAGAAAGTATATTTGGAGAGCTTGCCATATAGTTTATGCTCTCTCAACCTCTGAAGAATAATTCTTAAATGCTGCAAATGCTCTTCCTCATTTTTAGAATAGATTAGAATGTCATCAAGAAACACTAAGACAAACTTATCTAGATAGTCCCTGAACACACTATTCATAAGATTCATAAATGTCGCAGGTGCATTCATCAATCCAAAAGGTAGGACAGTGAATTCATAATGTCCATACCTGGTTCTAAAGGTTGGCTTATAGATGTCCTCATCCTTTAACCTCAATTGGTGATATCCAGACCAAAGATTGATCTTGGAAAACATGGTTGCACCCCTCATTTGATCGAAAAAGATCATCGATGTGAGGTAATGGGTATTTATTCTTAATAGTTGCTTTATTCAATATGCAGTAATCTATGCACAACTGCAAAGTGCCATATTTCTTTTTCACAAATATGACTGGGGCTTCCCATGGTGACACACTAGGTCTAATCAACCCTTTATCTAACAACTGTAATTGAGATTTTAGCTCCATTAGTTCTATAGTGGTCATTCTATAAGGGCTTTAGAAATAGGTTCCGATCTAGGAATTATATCAATGGCAAAATCAAAGGCTCTTTTAGGAGGTAATCACGGTTTCTTGTTCGGAAATACATCCTCAAAATCTCTAAGGAAGGGATACCTGTCCATATCTGATCTTTTCTGACCTATGGACTCCTTCCCTACTTCATTATGTTTCTGAGATTCATAAAACATTAAGTCATCTTGGACATAGGTTTTCTCAGTGTCATCTAGTTTTTCCATTTTGAAGGAAAAAGTTGGCACCCTTTTCTTTGAGCTCTCTTCATTTGCAGAGCAGAAATTTGTCTTAGCTTGATTTCCCTAGGTTTCCCTTGCAGAAAGACTTTGTTTCCCAAATCATCCAGACACTCTACTATTTTGGCATAACAATCCACTTTGGCTCAATGTCTCCATAGCTAATTTATCCTTAGAATAACATCATACGAGCCTAGTGGGGCTACATAAAGACTTACTTCCATGGAAAAGCTCAGAAGCTCAACCCTAGCCTCAAACATGCATTGCTCTACTTGAGCCTTGGTGTGAATTGCATACTCTACAGACCATGTGTTTGCAATAAATCCAACCTTTCTAGGAATTTTACTAATAATTTTAGGGGAAACAAAACATTCAGTAGCACCAGTATCAATCAAGACTAAAATCAGAAGACCAAATAAAATACATGTTGTCTCAATGGGAGTTATTTAGTATTTGGCTTGCCTATTGTCCAAGGTTGCATGAATGCATTGCTGGAATGCCGCTTGTTGAGAGGGTAGAGGGTTTCCTCATGGTGGTGCTCCTTGTGCCTTACTAGGACACTGATTGGTGTAATGATTTTCCCCACAAGTGTAGCACCCTCCCACTAGTCCTTGCCTCTCCTAAGGTTTTCCAGAATTGTCCTCATTCTTCTTGGAGTAGTTGTTGCCATTTTTCTCTCCCTTGGACTCAGTTTGGTTAAGCTTGGCTTTTCTCAGAATAATCTTGCTTCTTCCCTTTTTTCTTAGAGGATTACGAGGATTGAGACCAATTATATCTCTTTAGGTTCCTTTCTCTATAAGCTAACAAAGCTTTTAGTCTTTGTTCCTGTTTGACAGCCTTTTCATAAACCTGGTCCATAGTAGTAGGACCATGAACATAAACCTCACCCCCAATTTGGGCGTTCAACCCCATTATGAATTTCCAAATGCAAAATTTCTCATCCTGTTGGTACTATGGCACATACTTTAGTAAATGGGTGAATTTTTCCCAATATTCATTTATAGACATATCAACATGTTTCAAATTTTGAAAGTCTATAAGCTTCTGATCATAGAACAGTTGAGGCAACCATCTTTGCCTAAAAAGTTCTATGAACCTATCCCATGTAAGACTTGTAGACCTCAAGCCTAATTCCATATTTTTGTTCATCCACCATGTGAATGCTTCACCTGCCAGCTAGAATGCTCTCCATACAACTTTATTGACCTCATTATAGTTTTTCATTTCAAAGTACTTCTCCATCTTCGTAAGCCATGCCTCTATGGCATCTCCACTTACATATCCATCAAATTTAGGAGGCACGACCTTTTTCATGTCTCAAGATAGTTCCAAAGCCATATGGCTCCTCCTATCCATTTCTTGTCTAGCCTTAGAGTTGTTCTCTCCTTGCTCACTCTGGGTGGTGTCATTATGACATTCCTCGTCATCACCCCCATCATAGGCATCCCGCCTGGGTCCTTTTTGGTCCCAGACCTCATGTTTGAGAGTTTATACCCTCGTTCTTATTTCTTTCAACAAAGTTAGGATCTGGTCTAGCTTAGATTTGAGGTGCCTTGAAGGATGTCCTTCATCCTAGCTATCTCCCATCCTGGTTCTTAGCTGAACCTTCACTGCAATCTACTTCTTCCTGCAGTTTGCAGATTAATCCCGGATTACTTTTTCCATGTCATTTAATTCATTCATAATACAAATCTATTCTCATTCATGCAGACTTTAACAAGAAAGGAAAGATTATCAAATTTTACTATTGCATTGTAGTTTTAATTGGATTACATATAATCCACTTAAATTTACAAAAAATTATTTACACCTTGCTACTGCAAATCATTTACAGTTTGGGATAACTTCCCATATTCATTTCTCAACCTTGAGATTTTTCATTTCAGTTTTAGGAGGTGAGGGTACACGTAAGTACTCCTTCACAATCTCCTTGGATACATCATAATCCCTAGGATTGTTTTCCACAGCTGGTGCTTTAGGTGCAGAGGGTTCTGTTGATGCATCGGTAGAGTTAGGGGCAGCCATCCTTTCTACTTTCCTTAACTCCTGCTTGATGCATTTCATGGCATTAGAAAAAATTTCCTCATCAGTTAACCATGCTCCTACTAAGCATCTAGTCTGTTCAATCCATTTCATTCTTACGACTCTTGCTTTTTCCTTCCAGTTCTTAAGGTAATGCCCTTTATCCATTACCTTCTTTTGGGGTGTTGTTCTAATTCTTACCATTCTAGAATAGAACATCCAAACATTAGCATACTTAATGTTGGGTAAAAGTAATCATCAAGTAGTGAGCTCATAGGTCCATGTATTGAACCTAGTAGCTCTAATACCATATGTAACATCACATTCCATAAATCTCAACGATTAACATAATTAATCAACTAATTCAAGAAATTGTTAACAACATGATTATCCAAGTCAATGTTTAACCTGAATGATTCATTATCATTTCATTCAATTAAGCATGATATTCTAAATAGAATAACAAAGCTTCAAGTTACAATATTCAATTACATTTTCTCAGTGAATAACTTTCACTATTCATAAACAAGTTATGCTCAAGGCATCGAATATAACATTATCCATAATAATTTATCATCAAGTCATAAAATGAAAGAGCACTGCATCTGGAACATATGACATCTGTCTTCATAAGCCTCAGCTTGTCTCATGCTTGGGAAGGAGAACATCATCTTGGTGCTTTTCCACCAACCATGGATCGACAGTTCCCTGCTCAACTTCCTAATTGGAAGAGGCCCTATCCTTTGTGGAAGGGATAGATATTAGGAAACCATTAGGTTAGCCATCTGAGTATTTGGTGTTGTGTCCTTGATAATGCCTCTTGTTCACACAACCATAGATCCACTCTAACTATGTATGACACTACTGGAGACATTATGCCATCTGGAGCACCGTGGACCGACAATGCATGCAGAGACGGATGCATTACTTTGGCCAAAATTTACATACATGTACATTAGACAATGAACATCGTCCTATGTCCACCACCCTGACTCAACTTATAAGCTATCATGTCTGACAGTGAGATTAAATTGACCTCTCTCTCTAGGTCTAGTATAAGTGGGTTCAATTCGACTCATAGTCCATACTAGGACAATCGACTCCCATCTTAGGATTATAACGATTAAATGGGTTACTTTCGTAATGAGAAACTTGTGACTCCTCATCACTTTGTTCCACTTTCTAATCATATCAAAGGTCAAACCATATTCACCAACCTAGGTCTCCCATGGTTCACAATTTCAAAATAAACTATCATATAGGTTAAAATCACAATCTTGGTACCCTAGGCATACCTTGCCTTATCTAATTAGAATGGTTTCATAAATAATTGATATCTCAAATTACTCTTATGAGCTTTTAATGATAACCAATCTCTCCATGGAGTTCAATCATAAGTTTGATAAGGTTTTAAAACTTGTAGTAATATCCATATAAATCCTAGCTAATCATGCTTCCCATTCATCCATGTTATCAATAGTAAGAAGGGATTCCTCGTTAATGATTTGGATAGCATGCAAGCTGCCATATAATAAAATAATGATCTTTTGAATAACACACCACCTCCTTACTTGAGGGGTAGACAAGTACAGCCTAGGTTATTTTAATAACCTTTTAAGCCACAGTCAGGTTCCATGTAAGGTGAAACAAAATTTTGTCTGAGTGCTATAAGTACAATTTAAGATTAAGGTCGTATCGGCCATCACCATAGCTCATGGTGGCTCCATTGGCCACATGCAGGCCAAACCATTGAGTATGTACTTAATACAATAGTTCTGCACTTCTTGTGCCGTGAGCACTTTCAGCTCGACTCATTATACTAGTTGTGGCACTATTATTATTAAAGCCACGTCGATAACCGACATGTAAATGTTATAGTGGATATGTGCTCGGCCTTAATGGCCTTGAGCTACAATTTCAATAAAGAATATGATGAATTAAATCTCAGCCTTAGTGGCCTCGAGCTCCAATCACAATAAAGATTACAATGAATTAAAGATTGGCCTTAGTGGCCTCAAGCTACAGTCATAAAGAAAGTTCAAGGATTTAAAGCTTGGCCATAACGACCTTGAGCCATAGGATAAAGAGTGTTTCAATGGTTATACAGGCTCGGCCTTATCAGCCTTGAGCCTTTTCAATAAAGAATGTTTTCTTGAAGCTTAATACAGTAAACATGCTATGAAAGGCTTGACACAGTTGATACTTACAAAACTAGAATGCAAACAAATGAAAGACAACGTTCTTACAAACTTGCATTCTACCTGAATGAAGTCTTTCAATACAATCTTTCTAGTTCAGTTCACTATTCTTTCTTGCTCTCTATCTCCTTCCTAGCATAGAGAGAGCACAACCTAAAAAATAAACGATCCCTTTTTCTCCCAAAGAATGATAGTCCAAAAATGATAATCAAAACTTGTTATCTTTTCTCTTTTTGGCATGCCGATCTTGGTGGAAACTACCACCCTCACCATAACATAGTGGGTGGTTTTTCCCCACTCAGCCAACCTCTAGGTTCATAGGGACTTGTCGGCAGATACATGTTATTAGGAAACCTTTTGGTGAGCTCGAAGCTCCCATTAGTTTCAAATATTCAAAATATCACTCCACTACCGTGGGTGATGTCAACTATAGCAAATTAATAAACATAATAGTATAGCAATAAATTTGATATTAGACTATATGATCATAGCATAATATTATTTTCATGCGTCTACTTGATGTATGTAAATACTTGTATTAATCAAGATGTCATTTTTCCACATCACCTCCTTCATGGAGACATGGTCAACATGTGATTTAGGGATTGAGCATTGTTCTCCCTTCTTCGCTAAGAACCCAAAGCATAACAAACCAAGAATAATAGATTCGTGATCCTGATTCAGGAATATTTAGAGAAATAACAAAGTGTTCTTATGCATGGCAAGACTAACTCTTGACTCGCATTGACATTCCAAGAACGCCATTAGGTCGAGTCGATGCAACTTTGTTGAAATGACTAAATCAAGAAGATGACATAAAAGGAAAATCAACTATCCAAAAAGAAGCGTAACTTACGCCTACTTACACAAGTTTGTAAGGACATAATGTCTAACACTCAGATGGCTATTGATCCCATTTCCTGACATCTATCTCTTCCTCCCAGATGATACTCTCCTTCCATCTTCGAAAGATGATCACTTTCCTGATCGAACTAACAACCAGAAAATCATGATTAGTGCACCATCATATGATTGATAAATCATAATAATTAAATAATCATTTTAAATCTAGAAATCTCATATCTAACTAACATTAATTAGAAACAATGATTAATTTGACATTTTCCACAAACATCTAATCATCCAACTCTTAACTAATCCTCCTAATTACCATGTAAAAGTAAGATTAAGCTAATCACAGGTCGGGGATGTAACAGAGTGATTAGGAGGAATTGGGTTGAGATAAGGTGGATTAGGAGGAAATTGGATTAGGATAATGTGGTTTAGGAAGATGGATTATTTTGGTTTTGGATTAGAAAAATGGATGATTTATATGAGGATTAGGATGGGTGATTAAGACGTGATTAAGGATGGCTAGGTGCTTGACCTTAGGCAACTTTGAAATAAAATAAACACACATACATGCACAATTCTTGCAAAGGATTTGTATTAAGGGGATTCATGGGTTTCGAAGATGAAGTCATTCCAAACACACCAACACTCTAGATTAGTCAAGTAGGTGTGATATATCTTGTGGATCTCACAAAATGGTCGTGGGTCAATCCTAACTCAAAATACCACCATAATGCTATAACTTGGATAGATAGGGAATATATGGTCATGTACCACCATATAACCCTTACCTTAGAGAATTTCATCTGGCCTAAAGTAGACCCTATCTCAATTATAGTTTGGTACATGTGATCATCTTCCCCTCATACTGCAGTGGTGCACCACAAGATATGATGACCGAAGGGTCTTAAGCTAGGATGTACGGGCTTCTAGGGGATATCCTTGATACACACAATGTACGTGAGGCCTATGTTCATGAGATGAGGGGTATGTCTAATGGTGTGGTGTAAGAGGGTAATCTACTCTCCTCCTTCACTTTGCAAGGTATAAAGTTTGTGCAAGCTTCACCCAAATGACAAATGTACCCCAATGGAAGAGTCTTTTGATTCTCTCTCAAATTTGTATACCCCACTAGAACATGAGGGTTGAGGTCATCCCCTTGGTGATGAAATCTAAGGCAAACCTCCTAGAGGAAATAATATAAGGTGTTTTTTATCTCCAAGATTTCCAAGTGGCATGAGGAGAGAGAATACACACCAAGGACCTTGGGATGAATAAAGATAATAAAGATTGGATCAAATAATGGTTTTTTATCCCCAAGATTGTGTGAAGTGCAAGGGGAGAGAATACACCTTTAAATGATCTCAAACAAAGAAAATAAGTTATTTTTAATCCAAAAAAGAAACATTCCTAGATTTAGTGATAAAATGATGTGTCCTTTGACAAGTGAGGCTACAAAACCACAAGATTAGTAGCGTTGGAAGCATCTTGGTTGATCAAAAGATGCTGTAGTCACCAATGTTAGTACAAGAAATGATGTTAGATGAAAAATCAAGATTGAAACAAACACATGAGTTGACAGGGGACATATAGGCATTGACACAAGATGCACAGGCACTATCTAGGCGTAGGATGCATAAAAGATAGACATATGTGCTATGAACTATGACCTAGGTGCTGATACATACATGGGTACTAATATCTATGACACAGGTGCTAATCCCAAGGACATGGGTGCTAAAGGGAGAAACATAAGTGCTAAAGCATTTTGGGGGTCCTGAAATTGATGATACAAGCACTAGAAGCTCAGACACATGCACTAATGCAGACACATGCGCCAAACTAGATGCAAGATATTGTTGGCAAGAGACACTATGTGGCTTCTTGAGTGTTTTCATTGATGGAAACAAAGTCTATCCCACACATCCATAGTACATAGTATGCCTATACGGAAGTCAGATTGAAGATTGTTTTGGTCTGGTGAACAAGAACAGAGTATGCAAGAAGGTCTGACAATCAGGTCCGGATCTCTCAGATGGTGTAACTCAACAAGCTGTGGACTTGGAGAAGTTAAGATGGGTATCATGACTACTATATTCTACAGATTTAGCCTCTGGTGATAAAGCATGAAAAATATATGAGCATCTGAGTGTTGCGTTCCAGACAGGCAGAGCAGACAGAGAAAGAACTGACCAACAGAGCATCAGACTTCAATCCAGATGAGTAGAAGGTGTTGATCAAGTAATTTTGGGAATTATACATTGTTGGCTAACATGATTAAAGACTTCTATGCCCATGTTTTTGATACGCATCACAAATCAAGCATGGATTCTGTCGACAGATCAGTAACTTGCAAATATCTTAAAGTGCTCTTGTTGCCGACTAGAAAGTTGATAAGAATCCTTTATACAGATATATATACCATATGAATTCGAGTATGTAAGTGTGTGTGGTGTATAAGGGATGAAATAAAGTGCGAAGAAAAGTAGGGATAAGTGTGAAAGCAGCAATTCAAGTCCAGTATGTGACAGAGCAACAACATTAAAACAGAGGAAGAATGAAGTGAATCAAATCAGTGTATTGTTCCTAATTGGAACTGAACTCTTGCATTTGTAGATGCTTCTCATCAGTTCAAACACCTAATTACCTTCTATAAGTTTTGTAGACAATGAGTCTCTTGTAGGTAGTGTGCCTCTTGTGAGCAGTGTGCTCGGGCAGTGAGCCCTAATTGACAAGTGCCATTTTGTACTCCTTTATTCTTTCAATAGAGAATACAATCTTATGTTAGTCACCTCGTAGTTTTTCCCTTAACAGGGTTTTCCACATAAAAATCCTTGTGTTATGTGTGTTGATTTTATTTCTTTTCTTATGATCACATATGCTTATATGTTTTGATGCTGCACTAATTATTAAAGAAGAAAAGAAAGTTAAAGAAATTTGAGATAACTGATTCACCCCCCTCTCAGTTATTTACCTTGTTTCCAACAATTGGTATCAAAGCCAAGTTCCTCTAAAGATATCCTAACATCTTGAGGAAGATTTGGGAATCTCAATGGATAATTATGGTATGTAGGAACAACTTCAGTCTGCTCTTGATGATCTTGAACAATCCCACTCTGAAGTCAATAACTTGAGAGAAAGACTCAAACAAGATGATGATTTCATAAATGAGCTAAAAGAAAAATTGAGTATCTCTGTAAAAAAGAGAAAGGAACTACTTCAAAAATTAGCCAATCAGAGTGAAATCAATGTCACCAATGAAGATCTGGATGAGAAAAATAGGCTATGTGAGAAACTGTTGAAAGAAGTCATTATGGTAAGGCATGAAATGGAATTAGGGGTTATGAGATTCACCCAAGAAATTGAAGAAAAGAGGAAAATTGAAGATAATCTAAAACAATCCCTCAAGGAGAAAATAGAGGACTGCCACAAAATGGACAGAATAATCAGGCATCTTGAATCAGTTCTTGAAGAAGCTAGACACAATGAAGAATAAATGTTGGAAACAAGGCAAATAACTGAGAGGGGGGGTGAATCAGTTATCTTAAATATCTTAACTTTCTTTTCTTCTTTAATATTAATGCAGCATCAAAACATAAGAGCATACATAATCATGAGAGCAGAAATAAAATCAGCACATAGAACACAAGGATTTTACGTGGAAAACCTTGTTAAGGGAAAAACCACGGGGTGACTAACCCAAGATTGTATTCTCTGTTAAAAGAATAAGAAGTACAAAATGGCACTTGCCAATTAGGGCTCACTACCTGAGCACATTGCTCACAAGAGGCACACTACCTACAAGAGACTCACTATCTACAAGGTATATAGAAAGTAACCAGGTGTTTGAACTGATGAGAAGCATCCACATATGTTGAGGTTTAGTTCCGGTTAGGCTCAATATACTGATCTAATGTACTTCATTCTTCCTTTGCTCTAATGCTGCTATTTTGTCACATACCGGACTTGTATTGCTACTTCCACACTTCTCTCTGCCTTTCCTCACACATTCTATCGACACACACACACCTTCATACCGAAATCTATCTGGTATATATATCTACATCAAGGATTTCAACATCTTTCTAGTCGGCCATTGGAATACTTAAGATATTTACAAAACACTGATCTGTCGGCTGAATCCATGCTTAATATGTGATGCATATCAAAGTCATAGACGTAGAAGTCATCATTCATGTCGGCCAACCATGTATGATCTCTCATAAAGCTTGACCACCATCAATTTCTCATCCGAATTAAAGTCTAATGCTCTGTCGATCAGTTCTTCCTCAGTCTGCTCTGCTTGTCAGGAACCCAACACTTAGATGCTCATATCTTTTCATTCTTTCATCACCGGAGGCTCAATCTTTGGAATGTAGCAGTCATGGTACTCCTCTTGACTTCTTCAAGTCCACACTTTGCTGAGATACATCCTCTGATAGATTTGGACCTAATTGTCAGACCTTGTTGCATGCTCTGTTCTTGTTCACTAGACCAAAACACTCTTCAATCTGATTTCCAGTATAGACATACTATGTGCTATGGATGTGTGGGATAAACTTTGTTGCCATCAATGACAACACTCATGAAGCCACACATTGTCTCTTGCCAACAATCTCCCCCTTTGGCATTGATGGCAACACTTAGTGAAAAATGACTAAGTGTCATAGCAAACTCCCCCTTGGCTAATGCTCTATCTTATGTACACTTTTACCGAAGCTCCCCCTTAGTTGGATTCCACATTTTTCACTACTCCTCACTCCCCCTTTGACATCAATGGCAAAGGGTGGAATCCGTACACCAAAATTTTCAAAAATCAACCTATACATAGCCGCATAAGTATATATGTTATACTTACATATACTTAGTATATCCGCAAAAGTGGTCTTCAACTGAACAAATTCTGTTGTCCAACTCTGTTTCATCCTGTCTAAAATTGAGATATGACCACTCAACAAAAATGCACAAGCTTCTCCCCTTCTTAAGTCTATCGGATCACTAGTCTAGGTTGTGGTTCGAGCATCAGTTAAGGCCTCATGCATGGCCTCTAACTTGGGGATAATTGTCCCTCTTAGTTCACTCATCCTACTTATTATATTCTTCCTCTCTTTTTGAAGCCTCTTTATTTCATTTATAATGGTGATGGCCTGGCACTCTTGATTCATTAAAGATGTGGTGAGGGGATCAAAATTCTGAGATAAACTTGATAGTTTATCTTCTTGTTCTTTTACCTTCTTTTCAATATCCTCTGTCACTTTAGACCAAAATAGACAAAATTTATATAATTCTCCACCATCTTTAAGAGCATTTTCTAGGCTCTTTATGCCAATATCTAGGGTCCTCCTGTCATTAGTTATGAGTCCCTGCACTTCAGTGAATCTTTTTCCCAAAAATTCTTTTCGGACTTTCTCTTCTGCCAATTTCTCCAAAGAATTAAAATGGGTGCTAATAGAGTTAACTAGAGATTTCAAGTTACCGGATGAAGAGGCTGAAAGATCCTTTTGGAAGGATGGCATGATCTTCTCTAGCACACCGGATGCAATCTCTATCAGCTCACAGTCTTCCATGTGAGACTTTAGAAGCTTTTCTTTTGCTTTAGCTTGAGCAAAAGATGCTACCTTCATTGTCTGGACTGGAGAGAGGGAGTCAAAATTGAGTGGTCCTTGAAAGAGTTTTGGTTCATCTATTTCCATCATCTCTTTGGTTAAGAAGTTTTTCACTACTTCTGCAGTGTCTCTTGCTAGAGACAGAGTCTTCTTTCCTTTTGCATCCTCAGAACTATCATCAGAGATATTCTCTGTGTGTTCTTCTTCTCTTCCCTTTTCCTCCTCTACTTGACTCAATTTCTCCTCTTTTCTTCGTTCTCCTTCAATTTTGGAGTCTACAGGGGGATCTAGAAGAGAGATGTTTACATCTTCAGGGACTTTCTATTCTAGAATAGAGGAATCCAAGTCCTTAGTCCTCTCCTCACCTATCTCCTTTGACTCTTCTGCAATTTTCTCAGTAGATTCTTCTTTTGATGCACTTAATCCTTCGACATCCATGGCAGAAGGTTCTTCATCTATTTCCTCTATGATAGGAAGATTGAATCTTTTGAAGGCATTTTGAAGCATGTCTTCTATTTCTTTTGCCACTTGATCAGTCTCTCCAAGCATAAGTTTGTTCATTCTGGCTTTGCTCTGAAACTCATCCTTGCAGTCTTTAAAGATCATGGTCATTTGTTTTGGAGTAATGGAAGGATAGAGCTATATTGCAATTTGTTCACGGATCTCTAAATCCTTTTCCTTGGCATTCTCCTTTCTGAGTTCAAGTACCTTCTCTAGACTTTTGGGAATTAAGGAAATGATTTCAATGAATTCTTTATTATAAATGTTTAGGTACTTAACTGTGGCTTCCTCCAAAATTCTTTTGTCAGTATCACTGTAATCATCATAAAATTTAGTGACTGGTTGCAGGTTCCCATCCACTGTGACTGCCTTGATGATATCATCAATAGAAAGAGTGGGCCTTTCTACAAATTCTTCTGCCTCTTCTTCTTTGTTTTTGCCGGTAGAGGATTCCCTGGAAGTTTTCTTTTTCTTCTTCATTTTCTTAACCTCTTCATTAGTCTCTGTTTCTTCATCATCCTTTTGGCTTATGTATGACCTTGTGGCCTTTGTCTTCATTCTCTTCTCTCCCTTTTCGAATGTCTTGGCTTCTGATTTTGAGGCTTTTGGGCTCTTAGAGATGGTAGGTGCAGAGCTCTTGGAGGATCTAGTCTGGGAGGAGGCTTGTACTGGAACACTTTCCTTTTCTGCTTCTTGTTTCTCTTTCTGCTTCTTGTTTCTCTTTCTCAACTCTTTCTAATTTTTCTCTATTTGCATCAACTACCTCTTTTGAAATGCCATATCTTTTGGCAACTTCCTCTACGTCCCTTCTCACTTTTCTTTTCATCTCTGGTTGTCTTAGTTCAACATGTATTTTTACACTCAATTTTTGAAAGGTTCCAAACCTTTCTGCCTCAGGGTCCTTAGGCTGACTTAGCAAGTGTTGGACATGTAGCTCTAGGATTTTCTCATCTACCTCATAGCCCATTGGCATAATCCAGACTGTTTTGGGCTCAACTACCTCCATTAGGCATTGATCAGTGTCTACCATGAAACACACTATATCGTTGTTTTTTTCAACTATTGTTTGTGGAATTCTTTCTCTGGCCTGCATCAAACTTTGGAAGTTTTTGAAGTATCCCCAGAGTGTTGTACTTTGAGCCTTGGCATCACCACACCCATACATATAATCTCTGATTTGTATCGAAACTAGTCTGCCATTTTTCTATACCCAACCACTTGATCCGGGTAGCTCATTCATATAGTAAAAGAATAAACACAGTATTAAACCACCATACTTGAATGAGTTCTTCTTGTCCTTCTTGATCTTTTGCAAATTTTCTAATAGTTGGCTTAGGAGAAGCTCACATAGATCATAGTCTGCATTTCCCTTAGCATCTGATATGTAGTATAAATTGTAGTTCTAGACACAGAGTTCTCCCTGCTGGAATGATATATTTTATATCCAATTATCATAGAGGCAAATTTGATATCCGGATCTGTGATATCTTCTATTGTCATTGCTCTTTTGTCAAACTTTGATCTGGTAGCCTCACCCACTGTTTGGTTCTTGACCAATTTGAGAGCAGGTAACCCACCAGATGAGTGCAAACCAGTTACTGCCCTAATGGCATCTTTTGTTATCTTGAATGGCCTCATCAACCACATGAAGTTGTCATGTATTCTACTAAGAACATACCAGACCCATTCATCTTCAGCAAAACAGGGAAAGTGGATGCAATGTCTGAAATGCTTATCCTAGATGGCTTTGTATTGAGGTTTGAGTTCAAGGGTTTCATCTATTAGTTTTTTATGGTAGATATCCATTAGATTTGATTCTCTAAATTCCTTAATATTTGCATGGATGTATACCCTAACATCTTCTGTGTGCAGAACCCCATGCAGAATGCTACAAAGGCGCCTAAGGGTCAACTTCTAGGGATTTGTAGGGGTGTTTCTTAAACTTTGGGTGCGGCCTATTAGTGATCTTAACAACATTTGGAGTAGCCATCTTGCAAAAGATTCAGAGAGAGATATTCAAGAATGGAAATACCTTTTTACGCTTCTAGGGTTCACAAAATGAGATGGAAAAGATCGCTGGTTGAATCAAATTCTACAGTTGATCTTTAAGAGAGTTGAAACAATCTTGTTGTAGAGCTCTTCCTTTCTTCTTTTTGAATGCAAATGTGCAAATGATGAATAAAAAAACCCTTATATTTTTGCGCAAACCCTGATTTCATTTTGCAATAAATGCATGCCTTAATTTATTCTAGTTCCCTTGTTCTTCCTTGTTTTGAGAGAGATCTTTCTGAATCACTGAGGTGCACTTGGAATCTATTTGGTGATAATTGAGAATGTATCTCGTTTCCTCCAATCATGCCATTTGTCTATAGGTCAAGATATTTCAATTTGAATCATACTAGATCTAACTGTGAGAATCTTGCTTTTACTGGATGGCTGTCAAACTGGATCAATCTTGGATGATTAAACTCTTTAAGCCTTCTTGCGGATCTTTCATATTTCTACAGAGGGTTATTTAGATATTTCTCTAAGAACCCTTTAATCTACAACATTCCATGTGCCAAATTTAGGTACCAATTAACTGGCTGGGGGAATTTATTTTTCCTTTGTGACTCCCCCTGAGCCAGAGCTCATCTGTTTAGTTTCTGGAAGAAATATCAGCACCAGATTCTAGTGTAGATCCATCCCCAATATTTTATGTATTCCTCTTCACCCAAATCTTGTTCATCTCCCTTTGAACTTCATCTGCATTCACTTTACCTTTTCTTTTATCTTGATTTTGATTATGATGCACCAGACCCTTTTTATCCTGATTCTTACTTCTACAGAATTTGGCAATATGACCGGATCTATTGCAATTGTAGAAAACAACATTCCTTTGCATTTTTGACTGATATCCTCTTGATCTGCAGTGATTAGCAATATGTCCCATTCTATTGCATGCAAATCATCTACCATTGAATGAATTGTTTATTTGCATATTTTTGTATTCATGAGTTTTGTGACCATACCTTTTGCAGTTGAAACATTGTCCAGAGAAGGATGAATTAGTCTGATTCATTCTTCTTTTGCACTAAGTTTCTTTATGACCAAAATTGTTGCAATTGTAGCAGTTTCCATTGAAGGATGGATATCTTTGAACATTTTGTTGCCTTACTGGAGATCTTCTAGGCATGTTCCTTGGATTTCCTGATCCAGAGTTCTTCTAACCGGATTAGGAGCTTTCATCTTTCTCATATCCCAATCCATGCTTGTCATCTACCCGTTTTTGGCTTTCAAGAAGAACTTCAAGTTGAGCAAAGCTTATCTTGAATTTCTCTTTGTATTCATTTGTTGTTTGAAGATCCCTTTTAAGAGTGTCTATCTAATTCTCAAGTTGTTCTTCATTATCTCTAGCTTCTTCAAGATCAGATTCTAGATGCCTGATTATTCTATCCATTTTGTGGCAGTCTTCTGGCTTCTCCTTGAGAGATTGTTTTAGATTATCTTCAATTTTTATTTTCTCTTCAATTTCTTGGGTGAATCTCATAACCCCTAATTCCATTTCATGTCTTACCATAATGACCTCTTTTGATAGCTTCTCACATAACTTGTTTTTCTCATTAGGATCTTCATTAGTATCATTAGATTCACTTTGGCTTGCTAATTTCTGAAGTAGTTCCTTTCTCTTTTTCACAGAGATACTTAGTTTTTCTTTTAGTTCATTTATGAAATCATCATCTTGTTTGAGTCTTTCCCTCAAGTTATTGACTTCAGAGTGAGATTGCTCAAGATCATCTAGGGCAGACTGAAGTTGTTCCCTCATACCATACATATCCATTGAGATTCCCAGATCTTCCTCAAGCTATTAGGCTCTGTTTGGAGGAACTTAGCTCTGATACCAATTGTTGGAAACAAGGCAGATAATTGAGAGGGGGGGTAAATCAATTATCTTAAATATCTTAACTTTCTTTTCTTCTTTAATATTAATGCAGCATCAAAACATAAGAGCATACATAATCATGAGAGCATAAATAAAATCAACACACATAACACAAGGATTTTATGTGGAAAACCCTGTTAAGGGAAAAACCACGGGGTGACTAACCCAAGATTGTATTCTTTGTTAAAAGAATAAGTACAAAATGGCACTTGCCAATTAGGGCTCACTGCCCGAGCACACTGCTCACAAGAGGCACACTGCCTACAAGAGACTCACTGTCTACAAGGTATATAGAAAGTAACCAGGTGTTTGAACTGATGAGAAGCATCCACATATGCTGAGGTTCAGTTCTAGTTAGGCTCAATATACTGATCTAATGCACTTCATTCTTCGTCTGCTCTAATGTTGTTATTATGTCACATACCGGACTTGTATTGCTACTTCCACACTTCTCTCTGCCTTTCCTTGCACATTCTATCGACACACACACACACCTTCATACTGAAATCCATTTGGTATATATATCCACATCAAGGATTTCAACATCTTTCTAGTCGGCAATTGGAATACTTAAGATATTTACAAAACACTGATCTATCAGTTGAATCCATGCTTAATATGTGATGCGTATCAAAGTCATAGACACATAAGTCATTATTCATGTCAGCCAACCATGTATGATCTCTCAAATAGCTTGAACACCATCAATTTCTCATCCGGATTAAAGTCTAATGCTCTACCAGTCAGTTCTTCCTCAGTTTGCTCTGCTTGTCAGGAACCCAACACTTAGATGCTCATATCTTTTCACTCTTTCATCACCAGAGGCTCAATCTTTGGAATGTAATAGTCATGGTACTCCTCTTGACTTCCTCAAGTCTGCACTTTACTAAGATACATCCTCTAAGAGATCCAGACCTGATTGTCAGACCTTGATGCATGCTCTATTCTTGTTCACTGGACCAAAACACTCTTCAATCTGACTTCCGGTATAGACATACTATGTTCTGTGGATGTGTAAGATAAACTTTGTTGCCATCAATGACAACACTCATGAAGCCACATAGTGTCTCTTGCCAACAACAACTTGAGAATCAGATAGACACTCTTAAACAAGATCTTCAAACAACAAATGAATACAAAGAGAAATTCAAGATAAGCTCAACTCAACTTGAAGTTCTTCTTGAAAGCCAAAAGAGGATAGATGATAAGCATGGCTTGGGATATGAGAAAGGTGAAAGCTCTAGATCTGGTCAGAAGAACTTTGGATCAGGAAATCAAAGAAACAGGCTTAGAAGACCTCTGGTAAGGCAACCAAATGCTCAAAGATATCCATCCTTCAATGGATACTACTTCAATTGCAACAATTTTAGTCATAAAGCAACTCAGTGCAGGAGGAGAATGAATCAGACTAATCCATCCTTCTCCAGATAATGTTTTAACTGCAAAAGGTATGGTCACAAATCTCATGAATGCAAAAATATGCAAATAAATAATTCATTCAATGGTAGATGCTTTGCATGCAATAGAATGGGACATATGGCTAATCAATGCAGATCAAGAGGATATCAATCAAATAAGCCAAGAAATGTTGTTTACTACAATTGTAATAGACCTGGTCATATTGGCAAATTCTGTAGAAGTAGAAATTAGGATAGAAATGGTCCGATGCAACATAATCAAAAACAAGATAAGGGCAAAGGTAAAGTGAATGTGGATGAAGTTCAAAAGGAGATGAGCAAGATTTGCATGAAGAAGAGTACAAAAAATATTGGGGATGGATCCGCACCAGAATCTGGTGCTGATATTCCCTCCAGAAACTAAACAGATGAGCTCTGGTTTAGGGGTAGCTACACAGAAAAACAAATTCCCCCAGCCAGTCAATTAGTGTCTAAATTCAGCACATGGAATGTTGCGGATTAAAGGGTTCTCAGAAAAACATCTACATAACCTTCAGTAAAAATATGAAAGATCCGCATGGAGTTTTATAAGAATTTAACCGTTCAAGTGAATCTAGTTCCGACAACACTTCGATAAAGCAAGATTTTCACAGACAGATCCTGTATGATTCAGAATTGAAATTCTTTGATCTGTGGACCCATGGCATGATTGAAGAAAAGAAGATACATTGTCAATCCTCACTGACAATGATTCTAAGTTCAGCACAATGATTCGAGAAGATCTCTCTTAAAACAAGGTAACCAGATAACTTAAGTTGTATATTTGTTACAAAAGGAAATTAGGGTTTGCACAAGAATAAAAGGGTTCTTTCACTCATCATTTGTACACTTGCATTCGTGAAGAAGATAAGAAGAGATCTGCAACGAATTTTCTACAATTCACTCAAAGATCAACTGGAAAATTGAATTCAACCAGCGATTTGTTCTTGCTCCTATTTCAAACCCTAAAGCATAAAAAGGTACTTCCATTATGAAAATCTCTCTCTGAATCTTTTGCAAGATGGCTACTCCAATGGTTGTAAAGATCACTAATAGGCTACGTCCAAAATTCAAGAAACACCCCTATAAATCTCTAGAAGTTGATCCTTTAGGCACATTTTCTAGCATTCCACATGGGGTATTGCAGGTAGAAGATGTTAGGGTCTATATCCATGCCAACATTGAGGAATTTGGAGACTCTAAATTGATGGACATTTATCACAAACAGCTAATAGATGAGAGTTTTGAACTCAAACCTCAATACAAGGCCCTCCGGGATAAACACTTCAGACATTGCATACACTTTCCCTGTTTTGCAGAAGATGATTGGGTCTGGTATGTCCTAAGCAAGATGCATGATAATTTCATTTGGTTGATAAGGCCCTTCAAGATAACAAAATATGCCATCAGAGCAGTAACTGGACTATACTCATCTGGTGGGTTACCTGCACTTAAATCTATCAAGAACCAGACAGTAATTAAAGCTACCAGATCTAAGTTTGACAAAAGAGCAATGACCCTAGATGACATCACAGATCCGGATGTCAAGTTTGCCTCAATGATAATTGGGTATAAGATCTATCATTCTAGCAGGGAGAATTCTGTGTCTGGGACAACAATCTATGCAACATATCAGATGTTGAGGGAAGATGCAGATTATGACCTATGTGAACTTGTCCTAAATCAACTATTAGAAAACCTATAGAAGATCAAGAAGGATAAGAAGAACTCCTTTAAGTATGGTTGTCTAATATTGTGTCTATTCATCTATTACATGAATGAGCTACCCAGATCAAGTGGTTGTATTTGGCAAAATGACAAACCAGTTGTAATATAGATTAGAGATTATATGTATGGACTTGGTGATGCTAAAGCTCAAAACACAGCTCTTTGGGGTTAATTTAAGAACTTCCAAAGCATGATGCAAGCCAGAGAGAGAATACCTCAATCCATAGTTGAGAAATACAAGGATACAATGTGCTTCATGGTTGACACTGATCAATGCCTAATGGAGGCAGTTGAGCCCAGAACAGTGTGGATAATGCCTATGGGATACGAGGTCGATGAGAAAATCTTGGAGCTACATATTCAACACTTGTTGAGCCAGCCTAAGGACCCTGAGGCAGAAAGGTTTGGAACTTTCAAGAACTACGTGTAAAAATACATGTTGAGCTAAGACAACTGGAGATAAAGAGGAAAGTAAGAAGGGAAGTTGAGAAAATTGCCAAAAGATTTGGCATATCAAAAGAGGCAGTAGATGTAAATAGAGAGAAAATGGAGAAGGATGAGAAAGAGAAACAAGAAGCAAAGAAAGGGGATGTTCTGGTACAAGCCCCCTCCTAGACTAGATCTTCCAAGAGCTCTGCACCTGCCACTCCTAAAAGCTCAAGGGCCTCCAAACTAGAAGTCAAGACATCCGGAAAAGGAGAAAAGAGGACAAAGACCAAAGCCACAAGGTCATATACAAGCCTCAAAGATGATGAAGAAACATAATCTGATGAGGAAATCAAGAAAATGAAGAAGAAGAAAACATTCAGAGAATTCTCTGCCAGTAAAAATAAGGAAGAAAAGGCAGACGGATTTGTTGAAAAGCCCACTCTTTCCATTGATGACATCATCAAGGTAGTCACCGTGGATGGGAACCTGTAGCCAGTAACAGAGTTCTATGATGAATATAGTGATACCGACAAGAGGATTTCAGAAGAAGCTACTGTTAGGTACTTGAATATTTAGTATAAAACTTTCATTGAAATTATATCCTTAATTCCTAAGAGTCTAGAAGAAGTACTTGAACTGAGAAAAGAGAATGCAAAGGCAAAAGACTTAGAGATCTAGGAAAAGATACCAATTTAGCTTTATCCTTCTATCTCCCCAAAACAAATGAACGTGATCTTTAAGGACTGTAAGGATGAATTCTAGAGTAAAGCAAGAATGAATAAACTTATGCTTGGAGAAACTGACCAAGTACCAAAAGAAACAAAAGATATCCTCCGGAATGCTTTCAAAAGATTCAATATTCCTATTGTTGAGGAAATAGATGAAGAACCTTCTACCATGGATGTTGAAGGATTAAATGTAACCAATGAAGAATCTTCTGAAAAAGATGTAGAAGGAACAAAAGAGCTAGATGAAGAGAAGTCTAAGGACTTGGATTCCTCTGTTCCAGAAGAGGAAGTTCATGAAGCGGTAATCTTAGGTGATATCTCTCCTCCGGATCCCACTGCAGACATTCCATATTTTGAAGTTGAAGGAGAAGGAAGAAAAGAGGAGAAAGTAAGTCAAGAAGAAGAGGTCAGAGAAAAAGAAGAAGAACAAGCAAAAGAAACTAATGTTGACTGTTCTGATATCCTAAAAGAAAAGAAGACTCAATCACCGACAAGAGACACTATAGAGGTAGTGAAGAACTTCTTTAACAAAGAAATGATGGAGATAGATGAACCTGAACTATTTCAAGGGCCACTAAATTTTGACTCTCTCTCTCCAGTCCAGACAATGAAAATAGAATCTTTTGCTCAAGCCAAAGCAAAAGAAAAACTCCTGAAATCTCACATGGAAGACTGTGAACTATTGGAGATGGCATCCGAGATGCTGGAGAAGATCATGCCATCATTCCAAAAGGATCCTTCGGCCTCACCATTCAGCAACCTGAAATCATTGGTAAATTCTGTTACCACTCACTTTGAATCTCTAGAAAAATTAGTAGAAGCAAAGGTCCAGAAGGAGTTTCTGCGAAAAAGATTCACTGAAGTACATGGACTCATTGTTAATGATAGCAGGACCCTAAACATTGGATTAAAGAGCCTTGAAAATTCTCTTAAAGATGGTGGGGACTTGTACAAATTTTGTCTATCTTGGCCCAAAGTGACAGAGGATATTGAAAAGAAGGTGAAAGAACAAGAAGGTAAACTGTCAAGTTTATCTCAGAATTTTGATCCCCTTACTACCTCTTTAATGAATCAAGAATGCCAGGCCATTGTCATCATAAATGAAATAAAGAGGCTGAACAAAGAAAAGAAGGATATAATAAGCAGAATGAGTGAACTTAGAGGGATAATTATCCCTAAGTTAGAGGCAATGCATGAGTCCTTGATAGATGCTCAGACCACAGCTCGGACCAGTGATCCAGCAGATTTAAGAAGGATAGAACTATATGTATTTCTGTTGAGTGATCACATCTCCATTTTGGACAGAATGAAGCAGAGCTGGGCCACAGAGTTTTTATAGTTGAAGGCCACTTTTGCAGATATACTTAAGTATATGTAAGTATAACACATATATATACTTAAGCGGCCATGTATAGATTAATTTTTGCAAAATTTTGGTATGTGGATTCCACCCTTTGCCATTGATGTCAAAGGGGGAGTGAGGAGTAGTGAAAAATGTGGAATCTAGCTAAGGAGGAGCTCTGGTAAAATAGTGCAAAAGACAGAGCATCAGCCAAGGGGGAGTTTACTGCGACACAACCATTTTTCACTAAGTGTTGCCATCAATGCCAAAGGGGGAGATTGTTGGCAAGAGACACTATGTGGCTTCATGAGTGTTGTCATTGATGGCAACAAAGTCTATCCCACACATCTGTAGTACATAGTATACCTATACCGGAAGTCTGATTGAAGATTGTATTGGTCTGGTGAACAAGAACAGAGTATGCAATAAGGTTCAACAATCAGGTCCGGTTCTCTCAGATGGTGTAACTCAGCAAGTTGTGGACTTAGATTAGTCAAGAGGGGTATCATGACTACTATATTCCAAAGATTTAGCCTCCGGTGACAAAGCATGAAAAAGATATGAGCATCTGAGTGTTGGGTTCCAGACAGGCAGAGCAGACAGAGAAAGAACTGACTGACAGAGCATCAAACTTCAATCCGGATCAGTAATAGGTGTTGATCAAGTAATTTGGAGAATTATACATTGTTGGCCAACATGATTAAAGACTTCTATGCCCATGTTTTTGATGCCCATGTTTTTGATACGCATCACAAATCAAGCATGGATTCTACCGACAAATCAATAACTTGCAAATATCTTAAAGTGCTCTTGTTGCCGACTAGAAAGTTGATAAGAATCCCTTATGCGGATATATACACTAGATGAATTCTAGTATGTAAGTGTGTGTGGTGTATAAGGGATGAAATAAAGTGCGAAGAAAAGTAGGGATAAGTGTGAAAGCAACAATTCAAGTCCAGTATGTGATAGAGCAACAACATTAAAACAGAGGAAGAATGAAGTGCATCAAATCAGTGTATTGTGCCTAACCAGAACTGAACACTTGCATTTGTAGATGCTTCTCATTAGTTCAAACACTTGATTACCTTCTGTAAGTTTTGTAGACAGTGAGTCTCTTGTAGGCAATGTGCCTCTTGTGAGCAGTGTGCTCGGGCAGTGAGCCCTAATTGACAAGTGTCATTTTGTACTCCTTTATTTCTTTAACAGAGAATACAATCTTAGGTTAGTCACCCCGTGGTTTTTCCCTTAATAGGGTTTTCCATGTAAAAATCTTTGTGTTATGTGTGTTGATTTTATTTCTGTTCTTATGATCAAATATGCTTATATGTTTTGATGCTGCACTAATTATTAAAGAAGAAAAGAAAGTTAAAGAAATTTGAGATAATTGATTCACCCCCTGTCTCAGTTATCTACATTGTTTCCAATAGATATAGATAGGGACACACAAGTGCTGACAAAGGACCCACAGGTGCCAAACTAGATGTAGAGGCATTGAAATCATCTACATAGGCATTGATACAACCCTAAGATGATGGGGGACCTGCAATTTGATGAAAAACCTACAAAATAGAGGGTTAGATCTACAAAACAAGTTGTTAGGGCTTGTTAGGGATGCAACCAAACCAATTAGAGATATTAGATGTGAAGATTCAAGGTATGAAATCATGAAAATGATGCCAAAATCATAGGTGCTAATCCCTATGACATAGGCACTAATATGTAATTTTCCTACAAAAATAGAGAGTTAGAAGACATAGGCACTAAGAACTATGACTTGGGCGGTGACAAAAGGGGGTTATACAGTCACAACGGGGTGGGGATGAGAGCACTCATTTTTTGTGCCTAAATTTATAAGAAAAAAAATTAAAATACCAAAAAGGAAATAAAAAATAAAACTTAAGAAAATCAAAGAAAAAAAACTAAAAAAGAAATTAAAAATCATTGAAGGAGAAAAAGGTAAATCACAAAAACTATGGACCAAAAAAGAAATTGGAAAAAATTAAAAAAATAAAAACTAAAAAAGAAATTGGAAAAAATAAAAAATAAAAACCAGAAAAGACATTGGAAACTGTTGGAAGGAGAAAAAGTTGGAGAAAATCACGAAAACTATGGAACCAAAAAAGAAATTGAAATAATTAAAAAATAAAAACTAAAAAGGAAATTGTAAGAGAAAATAAAGAAAGTATGTAAAAAAGATATACCTCAGCGTATTTTATATATATATTTTTAAATATAAATATACTAATATTGTATAGTATATATTAAATGTGTATAAATATTATTTATTAAATACATGTTAATATTAAATATAAATATGTATAATATTAAACATAAAATATATATAAATATTAATATTATATTACACATATAAATATATAAATATAAATATAATATATTTTATATGGTAAATAATATTATTTTATAGTATTATATTTGAAGTTATGTTATTTATAAATATTTGATATTTAAATTAAATATCATATTTATATTGTATACTATATATTAAATGTATATAAATATTTTTTATTAAATACATGTTAATATTAAATATAAATATGTATAATATTAAACACTAGTATATTTATATTTAAAAAAATATATCTAAACTACACCGAGGTATACCTTTTTTCCACAGTTTCTTTGATTTTCTCTTGCAATTTTTTTTTGGTTTTTATTTTTTAATTTTTCCAATTTCTTTTTTGGTTCCATAGTTTTCGTGATTTTCTCCATATTTTTTTCTTTCAAATTTCTAATTTCTTTTTTGGTTTTTTATTTTTTATTTTTTTATTTTTTCCAATTTCTTTTTTAGTTTTTATTTTTTTCATTTTTCCAATTTCTTTTTTGGTTCCATAGTTTTTGTGATTTAGCTTTTTCTCCTTCAATGGTTTTTAATTTTTTTTTTAGTTTTTTGTTTGATTTTCTTAAGTTTTATTTTTTATTTCCTTTTTGGTATTTTAATTTTTTTTTCTTATAAATTTAGGCAGAAAAAATGAGTGCTCTCATCCCCACCCCATATCTAAAATACGCTGAGGTATATCTTTTTCCATAGTTATTTTCTCTTGCAATTTTTTTCTTGGTTTTTATTTTTTAATTTTTCTTTTTTGGTTCCATAGTTTTCGTGAATTTCTCCATCTTTTTTCGTTCCAACAATTTCCAATTTTTTTTTTGTTTTTATTTTTTATTTTTTCCAATTTCTTTTTTAGTTTTTATTTTTTTATTTTTTCCAATTTCTTTTTTGGTTCCATAGTTTTTGTGATTTAGTTTTTTCTCCTTCAACCATTTTTAATTTCTTTTTTAGTTTTTTTCTTTGATTTTCTTAAGTTTTATTTTTTATTTCCTTTTTGGTATTTTTTTTTTCTTATAAATTTAGGCAGAAAAAATGAGTGCTCTCATACCCACCCCACTGTGACTGTACTAGTATATTTATATTTAAAAAAATATATCTAAAGTACGCCGAGGGATATCCTTTTTCATAGTTACTTTGATTTTTTCATTTTTTTGGTTTGCAATTTCTTTTTTGTTTTTTATTTTTAAAATTTTTTAATTTCTTTTATGGTTCCATAGTTTTCATGATTTTCTCGAGCTTTTTCTACTTCCAACAGTTTCCAATTTCTTTTTTGGTTTTTATTTTCCTTCAACACTTTTTAATTTTTTTTTTGGTTTTTTCTTTGATTTTCTTAAGTTTTATTTTTATTTCCTTTTTGATATTTTAATTTTTTTTTAATAAATTTAGGCAGAAAAAATGAGTGCTCTCATCCCCACCCCATTGTGACTGTATAACGCCTCTCGGCATAAAAATACACTCTCACACACAATCTAGAATATTAACTATCTACTTTTTAATCATAATATATATATATATATATATATATATATATATATATATATATATATATATATATATATATATATATATATATATATATATATATATATATATATATATATATATATATATTTTCAATTTCTTTTTTGCTTCCATAGTTTTTGTGATTTAGCTTTTTCTCCTTCAACGGTCTTTAATTTCTTTTTTATTTTTTTCTTTGATTTTTTTAAGTTTTATTTTTTATTTCCTTTTTGGTATTTTAATTTTTTTCTTATAAATTTAGGTAGAAAAAATGAGTGCTCTCATCCTCACCATGTTGTAACTAAATAATGCCTCTCGGCGTAATTAATATAATAAAAAATTAAAGGAGTAATTGAAAAATTTTAATTTAAATTTATTTTTATATGCAACAATAGTATTTACTAGTATATTTATATTTAAAAAAATATATCTAAAATACGTCAAGGTATATCTTTTTTCCATAGTTTGTTTGATTTTCTCTTGCAATTTCTTTTCTAGTTTTTATTTTTTTATTTTTCCAATTTCTTTTTTGGTTCAATAGTTTTCGTGATTTTCTCCAGCTTTTTTTCCCTTCCAACAGTTTCAAATTTTTTTTTTTCCAATTTATTTTTTGCTTCCTATTGATGGTGGTTTAAGCACACAAGAACGCAGGTGTGATTACTGGTTTCACATCTCTTGAAAAGTATCCTACCCTAGGTAAGACTACTCCAAGGATAATACAACTAGGTCTTAGCTTGCTTGGAATCTCTCAGTTGGAATGTTCTAGCTGTGCCTACAAGGGGTCTTACATGCAATCTACAGATCTTCAAGTTGGAACAACAAATACACATAAACCCTTTATGATTTCAGCTGATAAAACAATGTAAAATGCTGTTGAAATTCCTAATCTAACAATGGTTTTCAAAGAAAATGCAAAAGGGTTAGGGTATTAGAGAAATCCTAAGTGACATTCACAATGTATAGGTTACTTTAAGTAGACAAATACTCTGAATTTTAACCAATTTCTAAGTTACCAAACTAAAATGGATGTTACAACACTGCAGAAAATGATACTATCTTCAATAGAAATCTAAAGATTTTCATATTACATTCATTCATTAAATACCCAATAAATGGTGCAATTTAACTTATGAAATGTAATTGAACTAAGCACAACTAATCAACCCAAACTAACTTTACACAGTTATTTACCATTAGCAAACAACCAAAAGTATGGACTAGAGCATTTATCAAATACTTTCAGCAAACCATGAACATTATAAAAGCACGACTAATCAATTTTGGGAGAGCAAGAGGTGAACCATGAAAACCAAAATGAGTCAATACAAGATACAAATTATCAAAACACTTGCAGAAACTTGCTTTGTATTACTTCAAATGGTAGAATGTCAACAATTCGACATCAAATTCTCTCTTGTAAATAGTGGAAATGGCAGCCCTTTATATAGGAAAGTGACATATCAAGTTTTTCGAATGAACGGTGGAGATTAACTCAACACCAACGGTCTATATTACATTAATAAATGCATTTGCAAAAGCTCATATCAAATCCTAGATTACATTTGTCTTTTCAAATCCAGATACATTGAATCTAGTCAATTTGACTACCCAACTCAATATATTAATAGAAAAAAATATTTTTAAAGCACAAAAGAGACAAAATAAAGTCACATGTTGTCCCAAATATAGCAATTTACAATTATTATGGGATTACATTTCAGAATATTCAAAAAACACATCAAGGCTCTTCATCCAAATTGATCTTGTCTTCTTTTGCCATCTTGTTACAATAGTTGAGCCATGCTTCAAGTGCTGGATTGATCTCCAAGGGATCTGGATTCTTCAGATGGCTAACCCGATATTCAAACATCTCCAGCTCCCGACTGAATTTGTTGTATATCCTCTCTATTTCTGCCACAACCTTGTGGAATGCCTTGAATTCAGCCTTGAGGTTGCTAACCTTGTCCAATCTATCTTCCATAGCCAGCTCAGTACTCTAAAAAATGACCTTATGTTTTACATTTTTCAACATCATAAGGTGCATAGTCATTATAAGCCTCTTCTAGGCAATCCCTTAAAGAATCATTAATATCATATATCAGTGACTGAAGTTCTTCATCCACTGGCTTATAAGCCTCTTTTATGTTTTCGAAAGTTTCTTTTCTGAAATTCAGCTGTTGATACCACTCGATAGATTTTGATAGTTTGTCTCCAGTTAGAATATTTTCAACCACTAAGGTCTATGCTGGCAAATATCTGATACCCTTTATTCAGGGAAACATGTGGGAGTAATACTCATCGAAAGAATCACATTCCTCACGTAGATCCTTCCATTTCTCATGAAGCTCAACCAATTTCTTATGTGTCTGGGCAAAAGCATCAATAGTTTCACATCCCTTCTCAAATACTTTGATTAACCAATTTTTAGTCCCTTGTGACTTGGCCCTTACCTCACCAAGCTTTGCCATTTCATCCATGGATAGGAAGGTAGGCACTATCCTTATATCTCCTCCTGCATCAACTGGTTTGATTAAGAATTAGAGGCAGGTCTGGAGCTCTTCATTCTGCTGCTTCAATTCTTTCTTTGACAACTCATCTTTATCCAATTGCTCTAGGATCAAGGTGACAGATCCCTTAAACTCATCAACCCTTTGAGCATGAGTGGTTGGCCCTAGATCAACCGTTGAGATAACATAGTCCTCGGCTCTAACTTGTTCTCTATCTGTATTGGCTGGTGGGACAACTATTTCAGCAATTTTGGACCCTGTCTCATTCTTATAAATTCTTGATTGTACTTTTACTTTCTTCTGTTTCTTTGGCCTTTGAGCCTGTGACAGGATGGTGCTCAAATCTAATTGCATTATTTTCACTTGTGGCTCGGGGTACGCCACCCTATTTTGTAATCACTCAAGTGCTGAAGAAGAGGACTTGCTTAATTTAGTGGTTTTCTCACCATCAGTTTTAGCAGGCTCTTCAAGTGGCCCTTGTTCTTGTTCTGACCCCTTATCTTTATTTACTTCCTTTTTTTCTCCATCAACTAGGTTTCTCTAGTTCACCATTACATTCTCCTGGGCTGACTTGAGGACTTCTTCTGTTTGACCTTTCTCTGGTGGACTATTAGATATATCAATCACTTCCACACTAACTGCTTCAGCTAGAGATTCATCTAGAATTGCATTACTTGCGTCAACAAATGTATCTTTCTCTGATTCAGGCAATATTTCTGTCTCAGGTTCTTACAGACCCAATTATGCACATACTTTGTCAATTCCTAGTAGCAGTGGCACAACCAAGGAAGTTGAATCTTGATCCATAGGCATTTGAGAGATAGGACTAGCAGAGGATGGGCAGTGTAGCCAAGTTTTTTTTTGTCAAATTAGCCAGCATGGTAGGTCCCAAAGTTGGTGAGATGGAAGAAGTTGGCAAAAAGGTGGAAATGATGATGGGTGAAGAAATAGACAGTGAGGGTAAAGGAAGAGAAGGTGAAAGAATTGTAGAAATGGGAGGTAGTGTTGTTGCAGTGGATAATTGGGTGGAAGAGATGGAAGGTAAAGGTGTGGTGGTGGTAGGGGAACATGAGGTGGTAGCAATGGATGAAATAGGACTGTTAGGGGCATTAGAGGATATTTCTAGTGAGCAAGAAATAGTTGAAACAACAGGGACATCTTATTGAACAATAGTAGCTGAAGTCATAGGTGTAGTAGGGGAAGCAATGGAAGAGGATATAGTAGTAGTAGTTATGATAGAAGTGGATACAACAGTAGTAGTTATAGAAGTGAAGGCAGCTGTGCTTTCACTTGGGGTAGTAGGAGATGGGGAGGTTGACAAACTTGAATCATCTTCAGTCGTGGCATCTTCACTAACCTTCTTCACTTTGACCTTCTTAGTTTTGGAGCCTTCTCTAGGACCACTTGGCATATCCCTTTTCTTGGAGGCTCTTGTTCTTGCAGAAGGGGTCTGATCTTTCTTAGGAAGCTTTGCAGGAGGTTTCTTAACTTTCTTAGCCTTTTTTGCCAATGGTGTATGCTCTTCACTATTGGATTTCTACTTTTGAACTGGCTCTGCCTCATCTGTGATGTTTATTGGCTCATCCTCTTCACCTCCAGATTCTTTGTCTGATTCCAGTGTAGTATGCGTGAGCTACACTCCTTGTCTCTCCAAAGCAGCTATCTGGCCTCTCACCCAGGCCTTGCTCAGTCTGATTGGTTCTTTCATTATAATATCTAGAGAACTTTCTTTAGCATTGACCTAATTTGGTAGTGGGATTGGTTGACGGTATTGAACCTCCCAAGTTCCCATGACCATAACATTTTCATCATCTTCCAATTGATCTGGTACTGCAATGATGTGGAACTTTCTTATGAAGGCTAGAGATAATCTTGAATGAGATTTCTTCATGACTTCATAATCATCCATACGGTTGGCCCAAAAGTCCTCAATATGCATTTTGTGAAACAACTTTTTGCTTACAAACTTCTCCATCACTTTATTTGGATCAAAGTGATCCCTTGCATTATAGTAGTGGAGATTGAGAAGTTGAAGTTTCTTATCTGAATGGTCAACAGATGCCAATGAAGGATAGGCATAATTCCCTTTGCCAAACTTGATGGGAAACTATACATTGGTTCTATGCAAGTGCTTAAGTTTCTCAACACAGGGGATCAATTGCCTAGATAATTCCAAAAGGATTGTCTTATCATCGGGGTATCTAGGAAGTCTGTAAGCTATCCCAGTGAAACCTTGTACCCTTAGATATGTAAACTTTTCAAATTGGATATACCACCTTCCATATTTGGTCACTTCATTCATGGCTTTTGTGGAAATCCTCAGGGTTGTGTTACCTTGCAGTAACCTTGCTATATACATCATGAAAGCATCATTTACCCTTTTGAAATGCATCAAAGATTGAGAGGATGTGAGCCATGGATAACATTCATATACTTTGACTTGAGTTTGTTCATCATTCCCAACTTCTCCTATCTTAGACAACCCAATGTAATGATTTCTTTTTGCTAATGCATAGACAACATAGGATGTCCATCTAAAGAATCTTTTCTCCTTGAAGTTGCTAAAGGCTTCATGAATTTTATCACTAAGAATTTGTGACCAGTGGAATTTAGTTCCCTTCAATATCTCAATAATGATGACAAACATCCATTCTTCAAAAGTGGAGGATGTAGGTAGCCCATATATTCTACTTAGAAAAGTTATCAAATCTCCTATCTCATCATGAAAGTAACTTTTGTATAACACTTGAGGGAATTTGCTCATGGCAGACCTTCTGCTCTTTGCCCAATGATCATTCATATGTTTTCTACATTCATTCACATATTTGTTGTAAGTTGCCTCTGATCCTTCTTTGTCTGGCATGGTCATTACTGTGTGCCATGGGATGTCAAAAGTTTCAGCTAAAGAGGGTGGACTTAAATCAGCCAGGATATCCCCATTGGTGGTTTGGATTGTTCTAGTAATGACATCATATCTGTCTGCACATGCTACTATCAGTTCTACACATTGCACTAAGGTGGGGAAGGCAATAACTTGTGCTATACCACTGTCTTTTAGTGTCTTGGCCCTAGGGGTTGGATTTGGGCCAAAGGTTCTCAGTCTGAAGTCATCCAGGTCTATGTGACCTAGATCTGTATCTCCTACATCACTCCATCTGGTATGAATCTTGGTCTTTGGGGGGATGCCTTTGAATTCATACTCCATGATTTGAGCCCAGTCAGTCATCTAACCTATAGGAATAGACCTTATGAGCTTGATACCTTGAGAGATTTTACTAATTCTTAAGTTTAGGTTCTTCATTGTTAAGTGGATTAATAGACTTCAACCTTATCAAAACTTGATGAATTTGTAATGCATCTTCTAAGTTATTAACATGCCTTAAACGAATATAAATCTGACATTTATTACATTGTATTCATTTCATAATCTAACTTTAGGCAATTCAACATCAATGTATGTAATAAAAACTTCAAAACTATAGAAATCCCATTTAAAACATGTGAAACATTAACATTCATCATTTGTAGTCATCATTACATCCTATCAGACATTTCTCCCTTTAAAAATTCCTTTAAAACAATCATTTTGCATCATTTGTGCTAATTTCAAGGTCATCTGATCTACAGACATAAAAGTACTAATTCTAAGGTCAACCGACGTCAGCGAGGAAATCGGGTTCGATCGACCACTAAGTTTTTTATAATTCATGTACTTTTAATGTTTTGCGTGGGTTTCAAGGGGTATCAACTTGAGTTAGGCATTCAGTTAGTCTGTTGGAATTTTAGCGCAAGACAATTGAGACAATCTTCCACTACATTTGCGTGGGATTTAGCCTTGTTGGACATGCGCAGGATTTGGAATCAACCGACTGGGTCAGTGGTGGCAAGTTTTAGCGCGAAGTTGGATGAAACTATTTTTAGCACAAGGTTACTTTCTTTACTCTTAGCGGAAGTTTTGGTAGTTGCTGACTAGCAGAGATTTCTTAGTCATTTGACCAAGTCAGAGATGGGGTCTTTTAGCGCAAGGTCGATGCAAGATGATTTTAGCGCAAAATAAACTCTGGGATTTTGTGGGGCTTTTGGATCTTGCTGACCTAGCTAGTTAATGCGACAAATGCTATGGTGGTAGGAGGTCAAGGCTTTTAGTGCTAACTGGTTTAAGGCTTCGGCGTGGATTTTCATGGCTACCAAACGACTGGATGAATCAAAGTGTTATAGGTTAGTTAGACTCAATTTTGGTGCAAAATCTAGTTGTTCAACCAGTTTGGGAATAGGTTCAAATGTGGTCAAATTTTGGCTAAGTCTGGTCTAGTTGTTTCATTTGCTTATGGGAACCAACATTACACTTCTTTGAAGTTTAGAAACTAGGGTTTGAGACAAATGAATAGTTTCAGATATAAAACCCTACCTATATGCCTAAATTCCTTGTGGAAAGAAAACATGCTTGAATTAAACAGTGAAACCCTAACCATATGAAAAGGAAACCCTAAGGCAAGTTAGGATCCTACCTGGTATGGTTGAAGTGGAAAGCGTTCAAGGTGCGTAGGCAGGGAGCGTTTGCTCGCTCAAATCAGCGGTCGATGGTCTGGTAAATTGTAGGAGCTCTCAAAATTTTTTGTTGAAAATGTGAAATGAGTGCAATTGGTGCAAAAAATGCTTATATTGCCCCGATCAAATCGCCATTAATGTCAATTGTACATTGTGTCAGTCAGGCGGTCTAGGGGATTAGGGTTTTGTGCGACTTAGTCACTCCCGACTAGGTCTCTTTGGCGGGGAAATCAAGCGTGATGGACTTGGTTAGTAGACAACCACTTTAGCGCTATGGTAGGAAACTCATCTTTGTGCTATTTGCAGGATTTTGAGGACCCTCGAATAGGCGGGGTTTTTGGTGTCCTCCAACTTAGTCGGTAATCAAACAATGCAGCACAAGTTGGAGACAATAGTTTTTAGCACTAAGGTCCGTCAGGAGGAAAACAGTGCCAGAGTCAGTTGCGAAGGTTTATAGCACAGAGGTCGGTTGGAGGGCAATTCAGCGCAAGAGTTGGTTAGGACCAGATTTAGCGCAAAAGGACAATTCAGAGCCACTGGAAGAAATACAAAGATCCTAACTTAGCAAACTTTTGAAATGATTTTTAACATCATCCTTTGAATATGGCAAAAGTGAATTTTGACCACTTGACTACTTAGGAGGTGAAAATCCTATTGACATTCTAGACCAAATTTGAAAGAGGGGGGTCCCTATTTTTTTGAAATGGGGCGTGTGTGCGAGGTACAACAATTCCATAGTTTTTGTGATTTAGCTTTTTCTCCTTCAACCGTTTTTAATTTCTTTTTTAGTTTTTGTTCTTTGATTTTCTTAAGTTTTATTTTTTATTTCCTTTTTGGTATTTTAATTTTTTTTCTTATAAATTTAGGCAGAAAAAATGAGTACTTCATCCCCACCCCGCTGTGACTGTACAAGTATATTTATATTTAAAAAAATATATCTAAAATACACCGAGGTATATCTTTTTTCCATAGTTTCTTTGATTTTCTCTTGCAATTTTTTTTTGGTTTTTATTTTTTAATTTTTCCAATTTATTTTTTAGTTCCATAGTTTTCGTGATTTTCTCTAACTTTTTCTCCTTCCAATAGTTTCCAATTTCTTTTTTGGTTTTTTTTTTAATTTTTTCCAATTTCTTTTTTAGTTTTTAGTTTTTTATTTTTTCCAATTTCTTTTTTGGTTCCATAGTTTTTGTGATTTAGTTTTTTCTCCTTCAACCATTTTTAATTTCTTTTTTAGTTTTTTTTTCTTTGATTTTCTTAAGTTTTATTCTTTGTTTCCTTTATGGTATTTTAATGTTTTTTCTTATAAATTTAGGCAAAAAAAATGAGTGCTCTCATCCCCACCCCGATGTGACTATATAATGCCTCTCAGCGTAATAAAATATATATAAATATATAATATTTCATTTTAAAATTGTGAGGCCCTTTCAAATATAAGATAGATATATGATATTTTTCTCACCATTACCTAGCTATCTTTTTAAAGCCCAAATCACCCATTGTGAAAATAGTGGGGTAATTATAGTCATTGGTCATTTTTGTGGGCTTTGCCGACGTCTAAATCAAAAGCTATCCATGCACACAGAATGTCTCTGATAGGTTGACCACGCTAGACCTTATTTGATGGGAATGACAGGCAAAAGTGGCAATGGAGGATTATAACCTAGCGAATCAGACGGCGGACGATGATTCAATCGTCTTTTACTTTTGTAAGAGCCTACATACCATCAATCTGCAAAACCAAGGCTCTCTTTGCCAAAGGGGACGCCTTCAGCATAAATAAACACATATAATTAAAAAACATTCAACCACAAAATATTATATTCATTCATCAAAAGTATATTGATTTTGTAGTCTTAAGGGGATTTATAATGCTTAGAAAATAAATTAAGGCTAAGAAATGGATTAAAGTGAAGTCGTAGAGATTTGAAAGTGTGATTGGGCTAGATTTGACTTCTAACTAACTTTAGCCAATATATGACTTCTGGGTCATCTGTATGCTCCCTTATAATATTATAATCCACTATATAAAAATAAAAAATACAATATAAATGTAATTCAATTGTTTAATGAAAAAACCTTGAAAAGAACTAAAATATAGTATAAATGAGCACAAGGATCATGTTTGTAACCATCCCTTCCACTTCATTTCACATATGCAGTGAATGCTTTCGAACCTACAGGTGTTATTCATCCGTAGGTGCCAATAGTTGTAATCCACATGTATCGAATGGAATACCAAGACAATTTCTATTAGATCAAGGAGACTGCTCACTTCTGTTGTATGTAGGTGGCAGTACCTGTGGTAAAGGTGAAGGTTGTGGATCCATTGGCCAATAGTGACGGTCTCGAGAAAAGCAATATTCAAGTGTTGACCATGGACAACCAAGATTTCTGGTTCACGGGATTTACTAAATATCACACAACCCTTTCAATGTTAGATAATGACATGGTCCATAGGGATACAAGACAATAATCATTCACTTAAAGACAAGGCAATCCAACTTCCAAAACTCTTCGGCATACCTAAGTGGCTTTGACTTATAATTGAAATCTTCATTAAATGTAGAGTGGGCCAACCAATTTTTTCGCCACAACTACTAGTTGGAAACACATGGCACCTGCCCATTTGATGTTGCACATGTAGATCTCCTTAGAAAATCTATACATTAGTCCAACCAACAAAAAATTGTTATGCACACTCCACGTGTCCCCCAAGTGTCCCATGGAATTATATAAAATATATTAAATAATTCACATCATATAAAGTATATTGTACAATAATAAGTATTATTATGTTAGATATTATATGATATATAAAATAAATACAATTAAACTATAAATGTACAATTTTATAATATAATATTTAAACAAATATATATTAAATAATTTACATCATATAAAAAATACTATATAGCAATCAATATAATTATATCAAATATTATATATAATAAATATTAAATATATAATATGATTAATCTAAGTATACAATTTAATAATATTATATTACACATATAAATATATAAATATAAATATAATATATTTTTTATGGTAAATAATATTATTTTATAGTATTATATTGGAAGTTATGTTTTTGATATAAAAAGGTGGCAAAACAAGGGGCCGAACCCTTACAAACCAACCCAAAAAAGGAACAACAAAGGCTCACGAACAAAAGGAGCCACTAACAACAATTACAACATTGACAGCTGATAACCATCCAAAAGTAAGTAGTAGTAGTCTGACATCAGAAAGAAACATAAAGCAAAGAAACAAAGCTAGGAAGAAACATCCTCCCAGCCTTTGGACAGGAATTCATAAATTTTATCAAACTCTTTAGTCTTCTCCTTGTCCGCACCATGTGCAAGGGTATCCTGCTCCTGCAAAAGAGTCAAATTAACCGTAGCTGAGTGGCAAAGCATACTACTTATGAAGCATCCGAGGGAAAGAAACTTTTGCTCAAGGGATTCCACCTGGTTTCTGAGAGCAGACATTTCACATTCTTGATTGGCACCTTCCTCTTCAACAACTTCCTCAACTTTCTCAATTGTCATCCCCTCCCCATCTTGAGTATGATCTCTAGGCACAGAATCCCCACCATCAGAGTCCTCAGCTTGCATATCCTTTTCCTCTGCCCCTTTAGTCTCCCCTAATATCTCCTGCACTTCGATGCCTTCACCTTTAGACAGCGCACCCCCCTAAGTAGACTTATCCGAGTCACTTTCAGAGTATTTAATCAATTTAGCCTAAGGGGTTGGTTTGCCAGCAATTCTGCTAGATCTTCTAACACCTGACATGTTACCCTCAGTCTTATCTTTAGCCATTTTAGTTTTAGCCTTTTTTGGTGGTCCCTCACTGTCACTTATTTTATTCTTATGGGCCCCCATATCCCCCCCAAAGTCAATGATCTCCATAGAAGGCTCCACTTCCTTAAGTTTTCATTTCTTCAATTTCACACTACCTTTGGAAGTAGAAGTGTGAAGGTCCTTTGCAGTAGTCTCTTCCAAGGATTCAGAAAAGGAAACCCCTTTCAGTTTCTGGGTGGTAGGGGTAGAATCACTGGGTTTCTCAGAAGTGGAAGGGTTATTCCTAGGGATTTCAACAATGGTGGGTGGTTGAATGGGTTCTGTAAGGGACAAGGTGAGATGGACTTTATAAAGGTGATGGATGAGGCCTTGGTGAAGGGGGATAGGTCACTTAGAGGGCTTCATAGCATACTTAGCCTTCACATGGTGGATAGAATGTTCCAACGAAGATAATAGATAGAAAGGAAAGCTAATAAGAGCATTTCTCCTAAAGTGATTAAGAAGGGGAAGGTGGTAGTTGTAAAACTTGGTATAGCGACCTTCCAAAGTGAAATACTTCATCAGCAAGTAACACATAACATCCCATGGCTCTGGTAACTTGGCACGATCAAACCCTCCTTGATATGGAACCAACTCCTCCCCCTCGCCCAGAAATAAATTCTGATTTTGGTGGTCCGCAACCCTACCCTTCCTCTTCAATTTATTGGAAGTTATGCTATTTATAAATATTTGATATTTAAATTAAATATCGTATTTATATTGTATAGTATATATTAAATGTATATAAATATTATTTATTAAATACATGTTAATATTAAATATAAATATGTATAATATTAAACATAAAATATATATAAATATTAATATTATATTACACATATAAATATATATATATGGTAAATAATATTATTATATAGTATTATATTTGAAGTTATGTTATTTATAAATATTTGATATTTAAATTAAATATCATATTTATATTGTATAGTATATATTATTTATTAAATATATGTTAATATTAAATATAAATATGTATAATATTAAACATAATATATATATATAAATATATAATATTTTATTTTAAAATTGTCGGGCCCTTTCAAATATAAGATAGATACGATATTTTTCTCACCATTACCTAGCTATCTTTTTAAAGCCCAAATCACCCATTGTGAAAATAGTGGGGTAATTATAGTCATTGGTCATTTACACGGGCTTTGCTGACATCTAAATCAAAAGCTATCCCTGCACGCAGAATGTCTCCGGTAGATTGACCACGCTAGACCTTATTTGACAGGAACAACAGGCAAAAGTGGTGACAGTGAATTATAACTTGGTGAATCGGACGGGGGACGATGATTCAATCATCTTGCACATCTATAAGAGACTACATACCATCGATCCATGAAACCAGGGTTCTCTTTGCCAAAGGGAACGCCTTCAACATAAATAAACACATACAATGAAAAAACATTCAATCACAAAATATTATATTCATTCATTAAAATGTATATTGATTTTGTAGTCTTAAGGGGATTTATAATGCTTAGAAAATAAATTGAGGCTGAGAAATGGATTAAAGTGAAGTCGTAGAGATTTGAAAGTGTGATTGGGCCAGATTTGACTTCTAACTAACTTTAGCCAACAGATGACTTATGGTTCATATGTATGCTCCCTTATAATATTATAATCCACTATATAAAAATAAAAAATACAATATAAATGTAATTCAAATGTTTAATAGAAAACCTTGAAAAGAACTAAAATATAGTATAAATGAGCTCAAGGATCATGATTGTAACAAGCCCTTCCACTTCACTTCACATATGCAATGAATGCTTTCAAACCTGTAGGTGTTATTCATCCGTAGGTGTAAATAGTTGGAATCCACGTGTATCGAATGGAATACCAAGACAATTTCTATTAGATCAAGGAGATTGCTCACTTATGTTTTATGTAGGTGGCGGTACCTGTGGTAAAGGTGAAGGTTGTGGATCCATTGGCCAATAGTGACAGTCTTGGGAAAATGAATATTCAAGTGTTGACTATGGACAACCAAGATTTCTGGTTCATGGGATTTACTAAATACCACACAACCCTTTCAATGCTAGATAATGACATGGTCCATAGGGATACACGACAATAATCATTCACTTAAAGACAAGGCAATCCAACTTCCAAAACTTTTCAGTGTACCTAAGTGGCTTTGACTTATATGTTCAAGATGCAATGCTCTTTCATTTTATGACTTGATGATCAATTATTATGGATAATGTTATATTTGATGCCTTGAGCATAACTTGTATATGAATAGTGAAAGTTATTCACTAAGAAAATGTAATTGAATATTGTAACTTGAAGCTTTGTTATTTTGTTTAGAATATCATGCTTAATTGAATGAAATGATAATGAATCATTCAAGTTAAACATTGATTTGGATAATCATGTTGTTATCAATTTCTTGAATAAGTTGATTAATTATATTAATCATTGACATTTATGGAATGTGATGTTACATATGGTATCAAAGCTACTAGGTTCAATACATGGACCTATGAGCTCACTACTTGATGATTACTTTTACCCGACATTAAGTATGCTAATGTTTGGATGTTCTATGCTAGAATGGATTTTCAGTTTTAGGAGGTGAGGGTACACACAAGTACTCCTTCACAATCTCCTTGGATACATCATAATCCCTAGGATTATTTTCCATAGCTAGTGCTTTAGGTGCAGAGGGTTCTACTGATGCATCAGTAGAATTAGGAACAACCATCCTTTCTACTTTCCTTAACTCTTTCTTGATGCATTTCACGGAATTAGAAAATATTTTCCTCATCAGTTAACCATGCTCCTACTAAGCATCCACTCTGTTCAAGCCATTTCATTCTTATGGCTCTTGCTTTTTCCTTCAAGTTCTTAAGGTAACACCCTTTATCCATTACCTTCTTTTGGGGTGTTGTTCTAATTCTTACCATTCTGGCATAGAACATCCAAACATTAGCATACTTAATGTTGGGTAAAAATAATCATCAAGTAGTGAGCTCATAGGTCCATATATTGAACCTAGTAGCTCTGATACCATATGTAACATCACATTCCATAAATCTCAATGATTAACATAATTAATCAACTTATTCAAGAAATTGATAACAACATGATTATCCAAATCAATGTTTAACCTGAATGATTCATTATCATTTTATTCAATTAAGCATGATATTCTAAACAAAATAACAAAGCTTCAAGTTACAATATTCAATTACATTTTCTTAGTGAATAACTTTCACTATTCATATACAAGTTATGCTCAAGGCATCAAATATAACATTATCCATAATAATTGATCATCAAGTCATAAAATGAAAGAGCACTACATCTAGAACATATGACATGTGTCTTCATAATCCTTGACTTGTCTCATGCTTGGGAAGGAGAGCATCATCCTGGTGCTTTTCCACCAACCACAGACCAGCAGTCCCTCGTTCAACTTCCTAACTAGAAGAGGCCCTATCCTTCATGGAAGGGATAGATATTAGGAAACCGTTAGGTTAGCCATCTGAGTATCTGGTGTTGTGTCCTTGATAATGCCTCTTGTTCACACAACTATATGTCCACTCTAACTATGTATAACACTACTAGAGACATTATGTCATCTGGAGCACTGTGGACCGACAATGCTGGCAAAGATGGATGCATTACTTTGGCCAAAGATTTACATACATGTACATTATACAATGAATGTCATCTTATGTCCAACACCCTGACTCAACTTATAAGTTGTCATGCCCTACAGTGAGTTTAAATTGACCTCTCTCTAGGTCTAGTATAACTGGGTTCAATTCGACTCATAGTTCATACTAGGACAATCAACTCCCATCTTAGGATTATAATGATTAAATGGGTTACTTTCATAATGAGAAACTTGTGACTCCTCATCACTTTGTTCCACTTTCTAATCATATCAAAGGTCAAACCATATTCACCAACCTAGGTCTCCCATGGTTCACAATCTCAAAATAAACTATCATATAGGTTAAAATCACAATCTTGGTACCCTAGGCATACCTTGCCTTATCTAATTAGAATGGTTTCATAAATAATTGATAACTCAAATTACTCCTATGAGATTTTAATGATAACCACTCTCTCCATAGAGTTCAATCATAAGTTTGATAAGAGTTTAAAACTTGTAATAATATCCATATAAATCTTAGATAATCATGCTTCCCATTCATACATGCTATCAATAATAAGAAGGGATTCCTCGTTAATGATTTGGCTAGCATGCAAGCTGCCATATAATAAAATAGTGATCTTTTGAATAACACACAACCTCCTTACTTGAGGGGTAGACAAGTATAGCCTAGGTTATTTTAATAACCTTTTAAGCCACAGTCGGGTTCCATGTAAGGTGAAACAAAATTTTGTTTGAGTGCTATAAGCACAGTTTAAGATTAAGGTCGTATCGGCCATCACCATAGCTCATGGTGGCTGCATTGGCCACATGCAGGCTAAACCATTGAGTATGTACTTAATACAATAGTTTTGCACTTCTCCTACCATGAGTACTTTCAGCTTGACTCATTATACTAGTTGTGGCACTATTATTATTAAAGTCGCGTCAATAACTGACATGTGAATGTTATAGTGGATATGTGCTCGACCTTAATGGCCTCAAGCTATAGTTTCAATAAAGAATATGATGAATTAAATCTTGGCCTTAGTGGCCTCAAGCTACAATCACAATAAAGATTACAATGAATTAAAGCTCGGCCTTAGTGGCCTCGAGCTACAGTCATAAAGAAAGTTCAAGGGTTTAAAGCTCGGCCATAACAACCTTGAGCCACAGTATAAAGAGTGTTTCAATGGTTATACAAGCTTGACCTTATCGGCCTCGAGCCTCTGTAATAAAGAATGTTTGCGTGAAGCTTAATATAATAAACATGCTATGAAAGGCTTGACACAGTTCATACTTACAAAACCAGATTGCAAACAAATGAAAGACAACGTTCTTACAAACTTGCATTCTACTTGAATGAAGTCTTTCAATGTAATCTTTCTAGTTCAGTTCACTATTCTTTCTTGCACTATATCTCCTTCCTAGTGTAGAGAGAGCACAACCTGAAAAATAAATGATCCCTTTTTCTCCCAAAGAATGATAGTGCAAAAATGATAATCAAAACTTATTATCTTTTCTCTTCTTGGCATGCGGATCTTGGTGGAAACTACCACCCTCACCATAACACGGTGGGTAGTTTTTCCCCACTCGGCCAACCTCTGGGTTCATAGGGACTCATCGACAGATACATGTTATTAGGCAACCTTTTGGTGAGCTTGAAGCTCCCATTAGTTTCAAATATTCAAAATATCACTCCACTACTGTGGGTGATGTCAACTATAGAAAATTAATAAACATAATAGTATAGCAATAAATTTGATATTAGACTATATGATCAGAGCATAATATTATTTTCATGCATCTACTTGATGTATGTAAATACTTATATTAATCAAGATGTCATTTTTTGACATCACCTCCTTCATGGAGATAGGGTCAACATGCGATTTAGGGATTGAGCACTGCTCTCCCTTCTTTGCTAAGAACCCAAAGCATAACAGATCAAGAGTAATAGATTCGCGATCCCAATTCAGGAATATTTAGAGCAATAAGAAAATGCTCTGATGCATGGCAAGACTAACACTCGACTCACATTGACATTCCAAGAATGTCATTAGGTCAAGTTGATGCAACTTTGTCGAAATGACTAAATCAACAAGATGACACAAAATGAAAATCAACTATCCAAAAATAAGTGTAACTTACGCCAACTTACACAGGTTTGTAAGGACATAATGTCTGACACTTAGATGGCTACTGACCCCATTTCCTAACATCTATCTCTTCCTCCCGGATGATAGTCTCCTTCCATCTTTAGAAGATGATCACTTTCCTGATCCAACTCACAACCATAAATTCATGATTAGTGCATCATCATATGATCAATAAATCATAATAATTAAATAATCATTTTAAATCTAGAAATCTCATATCTAACTAACATTAATTAGAAACAATGATTAATTTGACATTTTCCACAAACATCTAATCATCCAACTCTTAACTAATCCTCTTGATTACCATGTAAAAGTAAGATTGAGCTAATCACAAGTTGGGGATGTAACAGAGTGATTAGGAGGAATTGGGTTGAGATAAGGTGGATTAGGAGGAAATTGGATTAGGATAATGTGGTTTAGGAAGAAGATGGATTATTTTAGTTTTGGATTAGAAAAATGGATGATTTATATGAGGATTAGGATGGGTGATTAAGACATGATTAAGGATGGCTAGGTGCTTGACCTTAGGCAAATTTGAAATAAAATAAACACACATACATGCACAATTCTTGTAAAAGATTTGGATTAAGGGGATTCATGGGTTTCAAAGATGAAGTCATGCCAAACACACCAACACTCTAGATTAGTCAAGTAGGTGTGATATATCTTGTGGATCTTAGAAAATGGTCATGGGTCAATCCTAACTCAAAATAGAGAAGTGATTCCCACTCAATTAATACCATAGTGCTATAACTTGGATAGATAGGGAATATATGGTCATGTACCACCATATATCCCTTACCTTAGAGACTTTCATCTTGCTTAAAGTAGACCCTATCTCAATTTTAGTTTGGTACATGTGACCATCTTCCCATCATACTGCAGTGGTGCACCACAAGATATGATGACCGAAGGGTCTTAAGCTAGGATGTACGAGCTTCTAGGGGATATCCTCTATACACACAAGGTGCATGAGGCCTATGTTTGTGAGATGAGGGGTATGTCTAATGGTGTGGTGTAAGAGGGTAATCTACTCTCCACCTTCACTTTGCAAGATATAAAGTTCGTGCAAGCTTCACCCAAAGGACAAATGTACCCCAATGGAAGAGTCTTTTGATTCTCTCTCAAATTTGTATACCCCACCAGAACATGAGGGTTGAGGTCATCCCCTTGGTGATGAAATCCAAGGCAAACCTCCTAGAGGAAATAATATAAGGTGTTTTTGATCTCCAATATTTCCAAGTGGCATGAGGAGAGAGCATACACACTAAGGACCTTGGTATGAATAAAGATAATAAAGATTGGATCAAATAATGGTTTTTTATCCCCAAGATTGTGTGAAGTGCAAGGGGAGAGAATACACCTTTAAATGATCTCAAACAAAGAAAACAAGTTATTTTTAATCCAAAAAAGAAACATTCCTAGATTTAGTGATAAAATGATGTGTCCTTTGACAAGTGAGGTTGCAAAACCACAAGATTAGTAGCGTTGGAAGCATCTTGGTTGATCGAAAGATGCTGCAATCACCAATATTAGTACAAGAAATGATGTTAGATGAAAAATCAAGATTGAAACAAACACATGTGTTGATAGGGGACACATAGGCATTGACAGAAGATGCACAGGCACTAATCTAGGTGTAGGATGCATAAAAGATAGACATAGGTGCTAAGAACTATGACATAGGCACTGATACATACATGGGTGCTAATATCTATGACATGGGTACTAATCCCAAGGACATGGGTGCTAAAGGGAGAAACAAAAGTATTAAAGCATTCTAGGGGTCCTGAAACTGATGATACAAGCACTAGAAGCTCAGACACATGCACTAATGCAGACACATGTGCCAAACTAGATGCAAGATATAGATAGGGACACATAGGTGCTGACAAAGGACACACGGGTGCCAAACTAGATGCATAAGCATTGAAATCATTTGCATAGGCATTGATACGACACTGAGATGATGGGGGACTTGCAATTTGATGAAAAACCTACAAAATAGAGGGTTAGATCTACAAAACAAGTTGTTAGGGCTTGTTAGGGATGCAACCAAACCAATTATTAGAGATATTAGATGTGAAGATTCAAGATATGAAATCATGAAAATGATGCAAAACCATAGGTGCTAATCCCTATGACATAGGCACTAATATGTAATTTTCCTACAAAAATAGAGAGTTAGAAGACATAGGCACTAAGAACTATGACTTGGGCGGTGACGAAAGGGTCATGGGTATTGATCCATAGTTGTAGGCACGACTGTAACCTGCACAACACCACTTGACAAGAAACTCATAAGATTGTTAGATTAAAAAGGTGGGAGTCCCACTGGGCGTGCTAGATTGTAAGATAGGAAATGAGAACAAGAAACAAGTTTTAAAACAATAACCTATTTCACTCAAATCCTAAGCTACCTCAGATTGAGTGAAAGGAATGCAAAAAAAAGAAGTTAAACACTTCATGCAAACTTTGATACTTAGATGTGCTCCTTTGATGTTGAATGTGTGATTGCTCCTTAATTGGATAGCATAACCTTGCAATTCATGGAGTCTTTGGACAAAAAGAGGCAACATTTAGTTGCATGAAGAAGTGATATGATTTGTGAAGGGGTGAGTTCCAATTTATAGATTTTTGGAGACTCAATTGGATGGTTAGGAATTGATTAAAAGATCAATGGTGGAGGATTATTGAGATCTCTCAGGTAAGGAGAGCTTTCCAAGTGTCATGATGAGATTGGATGAGAGGAGATGTCCTTGGAACAAGGGGAAATGAATGGTCAAGATTAGGCTTGGGGAAGATGGATGGATGAGATTGACTTGATAAATGGGAGGTATGGGTTGGATTTGATTTGGATTTTAAATTGGAAGGCATGGGTACATGCCAAATTTAAAATTGGAGGAAAAGGGGATGAGGTGGCTTTGACTTGAATTTTAAATTGGAGGCATGGGTACATACCCAATTTAAAATTGGCAGAATAGGGGATCGAGGACAAAAGGACCTTTGTACATGGGTCCTTGACCACTCATTTTGTAAGAAGGCCATGTGGACATGTACAAGAGGCCCATGCCTTTGTACATTTGGGGGAATGGAGAGGATTTGACCAAGGTTAGATTAGGGTTTAGGTTGTGCAAGTGGGGGATTAGGTTAGTTAATTAGGTTTAGGAAAACCTAATCAAAAGTGTAGAAAATAAGAATTATTTATAAATACAAATATTTATTTAACTCATAGGATGCAGAAAAGGGAATAATAGATAAATTAAATTTATCTGTAGGAAAGGATGAATAAATTATTATTAAATCATTTTGGCTAGGGCATCTATTACACTAGAGGGATAGACACATCAACACACAAATAATTATAATTGATTTGCCAATGCACATAATTTTTTTTCCTAATACATGTAATTTGTTATTGATAACAACAACTAAACCCACAATCATGAAACTATCTCATACACTTAATTAGTAGAGAATTTGTTTTGGTACATTGTTGCTAAATCTGAAAATTAGAAGTGGAGACTTAACATAGTTAACTCGACATACAAACTGGAAAGTTATTTACACCAATGTGTGTTACAAACATGATCACTTATTCAATAACACTGAAATGTTTATCATAATCATAATAAACCAAGCTATAGTATCACTCGACTATATTGATAGACAAAATAGGTCATTTCATAACTAAATGCATAATGTTCCCACATCCAATCATAGGAATTAACTAAATGAAATACCATGAAATTATAAACAATGAGTTAAATGATATTACTTTTTCTTACCATAATCCTCTTCATTTACCTTAATTCTCATTTGTATTCTACAACTACATGATATCGCAACCACTAGATACACGATTAGTCTCTCCATGAAAAAAAAGATATAATCATGATTGTAACTTAGGATTAATGTAGACAACAGGATCTAAGGGGCCACACCTATGCCTCGGGGGCTCATCCTCAATGGCCTTGCCTATGTACGCATAGAGGCTTCATAGTTCAGGGTACACTTTCAAGCCTGGTTAGATTGACTCATCATACTTGTATTTGTCTTAATGAAACTATAACTAGTTTCATAACAAAATTTATTAAAATCAATAAGGTGGATAAACATCTAATATAAAATTACAAAAAAACAAGAACCATGTCCATACTCATGGCTATTGAACACTGAAAAAGGATTACTGATTGTTACGTCCACATAAACCTTTTCACCATGAAATACCATTATGGACATCAAATCATAAACACCATAAACTTCTAGAGTTTATCCTATATCCTCTATGCACAAACCAACCCCAACCTTGCAACACTACAATTAAATAACTAAAAATATAATTAAAAGTACATAGAAATGAAATATACCATTCCATATATCCAATCCTCCTTATTCAAGTAATAGATAGATGAATTAGGCACAAAATTTATTTATAGTAATAACCCCCATCCCATTGCCATGATATTAGGTACTATTACAACAATAAATACCATCATATGTAACTCATGCATATATAAAAAAAATTAAGTAAAATTACAAAAACACTTATAGTGATAACTTGTAGTTACCATAAGAGAATATACACCTTTTTAACTACATAGTTCCTAACATTAGATAACATTAGATAATGTTATTACATCGAGAGGCGTTCCTACATGGAGAACAAGAGCATAAATAATAAACCAAAAAAAAATAATAATAAATAAAATTCAATGCATAGCATGACAAGTGGTAATGGCTTTATGTTTTGGTTGATATTCCTCCAAATATTTGAAATATTTTTCAGACAAATCTATATGGTATAAGTTGGAGCAATCAATCTAGGTGATTAGAAATAACTCCCGCGAGCATATCAAATTGCAAAGGGAGTGCGAACAAAAAACAACAAATAACTCTAGTAGCATATCAAATTAAGATTTGAGGGTGAGTAAAGGGAAGTGCAAACAGGAAAAAAAAGGATCCCCTTCCTTGGAGTTGATCCTAGGCCGTGGAGGAAATTTTTTTTTCAATGCAGAATATTTATATTGATTCCTTCAATTTTTTTAAACACGTAGAACTATTTTTCTTTATCACATTTTTACTACCTTTTGGTAAAAATGTTTGCATGAAAAACTAGGTTTTACTGCCATGGCATTTATTTGAAAGTTTCTCCATCTTTTTAAAAAGAAATTTCTGTTTATAATTTAGAAAGATATAGAAAGATTTTATTACAAAAGCTCTTTTAATTTTTTAAACTATTTTTACTCTTTGTTATGTTTATAATTTAAAAAGATTAAAATATAAATATGCATATAGTTAAAGAATATAATTAATCAATTAAAAAGTTTTAAGAAAAAACAAAAGCTTTTAAATATTGATTTTTTAAACTAATTTTTAAAACTATTTCTACTCTTTGTTATATTTATAATTTAGAAAAATTAGAATATAAATATGCATATAGTTAAAGAATATAATTAATCAATTAAAAAGTTTTAAGATAAAAACAAATTGATTTTTTAAACTATTTTTACTCTATGTTGTGCTTTTAAAAAATAGAATGCCATTATGCCAGAGTAAAGTCCATTGCAATTTAAGACTAGTATATTTATATTTAAAAAAAATATATCTAAAAGTATGCCAAGGGATATCTTTTTTCCATAGTTTCTTTGATTTTCTACTTTTTTTCCCTTGCAATTTCTTTTTTGGTTTTTATTTTTTTAATTGTTCCAATATTTTTTGGTTTCATAGTTTTCGTTATTTTCTATAGCTTTTTCTCCTTCCAACAGTTTCCAATTTCTTTTTGGTTTTTTATTTTTTATTTTTTCCAATTTATTTTTTATTTTTCTCAATTTCTTTTTTGGTTCCACTCCTTCAAATTTTTTAATTTCTTTTTTAGTTTTTTCTTTGATTTTGTTTCCATAGCTTATTTGATTTTCTATCTTTTTTTTTCTTCCATCGTTTTTATTTTTTAACTTTTTTCTCACTTTTTTTCTTCCATCGTTTTTATTTTTTAATTTTTCCAATTTCTTTTTTTGTTTGATATTTTTGGTGATTTTGTCCAACTTTTTCTCCTTCAAACTGTTTCCAATTTCTTTTTTGGTTTTTTTTTTCCATTTTCTTCTTTGTTTTTTATTTTTTCTAATTTTAGTTTTTTTTTTTCATAAGTTTTATTTTTTATTTCCTTTTTGGTATTTTAATTTTTTTTAAAAAATTTAGGTAGAAAAAATGAGTGCTCTCATCCCCACTGACTGTACTAGTATATTTATATTTAAAATAATTATCTAAAATATGCCGAGCTATATCATTTTTCCCTAGTTTCTTTGATTTTCTCTTGCAATTTTTTTGGTTTTTATTTTTTAATTTTTCCAATTTCTTTTTTGGTTCCATAGTTTTCGTGATTTTCTCCAGGTTTTTCTTCTTCCAACAGTATCCAATTTCTTTTTTGGTTTTTATTTTTTATTTTTTATTTTTTCCAATTTCTTTTTTAGTTTATATTTTTTTTTATTTTTTTCCAATTTCTTTTTTGGTTCCATGGTTTTTGTGATTTAGCTTTTTCTCCTTCAATAGTTTTTAATTTCTTTTTTAGTTTTTTTTCTTTGATTTTCTTAAGTTTTAATTTTTATTTCCTTTTTGGTATTTTATTTTATTTTCTTATAAATTTAGGCAGAAAAAATGAGTGCTCTTATCCCCACCCCGATGTGACTGTATAACGCCTCTCGGCGTAATAATAAATTAGTATATTTAAATTTTAAAAAATATATATCTAAAATACGCTGATGTATATCTTTTTTCCATAATTTCTTTGATTTTCTCTTACAATTTCTTTTTTAGTTTTTATTTTTTATTTTTTCCAATTTTTTTTTTGGTTCCATAGTTTTTGTGATTTTCTCCAGCTTTTTCTCCTTCCAACAATTTCCAATTTCTTTTTTGGTTTTTATTTTTTATTTTTTCCAATTTCTTTTTTAGTTTTTATTTTTTTATTTTTTCCAATTTCTTTTTTGGTTCCAAAGTTTTTGTGATTTAGCTTTTTTCTCCTTCAATGGTTTTTAATTTCTTTTTTAGTTTTTTTCTTTGATTTTCTTAAGTTTAATTTTTTAATTTTCTTTTTTGGTATTTTATTTTTTTCTTATAAATTTAGGTTAAAAAATGAGTGCATTTTATTTTATTTTCTTATAAATTTAGGCAAAAAAAATGAGTGCTCTCGAGTCTCATCCCCACCCTGCTGTGACTGTATAACGCCTCTCGATGTAATTAACTAGTATATTTATATTTTAAAAAATATATCTAAAAGTATGCCGAGGGATATCTTTTTTCTATAGTTTCTTTGATTTTCTCACTTTTTTCGTTTGCAATTTCTTTTTTGGTTTTTATTTTTTAATTTTTCTAATTTCTTTTTTCATTCCACAGTTTTCATAATTTTCTTCAGCTTTTTCTCCTTCTAATAGTTTGCAATTTCTTTTTTAGTTTTTAGTTTTTTTTTTAATTCTCTTAACTTTTATTTTTATTTCCTTTTTGGTATTTTAATTTTTTTTCTTATAAATTTAGGCAGAAAAAATGAGTGCTCTCATCCCCACCCCACTGTGACTGTATAATGCCTCTTGGTGTAATTAAGACATATTTATATTTAAAAATATATATCTAAAGTACGCAAAGGGAGATCCTTTTTTCATAGTTTATTTTCATATTTTTCCATTTGCAATGTTTTTTTTTTATTTTTAATTTCTTTTTTGATTTCGTGATTTTCTCTAGCTTTTTCTCCTTCCAATAGTTTCCAATTTCTTTTTTTTTTTAATTTTAAAATATTTCCAATTTCTTTTTTAGTTTTTATTTTTTTCCAATTTCTTTTTTGGTTCAATAGTTTTTGTGATTTAGCTTTTTCTCCTTCAACATTTTTTAATTTCTTTTTTTTTCTTTGATTTTCTTAAGTTTTATTTTAAGTTTCCTTTTTGGTATTTTAATTTTTTTTATATATATTTAGGCCGAAAAAATGAGTGCTCTCACATCCCCACCCTAATGTGACTGTAGAATGCCTAATTTGAATAAATTTCTTTTTTAGTTTTTTTTTCCCTTTGATTTTCTTAAGTTTTATTTTTTATTTCTTTTTCGGTATTTTAATTTTTTTCTTATAAATTTAGGCAGAAAAAATGAGTGCTCTCATCCCCACCCCACTGTGACTATATAACACTTCTCGATGTAATAAGACTAGTATATTTATATTTAAAAAAATATATCTAAAATACGCCGAGGTATATCTTTTTTCCATAGTTTTTTTTATTTTCTCTTGCAATTTCTTTTTTGGTTTTTATTTTTTAATTTTTCCAATTTCTTTTTTGGTTCCATAGTTTTCATGATTTTCTCCAGCTTTTTCTCCTTCCAACAGTTTCTAATTTCTTTTTTGGTTTTTATTTTTTATTTTTTATTTTTTCCAATTTTTTTTTGTTCCAACTTTTGCTCCTTCAACACTTTTTTATTTCTTTTTTGGTTTTTTTGTTTGATTTTCTGAAGTTTTTTTTTTTCGGGTAAAAATGCACCTGGTAAACTTTTTAACGTGACCGGCGACGCTGGTGCGACACGCCCTCCGGGTCCACGCGAATGCTTTTTGCCCGGAGCAATGAACTGGTGAGGCCACAACTGGGGGACCTCATCCCCTAGGAAGAACACTTCAAACCCGCGAGCTCATTGGCCCAACGAAGGCGTAAAGCCTTGTGAGCTCGTTGGCCCAGTGAGGGTTTGAACTCTGGTGGCCGCCACTACAACCGAGCGACTTAACCACCGAACCATGCCATCATCAGCCTGAAGTTTTATTTTTAATTTCCTTTTTGGTATTTTAATTTTTTTTTATAAATTTAGGTAGAAAAAATGAGTGCTCTCATCCCCACCCCACTATAACTGTATAACGCCTCAGTGTAACTAGTATATTTATATTTAAAAAATATATATCTAAAAGTACACTGAGGGATATCTTTTTTCCATAGTTTATTTTTTGGTTTTTATTTTTTTATTTTTTTATTTTTCCAATTTGTTTTTTGATTCCACAATTTTCGTGTTTTTCTCAACTTTTTCTCCTTCCAATAGTTTCCAATTTCTTTTTTAGTTTTTAGTTTTTTTATTTTTTTCAATTTTTTTTGGTTCCATAGTTTTTGTGATTTAGCTTTTTCTCCTTCAACAGTTTTTAATTTATTTTTTGGTTTTTTATTTTTATTTTTTATTTCCTTTTCGGTATTTTATTTTTTTTCTTATAAATTTAGGCAGAAAAAATGAGTGCTCTCATCTCCACCCTAATGCGATTGTATAACGCCTCTCAGCGTAATTATAATATTATAATATTATACTAGTATATTTATATTTTTAAAAAATACATCTAAAATGGGCGGAGGCCCTGGCTCAATTGGCTAAAAAATTCTATTGCGGTAAAGAAGGTCACAATGTCCAGTCTCCCCCCGTCCCCGTGGTACCGGAGGGCGTGTCGTGCTAGCATCACCGATCACGTGAAAAATGTTTACCAGGTGCACTGCAGTTTATAGGGGCTACCCGATTCCTGCAGTTTTCTCCTTCCAATAGTTTTTAATTTCTCTTTTGGTTTTTTTTTTAATTTTTTCCAATTTCTTTTTTAGTTTTTATTTTTTAATTTTTTCCAATTTCTTTTTTGGTTCCATAGTTTTTGTGATTTAGTTTTTTTTAATTTTCTTAAGTTTTATTTTTTATTTCCTTTTTCATATTTTAATTTTTTTTCTTATAAATTTAGGCAGAAAAAATGAGTGCTCTCATCCCCACCCTTCTTGATTGTACTATATTTATATCTAAAGTATACCGAGGGATATCTTTTTCCATAGTTTATTTGAAAAATAAATTTGAAAAAATAAAAAATAAAAACCAAAAAAGAAATTTGAAAAAATAAAAAATAAAAACTAAAAAAGAAATTGGAAAAAAATAAAAAATAAATTGAAAATAAGAAAAATTATCCAACCAAAAAAGAAATTGGAAAAAAAAAAAAAACTAAAAATCAAAAAAGAAATTGAAAAATAAAAAAATCACAAAAACTATGAAACCAAAAAAAAAATTGGAACTAATGATATTCAAATGAAAATAAGTTTCCTTTTGGGAATTTTAATTTTATTTTCTATAAATTTAGGTAGAAAAAATGAGTGCTCTCATCCCGACCCCGATGTGACTGTATAATGCCTCTCGGCATAATAACGCCTCTCGGGGTAATTATATTATAATATGATATATTAAATACTAGTATATTTATATTTAAAAAAATATATCTAAAATACGTCGAGGTATATCTTTTTTCCAGAGTTTTTTTTAATTTTCCCTTGCAATTTCTTTTTTGGTTTTTATTTTTTATTTTTTCCAATTTCTTTTTTAGTTTTTATTTTTTCCAATTTCTTTTTTGGTTCCATAGTTTTTGTGATTTAGCTTTTTCTTCGTTTTTAATTTCTTTTTTAGTTTTTTTTCTTTGATTTTATTTTTTGTTTCCTTTTTAGTATTTTAAATTTTTTTCTTATAAATTTATGTCAAAAAAATGAGTGCTCTCATTCGCACCCCCCAATGTAACTGTATAATGCCTCTTGGCGTAATTATATTTTCAAAATTAATAACTATAATATTTATATTTAAAAAAAGTTATCTAAAATACACCGAGGTATATATCTTTTTTCCATAATTTCTTTGATTTTTATTTTTTAATTTTTCCAATTTCTTTTTTGGTTTTTATTTTTTATTTTTTCAAATTTCTTTTTTGGTTCTATAGTTTTCTAATTTTCTCCAGCTTTTTCTCCTTCCAACAGTTTCCATTTTTTTTTTTTTTTTTCAATTTCTTTTTTGGTTCCATAGTTTTTTGTGATTTAGCTTTTTCTCCTTCAACGGTTTTTAATTTCTTTTTTAGTTTTTTTCTTTGATTTTCTTAAGTTTTATTTTTTATTTCCTTTTTGGTATTTTATTTTATTTTCTTATAAATTTAGGTAGAAAAAATGAGTGCTCTCATCCCCACCTCGTTGTGACTGTACTAGTATATTTATATTTAAAAATATATATCTAAAATACGCCGAGCTATATCTTTTTTCCATAGTTTTTTTAATTTTCTCTTGCAATTTCTTTTTTATTTTTTATTTTTTTATTTTTCAATTTCTTTTTTGGTTTTTATTTTTTATTTTTTTCCAATTTCTTTTTTAGTTTTTTTTTTTTTAAATTTTTTCCAATTTCTTTTTTGGTTCCACAGTTTTTGTGATTTAGCTTTTTCTCCTTCAACCGTTTTTAATTTTTTTTTTAGGTTTTTTTCTTTGATTTTTCTTAAGTTTTATTTTTTATTTCATTTTTGGTATTTTAATTTTTTTCTTATAAATTTAGACAGAAAAAATGAGTGCTCTCATCCCCACCCCGATGTGACTCTATAATGCCTCTTGGCGTAACTAGTATATTTATATTTTAAAAAATATATCTAAAATACGTCGAGATATATCCTTTTTCCATAGTTTCTTTGATTTTCTCTTGCAAATTCTTTTTTAGTTTTTATTTTTTAATTTTTCCAATTTCTTTTTTGGTTCCATAGTTTTCATGATTTTCTCCAGCTTTTTCTCCTTCCAACAGTTTCCAATTTCTTTTTTAGTTTTTATTTTTTATTTTTTTCAATTTATTTTTTAGTTTTTATTTTTTTATTTTTTCTAATTTCTTTTTTGGTTCCATAGTTTTTTTGATTTAGCTTTTTCTCCTTCAACTATTTTTAATTTCTTTTTTAGTTTTTTTCTTATAAATTTAGGCAGAAAAATGAGTGCTCTCGTCCCCACCCTGATGTGACTATATAATGCCTCTTGATGTAATTATAATATGATATATTGTATATTATATTTTTAAAAATAATAATTATAATATATTTGACAAATATATCAAATATTTGATAATATACCATAAAATATAGTTTTCATTATCTTCATTGATAAAAATATATTATATATATATTTTTTCAAAATTAATAATTATAATATATTTGACTATACTTTTTTAAAGAATATGCATAGTTAAATGAAACAAAGAATATATTTTTTAAAATATATATATGAATATAGCTAAATGTCTTGGTTTGATTTTATAAATTATTTTTACTTTATGTTGTGCTTTTAAAAAATTAGAATGTCAAAAAACAAGATATCAAGGTTACAAAATTTATGGTGAAAGCATTATAATATTATAATATAATATAATATTATATTATATATGTAATTAGAAAATAAAAAAAATAACTAAATATGGAGTAAACCTAGACATATAAATTATGTTCTTTATATTAAATTGATGGTGTTCATTATTTTTCTTAAAAAACATGCATTATAATGTCTTGGCTTATTATCTAATTTTTTAGTAATTCAATTCCATCAATCATTTGAGATTACAATAACTAGATGAGGACATGATGAACTATGATCACTTGAAATCAAATAAAATGTATCCATTTTGTGTGAGAATTGTAGAAGTTGTGAAACCAACCTCACAAGATCCAGTGAACACCTACAAAACCTAAGATTAACCTTCCACAAGAGAAAAAAAGAAAGATAGTAATTTGCACAAAAAAGGATGCAATTAATGAAATGGATTAATGAATTACATGAGAGAACTTGCTTTTATATTTGCAAGTTAGAAAACCCTAATGTGAGATTCCTAAGTTTAGCTTAAGTGAAATAAAGTAAAGGTGACTTAATTAATTAATCAATATGATTAAATTTATTATCAAAGCATATTAATAATATCAAAGCATTTTATTAAAAATCTAAATTTATTTATTATCAAAGCATATTAAATTAAATTTAACTATGGATAGATTAAAACACATCATTTTGAATTCCATGGCTTTCAAATCTTAAATAAGGTCATATAGGTCTGTTACTGACTAGACAAAGACTATAATACTCTAGACATGAGTTTTAGTGACTGTCATCAGTGAATGTCAGACCTTTTTCACTAATCAAGTCCTTAGGATGACAAAAATGACCCTTCACTGATCTATCTCTTTGAAACCCTTGAGACAATTCGTTCAAACATTGTATACTACCTCTGTGTCGATGAAGCATAACCTTCCACAAGAGAAAAAAGAAAAGAGAGCAATTTGCACAAAAAAAGATGCAATTAATGAAATGGATTAATGAATTACATGAGAGAACTTGCTTTTATATTTGCAAGTTAGAAAACCCTAATGTGAGATTCCTAAGTTTAGCTTAAGTGAAATAAAGTAAAGGTGACTTAATTAATTAATCAATATGATTTAAGTTAATTAAATAAAATAACTTAAATGACACAGTTATTGTATTAATTAAGTCAATTAAGTAAAATAATTATTGTATTAAAATAACTAAAGTGATTTTAAATAATTAATATGATTTAAAATAATTAAGTAAAATAATTTAAATGACATAGTTACTATATGATTTAAGTTAATTAAGTAAAATAATTACTGTATTAATTAAGTAATATAGTAATTATGGCATAGTTACTATATGCAAAATCTAAGATTAACTTTCCACAAGAGAAAAAAGCAAAGAGAGCAATTTGCACAAAAAAGGATGCAATTAATGAAATACATGAGAGAACTTGCTTTTATATTTGTAAGTTAGAAAACCCTAATGTGAGATTCCTAAGTTTAGCTTAAGTGAAATAAAGTAAAGGTGACTTAATTAATTAATCAATATGATTAAATTAATAAAGTAAAGAACCTATTACTCTAACACCTCCCCTTAAGATGAACTTGGGGAGAAACTAAAAAATTAATGACAAATGCATGAAAGCAAAGATGGGTCCTGATAACTAGGCTTGATGAGGTACCCATGTACAAAAGAGTCTATTACAAATAGAGAAAAGGAGAAAACCACGTGGGAAAAATTCCTCCACAAAAGAGAGAACAAACCTCCCTACGAGAGAGAGAGAGAGAGAGAGAGAGAGAGAGAGAGAGAAGCCTCCACAAAAGATGTCCCAAAAGAATAGGAACATGAAGATGAACATGAAGAATTCCATTGAAACATGAAGAAGCTGCAAACATTGTCAAAGACTGACTGCTATAGTGCTGAAAGAAGAAACTCCTCTAAAACAAGATGAAGATCAGAATCAAGAAGACAAGAATCTACATGAGTGCCCCCAATGACACTACTCAAATTAGATGGCAAACAAAGGAAAAACATTTGGAAGTTGAAGATACAAATAACATAGGTACCAAAAGTCTAAAGAATTGATCTAGTGAAAATAGAAGTTTACCTCCACAAAAGGAATGCAAGAGTGTCCATATGGTAAATGCTCCATCTCACTAAAATGCATGGGTAACCAGCCACTGATGTACGCTGCATCCACCTAGTACATAGGAATCAATACTAGATAGATAACTCACTCCAACACAAACCAAGGAAACATTAGCACCAACAGTAGAAACCCCCCATAATGCGGACAAGGGAGAGCCATGATAGGTACACTGAAACTGTGTGAAACCAAGAAGTGCATGTAGAAGAAACAAGAACATCTGAATGTGCAAACATGAAAGTACCAGCAAATAAAAGGGTGTGCAAATAAAGGCACACACACATGAAGCAAAAATCAATGTGATTCATTTCTCTCGTGGAAGGGACACTCACTTGACAAAGGTGTGATGGTAAAACAAAAGGCAAACATCAACCTCCCATGGCACTTTATATCATAGTGTGAGTACAATAAGGCACAAAATGATGTGCAAGATCTCAAGAATACATGTACAATGTTGAGGCACTTTATTTTAGTGTGTTTACATATGAGAAGTGCTTACAATGGAAGCTCATAATGTCTAAAAGACCACATGCTGAAAATATAATTCTCTGATAGAAATTGTAAAGGTTAAAATTAGGATAATTAGTTTTTGATAGTTTTGTGTATATCCTCCTTTCACCCTTGTACATTCAAGGACTTTGGGTCAAGTGGAAATGCACTATCAGACCCTTGGTCACTTAGGAATGTAGGGAAATTTGGATTTATGTGATTTGATTGTCAATTATGCTTAATTATACATCAAAACCCTAATTATGCAAATAAGGAAGTAAACAGACAAATATTAGAAAATGCTGCTACAAAAAGATGTAAAATGACAGATAAATGCACACCTATTTTTGAAGTTCGGAAGCGGAAGAGTCAGGGACTAATGAGCGGGCTCCCTAGTCCAGTGCCCTAATTTTTTTCAGTAGCTGGGAACTTGATCTGCATCCTATTCCTACTGCCTCAAAGATTTCTCCGTTGCGGGATCCAAAGGACTAATGAGCGGGCACCCGAGTCCAGGACCCTATTTTCAACTCTGATCTGTGAATCCGACACTCTGCAACACTCTCCTACAACTCTACTTTTCCTACTTCAACCTGTAACCTGCAATCATGGAAAAATGGGGAGGGGTTGTGGTGTTTAGAGGCTTGCCTCAGTCAAGCCCCGGAGAGACATTCAAGTCTTCCAAACACCGTTGTTAGATAGAGAGTGCATGCCCTTGTGAGGCAGAGGAAAAAAACAAAATGATAAATTCTCAAATACAAATGATTTCACCTTGTAGTGAAGATCTCATGGAAGGAAGACGCTCTTCATGCCATGAGGAGATGATTGCTCAAATCTACAAAATACAAACACATAGACAACACAAATCTACTCTTGCTACATAATTAATGCCTTGAATCACCTTTAGAATGCCAAAAGATCACAATTGCTTTCTAGTAATCATCTAGTTTACAAATGAATTCCTAAACATACTTATATATGCAACTACAAACACTCCCGCCAAGAATTTTGTAATTCAAACTTACCGTGTCGGCATAGGACCCAAATAACGGTCACAAGCCGACACTCAAAATTTGGGACTAACCCAAAATAGGGTAGGACTAGGGCCCGGGCGCAAAAATCCTCCCTCCCTATTTTGGTCAGGGTTAGGTTCAAGGGATCCCCCTAGGTCCCATTTGTCATGAAACTTAGGGCTCATTTCATTGGGATGTCAAAATATGATGCAAGATGTCCTAAATGTAGCTAAAAGACCTAGGAACTAAACCTTAGGAGGGAAAAGCCTCCAAAGGGACATTTTCCAATGTTACATTCAGCCCCCACTTTAATGTATGTATAAACGTGAGGCCAATACATGCATTAAAGTACGGTCAACAAACACAACAAACACGCCAAGCACAGAGAAGACACATCAAACACATTGAAGACAATGACAAGAACGTATAACATAGAGAAGACAGTTACAGTCATGCAAAACATGGAGAAAACAACAAATGCATAGAAGATAGTTAATGCATGGAAGATAGGAATGATTTTTTTTCTTTTCTTTTTCTCATATATATGAAATGCAAATGCAAGTACAAGGAAAGTAAACACACCTCCCATAATGCAGGAAGCACTCATCGCACTAGTCTTTAAATTGCATATATGGGGCAACACACATGCAAGACACACGAAACTTCCCAAAATGCAAGAAACACTCATCATGTTGGTCTTTAGAATGCATATGGGGCAACAAACATGCCAAACACACACACTTTGAAGACATGGAGAAAACACAATAGACAAGTGATGGAGTGTTTGTATTTCTAGGTTCATCACCATCTCAGGCACATTATAGGCACACACCAATGATTGGGCTTTGCCACAACAATCGCCGAAGACACGCTTAAGGGTTGAGTTAGTCACAGAATCACTCCCTGCCTCCCGATGAGGACTTTTTGAAAATGATAGGATGGGCACTCTCCACAAGAAATACACCACCCCCACCTCCGCAGAGGGCTTAAGATGATTGATTGATTGCAAACAAACTCAGAGTGTAGGAGGGACTCATCACCACCAGTCTTTAGACTGCACATGAGGACAAGCACATTGCTAACATCTACAACAGACAGCTTACCTTATATATGCCCCCACCTTAAGGTGGTTGATATCATGAATCGATATCAAGTACGTTAAGGTAGGAAGAAAACACACAAGGGAACACAGACTTTTGCAAAGCCCATGCCCCCCAGAGGTGACATGTACTTTACAATCACCAAATGTTCCCACAAACACATCCCTGCAAGAAACATGTTAGTGTCCACATAATCATGATAAACAACACATCAATGCATATGATCAATCACATAAAGAGCCAAGGTTATACTATGAATTTAGAGATCGAGGATAATTGTGGGGCTATATCATGAAAATCTCATAACCGAGTGTCACTAAGGCAAGATTCAAAGACAAACAAAGTGCATGGAGCAACAATATTGTTAAGGTTTGTAAGTGAGATAGAAACATCATCAAAATCACTATGTAGAAAGCACAAAGTGTTCCTACTAGCCAAGCGTCAAATAATATATTACAACCCCATCGTCATATTAGGAACTAAGTCCAATTTTTGATTTCTCGCTAAAGGACACTAGGTCTGCATCAGTATAAATGTTTTTCATCATCCACCCACTAGATAGAAACACTAGAGGAAGGGAAACAATAAATAAGAGAGGAGAAACAAGTGTCTTAGGGATAGTCATGTAGGAGGGTGCCCCCAAGTCACCAACTGTAATGCTATGTCCGTAAGACACAACACACAACAATGAAATCAGAGAGAGAGAGAGGCAATATAGAAGAATGATGATACAAATAGAAGGTCACAATAGAGGTAGTCTCCTGGTATCCTGGACGTTACAAGAGAATCAAGGGTCATCCCAGGAGGCCTAAACAACACATAACATATCACGGGGGAAACACATCATGAGAGATAAAGGGTTAGAAATACTTACCTGGTAGGATCTTCGTATCAGATTTTTGAACTTGTGAACCTCTTGGAGAGTTACTCGATCATGTTTAGTGCAAAGTTTGAATAGTTCTTATGAAAGTCTTTTTTATTATCAGATGATGCTTGTTTCTAAAATCCTTATGTAAATGAGACTTTTTGTTTCTTATTAGGGGAGAACCACTATTATTTCCAACTGTTGACAGTCGTCGTACTCTTTTCTGATTTTTAGCAAGTTTTTGTTGTGGATACCGTCTAACACAGTAACAAGAATCATCATGTACCATCTCACTCATTTGTATCGGTTGTTCTACTTATTTTTATGATGTGCTTTGGTTATCTCTCGATCCTATATAGGATAACAGAGGAGGAACCTTAGCATAAACAATCGTGGTGAGTATGTCAAGCATAATATTGAGCAATTTTGTACCATCAAGGGGATTGACTTATAGTGCATAGTTCCATATAGTTCTTAGTAGAATAATGTGATAGAATGAAATACTAGGTCTTTGAAGGAAATGGTAAACTACATGGTACATTCCCAATCTCTTGCACCTCAATACTGGTGGACACCATTGATTGTGGTTGTTATATTTAGAACTTAATTCCACATCAAGCCTTGAAAGTAGTCACTCCTTTTGAAGTAGAGTAGTTGGAAGCCAATAGTTAAGAACTTTAGAGTTTGTGGTTCTCCCACATAGGCCCACATTTATGTAGAGAAATCCAAGGCCATGGATCCACAAAGAAGGCCTTGCATATTTGTAGGTGATTTAGATGGTGTTAAGGGTTATTGACTACTCTGCCCTACTACACATGAACTATTCATTGAAGGGAGTCCTTGCTTTGTGGAGGGATCTTCAAGTTCCACTCTTGACACTTCTCCTTCTTATACATTCACATTAGAAAATTCTTGATGATGAGAATTCTTCTTCCTCTAGTTTCAATTCTAAGAGTGATGATGAGGATTCACCTCCTTCCTCTCCTATTCATCATTCATAGGTAGAGGATTCTCCTCTTGATTCTCTAAGTTTAGGTCCAGTTTGGGCTCAATAGACACTATAGGTTGTAGGTGATTAGGTTGGGGATCTATCAGACACCAAACATGCATGCTCATAGTTTTGGGAACTTCCACATGTCTATATTTCTACTAACTCTAATCCATAGATTTTTTTGAGCCATTTGGTATTCATGAGTGAGATCCTACTATGTAGGAGGAATATTATTCTTTGATTAGGAACCACACTTGGGATATTGTCCCCTTCCTAAGGGAATGTAACTTGATAAGTATAAGGCATGATTGGTTGTAAAGGGTTTTCCCCAAGCTCTTAATGTTGATTACTCTAGGACCTTTGCACTCATTGTAAAGATGAACTTTGTTAGACTCACACTTGCCATCACTGCTACACATCTTTGGGAGGTTCATGAGATGGACATGAAGAGTGTATTTCTTCATGGAGACCTTGAAGAGGAGATACACATGGAGTATCCATAGGTTTTTCTACAAGATTCTTCCTTGGATTACATAGGAAATCTATCTATGGCCTAAAGTAGGCCCCTCGAGCTTGGTATGCCAAGATGGATTCCTTCCTTCTCACAGATAGGTTTTCTTGTTTCCATTTTAAATTGAATGTATACATTCTACAAGATGATTCTCTCCATGTTTTGGTTCTCCATGTTGACAAAGTATTGATCATGATGAGTTCTTCATTTATTGTGACAATGAAACCTACCCTTCATGATAGGTTTTTGCTAATCAAATCGGGCTTATTGCTTTACTTTCTTGGGATTGAGATATCTGGGATCACCATTGCATAGTCTATGTATGCTCTAGATTTTCTCTCATTGTTTCAAATGGTTGACTACAAGCCTACTTTGAATCCCTTTCTTTTTAGAGTCAAACTTCAGGCTTAGTGCTCTTCACCTTTGGTTGATGGTACATTATATAGATAGCTTGTTGGGAGCCTCATTTATTTGACATAAATGAGGAGGAATACTTATTATGTTGTGAGAATGGTATCTTAGTTTATGTATGCCCCTATAATCTATTAGAAGGAAACCAAGCAAATTCTTCATTACATTCAAGGTACTCACAATTTTGGGATTCACTATACAATAGTTATTGATATTGACTTAGTGAGCTATATAGATTCATATTGGGTGGGTGATTTTTAGGATCACAAGTATATTTCAAGTTATAACTTATATCTTGGTTTATGTCATATTTGTTGGTTAACTTAGCAAGAAAAACTTTGTTACTACTCTATATTCCACTAAATCCAAGTATTTGGGACTGTTAATACTACCATTGAGGCCATTTGGCTTTAACATATTCTCACTAAGTTTGGTATCTAGTTCTAATAGCCATTTGTCATATTGTAATATTTTATGATCCATAGTTCCATTAGAGATTTCATGGAACCCAATCCATCATCAGTGGACTAAGCACATAGAGGTTCACATACACTACATTCAAGAGCTTATCCATAGACATGTTATTGATCTCCACTACTACTCTACTTTTGAATAGATTATTGACATTTTCACCAAACCCTTTATAGAAATCAAGTATCTTTATTTACGAGATTTGTTGAGGTGTAGAAGGCTTCATCTTGGAGAGGACTACTTAGTCTTCCTCTCTCTCTGCATTTGGGGGTCATTCTCTCTTTGGAAGATTTATATGTACCTGCATACCTCATTATGCTTCATTTGTTAGGACCCATCTTTACACCCAACCTAAGTCCCACTTAAGGGGGGGTGTTAGTGTAGGTTTTCCATTTTTCTTAATTGGATATTATGTATTTTCCTACACATTTAGTTTATCTTTCTTAGTTTTAGTGAGTGGGTCATTATGAGGGTTGAAGGCCCATCTTCCTTGAATCTAACTCTTGCCTATTTTTGGGTAGTTGTGAGTCTTTATTTCATCCACAATTCATACGTGCACCATAGAATAATTTTGTAATTTGAGTGTTATTTCAAATCTTTTGTCCTTTACTTAGAACAAAAGCAATGCATAGTTAGTGATGTACAACTAGACTTCTAATCTCAGCTACTTGAGTTCACACTTGAATCAAGTCTCTTTTCAATTATACTATGAGCTCTCAATCTAAGCTCTATCATTTCACCTCTCATGCTACTCTAATGAGTCTAAAATTTAGTTTATATAGATGATTCTCCAATGAAAACCCATTATATCTCTCCAATAAAGAGAACTCTTTATCACACAATCCCAATGCTAATTAGGGATGATCTTATGAAACATTTAGCATTTAAAATCTCTTTTCATCAATTTCTAGGATTAGGAAATCCTTGATTAATTTACACCAAGAAATGGGTCTTCACAAAGGATTAATAAGGCCTAAAACTAGTAAGTGTGTACATCTACACCTTGGGAATGATTCTAGATAGCCACTTTCTTCACCACAAGTCATGGGATGTATCCTTTTGTCCTCCAAGTAACATAAAATAGTTTCAATTTAAATAATTAAACTTTGTGCCACCTCAAATCATGAAATATGACCAAATGAAGCTCAATGGTGTTCCCACACAACTTGTAAATAATGAGATCTTCCTCATGCCTTATTGCATAGGCTTAAGACAATAATTAGGCCTCCATCCTCCATGTGACAATTATAAATCAATCAATTACCATGGACCATTACCATATACATTAGAATGCTTGATGTAAACTACTCTACCATAACTTAAATTTTTTCCAAAAGAATAGAAAATGGACAATAAAACAAAAAATATATTCTTTTGAAGATGAAAGATCACATGACCCTTGAAATGTTCTTGCATTAATATGTTGTTCAATAGAAGTCAAGACTTTTTTAGATATCTATTGTAACATCACTATCCATAATGCTCAAGATTTAACTTAAACATTCATCTTAATCAAGAGATTAGTTAACAACATGATTATGAAAATCAATTCTTAACCATAAAGAATCATTATCTTTTCATCAATTAAACATGTCATTCTAATCAGAATATAACAAAGCTTACAATACAATAATCATTTACAAAGCTTTAGTGAGTAGCCATCATTAATCATGTACAAGTTATGCCCAAGGCATCATAAATCAATTCATATATTACAATACACCATCTGGTCATAAATGCAACTGTATCTAGAACCAATGACATCTGTCTCCATAAGCCTTGACTTGTTTCATGCTTGGGAAGGAGAGCATCATCCTGGTGCTTTTCCACCAACCACGGACCTGCGGTCCCCCACTCAACTTCCAAACTAGAAGTGGCCCTACCCTTCACGGAAAGGTTAGATATTAGGAACCCTTAGGTTAAAGCCATCTAAGTATCTGGTGTTGTGTCCTTCCTAATGTCTCACGGTCACACAACTAAAGATCCACTCTAACTATGTATGACACTATTGGAGACACTAGGCTATCTGGAGCATTGTGGACCGACAATGCATGCAGAGATGGATGCATTACTTTGGCCAAAGATTTTACATACATAAACATTACGCATTGAATGTTGTCGTATGTCCACCACCCTGACTCAACTTATAAGCTGTCATGTCTTACAATAAGTTCAAATCGACCTTTCTCACTAGGTCTAGAATAAATGGGATCAATTCGATTCATTGCCCATATCAAGACATTCGACTCCCATCATGGTTTGGTTACCACTAAAAAGGTTGTTTTCATAACGTGGAACTTGTGACTCCTCACCACCTTGTTCCACTATGCAAGACATATCAAAATTGACCATTCTTGGTATAGTATAATTAGTATTTAATGCATTTAAGTCCAATCCTTGGACACTGGATTGTTATTTCGAAAACCATACTTAGGTTCTTGGTTTCATAATCAATTGGTTACTAGTGACTCCACATCACATTTTCCCATTTTCTAGAATAATGAATACAATCTTGTTTTCAACACTCACCCTACTCGGTCAATGTTTACTTTGTTATTCTATTGTCATGGTTAATAGAAACCAGTCCATAATAAAAGAGAAGGCACAAATCATAGTATCTTTTAAAAGTTCATAAAGACTCATAGAATCAAACCCCTCTAAGTTCTTTTCTAGAATCTTTCATAAAGTCAATATAAAAACATAATTGTCATTTATATAGTTGGCATTCATCTCATAAAAAACCACTAGCTTATAATAAAACTAGGGTAGATTCTAATATCGAAAGGTATATCAAGATTTTACTTCATAAAGAAGGCAAGATTAAAGTTTCGGCTGTCATGATAGCATTATTATGATAGTGTAAGAATAGTATATAACTCTCCTTGAAGTGTTATCATGTTCACATAACTTGTGTTTTTATTGATAGCCATTCGATTCTTATTATCCTTTCTATCAAATTGGAAAAATATAGTGTCTAGTGCAACAACACGACCCATTTTATATTGGGTTTACTATGTTTAAAGTAATCATGGTTGCGTCCATCAGAAATAATGTTATAGACTATTCAACAGGTTGATACCACCATTATTCATTCATTACAGAATGTTGCCCTATTGGGCTCATAAGCATATTCAAATTTGCATGAGTTAACAACTGGTAATCATAAAGATATAAGACATCATTAAAGATGTATGGTGCATAGGAATAGCTAAAACTTGTGGGTGCTCATGCATGCAATCCCATGTAGGGTTTATGACCTCAAGTTGGATGAGTGCCACAAGAAAGCAATAGTTTCAAAGTATCATGAATTATATTTCATTTTAGGCTCCAAGAGCCTTCGACTACTCTTAACATTCATTGATATGCATAATTAAATATACAGTCTCAACTTTGTGCATTAAAAGCAATATATTTCTTAGTCTTTATAGTTGGTAATGCTGACAATACTTTCAAATGAAAGGATGTTAACTGTATTGCAGTCAATATATCATATGAGCTGAGGGCTCTAGATAAAAGATACTTGAATATATTTCATAGGGTTAAAGATGCAGTTTGCAGAGCTCAAACTCTTCTGGCTACTCTCATCGTTCTCACTGATAGTAATTCTTTGCAACCAGATAATGTAGCTCCTCTATGTTTGCCACCCACACACCCCACTTCTCTCTCAAAGTCTATCACCAGAAATTAGCAACTAGCACTCCCAGACTCAAACTGAGTCCTTCGATAAGACCTCCAAGATGGCATTTAGTAACTAACCAAAGCATACTCTATGCATGTAATCTGGGCTTGCCACCTAGTGGGATCTTTTGATCCACACTGCCCACTCAGCCTATCCTCTCTCCTTTCCCACTCCTCGTGGGTTTAAGGATATCGATGAGGTAAGAATAAGATAAGATAAGATAGTTATTCACATAGTCAAGAGTTATTAACATTGACCTCTAAAGAGGTCCCCATATATATATATAAACACCCTCGACTAATAACATGGGTCAAAGAACTATTATAATATTCAAAATCATCATAGAGATGAAAGAAAAAGATATCACACTAAAATCTTAGGGCAATCAGGGTCGAGTAATACTCCCCCATCATCAACGATAAATTTTAGTCGATGACTAGAAAATAAAAAAATAATATCCCTATTTAAGAATAGGGTAATGAGAGATCTCATCGACTCATAACTATCATACGACTTGAGACATTGTTCCAAGAATGTCATCTAGTCATTAAAGCACCATTGACAAAATGACTCACAAGGATAGAATTACAAAGAAGGAAGACATGACTCATGAAAACTTACAAGGGATTCGGAAGGACATGGAAACCGATACTCAAATGACTAATCAACATTTTTTTCTTGACATCTAACCATTCCTCTAGGATGATACCCTCCTTCATTCTTCGAAGGTCATTAACTTTTCCTATTCACACTTAGGACCACAAAATCATGATCAGTGCATCATAATCATGTCTCATAATATAAAGTAATTAATCTTCAAAACTAAGTAACATCAATCATTAACATCATTAACAATGATCAATTCAGATATTTCCACAATATCAAATTAGTTAACTATGACTAATCCTCTCGATTATCATGCAAAGTTAATGATTATGTCTAATTGTAAGTTGGGGATGTAACATATCTCTCCCATAAGAATCATCATCCCTAATGATTAATTGTCTTAAAAGTTAATCAACATAATAAGAAAATGTTTCAAGAGCATAATCAATAAATGTTTTAGAAAAGATGAGGAAATCTAGCATGAAAGTCATCATAATTTTCCCAGGTGGCATTTTCCTCTTCATATTCATCCCACTGGACCTTGCATTTTGTTATTACATTGTTACGTAAGTGTATTTAAGATTACGTGTTTCGAGCACCTTGATGGGCTCGATCACCACCACTCCTGGGTCTTTCACTTGTAGAGTATTCCAATCAAGCATAGGAATTTGATTATCAGCATAATTAAACTTTTTCAAATATGAAACATGAAACACATTATGCTTCATGGCCAGGGCTAGTGGTAGAGAAATTTTGTATGCCACTGGGTTGACTTCCTCAAGAACTTTGAAAGGGCCCACGTATCTTGGTGCCAATTTGGACATCTTTCCAAATTTGATGGAGCTTTTATGAAGTTTTACCCTTAGGAGAACTTTACCTCCCACAGTGAAATGCCTTTCAATACGTTTTGCATCCGCATAACTCTTTTGTCTATCATTGGCTTCCACTAGTCTTCTTTTTTATCAGATGGACTTGCTCTTCCATTTCTAATAGCATTTCTAGACGAAGGCTAACCCTATCTTCTAGCTTATCCCAGCTTATAGGGGTTCGGCACTTCCATCCATATAATGCCTCAAATGGAGCCATCTTAATAGCTAGGTGATAGGAATTATTGTAGGTGAATTTCATTAGAGGAAGATAATCCTCCCACTTGTATTGTTGATCCATGCAATACATCCTCAGTAAGTCCTCCAACACTTGGTTCACCCTTTCAGTTTGTCCATCCATTTCGGGATGATAAAAAGAGCTTATGTTCAACTGAGTACCAAGTGAAGAGAACAAGGTTTGCCAAAACCTTGATGTCATCTGTGCATCCTTGTCTAAGATAACCTTCTTAGGAATGCCATGTAGTCTAAAAATCTCTTGAAATTTTTTTTGATCAATGATGGGTGCCCCATCCATCAAGTTTCCAGGTATAAAATGAGTGGCTTTGGTGAGTCTATCCACCACAACCAAGATAACATTGTGCGTGTTCCTTGACATAGGAAGCCCTTGCACAAATTCCATGCTTATAATTTGCCATTTCCATTCAAGAATTTCTTGAGGGTACAAGAGCTCTGCTGGGTGATGGTATTCCTCCTTCACCCTCTGGCATTCAATACATGAAGCTACAAAATTTGTAGCATCCCTCTTCATTCCTTTCCAAAAATATAAGGGTTTCACATCAGCAACTTGGTTACTCCAGGATGCCCAAAATATGGCACAGAGTGTACCTCCTTCTATACCATGTTCCTTAACTTTGCTGAATTAGGTACATACATCCTTCCTTTGAATCTTAGTAACCCATCTGGTTCCAAGTTGAATCCCTCATATTTCAGATTCTGGGGTTTTTCCTCAAGGGCATGTTTTACTTTCTCATAAAACTCATCTCCCTTAGATTTTTTGTAACATTTGATTTCTAAAATCAGAGTGTATGGAGATCATGGAGGAGATATGTCTTCTCCTACTCAAAGCATATGCCACTCAATTTTCTTTTCCTTGTATATATTTAATCTCGAAATCATAATTTGAGATGAATTCCAACCACCTTCTTTGATGAGCATTAAGATGGGATTGAGTGAATAGATATTTGAGTCCCTGGTGATCTGTTTTCAACTCAAAAGGTTTCCCAAGTAGATAGTGTCTCCGCATTTGAAGTGCGTGAATGATCGCTGCAAGTTCTAAATCATGTGGGGCATAATTTTATTCATAATTTTTCATCTTATGTGATTCATATGCGATAACTTGTCCATCTTGGACTAGTACACCACCTAAGCCTTCTCTTGAGGCATTAATAATGACTACAAATTGACCCTTTGGGTCAGGTACTTTCAAAATTGGTGTTGAAATCAATTTTTTCTTCAGAAGGTCAAAGGCCTCCTGGCACTTTATTGACCATTCAAAATTCTTGCCCTTTCTCTACAAGGAAGTTATAGGATATGCAATTTTAGATAAGTTCTTCATAAACTTCTTGTAATATCCAGCAAGGCCCATGAAACTTTGGACCTCATGAACATTCTTTGGTTCTGGCCATTCCAAAATAGCTTTAATCTTAGTTGGGTCCACAGCTATTCCCTTAGCTGAAATTATGTGGCCCAAATATTGTACTTCCTTCTGAAAGAAAGTACACTTTGAGAGTTTGTCATATAGTTTATGCTCTCTCAACCCCTAGAGAACAATTCTCAAATGCTATAAATGCTCTTCCTCATTTTTAGAATAAATCAAAATTTCATCAAGAAACACTAGAACAAACTTGTCTAGATAGTCCTTGAACACACTGTTCATAAGATTCATAAACGCGGCTGGCATATTCGTTAATCCAAAAGGTAGGATAGTGAATTCATAGTGTACATATCTGGTTCTAAAATATTTCTAATGGATGTCCTCATCCTTCAACCTCAATTGGTGATATCTAGACCAAAGATTGATCTTGGAAAATACTGTTGCACCCCTCATCTGGTCAAAAATATCATTGATGCGAGGTAAAGGGTATTTATACTTAATGGTTTCTTTGTTCAACATGTGGTAATCTTTGTACAACCACAAAGTGCCATCTTTCTTTTTCACAAAAATAACTGGCACTCCCCATGGTGACACACTGGGTCTAATCAACCCTTTATCTAACAGCTCTTGTAGTTGAGCCTTTAAATCTATTAGTTCTGTAGGGGCTTTAGAAATAGGTTCTGACCTAGGAATAATATCAATGGTGAAATCAAAGGCTCTTTTAGGAGGTAACCCCAGTTGTTCATCTAGGAATACATCCTCGAAGTCCCTAAGGAAAGGATACCTATCCATATCTGATCTTTCCTAACTTATGGACTCCTTCATCCCAACTTCATTAAGCTTTTGGGATTCATAAAACATTAATTCATCTTGGAAGTAAATTTCCTTAGTCTCATTTAGTTTTTCCATTTTGACAGCAAAAAGATGACATCCTTTCCTTTGAGTTCTTTTTATTTGCAAAGTAGAAATTTGCCTTAGTTTAACTTCCCTGGGTTTTCCTTGGAGAAAAACTTTGTTTCCTAAATCATCTAGACACTCTACTATTTTGGCATAACAATCCACTTTGGCTCGATGTCTCCATAACCAATTTATCCCTAGGATAACATCATACGAGCCTAGTGGGGCTATAGAAAGATTTACTTCCATGGAAAAGCTTAGAAGTTCAACCCTAGCCTCAAATAGACATTGCTCTACCTAAGCCTTAGTGTGATTTGCATATTCTACAAACCAAGTGTTTGCCATGAATGTTGCCTTTCTAGGTATTTTATTTACAATTTTGGGAGAAACAAAGCATTTTGTAGCACCAGTATCAATCAAAACTAAAATCAGAACTCCAAGTAAAATACCTGATGTCTCAACAGGATTTATTTGGTACTCAGCTTGCTGGTTGTCCAAGGCCGCATTGATACATTGCTAGAAAGCCACTTGCTGAGAGGGTAGAGGGTTTCCTCTTGGTTGTGCTCCCTGTGATTTGTTGGGACACTAATTGGTGTAGTGATCTCTGCCACAAGTGTAGCATCCACCTACTAGTCCTCACCTCTCCTAAGGTTTGCCAAAATTGTCTCCATTCTTTCTGGAGTGGTTATTCCCCTTTTTCTCTCGCCTGGACTCAGTTTGTTTATTTTTGGCCCCTTTATCATTTTTCTCAGTTCATAGCCAACTGTGATGACAAGAAAGCATCCCATACTATTTTTTGTCAACACTGGCTAAGGACTAGGGTAACAACATACACATTCACAACCATCTATGATGACAAGAAAGCATCCCATACTACTTTTTGTCATCACTAGTTAAGGAGTAGGTATAACCTTTTTCATGTCTCAGGACAATTTCAAAGCCTTATGGCTCCTTCTATCCACTTCTTGCCTGGCCTCAGACTTATTTTCTCCATGCTCACTTTGGGTGGTGTCATTATTAGTGCAGAAGCACCTTCTCTATGGTGTAGGAGTCATGTTTTGTTTATGTTTTCAATAAGGCTTTTTAAGCCACATCATGTTTGCAATAAGGTTTTCATGTCAATTTGATCACTAGACCTATGTAGACCATGTTAGGTCAAGTTTGATGTAATAACACAATGAAAATAGGTAGTTTTCTTGTGAGATGAGAAACCCAATGACTAACTTTCTTTCAAATCAGCTTGTATGGTTGGGAGGGATGTAAACAAAGGTCTCAAGCCTTTTATAGGTGAGGATGGATGTAACCAAAAAGCAAGAATGAATGAATGAAGATTTGGATTTTTGGGTGTGTTGAAACATTGTTCTTTTTGAGTATTTCTTTGTAACAGTCATTCTGTATGGCCTGTATGGATAGTTGATTGTCTAAAACTGACTGGAAGTGTTCATGTATTGAAGTAGCTTTCATTTGGAAGTGGTTTGGTGTCTTGAAGTGTCATAGTCAGTAAGAAATTGTTCTTTTTGTAGAGACTGATCTGAAAACCTAGGAACTAGGGTTTGGTGAATAAATGGACTGTTATTCCTCTATCCACTGAAAGCAAGATTCTCATTTTTAGTGTGATGGAGGAATACAGTGTAAATTTTGTGTTTTCTGTGGTTTTGGTCAAACAGCCAAGGATCTAAGGAGTTTGGGCATGAGTTGACTAGGCATCTCTATGTGACTAGTCTTTGAAACGATAGGAAAAGTGTTGTCAATCGAGTGGCCAAATTAGTGGTGATCAAGTGGTTGTAGAAGATTGTAAAACCCCTTCCATTCTATTGAGTTCTTGTTTCTATGTACTTGTTGAATACCTATGAGTTGTAGAGTTACAGAAGTGTCGTCCAAGTAACACAACCCTCAGAGAAACTTTTGGAAGTTACACCGATCAACGGTGGTAGACCAATAAGAGTTGTGTCAGTGAAGAACGAAGGAAGTCTCACCAAAGAAACATATATTGGCATAAGTTTCACATCATTTCACCGAATGTATATTGTGTATGAATATTGCCAAAGCATATTGAGAATGTATGTTGAGAATGTATCTTTCGTCAGATACAAACGGTGACCAGTCATAATGGTGAAATCAGGGTAAATAAACTTTAGTCCACTGGTAATAGCAAGTCACACCAAGCATATACTAAGTTGATACATTGGCGCATCAAGAGGAGAGTAAAAGATCATGCCAACGAAGTAAGTCTTGCTAACAAGTGTGGTTCAGAAGAGTTATCAGAG